>OX421961.1:58329996-59607761 GCA_949128115.1 Anaspis maculata | reverse complement strand
GTTCCGGCGATGCTAGCAAAAAATTAACTGTGGGTAGATCTCGTGAAAATATGACGAAAACCTATATACCATTTTGCAAAGTTCGGCCTAATGACGAAGATACAGCCCTTCAAAGTTCACTTTTTTCGGATTTCAAATATTTATAACTCAGGAAGACTCCGTCGAAATTTACTTGAATTTACCATAGACTGGTTTGTCAGACCTATCTACCGACCTGCCAAATTTTGAAAGAATCCAGTCAGTCGGAGTTACGAGGGTCAATAATTTAAAAGCATCGGAAGAAAAGTTGACTTAAGGAGACCCCCCATAATTTCTACGCTACTGGTTGGATTCTTTCAAAATTTGGCAGGTTGATAGATGATGTTGATAAACTAGCTTATGCTGAATTAAAGCTAAATTTGTCGAAACGGTTCAAGTCTAAATTAATCTGAAAAAAAAACTTGGAACTGGCTGTATCTTCGTCATTAGGCCGAATTTTGCAAAATGGTATATGTATAGGTTTTCATCCTATTTTGACGGAATCTACTCATAGTTGCATTGTTTGCGGGGAACACCCTGTATTGATTGATGTTGCGGCAGTATAGGTATAATACCGGGTATAGCCCAAGGTGTAGCCCACGCAAAACAGGTTCAACCCGGAATAAATTGAGGAAAATCTGAAAATTTGAGGATCCCTTCAGAATTTGGTGAGGACCAACTGACTTATAGTCCCCATCTGTCCGAGGCTTGGCATTTTTTCTGTGAAAGTTCAAAATAACAAGAAGTTACCATTTTTGAAATCGTTGCTTTTTTCATACTTATTTCATCGGACCTTATATTTTTATGGTCAAGGAACCCAATGAAATAAGTTCCCAGGAAGTGTAATGCACCAGTGGCGTACCAGACAACTGCGAAAGGGCAGAGGTGCGATTTTTCACAAAAGTCTTATGGTGAACCGTGACTAACACTTTTTTTGACATGTTTGGAATCGTTTCTAACTGAATCGCACTCTCTGATTTCACAAATAAGAATAAAATTTTGATAAAGACGTGTTTGAACTGGTTTTATAAGAAAAAAAATGCTTTGTTTACCCTCAAATTTGATGTTTTGTAAAGGCTGTTTGATTTCTACATGATTCTAGTGGGCTGTGTTTCTGGTCGCCATCGGCCGATCGCGGCCTGAATCGCAGCTCACTAGAATCATGTGGAAATCAGAGAGCCTATAGCTGTAGTTCTATCAGTGTCCAATGTATTTCTAAATTTGATTCTGATTTAGACAATTAGTTTGGGCTATTCCACACACAAATATCATTTCCTGATTTCTTCCCCTGTTTTTACAAAGTCACATAGTTATTTTGTTTCCTGAGATGTATCATGTCAAAGCTTGACTTGATGAAACGTGCTATTTCACAGGAAAAATTAGACTACGATCAGAATGGAGCTTTTATTTGGTTCTTTATTCATTTCAGGGCATGAAAATAGTTTCATCTATCAAACTATCTATCTATTTCAGTCATGACATCATTTTTCCTCCGACAATCCGGGCTTTTGAAATTAAATTTCTACATGATGCACGTTTCGGAACAAAAATACCGTGAGACTTTATAACAGCGATAGAAACTTCTATATCCCGTACACTTTTTATTTTCAGTAGAATCATTTGGACACTGGTGAAACTAGAGCTACAAAGCAAATTTGAAGGTTGAAAAAATCATGTTTTTTTTTCTGATGAAATCGGTTCAAACACGTCTCTGTCAGAGTTTCACACCTACTTGTGGAATCAGAATGTGCGATTTGATTAGAAATTATACCAAACATGTCAAAAAAAGGTGTTAGTCACGGTTCACCATACGACTTGATGGAAAATCGCACCTCAGCCTCTTCGCAGCCGTCTGGTACGCCACTGGTGCATTACATTTCCTGGGAACTATTGCATTGGGTTCCTCGACCTAGAAAATATGAAGTCCAATGAAAGAATCACCAAAAAAGCACCAATTTTGAAAATGGTAACTTCTTGTATCTTCGACCACCCACAGAAAAAATGCCAAGCCTCGGACAGATGGGGACTTTTGGTATGTTGTTCCCCATCAAATTCTGAAGGGATCCTCAAATTTTCGGATTTTCCTTAATTTATTCTGGGTTTCATTAAAATTTTGCATTTCTTTCCTGGGCTAGTAGGTTCGTAGTACCTCCACAATTTCCAGCCGGGCGTTACGAGCTGTCAAAATTTCTCTCAGCCGTTGCCACCTGCGAGAGAGTCCTAACCAGAACGACTCGCTTTTGATGCAGGACTCCACTCAAACATTCATTCCTGATCGGGGATCGACTTTATTCGAAAAATTCCAATCGCTATCAAAAAAAGTAGATTGGATTGGGCGTCGTGCAGACCCATTTTAAATATCGACCCGACGGTAATTTTTCTCAAAATGCTGCACATTCCGTGAATTTGAAAAAACTGCAGTGCAAACTTCGACTTGCGAAGTGAAGCCTTAGTTGACGATTGTTACAATCAGATGATTTGGAAAAAGATTTTTGGTTTTCCCGGAAAATTGAAGTTTTCTTGACAAAATTTCAATTTGCTGCAAAATATTTTCAATATTTCTATTTAATTCCAACTTCCCACCCGAAGGGACGTTTCGAACAAAAATTTCACTAGATACCTGGATCCTAGTTCGGAAAGTTTTGAGGTGACTCAACCGATTTTTTGACTCCTAGAAAATCACCATCCTAATTCAGGAACAGGTTAATAATGATGTACTTCTCGGCTAGTAGTAAACAAGCAAAACGTACTCGCGAGTTGCAATAGCGCAATTTCTTTTAGGAAAAGAAAAATATGATGAATACGAATAATAGTTAGTAGAATAATAGCGAATAATAGTTGACAGCAAAAAATCACTGGTCAAAAATCAGATGTATCTAAATGAAGTTCACATCGCCTGCAATTTCACTCAAATCGGATCCACCATTTTTCAAAACAAAAAATCAAAATGTTGGATCGTGAATCAAAGATGGCGGCCAAGTGACAATACCAGTTCTACATGCTGGACACAGATGCTATCGATTAACATTTGCATTGCATCGATATCTCTTTTTATATCTTAATGAAGCTCACATCGCCTGCAGATTGCATTCAAATCGAATCATTCCTTGGGACATAGGTACTTCTCCTAATTCTATCACTTTAAAACATGTTCAATATGAAGAATACAAGATGGCGACAGAGCGTCAATTACCGAAACTTTGATGTATCTTGATGTTGTTTACATTTCCTGCAAATTTCATTTAAATCGGATCACTTTTGGAGAAATTCAAAATGGCGGATCAAAGATGGCAGCAAACTAACTAAAAACCAATAGTCAACTTGAGATCCTGCACATAATTTACTATTAATCAGCGTTACACCACATCGAGATCTCCTTTTCTCTAGACTCTAGGCTAGGCTCTGGACAGGTACTTGGTATACCTTCGATTTATGAATTATCGCTTGAACTATCGTAAGGACGGCATTTCCTAGTGTTTTTTCTTTAAACGTGAGTTTCATGAGAACCAGTAGAGTAGGAGAATTGAAAAAAATAAGGGCTATCTAAAATTACGTTTGAAAATTTATAAGTATGTACTTTGAAATTTCAAAATTCAAAAAACTGGATTTTTCTTTCAAATTTTTGATATATTTCTCGAAAAATTCTCGAAAATCGACCCTCATTCTCTTGCCAGCTCAGATTTGAATATCTCATTTTTTTGTCACATTTTTAGCTGCTCAGATTTGGCAGAAATTCACGCCACAAGAATCTATCTGTTTCTCTTTCGCTCTGCTGCTAATCCGCAGTCTGTTTCAGCCGTTTTTTATGCTAGGAAATGCCGTCCTCAACTTATTTATGTCGATGTAACATAAAAGGTAATGATAAGACGATTATAATGATTACTGTGGTCGTAGAACAACGCGATACGCAGAGCGTCGTGATTTTCAACCGCAGCCGGTCCAACGGGCGTTAATTAAAGCCCACGTCGCCGAACAGATAGGAGTGTGCCAGGACAGCTGCTAGTGGACACTGTAATGATGTTAATGATCTGACGGTCATATCATTGGATCAAATGTAGCCGTCCTGATGTCGGGCCGTTATTACGTAACCGATCCTTCGAAAGTCTCCTGCGAGACAGACACTCTCTTATGCCCTTGGTCAGCAAATAATCCCGCACGGGAGAGAACGGGAGACGACGATGATGATGGTGTGCTGATGTCCCCGTTCCACAATAAAGTTGTTTCCCATCGCACCATACGAGTATACGTATAAAATGTCACTCAGATTATTCCCAGCAGATGAAATTTGGTAATAATAAAAAAAGTTTCTGACGGTCTCTGTAATTGATGACGCGCATGCAGGATAATTTTTAATAAATTTGGGAGCACGCAGCGATGTGTGATTAAAATTGATGGAGGCAACGCGAAATGCGGTATAAATCATGGTGTGTAAAAATGAAAACTTAACGAGTAGCGTCTACTCGGCCTATAGACTACACGATGCATCTCCATAAACCATAAACGATAGAGGGGCCAAGTCAAATTGGCAGTCAGGTATAACAGTCACGTCTTTCGCCCATCGTCACAGTCAGGCGTCAGTCAGATCGTCGATCAGAATCGAACTGATATCAATTGCAATTTTCATTACCAACCATTTTTTCTAGACTTTTGTTGGTAACGAAACACAGCACATTCATTTGTACAGACATTTTTAGTCCATGAGGACTAATGCTGGAATTCGTCTCGATTCTAAGATGATAATTTTATTGCGTCGCACTATTTCTTCCAGCGTACGCCACACAATAGCAATAAGTGGCGCGTGGTCCCTCCACCTTTCTCGCTCTAGTCACTCCATTTTTATTTCAGATCTTTTTTTCTATTTAGACACCATTCTAAGTGGTTTATGATTTTGTTCGATAAAATTTGAAAGATGGAGTTCACGTAACCGGACTCACCTACATAACACCAAGAGTAATACAATAGTTTATTATATGTATGTATACCAAGGTTGTGAAAATATTATTATTTATTTATTCATTTATTTAGAACACATACAGGATACCTACATCTTACTTACATAATAATAATAATAATAATAATAAAATGTCTTTATTGGCGGTATTCAGCGAAGCTGCTCTTCCATACAACCACAACAATAGAACAATAAACATTTCACAAAAAATATATATATAATATATATATATTAAAAAATATATATTTTTTGTGAAATGTTTATTGTTCTATTGTTGTGGTTGTATGGAAGAGCAGCTTCGCTGAATACCGCCAATAAAGACATTTTATTATTATTATTATTATTATTATTATGTAAGTAAGATGTAGGTATCCTGTATGTGTTTATTATATAAACAAAATAACATAAATCACGAATCTATCATGAAAAAAAACAATAGGTATCATGATCGGTCGCTCAAAAGAAATTTCCTGAGTTGGGATTGAAATGATTGGAGGCTAGAGGCGCTCTTGATATGAAATGGGACTCTATTCATTGTGACCGCGGCACAGTAGGAGAAGGAGCCACGGAACTGTGTACTCCGGTGTCGAGGAACTACACACAGACCACGGCCTCTCGTATCAATTGAATGGATGTTTTCGTTTCTGATCACCCTACTGCGCAAGTACTCGGGATGCAAGGTGACGTCCAACTTGTAGACTAACGAGGCAAGCCGCAAGGTGAACATTTCGCCCAATCTCAACCAACCGGACTGTTCGTATTTCTCGGTAATATGGTTATACTTTTTCAAGCCGAAGCAGAAGCGTACAAGCGTTTAGGAGGCGCTGCAAACAAAGCCTATCACTCTACAGTATGGCAGGCCAAAAAACAGTTATGCAATATGCAATACAGGGAATGACCAACGCACTGCACAGTCGTAGCCTAACAGTCGGTGATAAACAATCTTTGTTCAAGTAAAAAGTTCTTAGTTTAGCAAAGGTTCCACGAATAACGGAGCTTATGTGAGTGGAAAAACGCATATCGTTGTCTATAAACAACCCCAAACTTTTGCATTTATCCGTGGGAGTGAGAGAATGAGAGCCCACTCTGATTACAAAGTCAAGACAAGATTCCAGACGTCCGCGACTCCCCCCAAAGAGCAGCAACTCCGTTTTAGCGTCGTTCAGCATTAGTCCGTGATACCGGGAGATACGGCAAATTATTTCGATGTCATAATTAATCTTGGCTGCGGCGTCAATAGGTTTATCGGAGTCGAATGAATAAAATAACTGGGTATCATCGGCATACTGATGATGCCGCAAACAGATAGAAACCTCCCGAAGTCCGCCGTGTAGATCGAGAACAAAAGCGGACTAACGATTCTTTCTTGAGGCACCCCACGGTCGACCGAACGAAACTCCGAAGCACCATCTGAGGTGACCACTCTTTGCTGCCTGGATGACAGGAATCTATGAAAAAATGAAACAGCTACGTCGCCAAGGCCAAAAATTTTTAGCTTCATAAGCAGAGTCTCATGGTCAACCGTGTCAAAAGCCTTGCTGTAGTCAAGGAGAATAAGTGCGCCACTCTTACCCATATCATTACTCCGAAATATGTCATTCGTAATACTCAACAGAGCCGTCTCCGTACTATAACCCTTTCTAAACCCAGATTGAGTAAGAGGCAGAATGTTATTTCTCTGTACAAAAAGTGTAAGCTGTTCGTTAACAATTTTCTCTAGGACTTTGGACAGAGTAGGTAGGATACTTATAGGCCTGAAGTGAGAGAGCTCCATGGGGTTATTCCGTTTAGGAATCGGCAAAACATTAGCCATCGACCACAACGCAGGAAAAACCCCGTCCAACAAACATGTGTTGATAATTCTAGTGATAATACTACTCAGTGTCGGCACAATCAACTGAAGCATACGAAGGTTGATACCATCAACTCCTCATGCCGTGGACCTCAGGGATCCCACGACCTCCTCGACACGCTCAGGGGTAACCAACGAAAAAGCAAATAGCAAATCTTTTTCGCGAATGCACCCCATTACCCCACTCTCATACTCCTTGCGCAAAAAAGCCGCAGCATCAGAATCCAACGCCTGTGCGAGGGGACCTATAAAGAAATTATTAATTTCATTTAAATTTATATCTGGTAGTTATAATCTGGTATCATCGTTTTTCGGACCAATATCCATCAATTTTATGGTACGCCAAAAATGTTTGGAATTAGTTTTGAGCATGGTCTGTAAAAAAGCCCTTTTCTCGGTCTTAACGGCTGTATGAATATAATTTCTCAAGTCTTTGTACTCATTCCAAGATGCTTCCGATTTTGATGTTTTGTATCTAGAATAGGACCGCTTTTTGAGTTTGATCAGAAATTTCAAATTGTCAGTTAACCACGGGGCACATCGCTTCGTAATACGTACCGTCCTCATCGGCGCATGTCTGTCAAACGTCTCAAGGACTCTCCGATTGAAACAGTCCACCATCTCGTCAACGTCTGATAAGGATAGAAAAGAGTCCCACTCAATCAGAGAAAGCTCATGGTGAAACAAGTCGTAATTGAAACCTTTGAAAGTCTCGATAAGTAATAAAGCTGTGTATAGCTTTCTGCTTCGACAGCACAATGTCACAAGCTACCAAGTGGTGGTCGGAGATACCCTCCATGTTTATAACCTCCGGATTCTCAACCATGCTCCCACTAGAAGCAGCTATTATGTCCAAAAGCGAGCGCGACTCGGACGCAATTCGCGGAGGCTGCCTAATCAGCTGGCAGAAACCATACCTGTTCAAAAATTGGGTAAGCTGAGCTCCATGTCCACCGTGCGCGAGCAAGTCACAGTTCAAGTCACCCCCAAACACCACATTGTTGGTAGATAACAAAAAATCTTAAAGCATTGCGCCAAGCGATCGTAAACTAGTGAGCAAGTCAGTGCTGGGTGGTCTGTACACAGTTCCAAGAACAAGCGTTCCCGCCGCAGCCCCAACCGATAGCCAGAGAGACTCCAAGCCGCCCTCACTACTTGAAGACAAAATTGTGCACTGAATTGAGTTTTTAACGTAAAACGCAACGCCACCACCTCTAGCCTCCCTGTCCATGCGAAAAAGGCGATATCCTGGAATACATATTACATCATCATCAATGCTAGCATTTAACCAGGTTCCAGATAATCCTATAAAATCAAAATCTTCAACAGACAGGTAATCCACAAACATATCAAAACTGCTACATATTGAACGGATATTAAAATGATAAAATTTAAAGAATTTAAGCTCAGCCACACATTCATTATCGGGCGCGCTAGCAGCGCTAATACGGTCCTGTGCCACTCCGCTCCGCATTCTGGACGTGCGGTTGGGCTCGGTCAAAGGAAGGTCTTCCTCTGGTGCCATCTCGAAAAAAGTGGTATCTCTTGACATGTACTCGTATACCAGCCGGCCAGAAGCCAGGACTATTCAGTCTCTCAGTCAAATCCTGAGCAGCTCCCACCTTGAAACTCGGAAGACCCTTAGAATTGAGGGCCTCAACAAGAAATTCTCTTTCAGGGAAACTCCCTTTCAAAATATTCTCGACTTTCGCAGCATCTGTTCCCGGTTCGCACTTGCCAACATAGATCCAGATACGCTTTTCGGCTGCCCTGAATTCATTCTTGATTCTACATGTGTTCGCATAATATAATTACAAAAACCAAAATAAACAGTGAAACTTGAAATAATCTCCCCCCACCCCAAAAAAAGGAACAAATTATTACATTCTCAACAATCTTTTATGACTAGCGGTCTTGAATCTAGATAGACTATAAGAAAAAATGTCTACGTCAGCAGTGAGTTTCTTGCAGAGTGCCTTTTTGAGTCGCAAAAACAACGTGTCAACGGTGTCAACTAAAGTTTTTTTATTCGTCTATATCAATCGTCACGTCAACAATTATATCTAATAATGAAACAGGTGAACTGAAGTATTCAATCCCAATACTCCCCCTAAAACTTCAGGGTGTTTTAGGCTTCACTCCTAATTCTTGGGTGATCCTCTGATGTGCAGTTCTGGGTAACGCTTTCGTGTTGATATCCGAGATATTACTTTCGGAACCAACGTGCTTCAGCGCGATTATTCCACCATCGATTTTTTCGCGCAGGAAGTGGTGTTTTATATCGATGTGTTTCGTGCGGGAACGGTATCCGCCGTTGTTTCCCAAGTGTATTGCTCCTTTGTTGTCGCTGTAGATGGTTGTTGGATGGTTGACAACGTCTTCTGGTAGGATGTCGGTTATCAAGTTTCTCAACCATACAGCTTCTTGGACTGCTGCTGACAAGGACATATACTCGGCTTCTGTTGTCGATATTGCAATGGTCGGTTGTTTCTTACAGTTCCATGCGATCAAGTTGCCGAATAACTTGAAGAGGTACCCTGTCGTCGAGCGCCTATCTTCAGAATCGCTGGCCCAGTCTGCATCGCAGAATCCTTCGAGTTCGTTTCCTTTATCACCGAATTCCAGTCGATGATCAACGGTGCCTTTCATGTAGCGTAGTACTCGTTTCACGGCTGTCCAATGTGGACGACCCGGATTATTGTTGAATCTACTTAGTAGACCCACGGCAAAGGCTAAATCTGGTCGTGTCAGTTGACTGGCGTAAATTATTGATCCAACCACTTCTTGGTAAGGAATTCGTTGCATTTCGATTTTTTCTTCTTGACTGATTGATGCCATATCTTTGGTCAACTTCTGGTTGCAATCAACTGGTGTTGAGCAAGGATTACAGTCGTTCATATTGTAGCGTGCCAAAACATCAAGAATATATTTGGATTGGTCGATCCATATTTTCCTTGTTTTTCTGTCTCGGGTGATGGTCATTCCGAGACAATATTTAGCTTCGCCCAAATCTTTCATCGTGAAATTTGATTCCAGATTTCTCTTCATTTTCTTCGTTTTTTCGTGATTGTCGCTAAAGATCAAAAGATCATCCACGTAAACTGCTACTATCAAACTTCTTGGATTCTTCTCATCAAAGTAGATGCATTGGTCGGAATTTGATTGTTTGAGGCCGAATTTCTTGAGCATCTTACTTAGTTTCATATTCCAAGCTCTACTTCCTTGTTTCAATCCGTAAATCGCTTTTTGCAGTTTGCATACTTTCGTTTCTTGACCTTCAACTTCAAATCCTTTAGGCTGTGTCATATATATCTCTTCTTCAATGTCGCCGTGCAGGAAGGCCGTTGTTACATCCATGTGAGTGATGTCTAAATCGAATTTGGCGGCCATTGCTAGCAACATTCGAAGGGAGGTATGTCGAATCACAGGTGCGTATGTTTCGTTATAATCTATTCCATGTTTTTGTGAACAACCCTTGATTACTAAACGAGCCTTGTGTTTATGACTGTTACCATCTGGGTTTTTCTTGAGTTTGAATACCCATTTACAGTTCAAAACTTTACGATTTTTTGGCTGATCAGTCAATATCCACGTTTCGTTGCTCATCAGTGAACCGTATTCGGCTACCATAGCTTCTTTCCATTTTGTTGCGTTTTCACTGTTCTGTGCTTCTTCGAATGTTGATGGTTCTTCCTCGGATATTTTCGTATTGTACGTTACATAATCGTCCCATTTTTTTTGGTTTGCGGAGTCGCGATGATCGTCTTGCTTTGTCTTTATTTGCATTTGTGTCTTCGTTTGAATTTTTTACGTCTTCGATGTCTTTGATCACGTTTTCTAATTCGCTGGTGTTGTCTTCTCCGCTGGTATTTTCTTCTTCGGTGATATTATCATCTTCCGTGATGTTTTCTTCGATGACGACATTTTCTTCGCTCAAAGGTATAAACGTGTCTTCCTTTTTCGATTCTTCTTTGTTTTTCAGTTCGTTGAATTCCTTTTCCAGGAAAATAACGTCGCGCTTCACGATTACTTGGCGTGTTCTTCTGTTGAATAGTCGATAACCTTTGCTACCTTCTGAGTAGCCAACGAAAATACACTCTTCTGACTTTGAGTCCCATTTTTTGCGTTTTTCTTTCGGTATGTGGGCCATGGCTTTACATCCAAAGATCTTCAAATGTGAAACGTTTGGTTTTCTTCCAGTCCAGGCTTCTTCCGGTGTCGTATTTTCCAATGACTTTGTTGGGGAAATGTTTTAAAAACACAGCAGTATTTGCGGCTTCCGCCCAAAATCTGGTGTCCAACCCTGCCTCGAACATCATGCAGCGTCCTTTCTCAACGATCGTACGGTTATATCTTTCGGCGACTGCATTTTGTTCCGGTGTGTAGACAACTGTTGTCTGATGCTGAATACCGGACTTCTTCAGAAAATTCTTGAATGCTTCGTTTACGTATTCACGTCCATTGTCCGTTCGTAGAATTTTGATTTTTTTGTTCGTTTGATTTTCGACAAAATTCTTGAAATCTTTGAACCGCTGAAGTACTTCGTCTTTGGTATTCAAAAAATATATGAATACTTTTCTCGTGAAATCGTCGATAAAAGTTAAGAAATACCGCGATCCTCCAAATGACTTTTCTTGCATAGGGCCGCAGAGATCTGAATGTATCAGTTGTAACGGTTGCGTCGTTTGATGTTTGCTTGTTTGAAACGGTGTACGGTGTTGCTTGCCTTGTATGCAAGGGATGCAAGTTGATTTTCGTTTCGAATTCAACCCCATTCCGTCGACAAGTCTATCCATTTTCGTTAGGATTTCATCGCTCGGATGTCCCAATCTTCGATGCCAAATTTCGTAGTTTTCTTTCGTAGTCGTGAAATTCGCTTGATTTTTAGCCCGATCAAGTTTGTACATGCCGTCGATTTCGCTTGCAGTAGCAACTAAATTATCGTGATGATCGTAAATTGCGCATTTCTTATCATTGAAAATGACCGTATGTCCACGTTTGGTTATTTTGCTAACAGACAATAAATTCGTGGACAATTCCGGTACGTAAAGAACGTCTTTGATTTCAATCGTTTCAGATTTTTCGTTATTTCCGATCTCGAATTTAATGTCACCAATTGATTCAATTTTCAATTTCTGATTATCAGCTACGGTGCAAGTTCCGTTCGGTTTTTCTTTTTGATCCGAAATTAAACTTCCGTCGTTTGTGAAATGTGCTGTAGCTCCTGAATCTATATACCAATCATCTTGATCGACATTGTTTACAGAAAAAACTGTATAAAAAGTTCGATGAGAGTTTCTGTCACTTTGCGTATTATTTTTTGAAGAATTTTCTCGCTCTCGTTTCAAGCGCTCCTTTCTTTTGAAGCAATTTCTACCGTAGTGACCAGGTTTTGAACATTCATAGCAAATTGGAGCTTTCTTATCATTTCCGCGATTTGATGCATGCTTATTCAGGAATACTGACTCACTCTTGTGATCCTTGTCGCTCATCTTGACGTCTTGCAGTAGCTTCGTTTTGATTGTATCGGCCGTGATTTTTATTCCACTCGATTCGATGCCCATTATCATCGGTTTATATTCTTCTGGAAGTCCTGCTAGCAGCAAGGTGCCAATCCAGTCGTCTTTTACTTCTAGTCCGATGTTCGTTAATTTGTGAGCCGTTGTGATGATCTCATTCACATATTCATCGACGGAGTCGCAATTCTCCAAGTGAGTGGTTATCAATTTTCGTAAAAGGCCTACCTTCCGAGTCAAGCCGGAGTCATCAAATGCCTTCTCGAGGTTATCCCATGCTTCTTTGGCGGTTGTGGTCGTTTGCACGTGGACGTAATTCACGGATTCTAAAGAAAGGATGATTTTCGCTCTTGCTCTTGTTATCTTCTTGGCGTCGGTTTCCGTTCCTAAAACACAATTCCAAAGGTCTTCGTGTTGAAGATATGTTTCCATGGCGAATTTCCATGTTGAGAAGTTTTCTCGTCCTTTCAATTTTTCGAGTCCCGGCAGCGTCGATTGTGCAGCCATTTCTCCGTTTTGTATCTCGTTTTCAACGTTGACCGTTTTATTGTGGGATTAAACTTTTGTTTTTTTAGCAATTTGAAGGCCCATAACCTCTTGCAGAGTGCCTTTTTGAGTCGCAAAAACAACGTGTCAACGGTGTCAACTAAAGTTTTTTTATTCGTCTATATCAATCGTCACGTCAACAATTATATCTAATAATGAAACAGGTGAACTGAAGTATTCAATCCCAATAGAGTTGCCGGTCATTAAAAATAACATTAAAGATAACACAAATTCCATTAATCACATTGACATTATTAGAAACAAAAAATAGAACTGATCTAGGTCTAACTCTGTTGTTCGGCACGTAAAAGTTCAGTCTTGATAGCACGTAAGAGCTGTCGTAAAAGTTGTTGATAATTTTATATAGAAATAGCAATGTGGCTGTTGTCCTCCGAAACTCCAACTTTACAAGACCAAACTCATCGCGTATCGGCTGAAAAGACTCAAACCCTGGACCCCGTCCGTGCTTCTTGAAAAAGAGAAAACCCAGAAACTTATTCTGCACAACCTCGATGCTTTGCTTCATAACCTTAAGGACGGAGTCATATTGGTGAAATAAGCGTTGCGAAATCAATCCGTCTGGGTTTATTCCTTGGCGGATTCTTACCATTTTGGTCTCTTTTGAAAGCTACTAGAATGTACTTTGGTTTGAGCCCATTGGCATTTCCGAAATAAAAAAATATATTGAATTTTGACATTTGAAAAAAATATTTTTGGATTTTGGAAATGCCAATGGGCTCAAACCAAAGTACATCCTTGTAGCTTTCGAAAGAGACCAAAATGGTGAAAATCCGTCAAGGAATAAACCCAGACGGATTGAATTCGCAACGCCTATTTTACCAATTGAACTCCGTCCTTGAGATGAGGATTCCAGACCGTACTGCAATATTCAAGTTGACTTCTAACAAGATAGTTGTAGAGTGATTTGATAGTGTCGATGTTCCTGAATTTGCAAGATGTCCTCTTGATGAAACCATAATTGCGTAGCGCCCCACTAGAAATATTCTGAATGTGAGCATCAAACTTCAAATTGCTTTGAAATGTCACTCCTAAGTCTTTTACTATACAGGGTGTCCCGAAAATACACCGACAACGTTCTAGGACAGCTTACTCTCATCAAAATAAGAAGAAAATTTCCCATGAACATGGGTCCGGAAATGCTTCATAAGGGAGCTACAGCCCCCTGAAGGTGGGACCCTGAAGATGGTTGTTTATTTAATATTACCGAAACCGTTCAAGGAAAATTAATCAAACTTGACACATTTAATAACCTTCTTATGCCTAACAAAATTTGAATGCCTAACAAAAATGAAATTGCTTTGAAATAGTTTTTCTCTCGCCTTGAATATCGTAATTAAAAATCAGCATTTCTGACCACGTTTTCTCACATTCAAACTCAAATATCTCGTAAACGGTGCATCTATCGAGGTTGAACAGAGGAACCTTTCTTTGGTAGAAAGCTCCAATATTCCAGAATATCTTGTTGAATTGAAAAACAATTCACATTCAAACAAGCGAATACGCCTCATGGGCATGAGGCTCAGTAGCGCACTTCCTTTTTGGAGGATTAGTGAACGCAAGATGTTAAGTGATTAGGGTTCTACCGTCTTGAGCAAAAAATTGCAATATGGCGGCCAAAATATCGACAGAATCATGAAATTCGGCTTGAAAATCAAAATGATCGTATTAGACAAGGGTAAGTTCCAAGTTTCATGAAAATCGTTCCACTAACAAGAGATTTCAATATGGCGGCCAAGATGGCGGCAGAATTATGAAACTCAGCTTGAAAATAGGAATGATCGTACGAGACAAGCGTAACTCTCAAGTTTCATGAAAATCCTTCCACTTATAAGAGATTTCAATATGGCGGCCAAGATGGTGGGGCAATCATGAAATTTGGCTTGAAAATAAGAATGATCGTACTAGACTAGGGTAAGTTTCAAGTTTCATGACAATCGTTCCACTAATAAGAAATTTCAATATGGCAGCCAAGATGGCGGCCGAATTATGAGAGCCAACCTGCATATTTGGTCCTTGAGGACCTAAGCTATCCACCGGATAAAGTTCAATCTTCAAGGGCTGTAGCTTTATTTCCCGAGGAGAAGTTCAACTTCATCGAAGTGCACAGGAGATCTCTGTTTTTTGAGAATAATGATAACGATGTATGGATAACAAAAATAGTGCCCATTGGCCACCCTTGGGGACATCAGCTATCAATCGGAAAAAAGTTCCAAGACTCTTGGTTCAATTCTCGAGAAGGAGTAAAGCGTCTTAATTTCTGCACGGACTCGGACAGACAGACAGACAGACAGACAGACAGACAAACCGGCCACATAAGCGTCATTCTGTTACTTATACCTATAAAAAAATGTTCTCCAACTGATTTCGACCTCCTGAACACGAATATCGGGTTCACTTTTGAATTGGAACATTTCTTTTTTATCGAAAAACCGAAAAAATGGTAGCCTTGTCACATGATTTTTAGTGATACCTACCTACTTTTTTTTTTGTTATTGAGCGAACATGTTTCGTAATTTGAGTGCCATTATCCTTCAGTTACCTAGTATTGGCTATTTCAAAATGTTCAATTACTATTTCGGCACGTCTGATTTTAAATTTGTAGGGTCGTGTAATATGCGCCGAGCCGTGGCTTTGCGGCCGTTTTCAAAAATCGATAACAATTGACCTAACGGTCGGATCGAAGTGGGGTTTTTGTCAAAAGAAAGTTCAAATTGTTCTCTAAATATAATGCCGTACATGCAGTGATGTATTTCATTAAGAAATTGTAGTTGCCTGCATATCGCAACTTTCTACATCTTACCGCGAATGCTAGCACTTGATCGGCGAAGCCGTCCTACACGAAATAGTATTTTTTGTAACTAGCGCTGAAAAGTGGGCATAGCATAACGAACGTGAACGCAGCTCGAGGCCCTAGGCCGAGAGCTGCGTGTGAGAGAGTTATGCTATGCCGTTTTCAGCGCGTGTGACAAACATCATTTTTCGTGCTGCTTAGATTAAATTACAAATAAATAAAATCATATCGCAATAATCATTGGAATAAATTTCAAGTTGGTACTTCTGCCATTCATCACCAAGGCACGAGGTATATACCTACTAGATGCAGATTTTTTTGTGTCAAATGTCGATTTGAAAAATTGCGTTCTATGTTTGAGTTTTTTGCTTAAAACCGCCCTCCCCCTCCCTAATCAGAAAGACCATCCCCCAAAAATCCCGAAACCACTGAGCTCTAGTGTCTTGTGTAACGACGAAACACAGGAAATGGCATAAATTAATCACTTTTAAACCTTCGCGCCACAAAACGTCAAAAATCATTCTGCAATTGTACCAACAGATATTAAAACAAGCGAATATGCCTCATGGGCATGAGGCTCAGTAGCGCACTTCCTTTTCGGAGGATTAGTGAACGCAAGATGTTAAGTGATTAGGGTTCTACGGTCTTGGGCAAAAAATTCCACTATGGCGGCCAAAATATCGACAGAATCATGAAATTCGGCTTGAAAATCAAAATGATCGTACTAGACAAGGGTAAGCTCCAAATTTCATGAAAATCGTTCCACTAACAACAGATTTCAATATGGCGGCCAAGATGGCGGCAGAATTATGGAACTCAGCTTGAAAATAGGAATGATCGTACGAGACAAGCGTAACTCTCAAGTTTCATGAAAATCCTTCCACTTATAAGAGATTTCAATATGGCGGCCAAGATGGTGGGGCAATCATGAAATTTGGCTTGAAAATAAGAATGATCGTACTAGACAAGGGTAAGTTTCAAGTTTCATGACAATCGTTCCACTTATAAGAGATTTCAATATGGCGGCCAAGATTGTGGGGCAATCATGAAATTTGGCTTGAAAATAAGAATGATCGTACTAGACAAGGGTAAGTTTCAAGTTTCATGACAATCGTTCCACTAATAAGAAATTTCAATATGGCAGCCAAGATGGCGGCCGAATTATTAAAGCCAACCTGCCTATTTGGTCCTTGAGGACCTAAGCTATCCACCGGATAAAGTTCAATCTTCAAGGGCTGTAGCTTTATTTCCCGAGGAGAAGTTCAACTTCATCGAAGTGCACAGGAGATCTCTGTTTTTTGAGAATAATGATAATGATGTATGGATAACAAAAATAGTGCCCATTGGCCACCCTTGGGGACATCAGCTATTAATCGGAAAAAAGTTCCAAAACTCTTGTTTCAATTCTCGAGAAGGAGTACAGCGTCTTAATTTCTGCACGGACTCGGACAGACAGACAGACAGACAGACAGACAGACAGACAGACAAACCGGCCACATTAGCGTCATTCTGTTACTTATATAAAAAAATGTTCTCCAACTGATTTCGACCTCCTGAACACGAATATCGGGTTCACTTTTGAATTGGAACATTTCTTTTTTATCGAAAAACCGAAAAAATGGTAGCCTTGTCACATGATTTTTAGTGATACCTACCTACTTTTTTTTTTGTTATTGAGCGAACATGTTTCGTAATTTGAGTGCCATTATCCTTCAGGTACCTAGTATTGGCTATTTCAAAATGTTCAATTACTATTTCGGCACGTCTGATTTTAAATTTGTAGGGTCGTGTAATATGCGCCGAGCCGTGGCTTTGCGGTCGTTTTCAAAAATGGATAACAATTGACCCGACGGTCGAATCGAAGTGGGGTTTTTGTCAAAAGAAAGTTCAAATTGTTCTCTAAATATAATGCCGTACATACAGTGATGTATTTCATTAAGAAATTGTAGTTGCCTGCATATCGCAACTTTCTACATCTTATCGCGAATGCCAGCACTTGATCGGCGAAGCCGCCCTACACCAAAATGTTATTATTGTAATTGTTCATGATTGATTCGGCAAAATTTTTCTTGATTCGCGTTCCAAGTCCATGAGCTACTCATTCGAGTTGAAATAGTTTCTGTATTGAATTTCGTTTTGTTCGGAGGAAAGGATATCAAGCACCAGCAAGCAACGAATAAATCATTTGCGGCCGAGCCGTAGTTTCGGAGTCATTTTCAAAAATTAATAACTATTGGCCTGCACCCCGCACCGATGTGAAATTTTCATTAAAATGAAGTTCAAATCATCCTCTAAATATAACTCCGCATATGTATTATGGTAAAATGATAAGATCGGGTACTTCCTCGCATGTGATAACTTTCGAGATCAGGCCGGCTTCTGAAATGCAGCATTCAACGGCGATGCCGCGTCACACTAAATTGTTATTATTGTCATTGTTTATTATTATTTCGTCGAGATTTTTCTTGGTTCGGGATACAAGGTCATGAGCTACCCAATGGAGTAAAAATTTTTCGCAAAAACCTTTTCGTCTAGGACTAGATGCTGTGACGGACGGACGGACGGACGGACGGACGGACGGACGGACGGACGGACGGACGGACGGACGGACGGACGGACAAAGCGAGGGCAAAAGCGCCTTCCCGTTTGGAGAAGTGCGCTAAAAATGACCCTAAATTTTCAATTTTCAAAGTAATTATCTATAATTTTAACTGATTTAAACCGAAAATTTCAAGCTATAACATTGGAAACGTGATCTCTCTTGAATTGTAAATGATTTTGCGAGGTTAGTTTATTTTTCACGTGTACTTTTTACTTTGCCGCTCTAGATCTTTTTCTGAATATTACAGTGCAGGACACCGAGCGTATATTGTCATTTTCGGTTATGGCAGCACGAAAATGTTATTTTTGTAATTGTTCATGATTATTTCGGCAAAATTTTTCTTGATTCGCGTACCAAGGCCATGAGCTACCCATTCGAGTTGAAATATTTTCTGTATTGAATTTTGTTTTGTTCGGAGGAAAGGATATCAAGCACCAGCAAGCAACGAATAAATCATTTGCGGCCGAGCCGTAGTTTCGGAGTCATTTTCAAAAATTAATAACTACTAATCGGCACCTCGCACCGATGTGAAATTTTCATTAAAATAAAGTTCAAATCATCCTCTAAATATAACTCCGCATATGTATTATGGTAAAATGATAAGATCGGGTACTTCCTCGCATGTGATAACTTTCGAGATCAGGCCGGCTTCTGAAATGCAGCATTCAACGGCGATGCCGCGTCACACTAAATTGTTATTATTGTCATTGTTTATTATTATTTCGTCAAGATTTTTCTTGGTTCGGGATACAAGGTCATGAGCTACCCAATGGAGTAAAAATTTTCCGCAAAAACCTTTTCGTCTAGGACTAGATGCTGTGACGGACGGACGGACGGACGGACGGACGGACAGACAAAGCGAGGACAAAAGCGCCTTCCCGTTTGGAGAAGTGCGCTAAAAAGTTAGGGTTATTTTTACCTCCCCACCTCCGCCTAACCCACCCCTGGTAAATTATTTTGGAATTAATATTGCCTCATTTTGCTGGGCCTAAGAAGGTTAGTGGATGTGTCAAAATTGATTGATTTTCCTTGAACGGTTTCGGAAATATTGAATAAAAACCATCTTCGGGGTCCCTCGTTTAGGGGCCTGTAGCTCCCTTAGAAAGCGTTTCCAGACCCATATTCATACGAACTTTTTTTCTTGTTTTGATGAGAGGAAGCTGCCTTAGAACGTTGTCGGTATATTCTCGGGACACCCTGTATAGCTGAAGCGTCACTTCCGATCCCGAAGCGCAGCTGAGTAGTAAGTAGTTCTACTTCTGATAGATCCCCGAAAATCCCCGAGTACGAGGTCTCAAAATAGGGCGTCTGGAACTAGAGTATTTTTTGTAACAGCAGCCGTGCCGTTTGACTCTGAAAACTACAGTTACCGTAGTGACAAAAGAATTTCAATTGAAGATATCTATACTTCAAGCTAGAACTTCTAGCCCTTCTATTTCACAGAGACAAGCTAAAAAATGAATTTGGATGAATTCAATCAAACAATGAGTCGATTATGTCCGGTCAAAAATGGAAACTGACCCATAAATTTCACTTTCAATTTTTATGTCGAAACGGTTCAGGTGTGCCATCTAAATTGAAAAGTGATTCTTAACACGTTCACTGCCACCAAAATTTTGCGATTTTTCTTACCAGGCCATTTATGTCATGTTATAGTGCAGTGAAAACTGCACGGTTTTTCGAAAAATTACAAAAAATTGAGCCCAACATAATAATTTTTTGGGGGCCAAATTTTGCATATATCAAAAAATCGAAAAGATGTCCATGCACTTGTAACCTCTTAGCTAGTGATGGACCGCTGCCATTGTCAATCTGCAGCGTACTTAAGCCAGGAAGCTGAAAAAATGAAAATTCCCTGCTGGTCCCATGGGACCAGCGCGGCCAGTTGGAGCTTCACGCTGCTGGTCCCATGGGACCAGCGTGGCAGTGAACGTGTTAAAGCATTTTCCCTTAGCTTTTCGAATCCGATAGCAGTTTTTTAGAAAAGCGGTCTGAAAATATACTTTTTGATCAAATAAAAAAGAGGCACATTTTTTCAATCCCGGCCCTGGATTTTGACTCACCCAGTATGGCTTCAGGGTAAGTTCCAATAGAGAAATATTACTGGTGAATTTCAAGAAAATATCTCTAGCCGTTTCAGAAATATCGCTAATCAAAATTTCATGCGAAACACACAAAACACCCTGTATATTCGTAACCAATGGAGAAAACAAAATTTCTTCACTGGAGCCTGACTCGCCTTGAAGTCCTCTATCTCCCATTAGCCTATGTAAGGTCACTCATGAATCACCCTGTATAGGATAGGGTATATCAAAGAAACGAATGGAGCTCTCAAAAAACTAGAGAACACTTCTTGCTTTTGCCTGGGAAAACCTTCGAACACAATCATACCTTATGACCACTTGTTAAGTTCAAATGAGTTCATTTAATTGGATTTAGCTTTGGAGTCATAGCTCACATCTTGGATGATATGATGGTACCACAAAATCGTTGATTGTTATTTTGCCGTGCTAAGCGCAGAGGGGGTATCTACATTTTGATAAATCTGATACACTGAATTTTCATGCCAAGTTTTTGTAACGTTATGTTATAGTATAATATGAATGAAGCAGTTAGTTGAGAAGCCTAATTATTGCGCCATCCATGTATCATCATAACCACATGATCATGATCATCATAGCCCTTAAAATATGAGAATAAAAATGCAGTGTATCAAATTTATCAAAATGTAGATACCCCCTCTGTGCTTAGCACGGCAGTATTATAGTAGCGGGATATTAAGAGTAATATAAAAAATATCCCGCTGCATGATACCACGGGAATGTTGGAAGAGTGACCTTCTTTCAGCGTTAGATTGTGGGTCTGATCTTGACTTTGCTAGTTGCTAGGATGCTAGAAAAAGTCACTGTGGCAAACTCTCCGGTGTTGTCAAATCTTCCACATTCCCCCTAACATCCTCTCGATAGTAAAAATCAACGATTTTGTGGAACTGGTCGTAGGATGTGAGCTGTGACTTTGAAACAACCCATTATTTGAGCTTAGTGGATAAATTCATATCGTTTTTGGGCGTAAAGTGTGTGTTTGAAATTTTTTCCATGCAAACATGCAAAAATGTGTTCATTTTTCGCGCTTGAACTAAAGTAGGCGTAGTAAAGTAGGCAGGGTCCTGGGTCCAGTCCCACCTTTCTAATGGACTTGTCCTCGTTATACACTGGATACCTGAGTTTACCAAGGGTATTTTACTGATTTTCAAGAGACACCAAGGCCTCTAAGGCCTTTAATTTTTGTATTTCATCGGTTTTTGTATTACCTGGTCTTGAGATTGATACTTCCCTCCCCTGCCCTCCCAAAAAGATATATGCTTCTTAGATGAAAGTGTAATTTTTTCTGGTCGTAGAAAATACAGTGTGTATACACCTACATATAATTCGCCGGAAAGTCGGGAAGTGTATATTTCTTGAATTCGTGTGATCTCTGTAAGCGACTGCGCTTCGTGCATGAAGTTACACGAACTCATGCGAATATGTCACTTTTCGTGCTTCCTACGTCATGTACTGACTTTACTGGCCTGTTTTCCTCTTGAATTCTTCTTGTTGATGATACGTCAGCCCAGCACGCAGCGTGAGGTACGATGTACCAAGTGACACCAGTACCTGAGGGCTATTATAATAATATTCACAGAATCACGCCAGTATTATAATATACCTTTAAATACGGATGGAATCTGCATAACACTGCACTTCATTATCTCTCAACCGCCGTGCTGGAATCCCGGCTTCACAATGGAATATTGCACTACTTTGCGTACACTTACGTCGTTTTTCAGACGTGTTGTTGCAGCAGGAAACTCCAAAGCCGAGTCCAAAAGGGAGTTTGTTTCATAGTCCCGTGCGCAAACACTATATACACCACTCGTACAAATGTGAGTTGTTCGGAAAGTTGTATTAGTTGAAAGTTTTGCAAGCGGTCCCGTATGAAATGAAGATGAAATATTTAAATGAACCGATACAAGGTGTTGTGAATGTTGTGATTCGGGAAGGCATAGCGCGAGAAGGTTATTTGCATTTATACGAGTACGTTTTGGGGGAGAGATAAAGTTCCTTTTCCCACCACCACACCCACAGAAAGAAAACATTACGTGTGTCACCCTCCTCTTATATTAACACCACTCCTCGCGCGCGAAGAAAGTCCGAAAAATGTTAAATCGCGAGCGGCGCAAAAATGTGAATATAGTAGTAGGAGAACCGAGTGATTTAAGGGCGAATAAATGTGCGGCGAAATAACAAGACCTGCAAATGGCTACGGTAAACGGCCCGGTCCGCCATCTTCAATCTTAGATAAATCCCTCTGCAGTGCCTTTATATATGCGTGTGTAACTTGAAAAGGTGGACCTGCAGCAGCTAAGGATGTGAAACACATCTTGGAAGAAGGAAAGTTTCCACAGCTAACTTGCTTGGCTCCGAAGTGTGAAGTACCTCTGTGACTTTATTTACAACTTATAATAATAAGTAAGATCACTTACACAGTAGCTCGCAAAGGCCGCTCCGTGAAATACGAAATACGCATCGCAGCCGCTACGCAAGGCGCAACGTTTCTGATTTGACTCGCAATTACAGGTACCTTCATTATAATACTCTATTCTGTTAGCGCTAAAGGTGGGCACCGTTAACGAAAAATTTAACTTCGTTAATCGTTAATCAGTTAATTGATTCAAAATGTTAACATGAGTTAACGTTGAGCCTTTAACGTCAACTTTTCATTTTGTAAACCAAAAAATCATCTCCAAAACCACCCGAACACCACCTTCAAAGCGATGAAACTATAATACCTAACTAAACTGGGTCAAAACTGAAGTGGGCACCCCAGACTTTTGCTCGGTTGAAATGAGAATATCTCAAGGAAAAATTTCCCCATTCTGAAAATGTTTGTGGTGTTTCATAGAGTAATGCTTTACAGGTTTTACAGTTCAAAACTTTGCTTTATTCTTTGAGACTTTTCCTGATTCGGGTTTTAAAGACAAATATGGCTATACAGGTTAACGTTAACGGAGGTTGAATATAACGAAAGTTACCTAGTCCGTTAATGATCTTTTAAGTTAACTTGAAAGTTGAATCGTTAACGAAAAAGTCAACTTCGTTAATTACGATTAACGGATTAACGATTTGGTGCCCAGCTTTGATAAGCGGTTTTCATTATTCTCCCACTGGAAACAGGGAATTTTTACCTCATGTTCTCATATTTGAACAACCTTAAAAAAGAATTTATCAAAATTTTCTGCATAAGGTTTTTTTTAGGCAAACATGACACGTAGGTGATTAGGTATGCTCGTAAGCGCGAAACGTTTATAATCCACTTTATTGATTTCATTTTTAATTACCTACAAGTTTCCCCCAGAAAAGTGAGGAGTTTCCGTTTATGCTATACCTACTCTGATGGTGTTGATATACATGAAATTGCCGTGATGGATGGATGCGTTCGCCTATTACATCCACTCTTGCATTCTAGAAGGGGGATGAAATCGACATTTAGTGCAGACCTTTCACGTCTGAGATTGAAAATATTTTGCTCTTATTGCTCGAAATAAAATGGAATAACGTACCGACACTTGGAATTCGAATTACTTTCTTCCGCAGTAGTAGAGAATGTAGTTTCCAAGCTGAGTCCTTACCTGCAACAAAAAATTTATACTTTCAATTTAGACTTCAAGAAAAATTCTTATCCTTAATATATTTAAAAGCCACTTCAAGATATTCAACATCAATGCTGGAGACATATTTTAATATAAAAAAATTACATTCATCACAATCATTGATCTTTCCAGTTTTAGGAGACAGAAAACTCGACTGCATTTCAAGGTCATTTTTTGACGTTTATGACGCTTCGTTCTGACAACGTGGCGGAATCTTGCCGGAGAAGTAGAGCAGCAGCAATTTTAAAATCACTTATTCGTCAAGTGGGGAAGTCACTGCAGCCACCGAAATCATTTTCAAGAGACAAAGCCTTTTGTATGTGTGGAAGTTGATTTTAATATAGCAGGCCTAGGCACCAACTATGCTAGGTTATCGTCCGGTTTTCATTGATACGATGAAAACACTTTTGAACCATCTCCACTTTGTTCTTTATCGCATAAAACACAGTGAAGTGAAATTAAAAACACGGTAACACCTATAATAAAGTGCTCAACAATGAAAGTGTTACAAAGCAAAAATTCACCCAATTTTGAACCGCTGTAACTTTTGATTGGCACAAACGATTCTGATTCTGTTTCAAGTACTGAAGAGCCCAATCTTTTGGCCATCTTTGTTGTCAATATGGAATCCATAGAGCTCCTCATAAGATTTCTACAGGGAGATGAACAGAGCAGTGCAAAATTGATGAAAGTTCAACATACCCCCGTTTTCGTTAAAAATTTTTTTCGGGAGTATCAACACCAAATTTATGAAGAATGATGTGTTCCCTCGAAACGGTTTTGGAATTCTCGAGATTCCAGTCAAAACAGCCAAAATGTGATTTTTTATTGTGAATACTGTATATTGTTCCTGTAGCAACGCAAAAACATTAGAACTTTCCATATCAAGATGACGCCACTTGGTAGGCTTGTTCACTGAACAATTCTGAGCAATTTGACTTGCAAAACGTTCCTATTGTCTAGTGTCGGGGTGGAGAAAAGCCCAATTGGCAGTGTACTTTTTGGTACTACTCCTAAAATTCGAGTTTTTAGCATTGAAAAAAGGTTAATTTTTACTCTCTTTAGTCAACATGGGACTACGTCATTAGAATTGGAATCACAACATTTCCGCCATTTTGGAATTTTTTGCCTTTACCTCAAATTTCAAAACATAGGCATGTTTGGCATCATTTCTTGAAATGTTGGTCCCCTAAATGGGATTCTGTCAATAAGATCTGTCTATCTGTTTGTTTATCTGTCTATCTCTTTCCGAAAAAATACTGATAGAATTTTCAACCCCACCCCCCTTCTTCCTGAAATTCTCTGAGTGTCCAATTTGATATTCTTGAGCTCTCAATTCTTTTCAATGCAGTCAACGTCATCCTGCATAGCATCGGGAGAGATAATTTTCTGTGGAAAAAATGCCACCCAAATTTCACCCTTTCGCTCCCCCCACCTCATCTCAAAAATCTAAAATGGCAATACCTACTTTGTGATACATCAAATTGAAGGAAATTAAATTCTCTCCATGAACAAAAATTTTTCAAACTTTTCAAAAACCCCATTTTCCTCACAAACACCCCAAATGTCTAATTTATTTGGAGAGGCGTTGAAAATTTAAAAAAAATTGTTTTCGGAAGGAGAATTCAATTCCCTTCTATTTGATGTATCACAAAGTAGGTAGTGTTTCGTAAAATTTTGAAGCTAAGGTAGGGGAGAGCAAAAGGGTCAATTTGGGTAGCAGTTTTTCCACCAAAAATTCTTTCTTTAGATGTTTTCTATGATGACACTGACTGGATTAAAAACAATTGAGAGGTCCAGAATTAAAAATAAGACAGTTGGAGAATTTTTAGGGCAAAAAAAAGTGGGGTTAATATTTTTGTAAATATTTTTTTCAGAAAGAAAATTTAAATCTCTTCAATTTGATGTATCGCAAGGTAGGTCATCTCATTTGAAACTTCAAAGTTGGGGTGAGTGGGGGCGAGGGGGCTCAAGATAGAAATTTGCCAATTTATGTTTTAGATGTCTCCTTTGATATAAAAATCGACCTGTTTTTGCTCGAAGATATTCACTAGGAATCGGGGGGAGTTATTGCAGGTGGATAGTTTTCAAATGGTCACCCAGTGCAGTATTCACAATAAAAAAATCACATTTTGGCTGTTTCGACTGGAATCCCGAAAATTCAAAAACCATTTCGAGGGAACACATCATTGTTCATAAATTTGGTGTTAATACTCCCAAAAAGATTTTTTTGCGAAAACAGGGGTATGTTGAACTTTCATCAATTTTGTACTGCTCTGTTCATCACCCTGTAGAGAATTTATGAAAAGCTCTATGCTTTTAATATTAACAAGGAAGATGGCCAAAAGATTGGGCTATTCAGTACTTGAAACAAAATCAAAATCATATGTGCCAATCAAAAGTTATAGCGGTTCAAGATTGAGTGAATTTTTGCTTTGTAACACTTTCATTGTTGAGCAGTTTAGTATATTATATACCAAGGTTGAGAAAGTATTATTATAGCTGAAGCGCCAGTTTAGATCCCGAAGCGCAGCTGAGGGATATAAGGCGCTGAAGCTATAATAATTTTCTCAACCGTGGTTTATATAGTATTTTTTTTACTACTAGAAAATCGCCATCCTAATTCAGGGAGAGGTTAATAATGATGCACTTCACGGCTAGTAGTGAAAACAAGTGAGTATGCCTTCACGTGCGTGGGTCTCAGTAGCGCATTTTCTCAAATAGGCATATTGTGAACGTAAAGAAATTTGGTTGAAGAAGAAACACCATTCCTTGCCCACTTTCTTCATTCGAAACTCATTGTGATATTGTGTTATCAGAATGGGGTACTTGCCAATGAAATAGATTTGAATGAAAATTCTTTCACTCATCAATATATTTTTTTTGTTTGTGGGCGGCGGGAGCGAGAGCGGCGACTAATCAACAGTAGTATATTCTTTCTCATTTTCAGTCGGCTATCCATATAGCGAAAGAATTAGATCGCTATGTCTTCGAATTTATGTTTTCCATTTATCTCTTACTTTGAGGGCAGCGTGTGGGGGTGGCAGCATTCGGCAAAGTAACTGTTGTGAAGTTTGAGTTAGAAGTTTCTAAATGTTTAAGGATATATGACAATCAGTGAAAATTGTGAAAGTTGCATTTTTTTGTTTGGGGGCGGGAGCTGGAGGCGGCGACTGATCAAAAGTGGCCTATCTCTTCCCATTTTCAGTCAGCTATCTATATAGCGGAACAATTAGATCGCTATGTCTTCAGGGTTATGTTTTACATTTATCTCTTACTTTGGGGGCGGCGTGTGGGAGCGGCAGTGTTTAGCAAAGAAATTCTTCCACAGTTTGAGTTAGGAGTTTCTGAATGTTTGAGGTGACATTGAAATGTAAATCAGTGGAAGTTATTGAAAGTTGCATTTTTTTCTTTTGGGGGTGGAAGTTGGAGGCGGCGCCATATCAAAAGTAGCCTATTCTTTCCCATTTTCAGTTGGCTATCCATATACCGAAAGAATTAGATCGTTATGTCTTCAGGTTTATGTTTTTCATTCATCTCTCACTTTGATGGAAGCGTGTGAGGGCGGCAGCATTCGGCAAAGTAACTGTTGCACAGTTTGAGATGGGAGTTCCTAAATGTAAGGGAAATATGACAATCAGTGAAAATTGTGAAAGTTGCATTTTTTTTGTTTGGAGGCGGCAGCTGGAGGCGGCGGCTAATTAAAAGTGACCTATCTTTTTCCAATTTCAGTCAGCTATCAATATAGTGAAAGAATTAGATCGCTATGTCTTCAGGTTCATGTTTTACATTTATCTTTCACTTTGGGGGCGGCGTGTGGGAGCGGCAGAATTTGGCAAAGAAATTCCTGCACAGTTTGAGTCAAGACTTTCTAAATGTTGGAGGTAACATTATCAGCTAAATCGGTGAAAATTGTTGGAAGTTGCACTTTTTTTCTTTTGGGGGCGGAAGCTGGAGGCGGCGCCATATCAAAAGTAGCCTATCTTTTTCCATTTTCAGTCAGTTATCCATATAGCGAAAATCTTATATCGCTATGTCTTCGGGTTTTTTTTTTTTTTTTATTCGTTTATTTAACGTCGGCCTATTTCCGCAACGAGGCCTAACACCGACGCCGGTGAATGCTTTCCTCCACTATACCGGAAATTTTGCCGAACCCCTGTGTGTTCCAACACAGGGTAGGGATTTTTTTAACGACCACCAACATCGCATGGGGTCGGCACCATCGTTCGTATTTTACGTGCTATGCGACACACGGCGCGTCTTGCATTTAGCAAGCATTCCAACTAAACCAAGGAGCTTGTTTTCGAGGCCGAAAATCCGTCCCCGGCGGAGATCGAACCCGCGACCTCTGGAGTGGCAGTCGAACGCGCTAACTAACCACACCACAAGCTCCTATGTCTTCGGGTTCATGTTTTTCATTTATCTCTTACTTTGGGGGCGGAATCTGGTCTCGCTGTCGCTCGTGTCCTAAACTACACCCGTGTGGATTATAACTATCATTATATGCTCGTTGAATAATATGCTATTTTTTATTGTTCACTGAATAATATTGGTTGATAAATAACGGCACTACAGCTGTGGCCGTTTTTTCATGTAGGTTTTTGTAGACGATGTTTTCTTTTTCTGGGTGATAGATCTTTGAAATGGAATTGAACAAAACATGTGAAGGGTAACGATATCGTGTTTACTCTAGATGAAAGCAGAGTTCATGGCATTTTGTACAGACAATTAAATCGGGCGAATGCCCCTCAAGTCTTTGTTGGGCGGCGGGCATAATATAGAGATCCAATTTTTGGTAACTCTTTGGCAAAGATCGTGCTCTACCTCGCCAATTAGGTACAACGATATTGTACCTAATATCTGGACAGTGCGGGCCTTATCTTTAGACAAGCCAGAGACTTCATCATATTGCTAAAGACAGAAGTTTAATGGGGGAGTTGAAAACGGAAATTGCCGCATAGAAAACCAGTTTTGGTAATTTAATTATTTTGAGTGTTGTGCAATCGTGCATGTGCGCATAATTAAAATGGCAACTCTCAATAAGTGTTGGGATTGAGAAATGCGACAGCAAAATCTTCTTCAGCACCAATATTATCGCTGATCAAAGTTCTATCACGCTGAAAAAAAAAACACTGCATATGGCAATTTGCATGTCCCCACGCTCTTCGCTTCATGAAATATGAATTTTCAACTTTTTCCTTTTTGTTCAACATTATTGGTATATACGCCGTCGTCATGGTTGACGCTGATAGCCACCCTTCTGAATAAGAAAAGTATGATGCAAGTATCTAATATTTTCACCAAGTGGCATCTTCTCATCACGTCGCCGGCGTCGGTGTCGGGGTTTGGACCTGTATATTTCATGCGTCGTGAGGCCGAGGGCGTCACGGGGGTGGGTTGGCGGTTCCGGTTTCGGTGCCTACTCTCCTACAACTTATACACAATTATATTTTATTTATACAATTTTTTACACCTATATTTATTATTTTTTGGTTTGGACTCGAATAAATAAATAAATAAATCACAAAATGCAAGTTTTCAACTAGTTCTGAAATGAAAAGAAGTGTAGGTATATGAAAGGGAAAGGGAAAAGGTGATAAAAATTCAGAAAGCTCAAAACCAATACATATTGCCTTTATTATAACTAGCATTAGCTTTCCTGGCTTCAATAGGAAATTCACCGTAACTCATCATAGGAATAATCATAGAAATTAAGTCTGGATCGATCTACGCATTAATATTCAGCGGCGGCAATATTTTACACTATCCGCTGTTTAAAATTCGAGTTGATGGCCCCAAAGTACAGGTTGTAAACGGATACATAAATCAAGGTGGCCTGGATAACGCCGTCGTGGAAATTACGTCACGGCACTGCCGCCGCCGCCACCAACAGCCACCATTAAAATAATACCAAAGTTATTTCTCTTATACGGGCACTATTTCGGATTGCGCTCCGCTAGCAGAAGTAACGAACATTACTGTGCTAACGGAAAATGGGAGAAGATTAAATCGACCACCATATTTTCCACGGCGGAGAAAAGGCTTTCCAAGTTGAGGATGGAGAGAACATCAGAAGCAGAAGTATGTGCACGTCATGCATCTAATTTTGGGGCCCATACCTATACCTATATACGCTCTCTCTATTGAGCCATCCTAGAAATTCGCAGTGAAGATATGTACTTAGGTGCATACGTGCTCCGTGCTCGTCTTGCAATAGTTCCGCTTGTGATTATAAAGTCATTGGACACAAAAACGCGGTTCCAGTCCTTGAATCACATACCTATTAGAAAAAAAGGTGAATACGTACCTATATCCCACACACTTCCTATTTCCAGTAGAATGACTTTTTGGAGCAAAAATAAAGTGACAAGCTGGGGGCTACGGCTACGGCTCATGGCACCTGCAAAGTTTTGCACCTGCAAAGTTTTGGAGCGAAACTATCAGCGGCCATAGGCCGTATTTTCCCAGCGTTCCAGCTTGCCACTTTATTTTTGCACCAAAAAGTCATTTTACTGAAAATAAAAACTGTATGGGATATACCTAGCAAACAGTCCTTATTTCTAACTCTACTTTGAAAAAAATATTTTAGGATTTTTAAAATCCTTGTAGCTTTCGAAAGAGACCTGAATGGTGAATTTCTGTCAAGAAATAAGCCTGCTGCGCTTGATTCCGCAAACGCCTTATTTCACCAATTCAACTCCATCCTTGAACTGAGGGGGCCGTATTTATATCCCGCTTCTATGCTAAAAACGCCCATTTAGAGGTGCGCTTTTAGGGGCTATCCAGTAATATTTGAGTTTTCAAAAATACATATTACAATCGAGCGATCATAAGTAATTGTAATATGCATGAAATTTGGAACACTTAAATACGAATGGATAGCCCCTAAAAGCGCACTTCTGAATACTGAATGCCCCAGTGTTTCCGCATCTCCTTTGACCCCTCCGAAGACCCACGGTTCCAACAACAGCCAAAATCAGTTTTAGAACCGTTCAAAGCGAGGAGTTTTCTAAGATTCCAGAAACATCGAGAAGTCAGAAGGGGGTAACCTGGTCTGCAAACGATAATTGAAGACACGAGGGGCCGAATAGGGCTCCAAGCGATACATGAAGATACAAGGAAGCTCAGTAGGGCTTGAAACGCTTCAATGTAGACACAAGAGAGGAGAGGCCTTTAAAAATCGGACGAAGGCCTGGCGGGGCTCACTGGGGCTCCAAATGACACTTAGGGACACGAGGGGGCCCCGTAGATCTTTTACCAACACATTGAGACTAACAGGAGCTAACTAGAGCTTGGAAAACTAAGACATTCTAAAATAGGGCTCAGAAGGACTACAAATGAAACATTAAAACAAAGGGGGGCCACATAGGGCTCTCAAAAACTTGGTAAGGGACAAAAGAGATATCTGAGATTTCAGAAATTTCGAAAAATTAGAAGTGAGTCACCTGGTCTGCAACGATAATTGAAAACACAAGGGGGCTCAATAGGGCTCCAAACGATACTTGAAGATACAAGGGGGCTCATAAGGGCTTCAAACGCTTCATTGTAGACACAAGAGATGAGAGGCGTCTAAAAATCGGACGAACGCCTGGCGAGGCTCACTGGGAATCCAAATGACACTTGGGGACACGAGGGGGCACCCCGTAGAACTTTGACCAATACATAAAGACTAACAGGAGCTAACTAGAGCTTGGAAAACTAGCACATTGTAGAAAGGGGCTCAGCAGGGCTACAAATGCAACATGAAGACACAAAGGGGCCACACAGGGCTCTGAGAAACCTAAGAAAGGTACAAAGGAGGTTTCTAAGATTCCAGAAACATAAAAAAATCAGAAGGGGGCACTTGAGCCGCAAACGATAATTGAAGACACAAGGGGCTCAAGAGGGCTCCAAACTATACTTGAAGATAAAAGAGGGCTCAGCAGGGCTTGAAATGCTTTGATGTAGAGACAAGGGAGGATAGGGCTCTGAAAATTGCAAGAAGGCCTGACGGGGCTCACTAGGGCTCCAAATGATACTTAAAGACAAAAAGGGGACCCTGCAGGAGTTCAACCAACACATAGTGACTCACAGGAGCTAACTAGAGTTTTGAAAACTAGAGCAATGAAAAAGGAGCCCAGCAGGGCTGCAAATGAAACACAAGGACACAGGGGGGGGCACATAGAAACCTCCGAAGGCACCGAAAAACCCAAGAAGGCACAAGGGAGCTTTCGAAAATTCCAGGAACCTCAGAAAAATCAGAAAGGGGTCACCAAGGATGCTAACGATAATGATTGACGACACAAGGGGGCTCATTAGGACTCCAAACGATATTTGAAGATACAAAAGGGGGCTCAACAGGGCTTGAAAGGCTTCAATATAGACTTGAAGCAGGATGGAGCTTTGAAAATCGCAAGAAGGCCTGCCTGGCTCACTAGGGTTCCAAACGACACTTGAAGACACAAGGGGGGGAAGGCAGTGAGATTTCGACCAACACAAGAAGACACACAGGAGCTAACTATAGAGCTTTGAAAACTAATGCAAGGTGCAAAGGAGCTCAGCAGGGCTACAATTGCGACATGAAGACAAGGGGGCCTAATAGGGCTCTGAGGAACCGGCCAAGGCATAAGGGCGAAGCAAATCTCCAGAAAATTTGAAGATACCCAAGGGGGTTCATCAAGATCCCAAAGGATAGTTGTAGAGACAGGGGGCTCAGCAAGGCTTGAAACGCTTCGTGAAAACTCAGTGGGGAATAGGGCTCTGAATTTCACACTCACTCTGGGCCTCATTACTCGCCTCATTTTAGAGCTCCAAAGTTTCCGGCAAAAAATTATCCGCGCAAAGAATTGTCGGCGAGTTGGGTGTCGGCAAGTTACCCTGTCGATGAGTTTTCCTGTGGATGAATTGCTCTGTCGGCGAGTTGTCTTGTCGGCGAGTTGTCTTGTCGGCGAGATGTCTTGTCGGTGAGTTGTCTTGTCGGCGAGTTGTCCTGTCGGTGACGTGTCTTGTCGGTGAGTTTTTTGGTCGGCGAGTTGTCCTGTCGGTGAGTTGTCCTGTCGGCGAGTTGTCCTGTGGACGAGTTGTCCTGTCGGCAAGTGTTCCTGTCGAAGAGTTGTCCTGTCGGTGAGTTGTGTTGTCGATGAGTTGGGTGTCGGCAAGTTATCCTGTCGATGAGTTGGGTGTCGATAAGTTATACTAAACCCCTTAATATTGCAAGGATTCGAATTCAAAATAATAATTCATTTGGATGCATATGCTTTGAAGGGTTCTAAAACTGGTTTTGACTGTTTTGTTGGAACAGACGTATTGAGTCAAAGAAGAATCTTACTGTTAATAATTACAAATCAACACTATCTATATCCAATCCATGACGACATGAGTACTCGTATTGTGTAAATGTTGATACAGAAAACGTAGGTATTTCAGCAAACAACCGTAGTAATCTTTCTCACACCATAATGAGTAAAATATTCAGTTACAACTATGAATAAAACTCTTCTGACTTGATATTTGTTGAATTTCCGCTCAACAAACTAACTCATATGTCTAAGCGCATTTTCGTAGGAAATTCGCTATTAGCCACGCTTTGAAGTCCGTCCGTCTGTCTGTCTTGTAGTATTGAACTCCACCTAAACGAAACAAGATGTTAATTAGAGTTCTACCGTTATTTGGGCAGAAATTTCAATATGGCGGCCAAAATAACGTCAGATTCATATAATTTGGCTTAAAAATCTGATGATCGTACTATAGACAAGGGTGAAATCCAAGCTTCTTGAAAATTGTTCCACCAATAAGAGATTTTAATATGGCGGCCAAGATGGCGGCAGAATGTTGGAATTTGGCTGAAAAATAAAAATGATCATACGAAACAAAGGTGAGTCCCAAGCTCCATGAAAATTGTTAAGTGATAAGAATTTTCAATATGGCGACCAAGATGGCAGCAGAGCATCATTTGTCCAAAATCGGATGTATTTTGATGAAGTTCACATCGCCTGTGAATTTCATTCAAATCGGACCACTTTCAGAGAAATTCAAAATGGCGGATCAAAGCTGGCGGCCAAGTGACAAAAATCATTGGTCAACTTTATATGATGGTCACGTACGCATTCGATTGGCGTTTGCCCCACATTGATATCTCTTTTCGTTGAGGCATAATTCTCCTAGTTCTGTCACTTTGAAACATGTTCAATGTGAAGAATACAAGATGGCGGCGGGGCATCAATTGTCGAAAATTGGATGTATCTAATTGAAGTACACATCGCCTGCGAATTTCACTCGAATCAGACCACTTTCAGAGAAATTCAAAATAGCGGATCAAAGATGGCGGCCAAGTGACAAGAATCGTTGGTCAACTTTATATGGTGGTCACGTACGCATTCGATTGGCTTTTGCCCCACATCGATATCTCTTTTCGTTGAGGCATAATTCTCCTAGTTCTGTCACTTTGAAACATGTTCAATGTGAAGAATACAAGATGGCGGCGGGGCATCAATTGTCGAAAATTGGATGTATCTAATTGAAGTTCACATCGCCTGCGAATTTCACTCAAATCAGACCACTTCCAGAGAAATTCAAAATGGCGGATCAAAGATGGCGGCCAAGTGACAAAAGTCATTGGTCAACTTTATATGGTGGTAACGTACGCATTCGATTGGCGTTTGCACCACATCGATATCTCTTTCCGTTGAGGCATAATTCTCCTAGTTCTATCACTTCGAAACATGTTCAATATGGAGAATACAAGATGGCGGCGGGACACTTACATTGCCTGCAAATTTCATTTCAATCGGATTACTTTTAGAGAAATTCAAAATTGCGGATCAAAGATGGCGGCAGAATAACAAAAAACTAAAAGTCAACTTGACATCCTGGACATATGTACTATTGATCAGCGTTTACACCACATCGATATCTTTCTTCCTCGAGGAGTTATCCCGGGTACAAACGGACGGACGGACGGACGGACAAAGTGAAGCTAAAAGCGCCTTTTTCCCATTTTTTGGGAAAGTGCGCTAAAAACGTAGCGGTATTGGGTTTCTTGTAAATTAATGCTAATTGTCTGTGGATGGGAATAGACACGAAAAATTATTAATTCGGCCGCGCGATTGCAAGAAAAATAAAATAAAATGTTTAAAAAGTCGACATTCAACGCTACAGTGTGAATTTCTACAACGAGGAATTTTGGCGAACCGTTCTAGATACATGCATATATGCAGCAAACGAATTATGCAGAAAGTAATGGAGAAATTTTTAGTAGTGGGAGATTCATTTTGATTCCTTTATTGCTTAGAAGATACAATTTTTCAAAAAGCGGGTGTTGCCTCGCGATTTCACAAAGTGAAAATTGTGTATTGACTGCATGTAACTTCGACATAGCGACCATTTGCGTCCCATTACAAATAGATGGATACATCCAGCGAATGAAATGTGCAGAAAGAAATGAAGACATTTTTAGTAAAAGAGTTGACTTGATTGATTCATTTTCAAGAAAGATATCTCTGTTTTTATGCAGAATCTATACTTAATTATGCATTTATATGCGAATGCGATTTTCACAAGCTGGCCCTGGCTCCGTGCTTGTGACCGATATAAGTAAAATTCTCACCTACAGGACCTTTTCTAGTTTAGATTGTTGTGTTGTTTTCATTTATTATTGACTACTTGTGTTTTCATAAAGATTGATGATTTCTTGTGGTACTTTTGGGACAATCTGTTTACAGGTAACAGAGTTTACTTATCTGCACTCCGAAAATGCGCCCATGAGACTCACCCCCGTGAGGACTTTGCTGCTGCTTGTTTTATTTTCAATACAAGTGTTGAGATTCACTCAATGGATTTTTTTTTGTCACGTCTAATAGGACTCAAAAACATGGTTGGAAGTTATAGCAGTATCACAGCATAGCAGTTTCCAACTTTTGAAAAGTCAGTGACCTACCTTCCTGATCATTAACTACTAACTATTGTTGATAAACATTTGGTTCAAACTGCCCACTATAAGGGCTTTACTAATTTGATTATGATAATATTTCCTTGGTTTGTGTTGTTGGGGAATTTGGGACTATTTTGGTAAATGATTTCACTTCAGTTAATTTGCAACGTTCGCTAACGTAGGCTTCATCAGGCTGGAAAATCATTTATTGTTTGTAAATCATCGACGCACAATGTACAGATACAAAGTTTGAACACACAGAACACTCACCAAACAAACAAGCTTATTTTTGTAAGTTTCGATCTATTTTGTCTAGTAATAAGTGTTCTGATGTATTTGTGTACTCGGTACTCGGTATGTTGACGATTGACAAACAATAAATGATTTTTCAGCTTGATGGAACCTACGCTAGTAGGCGAAACATTGCAAATAAACTAATATTGATTGATTTTATTTACCAAAATAGTCCTAAATTAACAAAACAAAAAAAAAATGGAACAATTAATATTGAAAGGTCGAGAAACTCAGCAACATGAATTACGTGAAATTGAACAGTGCGTGAATTAAAATGTTGGAAAATCGCGAATAACGAATCGACAATGGAATTAGCTTTCGTTTTCTTTTGGAAATCACGATATTTATAAAAGCCAGACTAAATAAAATTCTATAGGTCATTGTTGTCTTACCAGGCAGGAAATGTGTCATTATGCTACTGTCAAAATAACTGCCGGCAACCTCGCCGCTTTTCGGACGTTTTGAATAAAATTAAGCAATTATGTGGCTTAGATTTCTAGCACGTGATTACAAATTTAATTAACTAATTGACAAAGCTGCGAACTTCCACTTGAAGTGAGAGCCGCCTCTCTAGCTCCGTATACAAGGACACAACGGTTAATTCGAGCGGTGGCGGCGGCGGCGGCGGCGAAGAGAACACACAGTTTACCGTGGAGGGGCGGCGGTGGCGGCTTGGGGGATTGAAACAGGGACCGTGGCGGTTCGGTTGGCAGCCGTGGCTCACCACCTTGTTGAGCTATTGAACTGTAGCCGCAATGTGGCCCACGGCAGCATGCAAACTGACTTGCTAACGATTTGATCGCCTTCATAATAATTCATTAAGGTGTGTTGAAATAAACATTCGCCTGGGGGTTCCTTTCGGGGCGACCCTTCGGAACTTTCGGTGTGAAAGGGCGGCGACATCAGAGGGCAGACCCCAAAATGTTTCAAGAATATTTAGTGAAGGCGCGCGATTTACCTCTGGAATAAATTAATTTATTATACTACGGAGGTCCGAGCGGTCGAAATTGCTTTGCAAGGATTTGTGCTAAAGTGTCGGACAAAACATGCCGTCTATGGGCCTTATCCTGCTGCCAAAGTAAATTGGTTTCGAAAGCTCTTACTTCGTCCGGAAGAAACGATAATTGGCATTTCGCGTACTAATAATTATTATTCTCGCGCCATTCTTGTTCATCGTAGCAATCCTATTGGATTATAGAGAGCTTCGCTGAAAATCAAAGAACAGAGTACTAGTACAGGCCGCCACGATTCAAATTTGTGGTTTTACGATATTACTGGTTTGGAAAAGTGAAAAAATGGAAAGAAGATAATGGGGTGCTCCGCACGGGTTTATTTTTTTGCCTTCATTTAGGCCACGAAAAGAAATAAAGAAAATTTCGCGTGATGTCACGCTTACTGAGAACAAGATACGTAACAGACTAACAGATGGCGCCAGGTGAAGCGGTGAAATTTGTTGCTGGAGGTCGTACGGACTCGGTAACGCGGCAGGCGGGTGAACTTGGCCGAAGCGACGAACAGCTGATTCCGAATTCCAGAGAAATTTTCACGTCAATTTTGAGGTGTTTTGTAGGAAGGCGCAGAGCGGACATGGAAGATATTCATTTGTAATTGCGACTTTTTTCTGTCAATTGCCACTTTATTCTGGCAATTGCGACTTTTTCCTGTCAATTGCCACTTTATTCTGGCAATTGCGACTTTTTTCTGTCAATTGACACTCTATTCTGGCAATTGCGACTTTTTAGCACATTTTTGATAGAAAATGATGTTTATATGGCCGGTTTGTCCGTCTGTCTGTCCGTCCGTTATCTGTCTGTTCGTCCGTCTGTCTGTCTGTCCGTGTAAAAGTTGAGAAGTTGTACTCCTTCTCGGGAAATAAAGCTAGAGCCTTAGAACTTTTTCCGATTAATAGCTTAGGTCCTCAAGGTTGGCCTATGGACAGACCGTATTTCATGGTGGCGCTGCTATCTTGGTAGCCATATTGAAATTTCTCATCGGTGGAACGGAACCTCGGATCTTGTATGAACATTCTTACTTTCAAGCTCAGTTTCATGATTACGCCGCCATCTTGGCCGCCACATCAAAATTTCTTATTATTGGAACGATTGTCATGAAACGTGAAACGTAGGTACTCTTGTCTCGTATCAATCCGCTTCAGATTCATTCGCTCTGAATCCGCTCTAGCGGATCATGAAACTCAGCTTGGAAATAAGAGTGATCATACGAAGCACGGGTAAGTTCCAAGTTTCAGGAAAATCGTTCCACTAATAAGAAATTTGAATATGGTTACCAAGAGGCAGCGCCACTATGAAATCCAGTGTGCCCATTGGCCACCCCTGAGGACCTAAGCTTTCCATAGGAAAATGTTCCAAGGCTTTAGCTTCATTTCCCCGATGAGGAGTACAACTTCCTAATTTACACACGGACGGACAGACAGACAGACAAATCGGCCATATCAAAAGTAATTTTCTATCGAAATGTGCTAAAAAGTGTCAATTGACAGAAAAAAATCGCAATTGCCAGAATAAACTGGCAATTGACAGAAAAAAGTGGCAATTTCCAGAACAGAGTGTCAATTGACAGAAAAAAGTCGCAATTGCCAGAATAAAGTGGCAATTGACAGAAAAAAGTCGCAATTACAAATAAATATCTTCCATGTCCGCTCTGCGCCTTCGCAGTTTTGTGTTGAAATGTAGGTGCAATTTGCTGTTTGCTTGAAAAGTATTCGAATCTTTCCAATACCTACCAACCTGGTATTGAAGAAAGAAAGAAAACTGTTTCAGCAGCAAACTCGAACCGCTCGAACCTTCGGATGCCGACAGAAAAAATCAAGAATGCCGCCAGAAGCTCTCATTTGGTCTGCAGTCTACAGCGGGCAGCGGTGCAGCCCTAAACTAACCTAGCTTGGGAAGTCTTTCTAAAGGTTATGGTTGCCTTCCCTGCATAAACAAAAACAAGTCATAAACCTGCAGTAAAGAAGTCTGCTGTCTAGTCCCACTGAAGTGGTTCATGGTGGAGTGCGTCAATTGCTTGTTGCTGATACCCAATTACAAACCAATCCTGAATTTTGCATGTATTTGACTTAGAATGGAAGATTCAGGGTACCTCCATATCGTCCCTTGCCAGGCAAAGAAACGTAAGCGCCATTTTGACAAAAATGAGTTTTTGATCTTGTTGGAAAGGTCTCACTGAGCCGCGTCGAATAAGTGAACCATCACAAGCACTAAAATAAACTTAATTAATCATTGCATAACATGAAACATGCAAAATTAACATTCTTTCGTGGGCAACTTGCAAACAACACGATTTGTTTGTTTCTCCTTCAAAGTTGCTGATATGTCGTTGACGTTGCTTTGCCGCAAGGGACGATATTTCTTATTTTAGCCTGTCGATTGAAATAGGTAGTATTGTAATTGTTGTTTATTCCGGAAAACCGAGGGAGACAACACCATCATCAATGTTTGCCACCAAAAGATATCATTGGTCTGCAGCCTAGGTCAATTTTTGAGTAGTCTGTAAGTAGTCGGCTGGTCTGCTGCCTGGTTCGAGTGGAGTGGCCTGTATTGTATCGTGCTGGTGCAGTCACATGAAATTTGAACAATAATAAATAAATTAAGATTTAATGATCGATCTGTGATTGCGATATTTTTATCCACTTATACCTTCATGTTTTTAATCTGTTTTTTTTCTTGTTTTTGTTCGTATTTTATGATAATCTTAACAAATTTATCATTGTGCACGACATTTAATGGAGGCTTCGACATCGACGATCCAACTTCATGTATTCATGATCGGAAATAAACGCTATCATCATTATTATTATTATAAATGAATAAATAAATAAATTTCATTGCTTATAAACGGTTCGTTTTTAGCAAGGGTTCGGTACATAAATCCAAAATAAACTTAAGATCTGCACCCACATAAGTAACCCACCCAAAAAAACAAAAGTAACAGAAGACTAAACTTGAGTGAAATCAAGCAACCTAACAAAAAAGGAAAATTGCAGCGATGACGAAAATGAAATATTTGCAGACGTTTCCGTGATTGGGGACTGTGTCAAAATCAACATCGGATCGACGAGATGGTACACGATATACAGTGGGCATCACTCACTGGGGTAAATTCAAACAAATGTCATAAATGTCATGTGATTTGATGTTTTGAATTACACATAACACGTCAAAAGTGACAAAACGTGATTCAAACTTGAAGACGCCAAAATATCGATAAAGTGGGTCACGTTTGTTTAGCGCGCGAGGTTGATCGAGTGACGTCATAGTTGAATAAGAAAAAAAATCTAGAAAATTGCAGGAGAAATTAATGTGCGTGTTACATGAAAGGCTTAATTAGATCAGCAACAATCGGAATAATCAATAATGATGTAATATTATAATAAGAAATATGTAACAAGAGGGTGAAAGTTGGAGGGATACTTTCTTTTTGGCTGAGGTATACTCAGGCTCGACCACCTTGTTGCATAACAGCAAAACAAGCACCAACAGCACATTTTTGTTCTGTTTATTTTTATTGAGGGGGAATGTAGGGGGTAGAGGAAAGTGATAAAACTGGAATGTATTCTCTCCTATATTCGTGTATTTATTTATAATATAGCTATTGATGTACTTGCCGTATAACGGGGCGAAAGTGATTTGAGCTAATAAGAAGATTGTTGAGAAAGACAGTTCTGACATTCCATCATCTTCCATCACAATTAAAGTACTACTGACTACTACTCGACTGCTCGACTATGTTGTCCCATGTTGAGAGTCAGGAATGGGGTGTAAATCAGATTGTGCAAGTTTGTCATCATCAATGAGTTTAACTGAGGTAAGATTTTAATTATGAAAAGATACATATACTCCAGTGAAGACAAGCTTATAGGGACAAGAAGGCTCGAGCCCAGATTATTCGGCCTGTGAACAGGCAGAGCGAGGTCATGATGGCGCTGGGAAGATGAATGAAACCGGAGTGATGTGTAGAACAAGCTGTGGAAAGGCCGAGGATAATTCGGGCGGAGGGTTCGTCGGAAGCTGTCGTAGAAAAGAGAGGTCGAGATTTGGTTGGTTGCAACCGTTGATAATGTTTCATGGCCATGGGATTCATGGCAGTTGCACAATACCACCACCTTACTGACACCCTGTTCATCTTTAAGAAATGCCTGTCCTGCATGCACCTCGCCATCATTTTCTACGCTGCCTAAAAATGTTTTGACTCATTCTAACCTCGGACTGGTGCTTGACAATATTTCAACCTCCCAAGTTACCAAATCACTTGCGCACTTTCCATTCATTAATCACAATTATGGCTGGCATTCAACTGACGGATATTATTTTTCAATCCAGAACATTGATCTGCATGTCAGAGAACTTTCGTCACGTCGTCGTCGTCGTCTGTGCGGGTCCCGGCTAAGTTGCGAAATGGATTTACTTGGTATTTAATGCGTGCTCTGAATATTGCGATACCTCGACGATAAATCTAGAATTATTCTTAATGAACGTAACTGCGAGCACGAAGACATGCAAGCCGACATAAATAACATTGCAATCAATCAGGGCACAACAAACATATTATTACACCTTTACGTTATACTATAGGGTAAAGGCGTAGAGGAGGAAGAGGTATGGTAGTAGCTTAATTAATTGTTAATTATACATATTGCCGTCTCTCTTAAGGTAGGTATGGACCCTCCTTTACCACCCAACGTGGACTTCGGCTCTGGCATGTCCTTAATGCTGCTCGGAAACTCATAACGAGCATATCATAACAACCTGCTATTCAGTTTAGTCAGAAATAATTCATTACGTAGTACGTTGAGGATTTAATCCGCTTAAGTATAGCTTAGTTGTATGTGTAGTTCTGCTGATTTTGCATTAAAACCGCAGTATTAGAAGGGCCGTACAACGAGATCCCATTTTAGTTGTTTCCTGAAGTTCTTCTCAGGCTGAAAAAAGCGAAATTACGTGACAGATGTAAATGAATGCCTTGGTTCCTTTATACAAGAAATACCCTAACGGCAGTTTTCAGCATTGAATCATGATTTTTAAGAACCAGTCGGTAGCACGGTGAGTGCCACCCCCACTTTCAAATGTGGGGTTCCGGGCTGAAATCAGCACTGGTCCGAATGGACTTTTTCATGCGTTCTTTAGTACTGGGGCATCTACTACCTGTGGGATAAAACGAGAAAGACACCGAAACAAATTCCCACTGATCCAAAAAAGTATCATTGTTATCGTGACTGAAAAACCCTCACAGAAAAAGCCTGCTGATAACCAAGTAGTTGTTTCAAAAATAGTATATTATAAATCAAGGTTGTGAAGAATGCTATTATAGCTGCAGCGCCAGTTTGAATCCCGAAGCGCAGCTAAGAAATATAAGGCGTCAAAGCTAAAATGGCGTTCACAACCGTGGTTTATATCGTATTTTTTATTATCAGCAAACATCAAATCCTGATTTGTAACGAGTTTAATAATAATGAAATGTGATAGGATGATAATAATATGACAGGAGGTTTATAATGGTGACAGGAGGTTAATAATGTGAAAAAAATGCTTACTCCTTTTCTGCATAATCGTTGCTATTGCACAGAATAAAATGTTTTACATTGCAATTTTATATTCTGCTTATCGAATATTATTTATTTTGGCTCGATCCGACGTCATTTGAAGACGATGCGTCAAATATAATCAGTCTTCAACAACAATAATAAATTTACAGATTACGAGACTTCTTGTTTGACATAACGACGCGCAAATGTGCTAACCTTACGTCATCATATTTTCGGATCTAATTAAGCTGTGTGTTTAATTTTCTTTCTCAATTGAAGCACACATGGAGACTTTTGTATTTGTAATGACTTGGTTATCTATGAATGTATCGTCCTTTACAGAAATCTAGAAACTTTTTCATTTCTGCAAATTTCGATTTACAACTAGCAAAGCAATGGGACCCAAGCAATGATTTTTTTTTGACCTAAGCGGGAATATTTGGCAAGTTTGTCAAGCCCCTCCATTGGAGTTTTAGAGCATTATTAATTTTTTGGCCACCAGGTTTTAAGAAGTGTCCTGGATAACAACGAAACAGTAGTTACACTTATTGTATGTGTGTACTTACGTGTCTTTTGTGATATTTCAACAAAATGAATGATTGCTGCTAAATTAAGCAGTTTCCTGGGCGAGGCTTCCTATTGAACACACCGCCAGTGGGGAGGTGAACTTGTTTCTTAGTACTACGAAATATGTTCATTGCAGTTCGTCATTGATATGAAAAACCTCGTTTGATCTACACGCTTCTCATTTCTACACTGGCAGTGCTTTGGGAAAATGTTCTTTGAGTAGGTAGTAGGTAACATCAATGGGAATCACGCACTCGGAGAATTACATTCCCTTGCCACGGCTCGTGCGTAACTTATCCTGTATACATCTTATAACACCTCTTATCATTTAATATATAATTTTCGGTCAACGCGTCAGTATACTTCATCTTCATCTTCATTGATACATATAATAAATAGGTATTTGGTACATGTTATATTTATTCACTTGTTTGCGACAGGTGTGTGGTGAGAATATAACTCGTATAGGTTTATGTAAGCAAGTGTTGAGGCGTGTAGATCCAATTCTAAAGTGGGATAATTTAATTTTTAGACCAGTCCTAAATAAGAGAGTCGCCTGAATTCCCCCTATACGTGTCCAGCAGTATCCTGTTATAACGCCAATTTAACAGCGGATCAATTTTCATGCATGAGCGAACTTTGCGCCCATAAAGGCTATCCTATGGCAGAAGATTGAGTTAAGGATCAGTTTACCAGGACGATGGTGTGCATATCATCTACTAACTACCCTCGCGGGCATTTGCATATCTTTGTAGTGGCGGCCACATGCACAGCACTGCACATTTTAGACGACACCTCAGTTCGAAGACTTAAATAATATGCCAACAACTACAAATCCGACAGGAAGAGTTGACTTACGTTCGTCGTCGAAACGATAGTCGCGTTAGCACAGAAACCGGAGATTATAATTATAATGGGTTGTTACACTTATGGTGCGATTCTCTAAAAAATTACATTCCATAAAGGCTCTGTTACGTTGTTATTTCCTACGCAACAGCCAATGGCCGACCCGAATTTTTACATAACAGAGCGTTTATGGAATGTTATTTTTTACAGAATAGCACCATTAGTTACCTATAAAAGCGATACGCAACTTTTTTGTAGACAATTTAATGGCCTTTAATTTGAATCCAGCTGTTTTTTGATGGGATCCCCTAATTCGAGATAATTGCAAAAAATACTTCAAATGTACCAATAATCCAAGATGGCGGCGATTCCACACCCTCTATCGATGGGGACTTTCTACACAGTAATCAGCAAGCTTTCGAGAACATCTCTACCAATTTTCAGAACTACACTATTTATTTTCGCAATTTTTTCTTCGTTGACTGGGAGAAACAACTTTATTGAAAAATAGAGTGGTGCTGCTTGCTTTTAAGCAAGTTGCTCTAGAACACAGCATACTAATCTGTCTATAAAAGATAATACTGAATATAAAAATTGAAGGTAAAAAGTATAAATTATGTAAAAATTATTTATAAATGTGGTTGTGTATAATTCGAATAGAGTCACTCAATATAAGTTCTGAAATTTCCATAAGTTTTTTCTTATCAATTTTGAATTCAATAAAAAATGCCAAAACTTTTGCCGAAATAGTCCCTCGAGAGCCAAACCAAAGTCCAAATACTTCAAAATTTCTTTTTCCATATTTGGGACTGAATTTTAAATTGAGTGAGTCCTTACATTTTTCATATATCTTCCTTTTTTCGTCGTCGACTTGAATGTCTTGTTCCGGATTGTTCGTTTCAAATCTAACCGTGGGGTCAACAATTATCGCTCTTTTCGATCGCCGATCAAATGCTACTATGTCGTTATATCGATTGGACCCGTCCGTATCAACTGCGTGGACTTCTTCGTAACAGTCAAAGCTTCTTTCTGTCAGGAGTTCGGTTAGTTTATGTTTGATTTTGTGGTGACGACTGACTATCAACAGGTTATTGTATGAACAATTGCCGATTATATGAGCAGGGGTCTCTTTCTCTTTGCCACATCTGCGGCAAAGGTTCGACAGATTGTTCGAATTTCCTGGAACGCCAGCGAGGTTAGCATAGTTTACGGACAGTTTGATTGCTGAAGTCCATTCAGATGATGAAAGGCTGTTTTTATTGATGACGAAGTTGTTTGCAGGGGTATATGTAGCATAATGATTTACCCCAACACCTTGCCATTTCAAAGATGTCCATTCTTTGAATGCCGCTTCTCTAAGATGTTGTCTCATTTCTCTAGATGTATCCCCATTTACTTCCAATTTTGTTTCACACTGCTTCATCTCTCGTTCACAATCAAAGACGTGGTGCAATAAAAGGTTTTCAACTTCCAATAGTTTTCTTGCTATAGAGAAATGTTGCAAATAAGCTTCCCACTCACAGTTCAGAACTGCCAAACCTCTGAATTTACGTGGTGAGTAAAGCATTGCATTGCACGTAGCAGCTGGAAGACCAATTATTGCTTTCACATTCCTGCGTATGATGGTGTTGAGGCCGTTCGTGATATAACCATGGATCTTGTTGAGTGGTGCAGATTGAAGAGGATATACGAGCATAGGAAAAATGTACTGATTGATAATATTGAGTTTCTGGTCAGGTTTCAAAAGAGGAGATGTAACCAATTTTTCGAAATTTTTTTCAAAAGTTTGCAACACATCCACGTTGAATACAATTTCATTAGTGAAGGTACATCCCAAGTACTTTATCCTGTCCGTTTTGCCAGTGCATTTGATTTTAGTGTCTTCAATGTATAAATCACACTGCTTGAGTTCACCTCTGAGGATGTTGATTGCCGAACATTTCACTGGATTGATGTTAAGACCAATTTTTTCAAATAAGGATTTTGTCAAGTCAATAATTCGAGTTGCTGACGATAAGCTATTGGCCGTTACTGCTTGGTCATCTGCAAATCCTGTCAGACAGAGTGCATCGAGGTCTGATTTAAGACGGTATCCATACAAATTTGAAAACTGCTTATCGCATACTTCGTCATAGATAAAGTTGATTGCAATATTGAATAACTGAGGAGAAAGTGGCCCTCCTTGAGGAACGGAACAATTGATAGCAATTTGACCTGAGTGTTTTTTCCCTACTTCAAGCCTTATCGTGTTGTTTTTTAGTAGACTCATAATTAGGTTCCTTAAATTTCCAGAGACTCCGTAAGATTTTAGTGATTCTTCAATGTGTCTATGCCCAGTTACATCAAAGGCTTTGGAAATATCAAGGAATACTACAACACAATCTTTTTTGTTAGACTTGGAATCTAGAAGGCATCCATTAATTAATTTTGCATTGATGTGGCAACCAGGTACGTTATTTATAAAGCCTCGTTGATTGTGATTGAGATCTACTTGTTCTCGTAATTTCATGTCTAAAACCTTTTCTGTTATTCGTCTAATAATGGAGTAGATTGTGATTGGTCTCCAATTTGAAATATCATTTTTGTCCTTACCTTCTTTATCAATAAGGATAGTTCTGCCTTCACGTAATTTTAAAGGTACGTAGCTCGTGAAGAGCATCATCTGCAATATAATTTGAAGAATGTTGGCTATTCTCAGTCTTCGTATAGTTCTGATGAGGACTCGGTCAGGCCCAGGAGATACGCGCGAAACGGATTGTTTTCTGCCGTATCTTTTCAACCGCTTTACCGATTAAACGCAAATTTTATACAGATAGTTCTTAGGTATGTGTCCATGATTTGATGAAGAAGAACTTCAACAAAAGTATCCAGTGGCGTAGATACTGGTTGGTCGACTTTTCTTCTTGTTCCAATTTTTAAGCTGCTATAAATTTTCTAAAATGACCATAACTTTGAATTCTGGATTCAATTTTGATGCTTTGATTTTATAGCGAAATTTGAGATATACTGGTCAACCTGTGAAATAGAACACTGAGTGGATGTGGAATAAAAATTTTTGTAAAATAAGAGAAAATCAATAAGTTTTGTAACAGTTGCATTAACTAAGAGACACTCATCCACTCCCATAATCGGTTGCCACCGGTCAATATTACTCTCATGGAATGTCCATTTCTTCACTTGCATGATTTGCATCACTCAACTTCGTCTCGTATTCAAACATCATGCTTGTGAAGAAATGAGGATCATTCCTTTTCACTCGCTGTATAATGACTACGCATGATGGCAAACACGGTTTCGAACCTGAAAACGAGGTCTTGTATCGAAAGACACTATTTCACGCAAGAGGACCCTATTATTATTGACTTATCCATCATCTCACAATCAGTCCTATTTCTTACAGCTCAAGACTGACATAGACACCTGTGGGTAAAATGGCTCGAAAATTTTTGTTTGCGGCTGTTGAGAAACTGGAGTCGCTTCCTCCTACCCAGCAATGCCATACAGCTTCACATAACGAAAAGCCATTATCAGGCACGCTCCACTCTGGAGATAACCATAATACTGATCACTATTTACTCGTGTCCCCAAATCGGAGCTTCCGGCTGCAAAACAAACTGTGGACTCGAATTTGCTCTTACAGAAAGTCTAGCATGAAATGCCCGAAACGCTGCAAATGCAAAGGCGAGAATTTTCCAGTTTCCGTAGCAGAACCAATATTCTGGTAAAACCACCAAACAAAAAGCCATGTTTTTGCATTTATAGGTAGCAGGAATGCTCTTTTCACAATTCACAACGGTAAAAAGCGGAAATTGAGCTACATTAAGGTTATAATGCTAAATATGGAGCAAGTGTGTTTGAGTTATCGGTCAAAAATTAAAGTCAAACGGCCTTGCGAACAAATTCAATTTAAGATCTTGTAGGAATAAAAGACTCACACAGACCACCATTTTCAGATGTTACTTACTTGTAGCTAATGATTTACGTAAGAATTTCGACAGCATTACCCATGATAAAGATACATAACTTGATCAAAGTTCAGGAGAAAAAAACGTTGAAAAACATGTTTTTTTTTTGTATAAAACTACTTTTTGAATTGCCTCTAATCAAGATGTGGAGCCATTAGTTGAGTTCTAAATGTGGAAAATAGTTGAAAACGACACCAAACTTGGCAATATTGATCCAAAATCAACAAAATTAGAAAATCACTAACACATGCCAAAAGGCCTCCGGCTCCCCCCCCCCCCATTGCAGCTTTCCTGTCAAAATTCCGAGTTGGTAACAGGCATTTTCGTATTCAGCGAGGCCCAAATACCCCAGAATGCCTTGTTAACAAAATGTTACCATTCCTAGCTTTGTTTGGAATACTTTGGACAGTGCAAGAGCCAGAGTTTTTGCTATCATCACAAATGACAAGATATATGATGCGTATTTCAGCTCTTAGCTCTTAGTTATTTTTTAATTTAGCCCTTAAAAGTTAGGCAGCTGGTGAACGGGAGGTTCAGATGAGTTCATATAACCTTTATCCGTCACCTGGAAGTTCTTACAATCAGGAAGAACTTTTCAGAATGTCGATATCACTTGCCGTTGCGAAGATATAGGCCTTAGGGCTCCAGGGACAACATAAAGGGTCTGGTACAGCTCTCCTGTGAAAAATTCGGCTGGGAACCATCTCCATCAGGCTTGTTTAGAGTACTTTGAAGAGTAAGTGTACCAAATTTTGTGCTTGTTCCACAATTCGCAAGGTAGGAACATATTTTGACCCTCAGCTCCCGCACTAATATTACCATGAGTGATGACCAGGTTTTTTTCTATTGGAAAACTATTTATCACAGCCGGATAAAATCAAACGTTATCTGGGGGATCTTCCTCATAATCATGGAATTGTATCTCAGTCGCAGCTCAATCAGTTGATGTCTCAGGAGAATTTGTCAACTGATTTTCCTTTTTCTTTTCAATATTCCCATAGGCTAAATCGAAGAAATATGTCAAATTTGTCTGATCTGATTTAATTCCCTTAGTACACCCTGTATATGTACAATGTGACGTTTTTGACTTTCCAATATTCGTAATCTACGGTTCAAGAAAGAGAGTTTAAGATTATCACCGCAACTATAGTATGAAAGATTCTCGAGTAATCTCATTTTGAATTTTTCGAGTCAAGTGGCCATGGAGCTTTCACGACAAGCTCTATCTCAAAGACAATAGGTCGCAGAAAGTTGATTTAAAAACCAAACTGTAGGGAATTTCATAGGCTTCAAAATGACTTCCTACATCTTTTGCTGTCAGATGACCCAGAATTAAGATATTCGGCAAAATCCACGCTTACGCACTTCTTGTTGATGATGGCGACATGACGCCGACATTTCGGAAAGGGGGGGAAACTGAAATGTCAAAACCCAAGCTACACAGATCGTTTTAAGCTAGTTTCCAGCTATTACTGCGCGAACTGAGTTCATCCAGTGGCGCACTTAGATTTGCAGTGGGATTTTAGGTTGGCCTGTGGCCTGATAATGGTCCACCACTCCAGCTGCCGGTGTTGCTTCCATATGTCAACAGACGCCACTCTTCCGAAACGATTTTGTTTTTTTTTTGTTCAGTCCCGTCCACTTGTCCTTCTGGTGTGTCGTCAACTCTACAACGCAACATTACCACATCACATACATATACATAGCAACATAGTGTCTCAAAAGCAACTACTTGTTTTATAAAACTACAAAAATAGCGGCAAAATGAATATTCTATAATGAAGATACTTGAAGAATTAATTCCACAACATCTCATCACCTCCACATACTCAAAATTATATGTATATTATTGAAAGTTGAGAAAAAATATTGGTTCATAATTTTTTTGAAATTATCTTTGGTATTTTCGAATCACTCTGTATTTGAAACGATATATTCTGGAAATTTGACTTGTCTCGGACGGAAGGCTCCTAAATAAAACACACTTTCTGTTGAAAATGAATCACCGTGTACATCTTCCCCAACCCATATAATACATTTTAACCATTTTATAATTTATTGTATTTTGTATAGTGAATAAATCACGACTATAATCGTACAATGCACAGTTACTAAGAAGACATCAACATTCAACAGCGACTAACACGTACTTCATGTAGCTTTTGTGAATTCTGAGCCCAATGAAAATATTATGGTTTTCCATGGAAAACTTGCTCGGGGAGCATAATCGCTCCGCGCGCAGAACGCCCTATTATCAGAGCAAATTTCGAAAACAAGAGAATGCCGCTGTCTCCCATTCACGGCATAATGAGCGGTTGATTTTGAATGGGGGTAAGAGAGCCGCGCTACCCGCGTATCGCGTTGGCGGTGGCGGCGAGCCGTCATCGCGAATGTTTAGGGCAATATGTCTGCGCCGACACAAACGGAGCAAACGACTCTGGAGCGCGCGCCTTATAAATCTAGAGCCAGATGGTTATTAGCCAAAAGTTTAATGGAATATATCACAGATGTTTAGTGGCCCGGCTCGTAGATATATTGAGAAAAATGGCATCTGAAGAGGGCTAGATTACTGAAATATATGTGATGCGAGAAGGGCATAAATCGCAGTTAGAGGGCGAACGCGGGAAGCGAATAAGGGGAAAAACTTCTCTGCCGATGACAAATCTAAAACAATAAGGCCAGAATTGATATTTACGCCCTACACGACTATTGTTTCTGTTTTCTTCTCGCAGCCGAATTATCGAAAATAAACACCTACTTTATGGACTTGGTTGCGAGAAGAATTAGGGGGATAAGCGGTTAAAGCTTTATATTAGGGGATAGCCCAGGCATGTGTGGGGGAATGTGCTCCACTTATTTATCAAACGTATATGCGGAGGACTGAGGCAGGAAACAGGAAAGTTGGATTTTACATTTCTAGGCTAGCCCACGTTTGTTGATCATCTCCTTCATACCTTCATACCTTCATACTTATAATTTTGAACTTCCAACGGGTTTTCACCTCAGTTTCCACCTTAAAGCCCATAGCATTTCACATACGCACTTATATCATTACTGAGAATTGGCAGTATTGGCACGTAGATAAGACCAGGACCTCAGCTAGGCGGAAGTCTCATGAACAACGCATTATTATTGAAGGCAAACTCAACGTTTACAATAAGTTATACATTTATTCACGAATACCTTGGTGAATACCAGAGTAAAATTGTTCAAGATCAAGTTAGAATCATTATGTGCTCTTATCTGCATTATTAATAGCCCAGGCATTTTAGTCGAAAAATCGTGGTAACCCGTAACAAATTCGCGCAAAGCTGAATTTTGGTAAATATGTTCTATTGGACCTACGAAACAACATATCAAAATACTCGGACTTACACCCTCGTGCGTCCTTTTATTTTCATCCTCAAAGGTCAAGTTCTAAGAATTAGTCAGATACCTATCTCCAAGCTGTTCCTGCAAGTGAAAGGAGTATCCGATGGATATAAGATGTTTCAAATGAACGAGAGAGATTTGTTGTTACTGCTCAAGTGTGTGAGGGAGCCCTTGTTACTCATCCGATTGGTGAGTTCTGCGGGAAAGGCGGTTGAGTGTTAATTTGTCGCCCGGATATTTCAGGAAAAACCATGTGAGAATCTAAAGCCTCAAGCAATGTTGCACAAAGTTAAATATTGATATATAACTGGTATGATCCCTGGGGAAGAACATATCAAAATATTTGGACTTTCACCTCTGTGCCTCCTACGATTTTGGGGCTTTGAATATCTAGTCAAAAAATTCACCCAGACACTTTCTCTAAAACTATTTCTGTGGACAAACCAATTATTTCAACAATATAAGGTGGGTCTCAGAGGAAACACGGTGTGTTGTTGCCTATGAAGTGGACTCCGGTGGCCATCAAACATTTCTGCTTGATGGTGGCGTGAATAGTACGAGCAAGGTGGAATTTCTCGCCTGGACTTCGAATGAGAAACATGTAAGAATATTTTGTGATGGCCAATGAATCTGAGCATTGGTAATAGAATCTTCTTCTCATCTTCAAAACACACCCAAGTGATGAGACTGATGAGTGAACAGTTGATATTCACAGTGCTCATCCCGAAAATAATAAATTCTCTACAAAAAAATTGTGGTTTTTTATCTAGGGGCATCATTGTCTAAAGCTGTCAATAATAACAATTACCAACAAATCCTATATTTATGTTTATCTTGGACAAAAACAGCATCAATTGCTTACGCCTATTCATATTACAATGTTAGAGTATTAATTTTTTATTAAACAAGTTTTACACCTACTTTTTTTCTGAAAATGGAATAACGGCTTCAGAAAAGAAGATTTTATGTTTCTATTACCTGATAGATACAATAGCTTTTGGTATTTTCTGATAGAGGAAGAACTTCACTCAGTATTACACACAAAAACAGTGAAACTGCTTCATCATTCATCAGTAAAAAAAAGAAAAACAAAAATTGTATTCAATTTCGGGAGAAAATTGGGCATAATTATAATCACTTTCACAACAGACCATTTTTCTGATCTTATTATGAATATAGGCACATTGTTCTTATCGTTTTCAGGTATAAAATGGTCAAGAACAATGAATCTGTTGGAAATATTCAATTTAAATGATTCTAACCATACGGAGACCAAAATTACAAAACGACAATTTCAGATGGCGAAAATCGTGGTTTTTTCAGTGAAACTTGTTTAATCGTGTTTCAATTCAATTTTTAACACCATATTTGATATCGGAGGCCAAGATTCAGTTGGAAACGATACCACACTTGCCGATATCAATTCGAGGTTTTTGAGAAAAAAAAAACAAAATCAATTTTGCCGATATTTTTTTCCAAGCAACCCAAACTACTTATCAACAATTCAAACGTCAGGCAAATATTTTGAAGCCTTGAGGCATCTAAATATGATTTTTTTTTTATTTATACAGGTGTTCGTTTTTCGAGGCTAAGCATGGGTATCTCGCTTATCTTTAGAGATACCGAGTCGGTTAAATTGGAAAAAAGTTGCGAATTTTCATGACGATCAATGATCCAAAAAGATATTTGACTTGTCAGTTTTAGTTTTCGAGATATCGAGAAAAAACAGAAATTTGTAATTTTCGTTTTTATTTTTTATTTGAAAAACGGTTGATGATAGCCTTTTCTAACTAAGACATTGTGGAGGCTTTTTTCCGAGGGGAATTCAATGTAGCCAAAATCTTCATTCTAGCTTTCAGAACAACCGAGATATGACATTCAACTTTTTTTTCTCTCGTGGACGCCATATTGGATTTTGACATTTTTAAATACAATATTTTTCTCTGGTTACAATGATGTGTCACATGCCACTGTTGAATTCATGCTTTTGAACAAAAAATTTTTTTTAATTTTTCAAAGAGTGCTTTGGAAACAAAATCAGCACCGACAATAAAAAAAACGTAAATGTTGAACATTTATTCAACAGTGACATGTGGCACATCGTTGTAACCAGAAAAGAATACCGTATTCAAAAATATCAAAATCCAATATGGCGCCCATTGGAGAAAAAAGTTGAATGTCGTATTTCGGTTGCTTTGAAAGCTAGAATAAAGATTTTGGCAGTTTTGAATTTCTCTTGAAGAAGTGCTCTGGCAATGTCTAGATTAGAAAAGGCCACAATCAACCGTTTTTTGAATAAAAAATTCAAACAAAAATTCAAATTCCTGTTTTTTCACGATATCTCAAACACTAAAATCAATACGTCGAACTTCTTTTTGGATCATTGATCGTCATGAAAATGCGCAACTTTTTTCTAATTTAACCGACTTTGTATCTCTTAAGATAAGCGAGATACTCATGCTTAGCCCCGAAAAACGGACACCCTGTATAAGCTACAGGGTGTCAGTTACGCATTCAAAATGGCGATATTTAGCCCTCTCCTCCACAATCAATGACGCACAAGGGTGTGCCACCGAGTATTTTATTCCTTAGGTCTTACAAGGCCTGTATACCAAATTTCAGCTTTGTGGGAATTTGTTACGGGTTAAAACCTAATATGCCTGGGCTATAACACCGCTGCCGCACAGTAATTCCCATCTTGGGTTGACTCTACCCACTTAGGGACGGTGTTCATTCAATTGGTAAAACAAGCGTTGCGAAATCAATCCCTGTGGGTTTATTCCTTGACGGATTGTTGCCATTTTGATCTCTTTCGAAAGCTACAAAGATGTACTTTGGTTTGAGCCCATTGGCATTTCCAAAATCTAAAATTTGTTTGAAAATTTTGACATTTGAAAAAATTATTTTTGGGTTTTGGAAATGCCAATAAGCTCAAACCAAAGTACATCCTTGTAGCTTTCGAAAGAGACCTAAATGGTAAGAATCGGCCAAGGAATAAACCCACAGGGATTGATTTCGCAACGCTTCTTTTACCAATATGACTCCGTCCTTAAGGGACCACTTGAGGGTAACCATCGTAGATACCATTGCTCTAAGAATCGATACTGACCCGTCGTTTTTGAAATAAGATTCTAATATGAATGTATTTATCTTGCCTCACGACCATCACTTTTCCGCATCATCGATTGATAAAGTGCCTCTTTGTTCTCTTTGTTTTGATGTTTTCATTACTCATATTTATGTTGTCGTCTTTCACTTTAGCAAAACCATGCAAAGAAGATTGTTCGATGCATTCTTTCGGAAGGGACTCAGGACTTCATCAAAAAATCGGTTGTGTCACCCCACAACTACTCCGACGAGTAGCAAGGAACGGATGGAATTTTTATTATGGAACGTCCTTTAGGGCATGGGAAGTTGGAATTTGAGAAAAAAATAGAAGAATTGACATATTTTCTCTAATAAGGGCTTCATTTTGAGCTCCATCATTTGATGGATCAGGAAATTTAAAATTTAGAAAATATGGATTTTTTGGGAAAACCTGAAACCTCTGATCATTTTCCAAATCATCTTAATCATCATCTACTGGAAAGAGCAGAAACAAAGCTAATGGTGATTCCACTCAAAATCTCAAAAATAATGACAGAAAAGGAAAAACTTTGATGGAGAACCTGATTGAAAATCTGACTTGCGCAAAAGCAGAAACAAGAACTCGACGCCGTATATCAAAAGGAGCCCGCTGTTCGGTAGCTGACAAATTTGCCCTAGTTGTAAACGAATGCGTAAAAAAAAATAGTACATGTGCTTGGAAAAACCTTTTGCTATTCGCATATTTCACTTTCCATGATCCACGACGAGAACAAAAGAAAATCACTTACAACCAAGATAAAGGAAAATGTAAAAAAATTCTTGCAACCACATGAAAAGGCTATCAAACGACAATGGCCATTGAAAGTTCGAATTGCAGCGAAAGTGAACGATTTTGATATAAAAGGAGCAGGTACTTCACTAGGCGGGAAATCTAGACTCTTACACTTTTGCGCCTTGCGCATAGTTTTTGATAACGAATCCAAACTGTAAGTACGAATGTCGTTTTGCGTTTGATTGATTTTATTAGTTGTTCGTTCGTTTTTATTGTTCTTTAGTGTGGTGCAATGTTTAAATTCTATGATTGAAGGTCTTTTTTGTTGACTTTTCCAATCTTATATCTGATAATTATGAGTACCTCATATTAAAAATATCTGTTGCCTAATATGGGATTTTGCACCTTCTCACTTTTGAATTTCGTTAACCAACAAACTGTTGAAGATAATTATTATGTAATCGCTTCCAAAATCCACCTCTAACATCAATCACTAAGTATGCAAGTGAGATATTGCTGCAAAAAGTGGAAATTTCTAATTTTGTTATAGTATGTATTAGGCGCTTTTCCTCTATATCCTGAAAATTTGACTCAAATCGCTCAAAGCGTCTTGAAGTTACATCTATTCAGAAGTACCAGAAATTACCGATTTTCAAGTTTCGATTTAAATCACATTTCCAGGATATACCTCAGGATCTAAAAAAAATGCTCTATAATACATAATATTATGATATCTGAACTCATCTTCTCCCACCACAAAAAAAAGTTTAAAAATGCGATTTCTCTTGAACGGGGTAAAGTTTACCATCGAAACAAAAACAAGCGAATATGCCTCATGGGCATGAGGCTCAGTAGCGCACTTCCTTTTTGGAGGATTAGTGAACGCAAGATGTTAAGTGATTAGGGTTCTACCGTCTTGGGCAAAAAATTCCACTATGGCGGCCAAAATATCGACAGAATCATGAAATTCGGCTTGAAAATCAAAATGATCGTACTAGACAAGGGTAAGTTCCAAGTTTCATGAAAATAGTTCCACTAACAAGAGATTTCAATATGGCGGCCAAGATGGCGGCAGAATTATGAAACTCAGCTTGAAAATAGGAATGATCGTACGAGACAAGCGTAACTCTCAAGGTTCATGAAAATCCTTCCACTTATAAGAGATTTCAATATGGCGGCCAAGATGGTGGGGCAATCATGAAATTTGGCTTGAAAATAAGAATGATCGTACTAGACAAGGGTAAGTTTCAAGTTTCATGACAATCGTTCCACTAATAAGAAATTTCAATATGGCAGCCAAGATGGCGGCCGAATTATGAAAGCCAACCTGCCTATTTGGTCCTTGAGGACCTAAGCTATCCACCGGATAAAGTTCAATCTTCAAGGGCTGTAGCTTTATTTCCCGAGGAGAAGTTCAACTTCATCGAAGTGCACAGGAGATCTCTGTTTTTTGAGAATAATGATAACGATGTATGGATAACAAAAATAGTGCCCATTGGCCACCCTTGGGGACATCAGCTATTAATCGGAAAAAAGTTCCAAGACTCTTGTTTCAATTCTCGAGAAGGAGTACAGCGTCTTAATTTCTGCACGGACTCGGACAGACAGACAGACAGACAGACAGACAAACCGGCCACATAAGCGTCATTCTGTTACTTATATAAAAAAATGTTCTCCAACTGATTTCGACCTCCTGAACACGAATATCGGGTTCACTTTTGAATTGGAACATTTCTTTTTTATCGAAAAACCGAAAAAATGGTAGCCTTGTCACATGATTTTTAGTGATACCTACCTACTTTTTTTTTGTTATTGAGCGAACATGTTTCGTAATTTGAGTGCCATTATCCTTCAGGTACCTAGTATTGGCTATTTCAAAATGTTCAATTACTATTTCGGCACGTCTGATTTTAAATTTGTAGGGTCGTGTAATATGCGCCGAGCCGTGGCTTTGCGGTCGTTTTCAAAAATGGATAACAATTGACCCGACGGTCGGATCGAAGTGGGGTTTTTGTCAAAAGAAAGTTCAAATTGTTCTCTAAATATAATGCCGTACATACAGTGATGTATTTCATTAAGAAATTGTAGTTGCCTGCATATCGCAACTTTCTACATCTTACCGCGAATGCCAGCACTTGATCGGCGAAGCCGCCCTACACCAAAATGTTATTATTGTAATTGTTCATGATTGATTCGGCAAAATTTTTCTTGATTCGCGTTCCAAGTCCATGAGCTACTCATTCGAGTTGAAATAGTTTCTGTATTGAATTTCGTTTTGTTCGGAGGAAAGGATATCAAGCACCAGCAAGCAACGAATAAATCATTTGCGGCCGAGCCGTAGTTTCGGAGTCATTTTCAAAAATTAATAACTATTGGCCTGCACCCCGCACCGATGTGAAATTTTCATTAAAATGAAGTTCAAATCATCCTCTAAATATAACTCCGCATATGTATTATGGTAAAATGATAAGATCGGGTACTTCCTCGCATGTGATAACTTTCGAGATCAGGCCGGCTTCTGAAATGCAGCATTCAACGGCGATGCCGCGTCACACTAAATTGTTATTATTGTCATTGTTTATTATTATTTCGTCGAGATTTTTCTTGGTTCAGGATACAAGGTCATGAGCTACCCAATGGAGTAAAATTTTTTCGCAAAAACCTTTTAGTCTAGGACTAGATGCTGTGACGGACGGACGGACAAAGCGAGGGCAAAAGCGCCTTCCCGTTTGGAGAAGTGCGCTAAAAATGCACTTGGCCATTAGTGCATATACTCCTATGCTTGAATTAAATTTTTAGAGATTGGGGGCCAGAAGGTTTGAAACATTACAAACGGGCGTATATTTATATATTTATTTTGAATATAGATATTGAAATTCTCTGCGTCTAAAATCCAGGAGTACCCGGCTAAAGGCCTATAATGCTGGTCCGTATTTACTCAGCAAATATAATCGCAGATATGACAGAACATTATTATGATTATATTACGAGAAGTGGTCCCTCCTAACTTGCCGTCACCGCCAGCCTCTGTTTAATAATAAGGGCTGCACATTATAAATTTACCACGAATAGGTCGGTGGAAACCTCGGCGCACGATTATTATTCATCGAGCAAGAAAGCTAGATCCTACTGGCCCAGAGACGTTTTCTTGTAAAATATAAAATATGTCACCATTGTCACCGCATATATCGCAGCAATGAAAGATATTTTTATACGTCGCAGAATCTGCAGATAAAAGGATATCATCTTCTTGCGTGTAAATATCACCAGAACGGCGTATAATTTTCAGCCTTTCATTTCCTTTCATATCCGAGCAGGAACGGAGAAGAATGTAGCTCACGTTTGATATTATTGATGACTGCGTGAAGTTTCAAGCGATGACCTTCGTGTTTGGACTTCTTAAAATGCAGGTGGAGGCCAATCACATTTTGTATATTGAATCAAGTTCGAATGCGCGCGGGTTCTTCTGTCATTCGAAATCACATTATTGCGGATTCCATTTTATTCAGATTTATACGGGCGTCAGGACTCATCCTTTTTAAAGTGTGGATTATGGGACATAACGAAACGCCATTAAAAAACTTTATATAGTTTTTATTGTCCCCGTTGTTTCGGTAAAATAATAAAAGATGCGATAAAGTTTGTGTCGGCGTTTCATGATAAAGTTGGCATCAGAGCGAAGTTTTACTTTCCCGGCCCACCCACGAACACGGAGGGAAAGTATTGTAATCGTGCAGAAAAAAAGTTTCGAGATTTCACCGGATATATCCGTTTTGAGGTCCTCCAAGACGATTAAGACCATTTTCAGAATGATGTCTGTCTGTGTGTGTGTGTGTATGTGTGTATGTGTGTGTGTGTGTGTGTGTGTGTGTGTGTGTATGTGTGTCTGTCTGTGATCTTCCACGATAACTGCCGTAACGTTGACTGGATCGACTTGATATTTGGTATACAAACATGGTTGTTTCCTGAAAAGAGCCCATTAGTTTTTGGCTGTCATCTGTCAAACCCAACTGTCACTATCATCAAATGTCAGAAGCTATATCTCACGGAACTCAACTTGCAATATGTCATTTGAAAGCCCTTGAAAAACTGTATTCAGAACAGTTGAAAACATTGCCCTATCTGTCATCTGTCAAATAATAAAAAATGTTAAAGTTCAAAACTTTACCAATTGATTATTCAAAATCTATCCGATGGATTGGAACCAGATTTGGCAGGAAGCAACACAACAAAAGAGTCAAATTGAGGCCGCAGTTGCAGTTTTCCACCATTCTCCAGTTGAGGGTAATGAATTTTCGAAATTTCTCCTGGCCGTTGCCACTCAGGAGGGGCTCTCGCCGGTGTTTCGACCAGCACGACTCGCTTTTGTAGCAGGACTCCACTCAAAAATTTATTCCTGCTCGGGGATCGACTTTTTTTTGGAAATTTCAACTGATATCGAAAGTAGATTGTATTGAGCGTCGTGCAGGTCTATTTTCAGAGTTGACACGGTTTCGGTTTCCCGACTGTAATTTTTTCAAAATGAAATTTGCATATTCCGTGAATTTGAGAAAAACGCAATGCAAACTTCTACATGCGGTAGGCCCCACGAAATATTAATTTTAGGTGCAGACATGCTGTGAATAAAAGTTAGAGAAAAGATTGAGCTAATTTTTGGAGGAAAAAGTTTCGAAATCGGATCAACAGTTGCCGAGTTTTCCTCTCTGGAAAAACTGCAAATTTTCCAACTTTTTATTCAGTGAACAGATTTCTCGGAATTGTTTTTTTTAGAGAATAGATAACTGGTTCTTGAACATTTTCCAATAATTTCTCTCCAATTTCCCGGAAATTTTCCTCCTGAAAATATAAAACCACTCATGCGATCGTACAAATTAAGCGGTTCTGTCACGATAATTACCGAATTATTGATCCGATCAAATCGAAATCAGGTACGGAGGCCTAAGTTCAGCCTGGAATGTTCTGATTAGACTTTGGGTGGATGATTTTGATCGGAAGCCCTCAGGTGGCACATTGGGTCTGGGTTTGTCTGCCCAAGCTCTAAATTGAAAATATAGAGTTGAAATTTGACACAAAGATGCAGTGAAAGTTTTCAATCAAGTTTTTGTAATTTCATCATCATATCTGAAGTAGGAACAAGTTTCAATAAGGAACCAGCATTGCATTTTTGAGATATCACAGCAGTTAGCTACCTAGTTCTACCTTTTTGATCATTTCATCACCTTGGAAAACTGACCTAACCTGTCATTTTTTCTGTCCGCTCAACAATGGATGCAGGATGCTCGCTAAACGCTCGACTAAATAGAATTTTTTCATCAATTTTCAAATCGAATCGCCCCCTCCCGAAGGGACACTTCGATCAAAATCATTACTGACGTCTCTGGATACCGCCGGGAAAGTTTTGTGTCGCCCCACAACAGATTTTTTCAACTGTGCGCGGCGCGCGGAGGGTTCCGGAAATCCTGGCAAATTGCTTTTGCTCCCCGGGATTATTTGATTGTTGCATTGTATTAGCTTTAGGATACAAACAGGTGTCCTCTAGAAAACAAATTCACTTATAAGGACTTCAATGCTGACTAACATTCCGCAGTTATTGCATGATTGCAAGCTTTTTTCCTGTTCAGGCAATGACGTGGATAGCATATTTGCTATATAACGGGTGTTGTATATTGTTTTTTTAAATCTGGCGTCAAGCATGCTGTGCTCCGGCCGAATGAGGCACTTTTTGACTGGAACACAGCATACTTGGACGCCAGATTAAAAAAAACACCCGTTATATTGCTTGAAATCTGAGTCACGCTTTTTCTGTATGAATCAGTCCAAGCTTGGAGACTGAGTGCTTTTTTTAGCGGTGGGCGGGTATCCGTGTAGTCACTGGCAGTACCTCCTTAGCGCCGTCTCAGTACTCTGATAGCGACACCGGGTGATTTGTACACTCTCATAGTTTGTTTTTCTCTACTTTGAATTAACAATAGACACTTCTTGATACTGAAAGCGGTGTCGAAAAATTTTTTGTCAAGTCGCTTTTCTCTACGTCTTCTTATTAACTTTGTATGATAATATACTATTTTGGGCACATCAACAGTGAAGCTATTACTTGATCTGACTGGCACAAAAATCCTCTTTCTCGAAAAAATATTTAAAATTTTTTTTAACCCCACCTCTTTTCCCTAAAATTCTCTTGAGGGTCCAATTTAATATTCTCGACCTCTAAATTCTCTCCAATTTAGTCAGTTTTATCTTGAATAGCATCGAAAAATGAAATTTTTGGTGGAAAAAATGCTAACCAAATTCACCCCTTTCCTCTCCCCCGCCCCTACTTCAAAATTTACCAAGGCACCACCTATCTTGTGAAACATCGAATTGAAGGGAATTTGATTCCCCCTCTGAAAACAATCTTTTTTCAATTTCAACCTCTCTCCCAATTGATGTAACATTCGGAATATTGAGGGAAGCAAAGAAAGTTTTTGAAAATTTTGAGAATATTTTTTCGGAATGAGAATTCAATTCTCTTAAATATATCACAAAGTAGGTAGTCTCATTTTAGATTTTAGAGTTAGAGTGGGGGGAGCGAAGAGGTGATTTTGGGTGGCACTTTTTCCAAAGAAAATTTTCTTCCTCGATGCTGTGCATCGGTATCGGTGGATCGCTATGACTTTGGGTTTGTGTTTTTCATTTATCTCTTATTTTCTCTGTGGGAGCGGCAGCGTTCGGCTAAGCAAATGTTGCACAGTTTGAGTTGGCAGTTCCTAAATGTTTGAGGGAACTTCTCAATCAGTAACAATTGTGAAAGTTGCACTTTTTGTCGTTTGGGGGCGGAATCTGAGGGCGGCGACTAACCAAAAGTAGCCTTTCCTTTCCCATTTTCAGTCAGCTATTCATATAGCGGAAGAATCAGATCGCTATGTCTTCGGGTTTATGTTTTTCATTTCAAATTGATTTGGGGCGGTTTGTAGCAATTTTTTCATGTCGGCGGCGCATATGTAAGATGAAGTGTTTCTGGGCTTACGTTTACAAGTGGCAACTATGTATTATCCATAAAATGAGAACACCAGAGCATTAGGTTTGGGAGAAATTGCAATATCATCTTATTTCAAGTGGATCGGGGGCGGTTTTCTCTATATTGGCGGCGCAATATAGACATTCAATATAGCCTAGCCCAGCTTTGGGAGTGGCAGCTATGTAACAGGCGAAAACATCAGAAAGCTAGGGCGTCTAGTTTGCGGGGAGCTCGAGGAACGGACGGATAGACGGACGGACAAAGCGGCCGCAATAGCGATTTTCATCAAGATCGTGAATGCGCTGAAAACTAAGTAATTGAATTGACCTTTCCAATTTTAGGAGATAGAAAATAGATAGTTTTTCGAGGTCACCTTTGACGTTTTGACGTTTATGACGTTTGGACGTTTCGTTTCTGACTTTTGCGGGAATTTTGAATCGGTTAGCTATACTGTTCCCATTATCATGTGGGGAAAATCACTAGAGCCCATAAGGGAGTTTTTAATGGACGAAGTAATAGAGTTTTTTCGTAGTAAGATGCACGTGTCTGGTGCAGCGTGATCCCTGCTGGTGCTGGTGCAGCCACACTTCCATCAAGTTTGGGTCTTTCGTGAACCGGTGCATGCCGGGTGTATTCGTCTTATTCTCGCACTCGCATAGAGCGACACAACACCCTTGAACCATTTCTGTAAGTATCTTCTCAGTTTTCCACTACATATGGTAATGGAAACCATATGGTATGATTTCCACTTATTGGTAAGAACGAGGGTAAGAACAAGTGAAATCATTAAATCTATGCTGAAATCAAATAAATACACGACAGAGCGCTTGTCAGATTCGAAAAATTTCCCATTGTCAGAAACGAAATGTCATATCCAAGAAACATAGGGCGCTTTCCAATAACTGCGACAAGACGGATACACAATGTCAAAGTGCACTTGCCAGCTCAATTCTAAACTCAGCCTCGCCAATGGTTCGATTGTGTCGACATGTGGTGCTATTACTGCTATTGGAACGCTAGCTGTGTCAAATTGTGTCCATATGTGTCGAATTGTGTCCTTATACGCCTTCTTGGGAAGCGCCCAATGACCTCGATTAACCGTCTCTTATACGCATGACGTCACAGTAAAGAGAGACAACGGAAAATTGGAGAGCTCAATTGTGGTTATTAAATAGCGAATGTTGACGACTGATTTTGCGATTAACATCAATCGCATCATTAGGCTTATATTATATTACTTACCTCGGGTTCCACCAAAATTTCAAGAGCAGATTAAATCTATCACGCTGATAGTTGCTATGCACCAGCCAATAGGATGGCCAGTTGCTTAGTTACTATCAGAGTGATAAAGTTATCGCGTTGATAAAAGTTTGGTGGAACCCGAGGTGTCTAGAAATACACTAAAAAGTTAGCATAAAGCACATCATACAATATATTAATTACAAATTTGCCAATTAAACATAATTTCACGTGTGGCCGGGATTCGAGGTTGACAAGATGTTTTTTTTATTTTACCTGCCTTAGATTACGCAAAAAAGCCAGTAATCAAACTTGAAATTTTTATATTATTTCGATGGTTCCCTCTTTTGGACAACTGGTTTTTATTAGATTCAAATATTTCTGAAGGCTCTGTTCTTAATAATCTTGTCATGATATTTCAGAACAAAATTGTAGACTCCATGCACATGCATCATCTGCTCAACTTTTACATAATGCGAGGAAATTTGCTAGTGACAGAGCAGAACATTCGAAACTGCTTCGTTAAAAATAAACAAGCAAACGAGCGACGGTGAAACAGTCCGGACAAGTCCTTGGAGCTTGTGGTAATCAACATTCTGAAGTTGATACCAGGACACCCGGAGGGAGGTGCGCTTCAAATTGAACACCGCGCCGGAAATAGAAGATCTGCCTAACTGCAACTTCCCAAAAGTGAAATCGGAATGAACACATGCGCTTGCCAGGCGAGCTTCGTGTAATATGTAAAGACGAAATGGGAAATCCATCTAGGTATCCTCCGTATACCGCTCCGAGAGAACAGTTTAAAAATTTCAATTATGTGTTCGGATGTGCGGCAGCGAAAACGGAACTTGCTTAATCGAAACTAAACAAACTCACTCGATGTAAAATTTTCGTCTTGCCGCATACCGCATATTATTTTTAATTCATACCCTAGATTGTATTTCCAATCCTATCCTGTCAAACCAAAGTTGAAAATTTGCATCAATGCAATAATCACTATTGCGTCTGCGTCTGTGGTCGCATTTGCCTGATCCTAGACAAACAAAGGGTATACAATATACATCCATTCGAATTAAAGAAATATATACATAAAAACCGTGGGATAGGTGCGGAAAAAGTCTTCGGGTCACTACATTCATAGTCATAGAAAATAGGTAGGTACCTATCGTGTATGGTCATCGATCCTGTACAGGGTGAAAGGAGCAATCTGACTAGTGAAGTGACGTGAAGTGAAGTCAAAATAGGTTCAAGGATTTGAGATAGGACAAGTTTTCATCATAGTTTTTTTTTTTTTTTTTTTTAATTGAATCCATGTGTATTATAATTATACAACTATTCTAAGATATTTTAGTATTTGGTATGATAATATAAACAATGGCGTTGAGGAGTTCGTCTTTAAGTGACTCCCTCCTCAATTGATATTCAATAACAATTGCTATAGTTCTGTTTGTAGCTCATGGCAGGAACAAAGGCAGAGGTCAGAATTTAGAATCTGGTGGTCAGGTCCAATGGGTCGTACCGCTTGAGGCGCCTGGTGTCGCGGGCGATGAGTAGTTCTACTGCTAATGCGTTTGGATGGAACTGAAGGCGGGCTTGATAAGCAGAGCTGAGTCTGGCGATCTCTTCTTGAACTGTAGGCGTCTCGGTCAGGCAGTGGACCACATCATTTGGGAAATATTTTGGGACACCGATGGCTGTCTTGAGGACTTTGGATTGAAAGGTCTGCAGTCTAAAGATGTTCGTAGCGCTGGCGGCGCCCCATAGTTGTATCCCGTACGTCCAAATTGGTTTTAGGATTGCCTTGTAGATGAGGAGTTTATTCGTTGATGACAGTTGGGAGTTTCTTCCTAGTAACCAGTACATTTGGGAAAATTTCAGTTCCAGTTGTCTTCTTTTGGCTGTGATATGAGGTAACCTAGTCAATCGCCTGTCCAAGTGCATTCCTAGGTATTTAACTTCGTCGGTTTGCTTGAGTTGGTTGTTGTTCAGTGAGACAGCTGGGCACGTCTTCCTGTTCAATGTAAATGTAGTGTGAATCGACTTCGTTTCATTGACTTTGATGCGCCATAGCTTGAGCCATTTTCATCATAGTGGTTTTCGGCATACTTTCAAGTACAGGGTAGTTCAAGGTTAATATTGAATATTTTGACAAGATATCCTCTCTATAGTTCTGATTCCGGAATATATAATATATCCTCACTAGCTTTAGAGAAAGATACAGGGTGTCACTTCAATTTTTTTCGTTTATTGAATTGGTGTTAAGTAATACCTAACTACTTATGAAGGATTCTACGAAATTGCCCAAGGTCAGTTTGCAGACACTGCCTACCTGTAGTACCTATGTCAAGCTGTAGCTGAATGCAATCAGTAGCATCATAATTACCAGGATTTGCAAATTGATTAAGTGACTTCATTTCTTTCAGCAGCCCCGGTAACTTCGATGTCAACTTGACAGGCAGGTAGACAGTTTCAGCAAGTGAATCTAGGCTCAATTACAGCAGGCTACATTGACCCACTCATAAGTTATCAATGTTTAAAGAACAAAAACCTTTCACGAAATACCTCCTATATTGAACACTTAGAATTGAAATAAAATTTTTATTTTTCGGACTAGTTCTGTGAAGAAGTACATATTTACTTACCAGTCGGATTTTTTAGCGGACCTCTTCAAGCTGGAAGGCGCTTATGTCCACGGTTTGTCCGTCACTAATACTCACGAATAACCGTGGGTCCTGATTTTCCATATGAGTGCCTAAAAAAGCTCCTATGTTGATAGATTCCAGGGGTTTCTTCCAGCCCTATGATTTATGGATTAGGCAGATATTTGCGCGCAATTATTTAATACAAAATAATTCTCATGAAATATTTTTGCACATAATGTCCTGCAGCCTGTCGCCCTGTAGGTGTACACCAAAAATGTTGCAGGAATTAATTGTTTTTTTTTTTCGGTGAAGTGAAAAAACTCCACGGAACCTATATTTCCTCGTTTGCCTATTTATGACAGCGATCGCTCTGAATTAAAAAATTCAGTAGCTCCATAAAATTTCATTTGCATAAACAATTTAAAGTCCATCATTCTTGATTTTCAGTTCGCAGCTCGAGTTTCACAGCGCGGTTAATTCGCTCAGCATTTTATTCATTAAAACTCGATGGAAACTTCGCACGTCATATGCGGTTTTATACTTCCCAGCACTGAAAAATTTTTACTGGGGAGAATTTTTATAATGCTCGCATTATATGCAGGGAATCAGCGATGAATTTATACTAAACAACTTCTATTATAAGGTATGTTAAAATCCCCCATTCAGATTTATGGTTGACTATAATGCACTCTGCTTAGTGGTACCTCTATCGTACGTTTACGTTCTGACAAAGTCGTGAACAGCAAGGTCAGTTAGCTGTCGAGTGCATGGAAAGGGCGCGTTATATTGACATATAAAGCCTATACAACCAACCAACCTGGCTGCCTCTACTCTACAACTTAATTAACAGTTTAATTGCTGGGGCGAGCGCGGCATATGAATTCGCCAATATTTGATGTAATTTGACCCACATAACATCGCAGTTAGTAGCTTGCTGGGATACCGACGTTGAGAGAAATTGGTCTGTAATCATCGCTTGAGAGAAACCTAAAGACCTTCATCGATTACGTTCCCCGGCATCGATCTAAAGGGGATCAGGTAGGCATCGTGCAGCAGGAGGACGATTAGTTTACGCCACGGCAACTCTCGGGCAGAACTCTCCAGGATCAACCAGGGCCCTCTCTCCCCGAGAGTACCGAACTTGTTAATCACTCGATAAATACCACTATCGTTTACCAACTGTCATTGCTAAAGGGACAGAAGTTATCGCAAAGTTGTTAAAGTAACGACTTTTGAATCCGGAACATATCTTCTCCTAATCATTCCGGTTTTTCAGTCAGTTGCTATCACAGTTGCCTGCAATAGTTATTCATGTACCATGGACATAAAGTGCCACTTTTTTCCCCCCCTGTGCGAGATTGCGACCGAGGCCATAGGCCGAGGGAAGCAAGCACAAGGGGAAAAAACGCACTTTAGGCCCAAGGTGCATACAATGTTTTTTGCACTGGCTAGTGCAAGACTGGAAATTTCGAGTTATTCAGTCGTTGAAAAATTGTCATGGCAGCGCTGATTACTTGGTTGTACGTCGCACGATCTACCATGCGATCAACAAAATTTGGAATTGGGGTAGGCTGTGCCCCAAGAAAGCAGCTTGACATCCTGAAATTCAACCAGGTCATAGCCTACCAGATCGCATGGACGAGTGGCAGGTTATTACTTATCACCTATCTTGAACACGTAGCTGCCGGGGCCTCATCGCTTACTAGCATAAAACAGGTAGATATTTATTGGTTTTGGTATGTAAACGTGCTAATTTTGTTGTTCTTGTAGTCTTTCGTGTTCCCTACAAATTGAAGTCCATTTTGCATCGCATCAAGTAGTTACGTCAAAATTGAAGGTGACGTCTCTTCTGACGGATCAAGAGCGCTCGTTGCCATGACGACTTTTTTGCCCAAGGGCTAAAAAGAGTCACTTTAGGCCCTGTTTTGAGGTCGTAAAATAACGCATTTAATATAGGTAGTGCAAAATAGTTATTTATGTAGTAAGAGCGTAAAGCGACTGTTTTAGGCCCGACGTATGTAAGTTGTGCCCGAGCATAGCGAGGGCACATTCAGACAGAGGGCCTAAAACAGGCTTTACGCTTGAGCTGCATACAACGTTTTTTACACGACCCATTATTTTTTTGAATTTGATTTTGAACCATAAAAGCCGAAAAACTAAAAAGCGATTATAGATCGATCTAGTTAGCAATGACATTATGGGCACCTATGATTTTGTTTTTACTTGTCATTTAATAATTATCACTAGTGTCAGTGTCTTTTTTATTGAAAAGCACCCAGCAAGAATTTTCGTTTTTGAGGCGCTGCACTCCTCCTGCCGATGGCGATGGCTTCTCGAGTCACACTTGATCTTTTGCCGGAGAAGTCCAAAAAAAAATACATGAGAACGTAGGTATACCTATACTTAGCTGAAAAATCCAAGGTGGTGAAGGCTTCTACTTTTTGGTCCGTGTTTTCCATGCTGAAGACAACCCTTTCAATTAAGAACGACACGGATTTTACCGCAAAGTTACAGCCTACGTAAAGAGACAGGCAGACGGATACCTACAAACCAAAATATTCATTCGGCTACACGTTTTATGATGGCAACCACGGCTTCGGGCCTGAAATCGTGCTCTTGTATCGAAAACGGCTATTCAAATTTAGTAATCGCCTGCCCCCTCAAGAAAACTGGGCACGGAACTCTGAGAAATAGGAATCCGGCCAGAGCCGTCAACGCACATAACCTCACTTTTGGAGTTTCGAATATGTGTATTTCAAAGCAAACAATTCAACGAGAAGCTTAATAAGTGAAACCATACACCCTTCCCCGCCTTTGGGGGTGTCCCAAATGCCTCTGAGCTGTGCATTTCAACAAATTTATTAGTTTGTGACATTTAATAATAATTACAGGCATTTGTTTTTTGACGCTTAAAAAACCAAAGCCCGAGGGCGTAAAAGTAAAAATTTTACGCCCTCGGGCTAAATGAGCCACTTTACGCCTGAAAATGAGGGTAAAAAGGCTCACTTTACACCCGGTCGTGTAAAAAAGCCATTTTCTTATAGAGACGCTCAATGCCGGAGCTCTTGAAGCTGGGCAAAAATTTTTTTACGTCATCATAAAAGAACAATTATCATGTACTTAGTAAAAATAAAATAAAAATAAAATGTTTGGAAAATCCGTTTATAAAAAGTTAGATTTGTGAGGTATAATGGAAAAGTCAACACGACAAATCAACGTAATTATGACCTGATAGAATTGGAAAAAAGGCTTGCCCTCTGGCTTCAAGATGAATTGATGAATATACTACGTATAATGGCTCCTTCCTCCTTCATTGCTACAGTCCTTTCTTTTTCAAGTTGATAGTGGTGCAAATGGGAATGACACACCTTTGCATTCACCTTCAATGCGAAGGTGTTTGCCATTTGCCACACAATGGACTTGAAGAAAAAAAGGACTATGTCACTTTTTTTAATGACCAAAACTTTGATAATAAACGAAGTTCCGTGCTCTCGCTTGTACTTCCCCGCCATGAAATATCGAACCATAATAAATTACCAAAGTTTCATCAAGTCAATTATCAAGAAGTGAAGGTACTTTCTGGACACCCTATACTTCAGTTTCCACCGGTAAATATTTTCTGGGAAACGCTATCAGTGCCGTAACTAGGCTTGTTGGCGCCTGTGGCAATGTAGCAATTGTGCGCCCCAAGGAAGTAAACATCCCAAGGGGGCCACGCCCCGCTAGAGCGCCGCAGGCGAAAATTTTCCCAGATAATAATAATAATAATGCTAATGATAATCGCAAATTTAAGCCGGAAGCTCCCATTTCCTCCTTCTCCGGTGTTTCGGTGACAATGAGAACACAATTATCTATTAAAAAAAATTAAAAATGGCCAATAAGACGACTATCATATTTTTGAAATCTTTTACTCGATCTTTCATAAAAAATAGATGAAATCAATAATAAACTCATTCGGCTCCTAGAAGAACATATTTTTAAAATCTTTCACTCAATCTTTCATGAAAAATAGGAGAATAAACTCGATCGGCTCCTAGAAGAATTTTTCAAACTCCCGACCGTCCATTCTTTTGCAGTCAAGCTTCCCAACCCAGAAATAAAAACATCAAGACAAATTGATATCTTCTCACACAAAAAAGTCTTCAACAAGAAGTAACAGAATACTAGTAGTACCTTTGGGATGATAAAGATAAAAATTGAACAACAAAACAAAACTTGTCAAGTTATTGACAAAATATTCAGAATCAAAATAGAAAAAGATGCACGTTGCTTCCTCATTTTCTAATCCTACCCAAGTAAGTAACTGAAGATAAATTTTATGTCAAAAAAAATGGAAAATGAAAAAAATCATGAAACTTCAACCACCAAGCTGAACTTTTCTAGATTTCGATTCAAAAAATATGTCTATAATTCCACAAAATTCAAGCTTGACGTAGCTGTTTTATCGATTGAAAGTGGAGATATCTTTGTTAATCTTTCATGGCCGACAAAGGGCGCAAATACGACTTGAGAAGCTTCAGTTACTGCATTTGAGATGAAATGTTTTTGCAGAATATAGAAAGGCCTCATCTCGGACTGGTATTTGTCAGGCGCTCTTGTATTTATTTGGTGCAAATTGCAAGTAAATACATGCGGTAATAGTCAGGCTGGAACTCGAAAAGCACCCAGACTGACCGGCTTTGGCGGAGGGCGCCGAGCGCCGAGCGCGAGCGCTGCCTTATCCTCAGCATGCTACTTCCTGCAGCGCCGTGCTCTTCAATTTTATCCGTTTTATGGCTGTTTTAGATCATGTCATGAAAAGGTGGTAGAAAAAGCCGCTTTTCATTTTTTTATTCAGAAAGTTAGTGAATTTGTAGGTAGAAGTAGATATAGGTTCAGGTAAAAATTTTAAATGAAGATTGAAAAAAATAAGTAATAGGTAATACCCAAGCTGAATTTTGCGCCCCTGAAATTTTTGCGCCTGTGGCAAATGCCACCTTCGCCACGCCCTAGTTACGGCACTGAACGCTATTACCTTTTTTTAAGCAAGCAGCAGTGCAGTGTGTATGGTAGGTACAGAAAATAAACCTATTAAACCTTTCGGAATTCGTGCACCGTTTCTGTTTGCTTTGTCATTACGGTTTTATAAATAAACACAATATTTTTATTTGTGCCGAGAATTGAATAAACGAGGGTAAAGTAAATAAGTGCTAATATATACAGGATGTCTATCTTAAAGGTGCTTCCCCATCGTGGTTCTCCTCTTCTTTTTTTTTACTGTTCTCAACATATTTTTGTCATTCAAAAACTTTTCTTGATCGGTTTTGTAATGAATTTCTGGATCTGTTTTTTTCTGCGTCAACATAATACAGATCGGTTGAAAAACTATTCTTTTATGACATAAATAAATACATAGGTGTTCATATTACTTTCCCGGCCCACCCACGAACACGGAGGGAAAGTATTGTAATCGTGCAGAAAAAAAGTTTCGAGATTTCACCGGATATATCCGTTTTGAGGTCCTCCAAGACGATTAAGACCATTTTCAGAATGATGTCTGTCTGTGTGTGTGTGTGTGTGTATGTGTGTATGTGTGTCTGTCTGTGATCTTCCACGATAACTGCCGTAACGTTGACTGGATCGACTTGATATTTGGTATACAAACATGGTTGTTTCCTGAAAAGAGCCCATTAGTTTTTGGCTGTCATCTGTCAAACCCAACTGTCACTATCATCAAATGTCAGAAGCTATATCTCACGGAACTCAACTTGCAATATGTCATTTGAAAGCCCTTGAAAAACTGTATTCAGAACAGTTGGAAACATTGCCCTATCTGTCATCTGTCAAATAATAAAAAATGTTAAAGTTCAAAACTTTACCAATTGATTATTCAAAATCTATCCGATGGATTGGAACCAGATTTGGCAGGAAGCAACACAACAAAAGAGTCAAATTGAGGCCGCAGTTGCAGTTTTCCACCATTCTCCAGTTGAGCGTAATGAATTTTCGAAATTTCTCCTGGCCGTTGCCACTCAGGAGGGGCTCTCGCCGGTGTTTCGACCAGCACGACTCGCTTTTGTAGCAGGACTCCACTCAAAAATTTATTCCTGCTCGGGGATCGACTTTTTTTTGGAAATTTCAACTGATATCGAAAGTAGATTGTATTGAGCGTCGTGCAGGTCTGTTTTCAGAGTTGACACGGTTTCGGTTTCCCGACTGTAATTTTTTCAAAATGAAATTTGCACATTCCGTGAATTTGAGAAAAACGCAATGCAAACTTCTACATGCGGTAAGCCCCACGAAATATCAATTTTAGGTGCAGACATGCTGTGAATAAAAGTTAGAGAAAAGATTGAGCTAATTTTTGAAGGAAAAAGTTTCGAAATCGGATCAACAGTTGCCGAGTTTTCCTCTCTGGAAAAACTGCAAATTTTCCAACTTTTTATTCCGTGAACAGATTTCTTGGAATGTTTCTTTTAGAGATTAGATAACTGGCTCTTGAACATTTTCCAATAATTTCTCTCCAATTTCCCGGAAATTTTCCTCCTGAAAATATAAAACCACTCATGCGATCGTACAAATTAAGCGGTTCTGTCACGATAATTACCGAATTATTGATCCGATCAAATCGAAATCAGGTACGGAGGCCTAAGTTCAGCCTGGAATGTTCTGATTAGACTTTGGGTGGATGATTTTGATCGGAAGCCCTCAGGTGGCACATTGGGTCTGGGTTTGTCAGCCCAAGCTCTAAATTGAAAATATAGAGTTGAAATTTGACACAAAGATGCAGTGAAAGTTTTCAATCAAGTTTTTGTAATTTCATCATCATATCTGAAGTAGGAACAAAAATTTCAATAAGGAACCAGCATTGCATTTTTGAGATATCACAACAGTTAGCTACCTAGTTCTACCTTTTGGATCATTTCATCACCTTGGAAAACTGACCTAACCTGTCATTTTTTCTGTCCGCTCAACAATGGATGCAGGATGCTCGCTAAACGCTCGACTAAATAGAATTTTTTCATCAATTTCCAAATCGAATCGCCTCCTCCCGAAGGGACACTTCGATCAAAATTATTACTGACGTCTCTGGATACCGCCGGGAAAGTTTTGTGTCGCCCCACAACAGATTTTTTTGAATTGAGCTTGAGACCGTCTTACAAAATATGAAAAAAATAGGTTGTTCTATTTGGAACATTGGTTTTTAACCGCTCTGTGTTTTATTTACCTAGAGAAAATATGATTAAAGATCTGAAAAATTAATAAAAAAGTGAACAAGAAAAGCTTTTGAATAACAAAGATATCTTGATAATAGCGCAAATAAAGGGAGAAGGGTTCTTCAAGCCGGTCACCCTATACATATTATACCCAAACAAGAAATTACGTAGTAATCTGCCAGTCCACCGGACTCGGCATTAAAATTCAAAAGAATTCGACAGCAAGCAAGTTTCTGAAGATCTATGTACAGGGTGTTCACGGTAAAATTCACTCCCCTCCAGTAGATTCCCCTTCAAGATATTTTGAAGAGCTGAAAACTTTTTCTTCACGATTTTTCCCAGGGACCTTAATACGATCCTCTAAAAGTTTCTGATTGGTACCGTATACCGGGTGTGATATGTAACTTTTCAATTTTAAATGCAACACCGTATATTTTTTCCCGCTATTTGGTGGAGCCTTTTTTCCTGATTACAAATATGTATGATACTCATGATTTATTTTGACAAGTAAGTTGTCGGAAAAATAATAAAATAGGTAGTCAAATAATTTTGTTTCGCGGCAAGATGGCTTTGGTTTCTACCGTTCACTTAAAAAAAGTTATTCTAGCAGCATTTTGTCTGCAGAATTCAACTCTGCATGGATAAATGGTCTAATTCGTTTCTAATACAGGGTGTCGCGTAATTTTCAATTTTTTATTTTTAGGAATACCTATTTTAATATTTTTTTGACAGCTTCCTGGTTAAAATAAATCATAAATGTTATATATCTTTGTAATCAGAAAGAAAGGCTCCATCAAATGACGTAATAAAATATAGAGTGATGCATTAGAAATAAAAAAGTTACATGTCACACCCTGTATACCGTACCAATTGAAAACGGGAAAAATCGTCGAGTTAATTTTTTTAGTTTTGCAAAATATCTCAAAGGGTAATCTCCTAGAAGGGGGGTGAATTTTATCGTGAACACCTTGTCCATGTAGATCGTAGATATATATCAATGTAAAGTATAGCTACATTAATATCAATTATATTGACAATCAGTTATAATATTAACATTGATATTAATGTATGATTAATATTATATTAATCATGACTAACATGACTTGAAAGCTGAGCTGATTACCGAGGTATAGCACTATGCTTACTACTGGAGCTTTCTTTTCTTCCCTCGATTGTTTCTGAAGTTCGTGGCTCATATATACTTGTATTCAATTTAATTATTCATTTTTTTTTCTAAAGATGGTAGGTATTTTTCAGCGATGTATAAACCATGGCATTCTGCTGGGACAGAATAAGGCATGAATATTTTTCTTAATAAATAATTTACGTGCGCATAAAAAGCCTATAAACGTTCGATAGATCAAGTCGTTCACGAAACTAATAAAAAATTGAGACAATATCTCTTCATATTGCGTCTTTACGACCAAGGGGCTGTTCATCATGTTGAGGAAGACGAGAAGTGCCAGGGGAAGAATCCGTGAAGGCTTAAGTAAACTACCTTCATATTTTACGGCGCGCGATATTCCGAATTTGCAATCAGTGCGGGATGCCACTTTTACTATACTAGATAATATGTGAATCTTACTTCTGTAAAATGTATCAACTCGGATTTTTCCATAATAAAAGAGTAATGAGAATCTCATGTTTAGTCTAGCCCTTCAATCAGTTTTGTTGTTGGAAATAACGTTCATTTTCGCGCAAACATAACTGAATCCTTCGTTTCATGTTTTTAAACGGGCTCTGGATGAGGATGATTTGTGGATGAGGTGTAATGTTGCCGCATTTTCTAGTGACACGTTTTCTCAGCTGTTCAGACTTTAGGATAGAGGTCTTGGACAAAAATAATAATAATAATGATAACCGATTTATTAGTCTCCAAAGAGAATAACATAAACAGAAAGAAAACCTGTGTATAGACAATACAAATAGAAAAGACACATGTCGTCACGGATTTTTACGGTTGCGTAGGAACCAGGGTGAGTCCATCATTCAAAAAAAGGTTGGCTGATTTTTGATGCCCCAATATCCGTTTCGACGGTGGTGATAACATATGGTCTTCTCTATTTGTATTGTCTATACATCAATAGATGGTGACTAAAAAGACACCATCTAAACACAGAAAAATCACTGTTGTTTTTCAAGTTAGGCAAAAGGAAGTAAGTAAGTAAAACTCTGGCTGCAGTTCAGCCTGATAAATCCGCGGTCATCGAAAAACTAGCGCTCTTGTCAGGGACGATCCCTTGCTCAGAAACCTTGAAGCTAATTATTTTTTGGAGTTGGGACAGTTAGCTAAACTCACTTTGCCTTATCCAGAATTTTCATCAATTTTTCTTTAAATATGTCTCTATGTTAAATTAACATGTTTGGTCAAAAGTGCTCAGTTGCGTATGTTGAGGGGGAGGGGGGGAATAAACCCGTCGCCGCGTGGAAATTGATAAACCAAAACGATGGTGAACCTAAACATTCTCAGGAAGTACCACTCACTCCGGAACAACTCAACAACTTTTTAAGTATTAGCATTGCTCAATCAATGTCAGATCAGCTGCCCGAGTCTGAAATCAATCCAATAAAATATTTGCAGCAAAACAAACCTCGAACAAACAATCCAACATTTGAGTTCTCAGAAGTAACGTTTAATAATGATTCAATCAAGTACGAGATGCATTGTACTCACTCAAAAATAGCAGTACCAAAGATACCTATAATGTCAGTACATACTAAAATATTAAAATCTGTTACCAACGTCATTCTAGTGCCTTTCACAAATTTGCTAAATATGAGCATACGAAATTCCATAGTGCCCATTTATTAAAAGGGATGTAAAGTCGATCCAGCAAATTATAGTCCCATCGAAATTCTGCCTATACTTGTTTAAGTGTTCGAGAAACTTTTATATATTATAGCTCATACACTTTCTATTTTCAGTAGAATGACTTTTTGAATCAAAAATAAAGTGACAAGCTAAGGGGCTACGACTATGACTGATGGCACCTGAGAAGTTTGGGAGCGAATCCATCAGCGACCATCGGCCGTATTCTCCCAGCGCTCCAGCTTGTCACTTTATTTTTGCTCCAAAAAGTCATTCTACTGGAAATAGAAAGGGTATGGGATATAATCAAATATATGAATACCTTGAAACAAACAACACCTTTCATAATGCCCAATATGTGTTTAGAAACAATCGCTCTACAACCCTAGCGATTACGAAGCTATAAGGAATACCTTGATTCACACTTCTACGACCTAACCAAAGCGTTCGATTGTGTGGATCATGAGGTTCTTTTGGAAAAATTGAAGTACTATGGTTTTGATGTCGCTGGAACGCTGTTCATGAAGTCTTACCTGCAAGGGCGATCCCAATATGTCACTGTAAATGGCAAAGAATCCACTTTTAGAAGAATATAAGCATAGGAGTACCTCAGGGCTCTGTGTTGGGCCCTCTACTTTTTCTTGTATATGAAATGATCTTTCCAACTGTTTCGACACCGGCCTCATGTTATTTGCAGACGATACTACTACATACGATACTCAACAACGATATTACCAACTTGAATCGACAAGCAGCTGCAGCTAACAACGACCTGAAACAATGGTTCACTGCAAACAAACTTTCCCTCAATGACGACAAAACACAACACCTACCGTTCACTTTGAAACCTTCAGACACAAAAAATGAACCCGTAAAGCTTCACGGGGTCGTCCCTTCCCGCCTCACTTGGGAAGCTCACGTGGTGTCACTTTGTAAAAAATTATCTTCGAAAACTTACTTAATCCGACAACTTAAGCCACTAGTTTCAGAGCAGGTGTTAAGGACTGCCTACTTTGGTCTATTTCAGAGTCTCCTGAACTACGCAATCTTAGCCTGGGGTCACTCATCACACTCGAAGAGGGTTTTTGCCGTTCAAAGGAAGTGCCTTCAGGTAATATCTGGTCTTCGATTTAGGGATGATTGCAGACAACCTTTTGTAAATTTTAAAGTTTTGACTGTGCCATGTTTGTACGTGCTGCAATCAATCATGTATTGTACCGGGTGGGCCAAAAAAAATTGCACTAAAATTATTCCCTTGTAAAATTTTTATTTCTTTTCCGATTTCGACGATCTTAGTATCAATGGATAGCCAAAAGAATAGGCTTCAAACTCCAAAAATCAAAATGGCTGCATCTCCAGAATCCAAGATGGCGGACGCAGTTAAAAATAGGTCAACTGTAGAGCTCGTTTTTTTTTATTGGGAATTATGACAATAAGAAAGCCGATGGTACATACCGATAGAATAGGCTATTGGCAACATTTTAAGACCAAAATGAAAAAAATCGGCCGACGGGATGCAAAGAAATTGCAAATTGAATAACGGCCTGCTTGGCGTTTTCAAAGCGCGAGCAGTGAGAAAATCATTTTGGTATTCGCACTGCTAGATTTTTGTTTATAGTCCGATATTATGGTATCGGATGTCACTGGATGGCCACTGAAATGGGCTTCAAACGCCAGTATCCAGAATGGCCGCTATGCCAAAATCCAAGATGGCGGATGCAGTTTAAAATAAGTAAACTGAAGAGCTCGTGTTTTTCTATTAGGAATTGTGAAAACAAGAAAGCCAATGGTACTGGTACATGTCACTAAAATAGGCTATTGGCAACATTTCAAGACCAAAATGAAAGAAATCGGCCGACAGGTTGCAAAGAAATAGCGAATTCAAAGAAAGGCCTGATTGGCGTTTTCAAAGCGGTAGCAGTGAGAACATCATTTCGGTATTTACACTACTGGATTTCTGTTTCGAGTCCAATATTATGGTATTGGATGTCACTGGATGGGCAATGAAATGGAGTTCAAACGCCAAGATCCAAAATGGCCGCATTCCCAGAATCCAAGATGGCGGACGCAGCTAAAAATAGGTCAACTGTAGAGCTCGTTTTTTTTTAATGCGAATTGTGAAAATAAGAAAGCCAATGGTACATACGAATGGAATAGGCTATTTGCAACATTTTAAGACCAAAATAAAAAAATCGACCCACGGGTTGCAAAGAAATAGCAAATTGAAAAACGGCCTGCTTGGCATTTTTGTTATTCTCCGTACCGATGATCGAGAGATGCCTGGATAAAATATTTTTATTGTGAATATTCAGATACTTGATATGACTGATGAGTAAGTTGATTTCTCCCTATCAATCTGCTGGAAAATCAGGTACGTACCTGTGATATTTGCCACTTGCCTTGTGGTCTTACTGGTTCCAGGCCTATTTTCCGGACTACGAATTAGTTCTCTTCCTTTTCAGCGTTTTTCTTGGGAACAATAACATCAAAATGTTTCCAGAGCCCACTTGCAACTTGAACGTTATTGTTTCCAAGGAAATCTCTGAATAGGTCTTGGAACTAATTTCCAAAATAAGTCCGAAAAATAAACCTGGAACCAGTAAGACCACAAGGCAGGTGACAAATATCGCTGGTACGTACTTGGTACTTGATCAATTTTCGTATAAGAACATTCAAGATTTAGATGTTTCGATAGTTCTGCGTCAGCTTGGCTTGTCAATTGTAGGAAATATGTTCCTGATCTGGACAGAATAACTCACCAACCAGTGTATCCCTTTAGGATGGTGCACCTGCCCATACAGCAGCTACAACTGTTGACTACCTGAGAAATGGTGGCACAAATTTCACTGAGTCAAAAAGCTAGCCACCTTGTAGCCCGGAACTTATTCCCTTAAATTACCTCATGTGGTTCTTTTTTATTCAGCGCTCACATAACAATAAACGTAATCAGTTCAGAGACATTGAGGAGCTGCGAGAATAAGTATTCCAGTATTGAGAAGAATTTCTCCGAATTCCAATTTTGAGTGGTGGTTCTAAGTCTCCATTCTCCTCCCGATTTTTTCATTATTGTCATAAAGTGTTGCCAAGAGATGTATCATTGGATTTCTTATTTTTACAATTCCCAATTAAAAAAAACCGAGCTCTTCAGCTGACCCATTTTCAACTGCATCCGCTATCTTGGCTCCGGTGTTTGAAGCCTATTTCATTGGCTATCCAGTGACATCCAACACGATAATATCGGACTCGAAACAGAAATCCAGCAGTGTAAATACCGAAATGATGTTCTCACTGCTACCGCTTTGAAAACGCCAATCAGGCCTTTCTTTGAATTTGCTTTTTCTTTGCAACCCGTCGGCCGATCTCTTTCATTTTGGTCTTAAAATGTTGCCAATAGCCTATTCTATCGGTATGTACTATCGGCTTCCTTATTGTCATAATTCCCAATAAAGAAAAAACGAGCTCTACAGTTGACCTATTTTTAACTGCGTCCGCCATCTTGGATTCTGGAAATGCGGACATTTTGGATCTTGGCGTTTGAACTCCATTTCATTGTCCATCCAGTGACATCCAATACCTTAATATCGGACTCGAAACAGAAATCCAGCAGTGTAAATACCAAAATGATGTTCTCACTGCTCGCGCTTTGAAAACGCCAAGCAGGCCGTTTTTCAATTCGCAATTTCTTTGCATCCCGTCGGCCGATTTTTCCATTTTGGTCTTAAAATGTTGCCAATAGCCTATTCTATCGGTATGTACCATCGGCTTCCTTATTGTCATAATTTCCAATTAAAAAAAAGACGAGCTCTACAGTTGACCTATTTTTAACAGCGTCCGCCATCTTGGATTCTGGAAATGCGGCCATTTTGGATCTTGGCGTTTGAACTCCATTTCATTGTCCATCCAGTGACATCCAATACCATAATATCGGACTCGAAACAGAAATCCAGCAGTGTAAATACCGAAATGATGTTCTCACTGCTACCGCTTTGAAAACGCCAATCAGGCCTTTCTTTGAATTTGCTAGTTCTTTGCAACCCGTCGGCCGATTTCTTCCATTTTGGTCTTGAAATGTTGCCAATAGTCTATTTTAGTGACATGTACCATTGGCTTTCTTGTTTTCACAATTCCTAATAGAAAAACACGAGCTCTTCAGTTTACTTATTTTAAACTGCATCCGCCATCTTGGATTTTGGCAAAGCGGCCATTTTGGATCTTGGCGTTTGAACTCCATGTCATTGTCCATCCAGTGACATCCAATACCATAATATCGGACTATAAACAAAAATCTAGCAGTGCGAATACCAGAATGATGTTCTCACTGCTCGCGCTTTGAAAACGCCAAGCAGGCCGTTTTTTCAATTCGCAATTTCTTTGCATTCCGTAGGCCGATTTTTTTCATTTTGGTCTTAAAATGTTGCCAATAGCCTATTCTATCGGTATGTACCATCGGCTTTCTTATTGTCATAATTCCCAATAGAAAAAAAACGAGCTCTAGAGTTGACCTATTTTTAACTGCGTCCGCCATCTTGGATTCTGGAGATGCAGCCATTTTGATTTTTGGAGTTTGAAGCCTATTCTTTTAGCTATCCATTGATACTAAGATCGTCGAAATCGGTAGAGAAATAAAAACTTCACAAGGGAATAATTTTAGTGCAATTTTTTTTGGCCCACCCGGTATATCAAAACCAATGAGATGGATTATCAGACATATCCACACACCTGCAATACTCGGGGCAAGGACAGCTTTGTTGTGCCGTTCCATAGGCTCAAACGCTCTAGAGAAGCCACACACTACTATCATGGAGTCTTATTTTTCAACAAACTGCCTAATTGCTCAAGGATTCAGTGTTCAGCTCAGCTTAAAGAATCCATTAAAAATCTTTTGTTGCAATATGCGTTTCATTCTATGGAAGAATTTCTTTCTTTTGAATTCACTACTTGATATTTTGTTATTTATTTATTTTCTTTTTTTTTTTTTGACGGCTGTAAGTGTCTGTTTTGCACATTTTAACACGAATAAAGTGTTGTTATTATTATTATTATTATATGTACTTTCGATTACAGTTTTTGACATTTTCGAAAAAAGCCGATCTCCGAGCAGGAATGAATTTTTGAGTGGAGTCCTGTATCAAGAGCGAGTCGTCCTGGTCAAAATACGGGCGAGAGGCCCTCTCGGGTGGCAACGGCTAGGAGAAATTTTGAAAATTTATAATGCTCGACTGTAGAATGGTGGGAGATCACAAATGCAGACTTTATTTGACTCTTCTGTTTTGTTTCTGGCTCCCTGATTTGGTCTCAATCCATGGGATAGATTTTGAATAATTGGATGGTTAAGTTTCGAACTTTGACATTTTTTGTTAGTTGACAAATGAAAGATGGGTTAATACTTGAAACTGTTCTGAATACGGACAGGTCGTCCGGACCGTTATGGAGCGGTGGTGGCCGAGTGGTAAAGGTGATGGCAAGCTGAGCCACTCGCGCTGCCCTGTGTGGGTTCGAATCCCACTACATCCATGGATATTCTGTATTGTCCCCGAGGTTGCACTTTAGAGCAGCTACCTAATAGCTGAATGCCGCTCGTTAAATAAGTCAATTAAAATGAAAAAATAAAACACAGTTTTTCATGGACTTTCAAACGGCATGTCGCAAGTCAAGTTCCGTGAGATATAGCTTCTGCCATTTTTTGATAGTAACACTTCCGTTTGACGGATGACAGCCAAAAACTAATGGGCTCATTCGACGGTGAAACCATTGTATAACTACTCCTAGTAGGCCAGCCTCCGTTCAAATTGTGCAATTTGCGGAAAGCACGGGCAGGTGGCGTGCTCAGCATTTGTCGTTTGGTCGCTCAAATTAGTTATAAATCACGCTGTCTTCAAATTTCAACGTGGCGCCCAACTTACTGATAGATGTTGATGGTTTGGTACAGAAATTTTAATTTTTCTCATATGCGCTGATGATTTCTTGCGAGCTAATTGCTCTAGGCGACATCTAGCGACAAAATCCCAAACTCGAGGTTGACCTACTAGTAATAGTTATACAATGGTGAAACCATGTCTGTACCTTTCAAGTCGATCGGATAGATATTACGGCTGTTATCGTGGAAGGTTACAAACATACATACACACATACATACATACACACATACATACATACACACACACACATACATACATACATACAGACAGATAGATCATTCTGGAAATGGTATCAATCGTCATAGGGACCTCAAAATGGATATATCCTTCGAAATCTCGAAATAATTTTTTAGCGCGCTCACTTCACTTTCTCGTTGAGTGTTGGGTCGGGGAAGTAAAATGGCACATGATACAAGCAGTAATGTAACGAAAGATGGAAGGAACGATTACATAAAATTTTAGCATCGCATCGGCAAAAATATTTCGGAAGAAATATCACCAAAAATGTGGGTACATCTGGGGTCACTCGATCTTGTACGTTGGAGGTCAAGTAAAAACATGGGAACAGTTTTATTTGGTATGATCCTGAAAGTTATCCGAAGTGGATGGAACCCATTGTTGTGCGCCCCTTCACTTGTGTTCAAGTTTACGGTCTACTTATAATAATAAAATATTTTAAAACTCACCCTTATTTGATCTAGTGCGGATATATTTATAACAACAAAAATTTTAGCTTAAAGTGGATGGCGCTGGCAGACTGGAGGGCGATAGATAGCGACCCCGTGCTCCGGCACGTAGCGCTCGTTCAGGGCCTCGAGATGACGGCGTTAGCGGTACGTGGCCCGAGATAACGCACATACAGTGCCGCCCTCAGACGGCATGTAAACCATGCTATACTCTCTGCCGCGGCACTCATTTCGCAAATAACGCCAAACGAAAAGATCCCGTTTATGAATATGTAATTCTGGAGCAGCAAGGAGGCAGAGGGAAGCTTATGCCTGGGCGCCTTTCGGCGCGGCGGAGTGGCGGCCAGGCCAGACTCGAGTGTAAATACACCCTTCGGCCTCCAATGTTTTAAACCTCTCTTATCTGTTTATTAGGTCTGCATCTTTCGAAGTCAAGAACGCCCATGCGGTACGACAATGTTTGGAACGCATCAACACTTTGTCATTAGTCCGGAAAGAGCCAAAACCTTGCAAAAGTCATGAGTTGGAGTCATAAAAATCATCATGCAGATCCACAGTTGAATGATTAGATGAAATAAATCTCGTCTCCATATCTTCAGCTGTTTCAGAAAAAATATTTTTTGGATTTTCAATCCCTCTTTCTGTCTAAAATTCTCTTGAATAACCAATTTAATATTCTCAACCCCCAAAATTCTCTTCAATTTAGTCAGTTACTCAGTCAGTTAGTCCTAGATAGCACCGAAAAACAGAATTTTAGGTGGAAAAAGTGCAATATGCAAAATGCAATAATAATAATAATAATAACATAAAATTTGACATAAGTAAGTGAACCTTTCTTCATTAATTGATCAAAATCTTGGCCATTTAAATGAATAGACCTTTTCAATAAAGTGGTTTACGTCACAACACCACTGTGTAGCGTAGTCGGAATACCAGAGGGACTTGTGGGCGGAGCTAACTGCGCGACCTGAGTTCATCCAGTGATGCATCTAGATTTGCAGTGGGATTTTAGGCTCGCCTGTGACCTGGTAATGGTCCACCACTCCAGCTGACGGTGTTGCTTCCCCTATTTCAAAACACGGACTGGACCAAAACGATTTTTGTTTTTCTGTTCAGCCCCGCCCACAGGTCTCTGTGGTGGTGGTGTGCCATCAACTTCTAGTGCCGCGCACATCAGTTGGACCAGCGCGCACGATATACAGGACGGCCCAGCGAAAACAGAACAGAGGAGTTTTCGGGCATTTCACCTTATTTTTTTGAAGAAAGCTCTGACAGGTCGATTTTTATACCAAGGGGGACATCTGAAACATACATTGGCGAATTTCTATCTTTAACCCCCTCACTTCCACCCACCCCAACTTGGAAGTTTCAAATTACACCACCCACCTTGCGATACATCAAATTTAAGAGAATCAAATTCTCTTTCTGAATAAAATATTTCTATAACTTTCAACCCTACCCCCCTCCATCCTGATATTGTCTGAGTTCCCAATGTAATATTCTTGACCTCCTAATTCTCTTCAGTACAGTCAACGTCATCCTGCACAGCATCGAGGGAGAAAATTTTCTGTGTAAAAAGTGCCACCCAAATTCACCCCTTCACTCCCCCACCCCAACTTCAAAATCTAAAATGACACTTCCTACTTTGTGATACATCAAATTAAAGGAAATTAAATTCTCTTCCTGAATAAAATATTTTCAGAATTTTTAAGAAGCCATTTTCTCCCCAAAATACTCAGAATGTTCAATTCATAAGGAGAGGGGTTAAAAATGTGAAAAAAATTGTTTTCAGAAAGAGAAAACAATTCCCTCCAATTCGATATGTCACAATAAAGTAGGTGGTGTCTGTTGAATTTTGAAGTTGGGGTGGGGGAGAGGAAAGGGATGAATTTGGGTAGCACTTTTCTCCACCAAAAATTTTCTCCTTTGATACTATTTTAGTCCATCCGCTAGGTACTATTCTGTATTTTTTTAGAGGTCGAAAAGGTTTTTTTTGGAATTCCAATCAGCTAAGATCCACAGAATCATATTTTTTTGGTGGCAACGCTCAAAAGTGGTGCGGTCACCCTGTGCACCCCCATGGGGGCCAGCCCCCAGTTAATCGAATTTCAGTTCTGTAACTCGGAGGATCGACACAGAATTACAAAAAATTCAGGATGTCATGAAAAAACTCCCTCTAAAGTCATCCACAATGAAGATACAGCCCTTCGAGTTTCAAAAAAGGCGATTTCCGTGGAGGTACAATTTCCACAATTTTCAACCGATTTTGCTGAAAATTTGGCTAAGCCCCTCTATAACAAGCATCTAGAAGGGGGAATTTCATTTTCTGGGTAAATTGTCCAGTGGCGGAACAACTGGAAATTTTGACATAATGCCGTCCCTCCTCATTTCTCAAGTCCCTGGTCAACTTTGGACTCTGAAACTTTCATTATGTATCGAATATATTGTTCAGCTACGATGTTCCCAAAAAAATTAGAATCAGAGCTGGTTTCTGGGTTTAATGTTGAATATAGAAGAGGTGGATTTGCTTAATTTTTTTAGCTGAATATCCTAGTATTCTTTTTATATGAAAAAATTGTGTTCAAATTTTTTTTTTTGGGAACATCGTAGCTGAATAATTTATTCGATACATAGTGAGAGTTTCAGAGTCCAAAGTTGACCAGGGACTTGAGAAATGAGGAGGGACGGCATTATGTCAAAATTTCCAGTTGTTCCGCCACTGGACAATTTATCCAGAAAATGAAATTCCCCCTTCTAGATGCTTGTTGTAGAGGGGCTTAGCCAAATTTTCAGCAAAATCGGTTGAAAATTGTGGAAATTGTACCTCCACGGAAATTGCCTTTTTTGAAACTTGAAGGGCTGTATCTTCATTGTGGATGACTTTAGAGGGAGTTTTTTCATGACATCCTGAATTTTTTGTAATTCTGTGTCGATCCTCCGAGTTACAGAACTGAAATTCGATTAACTGGGGGCTGGCCCCCATGGGGGTGCACAGGGTGACCGCACCACTTTTGAGCGTTGCCACCAAAAAAAAAAGATTCTGTGGACCTTAACTGATTGGAATTCCAAAAAAAACCTTTTCGACCTCTAAAAAAATACAGAATAGTACCTAGCGGATGGACTATTTAGGATGACGCTGATTAAATTGAAGAAATGAAGGATCAAGAATAGAAAATGTGACAGTCAGAGAAAATTTGGAAGATGGGGGGTGTTGGGGCTAAAAATTTTAAAAATATTTTTTCAGAAAGGTAATTTGATACTCTTTGATTTGATGTATCGCAAAGTAAACTACGCAACAAAATTATTGTCGTTTTCACCCTGTATAAAAAAGTCCGTTCATTGCGTTTAATCTGCTGACTTGGTGTAGCACCGAATAAAAAGTGGTAATAAATACATCACAATCTGTGAAAAGCAAAGGATAAATCAAGTCGCCATCAGTGCCATCGGACTCAACTGAATGTTGCAGACATTTTTTAATATTTTCAGAAAATCAGTGCTGCCCGGTACGAACGCGCACGCGTATATCTCTCTTTTCTAAAACCAGTCCACAGCATTGCCCCCCAAGGAAGGGAACTCACCATTCATACTCTCTGTAAGTGGTGCCACGAAAGTTCAGTTCCTAATAGTAAAGTATGGGTATTGCCATTGGGGATACTAACATTATGCCGAATGAATATAACCTACGCCAAAATTCAAAGTTGGTTCAACCAAATCTTCGAGACATTAGACAATTTATTCGAAAAGAAGGTATGTTGTATTATTTTAGACGGATCATTTGGTCAGGAAATTTTTCAGGGATCACCCCGAAATTTTGTTTCGATTAAAATGATAATTTCTTGAGAAAACATTTTGGAGAACCAGAAAACCAATTTTGGAAATTTCCTATGGGGCTCGATGAAGTAATCCTTTGCCTACAAGGTAATGCCTTAGGTCACCTGATTGTTGACACTCTGTACGCTATACAGGGTCCAGGGTGGCAATGAAAGGAGCCCAAAAATGACCTGACTCCAGCAAGGTCCCGTTTTGAGAAAACAAGTCGCATAATTATCTAGGTAACATTTTCCGAAAGCGTACACCAATACCCCGAAACGGTTTTGGACTTTTGATCGTATTTTGTTTTTTCAAAGAGTTATTGTTTTTTTTTGTGATTTTTTGATTTTTTGGTACAGACTCTGCCAGCGGTCTTGCCAACCCTTGAAAATGAACAGGAACGTACACAATAGCTTTGTCTAATGTATCATGAAATAATTTGATCCCACCGACCCCCAGAAGTAGTAAGGACCTGCACCTCTTTTGGGACTATGGCAAATCAAGCATGCTGCGACATTGCATTACATGTTGATAATAATCAGCCTGAGGTGGTTCAAAATGGCAGTGGCACGTTTCCGTTGCATTACGATTGCTATAGTAACCAATTTTTCCCATCATAAAAAATGCTTCTTCACAACCTAATTCTCGGTCCATGAAACACAAAAAAATCAATAACTCTTTGAAAAAACAAAATACGATCAATCGTCTAAAACCGTTTCGGGAGATTGATGTACGCTCTCCAAAAATGTTGCCTAGAAAATTTTCCGACTTGTTTTCTTAAAACGGGACCTTGCTGAAGTAAGGTCATTTTTGCGCCCCTTCCATTGTCACCCTGTACGCTGTATATTATACATAAGGTCAACAATAGGACCATCTGAGATGGTACGTTTTAGTTTGGGGCGGCCGGTAGCTCAGGAGTTACGACGCAGACCACCAACCAAGAGGTACCCGGTTCGAAACCCGGCCGTTCCCGAAGAACTTTTCTCCTGAGCCAAGTGTTAATGACTGTGTGAATATTGTATTATGTTACGTATTTGAAAATGAAAATTTGTTGATTACTGATAACTAACCATTATTGTGTACATATGACAAAATGCAAAGAAACACTTAATAAAAAGGGTACCCTCCTATGACAAAAAATTAGTCGATAAGGAGTAAAATATTATTATATTATTATTATTATATGGAGATGGTACGTTTTAGTCAAAAGAGTACTCTATCAAGCACCACAAAAATTTCAAAAATCGGCCATTGTTTTTTCGCGAGAAATTGCCATTTTAGCCGAAACAAAATTCCGGTGTGATCCCTCGCATATTGCAAGCGCGTTCTGGGGCATATTGAAGATAGAATGTTTCTGGGCTCACGTTTATAAGTGGCAACTATGTATTATCCATAAAATGAGAACACCAGAGCATTGGGTCTGGAAGAAATTGCAATATCATGTTATTTCAAGTTGATCGGGTGCGGTTTTCTCAATGTTGGCGGTGCAATGTAGACATTCAATATAGCCTAGCCCGGCTTTGGGAGTGGCAGCTATGTAACAGCGAAAACATTAGAAAGCCCAGGGCGTCTAGTTTGCGAGGAGTTCAAGGAACGGACGGACGGATGGACGGACAAAGCGGCTGCAATAGCGATTTTCATCAAGATGGAAAATGCGCTAAAAATAGCGCCGCAGTCGAGAATTTCTACGAATAATGATAATGCTGATAGTGATAAGGGTTTTCCATCAATCACCACAAAGTTTAAAAATTTTGTTTGAAAACTCCTGTAAAAATGTTTGAATAGAAAAAATACGTACGTATATCTACTTGCTGAAGTTACATTTTATTCAGGTAGGTATCATCAAATAAAAAAAATTGACCCAAAGAATTAATTGCAACGAACTCAATAGAAATCAGACTCGCTCAAAACCAGAGCTTGCATCGGAAACAAAAGTGTATACTCGTGTAGGTACCTATTACTCGCAACTAGTTTTAATGAAGCTGATTCCACTTTCCATACATGATACGTGCTGACCAGAGTGAGTTTTTCTTTTATAAAAAAATGACAGTTGAGCTTTTTCGCGCCTTGCTGTGGAATCAAAAATGGATTTTGAACAGATTTGCAAGGCAATGTGGGAAGCGTGTACGAAATAACACATCGCACAGGTAAAATGTAAAATAGCCATAAATGTATGCAGGGCGTAGTGTTGCATTTTTAAACACGGCAGAGGTAGGTATATAGGCCTTTTCCACCTATCAACCTCCCTATTGAATATGTATGTTCCGCATGTTAGAAACAGAAACAGATCTCCATTCATTTGCATATAAAATATAAACTGGAATTTTCACCACCGCGCGCCTTTGAGTGACATTGCGTTTGATATTTCTGGCCTTTGCGCCTAGCCATAGAATGTCAACGAATTTCTCAACGCCAAACGTGTGCCTCGACATGAACTCAGGAAGTTAGTAGAGGACATGATTTTAGAATAACTTATTCCATCTTCCTTGGAAGATGTTTTTGTTGTCTTTTTTTACTAAGGCGCGTTTTTTGAAAAAATGCTTTATTGTGGCCGATCTGTCTCTGCCTGTCTATTCAGTGGTGTATTTTGGCGTATATATAGTTTCAAATTTCAATAGAAAAGGACACCTTTATACATAAAAGGTGACCAACTTCAAATGAATGAAAATCAGGACATTGAAAGAAAAAACAGAAAACAAAACACGCGAAAGGGGAAGGGGGGTCTAGGGGGCGGAGCAAAATGCCCCATTTTCCAAAAACTTTACCAACATGAAAAATACATTTATTGCTGAGAAATGAAAAAAAAAAACTTCTCTGGGCTGTCTGGGAGAGAAAAAAAAAATCGCTGTCGAAAAAGAGAACAAACATGTTCTCTTCAAAATTGACCTTCTGGCAACTTTAATAGTTTCACAAGAAATTAGAGTGTGATCATTAGAAATAAAATTCCATACCTAATAGAAAGAGCACAAAATCAAACCTTTTGTTTCTTTGGTAGGTTGTAGAACGTATCTGCGAATATAAGGTATGTCTCTTTGTACTGCTCTGCTCTAACTTACTCTGGAGCACTTAGAGCAGAAAATAGAGCTGTCTGATTGGTCGTTGCTAGGCAACGTCTGCTCCGGAGTAAGTTGCAGGACAAAGAAACAGACCTATAATGTCAAGTTAGTGTAATAGACACAGGAACGGAAGTAGGTGGAAGGAAAGTGGTGGGGTGATGATGTGGGAGAGGGGTGAGGTGGTGAATTGCTTGATATATTTCCGCGGCAATTTTAGAATCAGAAAAATCAGGATTTTGCTTCAAATCAGGACAAATCAGTATTTTTGTTAAAAATCAGGACAAATCAGTACATGAACGTAAAACAGGACAAAGGTGTAAAAATCTAAACCTGTCCTTACCAAATCAGGACGGTCGGTCACCTTACCTTTATAGTGATCACTTACAAAGCATATGACCAGATCTGCCCTCTGTCCGTCACATCATCAAGTCCTAGACGAAAGGATTCTTGCGGAGATGATAAAATATTTTCAAAATGTACAAAAAAAATCTTTCCTTGATGTCCACTTTATGGGCAGGTGAGTTGAAAATTAAAAAAAATTAAATGGAAGGATAGATGGAAAGGGGCGAATTTGGGTAGCACTTCTTCCACTGAAAGTCTATTTGTCGGTGCTATCTATAAATCACGGGTACTGATAAATTTTACTCGGGTGCCTGGTACCGGGTACAATAATTCACAATTTAAGAAATAGGACAGAGTACTGGGTACGTTACTCATTGCACATCGTGTCGAGTTCAGTACTCCGAGTAGAAGTACTCGAATTTCACGAGTACTTTTTCAAAGTACATATTTTCCACCCCCACTTTTACACCAATTGTATAAAGCAAGTTCAAAAACAATGTATAAACACATGTTTTGAAAATGGCATGAGGCACACTAACCAAATTTTGAGGAAAACACAAGAAACAGTCCTTCATTAGATATTTTACAGATTTACTACGGTTATGATTGCGTTTGTGATGATTCTTCATTAATCACTGTAGGATAGGAACATTCTAGTATACAGTATACAGGCTGTCCCGTTTTTCAACGCTCACTATTGGTATCTCGGAAACGGTAAGAGATACAAAGTCGGTTAAATTACCAAAATGTAGCGCAATTTAATGACTTTCTCAAATATGTCAAGATATCCAAGATATCTTCAGTCATTCCTGAAATATCCCAAAAAAAACTGAAAAATGCCGAATTCGAAAATTTCAAATCATTTCTTCACTATGACAGCTATCAATTTGAAAATTGGTATCCTGACATTTTTCAAGGTCCTTGATCGACTGACGTTAATATTTTTTACCTGCACTTGATAGTTCTTAAGATATGAAAGTTGACTTTATTTTTTCTTATGTACACCATATCATTTATTCACCCCATAAAACTCACCTTTTTTTTCGCTTCACAAAGATATAAAAGACTTGTAGCATTTTTGTCAAAATAACCTGTAAAAATTGGAAAAACTGTTTTTGAGGCGAAAAAATCGAGTTACCGCTTCGGTTGCCATGCTCTTGTGGCATATAAACAATGGCATTTGGTTGCTATGGTCTGTTGATTTTGGAAAAAGTTAAGCTACATTCCATTTTTGTGTATTTGATAATGATAATAAATAACAATAAAACAAATACAGAACCAAGTATCATACAAAAAGACATAGCAATAAACAATTATAATTCACAATTGCTCGAATTGGAGTCCATTCTGCTCTATGAAGAGTTGTGTGCCTTTTAGCCATGTTTTCAACGGCTGCGCTGATATCATGCGGGTTATTAATTGACTGAAACACCTCATCATCTCCTTGCTTCCAGCTCTTGGTTGATGGCTCTTCGGCCAGATCGAAGAGGAGTAATAAATGGACCAAACCTCGAACCTGCTTTTCTTGCCTGTTTCTCCGACAAATGTGGCAATAGCAATAATTATTGACATTGCATTGCATTGACAGTCAACACAACGCATGGTACCAACATGACGCAATTTCATTCCATCATTATACTACTGCGATTTTGCGAAATTATGCCTGCGGGTGGGATTGATAAAATTCGTACCATGCCTAATTCGACCTCCTGAGGCGTATCATTGTGGTAATTCAATATAAACTGGATAAATTACAATTTCGTGAATTAGCTGGAAATACTTTAGAACCTTAGTTATGCAACCCGTGCCGCAGCGAAAGGAACAAGTGAAGTCTAGCGGCCGTGAAGTGATTTTGACATAAGTGTACAAAAAAGTTCAACTTTAGGGCCACAACAGAGCACTCTAAACAATGTGTTTTTGGTTGATCGCCTAAAAACATTATTTACTTATTCATTCATTCATTCATTTAAATGTACTTATAGAGTACATTGTTCGAGTACATACTTGTACTCGAGTACTGCCCAGCTTTGCCCGGTATATTATTCAAGGCAAACCCATTCACATTAGTTGCCTCTACTGCTAGATGTCTTTACCACTACTAGGAATAATATACTTAACCAACATACAAAGTTGAAATTGGTAATGGGTTAATCATGTGAAGTAATAACTATTGGCAGGTAAGTACTTCGGCAAGTTTCAGTTATTGATACACATATGAACGATTCAACTGGTATCTAGAAATGGAATGGTTTGTGTAAGGTACTGAGTAGGCCCGCCTCTCCATATATCATACACATGTGCCATTTTGTGAAGCATAGCTATCACTGCTCAGTAGTGCTCAGTCAGATTTTCATTGAGGCGTTGTTCGCGTCCATTATTTGTTCCTTCATGTGTAAGGCCTGAACTAATTACACTAAACGACTGTGAAGTGAAGCGAAATTCTTAATCACAATCCCATAAACATCAAATTCAATTAACCTATCCCGCCGACTCGGGAGCGATGTTGGTGTCATCATATAAGGCAGGCACTGCTTGTTGACATGTCAAGAGGCGCGCACACACTATGGCGGAGCAAGGAGGGTTTTCATGTTCATACCAGCGGATTAGATTAATACAATTATAAGGCACATGCACTAGGCATTAACTTTGTACCCTTAGCAACAATAATTAGTTGCTAATTAAAAGTAAAATTGCCGCGTCCTTGCGCCGTTCGTCTAATTGGTCGTAAACATTCTAGAGGATGGGAGCACCTAGTAGCTACCTACACGTCTCCTCTCATCATCCCCGAAATTGAAAAGACAATTACAGCTTTTAATGGGCCCGCTTCTAATTTTCTTACTAATCGTTTAAATAAATCCCTAATCAGTATAATCTTGTAGTTTAAATGTCATTCCATTTATACTGTCAAGATATTTCCATTCATCATTTACTGCCATTCCTTGGCTTTTAACGGGCACTAATTCTCCGATAACTCTCTGCGCATCGAGGAGTTAAAGGCATCGACTGCTTCTCGACGTTCAGTTCTGTACAAACAGGGCCGCGCCTAGCGGTTGGCAATTTCGTGCCCCGCACGAAGGCGCCTAAATGCAAGGGGCGCCAAAATTTTCTTGTTTGTTTTTCCAACGATTTTTCTTCTTGTTCGCAAAAAAGCTGAGCCATCTGATAATTTAGTTGAAACCTAGCCAAATTTCTGCGGGCGCCTTCGAGCTCTTCGATTTATCAGTTTTTATCAGAGGCGCCATTCAACTGAAACCGCTTGAAGTAAAAAGTCTGTACCTAGAGAGGAGCATGCGCGGTGGGCGCGTTTTTTGTCTTCAAATATAATCTGTTTTTTATATGCATCAATTTGATTTTTTCGATGGTTATTCATACAAATATTCCACTATGTCCATAGTTGTTTTTTTTTGTTAATATAAAATATATTCAAATAATACAATAGATATTATAATTTTATGTTTTATGTATGCGTTTCACTTGATATTTTTCTAGCCCCTTTGAACTGTTTCGTCTGGAAGTACTTGAAGCGGTGAACATTCTAACTTAACTGTTTTCATTGCATTAAAGGTGGGGCAGTTTTGGCACTGGCCCTAAATTCTCTCACTGCGGCGCAACTGGCCCCCCTCTCATCTTTCCCAACAGAGGGGCGCCAGTTTGAACCTTGCACGAAGGCGGCAAAAGGTCTAGGCGCGGCCCTGTGAACAAATACTTTCTTCACTGGCAGATTTCTGCCCCCATAGATCTTGTTCTTGTTTGGCTTGTTATCGAAAAACATCTTGGTCACGTTCAAGGGCTTTGAAATAACCATTCACAACGTGCATAATCTGTTGTTAGTAAGTTCGGAATAGCATAAATATACAGTGTGATTTTTTCTAAAGGACTCATCTCCAGTTTTCGCTGCACAATTTTTTTCTGAAGGAAAGCTGACACAGGTCAATTTTCTTTTCAAGGGGGACATTATAGGAACTAGCGTATTTTCAGCCTTCCCGTTCCACCCTTCTAGACAGAATGACTACCTTTTTAAGAATTTCAAATGGGAATAGGGGTCGAGTTGCACATCATTTTGACGATATTTTGATTCCCTTTACAATATTACCAAAAAAAATCTAACAACCCATTTCGAAGTTGTGAATTTTTCAAAATCTGATATATTTTTTCAGTAAACATCTTAGATTGGAAGAAAACACGGACACCAAATTTTTAATCATGATTTTTAACCCCATCCATGGTTGGAACTAAGTTAGGGTATGGGGTAGAAGGGGTTCGGGGCTAATTTTCAACCCCTTTATTCTGAATTTCGAAAAAGTATTTGAGGTTTCCAAAAGAAGAGTATCACTTATTCCAGCTCGTGTTGTAATTGAAATTTTTGGAAGAGTATTTTCACGTTCTACTCTAGCTTAGTTGCAACCATGGGGGTAAAAAATGATCATTCAAATTAAATTTCTGTATTTTCTTCCAATTTAAGAAGTTTACTGAAGGTCTCAACTGATTTTTTTGAACACAGTGTTGACAAAATAGGAAAAACGAATTATATTTGGAGATATTCGTAACTTTAGAATAGGTTGATGGATTTTAATTTTTTTCAACTGTTGTAAGGAAAATAATTGAAAGATTTTCAAAATGATGGAGGCCCCTGCTATTCCTATTTGAAATTCTTGAAAGGGTGCCGCGAGCATGTAACATAATTTCAAAGCAAATCAGAAATGTCACAGTTAAAACCACAGAGATTTTAAGATTGTTTTAGTGTTTTCATGCATCTACAAACAGCGATTGGAAGTGCAACATTTCTTGTATTACATTAAAGCAAGGCCTCACAATCTTCTGAGGCTCTTGAGTTTCGTACGCTACTCTGGTTCTCAAATGGAAAAGAAATGTTTTTCTTCCATTCATACATCGAGGAACAAGATGGTATTTATACAACAATATAGAAGGAGCATTTTAGGAGAAAATGGTCTCTTGTGGTCTGTTTGTCTATCCTGCCCTCCCGGTCTATTTGAGCATAGTGTTACGAATTGGCGTTGAGCTTTTATAATTGAGAAACGAACTTTTAAAGGCACACTGTTTTTTACGTGCGTATACTATACAAAATACAGGTTAATTGAATATCGCGCTTAGATACTGCTTTGCTTAACTTCGCCAATGTACTCACTCACTGTCGCGGAGAATTTAAATCTGGTGTCGGTCGGTCCATCTGCGCTTATATACTCTGGGTGTTATCTTCGGGAACATTACACGCGTTCTGTGGCATATTCCAACAGTTACCGCCAGTAAAGTTCTAAGATCAGATATGTATGTATGTCTGTCTGTCTGTCTGTCTGTCTGTCTGTCTGTCTGTTTGAAAAATTTTGACTTGAACTTCTCCGCGAAGAATAAAACTAGAACTGTGAATTTTTTTTAAGGATAGCTCATATCCGGAAAGAATGCAACGGCCATTTTCAACTTTGTTATTGGGTTGACCAGTTTTAATTACGCTTGGAACTTTCTCGCGCTTCATACCAGTAATATGAAGCTGATGAATCATGATCATGATGAAACTTGCAGCACAATTTCATCTTTCATAACGATTTATGACTGTAAGGTCGATTCCACGATTTGGCGCCATCTTGGCTTGGCCGCCAATTTTAACTTCTTTATAAGTGAACCGATCGTGATGAAAATTGGAATATACCCAAGTCTTGTTCATTTATTCATGATTTTGAGGTTGGTTTCAAGATTTGTTGTCATCTTGGTCCACCATATTGACTTTCACAAGTTAACCTGTTTTGAAAAACCTGTTGATCACTATGCGGATCTACCCGAAAGGAAATAAACTATAATGCCTCACAAGGTACAAATTCATCATAATTATTGATCCAAATTAATTATGACGTGACTTTCGAATTTTTATTTTGTTAAAAATGTATACCTTTGCTTAGGTTTTCACTCTATAGTAGTTGGAAATAGTATATTATATACTAAGGTTGAGAAATTATTATTATAGCTGAAGCGCCAGTTTAGACCGCTTCGGAAAATCGCCATCATAATTGAGCAATTCAAGAACAGCTTAATGCCGTGATGTACTTTACGGCTGGTAGTAGTAAAAGTATATTTACTGGAATTATTACTGGAAGTGTTCGGTAAAAAATCAGAAGAGCCGCCACCGGTGACATTTCTGATACTGACGATGGTTTTGAAAAAGCATCCGCTTGCGTGAGTCACATGGTGAGATGAGATCTGCGGCTTTATCCTACAACTGACACTATACAGAACAAAGTCCTTCTATAGTATACTTCACTATTAACTGTAATTAGAATTGTAATTACAAAAAAAAAAATTAGCTACCGATCAGTGGGGGCAAACACCAATTTTTTTGTTGTCAGATGGCGCTGAAGTCACTGGAGTAATTTTAATTTGGCGGTATTATTGAACGGCTGGAATTCGTCATACTTGTGCCATGTAGGCAGCTGCGTGCTATTGTAATGATGTCATCCTGACCCGAATAAAACGTTTCCAGTAAAATTTCAAATAAAATATACAGTAGGTAAATGTTATTTTCGGGACGTTTGTGGAATTTCTATTTCTAACCTCTTCAACAATGACAACATTGATGAAATCAATTTGATACTGATGACATTTGGATGTCAGTTGTGAATTACTCCAGTCACACTAGCGCCCTCTGATAAACTGTCAGTATTTTCCCCCATTCATCGGTGCGAGTGTGCAAAGCCGTTTCAATAGCGCTGGTCTGGAAAAATGGCGGTGACGTGTAGAAGGAAATTGAATCATTTGCTAATGTGTTTCCATAAATTACCGGGAGAGTGAACCGATTAAATATCGACATATAGGTGTGTAATTAGTCGAGTAATGGCGCCCTCTAATTACATGTGAAAGGTCGCATTAAGGCTGTACCGATGCACGCCCGAATCCGGCGACAATGTAATTAAGCCAGAATTAGAATCCGAGTGCTAATAGCCAACCCAACCGACAGAGGCAGCAGAAGCAGCGCACCTTTCCAATTGGGGGCACCTATCCGGAGGACCGGGGCACAAAGAACAGACGCACATGGGGGATCAGTCCCAGTGTTGAATTTCGAAATTGGAATAAACTTTCAGCGTCCACCTTCATTGTTGGAATAATGTTGAAGAAGACATTCAGGTAGATTACTAACTCCTGAGTTGTTTTAGTTTTAATATGTGGCACGTTCTTTCACCTGTGAAAACGTGATCCATATGCAGTTGAGGTTGAGCGCTGTCCTTAGTGCTTTCTTGCACGCAGATTATTCTCCACTTTTTGCCTTATTTGAATCACTTTCCGTAACCTCCTTTCCCCATTCCCCTGCCCGTACAGGGGTATTGGAATCGCACGAGAGCCTCGCAACTCGTAACAATATGGTCAATGGACGTTTGTGGAATTTTAATTTCCAACCTCGCCAACAGTGACAGGCGTGTGACAGACACATTGGTATAATAGCCCAGGCATTTTAGGATTTGACCCTGAAATAAATATGTCCCTTTTGAAATTTTGCACAAACGGCCTTTAGCCCAGGCTTTTTAGCATATAACATGAAACAAATTATTCCACGTGCAATCTTCACGGTATCGTACCCACTTAACCTTACTAAACAACATACTAAAAGTCCCCAACTTTCCTCCGTGTGCGTCATAATTTTTGAGGGGAGGGGGGCAAAATTGTCATTAAAAAATTCTAGGACAAAAGTAATCTAGGCAGTGGCTTCAAATTTATCATATTTAGATACATTGGGGTATAAGTGAAACTTAATGACAAACTAGATGTCTATGGTCCCCGTGAGGGGAGCTCGGGAGGGGGGCAATTGGTGATCTATGCAAGAAATCTGATTTTCATCAATATTCAGGCAATACTGACATGTTGGGTATTGTTTCCCATCAAATATGACCTTGCAAATCCGATTATGATCTTTAAATTCTGATAAAAGAATTTTTTGCGCAATTTTCGGCAGAAAAACGTGATTTTGGGACCAAAATAAAGCCGGTTTTTCAATTTAGGTTATTTTTGCGTTTAATGTCTTAATCATTTGGATTTGAGATTGAATGGATTATATGGACGTTTCTGCATGAGCCTATCATATCATAAACGCGACGTAAGTGGTTACAAGGTGAGAAAAATAATTTATTGAAAAAAATGTCGAAGTCCTGAATGTCACTCAAAAATATCTCCGCGCTCTTGGAAAAAATTATATTGTAGCTGTAATATCGCTTTGATTTGATCTTTCAAGGTTTCTTCTTGTAGCCAAAACAATTCTCTAGCTTCCGAAGAAAGGACACTCTACATTAAAATGATAATAACATAACAACAGCAACTTTCCCGCGGGTATAGCCACATTTTTCAGTTTCAAGCTGGCTTACACCGAAAGTCAAGCCAACTCGATTTTATAGTATTCAAGAAATGATAATTATGTCGAATGCCTGATGTAAATGCGTGAAATAGTTGCAGTTATCGATTCTATTAGAAATTTCGAACATTGATGTATTCAACGTGAAAATATCGTAAATTGAGAATCCACAATTTTTAAGAGCAAATTATCATTTTTTTCATTAAAAAATGCTCACAATCTTTTCAAATCAGAGCTTCAACATTGTATTCACATTCAAATAATGTACTCGAAGTCTAGCACAGCACAGGAAAATTTTTATAGTCATGCTTTGCAGAAAATATCAAATAATTATTATAATTTCAAGTTCACTAGTAGGTAGTCAAGAAAATCACATCTAGCTCACCATCCGTACTTATTTTGTTCAATATGAGCTTCGTTAAAAAGTCGTCTATTGATATCCAAACAATAAATCGATGGTTACCTCGAATACCTACCGATAGTACTTATACCCATCTAAAATACCTAGTAGCAAAATTACTTAGCACCTAAATACATAACTTTATAAAAATAACAGATCATCCTCAGAATCCTACTCAACAAGGTGGGGTAGATTCTCACATGTTGTTACCCCTGCAGCACTTATACATCCTAGAACAAGACAAGGAAGATCGCCTGCATCTACATTTTAAACCGCAGTTCTTCTTGCAGTTGCAAGACACTATCTACAAAATAGTCTTGGGAGCTGGAGGAAGATGCGTCTTGACGGGGACCAACTACACGTGGGTGCTCCCGCGTAGCCCACCGTGTTGTTTTTTACACCTGGAGTACCTTATATAGCTTTATCTAGCGAAAACCCGAGGTTAATCCGAGGTCAAGGAGCCGCGATATTGCATGTTGCGTAGAATGACAGACACACAGAGGGACGGACGGACGGACGAATAATGAAATGAAATATCTTTGTTTTTTTGTACATCTAGAGTACCTGAGCTATTATCTAGCAAAAACCCAAGATATTGCCGGAGACTGCAGACGGCAATAACAAGAACAAACTATAAGCGCTACAAGCTATAAGTAGTAGCGCTAAAAACATGATGCACAAAGAGGAAAATTGATAAACTGAACCTAGTACCATATACTAGATGCTAGTACCCACTCATACGAGTATCACTAGACCAGATTTACTGAGTAGATACTGTGCATATTGAACGTAGAATCAATTATGACAGATCAAAGTCTAGGTCAATAATTTTGAAGTGATTTTCCCGATATAATGCGTTTGACGTAACTTCATAGAATCCTTATTGGAATTGCTGGAAAATTTACAATGGAGCTAAAATATACGTCATTTTGAAGCTAAAACTAAAAGGAATCTGCTGCATATAATAATACCGAGTGATATTCAGTGGTCGATGCAGAAGTAAAATGTTAACTGAAGCATAAGGAAAAAAACACGAAAAAAGTGACATTATCAAGAAATTAAGTTTGTTAGTGTTAAATTTTGGACGAAAGCTATTCCATATTATTCACTTTGATTCATTATCTTTCATTCAAGACCAAAATAAAAGGAATCGATTGAGTGGTTGAGAACTCGGAGCATTTTTAAGCGGAAAGTGCACTTTGAGGTGTCTTCATCTTTGCCTGTCAAAAAAACAATGACGCACACGGGGGAAAGTTGGGGACTTTTTATATATTATACAGCAAAGTCTAGTGAACCCGAAACTGAAGAGATTCACCGTGTTTTAATTTGTTTCATGTTTTGCCGTTTTTTTGACTAAAAAGCCTGGGCTACTTTGACCAATGCTGAACAACATACTAAAAGCTCAGGTCCAACAAGTGTGCGGGACGTAGTTTTTTAAGGCAAAAAAGAGTAAGTGCCGCCAAATCAGATAAACTCTTCCTTTAGTTCAGAAGAGGGTACTGTAAGTATCAATGTTGACCAACGTGTCCATCAAGCAATGCTGATCAATGTACTGAAAGCTCCACAGGCCTAGGGTTACCATAAGTCTTTTTCAGTTTCCAGGACAATAAATCCTTGAAATCCGGACAAAATCCGGACATACTTACGTAGGTGCACATAGCATGACCTTTTTAATTTTTTTATTTTTATTTTCTCACTTTTTTCATGAAATTATGAGACATACTGCAAGGTTAGCAGAAGAAATCGTGCCACAAGGATTGGAAGATCAACATAAGAAATAAATTGAGGACTTGCCGACTTGATCATTATCGGTTATGGTGGTACGACTGCTGTAATAAGTTACTGCGCGCAACGCGATGCGCCAAATTCGGAATAGCAAAATCAGCTGTTGGGTACGGCCAGCCAGCGTTGTCCGATAGGCAATAACCCGATGAATGCGTGATAATTTAATTTTTCCGGACGCTATCTACTTTTCCGGCCGGACTTCCCCGGACGCCTCAAAAACCCAAACATGTCCGGGTAAATCCGGACGTATGGTAACCCTACACAGGCCTTCAAATGTAAGCGTCATAATTTTTGATGAGCAAGAAGGGAATAAGTTCCGCAACAGTGGTAACTATGTAAAATTTGACTTCCTCAAAACTTCGAAGAACCTGGTTGGTCTGAACGCCTTTCAAGCAGTGCTGATCCACATTTTGAAACAGAATTCTTCGATTCTGCTCCTCCCGACCTATCAACCAAAGAGGAGGGAAAGTATTGTGAAGGCGCTAAAAAACATTTTTTGAGATGAACACGGAAATATCCATTTTGAGCCTCCCTGAGACGATTAGGATCATTTCCAGATGAAAGTTTGTCTGTCTGTGTGTCTGACTGTGTTTGTGCCTGACTGTGTGTGTGTCTGTCTGCAACATTCCACGTTAATGACCAAATGGTTGATCTGATCGACTTGAAATTTGGTATGCAGACATGGTTTTGCTGTCGAATGAGCCCATCGATTTTTGGCTGTCATCTGTCGAACAAAAAAGTCACTATCACAATATGACAAAAGCTATATCTCACGGAACTTGACACGCAATATGTCGTTTGAAAGCCTTTGGAAAACTGTATTCAGAACAGTTAAAAGTACTCCTCTATAATGTCATATGTCAAATAAAAATAAAAAAAAAATCAAAACTTTGCTATTCAATTATTCAAAATCTATTCGATGGATTGAAACCAAATTCGGCAAGCAGCAACAGAATAAAAGAGTCAAATTAAGTCTGCAGTTAGAGTTTTCCACCATCTCTCAATCAGGCGCTACGAGATTTGGCGGCACTTACTCCCTTCTTGCCCCAAAAAAACTATGTTCCGCACATTTGTTGAACCGAAGTTTTTAGTAGGTTGTTCAGCATTGGTCAAAGGCCGTTTGTGAAAAATTTCAAAAGGGACATATTTATTTCAGGGTTTGACCAAAATTTCACCTAAAATGCCTGGGCTATAACTAATTTGACGACTTCGACAGTATGCTGACATTTTGATATCATTTTTGAGCTACTCCAGCTACATCGGCGCCCTCTATCAGTATTTGCATCTCGTTTCAAGTGCCGACTCCCAGCCGAACATACAGGGTGGTCCTCGTTTTTTTTTTTTTTTTTTTTTTTTTTTATTCGTTTATTTAACGTCGGCCTATTTCCGCAACGAGGCCTAACACCGACGCCGGTGAATGCTTTCCTCCACTATACCGGAAATTTTGCCGAACCCCTGTGTGTTCCAACACAGGGTAGGGATTTTTAACGACCACCAACATCGCATGGGGTCGGCACCATCGTTCGTATTTTACGTGCTATGCGACACACGGCGCGTCTTGCATTTAGCAAGCATTCCAACTAAACCAAGGAGCTTGTTTTCGAGGCCGAAAATCCGTCCCCGGCGGAGATCGAACCCGCGACCTCTGGAGTGGTAGTCGAACGCGCTAACTAACCACACCACAAGCTCCCTAGGTCCTCGTTTTATGTCATTAAATTTAAGGATCAATAGAAAATGAAAAATAAAGGGGACTTTCTTCAGAAAACATATTTGAGAAATGCCTAATAACAGAGATACAGCCCTTCAAAGTTGGAAATAAATAATCGTTTTTTTCGCATAACTTTTGAACCGTTCAACCGATTTCATTCAAAATAGAACCAAAGGTTTACTGAAGTTATCCCCTGTCGAACAATCTTAACAAGTTCCATAAAGAAGTTTCAGGGGCTTAGACATTAGGGGGTGACCCTACTCCCCCCCCCCTATTTTTCACCCCCCTAGTTATTTTTGGAAACTGTTTATAATTTTAAATTCTGTGTTCAATTTAGAAGAAAAAGTCACTCTTGCAAAATTTTGATTAGAGGCTTCGTTTAGGAGATATTCGAGTTTGAAACTTTGGAAAACAACCCGAAATCGCCACTTTCCATAACCTAAATTGTTTTTTTCCTGAAAATTTCCCGTGTTTTAGAAAAAATGGTGGTTTATTAACTTAGAAACTCTAGAAAACCTATTTCAGCTGAGAAATCATGAGTTTCTTTGAATTTTAATTTTTAGACCTTTGAAAGTGGCGATTTCGGGGTGTTTCCCAAAGTTTCAAACCCAAATTTCTCCTAAACGGAGCCTCTAATCAAAATTTTGCAACAGTGATTTTTTCTTCAAAATTGAACGTAGAATTCAAGATTATAAACAGTTTCTAAAAATAACTAGGGGGATGAAAAATAGGGGGGGGGGGGGGAAGTAGGGTCACCCCCTAATGTCTAAGCCCCTGAAACTTTTTCATGGAACATGTTATGATTGTTCGACAGAGGATAATTTCAGTGAACTTTTGGTTCTATTTATAATCAAATCGGTTGAACGGTTCAAAAGTTATGCGAAAAAAACGATTATTTATTTCCAACTATGAAGGGCTGTATCTCTGTTATTAGGCATTTCTCAAATATGTTTTCTGGAGAAAGTCCCCTTCATTTTTCATTCTCTATCGATCCTTAAATTTAATGACATAAAAGTCGGACTACCCTGTATTATGAGAAAATATTGCATCACTACCAATCTAATTCAAGAATTTTCGAAATCGACCATGTGCATGGTTTTAGACTTTTATCGACTTGAGGAAATGCATTTCCAGCAACTGTTTTACCCGTGAAGCGATTCACGCCAAACGGACTAAATGCCTGAATTGATTTGTCGCTTTTTACTATGGGAGGATAATACTCTGGAAGAGGTTTCGCTCGAGGTTTTTTAGGAAAACCCTAATTTACCTGCACATCTTCCAGATTTTTGTTCAATTATGAAGATGACTGCAATTTTTTCTCAATCTTGCTTTCAAATTCCAACTTCCCACCACCCACCTGAAGAAACGTCTCGAACAAAAATTTCCCTGAATTCCTGGATACTGGTTTGAAAGTATCGTGATGCCACAATAGATTGCTTCCATGAATTTAATTACTTCTCATGAAATAGTGAATGACTTTTTTCTTTATAAAAGTATGCTTTGTTGGGAAATATGTTCCCTAGTTCTTTGATTCATGATGTATTCAGTTTGTACCTATGAGAACAGTGCGAAGAAATTTCCTTGAGGCATCATGATCTTGGAGATGAACATTTTGTAGAATTGTGTATAACGTGTTCAAAATTACCTCCAAGCATTACTAGCATCTCACAAACGTTATTATCATGAAATGCCGCATTGTCTAGAACGCGAGAAGTCACCGGGAAAGAACCCGCAGTCAGCCGGGGGAGTCGAAGGAATGGGTGAAGCAGGACAATAACTCGAAAGTGGCGTTGTTGGAGCAGTGAGTGTGGGCAAGATAATGCACACCACCACACTCACCCTCACATACACCGCGCCCCCATAAAGAATGACTTGTTATCCTGGCCGGTCGTTAATTATATACCAACGCCTTCCGAAGGCAAACACAATTATCCAGCAGCGCAGCCCGTGCGCGCCATTTTCGCACGTTCAACCGTTATCCTAGAGGTACCATTACAACGTAAAATATTGTAATATTTTATAAAACATCGGCCGCACTTTCTAAACTCTCCGGCTAGATTTAGCTACAGGCTTAAAAATTTATCGCCCCAAAAAAGCCGATAACGGCTCTTCTTGCGGAGGATATCCCTCGGGGAGTGGATCGCAAATGCTGCGAATTGCCTCCACTCAACGGATTAAGAGCCTCCCAGATGTTGACGGGGAATTGATTAAGCACTACAACAATTATCTTTCTTCCCATTGTCCTTTTCCGCCTGATGTGGGGAACTATACTCGGTTCAAAAGCGGAACCACCGAAGCTCCAAGAATGAGAGGAAACTTGCTCTTTTAAGTCAACCGAGACAGTAAGAATTATTGGCATAATATACCTACTCATGTATTTCATTTAAATGTTATGAATTATTATTATTGATGAGAAATAATAAATAAATAAAGGAATATAAATAAATCATAAATCAGCAAATTTCAAAGATTTTGAGGTGAAACTAGGTATTTCCACAATGTGTGACGTTAGAAATAGAATAAGATCAGGAGCCAATTTCCACGCCTCCTATTTTAAGAAATACGATAGTCAACTTTTTGTTGTCTTCTCGGCGGCCATTTTGAATTTTCCTGTGATTGAATATTTCAAAACGTGGTCGGCATTCGAAGGAGACTACATTCAGTGGCGGACTAAGGGAATTGGGGGCCTTGGGCTGAATTGTGGAGATGGGGCCGCTAAAAAGTGAAAGTTGAGAATATGAAGGGGGGCCAGCGCCGGCGGACTTTTTGGCCCGCCCGGCCCCGCCGTGATTGAGCAAAAGTCTTGAAAACAAAAAAAAAATTAGATGGTAACTTGACTATAAAATCAAGACTAAAACCGTTGATCAATCATATTCAAAGATTTGCCTCGTTATCCTAACCTTATCATATCAGTCGGTCAGATGTGCCACACAGTGGCGTAGTCAGAACTTGAGGGCGGAGAGGGCAAAGCGAGGGGCGAAGGCAACGACGAGAGCGCAAGTCGGCTAGTGGTAGCGCCGAAGGCGTTTTTTTTTCATAATAATAATAATGCTGCTAATAATCGGTATATTTCATGATAAACAAACTTCTTTTCAGAAAAATGTTGCGCTTCTTGACAATTTTCGCTAGAAAATTTTTCTGTACCTATTGGGTTAGTGTGGTATGAAGTGCCGTGGGCGCTTGGGAGGTAGGAGAGTGGGGTCATTCGCCCACCTTTGCCCCCTTGGCTATACCACTGACTGACCACCAGTAAGTACCTACAAGAAGTTTTCGGTTCCAGCTTTGAATGTTGAATTGGATTTGGAATGTTGACTCAATGCTAAGACCTACTCATATATATCTACAAAATAAGTGGTGATATGAATTTCTAGCACCTACTTGCAGCTTGCAGCACAAGCTGACAGACAATTTTGTTGTTTTGTCTTTCCTTCTTTCGAAAAGAAATAATAAACTTCGAAATTTCACAGGCCTGAGGCCTCTGGCATGGCGCTCGGATATCCGGGGCCGGGGCCCCTAAAGCCTTCAAGTAAAAACAATTTTGAGAGGTTCCGTGATACAGACACACATTTATTGCCTGTGTGTGTGTGAGGCCCCCAAACCTGTTGTCGAGGACCTGTCAAGGTAACTTTTAAATGGAAAAAAAAGAAGAAAAATGTTACTCATTTAAGTAACATGCGAAAAACATGACCGCTAAGAGTTAAAATTGGAATTTTTGGATTTTATCCCAATTTTTTTGCCGCCCCCACCGCCCCCCCCCCCCTAACTGTTATTTTAAGGTGTTATTTTAAGGTAATTTTGAAGTGACAAAAATCATTGGTCAACTTTATATGGCGGTCACGTACGCATTCGATTGGCGTTTGCACCACATTGATATCTCTTTGCGTTGAGGCATAATTCTTCTAGTTCTATCACTTTGGAACATGTTCTACCTATATGGAGAATACAAGATGGCGGCGGGGCATCAATTGTCGAAAATTGGATGTATCTAATTGGAATTCACATCGCCTGCGAAGTTCACTCGAATCAGACCACTTTCAGAGAAATTTCAAATGGCGGATCAAGATGGCAGCCAAATGACTGTCATTGGTCAACTTTATATGGTGGTCACGTAAGTACGCATTCGATTGGCGTTTGCACCACATCGATATGTCTTTTCGTTGAGGCATAGCATAATTCTCCTATTTCTATCACTTTGAAACATGTTCAATATGGAGAATACAAGATGTCGGCGGGGCATCAATTGTCGAAAATTGGATGTATCTAATTGAAGTTCACATCGCCTGCGAAGTTCACTCGAATCAGACCACTTTCAGAGAAATTTAAAATAGCGGATCAAAGATGGCGGCCAAATGACAAAAATCTTCGGTCAACTTTATATGGTGGTCACGTGGGTACGCATTCGATTGGCGTTCGCACCACATCGATATCTCTTTTCGTTGAGGCATAATTCTCCTAGTTCTGTCACTTTGAAACATGTTCAATATGGAGAATACAAGATGGCGGCGGGGCATCAATTGTCGAAAATTGGATGTATCTGATTGAAGTTCACATCGCCTGCGAATTCCACTCGAATCAGACCACTTTCAGAGAAATTCAAAATGGCGGATCAAAGATGGCGGCCAAGTGACAAAAGTCATTGGTCAACTTTATATGGTGGTCACGTACGCATTCGATTGGCGTTTGCACCACATCGATATCTCTTTTCGTTGAGGCATAATTCTCCTAGTTGTATCACTTGGAAACATGTTCAATATGGAGAATACAAGATGGCGGCGGGGCATCAATTGTCGAAAATTGGATACATCTTGATGTGGTTTACATTGCCTGCAAATTTCATTTCAATCGGATCACTTTTAGAGAAATTCAAAAAGGCGGATCAAAAATGGCGGCAGGATAACAAAAAACCCTCCTAGCAAAAAACTAAAAGTCAACTTGTCATCTTGGACATATGTACTATTGATCAGCGTTTACACCACATCGATATCTTTCTTCCCCGAGGAGTTATCCCGGGTACGGACGGACGGACGGACAAAGTGAAGCTAAAAGCGCCTTTTTCTCATTTTTTGGGAAAGTGCGCTAAGAAGTTTGACGTCGACCAATAAAAACAATAAAAACATGTGGCAAGATTTTGAGAGAAAATCTAAGCCTTAATAAAAAAAAGTTACACTGCCTGATGAGACTCTTCATTGACTACCTACAAAATGCTGTGTTTAGTTTTGTGAGCCATCGCATTCTGCATTTCTGCAAGATATACAGGATGCCCAAGGGAGAGCTGAAAATGTGTGCCGAGTGTCACAAAATGCTACTTTGTGCAACTGAAAATGGAGGACTGTGTGCCACTGTTTTGGCTATTATTAATGACATAAGCATAATTCAAATGTCAGTACGTAAATTTTCTTATTTTTATCAAGTAAATTAAGGCGAAATATGTGACGATTCTGTATCAAACCCGTTGAAATTTAAAGGCCATAAAAAAAAATCCGGCCAATCGTAAAGTCGATTCTAATCGTTCCTAGGTGACCAGTGCCTTTTGAAATTTCAAGGGGCCTTTATATTTTACAGAATTGCCACTCTAGACAATGGCGGCTCGTTAAGCAAAACTCAGTTGTATACGCTCAATTAGTGATGACGTCAAAAGTTGGGTTTTGTATGAAAACAATCTTTGCTAGGTTGGCAGCACTTACTGTCACTCCTGATTCCCACCCTCACCCCTTCCCACATCCTCCACTGCAGCTGTCAAACAAAATGTAAAATGTATTTAACCAGCATTATCCCACCCTTGAAGGCCTTTTTGGTTACGAAACACTCTACAGGAAAGTCGTTGTATCTATTGAAGATCCTCAAATATTCCATTGGCTGTCACTTTGACAAGTAATGTTGCCAACTTACGTGTTCGTTGTTTTCATACAAAACCCACGTTTTGACGTCACACTAATGGGGCCTTGCACTGCCACTTTTACACACCGAGGGCGCCACAACCGCTGGGGGCAAATTCGACAATTTTGACGGCGTTGACGCTTCAGCGACCGACGTCCGTCATTTTATGTCTTGATTTGAAATTTGGATAACCTCTGTTTCTTGCTTGACGTCTCCAGTCACTGTCAGTTACTGGTCAAACTACTCAAACTCCCCTGTTTTTCCCGTCGTTACGGCCGCTTCATCGAAGTAGGCGCCCCCTACAGTAGTGGCGACCTCACGTTGAATTTTTCAATAGACCATTTCCACATGACGTCACACGCACGTGTCGAACGGCTGATTCGGGGCAACGTCAACATGATGACAACTGTACGTGCCAGTTTGACAAAACTTTGTGACACCAGTGTCTTTCACACACCGACACCGACTGACAGATTGACATACTACAAATCTGACTGACGCACATGACTGACGTAGCCCACGTGCCCCGTGACAGATAACGCACCTCTGACTGACGTTGACCCGAATCAGCTGTTCAAGACAGAGCTGCGTGACGTCAGTGGAAATGGTCTATAGACCTATTCGGTGAGAACGAGAGAAAAAGACTCATGCCGAAATCTTTGTGAGAAAAGAGACACAAAGTGAGTTGCGCGCGCATCTGAACGACCATCTAGGGAAATTCAGCATGAGGTTTGCGGTCGTGATATTCCCTGTATGTTTCAATTTTGACGGATGCAACGCCTACAATTCTCCTTTACTTCTTCTGAATCAGCCCAAGAAATTACCTCCCTGGTCAGTGGGGGTCCCGTAGCTCAATCGGACGGAGGGGGTGGGTTAAGCTGGTAAAAATTAAAATTAAAACAAAAAAAATGCAAAGGGCGCCACACTCTTTTAACCCACTGACCGGTTAAGAGTGAAAACCTGAAGCAATTTCCCGACCGGCTGATCCAAAAGATTCTTTTAAAGTCGAAGAAATCGAAGAGAGAGAGAGAGAGAGAGATCTCAAGGGTTGTGGGGAAAAATGAAATGAAAGATAACATTTACACAGATACCAGCATAATATTTAATTTTTCCCCCAAAATATAATTCACAACAAATATAAATAATAAGCGATGGAATAAATCACGATGTAAACAAAAATAAATGTAAGTAGTAGATAGTAGGTAGTAAATTGTGGACTATGAATATTGTTAGGTACCTGCGTCTGATGGTCGACAATAGAATTCAGAAATAAACTATATTCATAGAGCAAAATACCGATTCCCGTGACGTCACGTTCCCCAGTTATTTTGTACAAAACAATAATCAATGTGTGGGTAAATTCTCTTTTCTTTTTTTTTAAATTGGCGAAATAAACTGACAGTAAAATTATTGTGACTGAACTAGTGACTGCAGATAAACTTTTAGAACGCTAAACTGAATGACAATAATCAACTAGACTGAAAATATTCTTGAGATAAATAGGTGAAAGCGATGCAGAAAAATGATGTATTGATAAACTAGGTTTTCTAAGTACTCATCACTGAAATCCGGTGCAGGAAACTCCCTGTAGGTGTAAAAAGGTCTTGTTTGTCCTGATTGACTGGATGAAAAGCGTCTCAAATCGAATCTCCCGTATTTCACGTGGGTTCCACAAAATGGCGGTCAACTTTCCCAATATGACGTTTTCTTTCTTCCTTGATTTTCCAGGAAAGATAACCTCTTCTGAGTGGTTTTTCCCAGCCGTTTTCCCCGCTTTCTACGCTTTCTTCCGCGTGCCTTCTACGACCGTGGCGTATGGCGAATGGCGAATGGCGAATGGCGAATGGCGAAGGCGAAGGCGAAGGCGAAGCGTGATCGATGGAATAATCAATAGAATTTTCCACGTGGAAATTGAAGCGCACTCAGAACTAAAAGTTTTGGATGAATTAGATTTCAATTGTATGCGAAAGAGTTAGAAAACCTTACCAGAAGAAACTAGGTGCGATGTTCAAGTTTTTGAATTTAAGTGTTGAAGATAACGTAGCGTCGACAAAATATATCCGCCTAAACTTGGCGTGGGACTCAACCTAACACCGGTTCGGTCCTTTTTCCGATTTCCTTCCGCCAATTATATCCCAGAAAACCACTGGATGGGTACTATTTCCCAATTTTGGCTGGAGGAAAACGCCGAGCGTGGCTATCGGTTCTGCTGCCGTTATCTATATACCCTTTTTCTTCCTACCTTCTTCTGTTCGCACAAAACCTCGGACTTGCGATAAGCGTTACAATTTGATATTAAGGTGCTTACTTATTTCCAATTTATTTTTGAACAATTATTTCCGTGAAGCGGAAACTAATTGTTACACGGAGCATGTGGATTAAGACTTCAACTGCCGTCATTTTGACGTTTACGCTAGTGAGAATTCACTGCTGAATGATGAGGTGACCTCCATTCAACATGGAACAAGATGTGTGCCAGGGCTACCCCTTTAAAGGAAGGAGAGGAAGAGACCGTGTAACCGCAAAACATACAGGTCAGCAGCATTCCCACCTATTACAGAACATGTATTCCGGGTCAACCTCATGGAAGAAGCTTTGCATTCTTTGTCACCGACAGCAACTCTTCGAGGGCCTAGAGAACTACGACTATGACCTATGAATGCTCCCAGAAGGTGACAGTAGCCGAAGACAGGCCGACCTGTAAGAATTTGTCACACTATCGCGGGCAGGAACACTCAAAGGAACTGGGGGTCTGGGAGCTACTAGCTACTGTCCGTGTTTTACGCGATCGGGGACTTCCAACCACATCTTGTTGCTTTTAACCACTTTTCTTTAAAGGTGATGTTTGCAGGGAGCATACATGGTATGTACCAGGGATCACGCGTATGTACCGTACATTTATCACTTTAACTGTTTGACACTTTGACTTTGATTTTTCCAAGGATGTCATTTTTCATCATTCCACCTGCACCGTTATCATGGCACCGAGTCGTGCAGATGCGCGCGCAGACCAGGTAAAACTGAATGGGTCTATTGCAAGGCCCCATTGAGCGTATTATAAAAATCGTCATTGTAACACCAGTTTCACAATATAACTACTTATGTATACTATTGATCAATAGTGAATTTTTCAAATCAGTTTTCCATTTCAAAAAGTTGAGCATTCTTTATGAAATCGAAAAATATTGATATCGATTCTGCAAACGGCTTTATGATTGTTTGGTAATGAGGTATGATTTCACTTTGCAAACTGTCTCATTGAACCATTGAACCAATAACCTTTGCTAGTTATCCGTCGATACTCTGCTACATGTTAGACTTACCAGATCAAGATAGTTAGGTCAGAGTAACATCACCCATAAGAGCCATATTATTATGGTTACCTCCCAAACTAACGTTTATTCGCAATGAAAACTGGTTGGCGGGGTCTTCCTTCTTCTGTGGAAACAAAATGATAAGAAGACATCTCGACAACGGTCAAACCTACAGAGCAAAAGGAATGTCTGCGACAGTCAGATTTGCCCGCGCTCTGGACCCTGGGAACATCACAAAGCCCAATTTCTAGACTTTTATGGGAGTACATGGACACTGCGGGTGTCGCTAGAAGACTTGGCTTAGGTCGAAGACAGAAAGACAACTGCACTGCAAGGCAAGGTCTTCCGATCGTTGAGTTCTGGAATAAATCCCTTCGAGAGTGATGCTACGATGTTGAGAAATCGATTTATTCAAGTTATTGGATGTTGCTTGTTTTATTGTATGGTTTTTTTTTTGTTTTTGTTCCTAACCATCAGAAGTATAATTATCGACATAATTGTCTTGACCTTTGGACACCAGGCATGGGAATGTTTGGTGATTGAAAATGTCAAAACCATCCCCCATCTCAGTCGGGTTTGTTTTGAGAAACATCTTTGCCATAAAAATATGCGCCCTGTGCCCTGTGATTCAAAACAAAATTTGATTCTAGGCCTATGGGTTCTTGGTGTTATAGATTTCTCGAACAAACAAGTGAAATCATACCTTACTACCAAATTGATTTCAATAGGTAATATTCAAGAAGCCGTTTACAGAATTTACTTCAATTTTACTTTCCCGGCCCACCCACGAACACGGAGGGAAAGTATTGTAATCGTGCAGAAAAAAAGTTTCGAGATTTCACCGGATATATCCGTTTTGAGGTCCTCCAAGACGATTAAGACCATTTTCAGAATGATGTCTGTCTGTGTGTGTGTGTGTGTGTATGTGTGTGTGTGTGTGTGTGTGTATGTGTGTGTGTGTGTATGTGTGTCTGTCTGTGATCTTCCACGATAACTGCCGTAACGTTGACTGGATCGACTTGATATTTGGTATACAAACATGGTTGTTTCCTGAAAAGAGCCCATTAGTTTTTGGCTGTCATCTGTCAAACCCAACTGTCACTATCATCAAATGTCAGAAGCTATATCTCACGGAACTCAACTTGCAATATGTCATTTGAAAGCCCTTGAAAAACTGTATTCAGAACAGTTGGAAACATTGCCCTATCTGTCATCTGTCAAATAATAAAAAATGTTAAAGTTCAAAACTTTACCAATTGATTATTCAAAATCTATCCGATGGATTGGAACCAGATTTGGCAGGAAGCAACACAACAAAAGAGTCAAATTGAGGCCGCAGTTGCAGCTTTCCACCATTCTCCAGTTGAGCGTAATGAATTTTCGAAATTTCTCCTGGCCGTTGCCACTCAGGAGGGGCTCTCGCCGGTGTTTCGACCAGCACGACTCGCTTTTGTAGCAGGACTCCACTCAAAAATTTATTCCTGCTCGGGGATCGACTTTTTTTTGGAAATTTCAACTGATATCGAAAGTAGATTGTATTGAGCGTCGTGCAGGTCTATTTTCAGAGTTGACACGGTTTCGGTTTCCCGACTGTAATTTTTTCAAAATGAAATTTGCACATTCCGTGAATTTGAGAAAAACGCAATGCAAACTTCTACATGCGGTAAGCCCCACGAAATATCAATTTTAGGTGCAGACATGCTGTGAATAAAAGTTAGAGAAAAGATTGAGCTAATTTTTGAAGGAAAAAGTTTCGAAATCGGATCAACAGTTGCCGAGTTTTCCTCTCTGGAAAAACTGCAAATTTTCCAACTTTTTATTCCGTGAACAGATTTCTTGGAATGTTTCTTTTAGAGAATAGATAACTGGTTCTTGAACATTTTCCAATAATTTCTCTCCTATTTCCCGGAAATTTTCCTCCTTAAAATATAAAACCACTTATGCGATCGTACAAATTAAGCGGTTCTGTCACGATAATTACCGAATTATTGATCCGATCAAATCGAAATCAGGTACGGAGGCCTAAGTTCAGCCTGGAATGTTCTGATTAGACTTTGGGTGGATGATTTCGATCGGAAGCCCTCAGGTGGCACATTGGGTCTGGGTTTGTCTGCCCAAGCTCTAAATTGAAAATATAGAGTTGAAATTTGACACAAAGATGCAGTGAAAGTTTTCAATCAAGTTTTTGTAATTTCATCATCATATCTGAAGTAGAAACAAAAATTTCAATAAGGAACCAGCATTGCATTTTTGAGATATCACAACAGTTAGCTACCTAGTTCTACCTTTTGGATCATTTCATCACCTTGGAAAACTGACCTAACCTGTCATTTTTTCTGTCCGCTCAACAATGGATGCAGGATGCTCGCTAAACGCTCGACTAAATAGAATTTTTTCATCAATTTCCAAATCGAATCGCCCCCTCCCGAAGGGACACTTCGATCAAAATCATTACTGACGTCTCTGGATACCGCCGGGAAAGTTTTGTGTCGCCCCACAACAGATTTTTTTTCGATGCTATAAAAAGCTCCCAAAACTTTTTGGAAAAAACTGATTTAAAAAAAACCTAATATTTTATAGATTTTGATGCAGGCGATTTTGATGCAGGCTTTCTAAAAATGAACTCAAAAAAACTGAGATATATGACAGGAATAGTCCTATCAGGCAGTGTTAATTTTTTTAAAATTGGTCAACTTTTCCTTGAGTTATTTTTATTTAAACTTGAGCGACAACTTTCAATATCTTAATTTTTCGTTGAGCAGTTTAGAACGAAGTTCCACATTATGAGGATTCTGTTTTGTGGTTGATGTAATTTTTTTAAAAACCGCAGATCACTTTTGCTTGCGAGGTCATGCAAGAAATTGTCGTCACTTGAATGTAAATTGATTTCGAGTTGAAATCATCTTTGCTATTTGGTTTGCTTATTGATTCTTTCTCTTTTCACAGTAACTTACCACTAACCAGATTGGATGATGGAGTAATCTGTTGCTCAAAACATCGAGCTTACCTGAAAAAGAAAGAAAAATAAATAACCAGGATCATTCAAATGCCTAGCAGTGATTCATGTCAAAACAATAAGTAGTATAAAAACAGGAGCCGAGTTTTCGCGATGAGATTTTCTATAGGTCCTATAGAACATATCGAAGATAATATCGAGGAACTGGCTCTGTAAGGATTCAGCTCTTAAAAACAGCGCATATTTGAAGAACAGTAATGGGGAGTTTTCGGGAATACGTCCGTACGACGTAACGTAACTTTCAACTTAAAAATAGACGAGTTTGTTATTTTGAATTCCTTAGTTACAGGGGAATTTTCACGTTCTACGTTGCGTTGCGTCGTACGTTGCTTGAAATCGCAAACTCCCTATTATAATGGTTTGTGACAAAACAGCGCCGTAATCCGTAAAGTAAAACCGCTGGTATCGAAATAGCGATGTAAAAAATAGGCGCATACCTAATTATTGAAACAGCGGTAGTGAAACGCTGTAATCGTCAAGCGCCTGTTACAAAACAGCGGTTATAAGTTGAACGTTGTATCGAAATGGCCCGTAATCGATTCGCGTGTAACAAAATAGCGCCGTAATAATCAGGCGTCTGTAATAAAACAGGGATGTTGTCAAAGGAGCGCACGTTCAAACAGCGCGTTCCAAAGCAGCGATTGAATTAATTGACGTGTGATATAATGGCTTGTACAAAAACAGCAGAGTAGTGTAGAACGGCTTATATTCAAAAAGCGATGTCAAAAATAAGCGCTTGTTCAAACAGCGGCAAACTTAAAACCGCGTGTAACAAAATAGCGCCGTAACTATCAAGCTATTAGTTATTATAACTAGTTGGATCTGTGGCGTGCTCTTTCAGTAGCAATTTTTTCATAATAGGTTAATCAGGTTGGTGTCTTTCGAACGGCGGGTTGTTTCGCACATATATTACAATAAAAGTCAGTTTTTTAATCTCGGGGTTGGTTTTGTTGTTATGGACTTTATTGTTGCAAACAATTGTTTTTATTGTGAGAAATCCAAAATGAAAGGTCAGGTGAGATTAAAATACAGTGATACATGTCCGAAAAAATCTGACGTCCGAAAAGTACCAACTTTCCCCTATATTATATTTTTGTTTGTATACCTACTCAGCCAGTGCCCATGTAGGTAGTTACTTTCCTAGGAGTGCCTAGGACATTATTGTGTATTGTGAAGAAAAGGTCAGGTGCAACTTGGTAGATAAACAACAAATATTATGAAAAAAAGAGATTATACAGTTTGAAAAATGACCGAGGAGGACCCAGTTCTAGCGCCGGAGTGTGATTTCGTCGCAACTGATGTCGTGATCCCATAGCATAACTTTTTGCTATGGGATATACAGGGTGTTTCAGTGACCTTGCATAATACTTCGGGAGGTGATTCCTCTCAAAAAATAAGTCCAAAAGTAAGAGTGGAATTTTTTCTTCAAGTGCTCTCTGAGGGAGTTACAGCTCCTCAAAGGTACAAAATGCAACAAAGTTTTCAATTATTTGCCAGAAAACTGTCGAAGGTAGGAGCTTCAAATTTGATGTTTTCGATAGATTCGTTCAATCCGAAACTTTTATTCCTCTTGCATTTTTTCAGTAGGATGCATCGTTCTGAAGTGAAAGTGAAAAAACACGGACGTGTCATGAATAGTTTTCAACATAATCCCAATCCCCTCTAATTTCGCTGCCACTGGTTAGATTTGTTTAGAACTTTGCATGCACATTTGCACTGTATAGAGAAACTTCTCTATACCAAATTTGGACTTCCTACCTTTGACGGTTTTTCAGCAAATAATTTAAAACTTTGTTCAACTTCGTACCTTTGAGGGGCTGTAACTCCCTTTGGAAGCATTTCAGGGAAGAATTTTACAATCACTTTTCGACTTATTTTCTTAAGAGGAATCACCTCCCGGAGTATTATGCAAGGTCACCGAAACACCCCGTATAAACTTGAAATTTTTATGGGGTATTTGATACTACTTTCGCTATTTTTTGCATTGATCATGAAGCTGCTCCCTCACTTTTGGAAGTAACGGAAGTGACATCAACTTTTGAATTTCAAATAGAACACCTGTATATTATTCAATTATTCAGGGCTTCATATAATCTCAAAATATGATATTTTTAATGACACAGTGGTGGTCTTAAAAATTCTCTATGCTGGAAAATGCCGATTTTATATGGATTTGAATATAGTAAATTTGCATCACTAGGTGGCTGCGACTAGGGCATCCAATCCCGAGACTCAAACTAAATCTCGGGATTTCGGGATTGAGAATTTCGAATCCCGGGATCCCGGGATTTTCGGGATTTCTCAAATGCCAAATGATGCAGCTTTTCACCTCAGTTGAGTGGAAAACAGAGTAATAGCGAGAGACACAGATCATTCAAGTAAGTACATCATCATTTGACACCAATATTAGTATTTTATTGTATTTATTTTGCATAAATAAAACATTGCAGTTGCATTGCAATTATGCGTGTTCGAGGAAGCAAAAATCACTTGCTGAAACATAATTTTTTTTTCAATTTATCACAGTTTTGTTTCATTTCATGTGTTTGGACATGCTCTTAAGTTTTCAAGGGCCGCTATTTTCATTTCCATATAACTCTGCCTGGAACTTGAATACCATGGTGTTTGGTGGTATGGTGACCGAAAGAGGTATCTGCTGTAAAAATACCGGCTCTAAATGTGATGTACCATGTACCTTACCTATTAATTCTAATATTTGTATTATTATTAAGTACCAATACTATCAATTACCATCAATTACTATACAACAAATAATGATTGGGTACTTAGTTTTATTTTAGCAAAATAAATATGATAATAATTATTACTAACAATGGTTTCAAATTCAGTGTGCATGCTCTCTTGAACAATCTGTGTTTCTTGCATTAACGCCATCAACTCTCTTTTTCATTCAAGTGACGTGAAAAGATGCATCATTTGAAAAATCCCGGGATCTCGGTGGAAAATTCCTGGGATTTTCGGGATTGGATGCCTATAGCATATTGTCTTGCTATTATTAAAATATGGAATGATTCAACGTGTATATTTTTATTATTCTATATTATTCTATATCTTAGGCAACTGCCAACAATCTCTACGTAATAACAATAACAAATTCGTCGTTTTCACCGACCACAAACCATTGACTACAGCCTTATACACAAAAACAGAGAGAAGTCCAAGACAAACGCGTCATTTAACATACATTTCAGAATTCACATCAGATATCAGACATATAACAGGAAAATCGAATATCGTCGCAGATACCTTGTCTAGAGTAGATAAACAAGAAATAGGAATCCTAAATTTAGCCGATATTGACATAAAATCACTAAGTGAAGAACAAGAAATAAATGACGAGCTAAAAAACTTACTCAAAAATAAAAAGCCAAGCAGCAAGATTCAATTAAAAAAGATAATAATGCCTTTCTCAGAAATACCTTTGTGGTGCGAAACTTCTACAGGTCAAAATAAACCTTTTGTACCTGTAAAATACCGTCACATGATTTTTAATTGTCTGCATAACCTTTCCCACCCTGGAATTCGCGCTACAAGAAAACTCGTGTGTTCGCGTTACTTTTGGCCATGTATAAATAAAGATATTACATTGTGGGCTAAGACATGTATTGGCTGTCAAAAATCTAAAATTAATCGCCATACTAAATCAGAATTAGGTAAATTTGAACTACCAAAAGCTAAATTTGAGCATATACATACAGACCTGGTAGGCCCATTTCCACAATCAAACGGATACAAATACATTCTAACAGTAGTGGACCGGTTCACGAGGTGGCCCGAAGCGTACCTTTTAAAAGATATATCGGCTGCTACAGTCGCAAAAACATTATTTTTTAACTTCATAACACGTTTCGGCATACCTGCAACTATAACCACAGACCAAGGAACACAATTCGAAAGCAAAATTTTTACAGAGCTTACAAAATTACTCGGCTGCCATAAAATTCATACCAACACATATCACCCTCAAAGCAACGGCATGGTGGAACGTTTCCACAGACAACTTAAAGCCAGTCTTATGGCAAGACAAAATACTGTCAATTGGAGTGCAGAGGTTCCAGTTATTTTATTAGGTTTCCGTACAGTTTTTAAAGAAGATCTAAAATGCTCATCGGCAGAATTACTATACGGTCAAAAGCTAAGAGTTCCTGGAGAATTTTTCACCCCCTGCACTACAACAGCCACTGACCCAGCAAATTATTTGTCAAAATTAAAAGAAGCAATGAATATCATACGGCCAGTGTCACCTCGAGGACGGAGCGAAAACAACGTATTTGTACACCAAGATCTGAAGTCCTGTGATTATGTTTTCGTTGGTATTCCCAAGAAAAATTTCAGTTTGCAGCAACCATACGAGGGGCCTTACAAAGTCATAAAAAGAACGCAAAAAACATTTTTTATATTAAAAAATGATGCCGAAGTAGCAATTTCCATTGATAGATTAAAGCCGGCATATATAGCAATGTCCCCTGCACCTGACGTCACCGTCACAGAACCAAAAAAAACGGTGACATTTCAAATAGAAACTTTTCGGGAAGGGGGGTATTTGTAGGTACATTGTTATTTTTGTAGGTACATTGTTATTGTTATTACGTAGAGATTGTTGGCAGTTGCCTAAGATATAGAATAATATAGAATAATAAAAATATACACGTTGAATCATTCCATATTTTAATAATAGCAAGACAATATGCTATAATGCCCTAGCTGCGACCACAAATAAAAATCTGAAGCTAGAATGCTGTTTCTAATTTATGTCGATTTCAACCGGTAACGATTTTTGACATAAATAATAAACAATCTTTCGACTTCAGATTTATATTCGTGCTCGCAGCCACCTTTGGTGATGATAATTTATCAAATTCGCGTAATATTCAATTAGTATCAAAATGGTCATCTTTCATCATAAAGAATTTCTAAGAGAAAGACCATCACTGTGTTCCATTTGAAAATCAAAAGTTGCTGTCACTTCCGTTACTTCCGGAAGTGATGGTTACATCAGGATCACCGCGAATAATAGCAAAAGTAGGGCTGTCAAGTACCCCATAAAAATTTCAAATCTATATATCCCATAGGAAAAAAGTTATGGACTGGTGCAGTTTTCCAAAAACATACGGTAGATATATGTATTGTTACGAGCGGTGATCCTGTGCATTCGGGTAAACACGCGATCTCTCTGGATTCTTCCATCCATCATGTAGCGGTGTAGATACAAGTGCGGTGCTCTGGACATTTCCATAAGTATACGCGATGGCTTGGCATTGGGAACCTTCAACGTTCGATCAAGGCACATCTGTCCATTCCGGAGCACACGGGAAGCACGCGGAAGGTGTGTGATAATTCGGTAGTCGCCTAAAAAATCGTATGCCGGATCACTATGGAAACTTTTGAAGAATGCATGGAACATTCGATATGGATTAGTCGGATCTATAAGGCATCAATCATTGCCTCACGAGCAGTATGAATTAGAAGAGACAGCAAGCGAATAGAAGCGAAGTACCTGCGATATATTCCAAGCGTAAATAATTGTTTGCGTGTATTCATTGTAGTACGCAGTGATGAACAGTGTGTGTTTTGAAACGATCGTCTCAATTATATTCGAACCCGTACGCGAAATACGTAACAGTATGTACATGTTACCGGCAAAGTGTGAAATTAGTCAATCCGCGCATTGACGGCTATTTTGGTCACTCCGCAGACCGCTTGGCCTACTTTGATCAATCTGATAACTGACAGAAAGTAGTTTTCACTTTGACTATAATAGCCAACAATGGAGAAACGTGAGGTCTTTCTCGAGCAATTATCAGCAGTAATATGTGCTTAGATTTTCACGATCATTTTGGACAGGCCATCGCGAGTGCTGGTTGTAGCGATAAATGAAGCATTTATCTAGGGAAAACCAGCCCGAGGGAAACGCCTGGCCAAAATAATCTGGGAAAATCTCGAGCACGAGTGATATTTTGGTGATTATTACAAATAAGAAGTCCGAAGTGACAGCTGTCAGATTTTATTGTTTACATCAATTTCATTCCGTTGCTATTGACAGTGAGATTTAGATAAGTGAATATTATCCTTGTAGGTCTATTAATCAAGGGCGTTGTGTGTAATAATCGAAATAATTTCAAGGAAAAAACTACATCAATATTTCCATGTCGACATATCGTTGCAAGAGCGAGAAAAAGTAATTGACATCCATTGATTATCAACTCAAAACAGGCAAAAATAAGAAGTATTATCGTCTGAAAAATACGTAAAAAGACTTGGGGTCCAATTATTTGCATGTAGGTATGAGGTTCTAAAAGTGAGTAATTCGAATAAATTGATAAAAGGGAGATAAAATTCGGAGAAAGGCATTTCGTTCGTACCTTGAAATTAATCTTTCTTGTGCTATTTGCTTATAATATTTTTTCGTATACGCTCTCCAAAATGGTTATTTTGTGAATTTTTTTGAGTCCGCAAAATACGTCTCTAGCGGACTAGTTCTTTAAAGGTAACTAGGCAAAACTTAGGTGGACTGAATTATTTGTTTATTGGAATATGCCATTCAACATTTTTATTCACAATATTCATACTATTTTCCTTTTTCCATTCGATGAATAAATCATATTCTCGCTCATATTGCGTGCAAGACTTTTCTGGAAGAGAATTGAGGATAGGTAATTTTCTTTGCTTTTTCCGAAATATCTATTGTAACGTCATCGTCATCCATTTTTATTTAAGAAAATTTTCATATACAATCAGCAAAACAATAATTAAGGCCAACGCATTGAGGAATTTTTTGAGTATTGGCATCCGGCTTCTACACTGAGTCTTGAGGGAACGATATTGGCTTTTTATTTGAATGGTGGCCAAAAACAAATCTACTGTTCATCTATTTTTCAAATTCTTTTCTGCAATCCAAACTCCATCCGTCTCTCTGGTTATCATTTTCTCATACAAGTGACGAACTGACATATGAAACCACTGAAAAACTCTCTATCTCTTAAAAGGCCAAACTAAACACCGTTGCCATTGTTTGTCAGAAATATGAATAAATAATTATACCCAGTTCATGATTTGCTTGATGAAATTTCAATAAACAAAAAAATGACCTTATGGACAACTCCCAATAAAACACTGGCGAAGTCTCGAGAAGTTATAAGAGAAATCAATAGGCGGGTCGCCATAACCATTTCATGATCTAATAAATTTTCATGCGACTCAGCTGACGATTATATTAAAACCGTAATTTACCATAATGGCTGTCTATTGGGTCTGACAAAAAGTACAAATAAACAGCCATTTAAGAGAGGAGCTCCCCGCGAATGTGATTAATGGTTATCTGCAGCGATTGACCCTAAACATTTTTGCATCCGACCTTTGACTCGGGGTCGATAAAGCCATTTATCAACACACTCGCCGCGGTTTTTCTCCAAGAATAAATCTTTTTCTTCTTCTTCTTTTGCTGCTGCTGCCGCTGCCGCCTCCACCCCTGTGCTGCATGAATATTATATGTTTGAATAATTCCGTATCATTCCATCACCACAACCTCCTTTTTGGATTGCATGTGCATCATTTGAAACGATGATATCCCATTTGTATAGCCGCTTTAAACAACTTTAGCAGGAGAAGGAGGGGATGGATACATCAAACTTTCCATTGTGGAAAAAGTAGTCATTATGGAACGCAAACAGGCAATTTATTTTCGAAGGGTTTCGGAGATACGCCCAATAATAAATAACTGATAGACAGGTGGAAGGGTTGTTTTTTCAGTAAATATATTGTATACCACCATATACCGACAGGTTTAGGTACGTTAGTCACCTTATTGAAAAAGTGTTGAAAAGGTTTAAATTAGTCAGTCAATATAAATAGGTACCTCTAGCAAAAACTAGACCTGTAATTTAAGCTGATGATCATGTCGGAGGTAAGTAAATCCGCAAGTACTTACTATGTATAGGTATCTTGTATAATAACAAATGTAGATAGTAACATAATATCTTTGAAAAGTCGATATGCTAATCAGCATGGTCAGATCCAAGTTCGAATATTCAATAAATAACGGTTATGACTTAATTTGTTGACCGAACTATATAATTCAGCCCTACACGTGGTTTAAAGCTGTTGATTAATACAGTGCACGGGGGTAGTTTGCACGCAGAGCACGCCACCCATCACCCTCACAAAATCAATCTCAGCTCCAATGGTATTATGCCGTACAATACGTTGGTATTGTGTATGCTATGAATGTGGGTACTGACACAGTACTGCCTGACTAAAGTTTCAGTTATGAGGATGATACAATGATGTAAGTACGTTTCTGTTGCTCAGGTAATTGCAAAAATCTCTGGCCTTTTGTACCACCCTGTATGGAAAGATATTATTGAAGCGCGTAAGCCAGGAAGGTCCGCGGTCCAAATCAATCAAATCTGGTCGGCAGCAACTTTTCATTCTTGAAATTTTCTTGTGCCGCTATTAAATTAAGTTCCGAATTAAGCAATACTCGTAAGTACCTAGTCTTCATGATACAGCAAGTAAATTTTTAGAATTTGCGCTTCGAAAATCGGTCCATGGGAACATTTTTGAAAATTTATTTCGGTATAAACATGCTTGTCCTCATATGTCATAGAAAAATTATGTCAATTGGAGACGTGTGAGTTATAGGACCGCCGGAAAATGTCAAATACAGCAATCCAAGCAGCAATCGGGATTTGTTGATAGGAACTACTACTCTGCGTTGCCATAGTGATCTTGTTTATGGTGGACTGATCTGATCTAATCTGTAATCAAGCCTTTTCCTTACAGCTATGACCAACTATAGGTATAGGTGTGAAGCTGGAGACGCAAACTTAGGACGGCCTAACTTGATAAATACCGCAATTAGATTAATTAATCATTGTTGTAGACCTTGTTGTGCTATACCTACGCCGCCGGCGCGGCGGTGTGAGCCCCAACAATATATCCAGCCATTTTAGTCTCTCCCGCTCATTGCTGGTCACTGGTCATTGCGTTGTCGCTTGACTTTTCATTTTTCCATAAAGCAAGACTTAAATTCATCAACTTCATCAAATAGGCAAAAGACACTGGCCTATAGCTTGAAGAATGTGTGCCGTTCCTTATAATAAACGAAAAGCTTGAACACGGGCCCGCGCCAACCTTTTTTTTATTTGTTCATTTACGCCGGCCTTTTCCGCTCCAAGGCCTAACACCGACGCTGATGGTGAACGCTTCAGTTTTTCTCCACTATGGGGAGCGTGCATGACCTTCAGCTATCCAGGCGTAGGACACACAGAGTGGTGGTAAAAATAACAAGCGAATATGCCTCATGGGCATGAGGCTCAGTAGCGCACTTCCTTTTTGGAGGATTAGTGAACGCAAGATGTTAAGTGATTAGGGTTCTACGGTCTTGGGCAAAAAATTCCACTATGGCGGCCAAAATATCGACAGAATCATGAAATTCGGCTTGAAAATCAAAATGATCGTACTAGACAAGGGTAAGCTCCAAATTTCATGAAAATCGTTCCACTAACAACAGATTTCAATATGGCGGCCAAGATGGCGGCAGAATTATGGAACTCAGCTTGAAAATAGGAATGATCGTACGAGACAAGCGTAACTCTCAAGTTTCATGAAAATCCTTCCACTTATAAGAGATTTCAATATGGCGGCCAAGATGGTGGGGCAATCATGAAATTTGGCTTGAAAATAAGAATGATCGTACTAGACAAGGGTAAGTTTCAAGTTTCATGACAATCGTTCCACTTATAAGAGATTTCAATATGGCGGCCAAGATGGTGGGGCAATCATGAAATTTGGCTTGAAAATAAGAATGATCGTACTAGACAAGGGTAAGTTTCAAGTTTCATGACAATCGTTCCACTAATAAGAAATTTCAATATGGCAGCCAAGATGGCGGCCGAATTATGAAAGCCAACCTGCCTATTTGGTCCTTGAGGACCTAAGCTATCCACCGGATAAAGTTCAATCTTCAAGGGCTGTAGCTTTATTTCCCGAGGAGAAGTTCAACTTCATCGAAGTGCACAGGAGATCTCTGTTTTTTGAGAATAATGATAACGATGTATGGATAACAAAAATAGTGCCCATTGGCCACCCTTGGGGACATCAGCTATTAATCGGAAAAAAGTTCCAAAACTCTTGTTTCAATTCTCGAGAAGGAGTACAGCGTCTTAATTTCTGCACGGACTCGGACAGACAGACAGACAGACAGACAGACAGACAAACCGGCCACATTAGCGTCATTCTGTTACTTATATAAAAAAATGTTCTCCAACTGATTTCGACCTCCTGAACACGAATATCGGGTTCACTTTTGAATTGGAACATTTCTTTTTTATCGAAAAACCGAAAAAATGGTAGCCTTGTCACATGATTTTTAGTGATACCTACCTACTTTTTTTTTTGTTATTGAGCGAACATGTTTCGTAATTTGAGAGCCATTATCCTTCAGGTACCTAGTATTGGCTATTTCAAAATGTTCAATTACTATTTCGGCACGTCTGATTTTAAATTTGTAGGGTCGTGTAATATGCGCCGAGCCGTGGCTTTGCGGTCGTTTTCAAAAATGGATAACAATTGACCCGACGGTCGAATCGAAGTGGGGTTTTTGTCAAAAGAAAGTTCAAATTGTTCTCTAAATATAATGCCGTACATACAGTGATGTATTTCATTAAGAAATTGTAGTTGCCTGCATATCGCAACTTTCTACATCTTACCGCGAATGCCAGCACTTGATCGGCGAAGCCGCCCTACACCAAAATGTTATTATTGTAATTGTTCATGATTGATTCGGCAAAATTTTTCTTGATTCGCGTTCCAAGTCCATGAGCTACTCATTCGAGTTGAAATATTTTCTGTATTGAATTTCGTTTTGTTCGGAGGAAAGGATATCAAGCACCAGCAAGCAACGAATAAATCATTTGCGGCCGAGCCGTAGTTTCGGAGTCATTTTCAAAAATTAATAACTATTGGCCTGCACCCCGCACCGATGTGAAATTTTCATTAAAATGAAGTTCAAATCATCCTCTAAATATAACTCGGCATATGTATTATGGTAAAATGATAAGATCGGGTACTTCCTCGCATGTGATAACTTTCGAGATCAGGCCGGCTTCTGAAATGCAGCATTCAACGGCGATGCCGCGTCACACTAAATTGTTATTATTGTCATTGTTTATTATTATTTCGTCGAGATTTTTCTTGGTTCGGGATACAAGGTCATGAGCTACCCAATGGAATAAAAATTTTTCGCAAAAACCTTTTCGTCTAGGACTAGATGCTGTGACGGACGGACGGACGGACGGACGGACGGACGGACGGACGGACGGACGGACGGACGGACGGACGGACGGACGGTCGGACGGACGGACGGACAAAGCGAGGGCAAAAGCGCCTTCCCGTTTGGAGAAGTGCGCTAAAAACCACTTGTGGGACTGGCAGAGTAAAGGGAATGCTTAGGGTGTTCGCATCACGCCGGCGTACTTCTTGTGTATCTAGGCAATATGCCACGAAAGCTTCACTTCACGCAACAGTATTATCCATTCCAAGCTTAAGAAACCACAGTGGTCTATGATATTTCTTCTTCAAGTTGGACAATCTGATAAGTTGATAGATTGAAGAAGTCAAGATGATATTAATCAAATTTTTCTAAGTGATGTTTGCTCTGCTGGATTGCCGTTTTAATTTTATTGTAAGGTCAGATCTCATTCTGTTTAGTCTTGAAAATGCCGCCAGGCAAGTTATTTTGATAGTGAGAAGTGTTGAGAGCTGCAATAGGAAGAATATACAGTTAATAAAATGACCGAGGAGGACACAGGTCAAGCGGCGGAGTATGATTTCGCCGCAAGTGATCCCGCGATCTAAGCTCGTCACACCAGCCTGTAAAAACTAGGTACGATAATCCACTCTCTGTTCCAGGATCATGATCTGTGATCCTGGCCGTAAGAAATAAATCGGCTGAGGTCAGCGAGCAAACCTGCGACCTGCCGGCCACGCATCCCCAGAATGACAATTTGACAACACAGCGTAGTTCAAGTGAAGATTTCATGTCATACGGACACAAATTTGAACGTAACCTCTTTTGATCAAGATGAGTGATGACATCAAACATAAAAAATCAGGGACACCAACAAAATTTGAATTTTTCATGGCAAGCTTTGGTTTTTAGCGCACTTCTCCAAACGGGAAGGCGCTTTTGCCCTCGCTTTGTCCGTCCGTCCGTCCGTCCGTCCGTCCGTCCGTCCGTCCGTCCGTCCGTCCGTCCGTCCGTCCGTCACAGCATCTAGTCCTAGACGAAAAGGTTTTTGCGAAAAATTTTTACTCCATTGGGTAGCTCATGACCTTGTATCCCGAACCAAGAAAAATCTCGACGAAATAATAATAAACAATGACAATAATAACAATTTAGTGTGACGCGGCATCGCCGTTGAATGCTGCATTTCAGAAGCCGGCCTGATCTCGAAAGTTATCACATGCGAGGAAGTACCCGATCTTATCATTTTACCATAATACATATGCGGAGTTATATTTAGAGGATGATTTGAACTTCATTTTAATGAAAATTTCACATCGGTGCGGGGTGCAGGCCAATAGTTATTAATTTTTGAAAATGACTCCGAAACTACGGCTCGGCCGCAAATGATTTATTCGTTGCTTGCTGGTGCTTGATATCCTTTCCTCCGAAGAAAACGAAATTCAATACAGAAACTATTTCAACTCGAATGAGTAGCTCATGGACTTGGAACGCGAATCAAGAAAAATTTTGCCGAATCAATCATGAACAATTACAATAATAACATTTTGGTGTAGGGCGGCTTCGCCGGTCAAGTGCTGGCATTCGCGGTAAGATGTAGAAAGTTGCGATATGCAGGCAACTACAATTTCTTAATGAAATACATCACTGTATGTACGGCATTATATTTAGAGAACAATTTGAACTTTCTTTTGACAAAAACCCCACTTCGATTCGACCGTCGGGTCAATTGTTATCCATTTTTGAAAACGACCGCAAAGCCACGGCTCGGCGCATATTACACGACCCTACAAATTTAAAATCAGACGTGCCGAAATAGTAATTGAACATTTTGAAATAGCCAATACTAGGTACCTGGAGGATAATGGCACTCAAATTACGAAACATGTTCGCTCAATAAAAAAGAAATGTTCCAATTCAAAAGTGAACCCGATATTCGTGTTCAGGAGGTCGAAATCAGTTGGAGAACATTTTTTTATATAAGTAACAGAATGACGCTAATGTGGCCGGTTTGTCTGTCTGTCTGTCTGTCTGTCTGTCCGAGTCCGTGCAGAAATTAAGACGCTGTACTCCTTCTCGAGAATTGAAACAAGAGTCTTGGAACTTTTTTCCGATTAATAGCTGATGTCCCCAAGGGTGGCCAATGGGCACTATTTTCGTTATCCATACATCGTTATCATTATTCTCAAAAAACAGAGATCTCCTGTGCACTTCGATGAAGTTGAACTTCTCCTCGGGAAATAAAGCTACAGCCCTTGAAGATTGAACTTTATCCGGTGGATAGCTTAGGTCCTCAAGGACCAAATAGGCAGGTTGGCTTTCATAATTCGGCCGCCATCTTGGCTGCCATATTGAAATTTCTTATTAGTGGAACGATTGTCATGAAACTTGAAACTTACCCTTGTCTAGTACGATCATTCTCATTTTCAAGCCAAATTTCATGATTGCCCCACCATCTTGGCCGCCATATTGAAATCTCTTATAAGTGAAAGGATTTTTATGAAACTTGAGAGTTACGCTTGTCTCGTACGATCATTCCTATTTTCAAGCTGAGTTTCATAATTCTGCCGCCATCTTGGCCGCCATATTGAAATCTGTTGTTAGTGGAACGATTTTCATGAAACTTGGAGCTTACCCTTGTCCAGTACGATCATTTTGATTTTCAAGCCGAATTTCATGATTCTGTCGATATTTTGGCCGCCATAGTGGAATTTTTTGCCCAAGACGGTAGGACCTTAATCACTTAACATCTTGCGTTCACTAATCCTCCAAAAAGGAAGTGCGCTACTGAGCCTCATGCCCATGAGGCATATTCGCTTGTTTTGAGCTTGGAACGAATTATATGTGGTTCTAACACAGGGGGTAGGGATCTTTGAAGCTGTCATCTCCATCACAAGGACAGACTGCGGTCCACCGGCAGTGCAAAAGAGACATATTGGCCCTTGACTATAGCTGCTAAAAAAAATTGGGAAAAAAATTAAAGGCACTCATTCCAGAATTATCGAAAAAATGTAAGTAATTTGAAAAAAAAATTTCTTCATTTGGAATTTTGTTATTTGACCCGCCAAATAATATCATTATAGGAGACGGCCTCGTGGCGCAGGTGGTTGTGTGGCTGCCTGCGGCCACGAGAGCCCCGGGTTCGATTCCCGGAAGAAGTCTGGATGTTTGTGCTGTCTAATTTGCAATTTTTCAATATAATGTACGCTACTAAATAAAGGCAAAAGCTCCTATGGCCAATGTGAGCCGAGGAGGATAAAAAAAAACCAAAACAATATCATTATAGGAGATACTTTTACGTTATTTAATTGTGCCTTGGAAAGATGGAAAAAGGAACATTATTTCTAAAACAAAACAAAGACAGGTGTGGATGTGAAATAACGATGTAATCCTGGATTAGCACTGGCCAGGGATCGTTTGATTATCATTTGAGCAGCAGCTGTTCGCTTACATTCCAATCTGCTTGGTCGGCTTATGATGAAATAATCTGGTGCGGTGGCCCGCCTGTCTGTTCTGCACGCAATTTTACTGGTAATGTAAATTTATATCAAGCTGTCCGTAACCGAAACCAACAAAGGCAATATTCGATATACGTGTATGTGTTCCAACGGCACCGTGCTCATAAACCAGCGATTTGATTTGATTAATACGTAATTCTCGGCTTTGCTTCGCCATTCCATCACCAAGATACATATAAATTAATCACGAGTACCTAATTGCTAAATTGCACAAGGTTAATTACGTTAAAAGCTCAGAAATAATCATCTTTAAAGGAATAGGTGGGGTAGAAGAGAGAGGTATAAGTACCTACTGTGTGCAAGAGCTATGGTAGCTTCATTACTCAGTCCTGATGCCAGTCCTGGATATAGAGAAACTCATCCAATCCAACTGTGTCCCTTGACTCGGTTTCAAGCCGTCGAGACAATTTCAAATAGCTGCAATCGAATTGCAAAGAGTAGGTAACTTTTCTGTTTGTAATGACGTTCATTCTCCGATTAGCAGTGTAGCATTCATCCACTTAGGACTTAGGTTTTGGACCGCAGTTTTGGAACGCGGGGCTACAGATCTGGCCAAACCCAAACGGGTGTGATGTTTGTTTGGTTGATGACATTTCAAATTCAAACTGCGACTAAAATCTCATTTCAAACCCACTACGACGTATTATTAGAAGAATGATTTCTGTTTTGTTTTGGCATAAGAACTATACTACGTACCTGTTGATGTATGTCATAATATTTTTTTTAAATCGTTCAATCAATATAGCTACAAAAGACGACATGTGGGCTTCAACATCTAACGTTAGCATTCACCAAAAGGCTGGAAGATTCAAATTGCTACTGGAAATACTAGACTGAAAGCATGAGGCTCAAGGCGGGAGAGCCTATTTTGTAGAAATAACAAAATGTTTGTGAAGAAGTAGGTAAGGTCAATTTCTCATTGCTCATGGTGCCCCTCATTGCTGTGGGGTTTCATCATTACCTGATCAAAGTCCGATAGCGAAACTAGAGGACTTTTATCTTTAATAATAAAGAGCTAGCACCGCACAAGTTGAACTGTTTAATGACAGCAACGCTTGAGAGACAAAGTTTCTCACGATAAAGCTCATTAGCTGGAATGGTATTTGGTGAGAATATGTCTCAAAACATTGAATTAACATAGTTTGCCTGCCAGCCAATGTGCAGTGCGTGGAGGGAGGTGTCGGCATCAGAGCGATAAAACAACATGTCGGGATTTAGCCGATTTCGAAGAATTGGCGTAAAATATGAAGTTTTCGAGGCTTTGTGCGACTTATTTCATGCTGTACTTAGGGCCGGGCTGAAATTTTCTGAAAAGAAGCTTGTGGAAGGTGATGTCACTGGTGTTCCAAGAAGCTTCAGTGCTCCTCGATCTGGTTTTCTCTGGTGAGCTGCAAAATCTCAGCCGTTTTTTTTTTGTCTTAACAGCGTAGCGGCGTCAAGTTTGCGAGTGTTAACGTCAGCAGTCAAAGGAAGTAAACTGGGGTATAAAACGTCTTCTGGGGCTCGCGGAAAAGAAGCCCTGGAAAAACTGCAAGTTTTCAACTTTTTATGCCGTGAACCGGCTTCCACCAATTTTTTCAAGACAATAGGTTACTGGTTCTTGAACACTTTCAATTCTTTTCCAACTCCCCGAAAGTTTCTTACTTGAAAATGCGAAACTGGTCTGGCATAAAAATAAACTTGGCTCAAATCATGTCAGATGTGGGGGACCGACCCTAATAAGCCATCCACAATGATGTTAATGTTAACGTAATGTTATCGGCAATAGTAATGTTAGCATTTCAAAGCAACGAGTTTCAATGGTAAATGCTTACCATTACCACTAACATGATTGTGAACGTCACCATTTGAAACTCATTGCTTTGATTGCTAACATTACCATTGCCGATAACATTACGTTAACATTAACATCATTGTGGATGGCCTATAAGTCGAACATATTCAGAGAAAATATTTCATTACTTTCCAATGCAAGAATTTGCGAAATCAGTCATGCGGTTTTAGAGTTTTCTTGACTGGAAGAAGAGAAAATGCATTTCCAGCTACTTTTTTACTTGTGGAACAATCCACACCAAACAGACTTCAAAATTAGGGCTAAATTGATGACCATTTTTACAGTGGAATAATTTGGAAAAGGATCCGCAATTTTTCCGGACAGAGCAAATTCCCAAGGAAGGTAAGTACGCATTGTTTTACTCATGTCATGAGGATGCTGCAGTGTTTTCTAATCTTGCAATCACGTACCACTTCTCACCCGTAGGAACGTCTCAAATAAAAATGTTCATGGAATCGTGAATACTAGTCGGGGAAGTATTGTGGTACCACAACAGATTTTGGGTCCGGTCACGTCAACTCCATCTCTCAAATTTTGTCGAACAAAATCACAAACCACTCAGAATGGCGTCTGGAAGAAATATCTGAAATGAAATTGCGGATCATCCATAGTTTCTTGTTCTCCCGTATTTACTGTGATAATAATAGTAATAAGCCGTCCGGTGGGAAGGGAGCAACTAGAGGAAGGGGGGAAGGGGAAGGGACCACTCACCACTCAATGCTGTTGTGTGGCGTACGCTAGAAGAAATAGTGCAATGCAATAAAATTGATATCTTGGAATCGAGACGAATTCCAGCATTCGTCCTTATCCTCATGGACTTCAAAATGTCTGTAGAAATAAATGTGATGTGTTTCTTTACCAAGCAAAGTCTAGAAAAAGATGGAGTTAGCGTAACTAGAGCCCAGATTTTTTCTCAGTCCGTCTAGACTATGGCGTTGGGTTTTTGGTGTGCAGATTGATTTTGTTGAATAGCATTACGTAGTCAGATACAGGATTCTCCACCTACACATCGTAAAAGCAATTGCCTCAATTCCAGGGCACAGCGTTGTAAAATTTAAACAACGTTGCCACTTCGTCATAACCTGATGGTTGTTTTAGTACCAAATTATCTTTCGCTTTATGTGATTGGCCCCGGCGTCCGCATGGAATATTGCCGTATATGCGTACACATACCTACCTACCTACAGTTTGCTTTTAACATTTATTACAATTAGTTTCCAGTGTTTATTCCGGCACTTGGGTCTGTTGTGTAGTAACAACAACGCATCGTTTCGAGATTATTGCTGCACTATTTTGCTTTACTGTTCCTAAACGATGGGCGTAAAACCTTCTCCGGGTGAAATATTGCAATATTAGCGTTTCCTCCAGCAGTGGAAGCCTGGGCCTGCGAATCGAAAAGTTTATTGCACTTGATCCCATTTTATTGATTGCGCCCAAGAAAACATGCATTATTCGGCCAGACATACGACAAAAGTTAATTTTGTATATTTTTCGATCAAATCCCGCGAGTATAAACCGTAAAAACACGGTAGGTTTAATAAGATATCCTGATGGGTAATGAAAATGATGGTTTTTAACATGATTAGGTATCCTACATCATAATCTAGTTGATACTGATACCCAACTAAAATTGGCACTGAAGCTTCTATACAGGGTGGCCCATTGAGAACAAAACAGACAGATTTTCGAGCATTCGCCTTCATTTTTTCGAAATAAGCCCGGACAGGCCAACTTTGTTTTCAGTTTTTTCGGAAGACGGGTCTTCACCAGCTTGTTTTGCACCCTCCAAGGCTTGCGTCCTAGTTTTGTAGACTCCTTTTGCACCACAAATGATACGACACTGACACACCCTTACTGTTGGTACCCGGTGCGGACCGCCTCCTCCGCCCCCCCGTTGGTACGCCACTGCATCATTTTAAAGCTGGTTCAATTGTCTTTATAGCGGTGTCAATTTTTTTTTCATTCGATGCAAATTTTCTCAAAATAATGCTAATTTAAGTGTTTTGGGAGGGTTACAACACCTTCTAGGAGGCTGGCTCGTAGTTGCCGAACCCATGACGCGGCTTATGCCCGTCTAGTAAACATAAATATTACAGTATACAAACAAGTGAGGTCAAGTGCCCGAAAATTTGTCTGTTTCGTTTTTGTTGGGCCACCCTGTATACATACTCACTTGGACTTCAGGAGATATTGATTAATAGTGTTTAAAATTTGATAAGTGTATTTAATATTATCGTAAATTGATGAAGTAAAAATTGAAAACATTATCTTCTACTCGAATACACCTCGAGGTCTTCGCGTAGCTATATGCCATTTTATTAGAAAGATAACCTTTCTCGTTCGTCAGCGATTTTCTTAAACGAATCAACTTGAAGAACTTCGAAAGCATACCTAGTACCTATACATTGTACAGTGTTTTCCAGGCTAAGGAGCCATCGCAATTCGACATCAACGATTTATTTATTTATCCAAGTCACGAGCATGGTATGTTGTAAATACGTTGATTTTGTGATGTATTCTTGTCTGCGTGCTGGCACAGGCAGTGAGTGAGCGGATAACATAATCTTGAACTAGGTACATGATATCCCGTGCTATTTGAAACAGCCAAAAATCATACACCACTATAGTATGAGCGTCTTACGCATCTAAACTGTCATTTTTACTAGTAGTCTATTTGGATGATAATCAGCAAAATTCAACTCGTGCTTTGTGTTTTATTCGAGTTGAATGTTTCAAATTCCTCAAACAACTATCAAACACTCGGCAAGTAGACCCAATATTATCTTGGACAATATCCTTTGACTACGTGTCGAGATTTTGGTCAAATAATATTGGGTCTACTTTTTCCTCGTGAATGACAGTCCTTGAAAGCACAATTTAGGAGAATAGCGTAAATAAATAGTGTAGTTCTGAAAATTGGTAGAGATGATATCGAAAGCTTGCTGATTACTGTGCTGACAACCCTTTTTCAAAGATTCGGGAGTAAGGGGTTGAAGAAAAAATTGACCTGTTATTGCTAGAAAGTATATTTATCAAGAATTGGTAGTTCATAGGGGGAAAATTTTTCTTTCATTAACAAAGAGAAGATTTCCACAAGGGTTGAGGGGTAGTTGAAAAAAATTGGAAATATGTTTGACGGAAAGATAATTTTATTGCCTTCAATTTGATGTATCACAGGATAGGTAATGCTATTCGACATTTTGAAGTAGGGTGGGGTAGTGGAGGCGAAGGTAGTGAAGGTGAAAATTTGGAAATATGTGTCCCAGATGTCCCCCTCGAAACAAAAATCGACTTGGTTCGGCGGTTTCCTGTGAAAAAATTTCGACGGCGAGAAATCAGGGGTGGGAACTGTTCTATCGAACCATGAACCGGTATAGAATTTAGCGTCAAACCTCAGGTTCTCTAACTCCTCTTAAATCAACGAAAGAAAAAACAACGAAAAAGATTTTTCCATCTATTTTACTATCTGCAAATGAGGAGCTTGTGCTATGCGTCCGACTACCATGACAAGAGTTGTTGGTTCGATCCTCTTCGGGAGTGGTCGGATTTTCATCCCGAAGACAAGTTCAATCTTTTCGGTACCTACTATCAAAGAAACATCGTGTAGACAGGTGTCCCAGAATAAGTGTAAAAAATTCACAGGGAGATGGAAAAGTGCTGTGCACTCGTCGTTTTTTCTGTGGCTGAAAATTTTTTGAAATCGGATCAACGAGTGCCGAGTTTTCTTCTCTGGAAAAACTGCAAATTTCCCAACTTTTCATTCCGTGGACCGATTTTAACCTTTTTTTAAACAAGAGGTAACTGAACATTTTATAACAATTTTTTCAAATTTCCCGGAAATTTTCCAGTTGAAAATAGTTTTTTTTCCAAATTATTCTCGATATTTTTCGGTAATTTCAGTATCTGAAGAATTACTGATATACGGAAAAATGTTTGTTTTCGTAACAACTTCAGTCTTCTGAAGATATTTCAGAAACGGCTCAACATATTTGACCCAAGTTTACGACGACTTCATGACCATGAAATGAGAAATATTTTTGGCGATTTATATATCTTCACCTATTTTGGTTCTTGAGGTACATGTGTTCAACTTTTTATTTTTATTTCACCCTGTATGTGCCGCCGGCTTAGTTGGTATTGATGGCAAATGGTTCCAATCAAAAGAGAATGGATCGAACAACACCTCTACCAAGTGGCACCCTGCCATCATAAAACTCAAGGTCCATACAGTCTTCAGCATCGAGAACCTGGACTCTTTTAGTTTTCTTGTGTTTTGGCGAAGAAGGAGTGGACTGACGAAGGAATGTTGAGAACCTTTCTTATAGACAATAAAATTTTCAAGAATTTCTTCCCGGGCACTTTCCTCCTAGGTGCCATTGTTCACGAAATATACGCAAAAAACCGATCCTTAAGTTCTTCTCGAGGCCACAACGGCCGAAGCTCACACCGGGTTGAACTACATGCTTAACTGAGCTTATTAACAAAAATCCGGCTGGGTTTCATTTTTGTTCGCTATTTTTTCTATAATTCCTGGACTATGAAAATAAAATCTTGAAAATAATAATGGAAATTGTACTTGACTGATTGATTTCTCAATTACTCACTGATTTTTCAGGATACATACCATGTTGCAACTTTTTACTGAGATGATTTTTTTTTTTTAATTCAGTTTTTTCACTACAACTAGTCTTTCGAGACTAACAAGCAGTTTGATTATAATAAATAAAAAGTCATTTTCAGGAATCGTCACCCACTGGTTCTGTATCCCTCAAGTCTGTTCGTTGTACGCATTCACTGTAGGTACAATCATGTTACACTGAGAAGAAAAAAGACAACAGTTAGCACTACACTAGGTCTTGTTCTTTTTGCGTTTAAGTCTCCTTAGCTGATTTCCGTGGTTCAAAGTTGAGTGGCTTCGACGTTAATGTGTTCATGTAGTCTGGCTTCGTGTTCTCTTAGTACCTTGTTTTGGAATATTTGTAAGCTGTTAGTTGATGTTTGATTGGCTGGTACATCCCCAGAGTTGTATGCCATACGTCCATATAGATTTTAGAACCTGCTTGTATAAGAGCAAATCATCATGTATTGCATGTTTGGATTTGCGGCCAATACATCCAATATATTTTTCTATATTTCAGTCTGAGTTGTATATACATTTCTTTTTGACATGTTCCTTCCATCGGAGCTTGGTATCAAGTGTCATGCCTGGATATTTGGCTGTGTTCGAGTAGGGGATGGTTGAACCATTCACATTAATGGGAGTTCGCCGTTCTATTTTTTTTATTGGTGAAGTTTATTGCTCTGATTTAGTTGTATGTCCCAGTCGCTGGTCCATTGATAGATGTTATTAACGCCTTATTGTAGTCATCTCGCAGCTTCAACCTCACTGTCCAGTGTCCCCCACCGACAGGACTGTAGTGTCGTCTGCAAAGATTGCCCAAGATATTCCAACGGATTGAGGAATTTCAATAGGTGTATAAGAGATATAAGATGGGACCAAGTACGCTGCTTTGCGGTACTCCAGTTTCTATGCGTTTCAGTTCTGAGTACTGCTCTCCTTGTCAAACCCAGAACATTCTTTCAGATAGGGAAGATTCAAGTAGCTCGCAGTGTTGCCTGGGAAGAATGTGACACAACTTCTGGAGCAATCCATGATGCCATACCTTATCAAAGGCTTGGGCTACATCACGGGCTACTTCCAGAAAAACAGCGGCACACACTTTTTTCTCTTCGAGTGTATTTTCTATTATGTTGGTCAGTCGGTGTACTTGCTGTATACAGTTGAGTGCTTCTGCCAAAAGCCAAATTGATGGTCTGGTAGTATTCTTTTCTGGTGGATAACAGGCTTCAGTCTTTTCAAATAAAATCTTTCATGCAGTTTACTGATCACTGGAAGATGATGAATGATGTAGGAAATAAAATGAAATCGGTAGCCAACGTCTTCGCTTCCGTCAATTTTCAAAGAAAATAAGCAATAGCGCCCCGACTATAATAACATTCCATTGTTGTGGTACAGCATATAGTTTTATTGCATCAGTAAAATGACGAACCTAGGTGGGGATCTATGCGTACCTTCCTGATGTTGAAAAGTAAGTGCTGGTGCCGACGTACGCTTTTAAAATTTAAAAAATTTACTCCTAAGGCGATATAACTGTCTCATCAATTAGCTTCAGCTTTCTCTTTAATAAGATTATTAATTTCGCTCCTCGTACTCGACGCGCCCGTCCACCCTCATTTAAAAATTGTTAAGCGAGCTCACGCCACATTAACCTCGGGATAAAGAAAACTTCTTTTGCCGCCCTTGTCGTCCCCTATCCTGGGAAAGTTTTGCGAGACAGACACAATATTTCCGAGCGAAAATATTTCCCTTTGGAAGACCGGTGTGGACCGCAGGGGCTGTATGATGATGCTCCGCGTTCAGTGAAACTATATGACAGGACCAGTAGTTATTCACGGGCAGAAAAACCCCCGGGTTGCTTAATGACGGGCGGGAAAATGTTAGATTTATACGGTTTTAATATAATGAAGATGAAGCGTCGTCTCTTAGGTACAATTACGATGCCGGCCTTGCGTGCTGCCTCCCCGATGCATTTTTCCATTATATCCGATAGATAAAAATTCTCTCAGCAAATTATTATTGGTGAGGCTGATAAAAGTGCGATAACGATTTGATGCCGACAAATAGAAATGGGGGAAGCTCCGTAAACAATAATTTATAATGGCTTCTTCTGAGAGGGAATTATTGCCCTTATAGTGAAGGAAAAAGTAGAGCAAATAGAGCAAAGGACACGTAACGTGGGGTTCTTACGCACACCTGAAATAACTATTATTAGATTCGTTTTAACTCGAGTCGTTTCGATTCGATCAGTTATTGAGCCCGTAAAAATAGTTATTAGGTTTTGATGCGTAGGTGGCCTTGAATTGGATTTTGGATACTCGCGAGCTTCGGTGATATTTAGTTTTTCAAAAGCTAACTTCGACTCTACCTGATGTTGAACTAAACAAACTATATTACATGAAACGCATTAGGGCATAGACGTAGAGTTAATCTATCAAAATAAAGATGAATCAGTGAATCACCCATCCACGCAAAGAATAAAACGTGCACAATTGATGTAGGTATAGGTAGTATTTTGTACTCTATTAATTCAGTGGGCTACGCTACAATCAGCGACTGTTTGTTTGGTATCCAGGTGATGTCTGTCTATGTAGAAGTTCATTGACTGTAGTCCATGCTATAGTCCTACTTATAGGTAGGTAATCATCGTCAGTAAATTTCTTAGCACTAGAGATTTCTTAGCACTCAGACTAGCAAACTTATTATTTCTTCGAAATAGTGCTTCTTTTCGTTGATATAGATTTGCAGACTTGTTTTGCCGTATGATTTTGACTCGTCAACATAGTCTCCGGGAAATTATCAAATCAAGAGCGTCGTGTGAAGATTTCTGGCAACTATACTATTATTGGATCGAAATAATTCAGAGTGAGTCATCCACATCCATAGTGGGTGTGAATGACTAAGTGAACACTTGGAGCGTAGCGGCGAAGAACGTGGAACTAGGATGGAAAGTATGAGTCACTCTCAGTTATCCACGCTCCAAGTGTTCACCTACTCGCACTCAAACCCACTGTGGATGTGAATGAGTCACTCTCAATTATTTTGATCCAACAGTATGCTCATTATATCCCGGTCACTTTTGATTTTCAGTAGAATGACTTTTCGGAGCAATAATAAAGTGACAAGCTGGGGGGCTACGACTACGGCTGATTGCACCTGCAAAGTTTTAGAGCGAAACTAAACTACGCAACGAAATTATTGTCGTACTCCAAATTTCACCCTTTTCCAAAACAAGAAAACTCCCGACTGGGGACTGCGACTGGTTTAAACAATTTCAATTCTGTTTTAAGCATTCAAGAGCTTGATTCTCTAGATATAGAATCGTATCAATTCGAAGGTCGATAGATGTCAACTTGAGTTTCTACAGGGTGTTACAGAAAGTAGTGCAACATTTATAAAGTTTGACATACTCCCATTCGACATAAAACTGTTCCTTTTGAATTTCAACATCAATGGCATGTAGCTAATATTCATATCTCGAAATGAATTTTGATTTATCTATCTCTTTCATTTGAAGGGTGGTATCAAAAAAACGACTTTTTGGCCTTTTGGCGATAACATTTCCCCTTCTTTGCCAATTTTTAAAATCCAGGGCTCATATTGAAGCTGAAGCCTTAGGTAAGAAAACCCAATAAACAAAATCGACGCAAGACTAACATTCAGAATATAGGGTAGCATCAAAAGTAACATATGAATATTTCTCTGTCCAGGAATCCGACCAGGGGCCCTATTCCTACGGGCGAAGCGGTTGTTCGCTTCGCCTGAGATCCCGCCGTTGCTACGTGACGCGCCGTCCGCCTGGCTTCCGCATGCCATGGGTCATGCGAAGAGCGGTGCGTGCAACCCTCGTGCAACCTTTGCAGTGTTCCCAAGGTTCCCTGATAAAAAGCACCAATTAAAAAGACATTTCCACCAAAAAAATCTGAAAACTGTCGCAAGTGACAGAAATGTCAGTAACAAAATTTCAAATGAATGTCACAATGATTATGAATAGTTATGATCTGTCAGTGTGTGTTTGATTCCGAATAATTTGATTGATAGTGAACCAATAACAAATGCCTTACGTGTGCCACGGGCACAACAACGGATACCCAATCGAAGACTTGGAGGAAGCCAAAAGCGATGCTGACGTTGACAATGTTAAGAGACGGTTTCCGGATGGCGCTGATGGGAAGATGCCTCCACAGATTTTAGCGCTACACTCGAACTGTGCTTTGCTTGTACCTCCTTCAAGTTAATTCGTCGGCCGGCATTCTACTTCCACAGCATTTCAGCTCGTGAAATTGGCCGTAACCGTGCCCTGCACTGAATGACTGAATTCGGATTTGAACTCAAAAATCAAAGAGCATTTCGCTCCGCCTGAGACCTGCGGGAGGGAGCCATAGCCGCTTTTTCTTTCAAGTAACACCCTCCATTTTCACTATCTAGACAAGACTTGCTCTCAAACCACAATTTGAACTCTTGAGGCTCTTGAGGCCGGGATTATGGTTCAACGCTTTTGACGTATGCGACTGGCAGCGTTGACATTTCGCTCGGCGAATTCTTCCGAATCCATGCGAAAACACACGGGTGAACGAGCGTAGGAATACCAAATTTTGAAAGCAGGCGAAGCGATCGGGTTGCATCCGATCCGGTCCGCATCGCTTCGGACGTAGGAATAGGGCCCCAGGTGCAAAATTAAATGAAAATCAACATTGTTTTCGGATGAGGCATTCATTCTGAACACTCTTTAATGTTTGTGATGGCGCTGCTTATCTTTGGAAAACATGCAGCTGCAATTTGGATTCTCCATCCAAAGTTCCTGCTACAATCAATCATGAAACATCAAAGTGTGTTCAAAATGAATGCCTTATTGGAAAGCAATGCTGATTTTCATTTAATTCTTCACCCGGTCGGATTCTTGGACAGATATATTCATGTCACTTTTGATGCCACCCTATATTTTGAATGTTGGTCTTGAGTCAATTATATTGATGGATTTTCTTACCTAAAGCTTCAGTTTCAATATAAGCTCTGAATTTTGGAAATTGGTCAAGGAGGGGAAATGTTATCACCAGAAGACCAGAAAGTCTTTTCTCTTATACCACCCTGTAAATAAAAGAGGTAGAGAGAATAATCAAAAACCGTTTCGAGATATGAACTCAAGCTACATAGGTACCATTGATGCTGAAATTCAAATGGAACAGTTTTGTTCAAAATGAAAGTATGTCAAACTTTATAAAGTTGCACTACTTTCTTTAACACCCTGTGGAAACTCAATTTGACATCGATCGACCTGCGAATTGATAGAGTTGACGGCACACCACAGGGACCTGTGGGCGGAGCCTAACTGCGCGAACTTAGTTCATCTAGTGGTGCACCTAGATTTGCAGTGAGATTTTAGGTTTGCCTGTGACCGGGTAATGGTCCACCACTCTAGTTGACGGTGCTGCCCCCTAGTTCAACACAAGGACTCGTTCAAAACGATTCCTTTTGAACTTTTCCTGTTTTTCTGTTCAGCCCCGCCCACAGGTCCCTGTGGTGAACCGTCAACTCTACGATTGATTCTATACCTAGAGAATCAAGCTCTCAAATGCTTTGAACACAATTTTTAGCGGCCATCAGCTGTATCCTCCCAGCGCTTCAGCTTGTCACTTTATTTTTGCTCCAAAAGTCATTCTACTGAAAATAAAAAGTGAACGGATCTAGTTATTTTCGATACGATTCTGCAAAAGAAGCTAAAGACCTGAAATGGCACAACATGTTTTAGCATCTTATATTATTATACAGGGTAATTCAAAAGTGTCGGACCATCTTGACAGTGCATAATAGCTACGTTTACACCGTGCCTTTCGTCCGCGACCTAAGCACTAAATTCGACCCAAATAAATTAAGTCCACGTGGTGTAAACGATCGTAGACAAAGACCAAATTAGGACCAAGTAGCTTGGGTCAGGTCTCCGGTTAGCCGTGGACTGAAGTAAATTCAGTTTTTATATTTATTAAGTTTAAGTTCATATTTTAAAATAGGTCGGCCGCGTAAGTCTGTCGGTGAAAACGCTGGAAGAGAAGAATTACTTTTGGTGGAATTTGGGTCAGTGCTTGGGTCAGTCCAGTTTTAGTCCACCGGTGTAAACGTAGCCAATATAGAGATGTAGTAGAGTGCTAGAAACTTGTTAAAAAAATTCTTGGTCTTTTAATTTTGAAGTTATGAGGGAACAAAAGTTGGTCCTTCGATTGATTCTATTTCCGTTGTTTCAGAGGATCTTAGTAAACTGTTGAAAAATAATGAATACAAAAAATCAACCTCTGAATCTGTATTGAATTTATGTTTTCTATACAGGGTGAATAATAAACTACAAAAATTTAGTTTTCCTAAAAAAACAGAAGCAAAGGAATTCCATTGAAATGAATTATGTTTTATAGTTTTATTGTGCTCAATATAGGTTATGGGACCAATGTGGCTGTTTGCACTTTTAGAAAAAAATATTTTTCAGGATTCATGACTCACCCTGTATTCAAAACAGAAACCTTTTTCATATTCAGAGGTTGATTTTCTGAACTCATTGTTTTTTCATAAACAGTTAACTGAAATCTTTTGAAACAACGAAAATAGAAGCGATCGAAGGACCAAATTTTGTCCCTCCGTAACTTCAAAACTAGAAGACAGAATTTTTTCAACAACTTTCCAGCACTCTACTCCACATCCATATTACACGCCTTCAAGGTGGTCCGACAGTTTTTAATCACCCCTGTATATTATTTTTGTAGGTATAGAATAGTAAAATACGAGGTAAAGTAAAATACCGTTATATCGGTCGGTTATATCGTCTAATTTAGTTACTCAGATAGGGTAAGGTGGGGTGTCACCAAACTTATAAAAATAACAAATTTAGTGACACAAAACTGGGCCCGAGCTCAGCAGAAGATTGGGAGGGTTTTTAGAAATTACTCTTTTCACAAAATTAAGGGCGCCACCTGCAATAGTACCTTGAAGAAAAATTCGTAACAATGTCGCAGGCCACTATCACGTAAGACAACAGTTGAGTTCTATTCGCACACACAAAGGATAAATCACTCACACAGATAAAGAAAATGGCAATACCTACATAAGATTAAACAAATTTGATAGAATTGATTGAAATCGTGAGACAAATATTGTTTGAATAAGCAATTCAGGATTAACGCGTATTTATCCCTAAAATAATCAAAGTTATGCAAGCATACCACCCATGAGAAATATACCCAAAATATATCTGAACGTAACTAGGTACTAGGTACTGATCAGTCTCAGGTTCGACGACTACAACGAAATCGTAAGGGTAGTACACAATATCGCGATATTAATGGTTAAATGGCAGTAGATACTTGCAAAACGACGATACGTATTCAAAAGGATATTGGCGATAACTTCTTCTCTGTTCTGCTTCTTAACAAACTTGCATCGGTATTTCGATTGTGATTATGTCGATCTTCTGTGATTGGCAGAGGTCTCTTGATGGAAGGCAGCGTATACAGATCGGTACAGTCACGATACAGGTGAGAATGTTGCACTCCAGACGCTCAATGGTTTCGATAACGAATTTCAGAAAATGGTTTCGGTCTGCTGAATCCAACACACAATAGGTAGGTACAAATCGCATACTCAGACGACGGTAGGCGTAATTACAACTCGCAGGTTTCGGTTACATCCGAAAAAGAATACAAAAGAGGATTCGAACGGCCTAAAAAGAATTTATAAAGTTACGCGACGGAGATCACGACGATTTTATGTCTTACCAGCGATTCTCTGGGTCAGTTTTCCAAAAATAATTATTATATACAGTATATGTACAATATTTCGGTAATTCGGAAAACTATGGCAATCGATTAGGTGTTATTTGGGAATATCCACATAGCACGCAGCTATATTGCCTCTTTCAATTTTAACCAAAGAATGCGTTTTCTTTATTCAACAACAATTATCTTCCGTCTTATCGCGCTCCTACAAAACCGTTCGACCGATGTTTTGCTTCGTTTTTCCGCTGTTTTACGCGAGCCGGATTGATAACATTTCCCTTTGGGCGAGTACGTCCCAACCGAAAATTTTAACCGTAATAGGGGGCAAGTCGGAGGACACCTCTTTTTTCACATGGATGCTTTGAATGCATGTTGACTTCTTCAAGAGTTTCAAGTTAATCGGTAGACATACAATTACAGTTTTCTTGGATTCTTCGCATGCATCAGAGGTGATCCATCCGTTCACTCCAAATATTTATTTTGCTAAAGAAGTACATCCAAACAATGCCACAACGAGGTAAGATGGGGACTGTAATATAGGACAAGACGGGACGGGGAAGTCCCTATTCTGTCGTGGATACTTTGAAAGCTAAATGAACCAATTCATTGCATTTAACAGGTTATAAGTGGAGCATCCTGTTGCTTCTGTTCTCGAGGATCGTCTGGAACATAAGGCGCTGAGTATGACATGCGTCAGACAACTTCAGAAAGAAAGGTCAAAGAAGCCTAGAAAGCTTGTTGAGCATGAGTCTAATGTCAAAAACCACTAGGGCCAAATAAAAACCACTGTTTTTTTTGTCAAGAGAATGAGCAACAGTTGATGGTTATTGTTTATAATTATACTTGTTCCCTTTACAATATTCGTTATTAAATTTGGTGTGCGACCCCATTATGCCTCACAGCAAACCACTTGGCCCACCAATGTAGTTTTTTTCTCAGAATTGAAAGAGTAGCAGATCAACGATTAAAGTATCTCTATCATGAAAAGAATGTGTCCAGAGTGCCAGTAGTAGACCAAGCCGTAATGTCATATTTAAATTCACATCCTTGTTATGGTGTTTCAGATTTTAGCGTCCCCATCCTGCCCCCTCCCCTCTGTCTACTAATAATGATGATAATGATTTATCCCTCATTTTCTTCCCGGAGTTATTGCTAGTTGAACGATCTTGCAGTCTTGTGTGTAAAAAACTTTCTAGCCCGCTCGGTCCCAAGGCGAGTGTTTACAAATTTGTGCCGAAGACTTGGCAATCCACGATAAGAACGCATTTGTTAGCACAAATTAATTATGCACAACAGATTGTGCTCCTCTAGACCGAAACCGGAATTGTGTACTACGAAACGGGATAAACCAAATCCGGGCCTTGTTTCCGAAACGCTCAATAAATATCGCCGCAGACAGAACTCTCAAGTGATTATTTCAACTATTAAATTAACAATACCAATATTGACAATTGACTGGCTATAATACAATTATCATTATGCCCATATAGCGAAATATTCATGAATTTCTGATATAAATCGCGTACCTTTCGGAGAGTTGGATCTCTATTAAAAACGCCGCCGAGTTCACGAGGATAAAAAATCGAGTAAAAATGGAAATTTGAATTTCGTTTCGACGATCCTGCAAATTTTAATTGTGCTTGTGACGTATTATGTGAGTGTGTTTGTGTGTGTGCGCGCGCACACGTGAGCGCTAGCTTGTGTGCACGCATGAAAGAGAGAGAAATGATAGATTTGGCACCAGTAGCATTTTCCTATCAACAATGCGATTCCAAACGTTGTTTGGTAGCCAGATAAGCCGTGCTATCGATCATTTCGTAAAGTCATTTGTTGTCGATTCGATAATGTATTTTCCCTCTGACTTGATACAAATTGAAAGGGCATACTCGGCTAAAGGTCTGTATGGTTTTTCAATTTTGCATTCGCCGCTTTAATAATGTGAAAGCTCAGAATGAAGCGATGTGATTCCATAATTTAGGCATTGTCTATGGCAGGTTTTCTTCGACTGCGTACATAGCCAAGAGTATTTACTATTTATTCATGGAGTAACTAAATATTAAAGTGTGATGAATAAGTAATTGTGAGAAGAGTTACCCTAAGCTGATGGTAGCGCCGCGTACGTACCTAATCTACGCCACGACCCTTGAGATTTTACGACTATGTGTTTTCAACATTCCATAAATTTTCCGGTAGGTAGTTGATTTCAAATCGCTGCGTCTAGGAGGTTCTAAAATGCAAAAGACAAATCATTATCGAGCAAACGCTGACGCACTGCATTTTCAAACTTCCCCGGCTTCTGCGAGTTAGTTAAGTCTAAGGAAAACAAAGCTATTTGGGTAATTCTGCGGAGGATGTTTCGACTTTACACAGCCCAGGCCGCCTCAGGCTGTTTAACCTCGAAAGGAGCGGGAACCCTTTGAAAGACTGCAAATATCGCTCGTTTCTTGCGCCGCAGTCGTCACACAACAACTCTTCAGTTCTCGCAATGAATAAAGCTCGGCATGCATCTTTCAGAAATCTTTACCCCGGAGCTTATTATTATATCATGATTATAAGAACCAGTTACATCGATCCAACATTTTTTTTGTAATTATTTATTTAATAAATTTATTACTGGGTTGTTCCGATAGTTCTGACCAACTGGATTGTCTATTACGATAAATCCACGAAACAACTTTGCGTTTTGGTCAAAGTCGAAAATAAAACTCTAATGCGATCCATGCTTGACGATTCGTATGTAACACCGCAATTGTAAAAAAACCCTAAAGTCAGAATTGACTCTAAACAAACATTTAGAATCAAGGGTTCCATCAAAGGTGACCCAAATCTGAAACGGCCCCCGACATCCAATTTGGGGGAAGCAATTAATAAAAACCAACTTGATGCTTTCGAGTGGTAAGGTGGTTAGCGCATTCCACTGCCACATCAGGGGTCGTGGGCTCGAGTCCCACTGTGGGCGCTCACATTTTCGTCTCAAAATAAGCTCCTTGATTTAGGTGGAATGCTCGCTAAATGCATAGCAGAGTGTGTCGCATAGCACGTAAAATACGAACGATGGTGCTGACCCCATGCGATGTTGGTGGTCGTTGAAAATCCCTACTCTGTGTTGGAAGACACAGGGGCTCGACAAAATTTCCGGTATAGTAGAGGAAAGCATTCACCGGCGTCGGTGTTAAACCTCGTTGCGGAAATAGGCCGACATTGAATAAAATAATTGAAAACCAGTCCATCTCCCCACCTTGCGGTGTGTCTAATAGGAAGCCTCGCCCGATAAAAAGGTCTTCGCAGCAATAAATCATTTTGGTACAGTATTGCAAAAAGTATTCATGAAACTCGTACACACATACAATAAGTATCGTTATTGTTTTGTTGTTAGCTTGGAAACTGTTTGAAACTTGCTTGGCAAAAAATTAATAATAATATGTAGTACCTACTCTAAAACTTCAATGAAGTGATATCGAAACATATTTGCCGAATGTGACCTGAGATAAAATGAGTAGTCATAATTGCAAAAAAAAGGGAATGAAAAGAAAAGAGAAACTGTATGTGACAAGTAAGAATACCTCTCATCTGCGATTTGCGGTAAAAATGGGAGATTACGCAACTATATTGAAAGTTTGAAAGGCACGAGCAGAGCAAATGTTCGGAATAGGACCTTTCGATTTAGATACGTCAATACCATTGTACCGTTGAGGGCGGTATTAGCCCCATAACTTGGCTAGCCTAAACGGGTGCCTTGTTTTTTTTTTTTGTAAAAAGCTAATATCTGATTATTTCTGTAAAAGCTCAGCTTTATATGAAAAATGCCCACCTCAGTTAGTTATGTAGTGCATTTTGCATAGTAAATATGAGTGGCATGCGCGCACCACTTCTTTACAGTTGTTGGTTGCGTCAGAAAAAAATCATATCTAAAAAACTATAAGTCCTAGATCAAAATTTTTTGTTTCAAAAAATCCCGCAATACTTTGGCCCCAACTGCTTTTCTGGTTGTATACAGGGTGTCTCGGAATTAGTGTTACAAAACTCACAGGGAGATAAAAAATTGAAAAATAAGGGGACTTGAAAAATTGAAAAATAAGGGGACTTTTCTTAATAAACATACCTTCGCAAACGCATAATATCGGAGATACAGGCCTTCAAAGTTGTTTATTAGAAAACTGTTCTTTTTGCATAACTTTTGAACCGTTCAACCGATTTCAGTCAAATTTGTACTAAAGTTTACTGAAACAGTTCTCTATTGAACAATAATAACGCATTCTATCAAACATTTTTAGGGGGGGGGAGATAATAGGGGGTGCCTTCCCCCTTTCCCTTTTTATTTTTGACCTCCCCGAATATTTTTGAAAACGGTTGAAATTTTTCAATTGTACGTTCAATTAAAAAAAAAAGTTGCTCTTGCAAAATTTTGATTAGATGCTTCATTTTTCAAGATATTTGGGTTTGAAACATCGGAAAACCACACGAAATCGCCACTTTCCAGGGCCCAAATTGTTTTTTTTTTCTGAAAAACTCCATGTTTCTCAGCAAAAATGGTGGTTCATCAACTTGAAACACCCAGAAAACTCATTCCAGTTGACAAATCATGGGTTTTTTTTTTAATTTCAATTTTTAGGCCCAGGAAAGTGGCCATTTCGAGATGTTTTCCAATGATTCAATTCCAAGTATCTCAAAAACGAAGCCTCCAATCAAAATTTTGCGGGAGTAATTTTTTCCTTTGAATTGAACGTAGAATTCAAAAATTTAAACAATTTCTAAAAATATTCGGGGATGTCAAAAATAGGGAGAAAAGGGAGAAGGCAACTCTATTATCTTCGCCCCTAAAAATGTTTGATATAATGCGTTATTGCTGTTCAATAGAAACCTGTTTCAGTACACTTTGGTTTGAGTTTGGCTGAAATCGGTTGAACGGTTCAAAAGTTATGCAAAAAAACCGTTTTTAAAAAATAACTTTGAAGGCCTGTATCTCTGTTAATATGCGTTTGCGAGGGTATGTTTATCAGCGAAAGTCCCCTTATTTTTCAATTTTCTATGCCCCTGTGAGTTCTGTTACACTAATTCCGGGACAGCCTGTATAGAAAACTACGAAAACAAAAATTTCCCTCGCTGACTGAAAATCATGACGCATTCATAGCCGATGAAAATGTTTATCAACCCAATAAATAAATAATGAACCATTGTTCCGCAATCGCTGTCAACTGCAAGAAAGGTCTGGATATGTACGTCAATTAAAAAAAAATTGAGCACATAGCTCCATCAGATCAAAAGATATGATGATGTATACGTTGGTATCTATGCGTTTTTCCTATTTTAGATGAGTGCCGCGATTTGTGCATTCTTTATTGTAATAGCGTTTTTTCACGGAAAAAGCGGTACAACAATCATCCCTATCACAAAAGCTGAAAGTGTAAATTAACTACAAACTCACATTGTTGTTAAAGATTGTTTGAATTTGACCGATCATCTTTATTAAACGTCGTCGGTATCAACCCGCAATAGTCGAGATTCGATTAACGAAACAATGAACTGGATATGTTCAACCGTTCGGAAGATACGGAATATTCAGGTGACTTTTGTCAAACGAGGAGTTAAAAAAAAACAAGGAAAATGATCACGAAAAAAAAAGAGGCCACAAACAGCCTCCGCCACTACGTTTGGCGAGGCTTAAAAAAACTTGCTTTCGAACGAACCATCCATTCTGCTTAAGGACGGAGTTGAATTGGTAAAATGAGCGTTGCGAAATCAATCCCTGTGCATGGGTTTATTCCTTGACGGATTCTCACCATTTTGGTCTCTTTCGAAATATGAAAGGATGTACTTTGGTTTGAACCCATTGGCATTTCCAAAATCCAAAAATGAAAAAAATTATTTTCATATCGTCATTGTTGGACTTCTGATCTGGAAAATTCAAAAACCGTTCCGAGATTAGACATCAGGCTCCATGAATAATTCATTGGAATTCGAAAAACATTTTTTTTACAGAAACGGGGATCAGTGGAACTCAGCACAATTTTGCAATGTTACACATTCCACCCTGTAAAAAAAAGTAATTGAAATTAAAAACAAAATCTCGTCAATGGGATGGATTGCTGAGAAATGAATCTGAAAAACTGTGAAAACAAATTCAAAATCGGTTGTGTCAATCCAAAGTTGGGTCATTTTGAAAAAGGGCAAAGTTCTCGATACTGTCATTCCAGTTGTTGAGCAGTTTAGTACGATTATTTTCATTTCCAAGCCAAATTCCATTATTCTGCCGCTATTTTGGCCGGCATATTAAAATTTCTGCCCAAATGACGGTAGAACCCTAATTAACATCTTGCGTTTACTAATCCTTCAAAAAGGAAGTACGCTACTGAGCCTCGTGCTTGAGGCATATTCGCTTGTTGTCCGTTATTAAAGCTTGAGCTTGAAGCTTAATACCTAAACTGCTTAATACCTAAACTTCGGAGAAAAATCTCCTCTTATATTCAAGTCTTCAAGGCCCCTGCCATGATTGTTACTTCTGGACAGGTTTTGCATTTGTGTTGGTTTCGTAACAAAGTTTCTGCGTACAGTTTTTCTTTTTCGACGGTTCAACTTATCCCAACGCTCAACCGCTCAACCCCTCTTCTAACTCCCTCTAGCTCCTCCGCCACTGGTCAGATTTGTTTAAAATTTTGCCCAAACATTTGTACGGCGCAAAAACTTCCATACAACGAATTTGAAGTTCGTACCATCGATAGTTCTTATTGAGCATCACTTAGCTGCTCGGTGAGTTCTGTGGAGAGGTCCTGCAGTGGGCCCAAGAGCGAGGCCTACGTGCCAGATGAAATCTATAAATCCCTCCAATTCCGGGATCCAGAATCGGGACATTACGAGTTTATTGAATAGGTACTTGGTAGGTACCACTAATGTTTTGTCAGTGATTTTCGGGACACCCTTGACTGTGCATATGCGCGATCGGGAAGGGAGAAATCCCAAATTCTACTGGCACGAACGTCATAAAGATCGTACTGGTATGATTTCGCACTGACATGCAAATATTCAAGGACCTTTTTAAACAATGCAATGCCTGCGGTTCGCCGAGGGAAGATCTTCATAATGGTCCTCGTGAAGCAAAGCCAGGACAACAATTTAAAAGTCGTTACCGAAGGATTGCCAGGACACATTAGGAGCAACTGTTGGTATCGATCCCCTTAAAAACGAATTATGTCACAAGAAGGAAAACGTCGGTTTTCTTTATGGTGTGCGGCCCAAGATATTTATTTTTATTCACGGATAAGATTCGCGCGCTGAGCCGAGATAATGACGCTGATGTTTCTTATCAAACTTGCGCGAATTAGCATTCGGGCGTCGAAAACGTGATTTGATGGCTAAATAACGCAATGCGTTTTTGGTTGATGGTGATGGCAGAAATGCGAATCAGCTCAGAGAAAAAAAATCACTTCGCTTCTCGTCTATGTGCGACCAAGGAGAAAATCCATCCCCATTGATTTCCTCCACAAGCGATTATTCCACGTGTATGTGTGTGTGTCTGTGTGTTTGTATCGGATGTATTCGACATCAGTTTGTTGCGGAATAGTTTATTTGTGTATTTTAAGCAAACAAAGTTCGGAATAGGTGAAGCGCACATCGGTTCCGGCGGACTTCCTCAATACGAGAGTTTCATAATTGCGGTTCGCTGGATTTATATTATATAAGTTCGGGGCGATATAGGCGGCCTTAGTCGACGGAGGGTCAAGCTCAGAATGTATTGATCACGACCAAACAAGCGGAACAGATTTGTCCCAGGTGAAATGTCCGTAATATAAAACACGCATAAAACAACACACGCGCCAGAGACCACGCCGAACTTTCGCACAGAAATGAACTTCTATCTCAATGCGGAGTTGTTGGGCTCGAGTCATTGGAACAATTGAAATTTCTGAAAATGTAGCCCGTGAAATTGAAGCACCGGACTCTGCCCTGCCCACGCCCTGCCATAGGTAATGAAATATCATTGATATGTGTAATGCCAATGAAATTTTTGCCATTCACTTATGAACGATCCGACAAAATCAGCTTGAGTTTAGCATAGACTAGCCGCAAAATGGCATAGGAGGGTTTGAATGGTTTGAAATACAAATCAAGTATGATCTGTCTTTGAGCACTACATAATTTTTACTGTGACTTTGTATGAATTTTCAAGCAGCAAACTGACACAAACACCAGTGTGATCAATAATAAATTCTAAGACTTTGTCAGATCCAGATTCAGTGCATGATTATTATGTGTAGAATTCATCATACTACCAGTGAATTTATTTATTTACTGTCACTGTTATTTACTTATTTATTTATTATCAGTTTATTTATCACTTTTTTTTTATTTCGATGAAATAATCTTCGAGAAAAACAGTCCTTCATTATTCAGCTACCTTATAGTCTCCTATTGAACATGTGAAAATGTACTTTTCCATAGCTGCTGGTATTCTACGTACGGGTGGGATCCGTTTTTTCCTTTTTTTATCTTCATCAAATCAATCAAGACAACAACTATTCCCAGCTCTGTTACAATAAGCCTATAATATAATCTCTTATTCAAAATTTTTAGCATCTTCAAGACTGGTTTGACGTCAAAATTTGCCGATCAACTGATATACTCTCGTCAGTATGCTAAACCTAATAGAGCCTGGCTCATGGTTTCATCGCTTGCTCTTGAAACAAAGCTCTCTGACCACACGATCGGACCGAAACTGCTGCACAGGCACTTGTCTCGCCCCCTGTTGGAGACTCATCAGTGCGCAGGCATTCAGTCCAGTCAAAGATCCCAGTAATGTAACACTCAGGGGGACTCCTGATATGTGAGTCTCTCAAGCGGTGCCATCTGTCGATGGCTTGCTCTAGTGCAAATCAAGTTTACCGATTGTGATGGAACTCATGAACAACAAATGAAATCAATTGTTCACATGAGTGCTTTGAATTTGTATTTAAATCGATTCGAACCTGTTTACAAACCTCTGTCAATTTTGACATAAAGTCTAACTTAAACTTATGGAAGAAATTGCAAAGCAGATCGAATCGAAATGAATGCCATCACAACAGCTATTTGATCCATAGTGATATAACAATTTCGTTTTTCTATAATATACCTTGAACCCACTGACGTATAATACTAGACCGAGTTGTTTACATCCGTGCATGCGGCCAAGACCTGAATCCAGTATGGCCGACGCGACGTCAGGAAAATAACAATAGGTATGCAAGTATATCAACTGCGGTGAGCCCGCTTGATGAATGCAAGGCCAATGTGTGGATTTTCACTCCAAATCGTCAAGATATTCAATTCTGTACTATTTATTGGGAAGATCTTCCATGTCTGATTAAAAATTGAGAAGTAAAGTAGGAGTAGAGGTAGAGAGTAGGGATTAAATTCCAAGTGATCACACCTCGTATTAAAGCACCCTGTTGTGGGTCGCGCGCTGCGGTCAGCTGATCGCGTTGCATGTTGTCACACGTCACATCATAGCCAGCCCATTTCTTTGTTGCTCATTATTATTTGTCGTTTCGTTCGATATTTTGCTTATTTCGCAAGTTAATAATGGTGCAGCAGTGCCAGGTGTGCAAAGCTTCGGCATACCGGTAGCATACATTGACGTAATTTTCTACCTTTGTTTTGCCCCCTTAACATAAAGAAAACGCTGCAAACACGCCTGTGTGTCGTCCTGATAACAAACTCCCGCGCCCCCCTACTTTCCCCTGGTCCTAGCGGTTCTCGCGCGTCAACACAATGTGTAATGGGGATAGGAAAGCTCCGTCTAGTATTATACGTCAGTGCCTTGAACCCATAGAAACAAGGCGTGAAAATTGGCTTCTGGCTGTGCGCATGTCTCGATCAAATCCGCTTGGGTTTCCATGAGTATTATTTCGATCTGATCCCGATACGATCCCAGAATTTGCCGAATCAACCTTGAGACTCAAATCGATTTTAATACCGTTTTGCAAGCGTTCACATGGAGTTTTCTCCATGGAAAAATAGTAATATTTTGGTCTCGTGTCACAATTTTTTAATCTATACCTAGACTCTAGATTAAACTTGTTACAGTCTAAAACGTTTTACATCGGAATGGAGAGCGTTTTCCAATAGAACGTTCCGTCCGATTTGTTTTTCATTCACCCCGAATGCCTTAATATTTTAAATTTGAGTAAACCCTATTTTCCTTTCTTTGACTTTCAATTCCGTTTCCCTGCGGGATCCGAACGGCTGACAATAGTCGTCGATATTACACGAGGAAAAACTACGGCTGGTGCGGGAAATATTGTTGCAATATACCGAGTTTGTTCGGCGTCCTATTTACATACGGAGACACGAGGCATCCGCCGCAGAGATCGAAAACAAATTTAGAAGAAATTCACTGTGCGAAGCGCAGAGCACCGAAGAAAACCGTGTGCCCAATTCAAATTCTTCTCTCTTTCCGCATGCGGCCGCATGGATGCGGGAGGAAGGAGAGATATTTTAATTACGTAATTACTACGGGATTAAACCGAAGATTAATAAGAGCAATAAAAAGTTTGCTCCTCTCCCCCAAAAACAAATTGTATAAGTTGATGGCTTTCGCGGTTCTCTGGATGGGATGTTGGGAGGCAAAAGCATCGCAGCATCAGCGCCAGCAAGTTGCTGGGATGCGGTGGTGGGAGCCGGGAATAAATCAAAAGGTGGAAGTTTGCCGAATTCTCCTGACACATTCGTCCATTTTGATGTACCTATTTAAAAATATGAAAAGCGCTTTATAACAAAAATTACAGGGTTTGTATTATAAGGTCTGTATAAGGTTCACTGGTGCGCTTGTACCTATCGGGTGATGAATATCGACATTAAAAGTATATAGGTAGTGCTCTCGTGGAATTTATTTGCTAGTTTATTGACGAGAAAAGCAGGGAGGCCCGAAATATGGTGACCTGCGGAACTTGCGCTCTTAATAGGTGTCGGAAGTTGTTAAGGTCTTTCAAAAAATGTCTATCTGGGCGTGATAGCTTAAAATTCCCGAATTTATATCTGCAACCTGCTTCTATTTCTGCCCTGTCACTAATCTTTTGCTGGATATATCATTTGTCATACGTTCACGAGTGACACGACCGTTATCCTGCGTATACCAACTTAAGGCTGCACTCTTCTCTCTTACAGAAGAGTTCGATTTGAAATAAGCTTTTAAAATGTTCAGTTTAGTGTCATCAGTATAGCGACATGGTGTGTAGCATTCGCAAAGCTCAAGAGAAAAACACCTGTGTTGTGCCTGTGTGCAGGGTTTCAATATGAACCTACCCACCACTCCCGCCAATCCAGAAAGAAAAACTATTGAGAGAGTTGAGCGGCATTTACTATTATTGTTCGACAACATGACGTTATAGACTAATTTGACCTTACTGAATTTGAAAATCCCGGTTTCCACTTCGAAAACTCTACCGGCAGCTTCAAAATCCAAGATGGCGGACAGAGAGCAAGTAAACCGGAAATGTATCGTTAGGATTACAATTTAAGTGTCATTTTTCAGGCCTTAGATCTCTCTTGATCCAGCGAAAGTGGTTTTAAAATGCATGCTATACATACATTTTTCATGGTAATTGGGTGGTGTGAGTAAAAATTAAGCAGAAGCTTCTACTTCGATTTTAGAGGAGTTGCTAAGCAAGCTTTTCCTAGCAACACCTCAAGAATCTAAGCAAAAGCTTTTGAAACTTTTTATTCACACCTCCCATTGTTCTATTACTATGATTTTACTAGCAACTAGAAACAGACAAAAAAATTTTTGTTCAGTTCGATTCTCGTCACAATTTTCATGATTCCAAGTGTATTTGTATAGACCGGGTGATACAAAACAACAGAAGTAACACTTTATCTGAATAAAATTGTGAAAATGTCAGAGGCAGTGTGAGTCAAATAGCACAAAATTACCTATTTAGCCCAGTCAACGAGGAAAAAATAGCGAAAATAAATCGTGTTTTGAAAATTGGTAGGGATGATCTCGAAAGCTTGTTGATTATTGTGTGAAAAGTACCCATCGATAGGAGGTGTGGAGTCGCCGCCATCTGGAATTATTGGTGTAATTGGGTATTTTTTCCAACTGAGCGATCCCTTCGGAAAATGGTTCGGTTCAAATAAAAGGCCATCAAATTTAATTGTCTATGAAAAAGATGCGTGTCACTTTTACGTATTTGTCGAGAAATTGACCTGCGAGCGTCGGGTGTGAGTCGTAGAGGCGATATTTAAGCCGGCGTTACCCAGGTGAAAAAAATTACCTGATAATCCAGGTGGGGTGTGTGATACCATCCATGGTGATACCCGAGAGACAATTTTTTTTTTATTGACACAGCAATTTGATTTTGAGTTTTAAGCGCATTTTCCATCTTGATGAAAATCGCTATTGCAACCGCTTTGTCCGTCCGTCCGTCCGTCCGTTCGTTCCTCGAACTTCTCCCAAACTAGACGCCCTAGCTTTCTAATTTTTTATTATTATAATTTATTGTTCATCAAGAAATTACATCCTTATAACAAGAGAAAAAAAATTCTTTCTTCTAATTTTTTCGCTGTTGAATAGCTGTTACTCCCAAAGGAGGGCTAGGCTATATTGAATGTCTATATTGCCCCGCCAACATAGAGAAAACCGCCCCCGATAAACTTGAAATAACATGATATTACAATTTCTCCCAGACCTACTGCTCTGGTGTTCTCGTTTTATGAATAATACATAGTTGCCACTTATAAACGTAAGCCCAGAAACATTTCGCCTTCAATATGCGCCGCCGATATGTAAAAATTGCTAAAAACCGCCCCCAATCACTTTAAAATGAAAAACATAAACCCAAAGACATAGCGATCTAATTCTTTTGGTATATGAACAGCTGACTCAAAATGGAAAAAGATAGGCTACTTTTGGTTAGTCGCCGCCCCCAGATTCCGCCCCCAAACGACAAATAGTGCAACTTTCACAATTTTACTGATTGAGATGTTCTCTCAAACATTTAGAAACTGCCAACTCAAATTGTGCAACATTTGCTTAGCCGAACGCTGCCGCTCCCACACACGCCGCCCCCAAAGTAAGAGATAAATGGAAAACATGAACCCGAAGACATAACGATCTAAGTCTTTCGCTATATAGATAGCTGACTAAAAATGGGAGAGGATAGGCTACTTGTGATATGGCGCCGCCTCCAGCTTCCGCCCCCAAAAGAAAAAAGTGCAACTTTCAACAATTTAGACTGATTCAGATGTTGATGTTACCTCAAACATTCAGAAACTGTCAACTCAAACTGTGCAAGAATTTCTTTGCCAAACTCTGCCGCTCCCACACGCCGCCCCCAAAGCAAGAGATGAATGTAAAACATGAAACCTGGAAAACCTGGCCCTTAAAGTAAGAGATAAATGAAAAACACAAACCCAAAGACATAACGATCTAATTCTTTCGCTATATGGATAGCTGACTAAAAATGGGGGAGTATAGGCTACTTTTGATATGGCGCCGCCTCCAGTTTCCGCCCCCAAAAGAAAAAAGTGCAACTTCCAACAATTTCCACTGATTTGGATGTTAATGTTACCTCAAACATAGATTAACTCCTAGCTCAAACTGGGCAAGAATTTCTTTGCCAAGCTCTGCCGCTCCCACACGCCGCCCCCAATGTAAGAGATATGTAAAACATAAACTTGAAGATTAACGATCTAATTCTTTCGCTATATGTATAGATGACTAAAAATGGGAAGAGATAGGTCACTTTTGATTAGTCGCCGCCTCCAGCTCCCGCCCCCAAACAAAAAAAATGCAACTCCCATAATTTTCACTAATTTGTCATATTTCCTTACACATTTGAAAATCCTCAACTCAAACTGTGCAACAGTTACTTTCCCGAATGCTGCCGCCCCCACACGCTGCCCTCAAAGTAAGAGATGAATGAAAAACACGAACCCGGAGACATAATGATCTAATTCTTTCGCTATATGGATAGCCGACTAAAAATGGGAAAGAATAGGCTACTGTTGATTAGTGGCTGCTCCCAGCTTCCGCCTTCAAACAAAAAAATATTGATGATTTAAAGAATTTTCATTCAAATCTGTTTCATTGACAAGTACCCCATTCTGATAACAAAAAATCACAATGAGTTTCTGGAGAGAGTGGGCAAAGAATGATGTTTCTCCTTCAACCAAATTTCTTTACATTCATAATATGCCTCTTCAAGAAAATGCGCTACTGAGACTCACGCACGTGAAGGCATACTCACTTGCTTAACATTAAACTAGGAATACTGTATCCATAGACATCGCTAACAATACAGTTTGTTGCACATGAAAGAATTCATTCTATGAGAAAACAAAGGAAAATGAAACATACGATTATTGCACAAACGAGCAAAAATGCTTTTAACAAAAAAAAGTCAATAACACTAGGATGACAATTTCATTGGAAAAAAAACATCTTATAAAGGCCAACAAACAAGAACGAAATAACAAAATCGAAAAAAAAGTATTAATTATTATTATTAAACTTTATTGTTCCCAAGAAATACATTCTTCTAACAAAGATTGATGAAAGATCGAAAAGTTTTTTCAAGTCAACTTGTTCGAACTTGTTATTCCAAATTTACACATCGGATTCGAGTTCAGAAGATTGAATTTAGTCGGAAAAGATACCAAACTTGTCGTGATCGGTTCTAAGTGGCCGACCAGAAAAACAAAAAGAGCCACCTAGCCAAGCTCCCTCCCCCCACAACCTCCCTCCAACAATGATCGACAGTTTTTGTGCCGAAATAGTATCAACGTGATATGATGCGTTGAATTACGACATATTCGCATCCAATGGATTGACGGGTGGTTTCATCCCCTCCATTTTGAGTTGAAATTCTCAATCGTAATTATAATAAGTGCATTGAGTATTATTGATAATTTTAGGGAAATATGCCCGAATGCAAGTTGAGCTGGAATAAGCACGAGTGCTTTTTTCTTTTTCAACTTGCATGAGTGAAAATTTGTCTAAAATTATCTAGAATTTTCAATGCACGAATTATATTTTGCCAGAAAATTTCATGAATCAAAGTAACCGACCATGTTTAGAACTCAAGTAACAAGGCGTTCCTCCGCTTTGTCTATAGAGCGCTGTCTGAGAACAACAACTCAGCCTCTGAAGATGTTGTAGGTCCCTCCACCTCAACTAATGGTCTTCCTGATGTGCAAGACACTCCAGGAAATCGTGTTGTGGTCAATTATGTAACAACTGTATTTTCAACTGTCAAAACTTCAATGATAAAAAATACTATTGTAGAAGTACTTTAATTTGTCGAATACATGATATATCTTTCAAGCCTTCATAATTGATTCCCAAATTGATATGAAGATAGACCCCATGGAATGTGACATTTTCAATCTTTGCAGGTAAGACGAAACCAAACAACAATTATGTCTCTATTTGAACGTTAACCCCTAGACTGCGGGAAGCGTACGTTCACGCAATTCGGCACCATCAAAAATACGCGGGAAGCGGATTTTCACAATTGCATGGAGGACGCATTTGAAGCGGGAAGTGTACATTTTCGCTGTTGAATTTGTTCTCAGGGATGGTCCATCTTACTCTGATCCAACTTTCAGGTGCCTCGGGCAACAAAAATATTTTACGCGCGTATAGCGGGAAGCGTACGAATCCGCTCTTTGTTAATGTCGTGCTACATCTACGCAAGCGTAGGTGTCAAAATAGTGGAGCTCATAATGAAGATTCTAATTTTTCCAAATGTGATTTTCCATTGTCATTCCTTGTTCTGTGAGAAATAAAGACTGTGGATGGAGAATTATTGCTTCAGTATAGGTAACTTGCGGGAAGCGTATGGATCCGTCCAAAGTGGAGTCGAAGTGACAGTCGCTAGCTGCGGGAAGCGGACGATTCCAAAAGCACTGAAAACCCCCGTTTTGTCAGAGCCACCGCTAAAAAAAACGCCCGCAGTTAAGGGGTTAATGATCTCATTTTTGTGACCCATTCTATAAATTTGAAAAGGACAAAGAATTACCGGTACTTGCACTAGTGCAATTATCGGGTATAATACCACGAATGCAATGAAAATTACTGATAATTCTGAAAAATGCGTGTTGCCTGAAAACAGCATGAGTTTGTTTTCTCTGTTGTTCGAAAGCTAAACAGGGGGAGGGCTCTTCTTTCGAACAACAGAAAAAAACAAACGAATGCGGTTTTCTTATGGCAACATGCATTCTCATGATTATCTGGTTCATTTCCATTGCAAAAGTGGTATTCGGAAGAATATTTACCGAATCATTCAACAAATTCTACACACGACAAAAAAATTGATGATACATGAATAGCCACCTAACTGTACTTAGCCGCAGAACAGAAAAGATAACCAGAGGCTGACGAAAAAAGTGTGAAATCATTATGACTGCTCAATCCCAAATCGTTTCACTTTCTTGTACGTGCCTCTGGGTCCCTTGAGTACTCGACTCGCTTGAGCATGAGTATCCCCATACAGTTTGCAGAGTCCAACGCTATAACACTGGACACGCATCATGTTTGTTTGACAGGAGGTGTTCAAACAGTGACAGATCAATTGATTTATCGATTTGGTCTTTCTTTGGTCTTTTCTTTCTTTCTTTGGTCACTGCTCGCTGCCCTTGGAGCACATCCTGAAGTTTTTGGGGTAATTTTGAGAACAGTCATACTGTATGTCTAGAAATAAAGGTTTATAAAGGAGCTGGAATCACCTCTAAATTTCTTGGCTAAGTCCTTCTTGACAATGAGAGGACATGTCCTTGGAATAATTATGTTCTCCCTCACAGTTCCGGTTGTTCCATAGTCAGTTTGACTTTCAGGGTCGTTGGAAGATCCATTCCAGTGGAAAGATTATCAGAAAAAATTATGGAAGAGATTGCTTTAAGATGATTTCTTCACAATCGTCCATGACATTTTCAACATGCTATACTGGTGGTACAGGTATTCCCACAACAACTGGATCTTTTCATTCAAGCTCATCGATTATAGCACCAATCCTTAGATCATTGAGCAGAATTTTGGCACCAAAACCAAGCTGTCTACTGTTGTCTGAAATTGCCTGCTGAACCACTAAATCCTCATCAACTTCGTCAGTCAATATGCGACCCTCAGGGGCTCCATAGTCTATATAGACGTCATTTACTTCGTAATCTGCATTTTCCTCATACTTACGCAATGTCTAACGCTTCTTGCAACGTAATACCACTGAAAAACAAAGTTTTGAATTTTTCTTCATAAAAACCGAAGAGACCATGCAAGCGCCTATCGGTCCCATATGGGACCAGCTACGTTTACATAAAACTGCAGAAAAAGTGGGAAAGTACTTCCACGTGATAGGTATAACATTGTCAATTTCGGTTTTATAAGGTCCTACTTTGACATGTATTGCATATATTTATCATCAAACTAATTAGAGTAAATCAAGTTACACTAGATGGAAATCCATTTTTCAATGAACAAATTTATTCGTCAATATTCAGCGATCATGTGTCTCTCACAAATAAATGAGAACTTACCGGAAATCAGATAAAAATTTTCGCCTAATATTCTTCTTTACATGGAGCAACTATTTTTCAGAAACATTGTCTCTACAAAGGCATCCCCATCCCTCCAACTACGTTGACTTTTGCTGGGTCCATATGGTCCCTATAGGCGTTAATGGGTTAAGAGAGCATTTTTGAAAAATTGAGCCTTGACTAATATTTTCATTAGGTTTTTACCAAGACCAATTTTCCACGTTTACTCTAAATCAACTGTCTGCGATAATATACAAACTTTCAACTTCCAACAACTGATATTGGAAATTGCCAGAATGCAACGATTCTTTTGGTTACACGAGATAGCGCTTTCTCGATAACGAGAGCTGAATTACACCGCAATCTTCACAGAAATATAAACGCGCGCGGCATTTTCCGCACGGCACACTCCCATGCGATACTCACGAGGTTTTCATTGTGCTCGACAGGTTTTTCTCTTTTTGCACAAACATCAAACGAACTGCATGTCTAAGTTAAGTTGTAGGGATATTTCCAGTTCCCACAAAAAGAAATCCTTGAACAGGTGACAAACGAGACGATTATCCTCGAAATGCTGATGTGCGGCGTCGGTCGTTCTGTTCCGGCATGGGGCTCGCACAGGGGCTTTCGCGCAGGACAATAATTAAAAATTAAATTAACATCGCTGGAAAAGCCGATTTGAAAACTTTTACTGCTGCTGAAGCGCGAAAAATTTTCTCTTTTGCACGCTCTTTTCAATGAATTCATTTTATTATAATGAACCAAGAGAAAAGTTATTTTGGTGTCGGCCACTATCAACTAATGTGTGTATCCATTGTAATGTGAATATTTATACTCCCGACTGATGTTTACGAGTTTTCATTGTACCAGGTAAATACCTGCCTGCATTGTGTAACTTGTATGTTACTTTAATATTGCGGCAAAAAGCTGCATACACCAAAATAAATACAAACACCAAAATATTGTGTTGATGTGCATATGTAGGTATGCACGCGAGTGAATAAAAAAGAAAAAGTAAAGAGAAAATTTAAACTATTTTTATGCGGCGTTGTTGACGCGAGGTGTGTGGTGGGTGGTGCCCATTCCTTTTTTTTTGTTTCAGTAAGCGGAAATTAAATTAAAGAGCTTATGACAGACGTGAACACGCGAGAATGAGTGACAGATACTTTCCGTATGCGAATTAGGGAAGGGCTGGAGAACAAAATATAGAAACTGAAAAGTCGCGGCTGTAACGTTTCATTGGCTTCGCTATATTTTGTTGACAATTTTGTTGTGCTCTTTTAGCCGAAAATGCTGCAGTGCCATGCCTCGCAGGCTGTAAATCTCGTACCAGAACCCTGCTTGATTCCAGAAAATACCCAAGGACTGATTAGCGACCGCATCATCAGCTTTAATTACGAAAATTGTACAGCAAAGGCCTCCCGATTTCTCCCCTAAAGCGGAACATCATCACTAGGGCGTCCCCGTCGAGCGTCCTCCACTTGTTGAGAAGGGTTTTTTCATAGTAAAAGTGTTTTCATTCCGATTTTATTGCCTGAATACAAATTTAATGCACGCCTCCTTTGACGTCTCTTTTCGAGAGGCCCGCGGCGTGGCGTGAAAATCCACCACCAGCACCGCCACTGCTGCGTCCCTCAATCTTCCACGACCCCATGCTTCACCAGTGAAAATGAATCGACATGGTATGGAATCTAATATTAAAAAATACAAACGTATACGTCAAATCTGTAGGTACGTGCGTGGGCGTGTGTGAGAATATCAAATATATGGCTTAATATATTTTTGAATACTGAGCTTGAAGAGGTGAGGAGTGAAGGGGACGAGTGCGAGGGGGTGTAGCCGGTGTGATCGGTTGTATATTAAAATCCAAAGTCGCAAGGCAAGCTTTCCGCCTCACTATTCTGCCAATGTTATTACCTTGTAACATCTGGCCACCCGCAAGTATCGCAGACACGATAACATGAATCATTTCGTGTTACGGAGCCATTCCCTCACCTAAAACAACACTCTCCTGCTAGAAGTCACGACAACGCAGAAAAGGAGTAACACGTCACGGAATAAAGCATACAAAAATCAAACACTGCCGGCACCACCATCGCCACTACAGGCCGGTCTCATAGGTCAATGAGAATCTCAGTTTTATTGGGTTTTCTTGGTCTCTGGATCCAGATTGTAGCAAAATATTTAGTCGGAAGGCTAATCCCAGACATGGCCTGGCTTTTCATGAACTTGAGAAATGCATGACAACCAGTGGTCGAAATGGCAATTTTTTACGAACCGGAACGCTAGGACTCTCGATGCGAGCGAAGCGAGCAAGCGCTGCAGGCGAAACTACCCCCCCCCCCCCCCATTTTCGAGACTCCCCCATTTCTGTTCCATTAAAAAGTTCAAGCAGCTTTTTTCAGATAATTCTAATGTGCTCAGGATATATAGTAGACAATTATATCCCATTTACGATGTACCTAATATTTTGCTGGAGTTCCAGAAAAATGGGTTGCGGTCATTATATCACTCTACGTTGAGTTCACGAACAGCTCAAAAAGTGATATTACTGAATTTTCTTTGTGGATGGATCTCCTTACAATAATAATGTATGATTATAATTTCTTGAAAGAATGAATGTGATGACAAGACAATAAAATTAAAATAATTCAACAAAAGATAAAATTAGATTGGAAGACAAGTTTAAACGTCTTATAGGCACATTTTTCACGAAACGGAACGACTTTCGACAAAATTTCACGAGACGGAACGATTTTTGAAAATATTTCACGAACCGGAACGCCGTTCCGGTCTGTTCCGGTACATTTCGACCACTGATGACAACCCAACAAAGCAAAACAGGGATGGGCTAAAATGATAGCCAATTTTTTGAAATTGTCAGAATGTGAAAGATATACTGGCCACACATTTCGGCGCTCCTCGGCCACTCGGGCCACTTTACTAGCAGAAAGAGGGAGCGTTATTTTGTCCCGTAAGTGACATGGAGCCTGGAAGTCGAGCAGTGTTGCGGAAGCATATGATACTGTCGTGATGGGTTTTGGTAAGGCTGAAGGCCTGACCTTCATGACTTTCTAAAAGGCTTTACTTTTTGAATGCAAGTCAGGTGGAGGTTGGAGGAGAGAACACGGTGATGTTCCAATTCGTTTTATTGAGCACACATAATCTATTCTACACAATGACATGTCGACATCCAAGACATTACAGATAAACTCGAGCACTATTTCACTTACACATTTTTACACCAGTATTTTTTTTTATTCGTTTATTCAACATCGGCCTATTTCCACAACGAGGCCTAAGTAATAAAGAAATGGATAATAATAATTAATTTAGAATCAAACCAACATAGTGACCTGCTGCAACTGAAATGATTGATTGGATTCCTGGGGCCTTGTCTTCTTTAGTCTTATAGTGAGTCAGAGATCTTAGTAACGTTACCAACGGCCCCATCTATCAAAGACATTCCGCAGATGCTATGTTCCAAAGGCATCAGGCAGGCGAGGGAATGAAACACAAATTCCACGTATAGTTACACCATCGCCAGACGATGGTAAAGTGTACACACGTATACTCAAGCCGAGTAGAGCAATGTTAGAAGACAACAAACACGCAAGTATATGCGTGTTACATGATGAGTGAATAGGCAGCAGTCACACTGGAGCCACCACCACCCACTACCACCCACTACCACCAAGCGAAATAATCGGCCATGGTCTCACTGAGCCAAGAGCCACCGTCCAGCGTCCACCGTTAACCACCGTTTCCCCCTCCTGAATTTGACATATCAACTGTCACTTCTCATGTTGCCAACCTATAGCGCTCCGCTCAACCACTCATCAGCTCATGACAAGTTCTGTGATTGCAATGATTTCGTCAGACGACTCAGATATCGACGAAGTTGTAGCTCATTTTGACTTTGACGAAATCCAACGTTTGTGCGCATATCAGTCGGTCACGCACTCACGTCACGGCAACGAACAGAACGAAAAACCCTAGACAAGAAATGTAACTAGTTTTGGCCCGCCAAAAACCGCCGTTTCTTCTGCATGGGCATCAAGATGCGTATTGTTAACCACCAACCACTGACCACCACTTTGGAAATTTCAAACACATGGCCACCGGTGGTCACTGAGCGGTGGTAAAAGGTGGCTGCAGTGGGACCAGCATCACTACACTGTGTGCGTTTGATTTTTGGTTGATGGTAGTGGGTGGTAGTAGGTGGTGGTGGATGGCTCCAGTGTGACTGCTGCCATACATACATAATATAAGTCTTAGATACATTACTAAGATCTCTGACCTCTGAAGTCAAACGAAGAAAAACAAATGAATCAAAAAACATCATTGGAATGACGGACGCTTCGTTTAAGGAGAACAGATCTACCAATATATAAAAATGAAAATCACCTGACCACAGCCTGAAAGGGTCTATTGCAGAAAAGTGTCAGTGTTGATGAATGTTACCGGAATAAAGTTTTTGGAAATTCAGAGCCAGTAAGCCTACAATTTGTCGTTCACTTCTATCCTGCAATTCTGTACCCAACCATCACCATCGTCACTGCTAAGAACAGCTCGCCACTGTTCTCGTTGTTTGCACCTAAATCAAGTTGACTTGACTTTGACATATTATTGACGTTCGACGCAAGCAAGCCGAGCTCGTTGGCGCTGGTTGAGGTTGACAGCAGAAATCCCAAATAGGTTGGGAAATGTAACTTTTGACCACTGTACCGGCTGTAGCTCAGCGGTTGGAGCGTTGGGTTGCGAACCTAAAGGTAGTGCGTTCGAATCCACGCGGTAGCAATGATGGAAAATTTACTGCTGTCGTTAACCTTTCCGGCAAACGACACCCAGTCGCTATAAATAACTGGGTACCTGCGTTCTGTGTGGATAAAAGGTAATCAGGCGGTTGTCTGAGGCGTTATACTTACCCCATCACCTCGGACCTCTAGGGGTCCACGACAACCGGGTAGTGGATACAAAGAACGGAAGTTCTAACCTTCCGCTTTGTGGGCCCAGTCCCTCAATGGGATGTAAAGCTGCACTATTATCATACTTAATTATATTATAGTCAGAGAAAAATAAATTTTAGCAGAGCTCGGCAAGATAATAATAAAAACTGTAAATGTACCTACATCTCACCGCTACGGCAAACCATTCGCGAACTATATGTAGCAATAATGTAGGCAATATGCTCCTATAGGCACTATGCACATTTTGAATATCCCGCCCGTTCAACCACCCTCATGCGGCAGTCGCGAACATATGTGTAAGGAAAATTGTCAATATTGAAAATGAATTGTTGAAATTGACATTTGCAAGCGGTATGATTATTTATCCAATCCTATTGAATAATGCACGCCTTATCACGCGCATATATGCCTGCATATTTCAATAAGACTGGATAAAGCATAGTATTCTACTCGCGGGTAATGGCTGTTACTCATTCGGATGCTTTACGACACTCGCCATCGGCAAACTGCATCCTCATGAGTAAGCAGTAATCATTACCTGCTTGTTGAATAATATACTATTACATGGCATTGTTGTTATGGTAATAAAGAAACATTACTTTTCTATTGTCAAGTTACAACGGAACACCACTTATAGTTTCCCTCGCAGTTTCCTTAACAGTACGAAGCGGCTGAAGGGACATATCATTTATAATAGAAAAATTTGGATTAACTACGTGATGGTATCACAAAGTTAAGTGGGGAGGGGGACTTTAGTACGAGTTACTATCACGTAGTGAACTTTAGTACGACTCACTATCACGTAGTAAATTTTAGTACGACTTACTATCAAGAAGTAAAGTGGAGAGGGAGTTTACTACGAGATAGTAACTCGTACCAAAGTCCCCTCCCGATTTAATTTTGTGTTACTATCTTGTAGTGAACTCCCTCTCCGCTTTACTACGTGATAGTAAGTCGTACTAAAGTTTACTACGTGATAGTAACTCGTACTAAAGTCCCCCTCCCCACTTAACTTTGTGATGACTTTAGTACGAGTTACTATCACGTAGTAAAGTGGAGAGGGAGTTCACTACGAAATAGTAACACGAAATTAAATCGGGAGGGGACTTTAGTACAAGTTACTATCACGTAGTAAACTTCAGTACGACTTACTATCACGAAGTAAAGTAGAGAGGGAGTTTACTACGAGATAGTAACACGAAATTAAATGGAGAGGGAACTTTAGTACGAGTTACTATCACGAAGTAAAGTGGAGAGGAAGTTTACTATGAGATAGTAACACAAAATTAAACAAGGAGGGAACTTTAGTACGAGTTACTATCACGTAGTAAACTTCAGTACGACTCACTATCACGTAGTAAACTCCCTCTCCACTTTACTACGTGATATAAACTCGTACTAAAGTCCCCTCCCATTTAATTTCGTGTTACTATCTCGTAGTAAACTCCCTCTCCACTTTACTACGTGATAGTAAGTCGTACTAAAGTCCCCCTCCCCACTCATTTTTGTGATACTATCACGTAGTTAATCCAAATTTTATTATAATAAATAATATGTCCCTTAAGCCGCTTCGTAGTACCCGTAGGTAGGCAATGGAAAAGTTAGTTTTTGAACAAGAAAGCTACCAAAAAGTCGTGAAAATGACACTCCATAGCAAACGGGGTTTGACTTTTTGCGTTAAAAACTGGCGGTAACGAAACGTACGATGCCGTCAAGAGAAACCACTTGATTCCACCACAAAGCTAGTATAATATAATTTGTTTGAAATATTGCCGGGCATAAATTACGAGCGTGCAGCACTAAACAACCCCGTATTCGAATCGTGCAGGTTGGCAGCCCTTGATGTAAATATATTTTGAACACTCCGGCAAGACACACCGAGCGTGACGGAGACAAAACATACAACGTTTATAAAAGCATTACAAAATCACAGGCGCAAGACTGCCACGCAAAAACTTCCATTACATCCTAAAATATCATGGCTGAAATGAAAATTTCGACGTTGCAAAAAAAAGAACGTCACCAATAATGGATTTATCCGCGTGCGGTCGATCCAAACAATTCTAACAAACGCACCAGGTTTTGTAATTAAACCTTTCGATTTTAATGATTCGCTGGCCGTCCGATGTATTACGAAAGTTCCTTTTTGTCCATCAAACATGTTAAATTCAACGCTAGTGTTGTTTATTGACTCGTATCGTGACAAACATACGAGATACCGGCCGACGGAACTGGAAGTTTGTGTATTGCTCGGGGTCGTCTTTTGTTAAAGTTCGATGTGTGAAAAAAACAAAAAGCCACGGCCGGCGCGCGAAACTTAGTTTGCGACGTGTTACGTTTTTGTGTGAGAGGGATGTTATAAACATCTATTCTACATCAAAAGAGCGAAAAGAGAGAGGATCGATCTAACTCTAAAGCGTTCACTTTCATGTGCTTTAAAGCCAAAAATGGCCGAAAGCTCAATATTTGTAGCTATTTTCCATATAAATCAAATCCCTGGTGCGCGGGCCTAAATGACAAGGTGATAGAAAAGGTTTAAGCGGGTTTCATACGGGCCACGCGTCGGTTCGTTTGGCGGGGGGCGTATTTCACGCCACTGCGCTGTAGTTAATTGTTCTGGTGTTGGCAATCCTGAAATCAAGCTTGGCAAAGCGCTCATCCGTAGAAAATAAAGGGAGCAAAATGAAATATCGACTATCTATTATGACGGGGTGGGTACTTGGGAGAGTGTATGGTGTCATTTAGTTAATATCGGTCTGAAAATAAAATATAGCTGGCAACGCGATAGTTAATAACAGGGGCAATCTGTTATTTCGGGGGAAGTGGAACACACTCGGTTCTCTCCACTGAATGCTCGCACTAATACACAGATCGTAACGGAACTAAATTAAAAATGTTACGGACCGTGTCTCGCCAATCTAGCTGGAAATGTTTGTCGTGTACAGCAAAGCGCGTTAACTAATCACGACGGTGTTAGTTTGGTTATAAATTTATTGCCTAATTCGGTTGGGAAACGCAGCCTTTTTGAAATAACATGCCGAATAGCTTTTTTGTCAGTCAGACAGTCATTCAAACGATTCAAAAATTTAACTTCCCGTGCAGTTAACGTAAACATAAAGCAAATCATAAAGATGACTCGTCGTATAAAAGCCATTTGCGATGATATCACTGAAAGGTATATCCCCGCTTAAGTTTCGTCGTGAGTACCTCTACGTAGGTATGTGTAAAGAGCTTTTGTACTTTAGCCAAAGTACAATGCGGAAAAGTTTTTTTCCCATTGTTGAACGTTGAAACTCCTACCAGCATAAGTATTTATAGTCCTGTCCCTAGCAGTACTTCTGTAGGAAAAACGATGTAATCAAAATTTTCTTTTTGGAATCGTTAGAGGATCATCCCAGGACAAATAATCACTCGGGTGCTTTCGCGATTTCTGGTACATTTTCCAGCAATATCGCATCAAAGTTGGCGGCTGGTCAATTCTTCAGTTCGCTGATATTTCTTGGAGTTTTTGCGATTTTTTTCAAATAAAAGTACTATTCTACTCAAAAAACAATTCCGGATCGAATGGTGCTGTCAGATTTTGACTACTTACGTTATACCGGGTGAAAAAAAAATAAAACGAGTTTTATAATTTTTTTCCAACTTTTTAGTTTCTTGGCCGATTTTCACAACTTTATGTCCAAAGCTCGCTGACTAAGTCGTCTACTGAAATCCATTGTCAATATAGCCAAATTATCATAAATCAAGATGGCGGCGGCGAACCCAAATAAAAATGTGTCGTATTTCGAGAATTTTTTTTTGATTTGTAAACTTCGTAAAGAACGACACTGATGGTGGATTCTGGAAGATTCAGCTTTCTTCTGCAATTTGGAACTAGATTTACTTGATTCGCACATTCCACTGTGAAAATATAGTGAATTAAAGGAAGGTCCACTTGTGATTTTTTCCAAATTCACAATAAATCAGCAGTTTAAAAACCTCCCGCGAATCCTTTTTTCTGAAGCAATTTGTACACACTTGGTAGTGATCGTTACCTGTGTGCATAGGCTACAAATACCGTGTTGGTGCATGGCCGAAGTTTCGAAATTTTAGATGATAGATGACGTGAATGGTGGAGGTGCGCATGTCAAATATCGAATATTCTACTTTTTGTTCTCACATGTTCTGAACGAAATTTCTATGAATGGTTGGCTTAATGGTCAGCTGGATGAACACACAACGAGAGTCAAATGTTGAAAGAGTCGAAATGTGAAATTTTCAAATAGACGACTTTACTTCTTTGGAGAAAATAAAACGGTTCTATCCGTTGGTCCAGGAATTTTAGCTGTTAAAATCGCAAATAGCGAACAAAAATGATAGCTACCCGGATTTTTGTATATAAGCTCAGTTAAGCATGTAGTTCAACATAGTCAAAGTTCTCAAGAATCCGGTGTGAGCTTCGGCCGTTGTGGCCTCGAGAAGAACTTGAGGATCAGTTTTTCGCGTATATCTCGAGAACAATAGCACTTGGGGAGAACGTGCTTGGGAAGAAATTGTTGAAAATTTTATTGTCTATAAGAAAGGTCCTTACACGTTCCATCGTCAGTCCACTCTTTCTTCGTCAAAACACAAGAAAATTAAAATAATCCAGGTGCTCGATGCTGAAGACTGTATGGACCTTGAGTTTTATGATGGCGGGGTGCCACTTGGTAGAGGTGTTGTTCGATCTATTATGTTTTGACTGTGACTATTCACATCAATACCAACTATGCCGGCGGCATATACAGGGTGAAATAAAAATAAGAAGTTGAAGAAATGTACCTCAAGAACCAAAATAGGTGGAGACATATAAACCGCCAAAAATATTTCTAATTTCATGGCCATGAAGTCGTCGTAAACTTGGATCAAATATGTTGAGCCGTTTCTGACATATCTTCAGAAGACTGAAGTCGTTACGGAAAAAAAGTAGTTTTCCGTCTATCAGTAACTCTTCAGATATTGAATCGAAACTTGGTGTTTTGAATCGAAACAATGATAAATCACATTTAAAATAAAATAATAGTGAAAAACACTTTCTAGGCCAACTACTTCAAGAAAAAACACAGTCAACTTTTTTTCTGATGAGTAGACGAAAAAATTATTTTTTTCGGTAACAACTTCAGTTTTTTGCAGATATTTCAAGAACGGCTCAAGATATCTGATTCAAATTTACGACGACTTCATGACCATGAAATCAGAATTATTTATGGCGATTTACATGTCTTCGCCTATTCTGGTTCTTGAGAAACAAATGTTCAACTTTTTATTTTTATTTCACCCTGTATATGCCGCCGGCATAGTTCGTATTGATGGCTTCAAGTTTCAATCAAGAAATAGTGGAGCAACCAACACCTCTACAAGGTGGCACTTCGCCATCATAAAACTCAAGGTCCATACAGTCTTCAGCATCGAGCATCTGGATTATTTTAATTTTCTTGTGTTTTGATGAAGAAAGAGTGGACTGACGATGGAACGTGTAAGGACCTTTCTTATAGACAATAAAATTTTCAACAATTTTTTCCCTAACACGTTCTTCCCAAGTGCCATTGTTCACGAGATATACGCGAAAAACTGATCCTCAAGTTCTTCTCGAGGCCACAACGGCCGAAGCTCACACCGGATTCTTGAGAACTTTGACTATGTTAAACTACATGCTTAACTGAGCTTATATACAAAAATCTGGCTGGCTTTCATTTTTGTTCGCTATTTGCGATTTTTACAGCTAAAATTCCTGGACCAACGGATAGAACCGTTTTATTTTCTCCAAAGAAGTAGAGTCGTCTATTTGAAAATTTCACATTTCGACTCTTTTAACATTTGACTCTCGTTGCGTGTTTATCCAGCTGACCATTAAGCCAACCATTTATAGAAATTTTGTTCAGAACATGTGAGAACAAAAAGTAGAATATTCGATATTTGACATGCGCACCTCCACCATTCACGTCATCTATCATCTAAAATTTCAAAACTTCGGCCATGCACCAACACGGTATTTGTAGCCTATGCACACAGCTAACGATCATTACCAAGTGTGTAGAAATTGCTTCAGAAATAAGGATTCGCGGGAGGTTTTTAAATTGCTGATTTATTGTGAATTTGGAAAAAATTACAAGTGGACCTTCCTTTAATTCACTATATTTTCACAGTGGAATGTGCGAATCAAGTAAATCTAGTTCCAAATTGCAGAAGAAAGCTGAATCTTCCAGAATCCACCATCAGTGTCGTTCTTTACGAAGTTTACAAATCAAAAAAAAATTCTCGAAATACGACACATTTTTATTTGGGTTCGCCGCCGCCATCTTGGTTTTTGATAATTTGGCTATATTGACAATTGATTTCAGTAGACGACTTAGTCAGCGAGCTTTTGACTTAAAGTTTGTGAAAATTGGCCAAGAAACTAAAAAGTTGGAAAAAAATTATAAAACTCGTTTTATTTTTTTTTCACCCGGTATAACGTAAGTACTCAAAATCTGACCGCACCATTCGATCCGGAATTGTTTTTTGGGTAGATTAGTACTTTTATTTGAAAAAAATCGCAAAAACTCCAAGAAATATCAGCGAACTGAAGAATTGACCAACCGCCAACTTTGATGCGATATTGCTGGAAAATGTACCAGAAATCGCGAAAGCACCCGAGTGATTATTTGTCCTGGGATGATACTCTAACGATTCCAAAAAGAAAATTTTGATTACATCGTTTTTCCTACAGAAGTACTGCTAGGGCCTGGATTATTATATACAGGATGGCCCAACAAAAAGTTCCCACCCTCAGTAACTTTTTTTGCGATCATTTGTTTGAGCAAAAACAGGTCGATTTAGATTTCGAGTGGTAGATCTAACGTATGTATTGACATTTTTCATCTTCAACCTTCAACCCCTCTGAAACTTGAACTTTGAAATTTCAAATTATATCACCTACTTTACGATACATCAAATTGCAGAGAGTATCTTCTACATGGAAAGAAAACTATTGTAATCGTGCAGAAGAAAAGTTGTGAGATTTCTACGAATATATCCATTTTGAGGAACCGCAAGACGATTAAGAATGATGTCTGTCTGTCTATCTGTCTCGATGTGGGTGGGTGGGTGGCTGTGTGTGTGTCTGTAATCTCCTCCCGAATCGTTGACCCGATCGACATGAAATTTGGTATGTGGACATGGTTCTTCTGTGGAATGAGCCCATTAGTTCTTTACCGTCATTTGTCAAACAGAAGTGTCACTATCAACACATTTCAAGAGCTATATCTCACGGAACATGACTTGCGGTATATCATTTGAAAGCTCTTGAAAAGCTGTATTCAGAACAGTTGGAAGTATTGCCCTATCTGTCGTCTGTCAAATAATAAAAAATGTCAAACTTCAAAACTTCATCATTCAATTATTCATGGTGGGAAGCAACACAACAAAAGGGTCAAATTGAGTCTGAAGTTGCAGTTTCCCGCCATTTTCCAGTCGGGCGCTTTGAGTTTTCAAAATCTCTCCTAGCCGTTCCCACCCGAGAGAGCCTCTTGCTCGTGTTTGAACTAGGACGAGTCGCTTTTGATGCAGAACTCCACTCAAAAATTTATTCCTGCTCGGGGATCGACTTTTTTCGGAAAATTCCTACTGATATCGAAAGTAGATTGGATTCATTGGACATCGTGTAGACTTATCAGCAAAGTCGACATGGTTCCGGTTTTCGGTTTTCCGACGGTAATTTTTTCCAAATGAAATTTGCACATTCCGTAAATTGTAAAAAAACTGCAGTGCAAACTTCGACATGCGGTGAGCCTGGGTAAGCCCCACGAAATATTTATTTTAGGTGCAAACATGCTGGGTATAAAAGTTGGAAGAATGATTGAATTAATACCCTTTGCGTAGGTCATCCCAACAGCTATACCCTCTCAAAAAAAGAACTATCCTTTAAAAAACCAGTACTTCCGCAATACCTCATTTGTTGGAATTTTTTTTTAAATCTGTCGCAATAGTTGGCCGCTACGATGATTTCATTCGCATATCTAGCCGAAACTACCCCTTCAACTACCCCTGCATAGCGCGCATATAACAAATGAGGTATTGCGGAAGTACTGGTTTTTTAAAGGGTAGTTCTTTTTTCGAGAGGGTATCTGTTGGGAGGACCCACGCAAAGGGTCATCGTGTAGCATCACTTTTTTAGTGGAACAGTTGAAAAAGACGTTTTTTGGAATTTTCATGTATTCCATGTCTTATCATACCAACTCTGTCCCTGTCCCTTGAAGTCAAGGGGTAGTTTTTAGGGAGCTGTACGTGTGGGGTCATCGTAGTATCCTTATTTCAATCCAATTATTGTAAAGCACTTTTCTTAGGCCTTTAAATGAAGCATTGCATATCTTGTTGTGAGACGGTGTCCCAAAAGGGGTAGTTTCTAAGGGAGGTGGAGGCTCAAATGAAAATCTTCGTGAGCAAATTCAATATGGACGCTGTTTGAAAACAAACAATGTCTCTATTTCTTTTTCTTAATCAGAAAGTGCATATTTCAGAAAATTGAGCACGATTTTTGGAAAAAAAGTTAGGGTCAAAATTCCAAAACCGTTTCGACATAATGATACAACCTTTCAAAAGCAGGTGATAGAAAAAATCTCGGACTTTTTTTTTTCGAAAGTTGTACAAGGTGAAAGATTGACCATATCTGCACGCTCTCCGTTGGCACCCTGTATATGACAAATTGTGCAATAAAACTTATCATCAATACCAGCACTCGATAGCCAAAGAAATGATCTTTCCTCAGATGCCTGGATTTCTGGAATCCGACAAATATTTTTTGAGCTATCTCAATTTGAAAACGCACCTAATTTTTAGGTGTTGCAGTTCAGTAGTCAAGCAGTTTAGTTAATGCCTGTTTATCAGAGGCGCCACCCACAATTGAAAATAATAATTTGGAAGATAACTATTTTGATTTCTATTGAATGACAAAATCTCCATCCCATGAGCATCTACTTGTGTACGTCTTTCATGAACTTTTATATTAGTGACAAAATAGGTACGTCGCAGTATTGAAATCAGGTAACACTTGGAGTTTTTCAACACCAAAACTCACATTGACGGGGGTTCCCAGAATTCGATTATTATGATTTTTCAGAAACAACATTTTTATTGCGGTTGTTTTTAGGATGTGTTTCCCACAAGAAGTGGTTCGTAGTTTGTCCGTCTGTACGTCCGCACTTGGCCCTAATTATTTCTCACGGAATCTAATTGCATCATATACAGGGTGGTCCAGGTTATAGTAGCAATAAGTTACCATTCGATTGACCATCGAAAACTAGGTCGACACGCATAATTTTATTTTTCTCCAAAACGCTTTCCAAGAGATACAGCCCTTCAAAGTTCGGTTTTAAAAATCTTATTTTTGCAATAACTCTCAAGTCATCAGAGCGATTTTAACCAAATTTGGTACAAATACTCATAAAATAGATACTCATCACTAAACGTCGATAACTTTTGTCGAAATTGTCCAGTGGCGTAGATACGGGAGGATTGTTCAACTTCTCCCACCCCATTTCCTACGCCACTGGATATTTTTGAAAAGTTCTTTTTTTTGAATTCCTTGTTCAATTTAGAAAAAAAGTTACTCCTGTAAAATTTTGATGAGAAGCTTCGTTCCCGAGATATTTGGGTTTGAAACTTTGGATACGCCTCGAAATCGTGACTTTCGAAGGCCTAAAGATCAAAATCCAAGAAAACTCATGATTCCTCAACTGGAATGAGTTTTCCAGGTCGTTTAAGTTGATTTGTTGCTATTTTTTGCTAAGAAACAAGGCGTTTTCAGAGAAAAACAATTTGGGCTCTGGAAAGTGGCGATTTCGAGATGTTTTCCAAAGTCTAAAACCCAAATATCTCGAAAACCAAGCCTCTAATCAAAATTTCACAAGTGTAACTTTTTTTTCTTAATTGAACAAGGAATTCAAAAAAAGTATACTTTTTCAAAAATATCCAGTGGCGTAGGAAATGGGGTGGGAGAAGTTGAACAATCCCCCCGTATCTACACCACTGGACAATTTCGACCAAAGTTATCTACGTCAAGTGATGAGTATCTATTTTATGAGTATTTGTACCAAATTTGGTCAAAATCGCTTTGATGACCTGGGGTTATTGCAAAAATAAGATTTTTTAAACAGAACTTTGGAGGGCTGTATCTCTCTTGGGAAGCGTTTCGGAGAAAAATAAAATTATGCGTGTCGACCTAGTTTTCGATGGACAACCGAATGGTGAATTATTGCTACTATAACCTGGACCACCCTGTATACATCAGAACTCATAAATTTTTTGATAACGTTGAATTGAAACAAATAACCTAGGCATAAAAATAATATTGCATTATCAAGGCAATTTTACATGAAATTGAAATAATTATATTCGAGGACGTTGTAGAGAGGAAGCCTAGCTACGATGAGAGGTCCAGCGACAGACATGATGACGATTTTTTTTCCAGAGCATCAACTTTCGGAAACTTTTGCAAATAACGACATTGGCAATACGATTGCATTCACCTTTTAATAAATAGTTGGCATTTTACAAGGTTGGTGCATTTAAAAATATTCCAAGTCAAAAAATATTCAAAAGTCTTGGAGAAATTTTATGCATGAATCTGGGTGCTCGTTGTGCTATGCCCGCAGACTATATCGCTCGGTATGTGCGCGAACCAGCCACGGGGAGGAAGTTATAATTTAGAGAAAGTACGGGTACTTACCATTTAAATGATAATTTAATTCATTGTTAAGTTTTGTGCGAGGAACAACGAATAACAGAACAACTGTTGTGGGAAATGATAACATAAATCAGCATAATGTCAACTTAAGAAAGGGGTGCTGGGGCTGCGGCCTTAAGCACCTTGAGTTCGGGATTTTTACGTGGTTATACATTATCTTTATTAAGACGGGCTTTGCACGCCCACAACGTGTTTAAGCGGTTTAGAGCAATTAAACCTGAGTTTGGTTAGGCGTAAATCAAACGGACACAATTCGCCTTTTTGTACAAGTGCGTATACCACCTTTTCCAGAGCATTTCCTGTGGAAACTTTGTTTGAAAAATCCGATTCCAGCCGAACTGTTAGCTTGTTTCGTTTCTACATGGTTCGATCTGCTTTCTGATATTGAGGCGGCCCCTCGTAGTTTCCCGTCAGAAATACATATTTTTTTGCTGTAATTTGAATGTGGTGGCCTTGTTGGCGCGAGGCTTAGCACTGATGCTAACAACAATGTTTACGTTTGTTGGAATTGTCATCTCTTTCCAATTAAATGCCAAACTCATGCTTGACAAATTGTTCGCTGAACCCCTGGTATGTCCCAACACCGGGTAGGGATTCTTAACGACCATCACCAACATCGCATGGGGTCGTCGGTCGGCACCATCGTTCACATTTTACGTGCTTTGCGACACGCCTTGCATTAGGCAAGCATTCCAATTAAATCAAGAAAAGTCAGCTATACCCATGATAATACGAGTTCGAATTCAGGCTGCTATCTCTTTTTTAATATATCCTATACTAATTCCATTGGAATCTTCCGTGAGAAATCCTTGTAGACGCTGTAAAAATTTAGAATCTGACACTGACAGCATGGATGGCAGAAAAACACTAGATGAATGCAACCATTGTTTATCTACGTCATATATTCTAACATAATTTAAATAATATTCTAATATCAAAGCTCAAATCCTGCTGGCCAAATTTCCTGCGTGCTTTATTTCGATCACTTAGACTCTCTACAGTTCATCCAGGATGCCGTAAAACTATCCAAGGTGGCAGTTGAAAGATCGACAAAAAATACTCTGATGATTGCCTAGTTGGAATTACCCCATTAGTTGGATCACTTATTCGTGATTGTCACTCGAAATCACAATTTTCATGCCATTGTTTTTTTGTGCCGCCCATCATCGCCGTGAATTGAAATATTTACTCGAAACGCATACCTATCAACCTACTGACAGCATAGTTATATTTCCGAAGATAAATAAAGTAACGAGTTTATTATCGACCATTTACATGAACAATCTAACAATGTCACAAGTAAAAAAAGTTCCAACACTTTTTTAAGATTATTGCTTTAGTGTGGACATTTCGTCCGCCCGAATGTCCACATAAACTAGGTATAGGTCGAAAACGTTATGAAATGATGAGTCTTGTTAAAAATGCATAAAGTTATCTATTATTACACAGCTCCTATCCTACGTTTTGGACGTCATTGACCGAATTTTAGAGTTCGAAAGTGAAATAAACCACTAATGCAACTGAATAAAAAATGCGACGACGCGACGCACCGATGTTCCACACAAATTTTTGCCTTTCACAGTTCTATTGTTGGAAGAACTGATCAATTCGAAGTTGCAAGAAAGAAAAAAGTTGCGTGGTTGTAAACAATCATAAGTAAAATTAATTATGCGTAGTTCTTGTTGTGCTGAGTCTGGTACTTATACCATGCGATCAACAAAATTCGGAATTGGGGTATGCTGTGCTCTGTGGCCGAAAGCAGCTTGACATCCTGAAATTTGACCAGGTCACAGCCTACCTCAATCCCGAATTTTGTTGATCGCATGGTAGAATAAAAAAGTCTTTTACTCCGAATAACGCATTGTTTTTCATTTTGCGACTATAAGAAAGTCATTTCGATTCGCAAATGACGTCGTTCACGTATCGAAAGAGGCTCCATTTCGATACGCATTTTTGAATCCCAAATGTTGGCAATATCAGCGGGCATGACATCGACATGACAGCACTCACTGACAGAAGAGCTTAGGAGACATCACTTGGCAGAAAGGGTTAATTTCAGAAAAATCTGGCTCATTCCTTATGATAAAACTGTGCTTTCACCATCAAGAGCAATTCCCAACAATTTTGTTAGCAGAGGCTCATATTTTACATTTTTTATTAAAAAGAAGCATGGAATACATAGTTGCAAAATAGAAAAAATTATACATGTATAACACACTTTTTAAAAGACCTATTATTGTCACACTCGTCAATTGAAGTTGAACTGACTGAAACTGACATCTAAAACTAAAGAGGGCTGAAACTTGTATGGCTGAACTGTTATTAATAGAGGACAGAGGTAGTAGGCATTAGCAATTATCTTAGGACCTTAATTTAGCAGATTTTCAAATTGCTATTTTTGATTCCTCTGTTTTTTCAAAATGTCTATTTTGCAAAAGAATGGCCTCATATATGTATTTATGTGATCTCTGATTCTATATATAGATGTTAGCCCAGAGGGCTGACAATGCCAAAAACAGTCCCCGCCGTTATAAAAGCGAAATATGCATGGCATGCTCATTTTAATGAAACATCAGCGCTTTGCTCAGCTCGCTCGATTATTATTGGTCAACTACCGCGATGATAATACTACCGAGCGTTCATTAATTAAATGGGTCTAGGGTGCCTGTGACTTTGGAAACATCTGTCGGAACTAGCATCGTTCATTTGATGTCTGTAATTTTTTGGTTATCGTAATTTGTCAAACCAGTCGCAGTTTTCGTTTTCGGAACATTGAAAATGTGGTTTTCACGGCAGGGCACAAAATCTACATGATCAAGAAGTATCTTCGAACTTGAAGTATTCTCGTGCACTTATGGCAGATCAGAGATCAATAATATGGGACGTAACTTGTCAAAGTTTGATAAATTTATTACAAAAGGATTACGCTAGTTTCGACAGACGTTTTTGAATCCACAGGCACCCTTGACCCATTTAATTTATGTACTCTCGGTATATTATGCACCAGCGTAAAAAAAATAAGCTGTTATAGCATTCTCTGACGTGGTTTATATACTTTTTTCTCATAACTGGGAACTTACACCCTATTTTGTAACGATTTTATCTGAAACAAAAAATTGAATCTACCTTTTCACTAAAGTCATGTGGTTTGGATTTCAAATCAAGTGCTTTTATTTCCCTGTTTCTGAATAACCAGTCAATTGACATTGCGATAAACAAAGTTCTTAATTATTCGTTCTTTGGTTCGTTCTGGTGCTTTTCATTCAATACTGATTCAAAAACAATAATTAGAAAAACCTCGTTATCCTTCGCCTTCCTAGTTCCACACTCTTCAGTCTGAATCGTCGTGCATAGTTAAATTTGTCACGGGATAAAAGCGTTAGAGGGCAAACATTGACTGAGGAAGGGAGGAAGGAATCAGCGGAAACAAACTTGGGGAACAAAAATCACCTTTCATGAATCACCCTGCATAATGAACAAAAAACACGTAAAGTGGAAAAGGAATGTTTCGAGAAATGTTTGTTTTGTTTTGTATTATTTTTTTTTGCAATTTTGCATCATTGTGGTTACTAAACTGGGCAACAATTGAAGTGATTCACTCGAAAATTTTGTCTCACTTCAAATGTGAATATCTCGGGAAAAAATGAACCGATTTTGGAAATCGTTGTCATGCTGGATAGCGTGTTCCTTTGACTGTAAGATACTTGGATGGTACAGAGGTTCAAGGACGTTGAGTGGGCCATACAGGGTGGAAACAGAAGAAGTGCAAAACCGATCCACATTATTCATTGCCCCGCTTCTGTGAAAAAAAAAATGCCCCGCTTCTGTGAAAAAAAAAATCGGATTTTTCTGAGTGCAGTTTTGAAAAGCACATATCAATATCTCTAAACCATTTTCGAATTTTGATCGTAGTGCGGTTTTTTTAAAAGTTGTGAATTTTTTTTTGTACTACCGCATTTTTTAACGCCGATTTTTCCAGTGCTCATGTACTGCATTCAAATTTGAAAGGATTGCATTATGTGGCTGAAAAAACTGTTCATGAAAAAACTTGACGTAAATGACACTTAGGGTTGCCACTGCCTTCGAACGTCTGGTACCTTTGACAAAGCAGGAGCATGTATGGGCATGTTGCGGTCCTAATAAATACTTTTTCTTGCACTATATAACAACTGTAAAACAACTACTGCATTAGTCCTAATTCGCAAAATATTTTTACGGGGTGCTTCATTGGAAATTTTTGAAATTGATATCGGAAACGAGCAGACGTAGAGAAAAAATCTGTTTTGCCCTAATCTGTTGCAGTTTTGATCGTGAAATCTGCCGTGAATCGCCTGTATCGCACTTCATTCATTCATTTATTCATTTGTTCTCTAAAATCACCAATTCCGTCCTGTCGATTAAGGTAACCCCTGCCCATACAGTAACACCGCCTCCGCCAAATGCCTCCTGGGGTTCGACAGCTCGTGCAACAGATCTAAGGCAAAAAAAGATTTTTTCTCTACGTCTGCTGCGTCTGCTTGTTTCTGATATCAATTTCAAACATTTTCAATGAAGCATCCTGTAAGAAAATTTGCGATTTAGACTGATGATGCAGTAGTTGTTTTACAGTGCAGGAAGAAAAGTGTTTATTAGGACCGCAACATGCCTACATGTTCCTGCCTTGTCAAAAGTTCCAGACGATCGAAGGAAGTGGCAGCCCTGAGTGTCATTTATGTCAAGTTTTTTCATTAAAGAGTTTGTCTAGCCCAAGGAGGGTCTAGCCGCATAATGCATTTTTTTCAAATTTGAATGCAGTACCTACATGAGCACTGGGAGAACCGGCGTAAAAAAATGCGGTGGTACAAAAAGATCACAACTTTCAAAAAAACTGCACTAGGATCAAAATTCGAGAACCGTTTAGAGATATTGATATGAGCTTTTCAAAACTGCACTCAGAAAAAATCTGAGATTTTTTTCACAGAAGCGGGGCATTGAATAATGTGGATCGGCTTTGCACTTCTTCTGTTTCCACCCTGTATAGCCCACTCACCGTCGTTGAACCTCTGTACTATCCAAGTATCTTACAGCCAAAAGAACACGCTATCCAGCATGACCGCGATTTTCAAAATCGGTCCATTTTTCCCCGAAATATCCACATTTGAAGCAAGGCAAAATTTTCGAGTCAATCACTTCAATTGTTGCCCAGTTTATTTCACCGAAGTCTCACACAAAAAAAATCATCACTTTCATCACAGATGAGTTATGACCTAGAGTGGAAATCAGTAAGAATGATGCATAACAGACACATTTCTGAAATAGTATTTTATGTTACTAGCGCCGAAAACCGGGCATAGCATAACGAACGTGAAAGGAGAGCTGCATGTGAGAGAGTTATGCTATGCCGTTTTCAGCGCGAGTAGCATACATCGTTTTTCGTACTGCTTTTAATAAAATTACAAATGAATAAGATCATATCGCAATAATCATTGGAATAAATTTCAAGTTGGTACTTCTGCCATTCATCACCAAGGCACGAGGCATATACCTACTAGATGCAGATTTTTGTGTGTCAAATGTCGACTCGAAAAATTGCGTCCTATGTTTGAATTTTCTTGCTTAAGACCGCCTTTCCCCTCCCCAATTAGAAGGGCCATCCCCAAAAATCTCAAAATCACTGGCATAAATGCAGTGAAAATAGTGATAAATGTGATAAGTGATAAATGAAAATGGCATAAATTAATCACTTTTACGTGTTCGTTGTGCTAATACATAATATGTAATGACTTTTATATAAGTTGTATATGGATATTCCAGTTTATGTATTCAAGTTGGCACTTGTCAAAATATCCTCAGAAATTACAATTTTTTTACAATTTGCAATGGAAAATAACAAGTATAATAGTGTACAACACTCGTGGCTGGTTACACAAGATCCTTTCCGACACTCACCCGCTTACAGAACTCGAGCTGCGCCCTCGTTCTGCAAATTTTGGATTCGTGTCTGAAAATCACTTTTGTAACAGCCAACTCGTATCGTAAACTACTAATCAACCTTCGCGCCACAAAACGTCAAGAATCATTCTGCAATTGTACCAACAGCTATTAGGAAAATGACCCTAAAATGTCAGTTTTCAACGTAATTATTTATAATTTTAACTGATTAAAACCGAAAATTTCAAGCTATAACATCGGAAACGTGATCTCTCTTGAATTGTGAATGATTTTGCGAGGTGAGTTTATTTTTCACGTGTATTTTTTACCTTGCCGCTCTAGATCTTTTTCTGAATATTATAGTGCAGGACACCGAGCGTATATTGTCATTTTCGGTTATGGCAGCACGAAAAATAACGTACTAGTGTCATATACGGAGGCTCCGTATGACTCAACAAACTTGATAAAAAAATCACCTAATCGTCAATCATCCTGTATAATAATAAACAACAACTGCAATTCGGAGAAGTTGAGCAACACTGAAACCCCAAAAAAAATTTTCTACTAGTGGAAGAATTCCGAAAATTCTCCATTTCATTCGGAAGATCGGTGATCAAAGTGTCGGTTGTGAATTGATGATGCATAAACGAGTGCATCAGTTATGTGGAGAAGTGTATTTTGACAAAGATTCATGGTTTTGGAAGTATTCCTTGATTATTATTTGGAACAATTCGTGCTTCTCTCTTTTTTCTGGTTTGAGCTGCAGCTCTTTTAATGCCATATTCATATTTCACATTAATCAGTGTTCTGGAAAGGAATTTTAGGTAGTATCACGACAATTTGCGGCACGAGTAATCGCGGGTGTCGCAATTCATACATGATTATTGGACTATAGAATAGAATGCATTCCATTCCAATAGTTAATTTGGAAGGAAAAAAAAACGAACCTGGTTGATTTGGAAACAAACGAACCTCTCCAGGGTTCGAAGTCTTGACTCTTGGGTTGTGAGTTTATGAGCGCTTCCAATAAAGATCGTTTCTTCACTCTGCGTTGTAGGGGTCATCAGTCATCAGAAAGTAAAAAAAAAATGGTTGTGAATTCCTTGAGTTCAAACCTGAAGCTCAGCCTTAAAATCTCCTTGACCTTTGATTGATCTTTGAACCTATTTAGTAGTCATCTCTTCGTTCAAATTAGATACAGTGGAAGCTTAAAAGAAAAAAGAGAGGGGAAAAGTTGCTATTATTATCGTTTATTGCATAAAAAATACAGTTTCTGTTGCATAACTCAGCGATACATTCAAATAAAAAATAAAACTAAAGGTTGCTACTGACTGGAGCATGTATCCGCCATTTCAAAATCACCCTGTAGGGTGGGTCACCTTTGTGTAGTTATGTTATTGTATTTTGTGAAATTTTTAGTGAAATCTTTTTGACAGTTCACTCTTTTTCAAACACCTTTTGAGGTGTTAACTACATATACCGATATCCGAATGCTATTTTCTGAATTCAGTCGAATTTCAATTTCATTTTTATATTAAATTCTTGTTCTTCTAAGAAATAAAAAAAAACGAGTGCGAGCGGCCGAGACACTTTTGGGGCATATTAAGTCTCCATCGAGGTCTCCATCATGCTTTGATCCTGCGTCAACAAAATGTTTCGCCTATACACTCTCTCAAAAATTAGGCATTCTGTCTCGAGAAAGATCGGCGTAATGTAGGATCTAATATGTAATTGAACTAAAACAGGTAAACATTTTAATTTAGTTTCGTAATTATCTAAGCTTTGAACACCGGCTGAAACTGGCGCTAAGCTTTTCCTTTATTATACAGCAGGAACGCGTCCGCGCTTTGGGGGAATCCAAAAAGCAAAACAATTACATTCGAGCGCCCATATTTCACCCGCAGTCTTAAAATTTACCACAAGCACCAAGACCGACCTGTCTCTGTTTCTTCCTCATCCGGCGGGATCGTTTGGCCTTCGACCAAGCCGCCGCAAAGGACCACCAAAACGGCGGGCCAACAGCACCACCACCGATGCATATTTTTCCCACTTTTCCACACTTTCCTCCTTCTTACACCGTCTCTACACTATTTACAGAATTTCAAAAATAACAAGAATCCATCCGGTTCCGCATACGTTCCCGCCGCACCGCACGGATGGCGGATCAAGAGAGAGGGGGTTCGCAAGCAAGACTCGCGCGCGAGGTATATTTACCGCCGGCGATGAGGGAGGCAAAATCCACCCCCGCTCGCCACCGAATTGTTACTGACGCCAAGCTTTCTGCGATTCAAGGGAGGAAACCCCCATTACCCGGAAAAGCCCGGATCGGCGCGTGCGAGGCCGATCGCGTACGATCCCACCTGGAACGCCACTTTAATCATCAATTTCAGTAGGTATAACGGTGATGTGTTGCTGTAAAACCCGGCAACATCACTAACTTCAACTTGTACATGACGAGCGGCAAACATGCATCAGGCATGGGCGCAGGATTCCAGGATAATTAATCATGTCGGTGTTGGGGAGGTTAAAAATAAGGTTCACGGAAACCCGGCGACATCCCACACCCGATGGGACAGGTGTGGGTGGCTAATTTGTTGATAATATTGACGAAAGTGTATATACGGCGAAATGGCCTATCGCGTTAAATATTGATCCTGTTGCTTGCCAGAGCATCAGAGAAAAGTTCTTGAGATAACGATCAGAGAAACTAACATACTCATCGAGTCAAGGAAATTAACGTCTCACCCGCTCAATCGGGCTGTTGGCCCCTTTGGGACGATTTAGAGTGGAAACACCAACCCTGGGTCATGTATGATTTTCGCACTTTCTCATCACTTTACCCAATTTTCAGGTTTTCTTTTCGTTACTTCTCTTTACGCCTCCTTCCAACATCGTACAAAGCCGTGGCTATAATGTTAAAAGCCTTCAACTCAACTCAGAAACGCCGCAATTGAAATAATTTTGGAAAATTATTTTTCAAAAAAATGAAATTTTCACAGTGTAGGTAACTAGTTGACCTCGTAGAAATACAAAGGCACAGCACCTTAATAAACTTATAGAATACTTTGAAGAACGAACGTTATAAACATAATTTCTAATTAATAACACATCTCATTCCAAAGCTATGAATTTTTCAGACATAAGTGAAACAAAATTGAATAGGTATAGAAGGTGTGAATAGCAAAATTCTGGAAGTCTGGTTTTGACTTTATGATCTTTTTCTCTTGGAGGATGCTGATTAATCCTATCGCTACAAGGAAGACTATATATATATATATATAATATGATAATATATATATAGCTGAATTTTGGCGATGGATCCTACGTGAAAAGTAATAACTCGGAGTAAAACATTCGTATTTTGGCGCTTTAGATTCTGCTTAGGGTTAGAAGTCAGCGCCATTTAAAAGCCTTTGTCCGTGGCGAACACGGCCTTTATAACTCCAACTAGAACCCATGTCTAGAGCTGGGTTTCAGTAGGAAGTAATGTAATTTGACGGTTGTGACATGCACAAAATTGAGTCTGCATGTACCACAAGAACGTAAGTGGCTGTATTTCAATGTTCCAAGGTTGATAACCGCCATTGTGACGCTTTTCAAGAATTCTCTTCACGCTGACTCTTCTTAATACTGGAACCAATGTTTCAAAAGTTTCTTTTGTTGGGCGAAAATGTTGGTAGAAGTGTAGATTACTGTATGCCACAAGCCATTCTCCACATTAAAATTGGCTTTTTGGAACGAAAATAAGGGTAGGTGTTTCACTGGAGGGCTCTCCGAAATAGTTTCCATCATCAGGTTCCCTACCACACTCTCCTGTTCACCAAACAGAAACAGTTCCATTCCACTTGCTATAAGCGCAGACTTGTTCATAATATTAGAAATATACCCATGTCAAATCAGTAACAACAGCACAAAAGTTCAAAACAAGTGAGTATGCCTTCACGTGCGTGAGTCTCAGTAGCGCATTTTCTCAAAGAGGTATATTGTGAACGTAAAGAAATTTGGTTGAAGGAGAAACACCATTCCTTGCCCACTTTCTTTATTCGAAACTCATTGTGATATTTTGTTATCAGAATGGGGTCTTGCCAATGAAATAGATTTGAATGAGAATTCCTTCACTCATCAATATTTTTTTGTTTGAGGGCGGGAGCTGGGAGCGGCGACTAATCAACAGTCGTCTATTCTTTCCCATTTTTAGTCGGCTATCCATATAGCGAAAGAATTATAGATCGCTATGTCTTCGGGTTTATGTTTTCCATTTATCTCTCACTTTGAGGGCAGCGTGTGGGGGTGGCAGCATTCGGCAAAGTAACTGTTGCACAGTTTGAGTGAGGAGTTTCTAAATGTTTAAGGAAATATGACATTCAGTGAAAATTGTGAAAGTTGCATTTTTGTTTGTTTGGGGGCGGGAGCTGGAGGCGGCGACTAATCAAAAGTGGCCTATCTCTTCCCATTTTTAGTCAGCTATCTATATAGCGAAACAATTAGATCGCTATGTCTTCAGGGGCTACATTTATCTCTTACTTTGGGGGCGGCGTGTGGGAGCGACAGAGTTTGACAAAGAAATTCTTCCACAGTTTGAGTTGGGAGTTTCTGAATGTTTGAGGTAACATTGAAATGTAAATCAGTGGAAATTATTGGAAGTTGCACTTTTTTCTTTTGGGGGTGGAAGTTGGAGGCGGCGTCATATCAAAAGTAGCCTATCCTTTCCCATTTTTAGTAAGCTATCTATATAGCGAAAGAATTAGATCGTTATGTCTTCGGGTTTATGTTTTTCATCCATCTCTCACTTTGATGGCAGCTTATGGGGGCGGCAGCATTCGGCAAAGTAACTGTTGCACAGTTTGAGTTGGAAGTTACCAAATGTAAGGGAAATATGACAATCAGTGAAAATTGTGAAAGTTGCATTTTTTTTGTTTAGAGGCGGCAGCTGGAGGCGGCGGCTAATTAAAAGTGGCCTATCTTTTTCCAATTTCAGTCAGCTATCAATATAGTGAAAGAATTAGATCGCTATGTCTTCAGGTTCATGTTTTACATTTTTCTCTCACTTTGAGGGCGGCGTGTGGGAGCGGCAGAGTTTGGCAAAGAAATTATTGCACAGTTTGGGTCAAGAGTTTCTAAATGTTCGAGGTAACATCATCAGCTAAATCAGTGAAAATTGTGAAAGTTGCACTTTTTTCTTTTGGGGGGCGGAAGCTGGAGGCGGCGCAATATCAAAAGTAGCCTATCCTTTTCCATTTTTAGTCAGCTATCCATATAGCGAAAATTTTAGATCGCTATGTTTTCGGGTTCATGTTTTTCATTTATCTCTTACTTTGGGGGCGGCGTGTGGGAGCGGCAGCGTTCGGCTGAGCAAATGTTGCACAATTTGAGTTGGCAGTTTCTAAATGTTAAAGGGAACTTCTCAATCAGTAACATTTGTGAAAGTTGCACTTTTTATCGTTTGGGGGCGGAATCTGGGGGCGGCGACTAACCAAAAGTAGCCTATCCTTTCCCATTTTTAGTTAGCTATTTATATACCGAAAGAATCAGATCGCTATGTCTTCGGGTTTATGTTTTTCATTTTAAAGTGATTGGGGGCGGTTTTTAGCAGTTTTTTCATGTCGGCGGCGCATATTGAAGACGGAATGTTTCTTGGCTTACGTTTATGAGTGGCAACTATGTATTAATTAAAAAATGAGAACACTAGAGCATCAGGTCTGGTAGAAAGTGCAATATCATGTTATTTCAAGTTTATCGGGGGCGGTTTTCTCTATGTTGGCGGCGCAATATGGACATCCAATATAGCCTAGCCCTCCTTTGGGAGTGGCAGCTATGTAACAGCGAAAAAATTAGAAAGCTAGGTCGACTAGTTTGGGAGGAGTTCGAGGAACGGACGGACGGACGGACAAAGCGGTTGCAATAGCGATTTTCATCAAGATGGAAAATGCGCTAAAAATTCCAAGCTAAACGCTCTAAACTTCACCAGAAGAAGCAAGAAAAAAAATTAACACTTGCATAACCTCAAATCTGATACACCTGACAAGCGACCTCTGTACAGTAAGTGCCAACTGCCGTTGACGGACACTGACTTTTGTAAAGGCCCGTTACTCTCGAATTACCCAGACTTTTACTTTGGGTATGAACTCCTGACGACGGATCCATGGCCAAAATTCAGCTTATGTTACTCTGATGATGGGAGGTTGCAATTCACGAATATTGTTTTTTGAACGATTCTCAACAACTTGACTCACAGACCATCTAGAATACCGTGATCAAGACCACAATGAGGGGGCCCATTAAAAATGGGCGATATACAGTTTTTTTTTTCTTAAAAATCGAATTCGATTAGATTTTCACATTTGAACCAAGCGTTCTTTGTGATTTTGATCTCCTGAGTTTGATGCTGATGGTCAATTTCAGTTTCTGATGATGATATAGGCTCCCTAGAGGTCATCTTGTGGAAAAAAGCGTAAACGTATTTATGCATATATGCTCAAAGTTCATAAATTTGAATTGTAAAAAGCCTTAAGTTTTTCATTCAATTCATTTATTAGGTATCTGAATTTCCGGAATGTAGCAATAATATGGAATAAAGAAGCAAAAACCCCTTGGCGTGATCAAGAAGAACAAAAACATCTACATGAATTTATTTATCATTATTGTTACAAACACTGAATTATTGTGACTTGTGGCAATTATTGGAAGAAGAAAGTGATCCATTTTGTATATTGCTGTTGTGAATCCACTAGGGAGCCTGTCATCATCTAAAACTGAAATTGACCATCAGCATCAAGTTCAGGAGATCAAAATCACAAAGGAAGCTTGATGGTTCAAATGTGAAAATCTGATTCTATTTTCAAGGAAAAAACCTAGCCATTTTGGATGGGCCTCGTTTTTGGGGCCTTGATCAAGGTATTCCAGTTGGTCTGCTAGTTCAGTTGCTGAGAACCGTTAAAGAAACAATATTTGTGAATTGCAAACCTCCCATCATCGGAGCAACATAGCGATGGCGAAGCACAGCAACCTTCTATGTCATCATTTGCCGAAAATCAACAACCTCTTATGTCAATTCCAGCAAAGTTGAAAATAGTGAATCAAACGATCGACACACCAGCCTTTAATCGACTGACAAAACCTCCGATTCCAATTAAGACTAATTCGTATATCAAGTGCAAAAAATCAACCTTCTATGTCAGACAAAGAAGGTTTTTGCAGGAAATACGATGACAAGGCAGAAGATAATAACCTTCTATGTCAAGGATGGAAGGTTGTGGCACAAAATTTCAACGACAAGATCGAAAATAGCCTCCTATGTCAGACAAAAAAGCTGCTATAAAGCTTCTATTCTGCAAAATTATCAATATATTGCTGACAAAACCGTCTATGTCACGTTTTATAGCCAAATCTAGTGAATAATATCAAATTTCATATCCCATTATTTCACCTTGATTTATAGTGAATATTATTTCAACCTAAAATGGAAGAAAATATAGTACATCACGTTTTAAGTACAATTTTGTTCTTCCTGAAAAGTACCCCTCTTTGACATAGGAGCTTGCTGAATTTCTGCAAACGGTGACATAGAAGGTTGCTGTTCTTCGCCATCGATAGTCTTCCTTGTAGCAATAGGATAAATCAGCATCCTCCAAGAACAAAAAATCATAAAAGTCAGAACCAGACTTTCGATTACAAAAATTGTAAAACTGGGCGCAAGCCTAAACATCACGCCTTTTGATGCTTTCATTTGCATTTGAGAGAAAAAATTATTCTGAAAGTGGGGGTCTCCTCCTGCTCCTACCTGCAGAAGGTCATTATTTAGTTATTTACGCCGTGAAATTTTCTATCTCTTCAGTTTATCACGGAGGTTACCGGTGCCGTGTGCCGTGGTGAGAAATTCCCTTTCAGGTTTCTGCTTCTCCTGAACATTTTGAAATAAATAAAATTGCGCGGACATTCCAACAAAGGCTTGATGGTATTTTTTGAAATTCCCCTTACACCTGCTGATGACCAAAACGGACCTATCCCGACTGGTAGCCGGGGCCTTATCAGTATTTTAGATCGAGATTATTTTTATCAAAATAAAAAAGATCTAAGAAGATCTTCACATGGAAAAAATAAAAATTGGGGCGATTTTGCAGGCTTTACAATCGATTATTATTAAAATCGCGAATTCGCGAAGATGCCTTGGTGCAGTCTCTTTTTGAGTATCGACATTTCCGAATGGTTTATCATTTATACCTACGTAAATTTGCTACCGGAATAAATAGCTAGATTAGCGAGGGTTGAGGGTGATATTTAGATATAATATTGTTATTTATGGAGGTCGGCAGCATTAAATTATATTCGGCATATCAGTTGTTTCACGTGTATAATACCTATCTCTACGAATCGAGCATTGGCTAAATTGGTACGACCGAAATGAAAAGTTTAATTTCCAACAACATGGGCAGCACCTGATCAATAACAACTGGCTAAAATAAATGTGTGTAAATAAATAAACATTAGTATTTTACGTTATACCCTGCATCGATAGTGTGGATTTTCGCTTCGAAGCTGCGAATACAAGAATGAAATAAACGTATAAATTAAAGGCCATCGTCACTGATGAATCGTTTCGAATCAATTTCAACGGAACTTCACATTCTACCTTGTCCCTGCCCAGAACATTGTTGAAAACTATCAACGAAAACCTCGGAAAAAGCTTAAAACCCTTTAGCGGGCAGTTGTTCAAGAATTGAGAAGAAGAATAAGAAAATTCAGATTTTCACAACAGTTCAGCAGGTTAACGTTAGACCATAATAAAGCACATGAAAAGTTCAGGACCTATATTATTAGTTACGAAAACGAAGTTTGCAGTTGTAGCTTCAGGCAACATTGACCGTTATTTGGTAATTCTGGTTGTAGCTTTGACTACTAACCTCTGGTTCCACCAAAATTTTAAGAGTAGATTAAATCTATCACGCTGATAATTGCTATGCACCAGCCAATAGAATGGCCAGTTGCTTAGTTACTATCAGAGTGATAAAGTTATCGCGTTGATAAAAGTTTGGTGGAACCCGAGGTTAAAGATATAAACTACGCATTGCCTATACTTTACTACACATTTTTGACATTCCAACAAGTACGAGGACGAGAAGAGAGTGGGAGTAAGCGGGGGGGCTGTGGTAACAGAAGACGGCGGACTGGCAGGAGCCACTGGCTGCCGGTAACCTAACTTATTCACATGTTTCTTACTTGTGAAATGTTAATTCCGGATTTATATAGTCCAGGTTTTTGCACACGAAGCACTGGTGCACCAAAGTTTCTTGGGATAGCTGCCCTTTGGGCGTCATGAGTTTGACATCAGCCACCTCGTCAGCCACCATCTTCTGTCTACAGTCCTTAGAATGTTGCTAGTTGTTGGATCGTGGAAAAATGTAAACAAATGAGTCTATATCTTTCAGTAGTCGAAGGGTTGTAGCTTATAAGATACATCGACCGTTCGTGACGTAAAATTGATATTTGCCAAAAGATACCAAAAAAAAACATTTTATGACTAATAAGTCATTTTTCTCATAAGTGAAATGATATGCATTCCAAATAATAACATTGTCATGGCAAGGAATATAACACTTTCAATAAAATCGCATTCCATTTAGGTTTTGAGATATTTTTGTTTTTATAAATCCCATCATTCAACATAGGTAGTTACTTGAGTAATTAGTAGTTTACAATACAAGAGCGCGTTTTCAGGCCCAAAGCCCTGTTTGCCATCATGAGGCGTAGCCGAATGCTACAAAAGATGTTGAGTATCGTGCAACAGTTCACATTATCATTCCTCAAAATGAGAGAAAACTCGAATTTCTTATAGATTTGACATTACTTTCGACAAATTAATGTCAAGCGTGATACATAAACGGTAAAATTTCTATAAATATCTGATTATGTATCACTTCACACGTTATGTATATTTAACTCGGAGATACAGGCCTTCAAAGTTGATTTTTAAAAACAGGTCTCAATTGCATAGCTTTTGAACCGTTCAACTGATTTTATTCAAATTCAAACCAAAATTTACTTAAAAGAGACCACAACACAAAAATCGAGTCTATATTTTATTTGACTAACTCATGGGGAAGGTAGTTCAAGAGTATACGGAACAAATCTGAGTTTTCTAGACGAGTCCGACCAGCCGATAAAACGTTTTGAAAATATTATCGTGACGTCACTTGGGAAGATGTTTTCACCTAGGTTTTCGCCTCCGATTGTCACCTATTACGTTCCCATGGTCTTGTTATTGCTATTGTCGTTTTGACAAACGTCATTGTCTTCAAATAATCAGTAATAATTATGGCAGGCTTGAAACCGTCGTCGTCTCATCGGCAACGGAATCAGGTACAGGTATGTCCGTGAGTAGCTATAGGTAGCCCGTGAAAATTTGCCCCTCTGATGTCATTGTCGTTCCTAATTATAACCGCAGCGCCCGCCACGAGATAAGTAAATTTACAAGACCCTATGCAATCGTTCTAGTTTTTTCGACTCTTCAATCTAAGACCAACTTGTATTTTGTGTTGTAGTCTCCTTTAATGATAGAGCGTTCAATAGGCTTGCCGGCAGGCCCTAATGTGCAATGTGTGTTTTTCAATGGGTTCTAAGCCTGCTGGAAGGCTGTTTGTCCGGTGCTTAAGAATGGTGATCCTGCTTTAATCAACAACTGCAGGCCTATTTCAATCCTGTCGAATTTTGCAAAGCTTTGTTTTGTAGCCGAAATTGTTTTGAGTAACCTACTGTACCCTCTGATCAAAATTCACATCTCTCCATTCTAGCACGGCTTCATGAAAAACGTTCTACGGTGATCATGCACTCTGGCAACCTTCTCTCAGTACGTGTCTGAGACTCTTGACATGCGTAGCCAGGTTGATGTGGTGTATGCTGACATCTCCAAGGCATTTGATCAGATCGGTTTCAACCTGCTAGTGTCCAAGTTGGATAGGCTCGGTTTTTCACCCTCACTGTTGCGACTTTTCAAGTCATTTCTCTTTGGCAGGGTTCAACAGGTGTCGCATGCCACCGCGTCAACTCCGACCCTTATTTTTCTACATCGGGGGTCCCCCAGGGAGCCAACTGAAGTCCCCTCCTGTTTCTAGTATACATCAATGACATATAGTCGCGGAGATCAGCTGTCAGAAATTGCTTTTTGCGGACGACTTGAAGATGTACGCAAAAACTGATACCATGGACGACTGCTCTGTCCTACAGGGCTGTGTTGATTCTGTGCCCAGATGGTGTCGTGCTAACGGCCTCTCTTTGAACGTCCAAAAGTGTGTGCCGTCACCCACACCAAGAAGTCTAACCCGATTCTCTGCGATTATATAGTTGAACAAACCATCCTTGAGCGCTCAGCGGAGCGCTTGAGCGGTCCTTGAGGACAGTCAGGGACCTTGGAGTGATCTTTGATGTCAGGTTCGATCTCCTTTGTCAACAATATTGACGATATCATATCTTCATCCCTTCGAACATTTGGCTTAATTTATCGCAATTGTAAAGACGTCGGAAGTGCCGCATGCCTCACGACATTATGCTACAGTTTTGTACGATCCAAATTAGAGTATGCCGAATGGCATATTTAGCATAGGTATGCCATTACATTTTTAACTGGCATTTACAGATTTAACTGGCATATCCAGTTAAATCTTTTGCCGAATGGTTTATTGAGATTAATGAGTTTTTCAGTAACGATAACAATAATGATTACAACGAAGTACTGTATTAGATTTAGGTACATTTTTGGATCAGTGGGGTTTAGTTCGATGGCTTTCTCGTTTCATCTCTCTTCCCAGGGCATCACCGTACGATAGTAGATGCCCCAGTACTAAGGGATGCGTGAAAAAGTCCATCTGGCCCAGTGCGAATTTGAACCCGGGACCTTCGCCTTTGAAAGCGGGGCCGAACTCACCGTGCTACGTACGCTACCTGCTGGTTTAATTCTATTTTCATTTTCTAAAATCGTGGGAAATCCAAAATGTTACACATATCATATTCTTATTGATATTTTAGAAAACTATGACTATTTTCGTTACTTTTCATTCATTGGTTTTACTTAGAATTAGGTTAGGAAACTACAACCTTGAGTAAATAAATTGCATCAGGTAGATGCTAGATTAGTATTAGATTTTAAAACGAGCATAATCTTGAAATGACAACAGGGGGAAAACAAAAACAAAAGCCAGTAACGGCTCAGTTGCCCACGAAACACTTTTTTTGTCTTCCTGAAGGGTTCGAGAGCGTTCATATAATAGTACAGACATGGGAAGGACTTTGAGCTTTAGATGAAATCCAGGAAATGGTTTCATTTTTGCGCATGCACACATTACCTGAAGCTATTGTCACATACAAAAGATAATGTATGGAAGCGTCGCAATTTATTAACGTCGTGTTATACATAGTAATATTAAGAGCGAGCACAAGCAAGTCGGCAAGAAACACGTTCAATCAAGTGTGCGACGGCTTTTTGCCGGGCCGCCGGAGAACAGATGTTAGCTTTGTTCGTTCAGTTTCAGTACGTTCGTTGGCAAAACACCAACACTTGCTAAACTTAGGCAAGGCCTCCGCGCATTTTCTTTCAATCTTTTAACTTGGTGAGAATCTCCTCCTCGAGAATTATACTGGAGAATAATTAAAAGATCTCATCTGGAATGCGTCCAGACTTTTGCAGCGCCAAGCAAGAAGCAGAAAAGTTAATTCAGTTTGTGCTCCAATTATCCTTAGATTATTAAACAATACTCTCTTATCACTAGCACGAGTAGGCACCTATTGCATAATCTGGAATAAGTGGAATATGAATCGGATATTTAATATTGTATCGGGGCAGTAATAACACAATAATATGCTATTTATTTCATCTACCCTTTCTTAATAATCGCTCAGAAATTGGAAAATTCTGGCTGCTGAAAAAAGAAACGTTTGACAGGTGACACTTTCGAAGTTCAGAACTGACGTTCGCCTACCTTCTATCGGCAACAAATTGTTCCGATTTGAGTATTAGTGTGACAATACGTCTTATTAAACAATTCTGGCTGCTAAAACTAGAAATGTTTAACAGGTGACACCTCCGCACTGACGTTCGCCGACCGTCTATTGACAATAAATTGTTGCTATTGGTCGAAAAGTAGTTGAATAATATTCTCCATTAAAGCACCGCTTTCGATGTAATAATGAATCCATTAGTAACGCAAAGTAGACAAAATAGTACTTTGTGTATCAAGGCCATAAAGGTAATGTTTTTTGGCCGAATATGAAATTTTGTAGCCGAGGCGTAGCTGAGGCTGCAAAACAGGTGAGGCCAAAGAAGAACCTATTGGCCGAGGTGCACACGACATTTTTTAGGCGACTATCACAAAAAATTGAGCAAAATACTGATGTTTGAATTGTTTGATTTCTTACTCGCAATCGCAAGAGTGCTTTTCTTTATAAAACATAGTTACCTGTGACATTAGAAAACAAAATTTGTAGGTGTATTATTATGACAGTAGGTAGTTTAGACAAGTCAATGATGAACGAGGTATAGTGAAAGCGATTTTTCTTAAACCCCGCCGGCACCACATAGGCTGAAGCTCAAATGCGGCAGCTTTGGATTTGCTTCCGCTGAAATTACAAGCTGTATAGGTACTTACCTGCAGCAGTATGAACATTTTGTGATGAGGTGGTGCCTGTAAAACAAGGCAAAAATCTGGACAGGGTCTGTTTCTCTGGCCTACCTTTCGGGAAAATCACAATCGTGCAAGTCATCAACGTTGGTGGTCTATTTATTCCATGGTGAGGGCTGCGGTATACATCGAAATCCAACAGACACGCGAGTTTCGGACCTAGTTGGGCCAATTTTCACGACAATAAGCATAGCATAACCCATAACCAACAAAACAAAATAATGAAATTGCCTTTGACTTTGACAGCATTCACATGAATTGACCAATGATGAGTAGCGTAGCAATCTTGCAACTGAAATCACCTCGAAAATCACTGCAGTGGCACCAACCTTACGGAGAAAATAACTGTATTTTCAAATTTATGTAATTATTACATCTGATTTTGGGTCATCATTGAATGATTGATTGCTCTTCATTAATCAGGTATACCGCCGACTACTTCGTGATGTAAATATTCAACAGCTAAATCGGTCTAAAATCATGTAACGTGAAAAAAGCAGAATGACATTAGGGTCCCAACAAAGTAAAACAACTGAGGTTTAGCGGCCGAAAAGGGAAATATTGACATTAGCGTACAATAAAAAGACACTTTTGGGACGTCAAAAAGGACGTAAAGAAAGCTTTTGTGTGTTTGTCGCCTAAAAAAAAACTTTTTAGAACAGTAAATCCGATTTTTGCCAGTTTAGGTATTTAGACAAAAACAAAGGGTTGTCAAAAGCAATGTTTTTTCACAACTTGTATTTTTTCCATGGTGCTATGCAAATGCCTAAGACAGAAAGAAAAAGACAACAACAAAAAAATTTTTTATGAATGATTGTTAATTGTATAACAAAGGGTACAGCGGGGATTCAGGTACATTTGAAATATAAAATATCCCATCAACAGATTTTTGATGAGGCAGCGTTGCGAGGATGGATGCCGCATTGCCCCTTTGCACGTCTAAGCTCAATCTTTGTTTCAAATACTGCTTTGAATGAGCTCCACCAGTCTTTTCATAAACCAACCAACCGACCTACTGCAAAAATAAATGACCTTGCTGAAGCACCCCAACTGCCAAAAGTTTCCACTTCGAAAGGACAGACGATGAAATCAATGGTCTGCTAAGGTCTCATACTTTATTCATTCATTTCGAAGATTCAACGTTGGATGTAGCTTTACCAGCTTCAAATGACGACATCGCTATATTACTGTTACGAGCGGCGACTCTTGTGCATTTTGGAGAACACCACCTGGTCTTTCTAGACTCTTCCCATCAGATCGCAGTGTACAAGTGCGAAGCTCTAGTGGATCTCAGAACATACGTGTAGGCTTTGCCCATGGAACTGAACTGGTGGCTTCAACGGCCAAATGGGACACATTTGTTCATTAGGCGGAGGTGTCGGCTTCACAGCACGTTGGAATTGCACGTGAAAGGTGTAAGACTATTCGGAAGTCACTTAGAATCTTGTAGTAACCGTGTGCTGGGTCATTGCTGAATTTGCTGGAGGACCGGTGGAAACTTTGAGTATTTAGTCAAGGGTAGGAGAAAAAGATATACAATCCAAGCACGACGGATCGGCCTAGGCAGTAGTATTGAATTTAAAGCGATCGAGAGTGATAGAAAGCGAGTAGTAATCAGCGATATTCCTGAGCAGTAATTGTTGGCGTATATTCATTGTAGTACGCAGTAATAAACAGTGTGCTTTGGAACGATTGTCTCAATCATAAACGAACCTAAACGCGAAATACGTAACATTACTTAGCCGCATCGTATCGGTGCATGTAACATTTCAGAGCAACTTGAATGTTGCTGATTGATGCTTGACATTCAGAATATTTCTAGTGGGGCGCTACGCAATTTAGGTTTCATCAAGTGGACATCTTGCAAATTCAGGAACATCGACACTATCAAATCACTCTACAACTATCTTGTTAGAAGTCAACTTGAATATTGCAGTACGGTCTGGAATCCTCATCTTAAGGTTATGAAGCAAAGCATCGAGGTTGTGCAGAATAAGTTTCTGGGTTTTCTATTTTTCAAGAAGCACGGACGGGGTCCAGGGTTTGAGTTTTTTCAGCCGATACGCGATGAGTTTAGTCTTGAAAAGTTGGAGTTTCGGAGGACAACAGCCACATTGCTATTTCTATATAAAATTATCAATAACTTTTACGACAGCTCCTACCTGCTATCAAGACTGAACTTTTACGTGCCGAACAACAGAGTTAGACCTAGATCAGTTCTATTTTTTGTTTCTAATAATGTCAGTGTGATTAATGGAATGTGTGTTATCTTTAATGTTATTTTTAATGACCGGCAACTCACTGCTGACGTTGACATTTTTTCTTATAGTCTATCTAGATTCAAGACCGCTAGTCATAGAATATTGTTGAGAATATAATAATTTGTTCCTTTTTTTTTTGGTGGGGGGGGGGGGAGATTATTTCAAGTTTCACTGTTTATTTTGGTTTTTGTTATTATATTTTGCGAACACATGTAAATAGGATGTAGGTTTCCTGTATGTGTTCTAAATAAATAAATAAATAAACATTCCAAACAAGCTCACGACCATTGTTCCAAGGGTCGTGGGTTGAGCCATCATTCCGTGAAAAAAGGCATTTTGCCGAGAATCCGTTCTCTACTCATCATGACTATTCATTTAGTGCACCAAACTTACTACATGGCCAAAAAATCTTGCTCGATTCATCAGGCGCACGTACGTCTGACGGGTTCTTTCTTTTCTTTTAATCGGCTTCTCAATCAAATAAAAATCTGAAGTTATGAAATTATCGACGAGATTATTTTGTTAACAAATATAATAACACACGTCATTTAGGTACCCAATACCAGGAAGAGCCAAGAAGGTGGAGTAACACGAACTTACATCTCACACTCAGGAGAATATAAGAATAGGGAGGTCAAGAAAATTACGTAATTAATTTATGCATATTTTTGATCACGTCTTTACTACGATGTCAACTGAACCCTTTGAAACGGTTCTCTAGGAGCATGATCGCCTATATAGTCCGGTGGATTAGCGCCTAAACTATGCATTTTGTGATAAAGCAAAGGGCTCCTGGATTTACATTCTTGAGACTGAACTTGACAATTGCAGAAATGGCGCCAACGAGTTTGGTGTGGCAGGTGACCTCAGGAGCCATCCAGAGCTGTAAAAGAACCAAAATCTTCTATGTTCCTCGAAGGCACCCAAATACATCATACTTCGATGCGCTGATACCCTATGGGGAGGAATTGACAAAATATGTCGATGCTAATCACGTAAGGGGGTTGAGGAGAAGGCATTTTTGTCTTTGAAGGCGATTTATGGTTTTCATCAATCCTGAATGAATATGAAAAAGTTTGGTATCATTTTCGACTGAAATCGACGTTCTGAGTTCGAATAAAGTGTTCAAATTACGTTAGAAACATGTTTAAACAAGTTTGTCTGAAAAAACACGCTTTTTTGATATTCAACTTCAACCTTATGGTTTTCACTCCTCACCATAGGTATTCCATTTATTCTTGCATATTTAGTTACTTTCAACTTTTCTTCGACTGAAAAAGATGCATTAGATATGCTTCTCATCTTTACAAGCTCATAGAAGTGTCTGGTCGCGAGGGCGGTTTTGTGTCAACATGGCACCTGATAAGTGACGCATGCTTTAATTAAAAAACGTGTTGCGTCATAAATAGAAACTTTATTGTACGGTTTTCAACTTTGTCTTGTAGAGGAATAATTGTTCCTTCTTGTAAAAGCAACAAACATGATATCGAAGCTGTATTGCATGCACAATATGACTTTTCGTTTGAGGGTGCGTCAATTACAGTGTTCAAAGTTGACATAAAATAACTTTCGGAACAAATCTTTCTAATTATCTTGTAAGAACAAAAGACATATCCAGTGTACGTTTTTCATCATAAGGAGACCTGAAACTGATACAATATATAACAATTTCGATTCCAGATGTCTTCGGAAATGATTAAACCCGCAGTAAAAACTTTGATATTTTCCCTGATTTTTGTCCGAATCGAAATACCGAGTAATGCGATCCAAGGATACATCGATACTTTATTTTGGGTTGGGGCAACGAATTTTTTCTTGTGCGAACCTTGTACCAATAGGCATCATTTGACCCGCAGCTCTTAAAATTTCGTCAATAAGGAGGCGAATGGAGACCATCCAAACTTTGAAGATGCAAGAACTTTCACACTGGTCAATGGACAATGGTCAAAACGACCATTGAGTATCGTCATGTGTCATAAAGGAAGCTTATTAGTCTCTCAAAAATGTTGGTAGCAACTGTCGCCGTGTTCATTCAATTCTCCAAACTTGAAGAAAAAGAAACATCATTTTGCTGAGGTTAACAAACCAGTGTTTTCTTTATGACAAAAAAAAAACGATAAATTCATGATGTTCTATTGAGTAACTAACCAAATCACATTCCGTGAGTCTCATTCCCTGGTAGAAAAGTGCCCGTGGGCACATTTTGGAACACATGTGCACCATGGCATTGTTTGCCATGGGGATGTGCTCAATGTACCAACTCATATGCACCATGAGGATGTGCTCAAAGTTCCCATGTGCATCATTCAGATGTGCTCAACGTACTCATGTGCATCATGAGGATTTGCTCAAAATACAGGGGGATCTGCCCAACGTGCTCATGTGCACCAACCATAGTCACATCCCCATGAATACATTGAGCACATCCTCATGGTGCACATGGATACGTTGAGCACATCCTCATAGTGCACATGAGTCATCATCCCATCCACAATAAATAGCACCCCCAAGGTATTAGGTATATGTAATAGCCTACCTAGAGGCTGTGAACAATCTGTGACACCCTGTAACCTACAGGCTGTGGACATCTGTAACACCCTGTACATGACAAGATGCAGAAAATTATAGATAGGTAACTAATATTTTGGAATCTTCATGAAAATTGACAAAAGAAAGTCTTTTTCGAGATAATTGCAAAAAGAAGGGCCCCAAAAAAAGGGGTGTAATGTCGCGAAACACCCTGTATATTATGGAATTAATGATTCTAATGAACAAGAACAGAAATCAAAATAAAAGTCTCGCGAAATGTGTAAAATGCTCACTGCTCTATCAAACTTGAAAAGAAAAATCAATTCTTCCTCAAGAACAGGCTATCAGCATGCTTGATTTCTATACTAACTCCACAAGCAACACAAACAGGACTGCTTCCAACAAGAAAGGCTGCAACACGATACAAATTAATAATTTGTGATCGAACTTCGAACTTTTAAATAACGGCAACGAATTTTTGTTCTTCCATACTTACGGATGGCTCCTGAGGTCGCCTGCCACACTAAACTCGTTGGCGCCAATTCTGGAATTGTCAAGTTGAATCTCAAAAACTAAAATCCAGAAGCCCTTTGCTTTATCACAAAATGCATAGTTTAGGGATTTTTTGGCGCTAATCCACCGGACTAATATGATAGGGTCGAAAATTAACTTGATGCTGACTGCCAGTTCTACAAAAAAAATCTGCGATCACGCTGATTGCAGATTAACTGAACTTTTTTCTGCTGAATGCTAGTCGATTAACCATAAAAAAATGTCTGAAATCTATACTAGACCCATCATCTTCTCACAATTGACACATAAACCAGCATTTCCATAATCAGTCAGCTACAAATTGATAAACAAAAATCGCGAATCAACTAATCCCGTATACTATATTATATATATACATATTATCTCCTTTGTGGAACCCACGGTGAGTTTTTCTCATTTCATAGAATAACCCAATTGCCAACACAAACGTCAATAACCTGTATGTTGAGCCTGTTTTGAATAATAGATGCAAACGACCATAACTTAAGGCTAAAGGGGACTGAAATTGAGTACCAAGTGTGCGACAGAGAGAAAATACATCAAAAGTAATAAAATGTTTTTGAGAAAACTATCAGTCCGATTTCAGATCTGAAACTAGGGTTATACTCAGATTTCAATTCTATTTGATGCACTAGTCCAAAACAATTGAAAAAAAATTATTTTTTTGATTTCACAAATTAATTTTGATTTTTTTTCTAAATCGCAGGTAATCATTTTGAAGTACTGAAAATATCGAACATTAATCCGTTTTTAGAATTTCTGTAGCACAAATGGTGCTCTCCGAAACACATTTTGAAAATCTCTCTTTGTTATTTGCCGCCCGCTGCAGCTGTTCTCCGCGATGAGTCATTCACGATATGGGTAGTGATCACTTTCTGCACACATGGTGTTATGATGTTTTTTGAGAAATAGGCGATGTGAATAGCAGTAGTAAAAATTTGTGACATCGTAGTATTACGCCGATATATTTTGTTGCTACGATTTGTTTTATTTTTTTAAATTGATTATTTCTCTCACGTGATCAGACTTTCTAGATCTACAATCTACTGATACTCCAAGATACTACTAACTATCTGATTATAAAGAGACAAACATTGTAAAATCATTTTGCAATTGCAAAACAGTAGGCTGCACAAATGTATTTAGGACTATATACACTGGAAGTAAATAACAAAACTGCAAAGAACTATTACTAACTAGTCCTACTCCGTCTGAAGTCTGTTTGCCTGTCTGCCCGTTTGACTCCTGTGTGGATATCTGTCTGTTTGTTTGTGTGCCTGGCTGTCTGTGTGGTTATCTTCGTGAATGACCTCAGCTTATTTGATTTTTGTTGGAATCATTCCATTAGAATGCACTTGTTTCATATAAAATTCGTATTACGTATCGTAGGACGATACGCGTTTGAGTGTCGAAAAGTAGCCAGTAAGAACTGTTGATGGGATAAAAGTCATGTCATTTCAACTTTCTCGAATAGGAATGCTCCTACAAGCTCGCAGATCGATGATCTCAGGTAGTGAAATTTTGATATAGAAGTCAGTCAATTTTCTTTTTATTTTGTCAGTCGAATATGTCCTTGTACTTGAAAATAGTGATTGTGTGTCCGTTTGAGCTGAGAATTTCTCTCTAAACAAAATTGTTGATTGGTCTGTATGGCTTCCTGTACGGTCTTTTGTTTTGACGACTTAGGACACTTCACCTTGATGATAGTACCATTCTGATGAGAAACCCTCTGGCGATTCCGCAAGATATTCATGGGTGGGGTCCAGAAACAGGCCTCATGCATAGTTCAACTTTATTCCGTTAAGTTCAGTTCTAATCAAACCTTACAACTTTTTTTTTATGGTGCGATTCTCTAAAAAATTACGTTCCATAAAGGCTCTGTTACGTTGTTATTACCAAGGCAACAGCCAATTGCCGACACGAATTTTACATAACAGAGCGTTTATGGAATGCTATTTTTTACAGAATAGCACTATTTCATCTTTTTTTCTATCTTGAACGGTAAGGTCGCTATGAGATAAATACGCTAGGATCGACCAGCCTGTATCTTCCCATAGCTTCCAGTTACTGGGTTCAATGTTTGTTCTAAATTTTCATCAGAATCAAAGATTGAAATTGGCTGCTCCCAATGGGCGACAGACTGCTGAAATAAGGTGCTTGTACTTGCACCAGGGTGCACCGTTGGTATATCGGTGAACTTTTTTTTCGATTTTCGAATGTTTTAAGAATTTGATCTCAAAAAAAATTTGTTTTAGTCATATTTTGTGAGCTGTAGTTTCCTATAACATTTAAAAAGTATACATCATCTCTGTAACTGTTCCTTTTTGGTTTACAGGCCAACTTGACGGATAGCGTTTTCCATCTCTCGTTGTAAGTATACATTTTGAGCATAAACAGAAAACAAAATAAAGCCTCCTACTGTACTTTTTTCTTCTTTATAGTAGTTTTCACTTAATCCTACCTATTTATTTCTGGAGTATATCCCATTAATATCGAGTGACGAAGCTATTAATAATTAAAATTGAAAAATTAACCGAGTAGGTACTGCTCATTAACTCTGCGATTACGACAGAGGTCTTATTTCTCGCGTACTATAAATATTGTATGATGATGCCGGACGAGAACCGCTTGCGTTTGCAGGTGGCGGCAGGCGGTGAACTTCAAAGGGAAATATTCAAAATTGATTTTGGTTGAGACTATTCATGATATTAGAATTTTGAAAAAAGATTTATGTACAATAGTCATCACAGAATAGAATGACTACCTTAGATTTGGAAAAAAAAATTGAAAATTTGAGAAAATAAATTTTTTCCTCCGAAAAATACAAAAATCAAAATTTTTGACTGCAGCATCAAATAGTTATATATTCTAAAAAAACTAACGTTCGAATTTTCAAAATCAGCCTATTGAGTGAATTTTTAGAATGTTAATAGTTTCCGCGCCATCTCGCGTCTCAGAAACATATTATTTTATCGTCCCCTTCAGCCTTAAGCGTCACAGTAAACTAAATTATATGAGATGTAAATGGGGGGTTATTGGTGAAAAAAGACCCCCTCACGTTGGACGATCGCTTCTGCCCCTCGGTCTGCCCGTCTCTGTATGGGGGCATAAGTTTGTTGATTAAAGCCCAATTCCTGAAATGTCGAGTGCTACATCCGCGCAGAGCTGCAAGTTGTTTTCATTAGTTGAGCCGCTCAGTCAGCAGTTTGGGTTTTCTGTGAGCCGCTGGCGGGCCGGGCCAGAAAAGATGAATTGGTCTTTGATACCGAATAATTGCGAACCTGAACCTGTATTCATTTGTCTACTTCAACGGGTGGCGGGAGTATTGCTGCAATTATATGGTTCCACCTCAGTAATCTCCCTATCTATACCGCTGAATGATAAAGAGTTACTCCCCCTTTTTTCATGCCATTTTCTAGGTTCTAGTTTAGTAGGTTCTAATCATCCAGAGTAAAATTCACTGCTTGAATAATATAGAAGAACATAATAATCTATGATTCTCTGGGAACTGTATTAAAATTCAGTCTTTCTTCTTCCGTTTCGTAAAAATAAAATGGAAAGTCCAAGTTGTCCAGTCCAGTAGTCCAGTTGAAATAGTCAACTGTTCTACGATGACGTGCATTGTGCATTGTGGAAATTTGTTCTGAATGAAAGACTGGAAAAATTCTAAAACAATCAATATTGTTGCTTTAGTGGGCGTTTGATAATTTTTGTACGAGGTAGGTTATTTTTTGTGATAATATCCACTGTTGAACATATTTATTATATTGTGATGGAGCGAGACTGGAAAGCCGACATGTTAGTTACCCCTAGGGACTTTCATTTTCCACAATTGATATTGACCGTTCTGCTATAATGGCTTTTCTCTGATGGATGCATGGCGACATCCTTGATGGCGACATGACACGACAGTGTAAAGTTTAGGCGAGTTTAGGTGAGGTGTCAAAATTACATTTTTAAATCTGCTTGAGAGGTCAACATTGGCGGGCTATCGAATTAACAATGAAACCTTATCAATATTGGGCCAATACAAAACCAAACTCCCACCAACATTATGTGCGCTACTTGAGATAGCCGTTTCCTTTCGTTCGCTTACAGCACTTTATATCTACATGTGTTCATAGATTCCGGTAATTTAATAGAAGGGATGGTGTTTCCCTGTCAAAAATTAACAACTGAAGTGTGTTGAATGCCACCGTCTGCTGTCGGACACTGGGCCGTTCGGCTTTTTTGTTTAGTTTTCCCAATAGCTTGCAATCGCCGTTCTTTGTCGTTTTTCTGTATTCTGTAATGAAATAAACGGTCAGCAATTGAAGTGGGCCACCCAAAAATTTTGTTCCTTTTCGAATATAAATATCAGCGGAAAGAAGCAACCGATTTTAAGACGGTTTACGATGTTTGATAGAGTGATCCTTTGTTTACGATGTGTGATGTCAGCTTTTTCTATTGTCGGCAATGTACATGATAGGGTGAGAACGGAAGATGTACCGAAATGGTCAATTATTTTGAATCATGTGTAACTATTGTAGAAATGATACCAGACTTTTTGTGACTTCATATTTGGAAAGCTCGAATCAATGTCTCGGGAAGATTTTTCAAACTCCCGTCTATATCTCCCAATTACAGGGTGATTCTGGAAAAAATTTTTTTTAGTCGGCGACTCGATTTCATCCCTGAAAATACGCTACGTATTTTTTCGCGCATCCCCTTTTGGTGGACGTGCGTGGTAGGAAAAAACAAGTTGCAAATGATGATGAAGGCAAACCACTGGCCTTGTACTGGTAACGTATTTTGAACATGTTGTTTAATGTTCTGCAATCCTCAAATTGCACTCCGGGTTTAGTGTACATAATTATTACGTATACCTTAATATTTATTATCAATTACGGCTTTATGCGCTTCCAGTCAAGAACAAAGCAAATTAAAAAAATGCTGCTGGAAAAACAAACATCGGAGCGTGAATCGATAAAATTAATTTGAGTTATACGCGCCTTTTTTGCTTATTGTGCCCAACCTCCTCAATTAAGGAGCGCGAAAACTAGGCGGTGCGCGTGGTGTTTCTCATCACAAAACTCCTTGTTAGAGTTTGAAATTGTTATAACATTAACCACCTTGTGAATGAATGACATGAGCGAGTGTTTTCGATGCTCCCATAATTAAATAACACACAGGGATGAAATCGAGTCGCCGTATCGCTAGAGGGTCAGCACTTGTTGATTTCGATGGCCATCTTTCCCCCATGGTGGAACTTCTGAAACTATATAAAAGTTTAATGATTTAGTGGAGTGGGTCTTGGAGACCTGCTTCATTCGGGTCAGAGCTTTTATATGGAACAAATCATGATTGTCATATATTCCGCACGACTGGCGAATTGGGCCAACGTTTGCTTTTTAAATTATAACTAACATATTGTAACGCGCATAAATCGTGGATAAGTATTCGAGACCTTATAGAGTTCAACACCGTACGTGGTGTGATTTCAGGTGCGTAGTCCGGATACCTTTTGTTGCCTCATGAAGTCAGTTTTCTATCGTAATAATATATTATAATTTGTGACCGATAACGCGATAACAAGAGCAAACAGCTGTTGCAGAGGTCTCTTCCTTGCTAATAGTTTATAACTAATAAATTTTTTTATTAAAGTAGAGATAAGGCTTCATTTTGAGCCGAGGTTTCGTTCAAGCTTCGTCTTAATTTTTCATCACATAGGCATAGGTTGGTTTTCAGCAGTTTCTTTGTTAAAAATCTCCAAGAAAAAAGTAAGTGTGTCAAACTAGACATCTTGGAATAATTCACCAGTGCAAAAATCCAATCGCAGGAATGATGGCCAGTTTCATCCAGAAACATCTTATGTCTCCTCACATCAGGAAGTGGGCATACGAAATGTCAAGATTCAATCAGTTGGGTTTGCGAAGAGACGATCTTTTGTACGAAACTGAAGACGTAAAGGAAGCCCTAAAACGGTTGCCCGAAAGTGTAGTAGACGAACGTAACTTCCGCTTGCTGAGAGCCATGCAGTTGAACATCCAAAAAGATATCCTTCCTAAAGACCAGTGGACCAAATTTGAGGAAGACGAGCTGTACCTCTCGCCAACAGTCGATCAGATTGCAAAAGAGCGAAAGGAGCGCGAAGATTGGGACAAGACCCATTGACGGATCTATTCTCGATCTACCAACTTAGTTAAGAACAGTAACTTATTCACGAGTAGAGGTGATGTATTGATCAAAGAAACTATCTGCTTTAATTTGTGTTTTTTTTTGTTTCGTTGCTTTCATTCACGCTGCTAAGTATCAAGTATTTATTACGCTAACCAAGTAATAGGATATTTATCAAGGATCTTCCGTTTCCAAGAACAGGGCGGTTTTCTCAGTTTTCAGTATTATTAGCTGAGATGCCGTCCAGTCCTACCCCAGTCAAAATGGTGAAATTTCATGTCATAGAGCAAGTTCCACCAAAGTTTTATGAGCGAATTAAGCTCATCATCACGCTCAAACTTGCTATGCAACAACCAATAGCATTGCCAAATGAGTACATGAGGCTTTGGTGGAACTGGCTGTTAGTCATAAAGCGAACAATTTGTACCAGAAATTTGGTCATAGTAACTACCAAAAAGCAAGAAAAATGTGTTTGTGCAAAATAAAACCTGCTAGATGCATCTACTAAGTAGTATTTATTTTACTGAATCGAAACAGTTGATAACTTTTTATAAGCGAAAGAGAGGTATCAATAATAATGATTTGTGTCAAAGCCAACTTTGCACAGTAGTAGTCAAATTACAAAATCTGAGTTTACTTGAAACATTGCACCCACCAAAATAATTTTTATCCTACGGTAGTCTGATGAGAAAGAGAAGAGTTCATGCAGATCTTCAATACCTATACATCCACCTTTTCCATGTCAGCTGCTGTTACGAAAACTTCCTGTAGCCCTCCACTAGCCCTCACCTATACCAGTCTGAGGCAGCGTAAGAAATCGTACTTTACTCCTTCCCCAAAATTAACTTTGTTACATATTTTTCCATTACAATTAGTGTATATTTTTGCGCAACAAAAACACACTTGTGGGTATGATATCACAAGAATTTTGCAGCGAAAGCTTTTTGGGCAGGGAGCTGGTGCCTCAAAACTTACGTCATAAGGTACATGATTTTAACCCTGTAGGTCTAATGTGCATTGATAAGGTTGTTGAAAAATTCTTTGTCTTACATGTCAGACCGGGGGCTTTAGGCTGGTATAGGCTATATATTTATTTATTATGCTTGAAAAAATTGATACATGACTGTATAAATTATGTAGGTGGGTATATAAAAGACATGAATTACTTATAAGTTGAAATTTTAGATATGGGTGATATAGTTATTTGTAGTTGCATTGTATATGTATATAGAAGAGTATGTATAAAAGTTTGTATGTATTGTATATTGTATGTCTGTTGTACAGTGTATATCTGGGTGCGAAATGTAGACGATCTTGAGGGAAAGTGCGAGGGAAAGTGTAAAAAATTATAAATCCAGTCTGAAACCAGTTGTTGAGAGCCATTCCTGAGCTGTTTCTGTGAGATTATGGATCGCATTTAGTCCTTCATCAAAGGCGGTTAATGGGCAGTCTGACACAATGTGGTCCATAGTTTGGTTTTGTGCTCCACAGATGCAGCTTGGATTTTCTACATAACCCCATCGGTGTAATAAGAAATTACATCTCCCTTGGCCGGTTCTAATTCTGTTTAGAGCTGTCCACAATTTTCTTTCCAGAACGAAACCTTCAACCTTGGTCGTTGGATCAGTAACAAGGTGTTTGTTTTTTGTCTCAATTGTTCTCCAGGAGACGTTCCATTGATCTTCAATTTTAAAGTCTCCTTCATATAAGGTTTTGGCTGTTAGTATAGATGGTTGTCTGGATTTCAATCTCAAGTTACTATTTAGGAGCGGGATGATGTTCATCTCTTTGGAAATTGGTAGATTCGGATTCTGCAGTAATTTTTCATATTCTCCGAGCAACAGATGTTCACGTCGTAATCGTGGTGGAGCAATATTGCATATCACCGGTAACCAAAACAATCTAGGTAGACTTCAACGTTCCAGAAACAATCCTCATCACCTGGTTTAATTTCACGTCGATTAAGTTGGTGTGTTTGCTGTTGATCCATACCGGGGCACCATATTCTGCAGTGGAGTACACTAAGGCTATTGCAGATATACGGAGAGTGTCAGCATCAGCACCCCATGTCGTTCCAGCCAGTTTTTGTATGAGGTTCACTCTGGTTTTTGTTTTGGCAGCCAGATTTTTCAGGTTCTGTTTATAAGACAAAGTACGATCTAGGGTAATACCAAGGTACTTCGGTGTCGAGTTATGTGGTATGGGATATCCATTGAAAATCACGTTCAATTGTTGATTGGCTTCTCTGTTGTTGAGGTGAAAGATAGAAGATTCCGTTTTTCTTGGATTTGGGTTGAGACCCCAGTTGTTGAAGTAGTCGCTTAGAATTCTCAGATCTCTTGTAAGTGTACTTTCTCCAATCGCAGAATTTTGATGTTGGTAAATGATGGCAATGTCGTCTGCGTATATGAATTTCCGTGATGAGGTTTCCGGAATGTCACTTGAATAAATATTGAAAAGTAACGGCGAAAGAACTGATCCTTGTGGAAGTCCATTGTTGAGTTTCCTTAACTTGCTCACTTTACCGTCAATATAAACTTGAAAGAATCGTTCACTAATGATGTTATTGATTAATTTCAAAAAATTACGGCAAGGAACTAGACTATACAGTTTCCATAACAATCCCTTTCTCCACACTGTGTCATACGCTGCTGAGAGGTCTACAAAAACAGCTGCTGATTTTTTCTTTTGTTGGAAACCATTTTCAATATGAGTCGTTATGGCCAAAACTTGATCACAGCAATTTCTATTGGGACGAAAGCCAGCTTGTTCTGTTGGTAGTCTGTCATCTACTAATGGACTCAATCTGTTATAAATTAGTCGCTTTAGGAGTTTATAACAGACACTAAGCAACGCAATAGGGCGGTAATTTTCCGGTTCTGGTGTTTTCCCTGGTTTCAAGATACCCATAATTTTTGTGTATTTGAAAGCTTCGGGTAAGTTGCAAGTCGTCAGTATATTATTATAAAATTTCAATAGCCATAGTCTTGTTTTGATTCCGAAATTCTTGATGAACTCTGGCAATATTCCGTCATATCCTGAGGTTTTCTTGTTGCGTTGTTGCGAAATTGCCATGTCTAATTCTTCAGTGGTGAATTGTTTCATAATTTCACAATCCTGTTGTTGGGATTTCTTGATAGTGCGTAATTTTCTAATTATGTTCTTTCGATTCAAGTTATTGATATTGCATTTTGACATTTTAATTATTCTTTTGGCGATCATATCAGGGTCTGGGTTTTTGCTTTTTTCTTTAAAGGTGGAGGTTTGTAAATTCTTTAAAAGAGACCACGCATTTCTGCTTGAGTGTCTAAAGTTGAGTTTTTGTAAGGTCTTTCTCCATCGCTTTTTTCTGCCCTCGTCAAGTTTTCCAATCAAAAGATCAGCTGTTTCACTTCTTCCATATTTTTCATATTCTTCATAAAGCAGTGTACACTGTACATCCATCGTTCCAGCAGGCCACATATTCTTTTCGATGTCCTCTGGGGATCCATTTGCTCGCTATCTTTATGACTAGTCCGGTAAAACGGTCATAGTTGTTAGTATTACATGGGTCTATCCATCTGATGCAGTTGTCCAATTCTGTAGAAAATTCATACCATCTTGCCTTGTTGAGATTCCAACGTGGTTTAACATTTTTCGAGGTCAGATGTATTTCATTCCCAACTCTAACTGTAACCAGTCGATGTTGAGAACGTGGGAAGTCTCCTAGAACATTTCGAGAATTCCTTAAAGGAACGTTGTTCACATCGGAAGTAACGATACATAAATCAGGATTGTAACCCCTGTTCCAACGTGCGGAGTGGAAAGTTGGCTTGTCTTTCGCATTGAACACAAGATGTAGATTATTGTTAATGATGTAGTCGTTCAGTATTTTTCCATTGGCATCGTTATCATCATATCCCCATAAATTGTGATGACTGTTGAAATCTCCGATGTAAATTGTTGGATGTTCGAATGAATGGATGACTTGTCCATTCCAGTCTATGTTTGGTGGCTTGTAGATGTTCACTATGGTGGTATTCAGAATTTGTATTCCCAAGATGAAAATGTCATCTATACAAGTGTCAAAGACTTTGGTTGAATGCAAAGTATTCCTCACATAGGTTGCAATTCCATACACTCTACTGTTGATAGACCCAGCTAGTGTGTAACCAGTGATGTTCCCTCGATTGTACAGTTGAAGATCGTCTGATGTGTGAGTTTCTTGTTGAGCTCCAACATCCACTTCTTCTTCTTCTCCTAGTATCTTAGCAAGGTATTCGCTTTTCGCCTTACTAATTCCTTCAACATTGAGTTGCAAAATCTTCAAAATTGGTCCTAGTTTGATTGACATATTGCATGTATCTCTCGCCGGGAAATTCAGAATGAACAGTTCGGCAGCAAAGATTTGTGAACCCTTTTCTAACTGCACCTCTAATGAGGCGATTCACGTGGCAGATTCTTCAGAAACCCAGTAGATTAATGGGAAATTCATCAAAATAATTCAAATATTTTGGCGTCTTGTCATAAGGTACATGAATGGAGCCAACGGGCTTTTGTGTGGGAACCTCCCCTTAATCAAAAATCGGGTCATAAGACAAAATTTCTGGGGGCTGTCGGTCCATAAGACAAGTTTAAAATTTTCACAAAAGGCCAAAATTCACTTTCTCCTGAAGACTTCTTCTTTGATTTAATTTTAGGAATAAAAAACGATTCTTACATGATTTTTTACGCAGGTTTCGAATCTGTCCAAAAATTTTTTTAATGGTACATCGCTTACAAGGTGCAACATCGAAAAATTTTTCTTGAATCGTACACCCTGTATTTTAACATGGAAATCGATTCCGCTTTTCATCCTGATTACAAATATATATCACACTTGGTGGGTTAGTCAACAAAACGCCTGTGAAAAAATTGATGAATTTAGGTCCTTTTTTGAAAATTTCAAACTTGTCTAATAGCTGTATTACACTACACAATTTCATGTACAACTTCTTGTACAATCTGTCAGTTCAACAGTCGAGGTCATTGTTTTTTGACACTATTTTGTCAGATTGTACAAGAAATTGTACAGGATATTGTGTAGTGTGATAAAGCTATTATGGACCAAAAGCCCCCAAAAATTTTGTCTCACGACCAGATTTTCGATCAAAGGGATGTTCCCACACAAAATCCAGTTGGTTTCATTCATGTGCCTCATGACATAAATTTTTTGCCATTTTTTCGAAAATTGACAGGCTCATACCAGCCTAAAGCCCCCGGTCTGACATGTAGGACAAAGCAATTTTTAACAACCTTATCAACGCACATTAGACCTACAGATTTAAAATCGTGTACCTTATGACGTAAGTTTTGAGGCACCAGCTCCCTGTCCATTTCACAGGTCGTAGCCGTATCGCCGAACCAACGATTATGTATATAGGTAATGTCCTGTCTTCAAATTGTAGTCACCCAGTATTTGAAGAACCGGCAGCGCCATCTCCCGAGTCCAGTTTGCGCTCTAAGTTCTCTATACGTTCCAGCACACGATGGGGTACTTGCCCGACTCTGACCACGCCACTGTGTTTTATAGTCAAGTTAACAGCTATTTTTTTTTGTTTCTTAGGCTTTTGTTCAATCACGGCAGTAGTGCAGTAAAGATAGTCAAAAAAGACCCCCCAAACCTTGAAAAAATTAATTCATGAAATTTTATAGCAGATATCGATTCAGGATTTCATTCTCTACCACATACTCAAAATCCCCAAAAATCCTAGTTGAGCATTCTTCTTGCGGCGCTGTCAAAGTATATCATGTTTGCTGCAACTAAATAGTCCGAAAATGGTATTCTTGTTTTTGTCACACTAGAGCTACATTGTTGGCTTAGAACTGTTGGTATATACTGCAGGGCATGACCAGACCTTCGTTTGAACCTCTAACTCGTATTTCCCGAAAAAAAAAAAAACACGGAAATCGCTTTAATTTCCAATTAACAGTGTTGATGAAGTATAATCCGAGGGTTAGTAACCAAGTTTATCACAATCTGTTTGATTTGTGATAGATACATGAAATTTTGTATGAGTGGTCGTCATGTTCTTCTTTTCAAATGTAAACACGACGCCTCGTCATATTTTGGTTAGGGGGGCCTAAGGACCCCCTTAAAAATTTGAAGTCTCAGGAACTCTCACAAACCACCGGTAAATATCGTCACGCATTCAAAAAAGTAATCATTTGACTCTACACCAAATCTTGACAAGAGACACAACAATTGTCGACATGTAGGTACGCATTGTTCTTCGTGTTGAAAAAAATTTCTCCGGAGTGTCAAAAAAAAAAGTTTTTAATGATTTTTTGATCTAAGAAACGGTGAGTTGATCTGCTGTGTATCATTATTTACTAATTTGTATTTGCCGAAGCTATTCATAAAGTCTGTTTTTTTGATATTGTCATTCTAGGGATGACAGCTCTCGATGAAATGAGCCAATTCAAGTGTGAAGTTCAACAGCGTTTTTTAATTGTTCCCAATCAATATGATCGACAGTTTATGAATGGATGGATAGCTGGAACTGTTCTGTAACCTAATTTTATATGACTACACGCGGAACCAGGCGCAAAAGCATAGGAAGTTTTTTTTTCGCGTCGCTCACTATCATAAAATTTTGGCCTCTAGGGTGTGTTGAGAATATTTCTATACCGTGTATTCTATTCTTGAATTCTATTGTATTCTTTCATTCTTCGTGCCTTCTACTTGACAACTGCAGATCGTATCGACGTTTGTTTATACTCTTTAGTCTGTATTTGCTATTGTTTCGCCAAAGTAGCATGAAATTTGGTGCAATTCTAACAGTGATAGGTGGTGGTTAAAAAAAAAACTCGGGGCTTTCGCGCATCACTCATAAAATTATAACATTATAAAACAGTTGAAGCTATTCACCCAATAATAAATTGCCATTCATATTGATTGGTAACATTGAAAAAAACGCTGCTGAACTGAGCACTTGAATTGGCTGGTTTCATCTGGAATTGTTGCTTATAGATGTCAATATGAAGTAATGGACTTCATCAATGGCTTCAGCAGATACGAATTAGTGGATAATGATATGCGGAAGATGAATTTATTTCTCTATTACATGAAAAAATTATAAAAACCCGATTTTTTTTGACATTCCGAAGAATTTTTTTTTCATTATGAAGAACAGTGCGTACATGGTGACAACTGGTGTGTACCTGTTGAGATTCAACGTTAGAGTCGAACGATTACTTTTTGAGATGCGTGACAATTATTTTAATGGTGGTTTTGCAACTTTAATTTTCAAGGGGGTCCCTAAGCCCCCCTAACCAAAATATGGCGAGACGCTATGTCTACATTTGAAAAGAGGACCATGAAGACCACTTATACCAAATTCCATGCCTTTATAACAAAAAGAACAGATTTTAGCGATAAAGCGAGTTACGTGTTTTCTTTTGCGGGAAATAGGATTTCAGCGGTTCAGATGACGTTCTGGTCATGCCCTGGAGTATATACCAACAGCTCTGAACTGACAATATAGCTCTAATGTGACAAAAGCGAGGATACAATTTTCGGACTTGTTGCAGCAAACATGATATACTTTGACAGCGCCGCAAGAAAAATGCTCAAATGGGATTTTCGGGGATTTTAAGTACATGGTAGAGGATGAAGTTCTGAATCGTTAACAGCTTTAAAATTTCATGGATTGATTTTTTCAACCCCAAAACCTATCTTTACTGCACTACAGGGCAGGGCGGGCCAAAAAGTATTCTCTTCATATTCTCAACTTTCACTCCTTAAGGGGCCCATCTCACAATTCCGCCTAGGGCCCCTAATTCCCTTAGTCCGCCACTGGCCATCTTACTGGGGAAAAACACGTATCACTTGCGATTCTTATACCAGATTATTTTAAACATTCGAAACAAAAATAGAATCATAAATTTAGAAAATCTGCAGGCCTGATTGAAAAACTTTATCTTCCTTATTAGCATCTGTCTTATTTTAAACAAACCGCGGGCGAAACACAATACGGGACAAGGTATTGAGCAGGAAGGAAACGACTAACTCGATTATTTCCGATTTAAATAAAGTGATTGTGTGGCCGTCGGCTTAATGGGGTCCCCCCACTCGTCGCAAAAACGTGGGAGATTTTAAACCGCTTAGGAAATTTGATTTGCAAAAATCCGTCCCCTCTGCAGGCCCACCCACATCGGCAAATGAATTGAATTATGAAACAATAGTTAATTACCCATCTAATCAGATTAGAAAGGAATTCTTTACGCCTCACTTGCGAACTTACCCAGAGAAAACTAATTTACAAACTCCATTGCTAATTTGATTCCGGGCATTAAGTCGGCCGGGGCCGGAGATGCGATTTCTATAAATGGCCGCCACTGCCGCCGCCGCCAGTGCCACCACCGGTTGAAAATAAATCAACGATTGCAAACAAACAAACCGATAATTGCGCCATTTGTGATACTGAGTGATTCATTTCAATGGTTTCCAATGTTAAATGATGACGATCTAACAAATTTACCGCACACTGTTATAATTGAAGCAACTACCTAACATGTGTGTGTGCGTTATACTGCAATTCAACAAAGGTGTGGTAAACCGTCGAAAACTAATCGGTAATGATTGCCTTGCATAGGGTATACAGTTTTCATAAAAGTAGTCCAGAACTCTGACTCCACGGCATTCAAGAACGAGAGGTGCAACTGAATGTGTTTCTACTACATATACTATAAATAAGTAGAAGATTGTACGGAACTATACTATACTTTGTAATTTATAATCTTGTTGGATGTTCGTTGGAGACTGCGATGCGAGGATAAGCCACAAACCTGCACAAATGGAGGAGAAACCGTACATTTAGAGCTGGCCGGAATATTCACAAAGCTCTGTGGACTTTTTTTCATATGAAACCTTTGAAATTAGAATTGCAACATATACGTATTGCAACGTTGATCAGAAACTTTCTTACTCCAGAGTGCTGTGATTTTTTTGCGCTTTGCAATTAGGGTTTCCAAATTTTCACACGGTCTATGCCTCTCCTTCATTTAGAGGGGTAGCCCTGGCACACATTTTGTTCCATCTTGAGTGGAGGTCACCTCAACATTCAGCAGTAAATTCTTACTAGCGTGAACGTCAAAATGACGGCAATCAAAGTCTCAAGTCTTATTTGCGCTCAGTAGTAGAATATTTTCTTTCGGTGGCAGACAAGGAACGCGACACATGACAGATTACCCTTTCTCCGTCCGAGAAATTTTGAGTAAGGACTCCACCTATCCCGTACCCTGAAGCATCTACCTGCAGAGTAAAAGGAAGATCAAAATTAGGCCGTGCTAAAATCGGTGGAGCTACCAAACACTGTTTCAACTGTCTAAAAGCGTTGTCACGTTCCGGAGTTCAATCGAAAATCTGCCCTTTTTTAGTCAATGCCGTCAACGGTGAAGCTAAATTTGAAAAACCCCTCACAAAGCGGCGATACCACGATGCCATTCCTAGAAAGCTACGTACCTCTCTTGCATTCGTCGGCGGTGGAATTCCTACTATTGCCTGAACTTTGTCTGGATCGGTGCGCAACCCTTCTCCGTCTTTCACGTATCCCAAGTATTTCAGCTCGGGCCGACGAAATCTACACTTTTCCGTGGACACAACCATTCCGGCGTTATGCAGACGTTACATTTTTCGCTAGCAATTCCAAATGGGACAAAAAATCAGAAGTAGTGACGACAATGTCATCTGAATATACCCAAACACATACCCTTGGTTTTAAGTCTTCCCCTAATACGGTATCTATTATCCGTTGCCAGGTAGCAGGTGCATTGGTTAAACCAAATGGCATTCTCCGGAATTGAAACAAACCTTGGCCGGGTACTGTGAAAGCTGTGAGAGGGCGTGCTTGCTCTGAAGGGGGCACCTGCTAATAAGCGCTTTTGATATCAGGAGTACTCAGGTACCGAGAATTGCCAAAATTGTCAAGAATAACGTCGATATTAGGAATTGGATATGCGTCTTTAATCGTCACGGCGTTGAGACGTCGAAAGTCTATGCAAAATCGCCGACTATCGTCTTTCTTTGGTATCAAGCAGACTGGTGCAGACCATGGACTGCTTGACGGTTCTACAACGCCTAGTGCCAGCATCTTATCTAACTCGGCCTCGGATCATTTTTGTCGGAACGGCGATACGCGCAACTTTATTGGTTTCGTTCCAGCAACTAACCTAATTTCATGTACTACTTTCAACGCTCTTAAGTTCTTCAGACTGGCCTTCAGCTGACGAGCCGGAGACGGTGTGCGTTAGTTTAACTTCGGTAGTTACCGCTGATGTTGCCTGCGTGTCGCAGCTGGACGCGAAATACCACGCATCACGCGCTAAGTCCGGAACTAGATTCATTATCCATTACTAAGAAGTAATTACAGCTAGGAAAAAGTTTTCAGCAGGTCGATATCGCTTGAAGTTTCGAAGATATGCCGTGAACTTCAGGGACAAATGATGGTTCCGGTACAGCAATTAAGTATGTAACTAATTCTTAACCGGGAGCCGGGGCAATCCAAGCCAAGAAAGAGCCATCTGTACGCGGCCAGTCGTTCTCGTGTAGAGCGGGTCGTGGGTTCCGCGGTGTGATCTTAATTTACTTTTATTATTTCTTTGGCGCGCCAACCGAGAGTAGCTAGACGACTCGTGACTTCTCGTTTAAGTCAATAGAGCTAGTGGTATAGAGATCCGGTATGGACACCTAACTCCAAACGAAACGATGGTTCTTACTTGGGAACTGGCGGCAACTGACAGAAACTGAAATTGTAGAAATTATCATAATAGTGGACGTGGTACAACCGAAATACGGAATATAAGTTGCAAATGATGATAAAGGCAAACCACTTTGCAGGCTTACAACTGAGACTTAATTAAACGATTTGACCCGCAGTGCTTTTCTTTTCGTCCCTTAGGATTTGAATAGCGCCCCTTTTTCAAAATGGCGGATATTATCTAGGGGCAGAAGGTATCGAATAGCCTAGTGATGTCCAGCTTAGTAAAAATATATGGGGCTATGTCTCAATCGGTTTCTGGGACATCAAACACTATTTAAAAAAATGGTGGAACATTGCCATCTACCGCAGGCGAATTTGGTGGAGGCGCCAAAAGGAATTTAGTACTGTCATAAGAAAATTGCCGTAACATTTTTATTTTTCAACCGATTTTGACACAAGACATCTCATTTTGTAGAAAAGTAAATTCTTCTTGTTACCTTATATCTTCCATAAAAAAAGACATTGAGGAATGTTGAAGAAAAAATTAAAAAATAATTTGAAAAAAAATAGATTTTTTTCATTTTTTCATTTCCATGAATATTCCCTTATTTGTAGACTTTGATGTGCCCTTTCTAAATTTGTACTTTTCCGATTTCTATCTTTGCAGCACGCGCCGCCATATTGAAAAAATGATGTCTGAAAAGAAGTTTTTGACAATATCTGAACTTTGGCCTTTGTGACATTGAAATGTTTATATACATATGAAAGCACATTCAATCTTCCACAGTTTGACATCTGAACCAGCTCTGTGCGACCCGTGGTTCTTGAGCTAGACCTCCTGGAAGTATCAATTTTCGGTTCCAAAAGAATTGAAAATCACCTTTTGGGGCTGTGCCAGGTCCACCAATGTTCATGATTTGTGATAAATGACGACGCGTTATTGATGGGTAACTTGATTTAGACACGATGGTGATCCAGTGGTGAAAACCGGTAGGCGCGGTCACTATTTAACACCAAAAATTGATACTTCCGGAAGCTCTAGCTCAAGAGCCCCGAGTCGCACAAAGATGGTTCAGGTGTCAAATCGTGGAGAATTGAATGAACTTTCATACGTATATAAACATTTCAATTTCACATGGACTAAAATTTAGATATTGTCAAAAACTTCTTTTCAGGTATCATTTTTTCAAGATGGCGGTGTGCACTGCAAAGATATAAATCGGAGAAATGCAAATTTAGAAAGGGCACATCGAAATCTACAAATAAGGCAATTTTCATAAAAATAAAAAAATAAAAAAAATCTTTTTTTCAAATTATTTTTCAATTTTTTTTTCAACATTCCTCAATGTCTTTTTTATGGGAGGTAGGTATAAGATAACAAGGAGAATTCACTTTTCTACAAAATTATATGTCTTGTGTTAAAATCGGTTGGAAAATAAAAATGTTACAGCGATTTTCTTATGACCGTACTAAACTCATTTTGGCGCCTCCACCAAATTTGCCTGCGACAGATGTCAATGTTCCACCATTTTTTTAAATAGTGTTTGATGTCCCAGAAACCGATCGAGACACAGCTCCATATATTTGAACAAAGCTGGACATCACCAGGCTAATCGATACCTTCTGCCCCTAGATAAAATCCGCCATTTTGAAAAAGGGGCGCCATTCAAATCCTAAGGGACGGAAAAAAAAGCACTGCGGGTCAAATCGTTTATTCAAGTCTTAGTCACGATCCTGCAAAGTGGTTTGCCTTTATCATCATTTGCAACTTGTTTTTTCCTACCACGTCCACTATAAAGAAAAAACTGAATATTATTGGCGAAAAATGGATGTGTTTACTGACGAACTCATTCCATATTTTAAAACTTGTGTTAATATTTGAGACCTTTTAAATTGGAGAAAAACACTCGTGAAGCGAGATGCAGCGATATTTTATGTTTCTTGTAGGGATCCATATCTTATGTTTTATGGTGCGACTATACATCCGTAACAAAACCTGTACCCGAGGATAATCCCTTCGAACTTCATGTGAAGGATGCACTTCCGTTCTGAAAGAAATGACGCGTTCAAAACCCTAGAAAAGAACCTATTCACAGAGATGCTCCTGTCTCTTCTAACGCGTTCTGGCAAAACTCTGTTTGCCGTTTGCCTCAATCAGTTTCCGTGATAAAGGGAAACAACCAAGGGCACCTCAAAATACTTGATTCTGTCAAGGATATACGTCACCAAACACAGGAAACACGCTGGAGTCACAGACGTTCTAGGCCAGGAAAGTGGTTGAACTTCTTTGGGCGATAGGCTGCACCGAAGTCTGCTTAAACGTCGCTTGAAGAGCCGGACGGCGGCGAAACGCTTCAGGAATCGATGGTCCTCTCATCGAGCATACTTGTAGGGACAGCGAGCTTCATAGAGTACGTTGAACTTCCGCGACGTGTCTCTCTCGAGTACATAGGTGCGTTAGTAAAAAATGGAATAAAGGAAAAAACCTAGAAGTCGAATTGTCGCGTTTTAAATCGGAGACACCCGTCTTCTAAAACATACATCTAACAGATGAAAATTGTGCCACAAGTGGACGACGACGCCGGTCGAGAACGAAGAGGTTTAAAGGTCGCTAGGACAGAGCAAAACCTTTGTGCGTTGTCAACTCCGTGGTTCAAGCCGAAAAGAAGGTCCAGCCTCAGCGTATCGCTCCATCAGCTACGCGTTCCACGTGCATTGGGCAAACGACAGTGCCCTCTAGCGCTTGTCGCGTGAACATTAAGCAGGGCCCCGTACCGAAGGTCTGCTCGATGTGCAAACCCCTGTACCGTCGCTCTCTGCCGCTCTTTTTCGGAAATTCAAATTTATGCCGTGAGGCGGCGACTTGATTTCATAATTTATGAACACAAATTGCCAATTTTTAATTCCTGTTGAATGTAAACGTTACAAGAAGAAAAGAAACTTGACTATACACCATCTCCAGTTTTGTTTGGGATACTATGAAAAGTGCATCAACACAAGTTTCCGCTAGTTCCACAAAGGACAAGACAAAGGTATGCGTATTTCAGCTCTTAGCTCCCGAAATATAGTAGTAGTAGTCACTGAGTTATTTTTTATGTAGCCCCTAAAAGTTAGGCAACCGGCGAACGGGGAGTTCAGATGAGTTCGTATAACCTTCATCCGTCACCTAGAAGTTCTCATAATCAGGAAGAACTTTTCAGAATGTCGATAATACTTGCCGTTTCGAAAATATGCCGTAGGGCTCCAGAAACAATTTGGCGGGGCCGTTACGGCTCTTTGGGGAAAGATTCGACAGGGTACCATCTCCAGTCTTGTTCTGGGTGCTTCGAACAGGAAGTGTACCAAATTTCGTGGTTGTATAACAAAGCGCAAGGTATATGCACGTATCAACCCAGAACGCTCAAATGCAATAGCCCCCACTGACAGATTTCTAAATTTCACCCCTGAAAGATAGGCAATTGGTGCACGGGAGGCTTAGATCAGTTCACACAATCTGTGTTCATCACCTGCGAGTAACTTCAGTCAAAAGGAAGTTTGGAGTATATCGATATCACTTTCCGTTTCGAAGATAGACCTTAGGGCTCCAGGGACAACAGGGAGGCTCTGGTACAGCCCTCCTGGGGAAAATTCGGTTGGGCACCATCCCCAGTCTTGTTCGGAGTACTTTGAAGAGTAAGTGTACCAAATTTGGTGCTTCTTTCACAATTTGCAAGGTGGTTCCCTTTACTTCCCGCACTATTACACCTGTTTGTTCAATTTGGTCGTAGTATACAAGGTGATTCATGAGTGACCTTACATAGGCTAATGGGAGATAGAGGATTTCGAGACGAGTCAGGATCCACTGAGGAAATTTTGTTTTCCCCATTGGTTACGAAGATACAGGGTGTTTTGTGTGTTTCGTGTGAAACTTTGATCAGCGATATTTCTGAAACGGCTGAAGATATTGTGTTGAAATTCACCAGTTATATTTCTCTGCTGGAACTTATCCAGAAGTCATACCGGGTGAGTCAAAATCCAGGGCCGGAATTGAAAAAATGTGCCCCTTTTTTATTTGATCAAAAAGTACATTTTCTGACCGCTTTTCTGAAAAACTGTTATCGGATTCGAAAAGCTAAGGAAAAATGCTTCAAGAATCACTCTTCAATTTAGATGGCACACCTAGACCGTTTCGACAAAAAAATTAAAAGTAATATTTGTGGGTAAGTTTCCATTTTTGACCGGACATAATCGACTCATTGTTTGATTGAATTGATTAAAATTTATTTTTTAGCTTGTCTTTGTGGAACAGAAGGGTTTGGTAGTAAGAAAAATTCCATAGCCGGGAAATTTTTTTTGACGATCAAATCGAGCCTAATTTTGGTTTCGCTCTCGATTTTGTCATAAAAAAAAATTGTCAGCTCTGAAATTTTTTTTTCAACCAAGCCCTTCTATTCAACAGAGACAAGCCAAAAAATGAATTTTAATGAATTCGATCAAACAATGAGTCGATTATGTCCGGTCGAAAATGGGAACTCACCCACAAATTTTACTTTCAATTTTATTGTCGAAACGGTTTAGGTGTGCCATCTAAATTGAAGAGTGATTCTTGAAGCATTTTTCCTTAGCTTTTTGAATCCGATAGCAGTTTTTTAGAAAAGCGGTCAGAAAATGTACTTCTTGATGAAACAAAAAAGGGGCACCTTTTTTCTAGCCCGGCCCTGGATTTTGACTTACCCGGTATGGCTTCGGGATGAGTTCCAACAGAGAAATATTACTGGTGAATTTCAACAAAATACCTTTGGCCGTTTCAGAAATATCGCTTATCAAAGTTTCATACGAAACACACAGAACACCCTGTATCTTCGTAACCATCGGAGAAAATAAAATTTCTTCAGTGGATCCTGACTCGCCTCGAAGTCCTCTATCTCCCATTAGCCTATGTAAGGTCACTCATGAATCACCCTGTATAGGTTATCGCTGATATCTTTGCTGATCCTACAAATAGACTAATATGTAGAGGGTAAATGGTCCCAAGATTTCACACAAGGCATTTCATGTCACATATTATGGCTTGTCATGCAAATCTTCAGCCTTTTCTCTTTAAATCCTTACCACGAATGAACATCCCCAACAATGGCGTCCCTGAAGCATTTAGCAAAAATCGGAAAATAGGTTTAGGTTCTACCGTCATGTGAACACCAAACCCCAGACATAGGTAGATAGTTAACAAACATTGTCTGGTGTTGGCATTTATCGCATCACCCTGAATTTTATCTGCTGTAAATTATACATACCTACATGGGATGATTCGACCATCGCATAATCGTATTATTGAACTCGTGAAATGGAATATAGTATCAACTCAAAATATATGTATGACATTGCCCTTTTTTGCTAGTAAACTGTAACACGAGTCATCACGGTCATGCACAATAATAGATGAAATAGACCATAATAGCATTGAAAAATAGACCACCATAAATTATTTATTTGTATGCGTGTCAAACAAAGTCAATTCAATTTAAACAACTGAATTTTGCGAGTGAATAAACAAACAGCATTTTCATCATTGCCAGGACATAGGTACAAATTAATTTTGTGAAACAAATAAAGAGTTTGGACAGAAAATGCCATTATCTAGCAACATTCCGCTTGTTCGAAAATGTGTATATCATTATTGTAGAACTGCCAGATTGCAATGCTAAAATTATAGTTAGTATAATTATTCTGTTTTAAATATATTCGACATTTTGATCATGACATATTATGAAGCAAGGCCTTCAGGGTTGGCGATATGTCTTGGCACCACTCTTCCAACTTGTCAAAGCATCAGATTTCTGTTCAGACGTGAATTGGTCTTCTTGTTTTTTTACGAGTTGGCAGTCGGAGAACTGTCGACTTTTTTTCGAACTGGCGTCAAGTTCTCGCAAAAACTAGAAATTGTTCTCGCTTGCTAAGTACCGTTGCACATTCGACCGATTGCGAAATTGTCGAATTCTCCAATTTGGCTACTATTGTTTTCTGAAGCTTCTGAGCCTCGTCGTACAGCTGCATTTTCGTGATAGTAGGTAAAGCAGAACCGAGAGCAGAACCTTGTTTTCTCATAATATTCAACCTTTGCAGTATAGATCTTCGTGTGTGGTCCTCTGAAAATTATTAAAGAAATATAATAACACGATCGAACAGGCACAGAAATAATTATATATCTTTTAAATATATCGATAGAATACTCGTATATTAGATTCATTCTTGCTTTTTACTATCTCTTTTCGATTATTTTGCTTTGATGTCGATCGCTGGGGCTCCTCGATCGGTTCGAAGTCTTAAGGGTCAGCAACTTCTGACTGAACATCAAGTCATTCCTCTATTATAAACTGCTCCACAATGGAGTTGTCGCCACCAATAAAATGGCCTAACTTTGACGGCCAATAACTTTCGATTGCCGAAAGTGATTTCCATTCTGTTTCTTGCGTCTACTAGACCAAGCTATTCTTAACAGATCCTGTGATTGTGAATATCAAGAAACTGCATGTAACATTTATACAGGGTGATATGTGAAAAGCTAAAAAATTGCGAAAACTTCATCAAACCCCCATTTGCCAATTTTTTTCTTATTCAAATTCTAATGTGAAAATTATCAAGTGTGATGCATTATCTCGAAACGGTTTTGGAATCACCGAGATTGGAGGTCTTACACAGAAGATATGGATTTTTATATGGAATGTAACAGATTTGCCCTATTTTCTTGCAAGATTGAATCACTTCTAATGAATAGGTGTTGACATTGAGCACGATTGTTCCTAAAACTGTTCCGGATAACTTGAGTTTGAAAACAACCCGAAAATGTTGTGTGGGGTCAGGCAGGGGGCACTTTTTGAGAAGCTAGTCACTGTCTGTTTTTGGCACGTTGGATTTAATCAATATTTCAGATGTGGAACATGCTTTTTGCAAGTCCAAACCCCTGAATATGGTAGAACTTAATTTTCCGTGGAAGAGGGTGCCCCCTGGAAGTTTACTTGTTGTGCTTGTGCTATGCCCGAGCTTTACCCCTGATTGCGTTTTTTTGGTCATACCGTGCTACAAAGATGATGAGCAATGTGGATTGCTACAGTAACGCTGAAAACTTATATTTATGCCATTGTTCATACTGACACGTCAAGTCACTCCAACAATGCGGAGACCTGTGTTTTCAGCGTTACTGTAGCAACACACATTTTTGATCATCTTTGTAGCACGGTATCACTAGAAAAACACACTCAGGGGTAAAGCTCAGGCATAGCACAAGCACAACAAATAAACTTCCAGGGGGCTCCCTCTTCCACGGAAAATGAAGTTCTACCATATTCAGGGGTTTAGACTTGCAAAAAGCATATTCCACATCTGAAATATTGATGAAATTCAACGTGCCAAAAACAGACAGTGACTAGCTTTTCAGAAAGTGCCCCCTGCCTGGCCCCAAACCAAATTTTCGGTTTGTCTTTAAACTCAAATTATCCGGGACGGTTGTAGGAACAATCGTGCCCAATGTCAACCACCCATTCATTGGAAGTGATTCAATCTTGCGAGAAAATAGGGCAAATCTGTTACATTCCATAATTATGAAAACTCATATCTTCTGTGTAAGACCTCCAATCTTGGTAATTTGAAAACCGTTTCGAGACAAGGCATCACACTTCATGATTTTCACTTTAGAATTTGTAAAACTTTTTTTTTTTGAAATGGGGGTTCGATGAAGTTGGCACAATTTTTTATTTTTTTACATAATCACCCTGTATAAATGTTACATGCAGTTTCTTGATATCCACAATCACAGGATCTGTTGAGGATAGATTGGGCTAGTAAACGCAACAAACAGAATGGAAATCGCTTTCGGCAATCGAAAGTTATTGGCTGTCAAAGTCAAGCAATTTTTTTTGGTAGCGACAACTCCATTGTGGAGCAGTTTAGAAAAAAGCGTGAAATGCTTACATAAGCTCAAGAAAAGCAAGAGATACAATAATCACGTGTTGTGTGGTGTGAAAAAAGTGAAAAGTATTGAAAAAATTACCTTCAAATAGAACTGACTGTTGCACTAACTGAAAAAAACCGTTTTTCCACCCAGAGCAGTGGCACTCTTCGCTTATGATTCAGAAGGAGTGTAGTATGGGGATGTAGCGAGGGATGTAGGGATATAGTGATGTTCTATCGGGGAAGTGGGACTCTCACATTTTTTTATAGAAGAAAATTAGTAATAAAACGCAGAAGCTACGTATTACAAGAAAATATTATAATTTCCATACTATAGATACCGCATGATATAGGTAGGTACGTTTAAAAATTATATATCATACATATTATTTATTATAGTATTTTCTGTCGTTTCTTGATAGTGACACTTTCGTTTGACAGATGACAGTCAAAAACTAATCCGGTCATTCGACAGCAAAACCATGTCTGCATACCAAATTTCAAGTCGATCGGATAACGGTTTGGCAGCTATCGGCAGGATATATCCGTCGAAATCTCGAAACTTTTTTTTCTGCACGATTACAATACTTTCCCTTCCATGTTGGTGGGGAGCCGGGAAAGTAATTCATGACTGCAGTTTCGGGAGCTTCTTGTTCTTGTCTCCTGTCGTCAGAGGTATGTATAATGATAAATGCTTCTGAATAAATTTCTTGTGAAAGAGTAAATATTGTGATACAAGAGAATATTCACAAGCTTTTATTATTATACCTCTGACGACGGGTGATCAAAGGCTCCCGAAACTGCAGTCGGGAATTTTTATGAACATTTTGTATGGGAAGACCGTCTTTTATTTATATTTCTACAATTTTTAAATCAACCCCCCACTGTGAGCGACGGCGGATAAATTCCTAAAAATTCAAAATGTGCTTTTTCTATATATTTTTTACTAATTCAAGGTGTTGGCTCAGGCTACAAAACACTTTTTTCGGGTCAACAATCTATTTCATGCTTGGACAGGTCAAGTCGCGTATGTTTGGCATTAATATTGCCTGCGGCAAAAAGGTAATTAAATCACGTCATATATCTAAAATTCATTAATTGAAACAAATAAATATGCATGTCGGTCAGTCAGTGCCGGCGAAATCGTGATTTTAATTTTTAAACTTCAAGCTCGCATGTCATATTTATGGATATACCGAAATACGTGATATAATTATGGCCGACGCAATTGTGCCCGTGCTGCGACGAGGGGCTGTTGGGGAGGGCGGAATCGTTTTCGAGTCATGCTGCTCCTTGATCCAAGGTCTCGTTCGTAATTAATTTTAGCGGGCGGAAAAAGTGTCAGTGGAATTCAAAAGCTTAATTAATACATTAATAAACGTAGGTAAAAGGGACTACAAAAGATGCTATACGAAAATGTGTCTTTGAACATTTTAAAAAGTTCTTATTGTTGCAGGAACAGGAGGAATCTTTAGCGGAGGCTTTTCAGCCTACGCTAATTAAAAGTTCCTTTGTTTGCCGTAAAAAATGGTAAATTATGGCACATCTGTCCAGAGCTAATGTTTTTGAATATCAAAGACCGAGTAGCAGAAGGGACGATACGTAGTAGTTGTTAAAAGACCAGAAGTGCATCTATTGCCTGCATCTATTGCCTATCAACTACAGGTGCTCCAGGTTTTAGTAGACATATTTTGCAAGTCGATATAGGATAAAAAAGAAGTGGACTTAGACCAAAAACTATATACATATAACATATAATGATCTAAAATGCATAATAACAAAGCTACAGGCTCTCAAAGTTGATAAAAAAATAAGGTGCTTTTCTAAGTTTCCACTTTTCCACTTTGTTGACTTGGTTTAGTATAATATAGTAGGGGTGCTACGATTTTGAATACCGCAAATAAATTAGACGGGATGCCCTTTGGTATGATAACTACTCATACCAATCATACCCTTGCTTCGTATGATCACTCTTATTTTCAAGCTGAGTTTCATGATCCGCTAGAGCGGACTCAGAGCGAATGAAGCTAAAGCGCATTCATACGAGACAAGAGTACCTACCTACGTTTCACGTTTCATGACAATCGTTCCAATAATAAGAAATTTCGATGTGGCGGCCAAGATGGCGGCGTAATTATGAAACTGAGCTTGAAAGTAAGAATGTTCATACAAGATCCGAGGTTCCGTTCCACCGATGAGAAATTTCAATATGGCTACCAAGATGGCAGCGCCACCATGAAATACAGTCTGCCCACAGGCCACCGTTGAGGGCCTAAGCTATTAATCGTAGGTAAGAAGTTCTAAGGCTCAAGCTTCATTTCCTGGGAGGAGTACAACTTCTCAACTTTTACACGGACAGACAGACAGAAGGACGAACAGACAAATAACGGACGGACAGACAGACGGACAAACCGGCCATATAAACATCATTTTCTATCGAAATGTGCTAAAAAGTCGCAATTGCCAGAATAAAGTGTCAATTGACAGAAAAAAGTCGCAATTGCCAGAATAAAGTGGCAGTTGACAGAAAAAAGTCGCAATTGCCAGAATGAAGTGGCAGTTGACAGAAAAAAGTCGCAATTGCCAGAATAAAGTGTCAATTGACAGAAAAAAGTCGCAATTGCTAGAATAAAGTGGCAATTGACAGAAGAATGTCGCAATTACAAATAAATATCTTCCGTGTCCGCTCTGCGCCTTCATACAACCGAGATATGACATTCAACTTTTTTCTCTTATGGGCGCCATACTGGATTTTGACATTTTTGAATACAATATTTTTTTCTTGTTACAACGATGTGTCACATACCACTGTTGAATTCATGCTTTTGAGCAAAAAATTATTTTGTTATTTTTCAAAGAGTGCTTTGGAAACAAAATCAGCACCGACCACCGACAATAAAAAAAAAAACGTAAATGTTGAACATTTATCCAACATTGACATGTGGCCAGTGGTCGAAATGGCAATTTTTACGAACCGGAACGCTAGGCTCTCGATGCGAGCGAAGCGAGCAAGCGCTGCAGACGAAACTACCCCCCCCCCCCCCTTATCCGAGACTTCCTCAATTCTGTTCCATCAAAAATCAAAAAGTTCAAGTCGATTTTTTCAGATAGGTAATTTGAATGTGCTCAGGATAGATACTATAATAAATAGGTAGACAATTATGTCGCATTTACAATGTACCTAAATTCAGTAATATAATTGGGCCTGGTTTCCTCCAACAAATATTTTGCTGGAGTTCTAGAAAATGCTGTCATTATATCACTCTACGTTAAGTTCACGAACAGCTCAAAAAGTGATATTACTGAATTTTCTTCGTGGATGGATACATATCTCCCTATACAATAATAATGTATGATTATAATTTCTTGAAAGAATAAATGTGATGACAAGACAATAAAATCAAAAGAATTCAACAAAAGACAAAATTAGATTGAAAGACGAGTCTAAACGTCTTATCGGCACATTTTTCACGAAACGGAACGACTTTCGACAAAATTTCACGAGACGGAACGGTTTTTGAAAATATTTCACGAACCGGAACGCCGTTCCGGTCTGTTTTGGTACATTTCGACCACTGCATGTGGCACATCGTTGTGACCAGAAAGGAATACCGTATTCAAAAATATCAAAATCCAATATGGCGCCCATTGGAGAAAAAAGTTGAATGTAGTATCTCGGTTGCTTTGAAATCTAGAATAAAGATTTTGGCAGCTTTGAATTCCCCTTGAAAAAGTGCCTGACAATGTCTAGATCAGAAAAGGCTACCTTCAACCGTTTTTTGAATAAAAAATAGAAACAAAAATTCAAATCCCTGTTTTTTCACGATATCTCAAAAACTAAAATCGATCCGTCAATTTTTTTTTTGATCATTGATCGTCATGAAGATGCGCAACTTTTTCCTAATTTTACCGACTTTGTATCTCTCAAGATAAGCGAGATACCCATGCTTAGCCTCAAAAAACGGACACCCTGTTCACCCACCCATACATACACCCATTCATAGCTTCACTAGCGAAGACTTCCTTTACCTTTGTCCACACGTATAATATGGCCAAGACACTCATGTAATAATTTGAGCGAGTTCCCGTGTAAGCTACTGACTGAGTTGCATTGTGGTGGCATGAAGACTTTCATTGCCATTAAATACAAGTTAGTCAGCTTATTGCTCATTTAGCTACGAACCAGCCTCCTCAGAACAGCCAATAAGCGATGTAGCGCTTACGGCTGAAATTGAAACTTGATAAGCTGACTGAACGCACCTTTCAATTTTGTGTTTTCAGCTTGAATCAGTTATCACCGCAGGTAGATAGGTGACGTATATGATCTATGATTGTAGAACATCAGATATTCATCAGAATTTCAGTTCTCAATAATTGAGAATTTTGTCAGGGAAGTTTCAAAGGAACTGTTCAGCAATGCTTCATGAAAGTTCTGTGGTCTTCTCTGGTCAGCATCGGAAATGATATAGGGTGTTTGTTCTCACCTCTTTTTTCCTTTTTGATGTCTTTAATCATTGGTTAAGGGGTTCCTGATGCTAACCAATAGGGTTAGCAATGGGGTCCTAAGGGGTTAAGGGATTTAATTTTTTCCGTCAAGTACAAACTCTTCCAAAAAGAAAATGTATGGGCATTGCTATCAAATTTTGAAAATAAAAAAAAAAATGAAAATTTTCAATTTTGATTTTTGAAAATTCAAAAACCAGATAGCATCGACAATGAATGCATCTTCCCTCGAGGAAGTCGCATGCCAAATTTGAACTTTTTATTTTCTTAAAAAGGTACCAAAAATGATTTCTGGTAGACATGAAAAAGTGAATTAGTAGAAATCATTTTTGGTACCTTTTTTTTTGAAAATAAAAAGTTCAAATTTGGCAATCGACTTCCTTGAAGAAAGATGCATTGTCGATGCTATCTGATTTTTGAATTTCCGAAAATCAAAATCAAAAATTTTCAAATTTCCTTGTAAATTTTCAAAATTTGATAGCAATGCCTGTATATTTTCTTTTTGAAAGAGTTTCTAATTGACGAAAAAAATTAAATAAAACCGATTTCCGTCAACAACTTTTGTAGTCGCATCAGAAACCCCTCAACACGTTCACTGTCAAGCATATTTTTGAAACCGTACCAATATGTATAGCTATGTCGTGGAATTTCACCAAAATTCTGAGGAACGTCTGCACCAAGAAAATGCATAAACTAAAGCCGTCAACAATAGTGGGAATTTCATCAGACGCGCCCTTCTTCTCTAGCAACTGAAACAGACTACACTTGGCTGTTTGGTTTTAAGATCCATTCATATGACACAATGACAGCGACACTGGTAGCGACACTGGTATAACTGGAAATTTCAAAACCTCTTCTTTCGACATTTCAAGGGTTTCGCATTTATGGCGAACGTTTTTACATGCACTCTTTTTCTGGGCTTCTCGAACCTGTCTTCGTCATCGTTGCACTCGGTGATGAATTTATTTCTGCCTGTTTCACCGCTTTTCATTGCGCCCAACAAAAAATTTCACGTTTAGGAACTAGCAGCCTTTTCAATCATCAATCATAATACCTATATTATGGTTATATAATTTGAAAACAGTTTTCGATGAAAACAGTCAGATAATTTTTAGAAAATTGCCTATCATGCCTACCCGCACGGTCATTTGGGCAGGTGGATGTACTGATGGTCTCTTGCAATTCATGCGCTTAGTTGTTGGTGAAACGGGAACTATGCAAATGCAAACAGTTCCACAAATGGTTTTATTTTCAGATCAGAACTGCTGCAAAGAATAACTCCTAATTTTATTGTTCATGAGTGAGAAGTGTTGCTTTTCTTTCCATATAAATCGAAACGCTCATGAAGAAGAGGGCGAAAATGGCAAGTTAAAGGAAAGCGTCTTTGCTCTTAATGACTGAATTGCCTAGTGCCTACGTAAGCAAGTTCCAGAAATATTGCAAATCAGGGTCGTAACAGCTTCGTTAACTAGCTCGTTGATGTGACACACGAACAGTAAGGGCCCATATGGCGTCATCAAAAGTGTGTTCATTATGAGTCAGAGAATGAGTAACTTGGCAATTTATGGTTTTAGGGCGGCTAGATAGTCACGGTCATTAACTTCCGCAAAATGCACGGTTGGCTGCCCCCTCACGTATAAAATAGAACTTAGGTATGAACACGTGTCATGTATAATTTGCCTATAATAACAATAACTTTGCGTACAACCACTTACCATTTGTGCTAAGTCGGAATGTTAAAATTGCAAATTTTTCCTATGGTGCTCATTTATTTCCAACACTCCTTCCTCTTGCTTGACTAGCTGGCTGAGATGCCTCCATCTCCACTCCATAAAAAAAAAACCCAATTACAAAATCAATTAGGAGCGAACGTAACATTTTCATAATAAACTTTTGTGTTGTTCGAAACATTTAAAGGGGTCTTTGATTTAACTAATCAAATATTTAATTAATTTTAAATGTTTTCGATAAAATGTAAACGGGATCCCACATCAAACATGTTTGTGAGCGAGGCATAGGACAACAAGCTTAGGGAGCGCTCGCCACGGACCGTTCTCTGGAAATGTGCTGAGCGCTGCAAGCCAGTATAGTTTGGTCTGTTTCAATGTTTAACGTGATAACGTATAAGATTAACGTTATAAGATCCAAGATAAGGTCCTTGGTCGCCTCCCTCTTATTTTACATGTTAAAAATGAAATAATCATATTACCTCAAGAGACCAATGTTTCTCAGCAAAATCGTTTGATTATTATGAAAGTTTGTTGCCTACTATATATTTTACGAAGATTTTGTTCAGGTAGATACATGGCTCAAGCGTTGACATTACAATTTTACGAGCGTGCTATAGGTATTCATGCAATAACTGAGGAAACATAAGTAATGGGGTCTATACCACTTTTTTGATTTCGTTCAAAAGAAAGTACAAACTGAGATCACTACAGGCATAAAAATATTTCAGTTGTTTCAAAAGTCCTCTACACACATCAAAAGAATCTAGGGACAAGCAAATTCAGACGATTTCTGAAATCATCATAACTTTTGATTGCCGTTAGCGATTTCAGATCCCTTCCCAGTGTTCGATAGCCCAATCCTTCGTTTTCATGCTTTGTTCACGTCGAATACGAACAATGTTTTATAAAGTTTCTACAGGGTGATCAATGGAACAGTGTAAAATTGCCGAAAGTTCAGTACGAGCGCGATTTCCCAAAAACAAATTTTTAAGCATTCCAATAGCACATTGAATTTAGGAAGACTTGTGCTCCAGCACTAGTAACGTTTTTGAATTTTGGAAATCGAAGGTAAATTGCCAAAGATTTTTATCATTTTGTGCCACCATGTTGAACTTCCAAGAAAGTGATACAATTTCATTAAAACTCGGATCACACTCATGCCTGGTTGAGGTAATTGGAATTTCAAGGTAAAATGTCTTTTTCGATCACTTTCAAACCGCCACATTGAAGTTTTATGTAAATGATTCGATTCTAGTGTGTTTCGCTGACACCTACGCCTATTAGTCGGAGAGCTGGCAACAAAAAAAAGTGCAACAGTTTTCTAAAGGCTGAAACTCTGGAATATGTTAGATTACTCAATTACATCTATGAAATAAACAGTCAGACACCGGTCCATTAGAACCTGCTCAATCGGCAGCCAAAAAATGTCCGAAATGCCCGAACGGACAGTCTGACAACGCACAGCTTTGTTATCTGACGCACAGCTCTGTTGTCTGACCCACAGCTGTCAGCTGTTGTCTGAGTTACGGCTATGACCACACCTAGGTACTTACCTCTCTTCATTAGATGGTTCCATTACGCAAGGCTTCTCTGATTTTTTTTCCCAAATCTGTATGTCGCTACGGGCGATTCATTTGAACCGTAACTCGGACAACAGCTGCAACTGCTGATAAATTTGCATCAGACAACAGAGCTGTGTGTCAGACAACAATGCTGTGCGTTGTCAGAACTGTCCGTTCGGGCATTCCGGATTTGTTTTGGCTGCCGATTGAGCAGGTTCTAATGGACCGGTGTCTGACTGTTTATTTCATGGATGTAATTGAGTAATCTAACATATTCCAGAGTTTCAGCCTTTAGAAAACTGTTGCACTTTTTTTTGCCGCCAGCTCTTGGACTATATGATGTAGTGGTGAAATTACAACAGGCAAATTTGCTGTTCACTTTTGGGCCGCGTCAACTGTACCTATTGAATATTGATTTATTCTGAAAATATGAATTTTCACAACCAATTTTCAATTTCTCATGAGCTAAGTTATGGATTAATAAACTTTAAATTGCAAAAAAAGTTTAAAGTTAACGGATCAAAGCTTGCTCGAATTTTGAAACATTTGCGTAATTCGGTGTTTTTGAACATTTAAACACAAATATCTCCGAAACCGCTGCTCCAAATGTAGCAATGACCACCATTTTTTTCTTCAGAATTGAACGCCGAATTCAATAATTTCAACGGTTTTCCAAAATATCCAGTGGCGTAGAATGTAGGGGGGTAAGAGGGTCAGTACCCCCCCCATATCTACGACACTGCAGAATTTTTTCCAAGAAATCACTGGCGACGTGTTTGTTAAATATATGTGCAAAATTGGAGCGAAATCGGTCAAGCTGTTCAAAAGTTATCAAGAAAAAAACAATTTTTTTCTGCAACTTTGAAGGCCTGTAGCTTTTTTAATGTGCATTTTAGATATGTACTTTTGGGGTGAGTCGACTTCTTTTTTTATCCCCTATCAGCCTGCAAAGTTTGTCGACTAAAACCTGGACCGCCCTGTATAGGTAGTTATCTACTATTGTGGAACTATGGGACATCCTAGCACAATATAGCATACCAATTAATTTGGCCAGTGGATCATACCGATCATATCAGCAACAGACTGCTATAATTTGATAAATAAACCAGGTAAGTACTTGCTGAATTTCAACTCCGGGTGATAGGTACCATGAATTATTAACGATCAGATACGTTTATCAAATTATTGTTTTGTTAATTGATTATTATTGTGCATTACAATTTCATGGATTTCACCTTTTGATTGACAATTTTATTTCATTCGAGCCCCCCACATGGTCACATCATTCTGATGATTTGAAATTAATCGCCTATGCAGAAATGCGAACGTCAAATGTGAAATTTGCAAGAATAAATTGACGATGTCACCATGCAGAGTGTATTTATACAGGCCATCCCAATGAACGTTTATAGTATTTATAACGCTTACAAACATTTGGTCTAATAATATCGCTCGTAGAAAAAACACGGCGCGTGTATTACCACCTTATAGGATATTACCCGATTGTCCAATGATTATTGTCGCCTGAAGTATTATCGCATCGTTCGTTGCCCCGCCCCGCTCCGAAGACAGCCGACTCATGCCAACTCCATCCAATATTTGGTTGGTATTATAAACTTGCTCTCAGGGCACACATCACCTAAAAATTAATAAATATCAGTATATATATATATATATATATACATATAGTACCTGTATACAGGGTCATTCAAAAAAGATGTCCACCCCCATTTTTCTCAAGATCCGTTGAAGCTAGCGAGTTGCGGTGAAGACCGTTGCATTCAGCTGGTCTTTCTGATCAAATTTGATATGCCAACAAAACTACTTCACCAAAACTCTGAGTACGGGGGCACCTCAAAATTTTGGGCGATTTTTTTTACACTGCACAGCATTGAGTGATATGTCATTTGAAAGCCCTTAAAAAGTTTCAATGGACAAGTGCAAAAAGTTTCTGAAAATTTCCAGCCGTTTTCATTTTATGACAGAAAACAAAAACCTGGAAAAACACGTTTTTATGAATAAAATGAGAATCAATGAGAATTTTTTCAAACTGCAAACTGCATTCAATAAAACTCATCAAAACGGTCAGTATATGTGCAACTCAATATGCAATAGCTATTTTAAAATTTCGAGGCAATTCAATTTTACTCATCAAAATCTTCATTCGGAAAATCTCAAAATCTCAGAAATAGTCATTGCATATCGAGTTACACCATCATACTGACCGTTTTGATAATTTTTATTGAATGCAATTTGCAGTTTGAAAAAATTCTCATTGATTCCCATTGTATACATAAAAACGTGTTTTTCCAGGTTTTTGTTTTCTGTCAAACAACGAAAAGCGCTGGAAATTTTCGAAAACTTTTTGCATTTGTCCATTGAAACTTTTTAAGGGCTTTTCAATGACATATCACTCAATGTTGTGCAGTGTGAAGAAAATTGCCCAAAATTTTGAGGTGCCCCCGTACTCAGAGTTTTGTTGACATATCAGATTTGATCAGAAAGACCAGCTGAATCCAACGGTCTTTACCGCAACTTGCTAGTTTCAACGGATGTTGAGAAAAATGGGGGTGGACAACTTTTCTGAATGACCCTGTATATGTATATTATATAGGGTGGTCCAGGTTTTAGTCGACAAACTTTGCAGGCTGATAGAGGATGAAAAAAAAAGTCGACTCACCCCAAAAAGTACAAATAATCTAAAATGCATAACTATTAAAAAAGTTACAGGCCTTCAAAGTTGCAGAAAAAAATTGTTTTTTTCTTGATAACTTTTGAACAGCTTGACCGATGTCGCTCAAATTTTGCACATATGGGTAACAAACACGTCTCCAGTGATTTCTTGAAAAAAATTCTGTCAGAATGACGCAGTGCCGTAGATATGGGGGGATACTAACCCTCTTACCCCCCTGCTTTCTACGCCACTGAATATTTTGGAAAACCGTAAAAGTATTGAATTTGGCGTTCAACTATGAAGAGACAATTGGCATGTTATTGCTACATTTGGAGCAGCGGTTTCGGAGATATTTGTGTTTAAAGGTTCAAAAACACCGAATTACGCAAATGTTTCAAAATTCGAGCAAGCTTTGATCCATCAACTTTCAACTTTTTTTTCAATTTTAAGTTTATTGATCCATAATTTAGCTCGAGAAATTGAAAATTGGTTGTGAAAATTCATAATTTCAGCAACAATTAAATATTCAATAGGTAGGTAAGGTTGCGGCCTCATAAAAGTTTACACCGACGGCGATCGAGTGGCCATGCTAATTGCATTTTGACGTGATTTTGAATGAGCATGGCCACACGATTGTCATCGGTGTAAACTTTGATGAGGCCGCAACTGTACCTATTCACTTACTGATAATTGGGATGTTTAGTAAGAACAAGAACCAGGGGCCCTTTGTTTGTTATTGGTCACGTTACTGAAATTATGAATTCTCACAACCAATTTTCAATTTCTCATGAGCTAAATTATGGATCAATAAACTTTGAATTGAAAAAAAAGTTGAAAGTTAATGATTCAAAGCTTGCTCGAATTTTGAAACATTTGCATAATTCGGTGTTTTTGAACCTTTAAACACAAATATCTCCGAAGCCGCTGCTCCAAATGTAGCAATATCACGCCAATTTTCTCTTCAGAATTGAACGCCAAATTCAATACTTTTAACGGTTTTCCAAAATATCCAGTGGCGTAGAAAGTAGGGGGGTAAGAGGGTTAGTACCCCCCCCCCATATCTACAACACTGCGTCATTCTGACAAAAAAAAATTCAAGAAATCACTGGAGACGTGTTTGTTAACCATATGTGCAAAATTTGAGCGACATAGGTCAAGCTGTTCAAAAGTTATCAAGAAAAAAACATTTTTTTCTGCAACTTTGAAGGCCTGTAACTTTTTTAATATGCATTTTAGATATGTACTTTTTGGGGTGAGTCAACTTCTTTTTTCATCCTCTATCAGCCTGCAAAGTTTGTCGACTAAAACCTGGGCCACCCTGTATATTACATTAAAAGAAGTCTATTGCCATGAGTTCATCAATGTGGCAATGTTTTATGGAATAATCGAATATTAAACAGTAATGTAGCAAGTTGGTAGTTTTTTTAGTTGAATCTTTTTATTCCAAAAACAACCCAAATTGTGTTCGGCGCAATCACATAAATGCCTACTGCGCCGAAATAGCTCATTTGAATATGTATTGTACATGAATAGACCATTTCCACATGACGTAACACGCACGTGTCGTCGTGTCGAACGGCTGATTCGGAGTAACGTCAACATGATGTCAACTATACGTGTCAGTTTGTCAAAACTTTGTGTCACCGGTAACTTTCACACACCGGCACCGACTGACAGATTGACATTATTACCAATCTGACTGACGCACATGACTGACGTAGCCTACGTGCCCCGTGACAGATAACGCACATCTGACTGACGGTGCCCCGAATCAGCTCTCCAAGACGGAGCTGCGTGACGTCAGTGGAAATGGTCTATGGTTATTACGTGGAATAGTAAATAGTTGAATCAAAACAGCCGAATCTGGATAGTATTAAGTAGATTGTTATATCACTTTGTCATATGACACATTACTGACAGGTTGCGGAAAGAGTAGTGTACAGGACTCAATTGTGAGAAGGTCTACACTGCTGAAATTTCCCTCAAATAAAGTGAAAACGTGGTTCAATTGACAAAAAATCATTACTTCAAGCAATGTGTATTACTAATTTTTCATTTATAATCAGCAAAAATAGGAGATATTCAGACTCGAGCTACTTCCACTTGCGCCAAAAAATGTTTCCATTCGGCGCAACATATCGAGCCCTGTACAGGAACTGTGCACGGAGGCGGAGCCAAGCAGTTCGTGACTAGGAGCGATCGGGGTGGCCGACTAGGAAACTTCACACCACCGATTCGTTTGACAGCATGACAGCTGTTTGCTGCTTTGCGGCATTTGACCTAACCTACAAATCTAACCATCAGAGACGGCGTTCATTCTGTTTCAGCCTTTAGTTAAATTACATCAGCTCGCCGCTTATATTTCTTCGAGCAAGAACAGGTCGATTTTTACATTGAAGGGGATACATGATCAGCATAAATTACATTTTTGAGCTACATGCATTGGCGAGTTTCTGTCTTTGACCCCTTCGCCCTCACCTTACTACTCACCCTCACTTTAAACTGACAACAAAAATTCCCCCCGCCCCATTATATTGTATGAGTGTCCAGTTTTATGTTCGACCCCTCAATTCTCTTACAGTCGACCCTCGATTCGACCGTGCTCAAGTTCACTCAAGCAAGTTATTGACCTTCGAGTCGACCGATCCCCTGTGAAAAACACTTTTTGATTCCGTCAAATAATTGAAGCCAGATTTTCAGGCGAATTTTTCACTGTACCAGAACTACCACATTATTTGCCCGCGATGGTACGTACGAGTAGTTATATCCTTTGCGTAAATAATATTCATAGAAGCTCCAAACTGCTGTTTGCTCTAGCTGGTTGAAAAGGTACAGCTTTTCAATCTGCAACTCTTTAAGTTGCAATGAAGCATCTGAAGCTATATGAAACGGGAACATCCGGGTTGAATTGGAGGAATCATTAGTAAACTATACTCACGTACTGAACGTGAGGAATATGAGCCAATAATCAGATTTATGCCGACATGAATCTGATATTGATTTAGTAAGTGGAGGTTGTATATTATGAGGGGAGTCTACCTCACAAATTAATGGCATGGGTACAATTTCGTTACGTAAATGCAAATGAAGTCATTAATGGACAAATACAAGCCGCACAATAATTAAGCTATGTAGGTATAGGTATGTACTTATTCATAAGTTATAACATAATGTATATTTTCAATAATATGATGAATCGTTCGGTAGGTAGGTACCTACTCACCTATATTGTTTGAGGGTCTTTATTCAGGGTGGGGTGGTGCTAGGTACGAGACAAAAAAAATTGTGAATAATTTTAATAAGTATTTACCTACCTATCTACCATATAAATACTGAGTAGGTATCCATGCATGCCAGTCTTGAATGTAACTTCAAATATCATCTCAAGTTACCTTTCCATTAGCATTGTTTGTTCAAGTGAATCATTCGGGAATTTTATTGAAAAAGCGAGCCCCAGCCCCCCAGGTAACGAAAGACATGTCACAGCACAGCCCCTCCACTCACTAATATAAATTAAAAACATTTAGTCATACACACAAGGGTGCGGGGCTGAAATTTCCAGCTGGTATAGTGCTTTAATAAATTAGAAGGTTCATGTTTACTTTGCCTTTCAATGGTTAGGTACCTACCTACGTTAAAAAAATGCTGCTATTCCTATTTGCTATTGCTATTATTTTGCTAGTCCAGTCAAAATCAGTTTCAACCCGAAATAAATTCGGAAGGTGACGAAATTTGGTAGATGCAGAATTAATGACGAATGGCATGATAAAATTTTTTTTTTTTAATTCGTTTATTTAACGTCGGCCTATTTCCGCAACGAGGCCTAATACCGACGCCGGTGAATGCTTTCCTCTACTATACCGGAAATTTTGCCGAACCCCTGTGTAAAACTCATCTTTTCTTCCTCTTTACAAAGATATAAAACACTGTAGCATTTTTGTCAAAATAACCTATAAAAATTGAAAAAACCATTTCTGGGGCGAAAAAATCTGGTTAGTGGTTCGGTTGCCATGCTCTCGTGACATAATAACAATGGCATTCCGTTGCCATGGTCGGTTGATCTTGGAAAAAGTTGGGTTACATTCCGTTTTTATGTATTTGATAATGATAATAAATAAAAATAAAACAAATACAAAACCAAGTATAACACAAAATAAAATCGCAATAGCAATGAACATTTCATTTATAATTTACAATTACTCGAAATGGAGTCTATTTCGCGAGGAACGCCCCAAGATCGAATTTATGGTTCATGACAGAACATCCCAAAGCAACCAAGAGCTGGAAGCAAGGAGTTGATGATGCGTTTCAGTCAATAGACAATATTGCGTGACTGATTAGCGCATGCGCTAAAAACGAGGTGATTCGTTTTAAGTCTTCCATATGTTACGCTGTAAAATAGGTGATTCTCAAACTAAGCTCAATGGATTATGCGTCGTTTTCAAGTAGAAGTGGCTACATAGAAAAATCGGAGTAACCCTCGCAACCTATTCATGAAAGCACATATGTGAGGAATCATGCCCCAAATGCCCCAAATTATGAAATGAAAAAAAACATGGAACACTTCAACCGTAACATTCAAATTTACCGCGACACTGTCTGGGGATATTTCATTAAATCAGTGCTGTATTGTATTGACGAAAGCATGGTGTGGCGACAGTCAGTCCTCTGAGTGGCACACACTTTTTTGACCACCGAATATCCATTTTTAATCGGAAGACTTCACAAGTTGCTGATAAAACTGGACAAAACGTCAACGTCAAACACAGAAATCAATGTCATTGTCGAATTCTGAACATGCGCGATGATAACTTGTCACCGTTTTCTTAGTTCGCATGACATCCGTGTCGGAGCGCCACTTCCACGCAATATTGTGTATTAGCCCGCACGATATCAGCGCAGCCGTTGAAAATATGGCTAAAAGGCACACAACTCTGCACAGAGCAAAATGGACTTCATTTCGAGTAATTGTAAATTATAAATGTTTATTGCTCTTGCGATGTTATTTTGTGTTATACTTGGTTTTGTATTTGTTTTATTTTTATTTATTATCATTATCAAATACATAAAAACGGAATGTAACCCGAGATGTAACCCAACTTTTTCCAAAACTAACCGACCATGGCAACCGAATGCCATTGTTATTATGTCACAAGAACATGGCAACCGAACCGGTAACTAGATTTTTTCGCCCCAGAAATGGTTTTTTTAATTTTTGTAGGTTGTTTTGACAAAAATGCTACAAGTGTTTTATATCTTTGTAAAGAGAAAGAAAAGGTGAGTTTTATGGGGTGGAGAAATAATATGGTGTCCATAAGAAAAAATAAAGTTAGGTGTCATATCTCAAAAACTAGTAGGCGTAGGAAAAAATTATGACCGTCAGTCGATCAAGGACCTTCAAAAATGTCAAGATACCAATTTTCAAATTGATAGCTGTCATAATAAAGAAGTGATTTGAACTTTCCGAATTCGGCATTTTTCAGTTTTTCTGGGATATTTCAGAAATGACCAAAGATATCTTGGATATCTTGACATATTTGAGATAGTCATAAAATTGCGCAACTTTTTTGTAATTTAACCGATTTTGTATCTCTTACCGTTTCCGAGATACCCATAGTGAGCGTTGAAAAACAACCTGTATACTAGGTTGAGAAAACTGTTCTAATGTATGGTCAGAAATGGAGGCCTAGTAAGTGTCTAAAACCTAGAACGGCTCGACACTCTGTCACTTACCTGCCATTCTGACAAGATAACAGTCATAACAGCCAAGGCAACACTGTAGCGGAATATGATGCAAGGAGACGCTAGAATTGGCATTTCATGTCAAAATTTCCTAACCTCACTGGACTTCGCCACAAAAAGCCCGTTTTCACGTAACTTGGTCTGTCAGCGTCCGTTACACCCTAGGAAACATGGCCAACCGCGTTTTAATTTCTACTGAATTTAAAACGTGATCGGCATATAGTCCGGACGTTAAGCGACATGTATGGGACCCACCTTGCATTTTAGAGACAAGCGACGAAATTTCGCACACTTGTTCACTAGACCCTACTCTCCGATTTAAGAAATGTTGCCAACATCTGCGGAAATCGTGCAGACACTTTATACAGGGTTCAGTAGAAAAAAAATTGTTGAAAAATCGTAAATCGTGAACCATAACCGGTGGACGTATGTAAATCAGGATATTGATGACTGATTTTGTGCCCATGAAGATGCTGCAAATAGTTTTGAAATATCTTGAGGCGTTTCCGAAATACGTTGGAAGAAGTGAAATTTCTTCAACTTTTTTCTTTTTTCAATAAATCAGTTGTTTTTGGAGATATTGAGCTGCAACTTGATATTCCGGCAAACAAGTATGTTTTCAATGAAACGCGATGTCAAGCCATCGACAAAGCCTGCTAGATACGAAACTAAGATCTTCAACTTTTTCTCCATCGTGAGCGCCATCTTCAAATTGCCCATTTTGAAATTGTTGAAAAAAACAACAGGTAACGACTTAATTGGACACACGCGTTTATTTTATTATGAAAAACCAGGTCCTGAATTGCAGCAATTACCTCTTCGGCCAAGAAACGTTATCAAGTTAGTTTTTCTTGATTTCCCTCAACTTAGGTGATAACCATCACCAAATGGAACTTTGGATCGATTGGATGTTGACGACATTATAATCCACATTTTTTTGTACAGCCAGTCACTAAATTTCATTATTATCAGCCAAGTGGTATTTTTTTGGCAAACAGTTGAACAAAAATTTTGCTTCAATTTTTGTGAAAAAAGCAAAAACGGCAGGGTCACGTCGTCCCTTCAAACCCTATTGAAGCAAATCTGTTATAAAAAATGCTACCAATTGATACTAAAAGAGTTCGGAGAAATGTCTGCTGTAGTTTCAAGTTGAACCGAAATGGATTTTTCCATCCTACTTCTGCATGAGGGACATCGAAAGTGTTGTTACAGCTTAATATTTGGAACGTTTTTTGTTGAATATTGCCAGAAACGCTTCAAGTATAAGCTGTAGCAACACTTCACACGTCCCTCCTGCTAACTAAAATGTACCCAACAATCAGTTTGAGCTTGGCTTTAAGCCACAAAGCACATTTTGGGTATATATTTTCTTTATTCGGGTTTGAGGGCAGAAGGTGACCCTGCATTTTTTGCCCGTTTCACAAATATTCAAGCCGACTTTTTGTTCAACTGTTTGCCAAAAGAACACCACTTGACTGATGATGATGAAATTTGGTGACTGACGGTGCAAAACAATGTTGATTGAAATATCGCAAACATTCAATTGATCCAAAGTTTCATTTGGTCATGATTGTCACGTAAGTTGAGGAAAAACAGGAAAAACGAACTTGATAACGTTTCTTGGGCGAAGAAGTTATTGCCACAATTCAGTACCTGGTCTTTAATAATAAAACATCGTGTGTGTCCAATTTAGTCGTTAACTGTTAATTTTCCAACAATTTAACGTAAGGCAATTTGAAGATAGTGCTCACGATGGAAAAAAAGTTGAAGATCTTAGTTTCGAATGTAGCAGGCTTTGTCGATAGCTCCGCATCGCGTTTCATTAAAAACATATTTGTTTGCCGGAATATCAAGTTGCAGCTCAGTATTTCCAAAAACAACTGATTTATTGAAAAAAGAAAAAAGTTGAAGAAGTTTCACTTCTTCCAACGTATTTTGGAAACGCCTCAAGATATTTCAAAACTGTTTGCAGCATCTTCATGGGCACAAAATCAGTCATCAATATCCTGATTTACATACGTCCACCGGTTATGGTTCACGATTTACGATTTTTCAACAATGTTTTTCTACTGAACCCTGTATAAAGTGTCTGCACGATTTCCGCAGATGGTGGCAACATTTCTCAAATCGAAGAGTAGGGTCTAGTGAGCAAGTGTGCCAAATTTCGTCGCTTGTCTCTAAAATGCAAGGTGGTTTCCCTTACCCGCCGGACTATACCTTTTAGACCGGGAGATAGCGACAGATTTTCGGACGTGATTTTAGGCAGTATGCCTTTTGGATCATAAAATGCGTATTACGATGATTGTATTAAATTAGTTAACATTTGTTCGCAAAATGAGCGTTTTGATGCAATTCACTCAGGCTGCCATGCGTACTAAAATAAAATTCAACGAAAAAGCTACCTGCAAAATGATAGGCATACCGTTTGCGTGAGTCCAACAGGTTGCGCAGCCAGATGAATTTGCATTTAAAAAAATTATTTTTCCGCGATTCTGAACAGGCTGCCATTGAGAGTTATTATTCGTTATACTATGCAACGGTTAAAATAAAAAAGGCATACCGTTTGCGCATGTCCAAGTACACTTTATATTTTTTCAAGGTAAGAAGCTTTATTGGTAAACAATACAAATCGAGTATAAAAGAATAGAACATTGTGAAAAGGTAACCGTGAAAATACGAGAAAAACTTTGTAAAAAATAAAATAGAAAAAAGTTCTGTATAAAGTTGAACAACTACACTAAGCACTCCCGTGCAGCCGACAAACGTCAAGAAAATAAGAAATGTGAGACCATCAAAAGGCCCTGCTGAAATAAGGTTGACGAACTTGGATAAATGTAACCGCCCGCCCATTCCGGAAATTGGTCGAAAAATAATAATCAATTTAAAATATAGCAGATTTCATCAAAAGACTTTTGAGGGGGAAAAGTTGCCAGCACAGATACATATAGCATTACGCCTCTGAATTTCAAGACTGATTCTTTGTTTCAAAAATTCTATTTTTTTTTATTGACTTCCAAAGATACATCGATCACCTGGATTATTAGTACCTTGGTACTGTGCTATTCGTATTCTATGATAATTGTATAATATAATACATGTTAAATGAGTGTTTCTAATTTAGATAATTTGACAAATTCTATGATTTTGTTTGCAAAAATATCTTCTGTTGGTCCTGGTAGGTGGGCTTTTTCTCGTTCTCGTTGATACTTCAAACAATCTGTTAGAATGTGTTGTACGGTCGTTCTGGTGTTGCAGAGTTCGCAGACTGGTGGTTCTGTTTTTTCCATCAGAAACGAGTGTGTGAGGCGGGTATGACCTATTCTCAATCGGTTTTGTATGACGTCATGCCTTCGATTAGATAAAACTGTGGTAGTGATTGGTATTTTGATGGAGTTCCACTTGGTTGCTACATTCTTTTTGATTAAGTTTATGGTGTCTTCGAGAGTTGTTATAAGATGGAGGGTTCCCGTGGAGGCGCTGGTGTTTGCTTCTTGATCCGCTTCCTCGTTGCCTTCGATTCCAACATGGGATGGGACCCATAAGAATTGTATTGACTTCCTTTGTTCGCTCAGGTGGTACAGTTTCTTGTGGATTCTATTGATGATGGTGTTTCTGCTGTAGGGTTGTTGGATGCCATACATTGAGCTAAGGGAGTCTGAGATGATGATATGTAGTTGGTCTTCTGAGGTTGATATGTATTTTAGAGCTTGGAGGATCGCGAACAGTTGTTCTCCTGTGTATATGCTGTTGGATGGTGAGAGTTTGTTTCCTGATTTGTGATTATAGGTAACGAATACTGATCCAACGGATTCGTCACTCTTGGAGGCATCGGTATAGGTTTACTTGTAGTCTGCGTATTTGTGTAGAATTTCTGTGGCTTCTTGTTTGAGTATTTGTGGGTGTGTGTCTTCTTTGGTAAATTTGGTGAGCTCAAGGTTTATAGTGGGTTGAGGTGTTGTCCAGGTGGCATGTGGATGTTTTGGGTATGGTGTTATGTTTGGGATTTGTAACTGGTATTCGATTAGAGACCTGTGGAGTTGGATGTCTAGTGACGGGGGGCAGTTTTTTATTTGGGAGGGTTTTGCCGAGATTGGGTAGAAAGACTTATAGGCTGAGTGCCTCTTATCGCAGTGGACTTTGTGTGCATAAATGAGTAACATTTTATGTCGCGTACCACACCGACTAACAGCCGCAACGTTAATTTGACCGACTTGAAATTCGGTATGCGGACATGATTTTGCCGTCGAATGAGTCTGTTACATTTTGGTTGTCATCTGTCAAACGGAAATGTCACAATCAAAAATGACAGAAAGCATATGTCACGAAATTTGACTCGCCAGATGTCTTTTGAAAGCCCTTGAAAAACTGTATTCAAAATTGTTGAAAGTATTGCTCCGCATGGCATCTGTCAAATATTAAAAAATGTCAAAGTTCAAAGCTTTGTTATTTGATTCTTCAAAATTTATCCGATAGATTGGGACCAAATTCGACAGAAATCAACACAACAACAGAATCAAATCACGTATGTAGTTTAGGCTTTCCATCTTTTCCCAGTCTGGAGCTACGAATTTTTATTCATTATTTCTGTTTCACCCTGTATACATTTCCTGCAAGATATTCAAGCAAAACACCCGGTGAGGTGTGATTGCTGGTCATCTGAGGAATGTATTTCACATAGTCGCTATGCTCTTTCATTCAAAATCCCACGGGATTACATAAGCTCCTGGACTATTCGAGTATATCGTCAATATTGGTTGTTATCGATTCCGTGGATGAAGATTTTTTCAGGGTTTGATCTCGGTTTGGACTTGTCTCTCTTGATTTGCCGATTTTTTGGTTTTTTGTGTTGAGTTTTTGTTCTTGTTTGGTTTTTGTGGTAGATTGGGTTGTCCAAATGGGTATGTTATTTTGGTTTGAGATGATTGCGCTGTTTGGTTTATGTCTTCGGTGCTGGAGATGTCTGAGGAAATTTCGGAATTCGTCGGTGCTTGGCGCTTTTGTGCTGTACTAGGTTGGTTTTGGGGTTTGTGTACTGTGGCTTCTGTAGTGATTGTGTGAGATTGGGGTATTTCGTCATCTGATATTTCTTCAATGTCGTCAGTTCCATCGTTGGTTGCTGATTGTGCAATTGAGTCAGTTGACGAGCGCCTGGATGATTGTCTCTCAGATTGTATTGAAGGTGGGTGAGGGCATTTGCTGGCTACATGTCCTGGGGTTTTGCAGAGAAAACAAGTAAGTTCATCGAAACATAAGAAAATTCTGAAGGTGGTTTCTTCGAATGACATAAGTATGGATGAGGGTAGTTCTAAGTCGTCTTCTGGTGGGGCAATAAACACTTGGCGGCGAAAACTCTCTACGTGATTGTATTCGTCTCCTTGGATTCCGGCTCGTAAGGTCGTTATTGGGGAAACTGGTCTGAACCCTTTATTACGAATAGCAGTCTCGATTAGTTCATGTGGTATTGCGCTGTGCACATTCGAGATTGTCAGTCTTTTAGCAGGTGTTACGAGTTTACGAATTTTGAATGTTTTATCTTGAATATATAGTGTTTGTTGTTGAGAGACAAGTTCTTCTACTAGTTTAGTGTTAGTTAGGTAGATGCATATTCTGTTGTTTGAAATTCGTGAAGCTGAGATAATATTCTTTGGTCCGGTTATGCTCCCGACTGCCGTAACGTAGTCTGTGAGGCGAAGTTCGTCGTTGGATATGTCGAGGACAATAGCTTGGTCTCTTTTTGGGAGATTAGGCTGAGGTTTTGATCTAGCGGCATTTGCATATGAAACTGGTTGGTTTGGTCTTTGTGGTGAATTTGATGGTGGGAGATTCATTGTTGTATGGGTTCATTCAGGTGATGTTTTATGGTTTTACCTTTGGAAAAGTAAATGATTGCATTTTTGTCGTAGGATTGATTAGGATGTGGCAGCGCCAAGCGCCTGTTGATGGTTTTTGTGAGCGGTAGGTTTCTTATGGTTCTGTGGTGATAAGGGAATTAAATGAAATGTAATGTTTGTTATTGTTATGGAACGTATTGGTGTGAGGTGACTGACTTGGGATTTGCGAGCTCACCAAGCTGGTCCAGGCAGTCCCGTGGATCGCCCTTTTGCTGTTTCGGTTGAAGAAACTGATTTTTGGACTGTGATTCACTCGAAAAATTGTTATCAGTGAAGACACACGTGTGTATCGGTACTCGTCGTACATCGAACCCTCAAAAATTCTGTTCATCGAGTTTCTTTCGAATTTTCAAAATTTTTTCGATCAACCTCCGCAATGAAAGACTTGGCTGAAGGACCCCAAGAGCCAAATGTCTCGACACCAAATAGACAAATAATAAAGCGATCTGCCAGCTGAGAGTACTTCACCTTTTTATTTTCTTCGGCGATAGCTACAGCACTTCCACCAGCTTTTGATGAGATCGCAATATTACTCTGACACATGGTGTCACAGCAAGTGCCGTCCCAGATCAGCTGACGGCCGTTTTTCCGTGGTCCGCAGGTTAGTCCGTCAGGGCGTTTCTCGTCACTCCTTGACACACCTGAAGGCTCAAGGAGCGACAGAACGCCTGCAGACTTTAAGGCCCGTCGGATTGTTTCGTTTAGTGCTGCGTGTCTACTAAGCCTACCTGTCGAGGTCTTGGTGCAAGCTAAAACATGATATCCAAATTCGTCAACGCCATCCCCGCAAACGCAACGATGACTCTCACAAATCCTACTTCCCAGACGTAGACCCACCGCAATCCGGAATGAGACGTCATCAAGTAAAATGCCTAGTGCAGTGGTCGGCAATGCATTCAAAAATGCTCCAGATTCTGGACATGCTCCCGCCAGCAACCGAGCCTTCTCTGAAGGATTTTTCTCAGCAGCATTGATCATTGCTTCAAACCTCAACTTCAGAACAGGGTAAATCCAATTACGTTGTATGTTCTTGCCGGTGATCGTATTGCTGGATTGATTATTGTCCAATTCCCATAGTGTGGTGGCTTCGGATATGTAGGAGGGCATATCGAATGGAGTGACATCATTGATCATTTCTCCGATGTTATATGACTTCATATTTTAATGACAGAAAATTATTCAATAAGTGTGCAGAATATTTCCATGGGGGGTCCATGGGATCGGTACCATCGTCCAAATCCGTCGTTGTATACGTGCAAATGCAAACACGTACATCAGCTTGTATTGAGCAGATATTATTTCAACTAAATCAAGGAACTCATGGAGCTGGGAAATAAATAACATAGGGCGCAGACCTGCTCGGACTGAGCACAATAGAATGACGCGTGAAACCGTTGAGCTTAAAAAAATTTCGACTCATATTTTCGAAGTTTTGAAGTGCCAGATGTTTGTTAACTTACTGGTAGTGGCAGAATTATCAACAAGAAATATCAACCACTTACATTTACTTCTCAAGGCAAGTCAAGAGGTAGTAATTTTAAACAAGTGAATATCCCTTCATGTGCGTGAGTCGCAATAGCGCATTTTCTTAGTGCAGATCTGTCATTGATAGAAATTAAGTCCAGCTTGAAAATTGAGTGTTCATACGAGACAATGATTATTTTTCAAAAAAAAATCTCCGTAGAAAACCGTGTGCCATCTGCTTTACATCGGCTGCGGAACAAACCGAATGGTTTGGATGCATCTCTAAACAAAACTAACTCTCGAATTTCTGACTCGCCCTGTATAGTAAATGGAAGTGAATATGCACCCAGTGGTTGATGTTCATTTCTCATAATTCTGCCATCAACAACAGTTCACTTAAATATTTTTAAATAACGAAACTAGAAGGGCTCCAAGGACCGCCGTTTGGTCCTTCATAATTTTGAAAGTAAAAGTCATTTCCAAGGTCATTTCACTTCTCGTATAGTACTGTTCTGGTGTACTGTTGATCACCCTGTATATCGTTGTTTAGGTATCTACCTATGTTTATTCGATTCTCGTGCCGGAGCTGTCTTTTATGTCCCGAAGGCCGAGGCACTGTAAGTGCTTGACTGCTTGGTACTTACGGCTGTTCGAAAGTGCCCGTTCGCAAGTGCCATTTCCACCAGAAGCACCTAGAGCAATTAAGCAAACTTACAATAATTACTAGATAATATTGCTCCGAGTAGGTACCTATACGTATCTAAATGGAACTACGTCTTGATTGCCCACCGCCCGCTTAGGGTTTAGGGTAGGTCGATGACCGTTTGGTGTTGTAAAACGTATGTTAAGGTTGGTGCATTTTCAACTATTTGCGGAGTGCAGGCCACTGCCTAAGTACCTATTTGTCCAAAACTCCCATTCCATCGATTTTCTCCGGCTTCGGATGGCCGCATGTATGGGTAACTAAAACCGCCGGCCGTATCTTTGGGTGCTTAAATGCTTAACGCGCCGGTAAATGCAGAGGCCGCCACAATCGATTTTGAATCTGCACAAACTCACAAAGTCACAGTACTTACGTTTCTAGCTCTGATGTCACTCTCCTGCGGTGGAAGTTTACTTATTTATTGGATTTAGCTTGTACGCTCAGAAGAACTCCAACGAAAAGGTCCAACTTGAATATTTGAAAATCCACAAGGCGATCGACATGGTAGTCCAGTCAATGAATGATAATAGAGTGCATGGGGGAGGGGGCACAATTTTTGACTTCAGAGATGAGTTTGGGGTAGTTAGGAGGTGAACATACTAAAAGTCTCCGACTCTAGGAGGTGCGCCGGACGTAAGGGGGCTCCGAAAAGCATTTTTTTTTTGACATTTCTTTGTTTTTTGCTTATAAATCGGAAACAGTTAGTCTTTTAAAAAACGTCACTTGTTATTTTGAAAGCTGAATAAATTTCTAACATTTTGGTCGTGACCGCTAATGGGCTAATTAAGCTCTAAGCTATATGATGATTTCGTTCCAGCGTTTAACAAAAACTCTAGAAGTTGATCCTTTTTGATTGTATGCTGTGGATGAATGTAAAGTTGATAGTGTTCTATTGAAGGGGCTTCTGTAGTCATAGATGATCATGGGTCAAAGGGTCCAGAGAGCAAGAACACTCCAAGGCTTCATTTCTGTCGCATAGAAGTTCGAGCTCAGCTCCCGAAGGAAGAGAGTTAGAACGCAGCAACAGACAGGACGAAACGTCCCCGAGAGGTACTTACACGCTTACACTTCTCATTCGGACAGCATCGAAAAGTGTTGACTTCTCTTTTGTTTTGGCACATTTTGTTATATCCCAGTGGTTCCACACTGCCTCAAATTTTCAGCCATCACTATCACCACCAGGGGGACGCGTAGTGTAGTGGACATCGCGCCTGGCTTCGATCATTGGAGTCAAGCCATACACGACGTCTTTGGATGGGTTACCGCTGCAACATGGCGCTGTGGTGGGAATCACTCAGAGGCGGGATACCGGCGCCAGAATCCCCCCTCGGCAAGGTTCTGGGCAAACCTTTCGAGTACTTCGGCCCTCGAAAGCTTCCTCGGGAATAGTGATTGGCTGTTGCTGTTCATTCGTGGTTTGGAATCCACTTTAAACTTTAGGTTCCCTATTCAATATGAATAGGCAGAGAAGCCAGCCGAAACCCTTCATGGGTTGTTATGGCTAATAATTCTATCACCACCTATGTTAAATTATTTTCCAACTGTATACCTATACCCATAGAAATAGTATACGCGTGAATTACAGCTGTTGTACCGATCAGGACCCTGCGATAACTACGTTTTGATGCATTTACCCCTTTCCATTACCTGCTAGTTTACTCCACCCTTTCAAGTCGGTATCCAGATTCCATATGGAAGAGGACTACATTGAACCATTTCCACAGAAAGAATCATCTCACATCACAAACTGGTTTCAAATCAATATTTGTTCAAATATTGACATACATCGAGCTTTTGTTCTCGGTGAATGCTACATAGTCTTGATTATTCTCAGCGCCACTTAATTAGGCTTGATTATTGAATCCAATGCAATTCAATTTCTATAAGAAACCACCTCCTTCTTCCGTGAATTGTTTACACACATCAAAATCAACACATTCAACAGCTTGGCAGAATTCATAATTGATGAGTTCGCCATGTAATGGGTTATAAATTGAAAGAGTTGAAGAAAGTGTTCTAATTTGCAGTAATTACTGAATGAAGTCGTTTCATTGTTACATTTCTATGCTGTCAGTTTTACAATAAACATTTCAAGTAGATACGTACTAGATTAGTGGTTTGTTCACAGTTGATTCATTATAAATGAATAATTTTTTCAACTTATTCGACTAAAATAATACCAAAATAGTTTTTGATTTTTGGATTTCGGAAATGCCAATGGGCTTAAACCAAAGTACATCCTTGTAACTTTCAAAAGAGACCAAAATGGTAAGAATCCGTCAAGGAATAAACCCACAGGGATTTATTTCGCAACGCTTATTTTACCAATTCAACTCCGTCTTTAATACAAAGAAACATTTTAACGGCAACAGTGATAAACTGACAAACAAGAAAAAGGCTACCGTACATTGCCAGCTACAGTCCAAGAGCTTACCGATAGAGTAAAAGCTCCTTTTGAGCAAAAGAGAATGCACCTCTCTTTTGAAAGAGGTGAAATTGGTAAGTTCCTGAACCGCAGCCGGCAGCTTATTGAAAAGCCGCACCGTCATAATATTCTGCAGAGACAGAATTGCGTCAGCTGTAGAAAAACCTCGACGGAACCCAAACTGATGGGCTGAAAATGTTGAAAATGCAGAAATTTTTGTAATGTTGGTTACGAACATTTTCAGGTGTTTGGATGTGGCTTTGTGATTTTGGTTTTTGAGATTTGATTTGATTTGTACCTACATGAAAATCACTTATTACCTAAAAGTTCAAGTCAATCTCATCGTGAGCGTTATCATCAGCAAAGACATATTATGTTTCGTTTGTTTTTATTTTTCTTGTTACTGCTGTAGATACTGCTCACATATTAGTGACATTTGACTTTGACATTGACATTTTCGCAATTGACCATCCCACCATGCATGGCATGAAGTATGCAACCAACATAACAAGTATGAAAACGCACTTGACTACCCCCATATTTAGGTAAGTTTTCAATGGTAGGAAAAAAGTCGGTTGTGTCACCCCAAAACTTCCCCGACGAGTAGCAAAGAACGGATGGAAATTTTATTATGAGACGTCCCTTCGGGTGGGAAGTTAGAATTTGGGAAAAAGATTGAAGAATTCAGATATTCTCTCTAATAAGGGCTCCATCATTTGAGTCCGGTCTCCATAAGCCAGGCCGGTTACTCATTTTGAAGTGGAAAACTCTCGGAAAACTTGAGAATTTTGAGAGAAATTGCCTGAAAATGTCAAGAATCACTTGAAAGAAGCTGGCATAAATATGTTCACAAGCTAAAAAGTTATAGAAATTTGCAGTTTTTCACAAGAAACCAAAATTATGTAGAAAGAAAAGCGAGTGAGGCAGTCAGACGCATTGAATGGTACATGGATGAAGGTGAACGATCGGGAACTGGCATCACAGAAAGAATGAAAATCATTTGCAGGAAATTGGAAATTTTGAAAATTCGAATTTTCCGGAAAAAGCCTCAAATCTTTTTCCAAATCATCTAATTGTTCAGATCGTCAATTACGGCTTCACTTTAAGCTCCATCATTCAAATCCGGTTTCAATAACCCAGGCCTGTTTTATATTTTCAACAGGGAAATTCCCGGGAATTTGAGAAGAAAACTAGTGGAAAATGTTCAAGAGCCAGTAACCCCTCCCTTGTTTGAAAAAAAAAATGGTGAAAATCTGTTCACGGAATAAAAAGTTGGAAAATTTGCGGTTTTTCTAGAGATGAAAACTCGGAAACCGTGAATCCGATTTCGAAAATTTTCTTTCCAAAAATTAACTTAATCTTTCCTTCAACTTTCACTCGCAGCATGTGTGCACCTAAAATGAATATTTCGTGGGACTCACTGCATGTCAAAGTTGGCATTGTAGTTTTTTCAAATTCACCGAATATACAAATTTCATTTTGAAAAAACTACCGTCAGAAAACCGGAACCGTGCCGACTTTGAAAATGGGTCTACACGACGCCCAATCCAATATACTTTCGATTTCAGTTTGACTTTCTCAAAAAAAGTTGATCGCCGAGCAGAAATGAATTTTTCAGTTGAGTCCTGCATCAAAGGCGAGTCGTTCTGCTCAAAATTCGGGCGAGAGGCCCTCTCAGGTGGCAACGGCTAGGAGAAATTTTGAAAATTCATACCGCTTGACTGGAAAATGGTGGAGGATTGCAACTCCAGACTTGATTTGACTCTTTTGTTTTCTTGCTTGCTGCCAAATTTGGTCATCCATTTGATAGATTTTGAATAATTGAATGGTGAAGTTTCGAACTTTGACATTTTTTATTATTTGACAGATGACAGATAGGGGAAAACTTTCAACTGTTCTGAATACAGTTTTTTATGGGCTCTCAAACGGTATATTGCAAGTCAAGTTCCGTGATGTATAACATCTGTCATTCTGACAGCCAAAAACTAATGGGCCCATTCCAGGGACCAACAATGTCCGCATGCCGAATTTCAAGTCGATCGGATACACGCTGCGGCTGTAATCGTAGAAGGTTACAGACAGACAGACAGACAGACAGACACACACACACACACACACACACACACACACACACACACACACACACACACACACACACACACACACACACACACACACACACACACACACACACACACACACACACACACACACACACACACACACACACACACACACACACACACACACACACACACACACACACACACACACACACACACACACACACACACACACACACACACACACACACACACACACACACACACACACACACACACACACACACACACACACACACACACACACACACACACACACACACACACACACACACACACACACACACACACACACACACACACACACACACACACACACACACACACACACACACACACACACACACACACACACACACACACACACACACACACACACACACACACACACACACACACACACACACACACACACACACACACACACACACACACACACACACACACACACACACACACACACACACACACACACACACACACACACACACACACACACACACACACACACACACACACACACACACACACACACACACACACACACACACACACACACACACACACACACACACACACACACACACACACACACACACACACACACACACACACACACACACACACACACACACACACACACACACACACACACACACACACACACACACACACACACACACACACACACACACACACACACACACACACACACACACACACACACACACACACACACACACACACACACACACACACACACACACACACACACACACACACACACACACACACACACACACACACACACACACACACACACACACACACACACACACACACACACACACACACACACACACACACACACACACACACACACACACACACACACACACACACACACACACACACACACACACACACACACACACACACACACACACACACACACACACACACACACACACACACACACACACACACACACACACACACACACACACACACACACACACACACACACACACACACACACACACACACACACACACACACACACACACACACACACACACACACACACACACACACACACACACACACACACACACACACACACACACACACACACACACACACACACACACACACACACACACACACACACACACACACACACACACACACACACACACACACACACACACACACACACACACACACACACACACACACACACACACACACACACACACACACACACACACACACACACACACACACACACACACACACACACACACACACACACACACACACACACACACACACACACACACACACACACACACACACACACACACACACACACACACACACACACACACACACACACACACACACACACACACACACACACACACACACACACACACACACACACACACACACACACACACACACACACACACACACACACACACACACACACACACACACACACACACACACACACACACACACACACACACACACACACACACACACACACACACACACACACACACACACACACACACACACACACACACACACACACACACACACACACACACACACACACACACACACACACACACACACACACACACACACACACACACACACACACACACACACACACACACACACACACACACACACACACACACACACACACACACACACACACACACACACACACACACACACACACACACACACACACACACACACACACACACACACACACACACACACACACACACACACACACACACACACACACACACACACACACACACACACACACACACACACACACACACACACACACACACACACACACACACACACACACACACACACACACACACACACACACACACACACACACACACACACACACACACACACACACACACACACACACACACACACACACACACACACACACACACACACACACACACACACACACACACACACACACACACACACACACACACACACACACACACACACACACACACACACACACACACACACACACACACACACACACACACACACACACACACACACACACACACACACACACACACACACACACACACACACACACACACACACACACACACACACACACACACACACACACACACACACACACACACACACACACACACACACACACACACACACACACACACACACACACACACACACACACACACACACACACACACACACACACACACACACACACACACACACACACACACACACACACACACACACACACACACACACACACACACACACACACACACACACACACACACACACACACACACACACACACACACACACACACACACACACACACACACACACACACACACACACACACACACACACACACACACACACACACACACACACACACACACACACACACACACACACACACACACACACACACACACACACACACACACACACACACACACACACACACACACACACACACACACACACACACACACACACACACACACACACACACACACACACACACACACACACACACACACACACACACACACACACACACACACACACACACACACACACACACACACACACACACACACACACACACACACACACACACACACACACACACACACACACACACACACACACACACACACACACACACACACACACACACACACACACACACACACACACACACACACACACACACACACACACACACACACACACACACACACACACACACACACACACACACACACACACACACACACACACACACACACACACACACACACACACACACACACACACACACACACACACACACACACACACACACACACACACACACACACACACACACACACACACACACACACACACACACACACATACCCGCCGGTGTAGGTTTGTGGCAACCGTGCATCAAACCAAATTGTGGCAGCTTTGATGAAACCATGTAGGTTGGGTACCCCTTTGCGTTAGCAACCCGTAAAACTGACCCATTTGGTTATACACTCCATGGGGGCGGCGCAGCATGTCCCCGAATATTCGTGCATATAACAAACTAGTGGCGTCGCTGCCACAATTAGGTGTCAAGTTTTTGTGCATCCAAGACGCCAGAATTCGGTGTATAGTTTGTGCATCGAAGACGCCAAAATTCGGTGTATAGTTTGTGTATCGAAGACGTCAAAATTCGGTGTATAGTTTGTGTATCAAAGGTGTCTTGTCTATAGTGTCTAAGTGATTATGTCGATACTTTTAACAATTTTCAAAGCGCGACAGTTTTGGATTGCTTTGGAAGATTTTGAATCTGTTTAGACTGGCTGATTGCCCCATTTACACACACTCCCTTGTACACATTCTCATGTATCTTGCACGAATTCAACCAACCCCCACTCCTTCAAAACTACCGCCTTTTCCAAGTTGCTCCGATCTGAACCGGAATTTCTCGGTTGGATGAAGGAACTTGCGAAGAGAAGATAACTCAATGTTTCTCATCATCCCCCCCCCCCCCCCCCCCGAAACCAGGTGAGAGAGTGAACAGTTTCAATTTCTATGACTTCAAGAGAATTGTTATGTTAAATAGAGAAGTTCGCGGGAGGAAAACCTCTTTTGTACCTTTTACAAATTCAACCAACACCCACTCCGCTCCACCCCTTCAAAACTACCCCCTTTTCCCAAGAATCTCCGATCTTAACAGGAATTTCTCGGTTAGGATAGAGGAACTCTTGAAGAGAAGAAAACTCAATGTCCCTTTCCCCTCTCGCAAAACCGAGTGAGGGGGGGGGGGGGGGCAAAAAGTTTTTATTTCTCTGATTTTGAGCGGATTTTTTGTGTTTGAGAGAGGAACGCGCGGGGAGAAAACTCGCATAATACCTTGCACAAATTCAACCAACCCGCACCCCACCTTACCCTTTCAAAACTACCCCCTTGGCCTTTTAGTGTTTTATTCAAGAGGAAACTCACGGAGATAAAATCTTCTATAAACCTTTCACAAATTCCACCAACTCCCGCATCACCCCACTCCTTCAAACTACCCTCTTTTCTTAAGTACCTATCTCCGATCTGAACCGGCATTTTTCGGGTGGATAGAAGAATTCGCGGGGACAAGAAAATTCCATGACACTTTCCATCCCCTACATCCGTGAACAGGGGAAGGGGAAAGGGGCAAATTTTTTAACCTCTTCGATTTAGAGCAGCCTTTTTTTGTTTGATAGGGAAACTTGCGGAGAGAAAATCTCCTAAGTATATGCCTTGCACAAATTCCCCAGCAACCCCCACCTCACTCCACTCTTTCAAAAACCACCCCCTTTTTCCAAGTAGCTCCGATCTAAACCGGCATTTTTCGGTTGGATAAGAGAATTCGCGGGGACAAGAAAATTCCATGACACTTAATCCCTCACATCCTTGAAACCGGGGAAGAGGGGAGGGGCAAATTTTTAAACTCCTTGATTTAGAGAGGCCTTTTTATGTTTGATAGGGAATCTCGCGGAGATATAATATCTATCCTAATGCTAATATTAAACAATATGGTGTCGTATTTAAAAATCAAATGTTGATGGCTCTTCCGATTATTTCCGGAAGTGCAGTTCAGTCAAGGTTAGGTGCAAAAGATAGGAAAAGAACCTAGTCCTTGATATTTCATGAACATTTCAAAACTAAAGATGTAATTGGAAACGTCATAGGCTATGGGATCTATAGTCTATAATAAAAAAAGTTACCTATCTATATTTATCTACTTCTACATAATATTATTGTATTGTATAGCAATATAAAAATGTAATGGAAAAAAAAACAATTCTGAACATGATAGTGTAATTTTGAGGCAAAAATAACAATAAAATAGAAATATTTTGCAAGAGTGAACATATTTGAACTAGATTGTTGAAGCACAACTTAGAACAAAATAGAAATACATTGGGCAAACAATCATAGTGAATGAGAACAGCTGCATTACTGATTGGCCTTTGAGGTAAAAATGAAAATAATATAGAATACACGCTTGGCAAACAACACATGTAACAGAGGGAAAATGCATGATGACTGAACAAGAACATAGTTATCGAGCTTGAATGTTGAGGCACAAATTAGAACAAAATAGAAATACATCGGGTAAACAATATATAAAAGAGAAAAAGTAGATGCAGACTGAGCATAATTCAGTTTGAATGTTAAGTAAAAAAAAATACATGGAGAGTGACCATAATTGAACTTGAATGTTGATGCACAACTTCGAACAAAGTAGAAATACATTGGGCAAACAATCATACCTAGTAAACGAGAACAGATACATTAAAGACTAGTCTTTGAGGTAAAAATAAAAATAATATAGAAATACACGATTGGCAAACAATACATGTAACATAAAAAATACATTAAGAACCGAACTTGATTAGGTAGGTTCTTGAATTTTGAGGCAAAATAAGAATAAAATAGAAATACACTCTAGGCAAACAATACATGTAACAAAGGGAAAATGCATGATGACTTAACAAGAACATAGTTATTGAGCTTGAATGTTGAGGCACAAATTAGAATAAAATAGAAATACATCGGGTAAACTATATATAAAAGAGAAAAAGTAGATGCAGACTGAACATAATTCAGTTTGAATGTTAAGTAAAAAAAATACATGAAGAGTGACCATAATTGAACTTGAATGTTGATGCACAACTTCGAACAAAGTAGAAATACATTGGGCAAACAATCATACCTAGTAAACGAGAACAGATACATTAAAGACTAGTCTTTGAGGTAAAAATAAAAATAATATAGAAATACACGCTTGGCAAACAATACATGTAACATAAAAAATACATTAAGAACCGACCTTGATTAGGTAGGTTCTTAAATTTTGAGCAAAATAAGAATAAAATAGAAATACACTCTAGGCAAACAATACATGTAACAAAGGGAAAATGCATGATGACTTAACAAGAACATAGTTATTGAGCTTGAATGTTGAGGCACAAATTAGAACAAAATAGAAGTACATCGGGTAAACAATTTATATAAGCGAAAAAGTCGATGCAGACTGAACATAATTGAGCTTGAATGTCAAGTTAAAAATGAGAAGTGATAGAAATATACGCTGGGTAAACAATACATTGTAAGCTTGATTGTAAGAAAATAAATACATAGACTAAGCTTGATTCTACTGGAATTTTAATGCAAAAATGAAAATAAAATAGAAAAAATACATGAAGACAACATGATTGAGTTCAAATGTAATTTTGAACTTGAATTTTAATTGAGGCAAAAATGAAAATAAAATATTTATGTAGAACTACATTGCACGACCCAGAGCGATTCAAATCTCAGCATTCATTGAATACTTTTCGACTTTGCGTCCGGCTTTCAAACTCAGCAATTTGTACCGGCTTTTCAACTTTGCGTTTGCATTCGCTGACTATCGGCAGTCGGCACGGCATTTCGACAAAACTATCATAAGGGCGAGCATTCTCAATAAATGCTGAGAATGGAAGGTCAACATTTAATATAATAATTCTCAGTTACGGTGAAGTTATGCATGCACATTTGATATTCAAGATTTGAATGGATAATCAAGGAATTTTTTGACCTGGATTCCGAAAGAACGCCGTTAGCGACCTAAAATACATCCAAAATAGGGTAAAATTCTCTTCTGACATTCTATTCTCACATCGTAATTACCATGGTTACGATATCACCCCCCTTCTGGTCATTTTTGTACAGGGTTATTAATTCCGAAAGTTGAAAATCGATAATTCGAGAACGAATGCGCGTAGAGTTGAACTTTTTTTTAAATTTTATTGGAAATATTGGCGCATTTTTTGACATGTTGGAAATATTATTTAAGATATCCTCCTAAACTACGGGTAGGATAATTTGTCGTGTTTGATGTTTTACGTAAATGTTTCACCAATGTCATTGGCAACATAAGCATACACTCATGGCATACACTGTCATTTTCAAAATATTATTCAAAGTAAAAGGAGTCATTTGAGTTTCATACAATATTTTTTTATCAATAGCAGAGCATAAAACATAACCATGGACATATGGACACCCTGTGAAATTAACGTAATGGAGTATTATACTAGAATGTTTTTTTGTCGAAATGGAAACTACATCGAAAAATAATTGACCCGTATTTGTTTATTCGGTCGAAAATCGAATCGTTTGGGCGTAATCGATAAAAGAAGATCAACTACTTGTGACTGCCTTTGTAAATGACGTCAGAACTAGTAAGAATTTAAGAGTTTCGTTTATTTATTGCGGCCAAACGATTCGATTTCTGGCTAAACAAAAAAATATGGGTCAGTTATTTTTCAATGTAGTTTCTGTTCCCATCGAAAACAAAATATTTTTTTCAAAATATAATACTCTATTGTAAACTCGGCATTTCCTAATCACATTTTCACCAATTTCGTTGTGACGGTTTATTTAAATATAATTACTATACAGGTTGTGGGTTACATGTTTTGTACTCTGATATTGATAAAATATATTGTATGACGCTCAAAAATGACTCTTTTATTTTTAACCTAATTTTGAAAATGACAGTGTATGCTTATGTTGACACTGAGATTCACTAATCAGGCTTTATTTGAAATGTTTTAGATTTTTTCATGGGGTCCCCTTTGCCCTCTAAAATCTCGAGTCCTAAGGGAACATTTTTCAGGTGCTGCGGGTCAAAACTTTCTAATGGGTGTGGACAACAACTGTGCAAAATGGCTTGCTTGTATCATCAAATGCCACTTTTTTTTTGCGTACCGCAGGCACCTAATTCTAGTTGAAGTTTTAAAGTTGAGGTGGGTGAGGGCAAAAGGGGGGTAATAAGAAATATTCATAATATTTTCCTCAACAAAAAAGATAATAATTTTGTTCAATTTGATGTAAGTACCACAAAGTAATGCCCGTTCACGTTGCAAATTCAGCACAAGAAATTTTTTAATCAAAAATAAAGTGAAAAGCTGGAAAGGTATACGGCTGATGGGCCCTGATAGATTTGAGCCAAAACTTTGCAGGTCCCATCAGCCGTAGCCGTAGCCCTCTAACTTATCACTTTGTTTTTGATTCCAAAAGTTCTAGTGCTGAATTTGCAACGTGAAGAACAGCATATTATAGATGTTTCTACTTGAAATTGTAAAATAGAGGTCGGTGGGGGCAAAAGGGGAAAATTGAAAATTTTTAGAATATTTTTCTCAGTACAATTCTCTTCTGATGTATCACAAGGTAGGTGGTTTCATTTGAAATTTTAAAGTAAAAGGGTGGGTAGGGACCAAAGGGGATGATTGATAATTTTTATATTTTTCTTGGAAAAAGAATTCAATCCTCTCTAATCTGGTGAAACAAAAAGTACGTGTCAGTTATCATTTTTAGTTGGAACACAAAAGAGTGGATAGAGCAAAAAGGGGGTTGATTAAAAAAAATTATAATATTTTTCTCACAAAGAAAATTTGATGTTTTCAATTTGATTTATCACAAAGTAAATTATCCTACATGAGTTTTTAAAGTAAGGGTGGGTGAAGACGAGAAGGGGTGATTAATATTTTTTATATTCTTCTCAGAAAGAGAATTCAATTCTCTTCAATCGGATGAACCGAGAAGTACGTGGTTTCATTTGAAAGCTAAGGGTGTTTGAATATTTTTTTCACAAAGAGAATTTGATGTTTTCAATTTGATGTACCACAAAGTAGATAAGCCTACATGAATTTTTTCAAGTGGGTGTGGGGGGGGGACAACAGGATGTGATAAATAAGTTTAATATTTTTCTCAGAAAGAGAATTCAATTCTCTTCAATCTGGTGAACCATGCAAAAGTACGTGGTTCCATTTGAAATTTGGAAATCAAGGGTGGGTGGGGCAAAAGAGGGGTTAATAGAAATAAAATGTTCTTCTCACAAAGAGAATATGATTTTTTCTGATTGATGTATCACAAAGTTCATTATTCTACATGAAATATTAAAGTGGGTGGGTGGGGACGAAAGAGAGTAATTATAAATTCTTATATTTTCATCAGAAAAAGAACTCAATCCTCTTCAATCTAGTGAACCGAAAGTACGTGGTTCCATTTGAAATTTAGAAGTTGAGTGTGGGTGGGCCAAAAAGGGGGTTGATCAAAAAAATTCATGATATTTTTCCCACAAATAAAATTTGATGTCTTTAATTTGATGTATCACGAAGTAGATTACTCTACATGAAATTTTAAATTAAGGGTGGGTGGGGACAGAAGGGGGTTATTACTAATTTTTATAATTTTTTCAGAAAGAGAGTTCAACCTGGGGAACCAAAAAGCACGTGATACCATTTGATATTTAGAATGTAAGGGTAGATGGGGCAAAAGGGGGGTTGATCAAAAAAATTTATAATATTTTTCTCATAAAGAGAATTTGATGTTCTCAATTTGCAATTTTCAGTTTTTTTCAATATACATGAAGTTTTTTAAGTAGGGGTGGGTGGGGACGACAAGAGGTGATTGATAATTTTTATATTTTTCTCAGAAAGAGAATTCAAGACTCTTTAATCTGGTTAATCAGAAGTACGTGGTGCCATTTAAAATTCGGAAGTTAAGGGTGGGTGGGACAAAAGGGGGGTTGAACAAAAAAAATTATAATATATTTCTCACACAGAGAATTTGATGTTTTCAATTTGATGTATCACGAAATAGATTATTCTACATGAAATTTTAAATTAGGGGGGGGGGGGGCAAAAGGGGGTTATTAATAATTTTTATAATTTTCTCAGAAAGAGAGTTCAACCTGGGGAACCAAAAAGCACGTGATACCATTTGATATTTTGAATGTAAGGGTAGATGGGGCAAAAGGGGGGTTGATCAAAAAAATTTATAATATTTTTCTCACAAGGAGAATTTGATGTTTTCAATTTGATGTACCACAAAGTAGTTCAATATACATGAAGTTTTTTAAGTAGGGGTGGGTGGGGACGACAGGGGGTGATTGATAATTTTTATATTCTTCTCAGAAAGGGAATTCAAGACTTTTCAATCGGGTTAATCAGAAGTACGTGGTGCCATTTCAAATTTGGAAGTTAAGGGTGGGTGGGACAAAAGGGGGGTTGAACAAAAAAAATTATAATATTCTTCTCACAAAGAGAATTTGATGTCTTCAATTTGATGTATCACGAAATAGATTATTCTACATGAAATTTTAAATCAGGGGGGGCAAAAGGGGGTTATTACAAATTTTTATAATTTTCTCAGAAAGAGTGTTCAACCTGGGGAACCAAAAAGCACGTGATACCATTTGATATTTTGAATGTAAGGGTAGATGGGGCAAAAAGGGGGGTTGATCAAAAAAATTTATAATATTTTTCTCACAAAGAGAATTTGATGTTTTCAATTTGATGTACCACAAAGTAGATTATTATACATGAAATTTTATAAGTAGGGGTAGGGTGGGGACGACAGGGGGTGATTGATGATTTTTATATTTTTCTCAGAAAGAGAATTCAAGACTCTTCAATCTGGTTAATCAGAAGTACGTGGTGCCATTTGAAATTTGGAACTTAAGGGTGGGTGGGGCAAAAGGGGGGTTGAACAAAAAAAAATTATAATATTTTTCTCACAAAGAGAATTTGATGTCTTCAATTTGACGTACTCAAAGCAGGTGATTATATTTGTCATTTTGAGAGGGGGTGAGTGGAGTCGAAGGGGGTGAGTGGGGACAAAGGGGGTACGTTTGGAAATATCTTTTTATGCTCAGGTTGGTGATTTTAAAAAATCTGAATTTTCTACGACTTTTTGCAGGTGGGTGCCACAAAAGTACACTGATGCATTATGTGTGTGTGCAGATTGCGAAAGAACAACCAACACCATTGAATATATTCTTGGTTTAGTACTAGTGTGTGAACTCAAGGGGGCGCTTCAGCACAGGAGGTCACAAATGGGTGTCATACCCAAACTTGCACAAAGCACTTCTAATTTCTTGTGGCAACCTGATGAATTCACTTATACACCACTAAGTTTTGAAGATCCGAGGATTTCCTTCATATGCAAAGTCAATATGCTTCTATAAAAGCTGTTCTATAAGTTCTAGCCTTAAGCGGTGATTATTTTTGAGACAGTGAAGGTTTTTGCTGTGGCAACCGTGTGTAAGACGCCACAACTAGAGCGGACGCCACAGCATAGGTCGTTGCACGCACAAGTCGCCACAGTTAATGGGGTACAAACACACACACACACACACACACACACACACACACACACACACACACACACACACACACACACACACACACACACACACACACACACACACACACACACACACACACACACACACACACACACACACACACACACACACACACACACACACACACACACACACACACACACACACACACACACACACACACACACACACACACACACACACACACACACACACACACACACACACACACACACACACACACACACACACACACACACACACACACACACACACACACACACACACACACACACACACACACACACACACACACACACACACACACACACACACACACACACACACACACACACACACACACACACACACACACACACACACACACACACACACACACACACACACACACACACACACACACACACACACACACACACACACACACACACACACACACACACACACACACACACACACACACACACACACACACACACACACACACACACACACACACACACACACACACACACACACACACACACACACACACACACACACACACACACACACACACACACACACACACACACACACACACACACACACACACACACACACACACACACACACACACACACACACACACACACACACACACACACACACACACACACACACACACACACACACACACACACACACACACACACACACACACACACACACACACACACACACACACACACACACACACACACACACACACACACACACACACACACACACACACACACACACACACACACACACACACACACACACACACACACACACACACACACACACACACACACACACACACACACACACACACACACACACACACACACACACACACACACACACACACACACACACACACACACACACACACACACACACACACACACACACACACACACACACACACACACACACACACACACACACACACACACACACACACACACACACACACACACACACACACACACACACACACACACACACACACACACACACACACACACACACACACACACACACACACACACACACACACACACACACACACACACACACACACACACACACACACACACACACACACACACACACACACACACACACACACACACACACACACACACACACACACACACACACACACACACACACACACACACACACACACACACACACACACACACACACACACACACACACACACACACACACACACACACACACACACACACACACACACACACACACACACACACACACACACACACACACACACACACACACACACACACACACACACACACACACACACACACACACACACACACACACACACACACACACACACACACACACACACACACACACACACACACACACACACACACACACACACACACACACACACACACACACACACACACACACACACACACACACACACACACACACACACACACACACACACACACACACACACACACACACACACACACACACACACACACACACACACACACACACACACACACACACACACACACACACACACACACACACACACACACACACACACACACACACACACACACACACACACACACACACACACACACACACACACACACACACACACACACACACACACACACACACACACACACACACACACACACACACACACACACACACACACACACACACACACACACACACACACACACACACACACACACACACACACACACACACACACACACACACACACACACACACACACACACACACACACACACACACACACACACACACACACACACACACACACACACACACACACACACACACACACACACACACACACACACACACACACACACACACACACACACACACACACACACACACACACACACACACACACACACACACACACACACACACACATACCGGTCGCGTGGGACTTGTGGGGACGCATGAAATAGACCCAATTGTGGGGATATCGAGATTTTTACATATTACGGTAGAGTTTTCCAAACTGTAAATGACTCTTTTTGTAGTTTTTCGATACACTAGAAAAATCGTGGGAAAATTGGTGAAACCTTACTCTGGGGTCCGTCCCCACAATTTGGTACAGACATTTTTGGTGTGTGTTAAGTGTGTGGTCTTATCACACATCTGTTTTGAAATTGTGTGGACACTCTTGACAATAGTACCTACTTGTTATGGCCACGAGGTTAAAATTCTACAATGAAGTCAATGGGATATGGGGGTTTACTTTCGGGGAAGATAGGTACTGTCAATTGAAAACAAAACTAGTTCACTGTCACAAAACTGCCAGTGAAATAATGAATGAATGAATGATAGTGTATATTAATACTGCAAGACTAAGGAAATGCTCCTCAAGGAAAAGAGCTATCGATCGATCGTAGGTAGGTACACTGAACATAATATGGGTGGGTACCTACCTACTAAACGTAACATACCTACTGAACAAGTGGAATGTAAACATTCCTGGTTCAAGGGCTCGTTCAAGGGTAGGTGCAGCTTCAGGGGCGAAGCCCTGAAATTTTTTTGACGCCCTTCGTTTCAAAGTTACAGGGTGATTTGACGAAAATTTCACAAAATCATATCTCATATTAGCATAAAATTTGAGATGCAGATTTCTGTACCAACGGACAGGGAGCTCGTGCCTCAAAACTTACGTCATAAGGCACATGATTCTAACCCTGTTGGTCTAATGTGCGTTGATAAGTTTGTTGGAAATTTCTTTGTCTTACATGTCAGACCGGGAGCTTCAGGCTGGTATAGGCTTGTTAAATTCCTAAAAATGACCAAAATTTACGTTATATAAGGTACTTGAATGAAACCAACGGGCTTTTGTGTGGGAACATCCCCTAAATCAGAAATCGAGTCGTGAGACAAAATTTTTGAGGGTCCATGAAACAAGTTTTAAATTTTCAAAAAAATAAACAAAATTCATCCCGTTCTGGAGACTTTTTCTCAGACATAATTTTAAGAATGAACAACAATTCTTACATGATTTTTTACGTGGGTTTCGAAACTGTCCACGAAAATTTTTAAGGGTATATCGCGCACAGGCTGCAACGTCGAAACATTCTTCTCAAATCGGACACCCTGTATTTAAACATGGAAATCGATTCCGCTTCTTATCTTGATTATGATTTATAAACATATATCACACAAAGTGGGTGAGTCAACAAAATATCTGAAAAAAATTGATGAATGAATGCGAATTTTGGTACTTTTTTTAAAAAATTTCGAACTTGTCTTCTGGACTGGAAGGTCCCAAAAATTTTGTCTTACGACCAGATTTTTGATTAAGGGGATGTTTCCTTACAAAATTCTGTTGGTTTCTTTCATGTACCTGATTACGTAAATTTTGGCCCCTTTTCTCGACAACTGACAAGCCCCTTCTCTCCCCTACCAGCCCAAAGCCCTGGTTTGACATACCGGGTGATCATTTGAAAACTATCCACCTGCAATATCTCCCGATTCCCAGTGCAAATGTCTTTGAGCAAAAACAGGTCGATTTTTATATCGAGGGGGACATCTAAAACATACATTGGAGAATTTATATCTTAAGCCCCCTCGCCCCCACTCACCCCAACTTTGAAATTTCAAATGACACCACCTACCTTGCGATACATCAAACTAAAGAGAACTAAATTCTCTTTCTAAAAAAAATATTTTGAAAATTTTCAACCCCACCCCCTGTCCTTCCTAAAATTCTCTGAGTGTCCAAGTTGATATTCTTGACCTCCATTTCCCTTCAATACAGTAAACGTCATCCTGCACAGCATCGAAAGAAAAAATTTTCTATAAAAAAAAAGTGCCACCCAAATTTACCCATTCACTCCCCCCACCTGACCTCAAAAATTTAAAATGTCAATACCCACTTTGTAATACATCAAATTGACGGAAATTGAATTCTCTCCCTGAAAACAATTTTTCCACAATTTGTAAAGCCCCTTATTTCCCCCCTAGAATATTCCGAATGGCCAATTTATTGGGGGAGGGGTAGAAAATTTCAAAAAAATTCTTTTCGGAAAGAGAATTCAATTCCCTTCAATTTGATGTATCACAAAGTAGGTGGTGTTTTGTTCAACTTGGAAGTTGAGGTGGGGGAGAGCAAAGGGGTGAACTTGGGTGGCACTTTTCCCACCGAAAATTCCCTTCTTTGATGCTATCTAGGATGCGCCGACTAAATTGAGAAAAAAATGAGGGGTCCAGAATATAAAATGGGACAGTCATAGAATTTTTAGGAAAAAGGGGGTGGAGTTGAAGATTTTGGAAATATTTTTTTCAGAAAGAACATTTAATTTGCTTCAATTTGATGTATCGCAAGGTAGGTAGTGTTATTTGAAATTTCAAAGTTGGGGTGAGTGGGGGCGAGGGGGGTAAATATAGAAATTCGCCAATGTATGTTTTGGATGTCCCCCTCGATATAAAAATCGACCTGTTTTTGCTCGAAAAAATATTCACTAGGAATCTGGAGTTATTGCAGGTGGATAGTTTTCAAATGATCACCCGGTATAAGAAAATAGTATACAGGTGTCCCAGAAATGAGTAGGTACACAAAAAGATATCATATATTCCTGACAACAAAATAGGTCGATTCCAACCGATTTACTTGGGATTTTAAGTCAGCGTGTACTTTCAAAACACAATCGATATGCATCTGCCATAAGAAATTTCAATATGGCGGCCAAGATAGTAGCGGAATCGTGGAATTCAGCTTGAAAATAAGAATAATTATATGTACCTACGAGACAAGGGCAAGTTCCAAGTTCCATGAAAATCGTTCCACTGATGAGAAATTTCAATATGGCGGCCAAGATGGCGGCAGAATCATGAAACTCAGCTTGAATTGAGAATGTTCATACGAGACTAGAGTGAGTTCAAAGTTTCATGACAATTGTTCCACTAATAAGAAAATTTCATTATGGTGGCCAAGATGGCGGTGGAATCATGGAATCTAATCTGCCCATTGGCCAGCTATGAGGGCCTAGGCTATTCATCGGAAAAAGATCCAGGACTCTAGTTTATTCCTTGAGGAGTTCAACTTCTCCGAAGTGGACAGAAGGTTCTTTGATGATGATAATAATAATAACTATGCATGAATCAAAACAAGTAGAGATCATCACACGTGCGTGAGTCGCAATAGCGCATTTTCGGTGCAGATTTGTCGTCCATGGAAATGAGGTCATGGTTTGAAAATAAGAATGTTCATATGAGAGAAGAGTAATTCCTAAGTTTAATGACAATGATCGTTTCACTTATCAGAGATTCCAATATGGCGGCCAAGATGGCGGCGGAATCATGGAACTTAGCTTGAAAATCAAAATACTTGTCGTACGAGACAAGAGTAATTTCCAAGTTTCATAATGAAGTGTCCCATCCCTTAGAGATTGAAATATGGCGGCCAAGATGGCGGCGAAATCATGAAATTCAGCTTGAAAATAAGAACGATCATACGAGACGATGGTGAGTTTCATGTTCCACGACAATGAACATGGGAATGATAGACGATGATAGCCATGTATGGTGAAAAAGCCCATTGGCCACCCTTGCGGACATCAGCTATCCAACGGAAAAAGTTAGGTACAAGGCTCTAGCTATTTTCCTCAAAGGGCAGTACCTCCAACTTCTCAAATTCTACACGGACAGACAGAAACAAGCGAGTATGCTTCATGGGCATGAGGCTGAGTAACGCACTTCCTTTTTGAAGGATTAGTGAACGCAAGATGTTAATTAGAGTTCTACCGTTATTTGGGCATAAATTTCAATATGGCGGGCCAAAATAGCGTCATAATCATGAAATTTTGCTTGAAAATCAAAATGATCGTACTATAGACAAGGCTTAGTTCCAAGTTTCATGAAAATCGTTCCAATAATAAGGGATTCCGATATGGCGGTCAAGATGGCGGCAGAATCTTGGAATTTGGCTGGAGAATGAGAATGATCATACGAAATAAAAGTAAGTCCCAAGCTTCATGAAAATCGTTGAGTAATAAGAAATTTCAATATGGCGGCAGAGCATCATTTGTCCAAAATCGGATGTATTTTGGTGAAGATCACATCGCCTGTGAATTCGACCGATTCAGATTCAAATCGGACCACTTTCGGAGAAATTCAAAATGGCAGACCAAAGATGGCGGTCAAGTGACAAAAATCGTTGGTCACATTTTATATGATGGACATGTATGCATTTGATTGGCGTTTGCACCACATCGATATTTTTTTTTGTTGAGGCATAATTCTCATACTTCTATGATTTTGAAACATGTTTAATATGGAGAATACAAGATGGCGACGGGGTATCAATTGTCGGAAGTTGGATGTATCTTAATGAAGTTCACATCGCCTGCTTTCACTCGAATCAGACCACTTTCAGAGAAATTCAAAATGGCGGATCAAAGATGGCAGCCAAATGACAAAAATCATTGGTCAACTTTATATGGTGGACACGTACGCATTTCATTGGCGTTTGCACCACATCGATATCTTTTTTTGTTGAGGCATAATTCTCCTAGTTTTATCACTTCGAAACATATTCGATATGGAGAATACAATATGGCGGCGGGGAACCAATTGCCAAAAATTAAATAGATCTTGATGTGGTTCACATTGTTTCATCTCGATCAGATCACTTTTAAAGAAATTCAAAATGGCGGATCAAAGATGGCGGAGGAATAACAAAAAACCAAAAGTCAACTTGACATCCTGGACAAATGTACTATTGATCAACGTTTACACCACATCGATATCTTTCTTCCCAGAGGAGTTATCCCGGGTACGGACGGACGGACGGACGGACAAAGTGAAGCTTAAAGCGCCTTTTTCCTATTTTTTTGGAAAGTGCGCTGAAAACGGCCATATGAACGTAATGGACTTTTTCAGCAGAAAAGAGACAGATGCGCGCGCGTTCGTACCGCGCAGCTGGTGGTGTCTAGCTATAACGGCGCCTAATATCTCCAAGGGAAACTCCGTTCGTTATGATGTGCGCGGCACTACACTGCGGTCATGTGGGGCTGTGACGTAAATCGTGCGAGAAAGACCGCCTTTATTGAAAAGATCCACTTACCTACCCCAATTCGGAATGGTTTGGATCACACGGCATAAGATGTTCTTCTTCATTGTATCAATACCTATTCACATCCAACAATACCTATGGGTACCTACACATAGTGATCGGCAGATTTCAGAAACTGATGATTGCTGAAATTTTCTATGAAATTTACATGGAATTTATGAAATTTATGGAAATTTATGAAACTTGGCAAAATTCGAAACAAAATTGATGTTTTTTCTTATAAAGCGTAGATATGTGAGTGTAAAGGTATGACTAATTTGAGTATTTGGGACATTGAACGACTGTCTGAATTTTGATATTGTTATTATTGCACATAAACAAGACACAAATGAAGTTATTGAGCTCTGAATAAATAACAGGACAAAGCTAATGAAACTAAACAAAACAGGTATCGTACGAGTACCAGTTCTTACATGTAGGTAGTTGAGTAACAAAAATTAATTTCAAAAACTAGAATAAAAATTTCTAAACAGAGAACATCTTAACTTACCCTAGAGTGTGGAAGAAAAGAAATTTCTAGTTTCATAACTTTTGGAAATTTATGACTTGGCTAGAAACTTTCGAAATGTTTCGGAAACTTCGAAAAGTTTCAAAATGAAATATTTCACAGCCCATCACTACCTACACACCACCTCATGATATAACCTACATAATATTGTGTAAATTCAATTCTGGATGTCCCCACAACAATGAGAATATTATGGGGACCTCGATGAATCTGGTACAGTTCAGCACTAGAAAATCAGTCAAACAGCGCCATCTAGCGACTCTGACTGAGGTCCCCACAATTTGGGTTACAATTATATGGTTTTACACACCATTCTTGACCTATAATTGTGGGGACATATTGGGAAATTGTGTTTTCTACGGTAAGGAGGCCCCAGAGAACACGTTAGAAGCACTTAAAATTTGTGGGGACGTGTGTATGTCCCCGTAATTGGTGAAGTCCACACAACTATGGTTACATTCTTGCCAAAGTCCCCATAAGCATAGCCGCACACGTGCACACACACACACACACACACACACACACACCAGACATCTTCATGATTAAGACATCTAAATGTTCTTAATCGTCTTGGGGACCTCAAAATGGATATATCCGTCTTCATCTCGAAAAATTTTTTTAGCGCGTTCACAATACTTCCCCTCGTTGGGTGGTGGGTCGGGGAAGTAATTCTTAAAAAACTTCAGAAATCTCTTAAAATCAATGGAGAACTCCAGGAACCCTTGGAAATCTTGAAAATTATCTAAAAAATTTGAAGGAATCATCAGGAACTTCTGATATCTTTTGAAATCTTCACAGATCTTAAGAAGTCTTCAAAACCTTTGAAAAACTTCAGAAATCTCTGTTGGACACAAAACTTTCCCGGCGGTATCCAGAGACGTCAGTAATGATTTTTATTTGAGCGTCCCTTCGGGAAGGTGCGATTTGATTAGGAAATTGTTGGGAAAATTCTAGTGAGTTGAGCGTTTAGCGAGCATCCTGCATCCATTGTTGACCCTATAGAACAAGAGACAGGTTGTTAGGTTTCCAAGGTGATGAAAAAATTCAAAAGGTACAACTAGAAAGGTACCTAATTATTGCTAGTTTTTGTTCCTACTTCAGACTCTCAAGAGATCGTGATCAAATTACACGAACTTGATTTTAATCCCTTACTGCTTTTGTTTGTCCAATTTCAAGTCTATATCTTTAATATGTTACAACCTAGGCGGAGACGCCCAGAGGTATTGTGCTATCTAAGGGCTTCCAATAAGAATTATCATTTAGAAAGTTCAATCAGGTCATTCCGACAGAACAGTTCAATCTGCACGATCACATAGCACTTGGTTGTGAAATGAAAGAAATAAATGGACCAAGTCGAGCGACTATCCATGAAAACTAAGTAGCATAACACATCACAATAAAACACTGCGATTGAAGGAGTTTCAAAACGCAGTAGAATCTCAACCGTCAAACATTTAGCTTCATAGAAAGGAGGTGGTTCTTCACCCCAAAAAAAAAAATTGCCGTTATGTCTGCCGCGGAACTTCTCATCATAGCATCCTCCCTGCAACGTCTTTGAAGATAATTTGAATTATCTGTAAAATTGCCTTGATAATGCAATGTTATGTATGTGTTCGGGAAGGGTTGATTCCTACTTATCTTAATTAATTAATTCTGATGTTATGATTTTGTCAATGTAGCAGTGGCGGCTGGTGCGGGAGGGCTCAAGGGCGGCGCCCCCCCCCCCCCAACGCTAAAGGCGGCAAGAGATTTTTATCTGTAGGAAGACATGGAATGCATTTTATTAATTACACTTATTCCAAAAAAAATTTTCAGTGGAACATTAGTCAATTAATATTGTAACAAAATAATTCTAAGCGATCGCACGGTCGAAGAAGTTCGTCTTGGGCTCCGCATTCAGCGTCCACCGCCGATGCGGTGATGTCGGGGTGCACCCGCGGAAAACATGTGCCGTAACCATGGCAACGCGGGACGCGGCTCTCGCTCTATATTGCGGTAATGGGCTCCGTCACCCGAGCCCCCAGCCGATTGAAATAATCGATATAATTATTCATGTAATTATTAATTTATTAAAAATTATTTATATTATTATTGAATTATTTATTAAAAAAAATTATTATTTATATTTTTTGAAAACTATAACTAACTACTTTTTATAGGAGAACTTGTTGTAGCTCACGTGCCGCCTCTGTAAAAAAAATTGTTCCATTATAGCTGTATATTACAAGACAATTTCTTGTACGATTTTTGGAACCATTTGTCAATCAATGGAGTCCATTTTTTTTGGCACTATTTTTGCCGATTCTTAAAAAAATTGTACAAGAAATTGTGTAGTGTAATACAGCTATTCACAGTTATAGTGTTCCAGTAGGTTGGAACGATGCAACGTCACTTGAAAAAAATCACATTGACGAATCTGCCATAAAACTTCCACGTTTCGTTACGGTGCTTCGTTACTCAGGTAAGTATGTGAGTTAGCAATCTGTTCTCAAACTCAGATTATAATCCATACACTCACCGTCAGTTCCACAAAAAAGATGAACAGCGATCAAGGCTGATTGCAAATTAACTGAACTTTTTTCTGCTTAATGCTAGGCGATTAACCACAAAAAATACCTGAAATCTTTTCTAGACCCATAATCTTTTCATTATTGACTGATAAACCAGCATTTCCATTGATCAGTGAGCTACAAATTGACAAGCAAAAATCGCGAATCTACGAAGGCGCAGAGCGGACATCAGAGTTTTTTTTTTATGATTTCGAAAAAAAAAACACGAAATTATGGGGATAAAGTCAGAATTCTGAGTTTAAAGTCGGAATTCTGAGTTTGAAAGTCAGAATTCTGAGATTAAAGTCGGAATTCTGAGTTTGAAAGTCAGAATTCTGAGTTTAAAGTCGGAATTCCGAGTTTAAAGTCAGAATTCTCAGTTTAAAGTCGGAATTCTGAGTTTAAAGTCGGAATTCTGAGTTTAAAGTCGGAATTCTGAGTTTGAAAGTCGGAATTCTGAGTTTCAAACTCGGAATTCTGCGCGCGCACAATTCCGAGTTTCAAAGTCAGAATTCTGCGCGCGCATCGGCAGAAATCGAGCCGGTTGATTAAATAGTGATTGACAAGTTGACGACCCTAACGATACCTACTTACTCGCTAGGTATTTAATAAAATCTTCGAGAGATGTAACAACTTGTGCCTTTTCTAAACCCGAGTCTAAACCCTTTTTTTCCTTAACACGATACGGACATTCCACACAGCCGAACTGGTTAATTCTCTGTCCGTAGCGTGCGTCATCATGTGCTTCTTCATACACCTCTTCTTCGCGCAATACGAACATTTGGTACAATCGAACCAGTCGATGGCGTCGGCGGCGACATGGCTCCACCTGAATGAAGTTCCTTTGTGCTTTGAACGATAAGCCTCGATAAGAACACTCGGCGCATTGTAGGTACAATAGCAGCAATAGCATATTATTACATAGGGTTGTGAAAAATGCTATACAGGGTGGTGAAAATTTCGATGCTCACCATTGGTATCTTGGAAACGGTAAGAGATACGAGGTCGGTTAAATTAGAGAAAAGTTGCGCATTTTTGTGGCGATTGAGAATCTGGAAAGAAACTTTGAATATTTTGATTGGTTCTCGATTTATCACGAAAAAACTAAAAATTCTGATTTCAGAAATTATTTTTTATCTTTCCAAGCACTCAAGCTATTTCAATCAGACTTGGTAGTCTTATGTTTTTGTTCACTCCAAGTCGAATAACGTTGACAGAAATTTTCCAGGCCTTCTAGATTTCAAATTATAATAGTCAACTTCATTTTTTCTTATGGCCGCCATATTGGATTTTTGCACTAATAGATAGAGAAAAAAATTAGCTTTTCGAATTAGTAACCAACATGTTCTTTTCATGACATTTTTAGCGTCAAATTTAAAAATTTTCGTAAATTATTGACAAAATCGGGAATGCTTCAAAAAACAATTGAAATATTATCAATAGCAACAACAAAAAAGTGACAGATTGTGTGCCATTGACGTATCTAACTTCTAATTCGTGTTTTGTGCTTGTTTGCTTGAGAGTTCATAAATTAAATGAGTCAAGGGTGCCTATGAATTCAAAAACGTCTGTCGGAACTAGGGTAATCCCCCATTTACTCCTTTTGTAATAAACTTGTCAAACTTAACAAGAGAGTTCATAAATTAAATGGGTCAAGGACAGTGGCGTATCTAGGGTAAACTGCACCTAGGGCAAAACATGAAATTTGCGCCCTTGAATGAGAAACCTTGGAAAATAATGCGTCGCAGGCGTTTTTTTCTCAGAATTCAGGTGGGCCAACGACAAATTGGGCCTCCAGTTGGGCCCCATATTAGGCTATACCTGGATCAGATGAAAAAATCGAAAGTTGATCGTCTGTTTGAATGTATTGGTTTTGTTTTTTCCCTCTTTCTCTCTTCCCATTTCGCTTGTCAATAATTGTTCACACGAATTGCGCCCGACAGCTCAAACATCTACACTATGTATTTCATTTTTCATTTTTTAAATTTTCATCTTTTCCTCTCATTCGCGCCCTGAGGATCAAAGTGCGCCCATAGCACGTGCCACGTCCCCCCCCCCCCCGTAGATACGCCTCTGGTCAAGGGTGTCTGTGAGTTTGAAAACGTCTGTCAGAACTAGCATCGTTCTTGTTAAGTTTGACAAATTTATTACAAAAGGAGTAAATGGGGGATTACGACCCTAGTTTCGCCAGACGTTTTTGAATTCATAGGCACCCTTGACTCATTTAATTTAGAAACTCTCAAGCAAACAAGCACAAAACACGATTGAGAAGTTAGATACGTCAATGGCACACAATATGTCACTTTTTTGTTGTTGCTATTGATAATATTTCAATTGTTTTTCAAAGCATTCCCGATTTTGTCAATAATTTACGAAAATTTTGAATTTGACGCTGAAAAATGTCATAAAAAGAACATGTTGGTTACTAATTCGAAAAGATAATTTTTTTCTCTATCTATTAGTGTAAAAATCCATAATGGCGGCCATAAGAAAAAATAAAGTTGACTATCATAATTTGAAATCTAGGAGGCCCGGAAAATTTCTGTCAACGTTATTCGACTCGGAGTGATCAAAAACATAAGACTACCAAGTTTGATTGAAATAGCTTGAATGCTTGGAAAGATAAAAAATAATTTCTGAAATCAGAATTTTTAGTTTTTTCGTGATAAATCGAGAACCAATCAAAATATTCCAAGTTTCTTTCCAGATTCTCAATCGCCACAAAAATGCGCAACTTTTTTCTAATTTAACCGACCTCGTATCTCTTGCCGTTTCCAAGATACCAATGGTGAGCATCGAAATTTTCACCACCCTGTATGCTACCTATTATAGCTGCGGCGCCTCTTTAAATCCCGAAGCGCAGCGCAGTAATGTTTTCGTTGGGCTGGCAGTATCGTGGCTGTCAAGCGCATAGCTGGGGCACGATTTGGTGCCACTGACAAATTCCGACCAACGTGATTAGGTAGGTACCTACTAACAACCCAAATTGTGGACACGTCCAACTGTTCGCAATGTTCGCATCGGACTGACTGAATTCTTCTTCCAACTCAACCAACACGTCCAAAGGAATTACAAAAATGTTCATGCAGCCGAACTGTACAATGCCATTGTCGAACCGGAACAGTTCTCTTGCATCTACTGCAACTACAAGAGCCATAAGCGTTTCGACTTATACGAACATTACAGACAAACACATGGATACCTACAATGATAATTTCGCGCCGTCCCCTCCCCCCTCCACCTTTGCGTTATAACGTGACACAGCTGTAATAGCATACCTATAGCATTATTCCTCGCATTATTCACAACCCTATGTAATATGCTATTGTTATTGTTGCTTTTGTGCAATGCGCCGAATGCTCTTATCGAGGCTCATCGTTCGAAGCCGAGTTCAAAGCACAAAGGAACTTCATTCGGGTGGAGCCATGTCGCCGCCGACGCCATCGAGTGGTTCGATTGTACCAAGTGTTCGTATTGCGCTAAGGAGAGGCCATGAAACTCGGAATTGTGCGCGCGCAGAATTCCGAGTTTGAAACTCAGAATTCCGACTTTCAAACTCAGAATTCCGACTTTAAACTCAGAATTCCGACTTTAAACTCAGAATTCCGACTTTAAACTTAGAATTCCGACTTTAAACTCAGAATTCCGACTTTAAACTCAGAATTCCGACTTTAAACTCGGAATTCCGACTTTAAACTCAGAATTCTGACTTTCAAACTCAGAATTCCGACTTTAAACTCAGAATTCTGACTTTCAAACTCAGAATTCCGACTTTAAACTCAGAATTCTGACTTTATTCCCATAATTTCGTGTTTTTTTTTCGAAATCATAAAAAAAACTCTGATGTCCGCTCTGCGCCTTCGTACGAATCAACTGATTTCGTATTATCTTTTTTTGTGGAACCCAGGGTATGTTCCAAAAGTCACATCAATGTCACACCCGGTATATAGCCATTTCTGACGTTTTTCGATTATTTCTTACACACTGTTATTCTTGAGGAATCAACCTCTCACCCGAGAAAAATTTTTCTCAAATGAGACGAATGGTTGAAAAAAAAAACGACGAATTTCAAATTATTGGCATTAACTTTGCACGCCAGTGTATTTACAATTAATTGGAAAGTAGTGAAAAGATCATGACGTGCAAATAATTCTTGGACTCTGTGGCAATTTTTTCAGACTGAATAACGGTAATAATATCGAGTGATAAAACAAATATCTCCTGAAGTCCTATGATTCCTCAAAATGTGGCTACCAAGGAGACCGATGCCTACTTTTATAGTGCAAGCGGTACACACCTAAAAACACATCGATACCGCACTTTGGAGTGCAGTAATGAGATTTTGCATGGGCATACTTTATACCGAGACAAGCGATTTGACCCGCAGCACTCGATATTTTGTCCTTTAGGGGGGCAATGGGGGCCCTCCAAATTTTCAAGATGGAAGAACTTTCACATGACGATCATTGAGTATCGTCATGTATGTCAGAAGTGAAGCTTACGGGTCTATTGGAAATATTTTCATCAATTGTCGTCGTGTCCGATCCATTCTTCACATTTGAAAAAAAATTCTTTGGCAGAGGTCAAAAAAACTGTTTTTATTTTTTCTTCTATGCAAGGAGACGATAAATTCATATGTTCTGTTGCGTTCCCAACTAAATCGCATTCCCTAAACCTAATTATAAAGAAATTTTTCTTGTAATGGTATTTTTCAAAGAAGTGGTGACCTCTTCAGTACCTCTTTTCCAAGAGCATTTCTTTCTATGTCCCCACTGGATATCACTCGTAATTTTTGCAGGAATGGAGACCTCGAACTCTTTTCCTGGTAGCTGGGAAGCAACATGACTCTAAAACGCCCAAGGGAGCCCAGAAAAAAAATTTCTGCTGGGCCGCCCAACTTACGATATTTTGATTTCATAGTAGGAGAGACGCGGACCAGTATTCAATCCAGGCTGCAGGCGCAGGCGATTTGGTTTCAACAGAAAATATTCTTCCATGCCTTGTTTTATTGCAGTACAACAAAACGCAGAGTCGTTAGGTGTAAGTAGGTATATTTTCCGGTAGAACTTATTCGCCTAGACTAGATCTTATTTATTTGCGCGTCTCCCCTACTACAAAATCATCATGCCAAAAATTTGACGGCCCAGCAGAAAAAATAAGTTTTAGGGCTCTTTTGTTTGTTTTGAAGCCATGTTGCATGAAAATTACTAAGAAAAGAGTTCAAGCTTCTCATATCTGCTGAAATTAACAGTCTTATCCACTAGGAGCATTGAAAAAAATGCTGTTGAAAAAAGTGTACTGAAGAGGTCACCTCTTCTTGGGAAAATGATATTGCGGAAAAATTGTCTTGATATTCAGGCTTACTGAACGCGATTTAGTTGGGAACGCAACAAAACATATGAATTTATCGTTTCCTTGTACAGCAGAAAAAATAAAAACAGTTTTTTTGACCTCTGCGAAAGAATTTTTTTTTCAAATGTGAAGACTGAATCGGACACGACGACATTTGATAAAAACATTTCCAATAGACCCGTAAGCTTCACTTATGACATACATGACGATACTCAATGATCATTTTGTGAAAGTTCTCGCATCTTGAAAATTTGGAGAGCCCCCATTGGCCCCCTAAGGGACAAAATATCGAGTGCTGCGGGTCAAATCGCTTGTCTTGGTATAAAGTACGCCCATGCAAAATCTCGTTACTGCACTCCAAAATGCGGTATGCTTTTGCGTACCGCTCCCACTATTAGGAGTATTTTATTCAATCACTATGTACGTACGTATCAAACGTGTCGAGAAAAGAAATGAAGAAAAAAACTTCGGAAAGCAATGTTGATGAAGACAGAAATTATTTTAAATATTCATAATTCCATGCTTACGAAGATGTTGTGGACGGTTCCGAAACATCTTCGACCGTTCTTGAAATATTCTGAAAAGACTGAAATCTTCCGAATTGCAACTTTTTTTTCAATAACTCAGTGATTTCTTGAGAAATTGAAGTATATAATTCAGTACTTTTATTAAAAACTATGTCAAAAGTGAAATGCAATCAACAGATATTTTTTAGGCCTGTTACTATTGGAAATAAGACGGAGTCATATAACTCTTTTTCCTTCTTGGACCTCCATCTTGGATCCGCCACCTAGTTAGAAGCAGAAATAGTGTATAGTGACTGTCAAGGTGGTAATACGCAATCATTCACTTGAAAAAAGATAATCTTGCAATAAAGAAATGACTGCATTGCTGAAAAACGACTTTTCAATGCTTGATGGCGTTTATCCAGAGTACCTAACCTCAGATCCTAACTTCATGGGACTTTTTACACGTCATTCATGACAATCAAAGGAATGTGTATACAAATTTTGAGGCCTCTACTATTATTTCCGAAGAAAAAAGACATAGTGATTGAACTATTGTGATAGCGGCGAATTGCGAGGCTGAATTCGCAGAAAAGTGTTGTTCCTATTGACCAATTTGAAATAAGTAAGTAATTATTGGCTAATGAGAATAGGATTCGTAATGGGGTACTTGCCTAATTTTTTTTTATTGGTTTAAACGATAGTATGGTTGAAAATAATGTACCCGTATTTTTTCTTTTTCCCAAATTCCCAAAATTGCGGCCGCAGTGCGTGTTTTAAAAATATATTTGTGACGTCACAAATATATTAGATATAGAACATAGAAGGACTCTTTTTCCTCGTTGAGTTGGCAATGATATAACGTCGCCAAGGTGCCGTTTTCAAACAACAAGATCTGAGTCTGACTGACAACGTCAAACCGCCGACCGTACTTTCTTTCTGTGCCCTTTTTTTGCCTTTGACTGCTTTGATCGAGGCTTTGATCTACGCGGTAAGTACCTACTCGTTTTGTTCATTCCTTGTTCAAGCTAACTGGTCTCTTTCTTTAGTCTTCAGTGCTGTCCACCTAAAAGCCTTTCGCATGTTTGTCACCCGTGCTCTGACCTGGCTGACCCTCGACTTCATTTCGGACATCAGTGTTCCTGCTCCCCACATTTTATTTGGAGATCCATCGCGTCCTCCCCACATGGATCTCTTGTAGCTCTAAAGTATTACCTATCCGGAATTGTATGCTAATGATGAACCTATAAAAGCTCACTGTTCATTTTCAGCCTCTTATTTCTGTGCTATTGGTGATCCTCCAGATTTTCCCCTGGAAAAAAATTATCTCGACTGAGACAGTGTTATAAGAGGTTTCTGGAGTCAGTTTCTTCGAAACCTTGTTCGACTTTATTGTCTAAATGCTCATGGTAAGAGAATTCGATAGGAAACCGGTTTTGCGATAGCATGTTCAAAATGACAGTGTCACAGTGACATCCCTGACATTCTTGATTATTCCATTGTCACACAGTCAGACCAACCCCACTCAAAATCCCTGTCCTGGCGCGAAGCTTCTAGGAGGATTCTTCAAATTCGTTTTTTTTTGTAGAAAACGACGGGATTTTTGTGAAATTCTCAGTAGAGTCCCCTTATCACTTATACTAGCAATCAAAAGTATTTCCAGCTGAATCTATTCCATTGGCAAGTACCCCATTAGCGATTCGTCGTTATATAAATCCGTATTGAGGATGTTCTATACAGGTGTCCCACGAAGTAACCGACATAGTTCAACGGTAGATGTACTTTATCGAGGCAAATCAGAATTTGCCTTTGAAATTTTCCTGACGTCCCCCGTTTCCGATATACAGGGTGATTTATGTGTTGATGTGATGTACCGACAAGTTTGATTAGCCATATCAGGAATACATCCATAGAATCTGTTGTAATTTTGCAGGTACCGGGTGTTTATAAACGTCTGTGATCGCGGCAGGCTTTGGTCAGGCCAAAAGTCGCAGTGAAAGGCACGATTTGAAAGAGTGATAGGAGATTCCAAAGGCGATATGATAACAAACGTTCATAAACACCCGGTATATTGTAGAACCAAGAGTCTTTGTAGCGCCCTATTCGCTTATTAAATAAATAAATGCAGGACCCTACCCAAAATTTTGTTTTTCAAGCTTCTGTAGAAAAAGTTATCCTGTATAGATGTTGTTTCAAGATCTACTCGGTAAATGCATTAAAAATGCTACACGATGCGTTTCCGAAATTGTCTAGCAATAACCCACCTGATCCAAAAGAAAAAAAATTAACAGAGAATTTTTATGAATGTATTTGGAAATTTGATTTAAATCACTCAAACGCTATTCCAGATGGTGAAACAAAGTAACAATCTCAATTTTGATGTTTTACCAAACCGATGATAATTTCAGGAAAATTTCTGGAACCATGAATTTGGGTAGGAATCTGAGGAGGTACCAAATTCATGTTTCCAGACAATTTTCCTGAAAATATGTTTGGTTGGTTAGAGCATCATAATTGAAATAGTGACTTTGTTTGACCATCTGGAATAGCGTCTCACTGATTTAAATTGGAATTTTTCAAAATATTGCTGAGAAACCTGTTATTTTTATTTCGACTAAGCTAAATTAGTGCCAAACAATGTAGGGATCGTCTTTTGTAGCATTTTTTTACGTAGTTACCAAGTATGACATCAGATTTTAAAAAAATCTATGCAGGATGACTTTTTGACCAGAAACTCGAAAAACAATATTCTTGGTACAATTTCATAAGTGAATAAGGCGCTACAAAGGCTCTTGGCTCTAGAATATACCTGCAAAATTTCAATAGATTCTATTGATGTATTCCTGAGATATGGCCAATGAAACTTTTTGGGTCAACACATAAATCACCCTGTATATCGGAAAGGGGGGACGTAAGGAAAATTTCGAAGGCAGATTCTGATTTGCCTCGAGAAAGTACATCTATACCCTTGAACTATGTCGGTTACTTTTCGTGGGACACCCCCTGTATGATGCAGCCGCAGCGCCGAGGCGCAACGTTTGTGATTGACTCTCAAGAAGTTTGGTGCGTTTCGATGGTTTTTTGTGATTAGCTTGTGAGTCAATCTGAAACGTTGCACCTTATTGCGTTACGGCTGCAGATGCCTTGATTCTGTGTTTTGATTAATTTCATAGAGCAGCCATTGAATTTACTTAAAGATTCTCCATCGGCTTCCTTCACGTCTGTAAGAAAAGAAACGTATACAAACTAAAAAAGGTCACACAAAGAAGGGGAGTTGAAAAAAAATTTTGAAAAAAATTACCATCGGGACATTCCGGTAATTCCTGATGATCCATGCTCTCATCTGAGAAGTAAGAAATGGAAGGTTATTCGCAACAGCAAAAATCGTTGTTGTTTAGAATTTGTGTCGTTTATATTTTATATTTACCTGAGTTCTGTATTTTTTTCATTTTAGCCGCAGGTGGCTCAGACTTTGCCCCCTCCGTCTTTTCTTTGGCGCCCTCATCGTCGTCACTCTCTGTAACAATTATCATGAAATACAGCACACTGTGTGAAGTAGGTAGGTAGGTATTAGTGATACTTGAGGTGATATTTATATAAATAGTACGTTCTCGTGACCCGACGGCGCAGATGCAACATGGACGCAACTGTCGCTATTTAGCGCCAAATTTGAAACATCCAGACAAATATCGACTTTTCTATGGAATACCAGGCTATTTCATGACTAAGTCTCCAGATAGATACAAAAAAGTTACTAAAAATGTGAAGAAGAACCAGTCGCAAGCCAAATTTCTATTTTGTGCTGTTCTTTTTCACAAAATAATGAAAATATTGGGCGTTCGTTGCTCACTTCGCAAATGACTCACAGTCTGTTAATGGCAATGTTGTCAGAGTTAGCATGGCCGCCGTTACCAATAATAATTTATATTACAATTACTGTCACCTCAAATAGTCACTATAAAATCAATTTGTTTTGCAATATGTTTCCTTGCGCGTTTCTAGTTAGGAAATCTGACACCATACTGAATAAAAGTTCAAGGTTTAGAAATTACTATATCGAAATAATTGAAATTTATATTTCTTGTTCACTTGGCAACCCCGAACGAGGCTTCTGCCGTTCTCCTGCCTGGCTTCTGGTCCGGATAGTCTTATGCAACCCGCAGTACATTTATGTAGCAAGGACTGCCTAAAACCTAACGTGTGAGAGTGGCTCTCGCGGCTCGCCTACCTTTGGCCCCAGAGGGTTTTAGTTAGAGGAGACTCTGAGAGGGCCCTGACCAAAACTTCCACGTCACCTGTTCGCGGAAACGGAATAAAATAAAACCTTTTTCTTCATCGTATCGACTCTCGCTTCTACACTTGTCATGACACAGTGTTTATTTCCATTTTTTATTGTAAGAACCGAAAGCGTGCCTTCCTATTCCACCTTCAAAATGATTGTTTTTAATTTTTAAAAGATTAAAATAACATCAGACTCACAACTCACAAACAGTGAGCATCAATAGTTGAAAATTTCACTTACACAAACGATTATTGATAGTTTTTTCAATCATGATACGTGTTAACAGACGCTATTTGTCTGGAAGTTTCATATCAAGCGCCTAATTGTATGCGCATGGGCCCGGTTAACACGTAAGATACACAGTCCTATTATAAATTGTATAAATGGTTACCTTGACGGAATCTCCCTTTTTGTGGAGCACGTAGTTCTGCAAAGCAAAAGGTTTCAAATCAGTTACTTGTCAATAAGGAATGAAAATAATAATTACCATGCCGGAAGCGGCAATCTGCCGCATGGTATTTGCACCGCCCTGCTATGTAATGGTAGCACAATCCTGAAAATGCAAAATGTGAATTAAGGCCCGTATTCATATCCCACTTTTAAGCCACATTTAGCATGCCTCTAACAAAAAGCGCTCGGCTACCTGATAAAAGCGGTCGTATTCATATGCCACCTTTCACGTCCTGTTAGGGCCCATCTAACTAAAGGGGGTGTTGATTTGGCAACGTTGTGAAATGTACTCAAAACTACCTACCCGAAGGTGGACGCAGGTAGGCAAGAACCCCAAGCCGCTTTCGTTTTGTGCCGGGAGCCGCTCCGGGTAGATCACTAGATAGAGAAAGTAGATACATACACCAATCACGGCCCAGCTGGATCTGTTTTCTTTGTCTAGTGATTTACCCCGAGCAGCTCCGCCTGGCAAAACGGAAGTGCTGGCAACTCTTGCTACATTGATGTACTGCGGATTGCATAAAACCTCGCAAAAAACTTCCAGGGAGTTTCTTCCACATTTTCAAGAATAGCGGCCTGGATCTGTTGACTTAGCAAGTGAACACCTGTTTCGACTGTTTTGTGCAAGTCGTCCCCGCCTTGAGTACAGTAAATAGTAAAGGAGTATGACCGGAAAGGACATCCAGAACATTGCGCACCTCCTGCATTTCGGCGGCATGCTTCATTAATTCAATTAAATCAATATTTTAGAAAGAAAATGTGATTTTCGTCACACTTCCCAAGAACACACGGCACAGCTTGTAGGTTAAATGGACTCAAAACACGCCTGTTGGCACATTTGGATCCCATCTAACTTGACGCATGCGTGAGACCATCCAAAATCGCTTAAAGACACGTAAAAGAGACATATGAATAGACACGTCTCTAAACATCCCCTTTTAAGACGACTTTAGAGACGCCTGTTTAAAGTGATTATAGAGGCGCGCTAAAACCACGTATGAATACGGAAATGTTAGAGGCGCATCTTTAAAACCGCTTCTAACGCTAAAAGGGGGATATGAATACGGGCCTTGCTACATTGATGTACTGCGGATTGCATAAAACCTCGCAAAAAACTTTCAGGGAGTTTCTTCCACAGTTTCAAGAATAGCGGCCTGGATCTGTAAACTTAACAAGTGAACACCTCTTTCGACTGTTTTGTGCAAGTCGTCCCCGTCTTGAGTACAGTAAATAGTAAAGGAGTATGACCGAAAGGGACATCCAGAGCATTGCGCACTTCCTGCATTTCGGCGGCATGCTTCATTAATTCAATTAAATCAATATTTTTGAAAGAAAATGTGATTTTCGTCACACTTCCCAAGAACACACGGCACAGCTTGTAGGTTAAATGGACTCAAAACACGCCTGTTGGCATATTTGGATCCCATCTAACTTGACGCATGCGTGGGACCATCCAAAGTCGCTTAAAGGCACGTAAAAGAGACATATGAATAGACGCGTCTCTAAACATCCCCTTTTAAGACGACTTTAGAGACGCCTGTTTAAAGTGATGATAGAGGCGCGCTAAAACCACGTATGAATACGGAAATGTTAGAGGCGCATCTTTAGAACCGCTTCTAACGCTGAAAGGGGGATATGAATACGGGCCTGAGTATATAAAAGTCCATTTAACATAATATCGTAAAGCACTTGCAAATAAGGTATAATGACAATGATGAACTGCAAATAGTTGACAAATGTAAAACAAAATGTGAAAATCTGTCACTGATTAAAAAGCCAACATTTTCCAATCCGCAAAACTCGAAAACCGTTGGTCCGATTCCAAAGTGCATTTCGAGCTGCGTAATGAACAAAGACCGGATTCTAGGCAAAATGCCTTTTTGTTTCTGTTTTAGGCGTTGGCATGAGACCTTGAAATAAATGTTAGTGTTGAAAAAACATCACTTTTGACACCCCTTTGTTACTGCCTAAATGCCTAAAATAGCAAAAATCGGATTTACTGTCCTAAAAAGACCTTTTTAACCTTTTTAATATCATCCACAATATTGAGAAAAATATTCATTATTGTTTGATTTGTTTCGTTCAAAAATGGTAGCGTTTGAAATCCCTATATTTTCGTCTATTTTGCCTAAAATTTGCAAAAATTGGATTATTTGTCTTAAAAGTCTCCTTTTTCTTAACGGCCTACAACAGGCTTTTTATTTTACAAGAAAATGATTTGCAATGTTTTCATTTATTTTACACCAATTGGTTTTCCATGTAACAAGTTAAATAGGACGCAAAGCTTAGGGGCGAGGCGGCAGCCGATTATCTTTAAGAGCGGGTGAGTCCGTCAAAACAATTTGCGTACATTTTACATTCAACATTTTTCAGTTAACGCTTTCCAAACATCAACTTGTGTATGTATCGTGTTTCAGGTACAGTTCGCAAAATAGTCCAAAAAGGACTATTTCAGGGATGAAATACTAAAAAACAACTTATTTGCCTCAATACATGAGAAAAATGTTTTTGGCCTATTTTGCCTATTTTAGGCTTCTTACGGCCTAAAGTGTCCTGAATTAGAGGTTTTATTTGCCTAAACATGTGTCCTAATTTGCACTTTTTAACGGCCTAAAATCCGGTCTTTGGTAATGAATGACAGCCATTATTGCTGAATTGATTGCCGTGACTGCCGACTTGACTGTCGTGACTGCTGGTTTGACTGTCACGACTGCTTATACTGGACTGCCGAGACTTGTCAAGACTGCCAGAACTTGTACCAATAAGACTGCCGACGGTAGTCAAAATGAAACAGAAAGATTTCCGCGCATTTGGCCACACATCAAGGGGAACGTCAACTGCTATTAATGTAGCCGCAAAAATTTAACTGTGTAGTTTCACACCCCCGTAGTCAGTTACCGCCATGTTTTTCCCCATTCGATGCAATGTTTTAAAGAAAATGCAAAAATTTGCAAGGTTGCAGCCCCTTCCAGTAGGTGGGCTCGAAGGTGCCGAACCATAGAGAGACCTGAATAAGGGTACCTAGAAAGACGAAGCTATGAAAGGGATATATCGGTATTCTCTGTCAGTATCTCGGCATTTCCTGGCCTCGTCAAAATTTGAAACATAGTTAGCTGGGGTGGGCGTGGTTGCTATTGACATTTGTCATTTCCACGATTTGTTTACAAATTTGAATAGTCATTATTTTGCTTGCCGAAATCGCCGAAATCCGGGCTAAAAGTGCCAAAACGGAAAAGGTGCACCGTGAAGCAGTACAAGAGTCGGGAAGATGTGATGTTTTCCTTGCCGAAGAAACCATCAGGTATAAAATCTTGCAAAATTGATGCACTTCTATTATTGTACTTTTTGGGTTTTCCAGTTGTTCGGGACCAGTACCCACTGAAATACATAATATACCTACTGCGCGTACGGCAATTACAAATATATCTTCACGATGGGGTCACCACGTCGACGGTTACTGCATTCAACGATCAACGGAATTTGCGTTCGACGGAATGAGTTGGATGATGAAACCTACGTTCGACGAAATACCAGCAGTACTTGAAATACGGTGATCGAAAGCATCTGCTATGTATGGAACACAATATACATGACTAGAACAGTTTTTGAGAGTTTCTGTTAAATTTAGTGGAGAAATCTGTGTTGAAAAATGAAACAGTCGACTTAACCTAAACAAAAATATTGACAGCTCATGTCATGCATTTTGACTGTGACGCAGGGTGGTTTAGTAACAAGCAATGGCACCACACCCTGACGCGCAAATACCCTAGTGCTCTAGCTTTCTCTCTCTCTATACCCTCTCGCTCAATGACTTGGCTTTCGTCACTCTCTGGGTGACCAGATCTAGGTCTCTCTACCGAACCAATGAAGGGGTCCGTCTAGTAAACATATATGTATAATAGTATAAAACTTGGGTAGTATTCGAATATCCAGTAACTTAAATAAATCTTACTCAAGTTACTTTCTACGGCTTTTCGTGTTCGTATTCGAATTAACTTATGAAATCTGTATTGGTATTAATGCAGCCACTTTTTCTTTGCCAATATTAGGGATTCTAGATCCAGTAAGTAACTTATAGTTATTTTTCTGCGGCATTCTATAATTCTTATCAATATATTATGATATTAATATTAACTTAAAATTTTTGACTTAATTATTCATGCTTTATATACAGTGTAATATTTTTACAATTCCTTTCACCAGCCTTGAAAAAGGAACGTTGGCAATATATTAAAAGAAAAAAAAACTGTCTGTTGTGTACGTATGTATTCAAAAACAGGGTATTCATGTTTACGAATACATATTCGAATACTTTCGAGAATCAGTATTCGAATCTACAGGATTAGAATCCTTTTTCGGCATCAGGATTTAGGATTTGTATTGTAATACTTTTTTTCGGGATTCGAAGTATGCAAAGAAATGAGTCCAAGCTTCCAAATCTGTGTGGGTAGTTTTCGTTGGGCCACGTTGGTATGTGTAAAAGCAAAAACTAGTGGTCTCTAGTAGGCATCTGTCGAGGCGCCTGTGGTCTACTAATGCCGACAACCGAATTGTTCTCGAAAGCCGGCTTCGAAAACTGCGTCTTTGATCATAGCTGAAAACCGATTTTCAGAGCCGGCTTTCAAGACCGGTTTTTGAAGCTGTTTTCCAGAATTGGTATTCGGATCCAGGTTCCAAAACCGGACTTTCGGCGACGGATTTCAACGTGGCTTTTCGGAGTCGGTTTTCAATGCCGATTCTCAAAGTAGGCTTTCAATAGCGGTTTTGCCGAAACCGATATCGGACAAGGTCGATATACCGATTTCCATTTTTCCTGGTTTTTCTGTACCAGCGGGGGTCTCCGCTTACAGGTATTATTGCTCACTTCGAGTTCAACTTTAAACCCGGTTTGGTTACTATGAAAATAATTGTTGCAATAATTAAATCTATGGCAACCAAACATCAAAGTTAAGTTAAACTCGAAATGAGCAACCCAGCGTAACTAAGTTATCTCATAGTAAAGGTGGGGATAATGGGTGCTTTCCACCTAGCCTCAAGTTCGTTACACCTGCCATTTACGCATGTGCGGGTGCCAAACGGTGCTTTCCATCTACGTGTTCTACCCGGTTCCGTGCCGTTCATTGGATCACCTAAAATTCTGTGCTAAACTATGGAACATGTGCCGTCTGGTGGTATTTGTACCGTATAGGCGGAAAGCATCCAATGTATTGGCTATATGCGTTCATCTGAACTGAGCGAGTCCAGTGGCGTAACTTGGGGGGGGGGGGGGGTTCTGAGTCAACCCCCTGCCCCATTAGCCGTATCTTTTTTTAATTTACCAATTTTTTTACCAAACGACGTTCACCTATTAGCTGTTCTATCATGCAACTTCGAGGACAACAAAAATAAATATCCATGAATGTACAGGGTGTCCCGAAAATATACCGACAACGTTCTGAGGCAGCTTCCTCTCATCAAAACAAGTAAAAAATCGGTTGTGTCACCCCAAAACTTCCCCGACTAGTATCCAGGAACCTACGGAAATTTTTGTTCGAAACATCTCTTCGGGTGGGAACGAGGGTGGGAAGTTGGAATTACAGAAAAAGATTGAAAATAATTTGGAGAAAATTATTTTCAGCCGGAAAACTCCCGGGAAATTTGAAAAAGTTATTGGAAAATGTTCAAGAACCGTTACCTCTTGTTTGGGTGAAAATGGTTAAAATCGGTCCACGGAATGAAAAATTTGGAAAATTTGCAGTTTTTCCGCAGAGAGGAAAACTCGGCAACTGTTGATCCGATTTCGAAAATTTTTTCTCCAAAAATTGGCTCAATCTTTTCTCCAACTTTTACTCACAGCATGTCTGCACCTAAAATTGATATTTCGTGGGGCCTACCAAGTATATGGGTCTACCGCATGTAGAAGTTTGCATTGCGTTTTTCTGAAATTCACGGAATGTGCAAATTTCATTTTGAAAAAATTACAGTCGGAAAACCGGAACCGTGTCGACTTTGAAAATAAATTTGCACGACGCTCAATCCAATCTACTTTCGATATCAGTTGAAATTTTCCAAAAAAAGTCGATCCCCGAGCAGGAATGAATTTTTGAGTGGAGTCCTGCTACAAAAGCGAGTCGTTCTGGTCGAAACACCGGCGAGAGCCCCTCTTGAGTGGCAACGGCCAGGAGAAATTTTGAAAATTCATTACGCCCAACTGGAGAATGGTGGAAAACTGCAACTGCGACCTCAATTTGACTCTTTTGTTGTGTTGCTTCCTGCCAAATCTGGTTTCAATCCATAGGATAGATTTTCAATAATTAATTGGTAAAGTTTTGAACTTAACATTTTTTATTATTTGACAGATGACGGATAGGGCAATGTTTTTAATTGTTCTGAATACAGTTTTTCAAGGGCTTTCAAATGACATAATGCAAGTTGAGTTCCGTGAGATATAGCTGACACTGACATTTAATGATAGTGACAGTTAGGTTTGACAGATGACAGCCAAAAACTAATGGGCTCTTTTCAGAAAACAACCATGTTTGTATACCAAATTTCTAGCCGGTCCAGTCAACGTTACGGCAGTTATCGTGGAAGATCACAGACAGACACACACACACACACACTGACAGACATCATTTTGAAAATGGTCTTAATCGTCTTGGGGGACCTCAAAACGGATATATCCGGTGAAATCTCAAAACTTTTTTTCTGCACGATTACAATACTTCCCCTTACATGTTGGTGGGGAGTCGAGGAAGTAAAATGTGATTGTTTAGGAAAACCTCCAGTTTTCAAGCTATATCTTTTTCAAATGGCTAGAATTCACGCTAGCCTCTAGATCGTGTTTTGAACCCGCCAGATTGGTTTTAAAAACTCCAGATATGGAGAGAAAATCTCTAAATTGGCATCACTGCAGCAAATGCCATAAAGGGTTTCAATACATTCATATGGTTCCACTGCTTTAGGTGAGACGGTGATGAAGAGTAGGTTGGTGAGAAGTGGTTTGATGAAGAGTAGATTGGTGAGAAGTGGTTCTTTTTGGGTCCTTCGGCACCATCTTTTCAATGTAGAGGAGCGAGCGGCGGCTTGCCAAATTTGAAAACTCAGTATGTTAATCAGGCCACAATTTTATTAGACTGCAATTTTTTTACTTCCCGCGACGTTTTGCAAGGTAGGACCTACCCATTACCTTGACTGATAATAAGTTCGCTGATTATATAAACTCCAGCCACAATATTACCAGGACCTTTGTTGGGCTATTTGTGTTGCTTATACCTCGACTTATACCTTCTTGTTGGAAACTTATCATGTGTGTTGATGGCTGTATACAGTGCGAACAATAATAATTGATAAGCATATAGTACTGCTTCATTCAGCGTACAAGCTGCATGCTTTGATCTAAATAGTATTCAGAAAATTAACAGTTTCCAGCGATGCAAAAGTGAAGCCGCAATTATTTCACGTTCGGAAGTTCAATCGATAGATGAAATAAGCTCTCTCGCTCACCACCGCATACTCGCCAGTGGAACTGGAATCATTTTCTGATTATACTAGAGTGGCCCGATGAAAAGGGAAGAAGCCATCTGATTAAAAATTCGCGCGGTGTATGTACCTTACACTAGTCGGTACACTAATTTTCGATCGCACGAAGATGGTATATCAAATTTTAGTTTGTTACCAAACAAGAGATCAAATTTTCAAGTTGGAATGAAATGCAAATCCGATTGCTTCAAGGAAAGAATATAATGAGTGGTCCGGTCCTTCACTTTCATTATCGTCGGAATCGCCGCTCCAGAATCAGACGGAGTAGGAAAGGAAAAATAAAGGGAACTTTTGTTTGTGACGTTTGTATTAATATTTTTATGCAACGATGACCATCTCCGCTGTTTTTTTTGACCGTTGCATCTGGTATTGGTTGAGTAGAACATCGCAGCAATCCTACAATCCCCGAAGTACCGAGAGACAAAGGTTAAACTAGCGAACGCTCATCCATCGCCCAACAACCTAGTATGAGCAAACGTACTTTTCATTGGGGCGCATCAACAACAACGAATTAGTCGAATTACAACTTTTTTCATCGAACTAAAATTCTTATTTCAGCTAATTTTGAAGAGGAGTTCTCAATTTAGTTTTTATGTCTGCCACTGTTACTGTTAGGTCTCTCCCAGAATACGTCCTCGTTATCTTTTCTTTCAACCACGTGTTTTTTGGCAGATCTTTGTCTGCTATGAAAACTAAGTCGCATTATAGGTGAATAACACTTCAGGGATTGAACAGTATATTGAACGTGATAATTGTACACAAGGCAAAGAAAATAATGAGCAGAAGGTAACAATCTCAGCATTCTCAGCGTCGGACTGGCAAGTTTTGGCCTACCGGGCAAATAATGAAAGTGGCCTCGAAATCGAAGGGGGAGCAGCCCCCCAGTTGGCGCCGCTGGCGACTTTTCTCAAATAATAATAATAATGCTAATAACAAAAAAAGGCGCTGATTAAATTGTCTCTAGATCTCTTCAAACTCAAGACTTGCTTGAAATACACTACGATAAAGAAAACAACGGAGAAAAGAAAAATATTTACTATTGTTAGTATTTCGCGTACGGGTTCGAATATAATTGAGACGATCGTTTTAAAACACACACTGTTTATTACTGCGTACCACAATAAATACACGCAAACAATTATTTACTTAGGAATATCGCTGTGATTACTACTCGCTTTTAATCCGCTCGCTACCACTTCGGATTCCAATTCATAATTGCTCGTAAGGCGACGATTGATGCCTTATTGATTCATGATTCAATAATTGGTGATTGGTGATTCATGAGCAGTGTGCCAAACTCAAATGCCAGGTAGAGGAAGTCAACGCGAGTCAAAATCGATAGGTTTTATTTTTTTTTCGTCATCCCTTACGGAGTTATAAAGTATGTTTTAAAATTCCGAGAGACAATATCTCGGCATCAGTTCATGATAGCTCAATCAAATTCACCAGTAACGTTACTCTTGTCAAGCTCGCCAAAATGCCGTACGATAAAAAAAACTCCAGGACCGGACTGAAACACTTTACCCCTGCGAATGCAAATTTGACGATGCATATTGATGGAATGGACTGATTTTCTCCATTCAGATTCATCACTCGAATATGTTTTTGCATTTTGTGGCACAAAAATGCGCTTTAGGAAGGACCTTGAAAGAATTTCAAGACCGGATTGAAATTATCTCATTGGAATTGGGGAACTTTTTTTGCAAAAATTAAAAATGCTTTGAGTTGAATACGAATACAAGACAAACAACATTTTCAAAACAAAACAAAGAAAGTTCAACCGCTACAGCTATTTAATAAGGTTCTCAAAGTGCCCACCCCCTATTTCAATGCACTTCCTTTGTAGTTTATTAATTCTGACCGGAACAGTCTAGGTGTGCCGCGTAAATTGAATTGCCATTTTTGAAGCATTTTCTCTGAACTTTTATAATGGAAATTTTCTAACGCTGTTCGTTTCGCAGTTACATCCATATATTTTGTCGATTTTTTAAATGAGCCATATCTTTAGAACGATCCAATGGATTCGATTGAAATTTTGTGAGTTAATTCTACTATTGATAATTGACACATCGCCTGATCAAGCAGTTCGAAATTTCCAGGGCCGGCCTTGATAAAAAACACTTCAAAGGCTTTTTCACAAAAGACGTTCTGTATGTATATTTTTTCGAATTTATTTTCACATTCAGAAACTACATAAAACATGCTATTAGTATCGCGAAAAAATTGCTTGGCACTATTGAGCTGTCAATAAAATTTTGATAATCCTGAAAATTTTCAAGGTAAGGATTTTTTGTGAATTGATAATTTGAAATATTTGCAGATGATCCATTATGGTCTTAGACTGCGGCCGTTTCGTCAGAAAAAAAAATTCATTGTTTTCCAGTAACTAACTACGAGCAACAAAAAACTTCATCAAAATTTTCGAAAAATTTATGTCACGTCCCTCAATTTCAGCTCAAGACGGCCCGCTAGTCGAGTGGACTGCGTGTTCGCTTGGCAAGCAGAGCTCCCGGGTTCGATTCCCGGGCAGAAGGTCTGTGCTGTTCAAACGGAATTTTTCAGCTTGTATCAAAACTAAATAAAAGGCAGCAAACTCCTATGGCACAAGAAGTGCAGATAAGGAGAGAAAACAAACTTTAAAAAACTTGAAAAAAAACTCAATTCAAGCTCAATGTGGCATAGACGTGAAGTTGAGGGACGTAACAAATTTTTTTTTTAAATGTTGTTGAAGATTTTTTTGCTACCGAAAAAACTTTTCCAATTTTTCTGACGAAACGGCTGGAATTCAAGGCCATAATAGATCATTTGCAAATATTTTGAATTATCAATTTTCAAAAAATCCTAACCTCAAAAATTTTCAGTATCATCAAAATTTTATCAACAGCTTAATGGTGCCAAAAAATTTTTTTTGCGATACCATTAGCATGTTTCATGTGGTTTCTGAAAATGGAAATGAATTTTGAAAAATATGCATACAGAATGTCTTTTTTTGAAAAAAGCTTTCAAGTTTTTTTTTTTTCAAAGCCGGCCCTGGAAATTTTGAACTCCTTGATAGGGCGATGTGTCAGCTATCAATAGAAGAGTTAACTCACAAAATTTCAATCGCATCCATTGAGTCGTTCAGAAGATACAGCTTGTCAAAAAATTCTACGAAATACATGAATCACCCTGTAGCTTCGAAACGAACAACTTTATAGAAATTTCAAAACCAGATCCTGGTTCGCCTGGAGAAACTGGACCTACCCTTGAGCTATGTCCATTTGGTGGTGGATCACCCTGTATGCACAAACAAAAGTGGACCAGACATTGATACAAAATTGAAAATTTGGATTTAAAAAAAACCATCGAAGTAAATTTTTTTCCAAATGTGGACAATTTGGCCTCCTACCGGGCATTTGCCCGGTTGCCCGGTGGACCAGTCCGACACTGAACAACATACAACAAGCACTATATAACGGTAAGCCAGGTGGGAGGATTTGAACCTAAATAATGCTGCTCCCGTACACCATGGCGCTAGTGTCGAATTTTAGTTATTAAATCCTGGTAATTTTATGGCTGTAGTGTTGGCTATTGCCGATTTATCGATCGGCATTTTGCGAGCGATCAAGCCACGCGATTGGTCCAAATTCAAATTTTGACCAGTGATGTATGTCGTATGAACACAGTCATTTTCAACGTGATGTCCGTTGGATGTTCGATTGTGTTCATTTCCATTCCGCCATCACGCGAAGTGTGAAGTACAATCTATGTCCATCGTTCGATTCTTGCTTTTATTTGGTGGAGGTTGGAGTGCCGTGAAGTGGGAAACGGTGAGGGCGAAGTCTCATCGCCTTCCTCAGGAAAGCGAATATCGCCATGAGTGGCTGTAATGGCTTACCTAGTGGCAAGCTCCAGGAGCTGAGAATTTGCGACGTTCATTTTGTGGTGAATTTTAAAGCTACCGGTGCCAACCGAGCAAGCTCCGAGCACCCTCCGATTTAATCGGCAACTTGATGAATTTGATAAAAAATGTACCTAGGTTATTCTACAGCATTTTCAAAAAGATTATAATTTGCTGGGTGCAATCAAGATGTTGAAAATAATATTTTTCATGTAGCTTTCTCACTATGTATTTTTTCAATATGACCTTTATTTTCACTTTTTATCAAATTCTGTTGTCATTGAAGAAGTTGGACTTTTCCACTCTCCCATAACAACACAAATTGATAAAGTGGAAAACGGAACTTCCAATAATATGAAATATTTTGCACAATATCGGCCCATTTGAATTTCCCAGTGCCGCGCTATTCTAGTTTTGCTCCCGTCCGCTTGATGGCGCTCGTAACTTAGCTTCACCTAGGGAACCTAATTATCACGCGACCGGTCGGCCGGCGTAAGGGTACCGCATTCTGGCTGAGCGTTTGTTTACTAAATGGCCTCACGGAGTTAGGGAGTGACAGCTGTCGGCATCACGGAAGGCCATAGGCGTCCGTCTCAACGGGCTCTGGCTGTCAAGAGCGTGTTTATTTTGGATTTAGGTGTACAAATTCGTGTGAGAGGTGGATATGACTTGCCCGATGAGTTCCAAAACACGTCTTTTATGCTGCTATATGAATGAAATTTTCATGTATGTTCGGTTGCGGACATCAAGCAACAGCACCGGACCCCGCAAATTTCCTTTTCTCTCCGCTCATGATAAATTTTGACACATAGCTGAATTTTAGCCCCTCCCATCGGCCCTTAGCAACGGATGATTGCGTAACCCTTGTACAGCCAAAGCTGTCGATAATCTAGCAACCCTAAGCTTCACCTTCTAACATGGCCGTTACACTTATATTGTGCTCTGAACAATCTATTCGCAAGGCACGATGGAAGTGGTGTCATTCCCCACCCTGCACCATGACATGCGCCTGTCGCTGCCGAAGTAGTAGGATAGCAGCATTCTAGATGGCGCTAACAGTTACCCTCTTCTATATTCTCTTTTTTTTTTCGTGACATTTCGTTCTCTTCCTTAATGTAGGAAGATGATTCTATCATCCATCGCTCCCAGAAACTTTCCACTAATTCTTGAGTAGCTCTCCACTGAGTGTCTTCATGTTTTTGATCATATTCGTCTTGTTGAACATTCTACACACTGCATCCACACTCCTTCAACTTCCTTTCTCAAAGCTAAAAGAAAAGTTCAACCTCAATTAATTTATGACTTTTTCTTCTCTTAAATGATTGGCTTTACGGTAATACTCAATCATTAGTTCAATTATTGAACTTTTAAGTTTCGTTCATTATGTCCGGTAACTTATGCCGTATGGCGTAGGATGTAGGATGTAAACTTGACAGTACGGACCACGGTCTATAAATATAAAATATACACAGACTTGAAGGTTTTCAAGGTGGTAGTACTGGTAACTGGTAGTATAATATTAGGGCTAGTAGTATTAGTTGGTACTAGTCCCTTGATCTTGGATGTAGAACTTGAATCTTTGTCAAGTTTGACAGAACGGCAATAACGACATAAGTTAACACCTAAAGTACGGCTGGGGTCCATTGGACCCTCGATTGGACCCCAATTATCATTTTTCTGGAATATCTTCCAAAATATTTTTTTCACAGAATCTGTTTTCTCGCTACTTTTTCGTCGTCAGCACTGTCCAAAACTCATCCCCCTTTTTTTTTCACATAGCTTCAACAGCTTTTGGATATCTTTCCTTATAAAGCACAACTTAGGCTGCACACGGTTCCGAACATCATCACCTCCATTGTAAACGTGTCCGGCTCTGTAGTTCTAGTAGTAGTAGTTTCATGTCTCCCCGAAGAATTCTCCGCGTATTTCTGTCTCCTCAGTTTATCTCTACTTGGTGATCCATTTCTTTCATATCAGCAGTGAGTGCTATTTGTCGCCTAAAATATTAAGGTCACATTTATCAAAGTTTAATTGCAGACCCAAGTCGTTAGCTTCAGATTGAATTTTGTCTAGAGCAAGCAAAATGTTGAATTTAGTTTAGAGCAAGCAAAATGTAGGCAGGAGTGTCAACTATGGAACCGTCGTCCAAATACCACACGTTAAATTTTGTTTAAATAACTTTAACGATCGGTTGTAGTGTGACAGAAAAGAGGGCTGGACCTAAGGGGTCACCTTGACGAACTCCGCAACTTGAAAAAAGTGTTTTGTCTTCAAAGTAAAGATCACTATTCATCGAGTAGCATCGATAAACATAAGGAAAATATGTAGGGCAGAAAGTGTTTACAGATTGTAACATGGCATCGCGGCGAAGTTCGTTGGAGGCATTATTGAAGTCTAACTTGAGAAATACCTTTGATGAAACATGATTCGCAGAAAAATAAAAATAGCAATTGAGAATTGTTGCAGATTTCCTTTCTCACCTTTGCTATTTCTCTGTATAATCCATTCTGATCTTGCTATTTGATTCTATAATCCATTCTGATCACATCGACTCGAAAAGTTTTCTCTCAATCTATCATAATGAGTGAGTTATCAAGTTCGGATTTCATTTTTAGATAACAAAGTGGATCTCAAATCATCTACCTTTGTGGCCAAATGATATAATTTGAGTAGCTACCTTAATCTGGCGATATTGTTGACAGTTTCATTTGTTATTTGTATTTATTTGTACGTTTCATTGTAGATTGTACACGTCATTTGTTCTGACAAGTTAGCAATTAAACATTTTGGCTGACCATACCTGTTTTGCAGTTTCTCAAGCATTTGTGCAATATTTGCAAATTACATACGTTATTGTATTCGCATCGATCAATAATTTCATAGTATATTCTGATGAATGGGAACCAGTCTTCTAATTTTCCACTGAATTCAGGTAGATCTTTGCCATGTATAATTCGTGCACATAACTTTTGAAATGTTTTCCATTGTTATTTCCCTTATTTGAAATAGTCTATTTCAATATTGATGACAACATCTTTGCATTTCCATTCATGCTTGCATGGATATCTTCATTCTTTGTTTTTTCTATCGAGTTTTGTGGTTCTAGCAGTTCCACCCATTCACGAACACGTGTCTCTGAGTTTTCCTCTTGAAGTTGTGAATTTCTTCTTGAACGTCTGCTGGATTATAAATTTATCTCTGCATCAAGGTTCGTCTCTTCGATTCGTCTTCGCGAAGTTATGAGTTCTTCTTGTTGCCTTCGTAGCTGCATTTTTTCTTCATTTAGTTCATGCTTAGCGCTCTCGCAATTCTATTGTTAGCCTACGTTTCTCAACACTTCGGGAACTAGCCACAGACCTTATTGATGTTCAACTTATCCTGTGTGAATCCTTTTGAACTAGACCATTCAAGGAACCGCCGTCGCGTTCTGAGTGAATGCTCTTACTGTCAGGACTTAGCTCGTCTATTCCATGGGTTTCTCTCGCATCGCCTAGCTGACCATTCCCGATTACTGATGTTGTCGTTTCCATTTCTAGCCGAACCATCGTAGCTTCTTCCCAATTTCAACACCTTACAGGGGGCCGGGCGTCCTGCTTTGTTTCTTTGGGTATGACGTCTGGTTGGTATCCCTTCTGACGCAGGCCCATTTCGTCGCACACGTTCGTCTGTTACTGACATGTTGAGTATTAAATTCCAATTTTATGAACCGTAATAAATTAAGTCTCTTGCGTTGCAAATTATTCGAGGTGGTAGGCACTACCTCATCTGCAGCTAAATCTTTACGCTTCGCTTTCGCAATCCGCGATATCAGCTGTCTCGCTTAACGTTGCTGACGACTGTTTCTGTTTCTTCCTTGTGGACTGTATCTCTCTTCGCTGTGGCAATCCAGCTCGAAGGACCATTGATCCGGTTTTTTTTTGCTTTCACCATCGTCACAATCGCCGCTGTAGAATCAGACGGAGAAGAAAAGGACAAATAGGCAACGTTTGTTCTTAACTTCTGTATTGATATTTTTATAAGACAATGCCCATCTCCACTGCTTTTGTGACCATTGCTCCAGTATTAGTCAAGTGGAACATCGCCGCAATCCACGACCAATCCTCGAAGTACCGAGAGACGAAGGTTAAACTAGCGAGCGCTCATCCAATAAGTAAGTACCTGTACAAAAAATGCTTGAAACTATATTTTGCATTTCCATCATGTTTTCTCCCTGAATCAATCCCATTTGCATTTTATTTCACTTTCAAACATTTTTTGTATTGATTTCTTTTTTGATACCGAACTAAAGTTTGATACCGCATTCGTGCAATCGGACATAAAGTGTTCCCGAGAGGACAGAGCACTAGCACGAGCGAGTGGTCAGCTTTTCAAGAGATGGCTACACTCTAAACTGAGTGAAAAGCCGAAGAAAAATGGTCTCTTCTTGTCACGGAATCAGTAAAGTATAAAAATTGAACTGAGAAAGTGTATATTATTATAGCTGATTGTGCAGTGGGAAATTATTTGTGAATGTGCGGTGGTAGTGACACGAGCACTAGTATAATATCATCATGAATGCATTACGAGTTCAATCCCGAACTAGTGGGACATAGTAATTAGTGTGACGCAGTAATAATTTATGCTAATTTGAGTCATAGGTTTTTTCCCCCGTTGTCGCTTCGTCTCTGCCTGATGATTCTCTAACATAAATTAAGTCGAACTGAAAAGCCACAGGAAGGTGTCTTGTAAGTGGATAGTGGAAACATCCGCATGCAATGCTTATTAATATTCAATAGCGTTCAGACCGATATTCAGTTTCGCGATGCCTCTTCATCGTGTAGCCTCCAAAGTTTCACCTTACCTATAGTCGGAGTTCACAAAAGTTGAGAGTGACTCAGATTAGGTATCAGAATAATGATTATTTTTCAAAAAAATATTTTTTTTTTCACGACCCGCCTATGATTTTCCTTCTCCTTCCCACGTTCCTGGCCGCAGCTGTTCAAAGGCTTAAGTATGAGTCACTCTAAACTATTGTTAACTCATAATATAGGTGGTAGTCTCCCACTGTAGCAGCGACGATGGCTTTATATCTAGTTGAAATTCAACGAGCTCTGTTGAGGGTAGAAGTAGGTATAGGGTAAAATTGTACTACACCTCAAAAGAAACGCCCAAATCAAAGTGCATCAGGAATAGACTAGGCACAAAGTAGAAAATAAGAGAGTTCAGCGGCATTTATCGTTATTGTTTGACAACATGACGTTTTAGACTAATTCGACCTTGATGAATACGAAAATTTCGGTTTCCACTTCGAAAACTCTACCGGAAGCTTCAAAATCCAAGATGGCGGACAGTGGGGCAAGTAAACCGGAAATGAGTCGTTTTAGGGTTCTAGAAGTCCTAGGATTCCGATTCAAGTGGCGATTTTTAGGTTTTTGATCTCCCTTGATCCAGCGGAAGTGGTTTAAAATGCATGATATACGTTTTCCATGGTAATTGTTCTATTAGTGAAATTTTACTAGCAATCGGAAACAGACGGATATTTTTTTGTTCAGTCCAATTTTCGTCACAATTTTCCTCGGAATTTTCGTAATGCCACGTGTATTCTTATAGACAGGGTGATACAAAACAACAGCAATAACATTTTTTCTGAATATTATCATGAACATGTTAGAGGCAGTGCATAAAACTACCTGTTTCATTATTTTTATTGCACGCTATTTGGGATGAGTATCTAACTCGATCGATGCTCGAGGGATGTTCAACCTTATAAAATGTTTCGCTAAAAAAGTGAAGAAGTGATCACCAGAGTCAAAAAGTTACTCCCACTGTTGAGGTAACATAATTATCAAGCCAATATTTTCACAAAAAAAATATACGTGACTTGCACACATGTTGGCAGGAGACATTATGGTAATTATCATTTTTAGTATCACTATCTAATATACCGCGATCCTAAAATTGAGTACCTACTTGGCTTAAACGTTAAATGCATGTTCAGCATGAATCTGTGTAAGAGAAATACAAATTATCACAACACTTGAGTATTATTCTTGAATATTTTCAGAAGAAATACCTTTTCAAATGTTGGTGCATAATAATAATTTTTTTTTTGCTGCACGAACAATGACTCATGATACAGCCAGTTCTACAACTGCATGCTACCACGTCTGAGCAAGCCTTTGGAACTGGTTCAAGTGTAGTCAGAACTTGAATCAAGCCATCGCTGTCCTGCTTCCACCCACAACTTTTAACAGGCATTAGCTTCATGTCAGCAAGATGGGCCTGTTCCCACACTGCTGTGACATAGTGGACCCGGTTTATATTGTTACGTATTTCGCGTACGGGTTCGAATATAATTGAGACGATCATTTCAAAACACACACTGTTTATTTCTTCGTACTACAATAAATACACGCCAACAATTATCTACTTGGAATTATCGCTGTGATTATCGCTCGCTTATCCGCTCGCTGTCTCTTCCAATTCAATACTAACTGTCGCACTGGAGGACGGTGCTTTTATATGCCTCCGATTCGCGTTCCCGAACTTTCTATCATCTTCCAGCAATTTCCATAGTGACCTGGTATATGCGGACTACTCCTGAATAATCACACACCTTCCGCGTGTTTCCCGTGTGCTCCGGAATGTCTGCACCTCCGCCAAAGTGGACAGATGTGCCTTGATCGGGCGTTGAAGTCTCCCCATTGCCAAGCTATCGCGTATACTTCTAGAATGCACCAGATCGCTCCGTACTTCTACACTGTGATCTAATGGATAGAAGAATCCAGAAAGAACGCGTGTTTACCAATATGTACGGGATCGCCGCTTGTAACAATATGTTGCAGTGCGGCGTCACTTGAAGGAAGTAATTCTTTTCAACCAAAAAGTGCCAATCTGGCTTCATTCAATGTGGTCAGGGTTGCATCAACCTAGAATGAGTTGAATAAGTAGTAATAGTTTCAGTTCAGGTAAGAGCTGATGGTAATCCACAAAACTTCGCAAAAAAGATATAAAGTAAACATCACAATCATTTTACTTTATACAACCTAGTCATGAATTCTTCACTTGACATGACTGAACTAGCTGAAAGGGGAACTTTTCCAAGATTGGACAGTAAATCCGAGTGATCTTTGAAGATGTTCCATGCCGTCTGCTTAGATATACTTTGCAGGTGTGATGTTGCATCAGCTCCACTTATGGCGTGTAAAGCAGGAAGGTTTTCTTTTTCACCATGTACATTTCGGCGAGAATGGAGGAGTGACTGCGATAATCGTCGTTCTCACTATGTTGGTTTGGATTTGTTTTCTTCAGTCGCTCAATATGTTCCTTATTGGTAAAAAATGAGAAGCATATTTTATGGTAGGTACTTTAGGTGGTCTTTATGTTCACCCGAAATGAGATCTTTCACACGTCGTATGATTTCAGTATGTTTACCGTTTCCATGAACTGTCCGCTCCTAATAAGTTTCAACAGTCGAGACCTTCCTTTGTCGCTCGATTTGTACAAGGCCAATTTTTTTTCCTTGCTTGGCAGATGATGATGATGCACTTGTATCTGTTCAACTCTCGAGAGTTGAGATCCAAACAAGTCTCCATGGGGCACTTTGAGATTCAGGTCCGAGGGAATAACTCCAAGGGAGTGAATCCGAGGGAAAAAATCCCACAAGGAGAAGTCCAATACACAACACAGAAACGAACAATAACTAACAACAACAGCAACAATTAGAATACAAGAACTGAACTATAACAACACTTCCACACCAAAAAATTCTTCAACAGTAAAATCACCAGGATTTGGATTGTTGGATTTTTCAATCTCTGACAATCTATCACAATAACTGATGCAAGGATGTCAACATTGTAACAATTTGAATAAGCATAGACATCACAATATTAATAGAAAGTTCCCATCACAATCACATCTTATTATGATGAGCCGAGTCTAGCGCCGGTTCTACAAATAAATTCACCACCGCAAACTCAAAATACCTACCCTAAAGCAGACCCTAAATACCTTTAAAAATCCGTTTTCCTTGGAGTCAAGAGTCAAATCTCTCTGTTTCAAATCTCCGAGTTCTGGTGTATCATATTAAATGAATAGAAGGCTCAAATCTCCATAGAAGTTCTGCAATCAATGATTTTCGAAAACCCTAGCCCTAGAGCTTTTTGCTTCTACAAACGTGCCGTCGCGCGTTAACGCGCGGAGCAGACTGGCCACGTCTCGCCTACCCTGGGCCGGCCGCGGCGCATGTATGACTTGCCTGTTGATTAAAAAATTCCTAACTCCTCAACTGTGAGTTGTGGAGCAATCAAACTTTCCCAAAATATTTTTGGAAGTTTTCTCTACTTATGATCCCGAATATGTGTGGACTTATTTTGGAAAACTGATGTAGTTCCCCATAGGTCGAAGTTTTTGTGTCATATTTTTGTACTTCTTCGGTTTCTAATGATTTGAAAAGACAACTATGAACATTCAGAAGAGAAAAATTGTTCTGAAAGCTTGAAAAAGGATCCAGCATCAGAATCATGTGAAAAAAAATGCCATATCTACTATGGTCTTCAAGTTCTAGCTGATTAAACGCCAAAAAATGGGAAAACTTGAGATTGAAAAAAATATGAAAAATAGGGGCTCCGCCCCAGAAGGCATCATTTTTTGCTCTGGAAACCGGGATTTTCAAATCCAGCGAGGTCGAATTAGTCTAAAAGTTTTATCGCCTACCGGTAACCTTTCCATGCCGCTGAACACACTTTAGAGAGCACTTTTGAGAAATTGAGCCCAGACTAGAAGCTACTTTATTTCATTCTGTATCGCATTTTCAATTCTCTCCGTTTGATTTCAGGCCGGAAAATTAAGTTTCACAATAATAAGTAGGTACCGTAAGATCTAGTACTTTTACGTACTAAGGGCTGAATTTCAAGTCCAAGTTGCAACCCGCGCAGTGTGGCGCAAGTAGTCACGTGATCCCTCTGTGCCAATGAGCATACCATTATTGGATCACGTGACTACTTGCGCCACGCTGCGCGGGTTGCAACTCGGACTTGAAATTTGGCCCTTAGTAACGAAGTAGTTTACCTCTAATCTCTATTGAGTACTGTATAGTTTTTGTTCATTCCTGCTCTTGAAACAATAATTATTGTTGTTCACATGGCCTCACATCAAGGAACTTGAATATTTTGTCTTCGCAAGGGTATTCATGCAATAGCAACGAGTGGGCACAGGCGTTGAGTGCAAGAATGGAGTATTATACTATTTTTTTTTATTGGAATGAAAACTACATTGGAAAATAATTGACTCGTATTTTTTTATTCAGTCAAAAACCGTATCATTTGGGCGCAATAAATAAATAACATCAACTATTTCTGACGTCACAGCGAGTCACCGCCTATACCGCCTGTGTAAATGACGTCAGAAATAGGCAGAATATAGGAATTTTGTTTATTTATTGCGGCCAAACGATACGATTTTTGGCTGAATGAAAAAATACGGGTCAGTTATTTTCCAATATAGTTTCTGATTCCATCGAAAACAATTTTTTTTTTCAAAAGTATAATACTCTATTTTCACCCATTCAGTTTCCAAAATTGCCGATAATAATTTGAAACTTCAATGAAGTTGAACAATATTATAATCAGCTATTATTCACGTTTCATTATAAAAATAAATAAATAAAAATAAATAAATGTTTTTCTCCTTATCGGCTTTTTCTTGCCATAGGAGTTTGCCCGTTTATTTATCAATTGTACAAACTTAGAAAAGTGCAAATTTCGGACAGCACAACACCCAGACTTTTCACCGGGAATCGAACCCGGGACTTCCGCGTCGCAGGCAGCCACTCGACCGCCTGCGCCACGGGGCCGTCTAGACTTATTGATACCATTAGTATCGATCCTCTTCGCTCCTCGGAGAGGACAGCGACGTTGATAAGATGAAACGGCGCAAGCGACATTTACTTAGATTTGCAGGAAGCTGAGAAAACTGAATTGACAAAAATTTGTTTGCTCCCAATACTAATGGAAAACATTGGAGGATGGATGTTTCTTCGCAATTTTACATAAAAAATATCTGTCATTGAGTAAATTGAACATGAAATAAATAAATAAAACCAAGAAGTTTTCGCTTACGCCAGAAGTTTTATTCCATTGGTATTGACGCTATTATAAGCTCGTCGCTTATGCCAATTGGACATACTTAACTAACATCGTGACGTTTGGCGCTTGTAATAAAAAAAAGGCGTTTATGCCAGTTGATCACAATCTTTGTTCAGTTGTCAAATTTTATTGATTTTCAAGAGGCAAAGAAAATGCAACATAAACTACGCACAAATCGATACGTCGTTCCAAAAAATTTGCCCTTTTTCTATTTGATGTAAATTTGGATTACTACGATGAATTTTTATCCTGTTTGAACTATCCGTTGACTTGATCCTTTGGCTATCAGTCCGTGGTTTTGAAGACACAAGATAATTCACATAAATTTCGTACAGGGTGTTCAATAAGACAGTGCAAAATTTCTGAATCGTCAAGAAGTTCCCGTTCCGTTCGAAAAAGAATTTTTTTCTCGTGAATTCTCACCACAAAGAAGACGAGGTAGGCCTCGAAGTACAGGGTGGTGTTTGAATTCTCTGCTTATCTCATCTATTTACAGGCTGGGCACAAAAAAATCATCTTTCTGGTTTTGCATGGATAACTTTTTTTCTCGTTGACCAATTTTAAAAATTTGCGGCACATATTGGGTGCTTTCCACCTAGACGGTACAAATACCACCAGACGGCACATGTTCCATGGTGTGGCACAAAATTTTGGGTGATCCAATGAACGGCGCAGAACCGAGTAGGAACACGTAGATGGAAAGCACCGTTTGGAACCCGCACATGCGTAAATGGCAGGTGTACCGAACTTGGGGCTAGGTGGAAAGCACGCATTGAAGCTAAAACTATAGGTAAAAAGACCTGAGGGATGATCAGAATTGACTCAAGACAAACATTTGCCAGCTCGTTTAGGAGAAGAATTTGTAAATAGCCACGTTTCTTTCGAATAAATCATTTATTCTGAATACATTATGGTCACTTGTTCTTGTCCTAGCCAAGATATTGTGTAGGTAGGTGAAGGAATTCATCTACAACTGCATGCCCAAGAAGGAGAAACAGTCCCTTGTTCACCTGAAATTGGTCGTAACCAACACTACGGAAATAAAAACAATGAATTACCGAAACTGGTTTGTCCATTACTCATTGTTTTGATTTTTGTAGTCTTGGTTACGACCAGTTTAAGATGATCAAGGGACTGTTTCTCCTTCTTGAACATGCAGTTGTAATTGGATTCTTTCACCTCCAATTTTTGGCTAGGACAAGCAAAAAAAACCCCAATGTATTCAGAATAAATGATTTCTTCGCAAGAGAACTGACTTTTAGCTAATCCTTCTCCCAAACGAGCTGTAGACGGCGTTTAGGATTTGGGCCAACTTTTATCGAACACTTGATTCTGAATGTTTGTCTCGAGTCAATTCTAACCCTCAGGTCTTTTTACCTAAAGTTTTATCTTCAATATGAGCCGCAAATTTTTAAAATCGGTCAACGAAGGAAAAAGCTGTCCATGCAAAACCAAAAAGATGATTTCTTTGTGCTCACCCTGTGAATAAAGAAGATAAGCGGAGAATTCAAACACCACCCTGTGCTTCAAGACCTACCTTGTCTTTTTTGTGGTGAAAATTCTAGAGAAAAAAAATCTTTTTCGAACGGGAGCTTCTTGACGATTCAGAAATTTTGCACTGTCTTATTGAATACCTGTACAAAATTTATGTGAATTATCTAGTGTCTTACAAAACCACAGACTGATAGCCAAAGAATGAAGTTAACGGAAACTTCAAACAGAACACAAATTCATTGTAGTAATCCAAGTTTACATCAAATTGAAAAAAGGCAAAAAAATTTTGAACGACGCGACGTATTGATTTGTGCGTAGTTTAAATAAACATTTAAAAATATATGTGCGTGCACTCAACATTCTTTCGTGATATTCCGTAGATTTGTTTATTAGATAAAACATTTCACGTGCTGAAAGGATAAGACGATACGCAGAATCAAAAAATAAAACTGAAAAAATATATTTTTATGATTCAACGAATACTTACAAAGATAAAATGAAAAAAAAAACATTCTAAATAAAACTAAATCACAGATATCAGATAGGTAGGTAACTCAATTTTCTGGATTATCGACGTCTGACTCGTCCTATACATCAGCTGGCTGGTTAGAACTAGTTTTAAGAGTTAGATACTCTCGATGAAATTGAGGCTGTATCGCCAAACTACTCAGCTACTAACAGCTGACTCGCAGAGCTGTCAGCTGTCTTGAGTCTTTGTATTTATTCTTGTTGATTGCTATTTTCGTTTCGTAACAATAAGAGGATGTGGCGCCGGCTCAGATTGTCAAATCGAATGATGTCACATTTTCCTCAAAGAGCGATGTAGTACCTATATTTCACTCCATCCAGGTTGACACTCAAAAACACTGCAGTTTTTATGGCCGAAATTTTGACCTTCATGGGCACAGTCAAATTCATGGATTTGAAATCCAGGAACTCGTTATTGGCCATTTCTTTCACAACGTATAAAAAAGGGGCCTTTCTGCAGTTCCTAAAAATAGTCTGTCATTCAGATGGAGCTGTACAATCTTTTTTTTTGTTTTTTTTGTTGAAATTTTGCGATGACCACGTGCATCAAGTCAACTGGCATATCAAACGTTTCACCAGCACCGAACTCATAGACAGACAACTCACCGAATCACCATTTTGCCGACACGCCGTTTCACAAACAACTCCATTGGCCGAGACACCGCAGACACACTGCAACCACTTGTGCTTGGGAATACAAGAAGACATAACTTATTCTTTTCTGAACGCTGCGCTGTTTTCAAACATATGGGATTTCAAAAGAACCATTCGGAGCGGCGGTGGCCGAGTGGTTTTGGTGTTAGCGCGCCAAGCCAGTCGTGATCTACCGCGCGGGTTCGAATCCAGCCTCGTCCATGGATATTTTGTGTTGTCCGATTATTCCAAAAATTGTTCCGACCTTACTATGCCATATCTGCACCTGTCTGACTACAGCGGTTACAGAAAAAATGGATTTCTGACTACAGAGTTGAGTGCTATCAGAGTACTGAGGCCTCACATAGTTAACAGTAGGCAATTCAAGTATAATTAAAACGTGTACCAAAAACCCACTGAATGTCCCGTCGACGCTAATAACCTCGTAGTTGATGCGTCGTAAAACATTCAAAAAAAAAAAAAAAAAAAAAAAAAAGAACCATTCATTGTAATGTAGCCGTTCCACAATTTGATAAGTCGTGGTTCATTAGGAAATTTTGGGCTAGACTTCTAAGGTATTCTATACCTAGCAGTTTTGGAACCAAATTCCTCAACTAATTTTAGAATCCTTACGTCGCACTTGCTGTTTTTTTTTTTTTTTTTTTTTTTTTTTTTGCAGGATCAACTCCTTTTACAAAAGGCCGTATTCATACTTCGCTTTTAAGCTAAAAGCGCTATTAGAGCGATGCGCATTTAGGGGAATTTCTCATATTTCAGTGTTCAAAAATACATTATTGCGATTGGGAGCGATTGTATGTATTTAATTGCAATTAATTTGCGAGTTAATTTTTGAACACTGAAATATGAGAAATGCCCTTAAATGCGCATCGCTCTAATAACGCTTTTAGCTTAAAAACGAGGTATGAATACGGCCCAAAGTCTTCGTACTGGTGATAGCGACCGCTCGAGCCGCTAATAAAGCGCCAAAAAGTATGATGATCCATTCCAAATTCATCTTGCATTTTGCGGTGCTGAGCCTCTACTGAATTGTTGGTCCTTGGTTCGCCGTCTGTAGTGTACGTTGGTACAACCCCCATATCTTGTACGGGAATTTGTCACCGTTGTCCTAGTCGGTTGAATCGTCCTAAGTATGTGTCTTGAACCAGTCGAGAAATGGTCTAAGCTCTTGTGGTAACTCCGCAGATAAATCGGCGAAGACGTCATCGAAAGCTTCGCCCGGGACAAAGGCAAGCGCTACTATCATTTTTGCGTTGAGGACAAGATCGCTATTATTACGGTACTGCTGCATTAGCTCTTCTTGATAACGCTTCTTCTTCATGTTTTTCGTGAGGTGAAAGAAGAGGTGTACATCGGAAAAATATGATCGAATGGCGTTCAGCGCCACAACTTCAAAATCTGTTGGAATTGAATTCGGCCAAAGATTCTTGATGCTTACAAATAATCTCTTGTACCTACAGGATGTTACACTTTTTTTATGTCAATATTCCAGGATATGGTAGAGCATCGAAAAATAAGTAGTTTTGCCGAAAAAAAAAACGAAAAACAAAAAATATAAATAAAAAATGATTCTTTTACAAATGTGACAAAAGTTAATGTGACCAGTTTGCAGGTATGCATCAGCTTACTTTGTGCACCAAATTTGGCCAAAATCCAGTCATTAAATTTGGAATTATACAAAAATCATTTTTAAAACTCAACTTTGGAAGCCTCTATCTCCGTTATAATGCGTTTACAATATAAATGTCTTCGAGAAGGTCTCCTTATTTTTTGATGCTCCACCATCTCCTAAAATATTGACAAAAAAAGTGTAACACCCTGTATATCTCCTGGGTTTTATTTGAAAGAATTGAGTACATTACTGGAAACACGAATTCACCTCGCTGAACCATTATCACATACACTCGAGAGAAGAGATGTAGTGCTATGCGAAACGTTCCGTCCACGTAATTTTTTTTCATGTGGTGGCTCCACTCAGTATGCGAAGACCTTCCGAAAATTAAAATTCGTTGTTTACTCTGGCATGTGCCGTGCAGTAAAAAATTCTTTACCTGAGCACTCTTTTGTCTTCAAGTGTCATTTGGCGCCCTAGCGAGCCCCGTCACCAAGTGAAATTAGTGCGGGTAGGGATGCCTGTATTTTATAATTTTTATTTCTGCTTATGAACCATTTCTTGATTTAGGCATGTTTCCAACAGTATTTCTGTTTTCAAATTAAAAACCTTTGATCTCAGAGATCTTGGTGTGCTGGTGTATCTATCAAAATTAATCCCCCGACAGACTCGGTTTCCTTTTGTGCAACGCCGCCTGAAAAGTTGGTCGTTGCAATTATCCTTTTGTATTTCAGTCTTCTTGACTGTACGTAATGTGATGTCTTTCACAGAAATTTTCACGTCCCTTCGAGAGAGAGCCAGTCTAGTCACGCCATATCCAATATTTAATGCTTGGCAGTCTTAATGTGATTATCGCAGCTTTTCCGCTATAGCTCACGTGGCCAATGTAATAACACTTAATGATGTAAACCTCCAATTTTAATGTCAGGCGACAAGCGGGTATACTAATCTTTCCAAAGCCCGTCTGTGTCCTCGGGACCCTCCCATACCTCCTGCTACACTGTTAAATGCCAGTCTGCGAGAGAATTATCGTTCAAATATTTACCGAGTCTTAGCCCAGAGATTTCCTTATCCTCCTCCTAATTTGAGATTAAGCACAGCTCTCGCGTGTAATTAATTTTCTTCCGATAGCACAATATTTCCCGAGCAATGCGCGTCAGAGTGTACCGCCGAGATGCACCATTTCATTGTTGGAAAAAGGCAGTTTGCCTCTGCGTTACTTATTAAAATTTCAGCAAACTTCAAACTTTAGAAATAGACGTTCGCCTAATATGTCCTTCATCTTCCGCTGTAGGTAGTTATTTATCGAGGCAGTGTTGCCACCTGTTCAGAACTAGACTTCCCACGACTGACACTAAAATTTCCCATTTTTTCCCACAGCGTAGTAAAAATTTTCCCATGAATTTCCCACAGCTAACCAGTATTAAATAAAACAATTTCATATCTGAGAAACGTGTTATTTTTATTCAATTTTTGAAACTATACATTTTACTGCCCGTCAAGGACAAGTGCTCCTTGGTGGGCTCAAAATTTACACAGTTCGCACCATCGTTGTGGAGGCTGGACCTAACAACGCACATGGCGTTTGGGCGTCTGCTCCTATACGATTCCTTTTTTTGATTTTTATGTCAGTCACCATTGAAAAAATCCTTTCTGCTTCAGCGTTAGCATGTGGTAAAGAAAGAACCAACTTCGCCAGCTTCGAAACGTTTTCAAATTTATTCACGTTTTCGAAATCTTTAAGATTTCCAATTTCGTTCCATACCTCAGCGATAGATATCTGCTTCATTTTTTCTTTCATTTCCGGCAGTACTGTGACGCATAAATTTCTGAACTCTTCCTCACACTTCTCCACATCAACATAATCTTTGAACTTTGCGGCCAACGTTTGGATGGTCATTTCGTGGCTTCTTGCTGTCAAAGCCACGTCGGGATCTACAAATCGCATTTCTTCAAACAGTTCATTATTCAGGGGAAGGCGTTTCTGAATTTCACATGCAGCTGTAATATAAAAACTGAGGCATTTTTTCCGAATTTCCATTGCGGTTTCCACTGGTAATGTTTTGATTAAATCATTGCATTCACTACCCAGAAAAACTTTTTCTATGGGCAGAAAATTTGCAGGATTTCTCATATTGACGTCACCCATGTTTTTTTCCATTACAATTTCTATTTTCAAGAAATTTTGACACAACTGCTTCATGAGAGAGTTTGATTCATTGTGCAAGACATGTATTTTTGAACTTCTTGACTGAAAAAGAGCATTGAACAAATTGAAAATGTTAAGAACATATTTTAAAAATAAAAGGTAAACTTTGTTGCATAAATTGTTAAGGTTGCTCAGAATGGTTTCAGCAGAAACTAGTTTATCCTCTAGGACAGCTAGCTGAAAATAGTGCTGAAGAGCACTATAGTTTTCTAGAATTCTTACGACACAAGCATGTCTCGAGAGCCATCGTGTAGTAGCCAACTTCAGTATTTTTTTTTTATCTAGATGGAAATATTCCTGGATCTGTACCAAAATTGCGCATCGTTTGGCACTACCTGATACGTAACTGTAGATTGATCTGCAACATAATATACATATCTGCACTAAGCACTTCTCAAAATGCAATATGAGCACCTGGTACTTAATTCTAATGTGAATATATAATTAAATTATAGATACCTACCGTAACAATTCTTCAGGAGACCTCGGAAGTTCTTCACAGGCTTTACTTGAAACGAGAGCAGCAGAATGACAAATACAAGAGATCAAAATGACCTCAGGCACTTCTTTTTTCAAGTGTGAAAAAAAGGAATTGTGTGCTCCAACCATTGTGTTGCAACCATCAGAAGCCATGCCAATTATGTTTTTTATTGGAACATCTAACGATTCTAAACATTCCTTGAAGGCATTGAACAGTTTTGCCGCCGTACCATCTTCTGCATCAATCTCCAACAGTTTTAATAATTTAGTCGTTTCCTTACCAGTCCCGTCGATGTATTTTGTAACGATGCATAAATTTTTGGTGTCACTTATATCTGTACTCTCATCAACCATTATTGAAAAATGAAACATCTTTAAATCCCTGACTAGGCGCTCAGTTTCAACTTTACCCAGCACTTTCTTGATGAGCTCGGTGCATTTTGTCCGTTTCAGTTCTAAATCTTTCGCAATTTTGGAATCGGGAAAAACTTTTTTCAGCAAAGGGACCAAATGTTCGATGGTGTTAATTGCGACATTATGTTCTGCTACAAAACAGCACAACTGCATTTCCGCCTTTTTCACTTGCTCCTCATGCAATTTGTTTTGAGATTTTATAGCAAATGACGAGGCTGATTTTTGAAATTTAATACTTTTCATTTTTTCTTTGTGAGACTTTCCATCTGCGTGCTTGGTAATTTCGCTTTTGCCCGCTAAAAATATTTTATTGCACACTTTGCACCTGCAAAAAATCAGATGGGTTACGTCGCGTCGGTACTACCTACTACCATACCTGATACTACATAAGTAATCAGTAATGGGCATAGTTAGAAAATCATTAGCATAATTATTTTACCGAGCTTTGGTTTTGTCACCCTTGACTTCATCAATAAATAACTGAAAGGCTGGGTCGTCCAGCCATTTCACTTGGAATGTTTTTGTGCTTGACATTGACCCATACTTTTTTTTCTTTGGGGGACTTCGAGGGGGTGTTGCAGGCGCGTTGTCTGAGTCCGAAGACTGTGAGGGTACACCTATAACGAAATCTGAGCCTGAAGCCTGATCGGACGTCATACCTGTTTGTAATCAATTAAGCAAGTATTAATTTAAATTATCACAATGGCAGTATGTCTGGATATTACCTGATTTTCTTTGGTTTGGTAATTTAGCTCGTAATTTAGTTTGTCTTTTTTAGACCAACTTTAAAAGTTTGTTTACGTTTATGCTATCATCGCTAAACGCACGAGCAGCGCACAGCAGAGGCGCAAAGATCAAAACCACTAACCAGCACCAATCACCGGAGCGCGAGCGCATCGGTTGTGGTTAAGGTGACGGTTTTCTATGGCTGTGGGAAGGGAACACGGGACTGTGGCTAAGGCTACAACTAGGCAGCCGATTTTCCCATTATTTCACAAGGAATCGAATTTTTCCCTCGAAATGACAGATTTTTCCCTTTTTCCCATTCCGTCTTTTTCAACTCCAAAATTCCCATGAAATGGAAAATTTCCCACGAGTTGGCAACACTGTATCGAGGGGTCCCACTGTCGGTAATACTCGGCAATACTTGTACAAAATCGTACAGTAAGATAGGAACTACCTACTTATTGGGCAGAGAGAGGCGGAGCCCGGCCCTAAGTGAAACCGTCGTAGTGAACATTATTCATCGGACGAAACAACTGATGGTGGACGGATGGCCCGGGAAATGTTACTTCGTATCTTCAACTGTGTAGTGTGACCGTACCCTGATAGAGTTTTTAAGGTATGTACGCTGCACTGTCTCAGTTCAGAACAGTTTTTAGGCAATGGCATTGGTAGGTTTCAGTTTTTCAACTAATGACCTGGGATAAGTCGAAAATGCTGTTAGATTCGCCACGGCCGCACGCAGGTTTCTGTGTCTGTCTGTGTGTGTCTGAGAGAAGTATTGTGTAGTACCTATATGACGTACCTACGTTTGATGTATTAGTGTAGGTATTTCTTTGTAACTTGATAATTACAATAATTAACGTTATCGTTAACGTCTTTACTTTTTACTACCTACGGATGTTACAACTGGGAAACTTCATTAAAAACTACGCATCGGCAGAGACGGCGAACTGCACGTGGGATTCCAGTGGCGTAGGTATCCCTGCTTCCCCGTAGCACAGGACACTGGACAAAAAAGTGAATGTAATTTCGTTTTGTAAAATATCGTAGACTTTGATGAAATGTCAATGAGATAATCTTGATTTCAAATTGGAAGAAAAAGCAAGAGATGGAATTTCAGTTGAAGCATTGCTTCACCTGCATCACCTGACGGGCCGCCACTGTGTCATAGGATAATTATGAGGATGCTAGAACGACACTTTGACTTGATCAGGGTTTCTTGATCGGGATAGCGCAACATATATCGGGTGTCCGCGCGAAAACTTAAGCTGCGATAATTTCTCCAATTTCCAAGATACAGATTTCAAATTTCACAGCGTCATTTAGTAACAAGGGGGACACCGGTAGGCACAAGTAGGAATGGAACAGACCAATTCGTTCCACCCCTAGCAACCCCAATTTTTTTTCAAATGGCACCCTACCTATTTTTTTTTTCTGAAAAATAATGTTATTCTTGATACATCTGCGGTAATCCAGGCCGTAGCAGTACTTCTGTAGGAAAAACGATGTAATCGAATTTTTTTTTTTTGGAATCGTCAGAGGATCATCCCAGGACAAATAATCACCCGAGTGCTTTCGCGATTTCTGGTACATTTTCCAGCAATATCGCATCAAAGTTGGCGGCTGGTCAATTCTTCAGTTCGCTGATATTTCTTGGAGTTTTTGCAATTTGTTTCAAATAAAAGTACTAATCTATCCAAAAAACAATTCCGGATCGAATGGTGCTGTCAGATTTTGTGTACTTACGTTATACCGGGTGAAAAAAAAATAAAACGAGTTTTATAATTTTATTCCAACTTTTTAGTTTCTTGGCCGATTTTCACAAACTTCATGTCAAAAGCTCGCTGACTGAATCGTCTACTCAAATCAATTGACAATATAGCCAAATTATCAAAAATCAAGATGGCGGCGGCGAACCCAAATAAAAATGTGTCGTATTTTAAGACTTTTTTTTGATTTCTAAACTTCGTAAAGAACGACACTGATGGTGGATTCTGGGAGATTCAGCTGTCTTCTGCAATTTGGGGCTAAATTTATCTGATTCGCACATTTCACTGTGAAAATATGGTGAATTAAAGGAAGGTCCACTTGTAATTTTCTCCAAATTCACAATAAATCAGCAGTTTAAAAACCTCCCGCGAATCCTTATTTCTGAAGCAATTCCTACACACTTGGTAGTGATCGTAAGCTGTGTGCATAGGCCACAAATACCGTGTTGGTGCATGGCCGAAGTTTCGAAATTTTAGATGATAGATGACGTAAATGGTGGAGGTGCGCATGTCAAATATCAAATATTCTACTTTTTGTTCTCACATGTTCTGAACGAAATTTCTATAAATGGTTGGCTTAATGGTCAGCTGGATAAACACGCAACGAGAGTCAAATGTTAAAAGAGTCGAAGTGTGAAATTTTCAAATAAACGACTTTACTTCTTTGGAGAAAATGAAACGGTTCTATCCGGTTAGTCCAGGAATTTTAGCTGTTAAAATCGCAAATAGCGAACAAAAATGGAAGCCAGCCGGATTTTTGTATATAAGCTCCGTTAAGCATGTAGTTTTAACATAGTCAAAGTTTTCAAGAATCCGGTGTGAGCTTCGGCCGTTGTGGCCTCGAGAAGAACTTGAGGATCAGTTTTTCGCGTATATCTCGTGAACAATGGCACTTAGGAAGAACGTGCTTGGGGAGAAATTGTTGAAAATTATATTGTCTATAAGAAAGGTCCTTACACGTTTCATCGTCAGTCCACTCTTTCTTCGTCAAAACACAAGAAAATTAAAATAATACAGATGCTCGATGCTGAAGACTGTATGCACCTTGAGTTTTATGATGGCGAAGTGCCACCTCGTAGAGGTGTTGGTTGGTCCACTATTTCTTGATTGAAACTTGAAGCCATCAATACGAACTATGCCGGCGGCATATACAGGTTGAAATCAAAATAAAGGTTGAACATTTGTTCCTCAAGAACCAGAATAGGTGAAGACATGTAAATCGCCATAAATAATTCTGATTTCATGGTCATGAAGTCGTCGCAAACTTGAATTGGATATCTTGTGCCGTTGTTGAAATATCTTCAAAAGACTGAAGTTGTTACCGAAAAAAATGAATTTTCCGTCTACTCATCAGAAAAAAAGTTGACTGTGTTTTTTCTCAAAGTAGTTGGTCTAGAGAGTGTTTTTTACTATTATTTCATTTTGAAAGTAATTCATCATTGTTTCGATTCAAAACACCAAGTCTCGATTCAATATCTGAAGAGTTACTGATAGACGCAAAACTAGTTTTTTTCCGTAACGACTTCAGTCTTCTGAAGATATGTCAGAAACGGCTCAACATATTTGATCCAAGTTTACGACGACTTCATGACCATGAAATTAAAAATATTTTGGCGGTTTATATGTCTTCACCTATTTTGGTTCTTGAGGTACATTTCTTCAACTTCTTATTTTTATTTCACCCTGTATATGCCGCCAGCATAGTTGGTATTGATGGCAAATAGTTACAGTCAAAACAGAATAGATCGAACAACACCTCCACCAAGTGGCACCCCGCCATCATAAAACTTAAGGTCCATACAGTCTTCAGCATCGAGCATCTGGATTATTCTAATTTCCTTGTGTTTTGACGAAAAAAGAGTGAAGTGACGATGAAACGTGTAAGGACCTTTCTTATAGACAATAAAATTTTCAACAATTTCTTCCCAAGCACGTTCTTCCCAAGTGCCATTGTTCACGAGATATACGCGAAAAACTGATCCTCAAGTTCTTCTCGAGGCCACAACGGCCGAAGCTCACACCGGATTCTTGAGAACTTTGACTATGTTAAACTACATGCTTAACTGAGCTTATATACAAAAATCCGGCTGGCTTTCATTTTTGTTCGCTATTTACGATTTCAACAGCTAAAATTCCTGGACTAACGGATAGAACCGTTTTATTTTCTCCAAAGAAGTACACAGAGAAAAGACGTTATTTGAATTAAGAAATCGAAGTTGTTTAAAACTGATTTCTTCAGAACAAACAAAATTTTATTAAATCAACAAAAAAAAATTTGCTTTGGATTTATTTGATTTGAGAAATTTTGGGCTCTTCGTCTTGAACATATACTGTCTTAGAACAAAGAAATATTTAGAAAAATGAACCAAATGAACTAATATGTTTCAATCAAATCATTCTTGTTTCCATTCAGCTGTTAAACAATGTTTCTTTACAGTAAAAGCGGAAGTATTTGCATCAAGTAAATATTTCTTTGGCTCAAAGCTCCGATCGCTTTGAACAAAGCTTCGTCCCTTGACTTGTCACGACCTGCAAAATTATTCTATTGTTTATTGAGATGAGGTTGTGCAAGACGCGAGTGACAGTCCTCCATCATCATGGAAGATTTTTTGGAAACCAATGATCTGGGGCATTAATTTTTAGTTTTCAATGGTAAGTAACATTTCATATCTACAATTCAGATTTCAAGTAGCAGTTTGATAAATTGCATGTATAGAATTACGACCTTCATCTACTTCGAAATTGATATTATTTTATTGTTTATTTCATGAAGGCAACAATATATTGGAAGTCAACATCGGAAAATAAAGGATCTATAATCCAACCATCCCATTCTTCGAAGAAATATAAGGGCTCAAGGACATCAAAGTTCTCGGACTAATATGGTCGCAGCTTGTGGATCGAGCGATCACCTCTTTATTTGAAGATTTTGGTTCAAAATTCGGCATTCTTCCAAATTTTTGCAAGTACATTTCAGCAGTTGCCATCAGAAAATCTATACACATATCAAGACACCATTTATACAAATTGAACTAGGTCTTTCATTTTTTTTTAAATCTCATTTACCATGTTATTATTATTATTATTATTATTATTACTATTTATTGTATCTCTAGTTTATAATATTGTTATACGGTATTCTTTGTCTAAAAGCAACCCGAATTGTTGGGTATTATGATCATTTTTGTTATTTTGTTTACAAGTACCCACTTGTGTGTGTGGACTTGTACTACAAGTGAATTTTTGTAGTTATGTTTTTGGAAGTTATGTGTCTACTCATGTTGCCAATATTACAAGTTTTTAGGTTTTTATATGTATGTATTAATATGTTTATGTATTTTTGAAAGAAATTAAAGAAAATAGAGAAAATAGAAAAGAATTTCATTTTTTACTTACATTCAAATGAATCAATCCAAAGAAATATTTCATTGAATTCGGCAAAAATATTGAAACAAAAATTTGTTTAAGTTGAAAAAATGTTTCATCTTAATCATCATTTCTGTTTCATCATCATTTTTATCAAAAAAAAATAGGATTCAATTTAATATATAAATTCTTAAATCAAATAAATAGATCTTTCCAATTGAATAAATAGTCAAGTAACCCAAACAAATTGCAAAGGTCCAAGTCCATTCTGCTAATAAATCAATGTGTTGTATCAAACAAATGTTCATTTACAAGTTTCAAAGAAATCATTCTAATGTACCAAACAAATATTTCCTTCGCCATATAGAAACAACAAATTTATTTGAAATAAAGAAGATTCATTTGATTTAAATAAAGTCTTTTCTCTGTGTAAAGTCGTCTATTTGAAAATTTCACATTTCGATTTTTTTAACATTTGACTCTCGTTGCGTGTTTCTCCAGCTGACCATTAAGCCAACCATTTATAGAAATTTCGTTCAGAACATGTGAGAACAAAAAGTAGAATATTCGACATTTGACATGCGCACCTCCACCATTTACGTCATCTATCATCTAAAATTTCGAAACTTCGGCCATGCACCAACACGGTATTTGTAGCCTATGTACACAGCTTACGTTTACTGCCAAGTGTGTAGAAATTGCTTCATAAATAAGGATTCGCGAGAGGTTTTTAAACTGCTGATTTATTGTGAATTTGGAAAAAATTACAAGTGGACCTTCCTTTCATTCACTATATTTTCACAGTGGAATGTGCGAATCAAGTAAATCTAGTCCCAAATTGCAGAAGAAAGCTGATAGTCCTGTCCCTAGCAGTACTTCTGTAGGAAAAACGATGTTATCAAAATTTTCTTTTTGGAATCGTTAGAGGATCATCCCAGGACAAATAATCACTCGGGTGCTTTCGCGATTTCTGGTACATTTTCCAGCAATATCGCATCAAAGTTGGCGGCTGGTCAATTCTTCAGTTCGCTGATATTTCTTGGAGTTTTTGCGATTTTTTTCAAATAAAAGTACTAATCTACCCAAAAAACAATTCCGAATCGAATGGTGCTGTCAGATTTTGAGTACTCACGTTATACCGGGTGAAAAAAATAAAACGAGTTTTATAATTTTTCTCCAACTTTTTAGTTTCTTGGTTGATTTTCACAAACTTTATGTCAAAAGCTCGCTGACTAAATCGTCTACTGAAATCAATTGTCAATAAAGCCAAATTATCAAAAATCAAGATGGCGGTGGCGAACCCAAATAAAAATGTGTCGTATTTCGAGATTTTTTTTGATTTCTCAACTTCGTAAAGAACGACACTGATGGTGGAATCTTGAAGATTCAGCTTTCTTCTGCAATTTGGGACTAGATTTACTTGATTCGCACATTCCACTGTGAAAATATAGTAAACTAAAGAAAGGTCCACTTGTAATTTTTTCCAAATTTACAATAAATCAGCACTTTAAAAACCTCCGGCGAATCCTTATTTCTGAAGTAATTTCTACACACTTGGTAGTGATCGTAAGCTGTGTGCATAGGCTACAAATACCGTGTTGGTGCATGGCCGAAGTTTCGAAATTTTAGATGATAGATGACGTAAATGCTGGAGGTGCGCATGTCAAATATCGAATATTCTACTTTTTGTTCTCACATGTTCTGAACGAAATTTCTATAAATGGTTGGCTTAATGGTCAGCTGGATGAACACACAACGAGAGTCAAATGTTGAAAGAGTCGAAATGTGAAATTTTCAAATAGACGACTTTACTTCTTTGGAGAAAATAAAATGGTTCTATCCGTTGGTCCAGGAATTTTAGCTGTTAAAATCGCAAATAGCGAACAAAAATGAAAACCAGTCGGATTTTTGGATATAAGCTCAGTTAAGCATGTAGTTTAACATAGTCAAAGTTCTCAAGAATTCGGTGTGAGCTTCGGCCGTTGTGGCCTCCAGAAGAACTTGAGGATCAGTTTTTCGCGTATATCTCGTGAATAATGGCACTTGGGAAAAACGTGCTCGGGAAGAAATTGTTGAAAATTTTATTGTCTATAAGAAAGGTCCTCACACGTTTCATCGTCAGTCCACTCTTTCTTCGTCAAAACACAAGAAAATTGAAATAATCCAGATGCTCGATGCTGAAGACTGTATGGACCTTGAGTTTTATGATGGCGGGGTGCCACTTGATAGAGGTGTTGTTCGATCTATTCTGTTTTGACTGTAACTATTTGCCATCAATACCAACTATGCCGGCGGCATATATAGGGTGAAATAAAAATAAGAAGTTGAAGAAATGTACCTCAAGAACCAAAATAGGTTAAGACGAGGGTGAAGACATATAAACCGCCAAAAATATTTCTAATTTCATGGTCATGAAGTCGTCGTAAACTTGGATCTAATATGTCGAGCCGTTTCTGACATATCTTCAGAAGACTGAAGTCGTTACGAAAAAAAACACTAGTTTTCCGTCTATCAGTAACTCTTCAGATATTGGATCAAGACTTGGTGTTTTGAATCGAAACAATGATGAATTACATTTAAAATGAAATAATAGTGAAAAACACTTTCTAGGCCAACTACTTCAAGAAAAAACACAGTCAACTTTTTTTCTGATGAGTAGACGAAAAAATTATTTTTTTCGGTAACAACTTCAGTCTTTTGCAGATATTTCAAGAACGGCTCACGATATCTGATTCAAGTTTACGACGACTTCATGACCATGTAATCAGAATTATTTATGGCGATTTACATGTCTTCACCTATTCTGGTTCTAGAGGAACAGATGTTTAACTTTTTATTTTTATTTCACCCTGTATATGCCGCCGGCATAGTTCGTTTTGATGGCTTCAAGTTTCAATCAAGGAATAGTGGAGCAACCAACACCTCTACGAGGTGGCACTTCGCCATCATGAAACTCAAGGTCCATACAGTCTTCAGCATCGAGCATCTGGATTATTTTAATTTTCTTGTGTTTTGACGAAGAAAGAGTGGACTGACGATGAAACGTGTAAGAACCTTTCTTATAGACAATAAAATTTTCAACAATTTCTTTCCAAGCACGTTCTTCCCAAGTGCCATTGTTCACGGGATATACGCGAAAAACTGATCCTCAAGTTCTTCTCGAGGCCACAACGGCCGAAGCTCACACCGGATTCTTGAGAACTTTGACTATGTTAAACTACATGCTTAACTGAGCTTATATCCAAAAATCCGACTGGCTTTCATTTTTGTTCGCTATTTGCGATTTCAACAGCTAAAATTCCTGGACCAACGGATAGAACCGTTTTATTTTCTCCAAAGAAGTAAAGTCGTCTATTTGAAAATCTCACATTTCGAATATTTCAACATTTGACTCTCGTTGCGTGTTTATCCAGCTGACCATTAAGCCAACTATTTATAGAAATCTTGTTCAGAACATGTGAGAACAAAAAGTAGAATATTCGATATTTGACATGCGCACCTCCACCATTTACGTCATCTATCATCTCAAATTTCGAAATTTCGGCCATGCACCAACACGGTATTTGTAGCCTATGCACACAGCTTATGATCACTACCAAGTGTGTAGAAATTGCTTCAGAAATAAGGATTCGCGGGAGGATTTTAAACTGCTGATTTATTGTGAATTTGGAAAAAATTACAAGAGGACCTTCCTTTAATTCACTATATTTTCACAGTGGAATGTGCGAATCAAATAAATCTGGTCCCACATTGCAGAAGAAAGCTAAATCTTCCAGAATCCACCATCAGTGTCGTTCATTACGAAGTTTAGAAATCAAAAAAAATTCTCGAAATACGACACATTTTTATTTGGGTTCGCCACCGCCATCTTGATTTTCGATAATTTGGCTATATTGACAATTGATTTGAGTAGACGATTGATTCAGCGAGCTTTTGACATAAAGTTTGTGAAAATCGGGCAAGAAACTAAAAAGTTAGAAAAAAATTATTAAACTCGTTTTATTTTTTTTTTCACCCGGTATAACGTAAGTACTCAAAATCTGACAGCATCATTCGATCCGGAATTGTTTTTTGGGTAGATTAGTACTTTTATTTAAAAAAAATCGCAAAAACTCTAAGAAATATCAGCGAACTGAAGAATTGACCAGCCGCCAACTTTGATCCGATATTGCTGGAAAATGTACCAGAAATCGCGAAAGCACCCGAGTGATTATTTGTCGTGGGATGATCCTCTAACGATTCCAAAAAAAAAATTTTGATTACATCGTTTTTCCTACAGAAGTACTGCTAGGGACAGGACTACGGGAAATAAGAGAAAAAGTTCAAATTTTTCTGAAAGATCAGTTTTTCAATTATCACGATTGATAACATAATTGAAAAATTGTGACCTTTTTCTCTCATTTCTCACAGATATATAGAGAATAACATTCTTTTCCAAAAAAAAGGTAGCGTACCATTTGAAAAAAAAAATTGGTTGCTATGAGTGAAACGAATTTGTCCGCCTCGTTCTTACTTATGCTCACCGATGTCCCCCGTGTTACTTGATAACACTGTGAACTTTGAAATCTGTATCTTGATAATTAGTGCGGAAATTATCGCAACTGTAGGTTTTTGCGCGGAAATCCGATATAGCTGTCCATGTCAGAGCACGGGAGTGTTCAGATCAATTGCTACGTCTTCGAATGTTTGTCCTTGCGATTTGTTAATTGTGATGGCGTAGGACGGAAAGACTGGGGGAATCGCCGACGTTTAGCCTTCGAAGCACGGGTATATTCCGTACCCCAGGCATGTTTTTTGTGAATAACTTTTGGAATAAATTTTTCAACGATCGGAAATTTTATGTATTTGCTCAAAACATGACAATGTATCAAATTCCAAAAGCATCCAAAAAAAAATCCAGATTTTTAAAATTATTTGACAATATTTGGCTGGGGTTTGAGATTTTTGCCCCAGAAGTCAGGACAAGAAATCAAAATTTTTCTGCAAAAGTTGCAAAAAATTTGTTCGCAAAACACATAGAATTGCTTCCTCAACAATTTACTGCGTGGATTGCCGTAAATGAGAAATAATTTAATATAATGATGTGTTTCAGAATAGATTTTATTTTTGTGGTATTTTTTAGCGCATTTTCCATCTTGATGAAAATCGCTATTGCAACCGCTTTGTCCGTCCGGTCGTCCGTTCCTCGAACTCCCCCCAAACTAGACGACCTAGCTTTCTAAGTTTTTCGCTGTTACATAGCTGCCACTCCCAAAGGAGGGCTAGGCTATATTGGATGTCTATATTGCGCCGCCAACATAGAGAAAACCACCCCCGATAAACTTGAAATAACATAATATTGCACTTTCTACCATAGTGCAAGCGGTACACACCTAAAAACACATCGATACTGCATTTTGGAGTGCAGTAACGAGATTTTGCATGGGCATACTTCATATCAAAACAAGCGATTTGACCCGCAGCACTCCATATTTCGTCCCTTAGGGGGCCCATGGGGGCCCTCCAAATTTTCAAGATGCAAGAACTTTCACATGACGATCATTGAGTATCGTCATGTATGTCATAAGTGAAACTTACGGGTCTGTTGAAAATATTTTCATCAATTGTCGTTGTGTCCGATTCATTCTTCACACTTGAAAAAAAAATTCTGTGGCAGAGGTCAAAAAAACTGTTTTTATTTTTTCTTCTATGCAAGGAGACGACAAATTTTTTTTTTTTTTTTTTTTTTTTTTTTAATTTTAAGCCTTTATTTTACCTGGCGGGGTGTCAGCCAATGGCTGTTGTTAATCCCAACCAGGATATGTTCCCATGCATATGTTCCAATTCATATGTTCTGTTGCGTTCCCAACTAAATCGCATTCCCTGAACCTAATTATAAAGAAATTTTTCTTGTAATGGTATTTTTCAAAGAAGTGGTGACCTCTTCAGTACCTCTTTTCCAAAAGCATTTCTTTCTATGTCCCCACTGGATATCACTCGTAATTTTTGCAGGAATGGAGACCTCGAACTCTTTTCCTGGTGGTTGCGAAGCAACATGACTCTAAAACGCCCAAGGGAGCCCAAATTTTTTTTTTTTCTGCTGGGCCGTCCAACTTACGATATTTTGATTTTATAGTAGGAGAGACGCGGACCAGTATTCAATCCAGGCTGCAGGCACAGGTGATTTGGTTTCAACAGAAAATATTCTTCCATGCCGTGTTTTATTGCAGTACAACAAAACGCAGAGTCGTTAGGTGTAAGTAGGTATATTTTCCGGTAGAACTTATTCGCCTAGACTAGATCTTATTTATTTGCGCGTCTCCCCTACTACTAAATCAACATGCCAAAAATTTGACGGCCCAGCAGAAAAAAAAAGTTTTAGGGCTCTCTTGTATGTTTTGAAGCCATGTTGCATGGAAATTACTAAGAAAAGAGTTCAAGCTTCTCATATCAGCGAAAATTGACAGTCTTATCCACTAGGAACATTGAAAAAAATGCTGTTGGAAAAAGTGTACTGAAGAGGTCACCTCTTCTTGGGAAAATGATATTGCGAAAAAATTGTCTTCATATTTGGGCTTACGGAACGCGATTTAGTTGGGAACGCAACAAAATATATGAATTTATCGTTTCCTTGCACAGCAGAAAAAATAAAAACAGTTTTTTTGACCTCTGTGAAAGAATTTTTTTTAAAAATGTTAAGAATGAATCGGACACGACGACATTTGATGAAAACATTTTCAATAGACCCGTAAGCTTCACTTATGACATACATGACGATACTCAATGATCATTTTGTGAAAGTTCTTGCATCTTGAAAATTTGGAGGGCCCCCATTGGCCCCCTAAGGGACGAAATATCGAGTGCTGCGGGTCAAATCGCTTGTCTTGGTATAAAGTACACCAATGCAAAATCTCGTTACTGCACTCCAAAATGCGGTATGCTTTTGCGTACCGCTCCCACTACCAGACCTGATGCTCTGGTGTTCTCAGTTTTTGTACCGAGAGTTCATAAATTAAATGGGTCAAGGGTGCCTGTGAATTCAAAAACGTCTGTCGAAACTAGCGTGATTCTTTTGTAATAAATTTGTCAATTTTTGACAAGTTACGTCCCATTTTATTGATATCTGATGATATCATAAGTGCACGACAATACTTCAAGTTCGAAAATATTCCTCGATCATGTAGGTTTTGTGCCCTGCCGTGAAAACCACATTTAAAATGTTCCGAAATCAAAAACTGTGGCTGGTTTGACAAATTACGATAACCAAAAAATTACAGACATCAAATGAACGATGCTAGTTCCGACAGATGTTTTCAAAGTCACAGGCACCCTTGACCCATTTAATTAATGAACGCTCGGTATAATACATAGTTGCCACTTATAAACGTAAGCCAAGAAACATTCCGTCTCCAATATGCGCCGCCGACATGAAAAAACTGCTAAAAACCGCCCCCAATCACTTTAAAATAAAAAACATAAACCCGAAGACATAGCGATCTGATTCTTTCGGTAAATAAATAGCTGACTAAAAATGGGAAAGGATAGGCTACCTTTGGTTAGTCGCCGCCCCCAGATTCCGCCCCCAAACGATAAAAAGTGCAACTTTCACAAATGTTACTGATTGAGATGTTCCCTTGAACATTTAGCAACTGCCAACTCAAATTGTGCAACATTTGCTCAGCCGAACGCTGCCGCTCCCACACGCCGCTCCCACACGCCGCCCCCAAAGTAAGAGATAAATGAAAAACATGAACCCGAAGACATAGCGATCTAAGTTTTTTGCTATATGGATAGCTGACTAAAAATGGAAAAGGATAGGCTACTTTTGATATGGCGCCGCCTCCAGCTTCCGCCCCCAAAAGAAAAAAGTGCAACTTTCAACAATTTCCACTGATTTAGCTGATAATCTTACCTCGAACATTCAGAAACTCTTGACTCAAACTGTGCAAGAATTTCTTTGCCAAACTCTGCTGCTCCCACACGCCGCCCCCAAAGTGAGAGATGAATGTAAAACATGAACCTGAAGACATAGCGATCTAATTTTTTCACTATATTGATAGCTGACTGAAATTGGAAAAAGATTGGCCACTTTTCATTAGCCGCCGCCTTCAGCTGCCGCCTCCAAACAAAAAAAATGCATTTATCACAATTTTCACTGATTGTCATATTTTCCTTTCATTTAGAAACTCCCAACTCAAGCTGTGCAACAGTTATTTTGCCGAATGCTGCCGCCCCCACACGATGCCCTCAAAGAGAGAGATGAATGAAAAACATAAACCCAAAGACATAACGATCTAATTCTTCCGCTATATGGATAGCTAACTAAAAATGGGAAAGAATAGGCTACCTTTGACATCGCGCGCGCGCCGTTTCCAACTTCCACCCAAAAGAAAAAAGTGCAATTTTCAAAAATTTTCACTGATTTACATTTTAATGTTACCTCAAACATTCAGAAACTCCGAACTCAAACTGTGGAAGCATTTCTTTGCCAAACTCTGCCGCTCCCACACGCCGCCCCAAAGTAAGAGATAGATGTAAAACATAACCCTGAAAACATAGCGATCTAATTGTTCCGCTATGTAGATAGCTGACTGAAAATGGGAAGAGATAGGCCACTTTTGATTAGTCGCCGCCTCCAGCTCCCGCCCCCCAAACAAAAAAAAATGCAACTTTCATAATTTTCACTGATTGTCATATTTCCTTAAACATTTAGAAACTCCTAGCTCAAACTGTGCAACAGTTACTTCGCCGAATGCTGCCACCCCCAGCCCCCACACGCTGCCTTCAAAGTAAGAGATAAATGGAAAACATAAATCCGAAGACATAGCGATCTAATTCTTCCGCTATATGGTTCGCCGACTAAAAATGGGAAAGAATAGACTACTGTTGATTAGTCGCCGCTCTCAGCTTCCGCCCTCGAACAAAAAAATATATCAATGAGTGAAAGAATTTTCATTCAAATCTATTTCATTGGCAAGTACCCCATTCTGATAACAAAATATCACAATGAGTTTCGAATGAAGAAAGTGGGCAAGGAATGGTGTTTTTCCTTCAACCTTTCTTTACGTTCACAATATGCCTCTTTGAGAAAATGCGCTACTGAGACTCACACACGTGAAGGCATACTCACTTGTTTTAATTCGTGTTTGTTTATTGGAATTTTATGAATAAAAATTTGAGTTGATGTATCGTTTTAGCCTCTCTAAATCCTCCGGTACCCAATTTAATAAAGAAATAAATGAAGCATGATGCACCGTACTTTGCTGTGGGGTATCATTAATACCCCCCACCGGCGAAAACGTGCATCAATACCCACCGTACCGGGAAGGTTGAGGATAAATGGTAACAGCGAGTCAATAGGTACCAAATCTATAGGCGATTTACATTTAAAAAACGCCACCTGGTGTAGAGCTCGGTTCTTGATCGTAGAGGAATTTTTTGAGAGGAACACATACTCCGACATCTACACACATGGCATTTATCTAGGGATATTGACTTTTTCTCCAAATTCAACGGAATTGGGAGCCAAAAAAACTTCTCCAAGTAGTTTTCCCACGATTAGTCAAATAGTAGGGATGATATATGTAATGTAAGTGAATGACGGTTGAAGGAAAGTCGAAAACAGCTGAAGACAAAAATTTAACATTCAACATTTTTCACTTTATTCAACTCAAATGGACGGTTCAATACAAAGTGTGGCTCCCTCAACTAGTCACCAACGCTTTGCATCGATTTGACATACTTAATGTCAAATGGTCGAGATCTTCTTGTGGGATCTCTTTCCAAGCTTGTCGTGAGGCCTCAAACAGTTGTTGATAGTCATGATGTTCGGCATCACCCCGCAGAACCCTTCACTGGAGCATGTCTCATGCATGCGTAATGGAGTTTATGTCAGGACTTTGCGCGGGCCATAGTAGAACGGTTTTTTCATGTTCATCAAGAAAATCCCTAACGACTCTCCCCGTATGAGACCGTGCCTTGTCTTTTTGGAAGACAAAATTTCCGCCACCTTCTGCTGCAACCGGGAGGACAAAACCTTGTAAAATCTTGTCACAATACTGAATTCCCGTCATAATGTCCTCCACCAAAACCCGTCGAGTCCTTATGTCTAGCGCTATCCCGGCCCATATCATGACGGTGCCACCCCGGAGACTGTGCACCTCCTGGACATTCCTCAACTGATTGATGTTGCCAGGTCTCCTCCACACACGAACTCGTCTCGAATCCGGACGAATCCCAAACCGAGATTCATCTGTGAAGAGGACCTGACCCCATTCTTCATTCTGTCAATTTTGATCTGCCCGCGCCCAGTCCAATCTGTTTGCGCGATTGCCTCGTGTTAGGGGCTAACATCTTAGCCGCCGTCGGGACCTCAATTGGACTTCGTGTAACCTGTTAGCAACGGTTCGCTTTGAAACCATCACTCCATGCACCTGTGCCAGCCGACTTTACAGTTGTGATGCCGTTGAAGTAGTGGCTCTCCGGGCTGTCAATTGTATGAAGCGGTCTTGTACTGGAGTAGTTGAGCGTAGTCGCCATCAATGTCTCTTCCTTACATTTCCAGTGAGTTGAAAATGCAACCAGAGCCGCGAGATCACGCTCTGGGTCGTTCTCAGAATCCTCGCTACCTCCGTCTGTCTTTGGCCAACCTACAGCATGCCAACAGCTAGCAGCATGAGTCTCCTTGATTCAGTTATCGCCTTGGCATGGTTTTCAAACACCAACTGACCCAATTTGAGGCGACGCTTGAGAAAAAAATTAGTTCTTACCTGAATTCGAAACTTTGAAAATTGTTGAAAAACTTGAAAAACTTGATTTGTTTGTTTTTCTGAATTTATTTCCGTTGTCAAGGTCATTTTCAACTATTTTTATGAAAGCGGGTCATTCCAGGAATGTTACTATTCAATTTGGAAAAAATCGCCGTGAAAATTCTCTAAAATTTTCAAAATTTAAAAAATATCCCTAGATAAATGCCATGTGTGTAGTAGCCTGCCTAGGTGGGCACTATTGGATACCTGCAATACCCACATTATTGACATGGAAATTTGACAAGTAGAAATAATCTGAAAAGAGGTTTGCATTTGTGTCCCTTATTTCATGTTATGCATGGTTAGAGTATTTAGCAGGTTTGTAGTAGATCTAGCTCCAGAGGTGCGCAGCTGAAAGACTACGCCCCCAGCAATGCACTACATTGCGATAAAAAAAAGACAACGTTTACGTCCCGAACACAAAAGTAGCTACGGCGTGTTTACGTCCCGAACACAAAAGTAGCTACGGCGAGCTTATTAGAATGAAAAATGCGGATCTCCAGCTGAAGTCCAAGCAGAAAATCTTTAGAAAAAAGCGAGGAAAAAAGGTAGGTGGTGGTTGACTCTGCACGGCCAGCCCGATGTGGTTTTTTCTTGGCTAGCAGACTGGCTTGTTCCAAGGCTGGTCGACGGCCTTGTGTGTTTCCCTCCGTGCGGATGTGATAATCTGTTGCTCTTCCTGGGGCGGAAGCTATGGATGACTTAGAGAACGGTCTGCGACGACGCTGGTCATCAACATGGGGCTCAATAAAGAGCCTACGGGGTCCCAAAGGTTCACAGGAACAAAAGTTTGCTTGTAGTGGACTGCACAAGACAGCAAAGTGACAGTTTTGACGTGCTACCAATTGACGTAACAGCCGACATTGCCTGCGGCAACTTACACCTCTTCTGACAATTAATTCCCAAAAACTTCCTCTACGAAACGGCTATTTTCCCCAACAAGGTCGATCGCCTATACGATGATAACTGGTATCACCATGAGTTGCACTTGAAATTATTTCGGCGATGATGAAGTTACGGTGGAGATCCGGAACAATCATTCTTGTGCCATTGCACAAACCTCTCTTGAGATTCAGATTCCGCAACAGCGCAATAAGAACTGCTTACTTCAGTAACAAAACGTAAGGAGGCATACTTGATAGAGTTTGGTCGTGTTGTCGTGTAGAAACTCAGGCGGATAGTTCATGTCATTTCTGGGATCCTCCGAAAAGATTGAATCTACACTATTAAGAATGAATGGTTCCCCTGGCAGCGTACAGCGATCCGATGATTTGCCTGTTCATTTCCTGCGTCCGCTCGTTTGTTGGTGCGAAAATTACACCGCAAGTCTTCCGCAGCCATTTGGCGTAGTTCTGGCCTTTTATAGATTTGATAAGCTTATCATCATGAGCCACAACCATCTGCAGAGAAATTTCAATGATGCTATCATCAGAAACATCCTCAGGTGTCACATATGAATTCTAGCCCCTATATCCAACAGCCCCATTATTTATGTTGTGCTCGTCTTGTCCCTCACCTCGCATATTTGTTGTTAAGGACAGTTGAATGGAGTTCCTCCACAAATCGCTTGATTTGTTGCAGCTTTCAATTATAGCTGTTCGCGACTCTCTTTCCTCTTTGCATGCACAACAGGTAGAGTCTGACGGAGATCTCCACCGACGACAAATACCTTTCCGCCAAAGGGAACTTCGCTGTTCATTATTTCGCGTAATAACCTATTGATCCATCGTAGGCCGTGCTTGGTGAGCATTGTTATCTCATCGGTGATTACTGATCATGGAGTGTTGCTGCTCAAAGAGACGCTGCTTCTGACGAAGTTAAGCGCATGGATGAAACGGATGTATCGTTGAGCGGCACTGGTACTTTGAACCCACTGTGAACTGTTCGTCCATCACCTTTTTAGCAGAGCCCCAGCCATTCCTGTTGTCGCGAATGAAAGAACAACTTGCCCGCGGCGTCTCATGAACGCCATAAATGTCGTGTAAAGAAAAGTCTTGCCAGAACCTCCCGGACCATCAAGATAAAAATTTCGATTGACCGCTTACACGTTATCGACAGCAGCAATTTCGGGAATTATTCCCATGAAAGCGTCAAGCTGCTTCTCGTTCAGCATCGTAATTCGTTGTACATAGTCATAAAGCTGAACTTCCGGTGCGTTTCCGGTTGGCGTTGGTAATCCTATTGCATTGCAAGAAATCCCGTGTTGCTTGAGAACGACGTTGATGTCGTGGAGAGCCGAATTTTTGCTATCATCATCAGAGTGATTGCAGCTGTAATCCAGAGCCAAATCAGTTACAAATTCATCCCACAAAATTAACGGGTCTGTGAGGGAACGAAAGCAGCAGATATAAGCGAATGTGTCGCGAAGTTGCCTTGGAATCTGGTAAACTACAGTCTCTGTCAAGCAGCGATCCCATTCATCGTCAAAATTCAGGAGACCTCTTGCAATGGCCGCTGCTTTGAAGGTATCGTCAACAACTCCACGAAACGTTCGTATTTCGTCGAAACTCGTTGCTCCGGAACCACGAAAAGGAATTTCAAATAAGAACGTTCTTCATCCTTTGGGCTCACAATGTTCATTCGAGAAACTGTTTTTCCGTCACCTCGCTGACGTGGCTTCCAAATATCTCTGACATAAACAAAATGATACGGGATATCGCTCTACGGGTGTGCCGTTTATTCTTTTTGTTTTTGTTGGGTTCGAGCCAGTATTCAAGCTTGGATCGACTTGTTCTGGCTTCCAGACAAGCTTCTTCGTCGTTGCCTGGTTCGAACGTAATTCGTTGCTGATTTGACAGGTGTTCGAAGCACGGTACTTACCTGGTACTCATCACGTAGGTATAACCCATGTGCACATGTGTAGTTTCCCCCTGCGTGATTTGTTTCATGGAGGCCCCGGTAGGACATGAAGGTGAGGTGGTTGGGACGTTGCCGGTCCTATGGTTAGGGAGCGAGTGTCATACGGGAGGGCTTTGCGACTTTTTGCGGCATTGTGGGCGTCCCGGAGTCTCGCCGGAACATCGGCATAGCGGTCCACCAAAGGGGGCACCTTGCCCAAGACAAGAGTCGTGCCACTAGGCTTGTCCAACGGCGGCGAAGTGGTCGCAGACCATGTGAAGTCTTTCACCACACCATTCCAGTGGCATAACTAGAAGTGTCCAATGGGGGGGGGGGGTCACGACTGAAAAATATGCAATAATGCGAGCAAAGCGAACAAAAAAGCGCCACATCCTAAATTTTTCCAGGAAAATCGATGGCTAAGGGGGGGGGGGGGGTGACCCCGGAACCCCCCCTCCAGTTACGCCACTGCATTCCACATAGTTAAAATTCACTTTTATCATTTAATCACGCAATAAAACCACTATTCACATTTTATCATAACCTCACTTATTGTTTATTTTCCCTCCCAATTATCACGAGCTGTCAAGGTGACATTTGGAAGGTATGGCTGTCAGTTTGACGTTTCAGCGGTACATCGTGCTACTACGGGCGTTTGGGTCTACCGGGAGCAGAGTTTCATGATCTATCGGGTGATCAGAAACAAGATTACTTTTGCACTCGATTGGCGCCTTATAAATTTCCGAGAACACCCACCGGAACCCACACCCAGCCGCCGACATTATGAGCACCGGAGCACAGTAATTGGGAACTAGTGTTTTTAGACAGGTTACCGTTACAACATATCGAGCGTTGGTAAAGTTGTTGATCTTATTGTATCGTAGTTCAGTTTCGCCTTCATTCGTAATGGCGATATCCGCACAGTCGTAACCTTTAAATATACAGGGTAATTCAGGTTATAGTAGCTATAATTCACCATTCGATGGTCCATCAAAAAATAAGTTGACAAGCATAATTTCATTATTTCCAAAACGCTCCTCAAGAGATATACAGCCCTTCAAACTTCAGTTCTAAAAATCTTTTGTTTGCAATAACTCTCAGGTCATTCAAGCGATTTTGAACAAATTTGGTACAAATACATATGAAATAAATACCCATCTACTGTCTACACACCCTACTTGACTTGACGTAGACAACAACTTTTGTCAAAATTGTCCAGTAGCGTGAATTTTCTTAGCTTCGCTTCTCCCGCCCCATTGTCTATACCACTGGGTGTTTTTTCCCGTTTTTGGTAAATTTTTCGAAGAATTCGATAAGGAGTTTTTTTTTAATCTGTTTATTGCCAGCTCAACATATTACATGTTATTCATAGCATCTATGGCTAATAGTAAAACATTACAAAATCAAATAGCGTCAAGCAAATAAGGCCAAAATAAGAATTAAATTATTGTAGCAATGAAAGTAAAAAGATGACTAATCATTGGGGTCAAGTGTGTCTTGAGGGAGTGCGCGTCGAAGTCTGCGGTGTATGTCCCTTTCTCCCAAATTGAACTGGACGGCTCCCTGGCAGTTGCTCAGGTTGTTATGGAAGTTGGTCGTTAGTCTCCTAATGTGTTCGTGCATGGTGTCAATACCCAGTTCGTGATGGATCTGCCGATTCCTGATGTACCATGGCGGGTCGAGGATTATTCGTAGAATCTTGTTCTGAAGTATTTGGAGTCTTCGTATGTTGGTTTGTGATGCATTGCTCCAAATGCAACAGCCATATGTCAGTAGTGGTCGTATGACGGATTTGTAGATCAGCAGACCGCAGTCAACACGAAGGAAGGACTTTCTATTCAGGAGCGGGTGGAGTCTTGCGTATCCTTCATTGATTTTTTTTGTTGATGTGGTAGCTTCAAGTCAGCTTGGTATCCAGGTGAACGCCAAGGTATTTGACTGCTTCTTGATTCCATCGGACAACATTTCCGCAAATGTAGAGGTGAGGTGGATCGCGAATTCTTCTCAGGGTGAAAATTTTGGCCTCACACTTGGTAGGATTTAGTTCGATAATCCATCTCTTGCACCAATTGGTCACCTCGTTCACGCTGTCCTGGAGACTCTCTATCGCAGTGTCCAGGTCGGGGTTGTAAGAAATAACTGCGGTGTCATCAGCGAACATAGCGATGTTGTCTTGGCTGAGTATGTCGTGGACGAAGATATTAAATAAATCTGGGCCAAGTATACTGCCTTGTGCGACACTTGCTGCTATTTGTCTCGATATCGATAGCTCGTTTTGCACTTTAACCGAGTAAGTTCGATTGTCCAAGAACGAGAACAGGATGGCTTGGAGATATTTGGGCAGATTCAGTTTTAAATAAATAAATAATAAATAAATGTTTATTTTCCAAACAGGTGTAAACCCAATACAGAAAATGTTTGCATTTAGGAAAAAGCATCACAAGCAAACAGATAGAAACAAGCAAACTAACAAATAACAATTATTACAAAGAGGTCAGTATAGTACCAAGGGAATCAAAATGAATGTCACAGCCAGGAGACAGCCTGTTGAATGTTTCGCACATTAGCTTTTATTAATGTGCTTATATTTTATTAGCTTATACCTCAGGCCGTCAATCCAGACTCGATCGAAGGCCTGAGAAACGTCCAAAAAAGCTACTACGATGTATTTTTTCTCCTCGAATCCTCTCTCAATGATTTCCACTATTCTGGCGAGTTGGTGATTGGTTGAGTGTCCTTTTCTGAACCCGAATTGAATGGATGGTATAATACTGCGACCCTCTGGAGGAGGGGGAGGAGGAGGACCCTCCGATGAGGAGTAGAAGGCCTATTCGGTGCCACTGATCAGGGCTATTCTCAGTAATAATATAACAAGTGGTATGATTATCATGGATGATAATTTCGAATGGAATCGTGCCTGCAGATTCAACGACTGAGGAGCACTGCGGTAGGAGTGCGTAGCAGGAGTTGAATGTGCAGCATCGATTCCATGAGAAAATATCATCGATTAATAATCATACCACGAGTTAAATTTAGCATGACTATATAACAAATTAAAAAAAAACTGAATTGTATCAATTGTATCCTTGTGTCTATATGCATTACAAAATAGCAATTCAAAGATTCGTCCATTTTTAGTAGAGCGTATTGCATGGGCATGATTTTCCATGTTACGAGCAGAGTCTGTGTATATTCACCCAATGTGACATTTCTCTGATCTGAATGCCTGTGTCCACATCAACATCACAGACGAATACTGTATCTGTATATTTTGTACAAGAACCCCTTTTTGGGTTGAGTAATCACGTTTTAACCTTGAATTGAAATCAATCTGACAGGAGGTAAACAAGCCGAAATCGGTGATAAATTGAATTGTTTTTTATCATTGCTGTGATATCTTCCTGGTACCTTCAATCCGTGCATCTCATTGGCTGAAACACAGTCTAGTTACCTATGCGTTATATAGTCATGCTATTCTGTATGGATATTGACTTGAGTCAACATTGATATTGTGATACGATAAAGCGTTCGACACCATCAACCACCAGATCCTGAAATCTATTCTGCACTATACTGGTTTGTCGACGTCTTCCATCAACCTCCTATTCGATTATCTAGCGGGCAGAACTCAGAGTGTTACTTACAACGGCCGTGTCTCCTCTCCCCTTGAAATTTTAAGAGGTGTACCACAAGGATCCATTTTGGGGCCGCTACTGTTTATAATCTACATATCAAATTTTACCTCTGCCTTCCTCTCCGGCTGCCAACATTCCTATGCTGATGACGCCCAGGTACGCATTTCATTCTCGGCGGACGAATCTCAACAGGCTTTAGCGGCACTAAACTTCGATCTTGCAAACTTAAAAGACATCTCTCAAAAGCACTGCTTACAGCTCAACCCTAAAAAATCGGTAGCACTTCTGTTTGGCAGAAAGGTGGATCGGGACAAGGTGAAATGCCATGATGGTATTGTGATTGGTGATGAAATCGTCCCCTTTGCATGCGAGGCTAAGAACCTTGGGCTACACATCGACAATGACTTGAAGCTCACCACTCACGTCTCCAAATGCCTCCAGCGAGGCTATTTCCACCTTAAATCAATTTATCAAAACAGATCATTCTTAAGCTTTCATGTAAAAAAACTGCTATGTGAATCCTTGTTGCTGTCTCAGGTCAATTACTGCGACGTCGTAAATGGTCCTTTTCTGAGACAGAATGACAGCTACCGTCTGCAAAAGCTGCAGAACTCGTGCATTAGACTTCTTTACGGAATAAGAAAATACGACCGTGTGAGTCACAAACTCTCCGATGCTGGTTGGCTCAATATGGAGAACAGAAGAAAATTACATTCTGCGACCATGTTCTTCAGAATTCTCCGTACTAAAGAGCCCCCGGATTTGTTTTCCAGAATAACCTTTAATTCAGATGTTCACAATGTCAACACCAGATTTAGGGGATCAATCACCCCTCCACTCCACTCCAAAGAACTGTTCAAACGATCATTCACTTACCAGGTCTATAAAACGTTTAACAACTTGTCATTTGAGTATGCCACCCTCGGTTTGAAGAGTTTTCGAACACAGCTTTCTCAAACTTTGATGAACTGCCAGTGATGTAAATAATGTAAATGTGTATGTTCGATACTTGTACAGTTTTATTCACTTTACTTTAATTTTGTAGAATGTACAATCTTTCGTTACTTCGTATTGATGCGGAGTTAGGTGGAAGAACAGCTGGTGAGCCAAGGCCTGCCTATTAAGCTGAATCTCGCTCTGCTCAAATGCTTCTCTAATAATGACCATTTATTATTATTATTATACTGAAATTGACATTTTTCATTGTGTTTCATTATTAGAATGACAATCTAGTGTCACGATATCAATGTTGACTTGAGTCAATAGCTGCGTTCCTTTTATCATCTGAACTGAGAATTCTCACTTCATTTGCACGTTGTGTCTCTCTCCCTCTCATGCAATTCTCGCTTTTTCTCTCTCTAACTGAGGTGAGATTATCTGAGATTTCGTGTAAAAGGAATGCAGCTAATATCCCATACAAAATAGCCCCGAATATAGACAATACAAATAGATAAGACCATAATTATGTTGTCACGGATTTTTACGGTTGCGTAGGAACCAGGCGAGTCCATCATTCAAAAAAAAGGTTGGCTGATTTTTGATGCCCCAATATCCGTGACGACGGTGATGATAACATATGGTCTTCTCTATTTGTATTGTCTATACCTATGAAATTGTATAGCCATATAATTGCATTGTATGAAATGGATACTACCTAAACACACCTTGACCACTTATAATGTGACTTGAAAGTTTGTGCAAAAAAGCAGCGCTGCAAACAATGAAATGTCCCCGTGGGTCCGATCGATAAAATTTAAATTGGTCCTGGAAAAGAACATGCAGGCAGCAACCCAGCCAGCGGCTCGTGGCGTTCCGAGATTGGGAGTACGTTAAGTGCATTCATTATTTCTTTAATAAACTCCCACAAAAGAATATCTCCTTTTTTTCATATGCATATCAAAACCGCGGAGTCTAACTATAAAATTTTTAAATATAGAGCGAAATCTATTTCTTTATAAACAGTGTAGCGGGAGGAATGGAAATGGAGGATGATGCTAAAATGCGCATGCTGTGCCCTTGCGTCGTAATGAAATTTCCCCCAAAACTCCTCGTCTGCCGAATGTGCTTATGAGATCCTCGCCCCGCGGATCCAAGAAGACGGCTTGGAATGTATATCGTTAAAATATCGCCATATCGATATCTAGTGAATTGCGACAGGAAACCATCACTCCGGGGCATCTTGCGACCTAGTTGCACCTATCTGTGGGATATAGGGGACTCTGCATAAAATTAAAATTGATACTTCAGTGCAGAAAGAGTTTACTCAAAATATCCAGGTACCGCGGGTGTGCTTTATTTTATTTGTGAATTGCAGTTAGCTATAGTAGTAAAAAGTGTCCGCGACTTGATTGAAATTACGGTCTTGAGGATGTCGGTCAGGCAACGCGGGAAGATTAATTAAGTCGCGAATAAACGTTTCAACGGCTCACTATATCAGGGGTCGCATCCAGGGGCCCTATTTTCGGAACCGGGGAACAGATCATCAGGTGATGTTGCCTAGTTGACAGCCAATCACAGCCCTGGTTACCTAGCAACTTCGCATAGGAACGGATCACACGTTTCCCGAAAATAAGGCCCCAGGGAGTAGCACAGGGAGAAGTCACCCAGCCGTTTCATCTGATGAGAGTGAATGAAAGAAGATGTCTTCACTTCTTCTGTCTGTTTCACAGCATTTTGAATGAGAAAACTCGTCCCTACCTGTACAATATACAACAAGATCACTCACAGGACGGACGTACACTAATCGGCACGAAAATTTATTATCGTTCCTTGACACCGAACAATAACATTATTTCAGAGTGCCTTTTCTTACGCTATTGCCAAAAAACGTATGATCAGCGTATTGCTCACAATGTTTAAGATATATCAATCACTTTTTTCAACTTTCAAGCATACTGTCAAATACCTCTTGCTGAACGTGAGCTCCACCTCACTATGCCTAGTTAGTCAATGGTTAGATGATCATTGTACAGATCGCTGAATTGGCAGAAGAGGATCCATTGAATGGCCTCCTCAATCACCGGACTTCTTCTCTCTAGACTTCTCCTCTAGACTTCTTTCTGTGGGATCACTTGAACTCTGTTGTTTTCAAAACTCAGCCGAAGTCGATTGAATAACTGCGGCGTAGAATTACCAAAGAATGTCGCGCGCTTTCAAGAGAAACCTTCGAAATCGTTCGACAAGGGATCGAGAATAGGCTTTATTTATAGCCTTTAAAATGACGGCAATCATTTTGAACACTTATTGTGAACATTCGGCTTTTCTTTTTGGTTTGAAGTAGTTGAAATTTGATTTATTGTGGAGTGAATTCATTAAATCGATGTAAACCTATTATAGTAGAGCCACTACGCGACAAGACAAAGTGATATACTGCACTTCATGTTGAAGCTATAAAATTTGGTAGACTTATTCAGGGAACTATTTGCAACAATTCTGTCCGAGGTGCCCACGAAAATTCTCGCTGCATATAAAATGACGGCCGTTTTCCAAAATGGCGACTTGAATATGTGGAAATGTCATATTGGCCCCATTGTATACCGCAGGATGTCGATTTCCACACTAGCTATTCTTATACTGTCGGTAACCACGGTAATTGTGACAGATGCTCAATTTTCTTCATACAGGGGTTCGCGCGAGGTGAAATCCTCCCCTCCACCAAACACTTCTCCTTGGAGATATTTTGAATGAACTTATAAAACTTATAAATATTATACTTATAAATATGGAACTTATCATCCATATTTTTTCCGTAGTTGTCGAATATGCTCATTATAAATGTCTATATCTCATAATATACAGGGTGTTCAAATATTTTTTTCAAATTTTGACGACACCTTGTAATTATATATTGTAGTTTATGTAGCTTCCTATGCTGATTACAAAAATTAGTAACACATACGGGTTTCTTCCCGAATAATTTCTCAAACATGAATAAATCTAAATTGCGAAGACCGTATTTTACTCAGCCAGGAGATACACTACACTTCATGCTAGAAGTATGAAACTTTTCGATCGATGAACAGTCAGGAAGGTACAATCCATGTTTCCCGAAAGGCTTCTGCGCATACCTGTGAAAGTTGGACGTTGCCATATCTATATCACGACAACAAGTTGACAACACTGTAATACGGTGTGCACGTATAATGTCACGCAAATTTCAGCTGACAGCGCTTGACGTCGATTTGACGTTTCGACAGATCTAACCAAATAATGCTCTTGTTTCGTCGATCGCCTTGCAACTCGTTGTGTTTCGTATCACCTGAATCTTTTCTGCGTCTTTCTGCCATACGGCACATTTCATTCTGAACAATATTAAATGTTGAATGGTTAGGAAGTTATGTTTGTCGTTTACATTTCGATTATTGATTGACAGTTGCCATTGACTGTGATACTTCGTGCGTCAAAATTGAAATTACCGCGCTCTGCAGGTATGCGTTCTCATGTGTGCGCTGAAGTGATGTACGTGATGGTAATAGTATATTACATAACAAGCAACGAAAGTGATAGTTTTCGCATGAGTGTGAAAAATTGCGCACGAGCGCCAGCGAGTGCAGTAATCACACGAATGCAAGAAAAGACACTTTCTTGCGAGTTGTGTACACTATTTTTCCTTCGACCGACCTATTTTCCCCGTCCGACGTCTGCTCATTGACGATCGAAATATCAAAATACCTATGTCAGAAGGCGTTACTTACCGATACTACTTACTGATATCCTATTTTATGATGTATATTTCAGAGTGTTGTATTGACACTTCTCCATTTTTATGTAAATTAAATGAAATTACCGGAAACCAGACGAAGTTCCTCCAATTTTGAGAACTTTCACAACAACCGGCAACGCTGCTCGATATTGACAGTCGCTAGGGATTTTTAGATATTTTGTTCAGATTTACCCAGTTACTGAAACTAAATTATTTCAAACCTTCTTTATTTCAATGTCTCGGAGAAGCCAACATTCATACGCGATTTGCTTTGTTTCTATTATTATTGATTACTGGAAGTTCTCGACTGTGGACAACGACCACCTACTGAGGGCGAAGAAGCATCAGTGGTACGCCCAGGGAAGTATGTGGCCCAGGGACGCTCCCCAAATGCTGGATAATGGAAGATCGTTTGCCATGTTTGGCATTGAAAAGCGAAAGCAAAAAGCACTAGTGATGATATTTTTACTTTCGCGCACAGTGTTTGCAATTGACCAGTTTCGCGCCTACTATACCGTACAGAAAGTAACGTTTTCGTGGGTGGTCGTAGGAAAACGTGGATTACGAGTTACGAGGTTCTTGAACGTTTCCAGTACATTCGAGAACAAACACGGAGGAGTGGCGTAACTTCGAAATTGCAAGATTGCGACCGAGGCCGTAGGCCGAGAGGGAAGCAAGCACAAGGGGGAAAAACGCACTTTAGCCCCAAGGTGCATACAATGTTTTTTGCACTGGCTGGTGCAAGAAAATTTCGAGTCCTGGGACATTCAGGCGGAGGCGGTGCGCGGTTCTGGAATGGTCGAGAAAATCTAGAGATCGAGACGCGCGAATAAGACACATCTGTACAATTGGCGGAGGTGCAGTGATTCCAGAGCTTGCCAAAATACCCGCGAATGAATTGCCAGGCACTGCTGAAGCATTCTCGAAAAGACGACACCACTATAATACTTGAGTGCAGGATCGCCCAGGCGAGGGCAGATTTCAACTCACAGAACAGCGAGTTTATCAGCGACGCTTGTGATATCCAAGTGTGACAGTTTATTTGACTTATATTTAGAAGAATGCAGTAATAAACAGCGTGTTTAAACCTTCGTCCCTCAGTAATTATTATATAAGTACCCAACGCAAATTCGTAACAGTACTGGTAGCAACAATGACAGGTGATGATCGAGCAAAAGAAAAGTGCAATCGAAGGAACATTTGTGATTGATCTCGTACTCTATCAGTCCCTTCATATTGCTTTCAAAAATTACCGTCGTAAATTCTGTTGGGCCATCGTCCATGCATCGTGCATATTATTCTGCTGTGGTATAGACTTGTGGCTTCGCTGCAATTATGACGTATGTACGATTAGCGGTAAACATGTATGTAATTACCAATTAGTGGTAGTATGTGTGTACGCCGTATCTGAGCTGTGCACACGGTCTCGTTTAAGCGATTGTTGGGGGGTTCGGGGTTCGCACAAAAGGCGCATTCCCAAACGCCGCGCCGATACCCATCAGAGTCTCCCGCCTACCCCAGCGGCCCCCTGAAGTCTGTATCCGGTCGTCCTTTATCCTTGATTTGCCCCGCAATCCTATTAGGATAGCGTTTCTATAGGTGTGGAGCATTCATTGTGTGCGTGTATTTGTAACTTAAGTTTGCTACCAAAATAATTACGAGATAACAATAGGCCTTCTGTCCGTGCCCCTGCTGTCGATGTCCGTTATCAGAAACATATTGCTCGTAGTTGAGCTATGCCCAACTTTTGAGCGCCTGATGAAGAATAATGAACAAACGAGAGGATTTCAATGATGAGGTATATACCTATGTAATAAGTAGATGATATACTACATTTGGGTATAACGGTATTCCAATAAATAAGGCGTAGATTTTGAAAAAGGTCATATTACTTTTTCTTGTCTTCCTGTCCAAAACTGAATTTTGAGTTCAATTTCGAACATAGAGTTGCTCCTGAAAAATGTTCATTTAAGGCTCATTTCATAGGTTAAGTTGGTAGCGAAATGATTCATACGGCACCGCTAGGAAGTCGGCTGGATTTCAAAAATGTTAGCTGCTTGTTCTTGAATGCCAGTTTTGATTAGAGATTGATCGTAATCATCAAAACTGGCATTCAAATTTCAAGCGTCATCATCAGCTTGTCTTCTTTATCAATACAGTGAAACAAGCAAGAATTTGCTGTACTCACTTCAAACCCGAAAGAGACATATTTGATTCATTAGTTCCAACATCTTGGGGATTTCTTCAGACCGTACAGACTTTTCTGGAGCTTGCAAACGCGCTGACTGCCATCCTTGAATCTTTTAGGGTGTTGCATGTAGATCTCTTTTTTGATCACATCATGCAAAAAGGCAGTTTTTACATCCAATTGGGCCAGCTAAAGATTTTCTTCCCTGCGTAATTGCTGCAGAGCTACAGGGCTTGGAGTGTCTCTGTATGCTCTCCCGCTGACTGAAGCGTCTGATGACCAAACGAGCCTTGTATCGAACAACTTTCCCATCTAAACTGAGTTTTATTCGATAGACTAAACGATTTGAAATTTCCTTTCGGTCTGCTGGAAACTCTACAAGATTACAGGTCGAATTTTCTTCTAGAGAATTCATCTCCTCTTCCATTGCTTCTTTCCAACAAACTTGTTGGAATGAAACCAACCAACGAACCAGCCGACTTGGTGTTTTCAGGTTCACCCTATTCCGAAATTGCCGGTTCACGATAGATTTCTGCTTTTCTTGTGAAATTATTCTTGGTTCTGATTATGAGTGTTCAAGCAATGAATAATAGCCCAAGAAAAATAGATTTTGACCTCAAAAAAAATACTGTAGTCGTGAAAATCACAGGTTTTGTTCAGAATTTTGTGCTCTTTCCAAATTTTTGGTTTTCAGAAAAATCCCAGCGGAGGCTTTTTTTTAAAAGCTGTCAAAAATCTGAAAACTTTTAATTCCGAACAATTTCAAATCAAGCTCAATTTTTCATGAGATTTCAAGTGCACACAGTTATGTGGAGACTGCAAATGTTGAGAATGAACATACGAACAATTCTGAACCAAACACGATGGAAAATTTCATAGTTCTGTTGGAATATTCTGATTTTTTCTGTCAAATGTATATGATACAGGAAAAATAGTAAAAAAATCCGCTAAAACCTTGGAAAAAATATGGACGTCCTGAAAATTTTATATTCTGTTTAGAATTGAATGCCCTTCTACATACCTGAAATTGACAGAAATCCCACCCCGGGGTTTTAAGTTATTGGAGGGGGGGGGTGATCAGTTGCATCTCAAAATGGAGGGGATGAAACCCGTTGATCCATTGGATGCAGATACATCTCAATTCGACGCATCATATCTCGTTGATACCATTTTGGAACAAAAAGTGACGATCATTGTTGAGGGGGGGTCGTGGGAGGGGCGGAGCTCGGCTAGGTGATTCTTTTTGTTTTCCTGGTCATATATAACCGATCACGACAAGTTTGGTATTTTTTCCGACTGAATTGAAACTCCTGACCTCGAATCCGATGTGTAAATTTGAATTGAAACAAGTTTGAACAAGTTAACTTGAAAAAACTTGTTTTTTTCTTTGACAATTTTGACAATTTTTTTTTCACTGTTAGAGGTCTGAATCCCTAGAGAATAGTTCATGGTCCATTAGATTGAAGTGTCTCCTTTACGAAAGTCATCTACTCGATATACTATTTTGTTTCTGGATATTAAAAAATCAATTTGAACCTGTGAGTCGACCCGGCGCGGTTTCTACTAATAACCAGAACACTAAAACATGCGCTTGCAAATAAAAGTAGCTCAAACTATTGAACAAATAATAAATTATTTCTGAAAGTTCGAGGATCTCTGCAGAATTGAATTTGCTATAACATAAAACAAAATCGCTATGGATTGCTCTGCGGGGTTTTGAGTTTGAGCTATTTATATTTGCAGGTGCATGTTGTAGTGTTCTGGTCAGTAGTGGACACCACGCCGGATCGACTCACAGGTTCAAATTGATTTTTTAATATCAAAAAACAAAATAATACGTTGAGTGAATGATTTTTGTGAAAAAGACACTTGCATCTAATGGCTCTTGAAATATTTTTGAGGATTTCAGACCTCCAACAGTGAAAAAAAAAATGCGAAAATTGTCGAAGAAAAAAACAAGTTTTTTCAAGTTAACTTGTTCAAACTTGTTTCTATTCAAATTTACACATCGGATTCGAGGTCAGGAGTTTCAATTTAGTCGGAAAAGATACCAAACTTGTCGTGATCGGTTATATATGACCAGGAAAACAAAAAGAATCACCTAGCCGAGCTCCGCCCCTCCCACGACCCCCCCTCAACAATGATCGACACTTTTTGTTCCAAAATGGTATCAACGAGATATGATGCGTCGAATTAAGATGTATTTGCATCCAATGGATTAACGGGTTTCATCCCCTCCATTTTGAGTTGCAACTGATCACCCCCCCTCCAATAACTTAAAACCCCGGGGTGGGATTTTTGTCAATTTCAGGTATGTAGAAGGGCATCCAATTTTGAACAGAATATGAAATTTTCAGGACGTCCATACTTTTTCCAAGGTTTCAGTGATTTTTTTACTTTTTTTCCTGTATCATATACATTTGACCGAAAAAATCAGAATATTCCAACAAAACTATGAAATTTTCCATCGTGTTTGGTTTAGAATTGTTTATATGTTCATTCTCAACATTTGCAGTCTCCACATAACTGTGTATACTTGAAATCTCATGAAAAATTGAGCTTAATTTGAAATTGTTCAGAATCATCAGTCTTCAGACTTTTGACAGCTCTAAAAAAAAAGCCTCCGATGGGATTTTTCTGAAACCCAAAAATTTGAAAAGAGCACAAAATTCTGAACAAAACCTGTTATTTTCACGACTACAGTATTTTTTTTGAGGTTGAAGTGATATTTCAGCTAAAATTCCTGTACTATAAGCAGATGAATCGATTTTACCAGGTGTGCTTCTTTCTTTTTCGACTACAATATTCCATTTGGAAAACACGTCAAATAACTTCCCAGCATGATGAGCTTGTGGTGTGGTGGTTAGCGCGTTCGACTGCAACATCAGAGGTCGTTGGTTCGAGTCCCATTGTGGGCGCTCGGATTTTTGTCTCAAAACAAGCTCTTTGTGTGTCGCATAGCATGTTTGTTCAAGATGAGAAAACCATCCATATTATCCGATATCCAACAAACACGCCTTCCCTTTTGATCCCATTTTTCACGTTTTTCTTTTGGAGACCTATGTACAAAGCACTCAGTACAAAAAACATGAAACTTTTCCAGATGTGTACTTTTTTCCATAAACAGCTCAAAAAGTGTCTATCCATCAACGCTACTTGGCCCAGTTCGATTGAGAATATACACAGCAGCATGCACCGCTCCGGCCTTCAAAATTTGGGTACAATGGTTTGAGAGATTTTTTCTCAACCCAATTTACCCAAATTTTGCTAGAGGAGCCACCCCAGAACACTATGCCGTATTTCAGTCTGGAGCTTACAGACGAGTGATAGGCAGTCTTTGCCGTAGAAGTTCCGACAAGCCATGACGTTGCGTAATGTATAACAAGTAATACCGTCTGGTCTGGGTGACCAGTTTGAGCCGCTCATGACTCCGGGGCTAGGAGGCTAGCTCCTAGGGCATATACCCCTTTCAAGATGGTAATTTCCGAAGGCTAGCTCATGGGTTCGGGTTACGGAATTTAATGCTTGCGCACGGGGTCAGAGGAAGGAAAATCAGGAAACATGCAGTTTACAATGTATATTAACAACAAAAAGGTTACAACAAAATTAATTATACACCGCAAACTGTAACCGTTTCTAGCAGAAATGAAAGCCAATAAAATAAATAAAAGAAATAACAATAAATACTCATCCACTCGAGTGAAGCTCGCATTTCTTGATCCCTCCGTGTTCGTCGGCGAAGACATTGATCTTACTGGAAGACTGCCACGGCTAGGGGTCTCGGCTCAGCCTTCAGCCAGCAAAAGGATGGAAGTTTGGACGCCACCAGTGTAGAAGAAGCTGGAAGGACAGAGCCATGCGAGAGCCCTAACGGCACACTGGATCCACAGCCGGGCAATCCTCCAGCAAATCAGCTTCACCTAGAACACGGTACAGGGATCAGAAACAAAAACACATTTCCCCAAATTTATACCCCACCTAAATTTAGAATATATTGCCGAAAAGTGAATTGCCAAATAACAACAAATAATAACCATAAAAACCCAATAACCAATTTAACCAGACCGATGGTAGCATGCATGTACCGTACATATTATAAAATGTCACTTAGCTTAGGTCGTCGTGCCGTGGAGGACGAGGCCAAACAAAGGCCGATTGACTCCAGGCCGGCACAGTGACGCGGCGTACGTCTGCGGTCTGAGGGCGTACGAAATCACGACGCATTTCTTGTCGGGCACAGGGGCGATGTCGTACGGCCTAGGCGTAGGGCTTACAGATGACGGAGCGAGACAGGTACGCAGTGCAGACTGCAGAGTCGCTGGAACACTGCTCCAGAAGCGAAGCGGCAGCAGTGACAGCCAGTGGTGACAGACTGACAGCAGACGTCAGATGACGGCAAAACTGCTATCGAACGGATACCACTGACGAAGACGGGTCTCAGGAAACGTGGTGAAGGAGCGACAACGATAACAGGAACGGAGGAAACAGGAACGGAGGATGAACTGGCTATCGGAGACGATGATGGACTCGACGGCGGAGCAGTCGAACGGGCCGGAAACGGACTGTTGGCTCGACGCCGGAGGTGACGATGGTCTCGACGATGGTAGACATCTTAGACGGAGACGACGAGGACTGGCCGGAGCGGCATCACGACACGCCTCTGGGCGCTTCTACTCGAGCATTTTTCGATGATGATTCTCGTTCGAACTCAGAAAACGTCACTCTCCCAAAAAAAAATAACCAATTTCACCCCTCGCAACGCTCCTTTTTCTCCGCCCACTCCATTCCGTGAATTTTAAACCGTTTGACAAGATGTTGTTACCGTCTGACTTCCAGGGTGGATTTTTGGAAGCCATTTACCCTTTGCTGGAGAAAGGGAATGGTCCAGCCTAAGCTGAGGAACAAAACCATTACGGCGAAAATGACCGGGCTAGCTCACAGGGCGGAATTTGACGATGACGATTTGACACTAGGCAATATGCATTCTACAGGCACTGGGTGTAAAAATAAAACGCTTAACACAGCTCAGTTCAAGTTTCACAGATATAATGAACCTATTTCTTTTTACCATATTACATTACTAATTTAAGAAAGTTAGACTACGAGAAAAATTCTAGCTAAGATTCGGCTAGTCCGAATGTTAATGTTTAAATGAAAAGCACAAATGACTTGCCGGAGTGAAATTCCACCCAGTCGACGGCGGTCCAGCCTCCTACGAGGTTCGGGGTACTTGCTCCTGGTTGCGCTGCCACAGGCGGTCCTCCAGCCGGCGTCCCGTGCTCCCGGGGCACTGGTGAGTCGGCTCGGTTGCAAGTGCCAGCCGGAAATAAGCGTGTTGTTGTTCTGGGCGCCACGACTCAAATTGCGCTAACCGAGCTGTTGTGTTGATTCCGTGAGCCGTCGGAATGTGCCCCCCAGGACGCACGAGACAGCGCCATGGCGAACCCCCTGCAACAAACACCACACAGAATGTACAGTAATGTGACAACAAAACGGCATGGGTGAATCTCACATAAAAATATATATGGCACTACTACTAATTTACTAGGCAACTAAAATCGTCCACAGCATTGACGATGCTGGGGCGAAGCGAAATTACAGCTACAACAGGCCAGGCGGCCGTACTACAAGCGAAAGCATTTACGAAATTTAATGCACATGACGTGATAGGTTATGTTGACGCTGTCACTGCTGTCAGATCAAACAATCTAACAGACCAGACGTCAGCTGTCATGGCTACCAACATAGTGCAACTACAAAACCAAGCGGGGCATTCGAATCTATGTTTTTTTTCTAGCATAAAAAGACAGAACAGATGCGACGAATGAAAGAACCACCGTTTTTCTACAAAACGGAGCCCCCTCGACAGGCGTGTAAGCAAGCCAGCTACAAGCTTGAACAATATTAAATGAATGGACTTAGCTCTTTTGATAGGCGGAATGGGGCAACGCCATCATTGTGTGAAACGGAACTCTACAAGGCGATAGCTTATGGTTTGCGCCCTCGATGCAGGAATGCAGGCGTAGAAGCAGGTGCGCCCATCTCCAGAGCGTTGTCCGGTGCCGGTGAACGTTGACAATGTCATGCGGATTACATGACGGATTCCGGAATGGAGCTATAGCGGTGTCTTGCCTTGTTCGGGCATCGATGAGGCTTTTACTGGGTTGTTCGGCGCGATGCTGGTCGGTGTTCGATGCAGAATTCGAGCAGGAACAAAGGTGGACAACCTTGCAGGCATCAAGCGTCCGACGTGGGCGACTGGTCTACTGACGTCTGTCAGCATGACCCTGCAGAGGCACCAAAGCAGCGGCGATCGACGGCAGGCGGTGGCGATTCGGCCCGATGACGGTGGCTGGTGGCCGGTGAGGAAAATACATTTTCCGGCAAGGTCATGGTGAATGGGTCTCAGGCCCGCAGGCGGTGAGCCCCCTCCGTCTGGTGGCCTACACAAGATAAAAATCCGCATAGAAGCGGGCTCCATTTTCAAACGAGCAATTGGACTCACCCAAGGTGTGCACGAAAAGCTGCACCTCTGACGACAATGCTTTACTCTGCCATGTGGTCACTCTAACTTCTGGCGCATAAAAAAGATATAAGGCTTCACCGTGCCTTTTATATGTTCGGTGCCGGCGATTTTCTCCACTTTTTCTAGCTAGGTGATAAACTTCGTTTTTCACGTACCGACGAGAACTTGCGCGGAACACAATCCCAGTTGCCAACACAACGACCAAAAAGAACCAAGTCAGGTCCGGCTTCAACCAAAATTTGGGCCCTCACTCGATCAGAAAATCGAGGCCGTAACAATGTACTTAGCTAAATATGCTACCAGCCAATGCATCAATCTGCCTCCTCCAGTCCAATCTACCATCAATCAGTTATGGTGTCTGGATTCTGGATTCCATTGTGGATGCCATTTGGGGAGTTGGTGGAACATAGTTTCACTTGGCACTTAGGCCTCATTATTATTGGGCCCATTGTATCCCTCTCCCAGACCAGCCGGACTCTTCGAGCCGCAATGTGGTGCCTGGATGTTTGATGGTCGGTCCATCCAAGCACTGGGACCGACAAGCACACGGTTGACCTAGACTCTGTCTTTCACCCCCGGACCGCAGGTGCAGTTGTCCGATACGTCCACGCTCCCTGCGCCTGTGTGCCTGACTTCGTCTGCCTCCCGATCACGCTGCCGATTTTCCTCTACAAATTTCCGTACCGCCGGCTGGAGGCATGTATACTCGGAGGGTTTGCCTAAGACCACCCGAGGAGGAGTTTCAGACCGGCTTCGAATCAGATGAAAGACGCCTTGTCTCCCATCCAACTCTTGGCAGCGGCCAACGTTGCTGCAGTCAAGTTATCACCCGACTAGAGTGGCCTACTACACGCTATGCTCGCCGCGATCTTTCGCAAGCCATACCCACTAAACCATCTTCTCATGCGGTCTGGTGTTTATCCGTCTATCGGCACCGCGCTAGTATTACGCTTCAATGGACGGCTGGCATGTGATGTTCACTTCACGTCTACAACAGCTTCTCGCGCTATCTTTCCGCTTCTCCTTTCTGTTTCATTGTGAAACAAATGAAATCTGTCGCTACGTTCCACTATCTCATGAACAAAATTGTCGATGGCAATTCTTTCTCCTAGTTTCTCTTCGAGTCCCTCTCGCTGCCTTGTAGGTAAGACCTGAAAACCTCTAAGACACTCCTCTGATCCCATATGTCTCTAAACTTTCCAACGAGAATGTCATGTCGCACAGAGTCGAACGCCTTTGACAGATCAACACTGAGTAACATTGGCCGCATTCATAAGTCACAACAGTTGTGGAACTGTTACCGATTTGTCCTGTGAACGGTGCGCTACATTTCCGCTCCGCTCGGAGCGGACGGCCATGTTTTGTAGCGGCTCGGAAGTTCGCTACATTTTGGTAGCATAGTGAGCGATAGGAGTGGGAGGTGGAAGAATGAGAGAAACGTTAAATTTTGATGTTCGCAAGTGCCATTCTGACATTTTATGGGTTCAAGAGTGTTGTTCGGTGCTGTTTACCTTGCGTGCTGTTTTGAATTTTTGAAGATTATAAGTTTTTTCTCAGCTAATGTGAATCGCTTGTTAAATATAGACCATCGAGCTATAGCACTGGGTGAAATTCTCCAAGACCAGATTATATTTTCGGTTATTCTTGACGCGGCGCTGGATGTGTCACCGCCAGTCACCGCTACTTCCAACAATGCGTTCGTAAGACGCCAACAGTTCCGAAGGAGCGTAGCGGTAGCTGCTCCCGTCTTATGAAAGCGGCCATTGTTTCTCGGGATTCGTTCAATGATACGATTATTTTTGTGAGCGCATTATAGTGGGAGCGGTACGCAAAAGCATACCGCATTTTGGAGTGCAGTAACGAGATTTTGCATGGGCGTACTTTATACCAAAACAAGCGATTTGACCCGCAGCACTCGATATTTCGTCCCTTAGGGGGCCAATGGGGGCCCTCCAAGTTTTCAAGATGCAAGAACTTTCACAAAATAATCATTGAGTATCGTCATGTATGTCATAAGTAAAGCTTACGGGTCTATTGAAAATGTTTTCATCAAATGTCGTCGTGTCCAATTCATTCTTCACATTTGAAAAAAAAATTCTTTCGCAGAGGTCAAAAAAACTGTTTTTATTTTTTCTGCTGTGCAAGGAAACGATAAATTCATATGTTTTGTTGCGTTCCCAACTAAATCGTGTTCCGTAAGCCCAAATATGAAGACAATTTTTTCGCAGTATCATTTTCCCAAGAAGAGGTGACCTCTTCAGTACACTTTTTTCAACAGCATTTTTCTCAATGTTCTTAGTGGATAAGACTGTCAATTTTCGCTGATATGAGAAGCTTGAACTCTTTTCTTAGTAATTTCCATGCAACATGGCTTCAAAACATACAAGAGAGCCCTAAAACTTTTTTTCTCTGCTGGGCCGTTAAATTTTTGGCATGTTGATTTTGTAGTAGGGGAGACGCGCAAATAAATAAGATCTAGTCTAGGCGAATAATGAGGTGCCCTTTGGGCAGGTGCTCGAAATACAAACACGTGTTGAGTGTTTTATGGTGTTTATTATAATTGATTCTCCTAGGCTACGTTGCTGCTTAAATAGGTATAATAATGGTACAAGAATGTGCTGACATATCATACTTGCACGAGGTTATTAAGTAGGTCACTACACCTCCCCTTTTGGGAGTATGATGCATACCTGTCAGGGAATGCATCATTCTTACCCTTTACAAACTAAAAATTCAATTAGAAAAACAAATATTACATCGATAAATCTTATTTCTAAAAAAATAACGCATGTTTGCAAATAATTTTATTTCTTAAAGCTACTTCTGTCGATGTAAACAATAAATTACAAATGCTGATTCATTAAAATTCTTACAAATATTCCATCATAGTGTCTTTCAAAATAAATAGCCACATAATGAAATACCTGATAAATTTGAATCTGGAAAAATTCGAACACCAATTCAAACTGAAAAAAAAAACAAACACAGGGAATAGATAGCTTGTTTGTTTTCACTTGAAATTAACAAAGCATAATAATAAAAAAATGTTACAATACAATATAATAAAAATTTTCCTTTTTCGAGGTGAGGGAAAACCTTTTCATTTAAAACTTCACTGCAATAAAAATCCATGTCAAAGAGTATTTTGCTAAATTTTTTCAGGATAATTGGATAAAATCATCGTAAGAGATAAAAATCATAATAACAGCGCGAAATTATTAAGGTTTTTACGTTTTACAGTTGATGAGACGCCTTTTTCTTCTATCTGAAGGCATTTATATACTTCATATATTTCTTCTTTATGCTGAAGCTTCTTTTTTCCATAATTCATCTTTTATTCTTCTCACCGGTCAAACCTGATTAGCATGTCCTAAGTCAATACTAACTCTAGTGAGTTCTAATAGTAATTCACTTCATTATTACTTCATATTCTGTCGCCGGAACTTCCTGGATATCAATGAGATTTTGACTATCACAAACGACGTATTATTATTCATAGCATATTCATAGCAAAATTTATTTTTCAATCAACTTTTCAGATTTTATCACTTTCTAGTCTATTAAATTATAGACGTTCGATTTTTCAATTTCATTTGACATGATTTACTAGGGTTTAGGTAATTATTTCGTCATTATTAATTATTATTCATCTTAGACAACTGAAGTTTCCAGTTCTCGGGAAAAAATCTAAAACACCTAAATTACCTCTATATTGTAGAAAAAAAAAACGCTAAAAAATAATAATAAGTTATTGACTCTAAAATAATGCTTCCGTTGCACGATTAAATGTTCTCGTTCTACTCACATATAGTTCATTGGCATAAGGTTTCTAGTATAGTTGCACATTTTTCATAATAATTAGTTCGTCACAACACGGAAAATTTCGAGGAAAATCTGCTGTCTGCGGAGCTGCTGCTGCTGCTGTTGTCAATGGAGCATCTACAGAGTGGGTGGTACTGTAGATGGATCGCTGTTGGAATCGCATCTCAAGGAGCCTCTACTAGGGATTGGGTTCCTTTTCTTCATTGGGTCCATGGTCCATGGTCCGCTCGGTTTATTCTACACATACGTCTGATTCGGAGGGCGGTTTCTTGATGAACCTTGGAACTTCGTATAATGGCCCTGGTCGTTGCAAAAATTTTCTTCGATTGCGTGCCGGTTGGCACCCATTATTGGCTTGGTTTATTTGCCATTTTTCACGAATTATTCACTTTCAGTTTTCATCTTCTTAGGATCCTTTCACTTGACTTTTTCAGGAACTTTACGTCACGGTCGCCATGAGGTGCCCTTTGGGCAGGTGCTCGAAATACAAACACGTGTTGAGTGTTTTATGGTGTTTATTATAATTGATTCTCCTAGGCTACGTTGCTGCTTAAATAGGTATAATAATGGTACAAGAATGTGCTGACATATCATACTTGCACGAGGTTATTAAGTAGGTCACTACAATAAGTTCTACCGGAAAATATACCTACTTACACCTAACGACTCTGCGTTTTGTTGTACTGCAATAAAACACGTCATGGAAGAATATTTTCTGTTGAAACCAAATCGCCTGTGCCTGCAGCCTGGATTGAATACTGGTCCGCGTCTCTCCTACTATAAAATCAAAATATTGTAAGTTGGACGGCCCAGCAGAAAAAAATTTTTTTGGGCTCCCTTGGGCGTTTTAGAGTCATGTTGCTTCGCAACCACCAGGAAAATAGTTCGAGGTCTCCATTCCTGCAAAAATTACGAATGATATCCAGTGGGGACATAGAAAGAAATGCTCTTGGAAAAGAAGTACTGAAGAGGTCACCACTTCTTTGAAAAATACCATTACAAGAAAAATTTCTTCATAATTAGGTTCAGGGAATGCGATTTAGTTGGGAACGCAACAGAACATATGAATTTATCGTCTCCTTGCATAGAAAAAAAAATAAAAACAGTTTTTTTGACCTCTGCCAAAGAAATTTTTTTTCAAGTGTGAAGAATGAATCGGACACAACGACAATTGATGGAAATATTTTCAATAGACCCACAAGCTTCACTTATGACATACATGACGATACTCAATGATCGTCATGTGAAAGTTTTTGCATCTTGAAAATTTGGAGGGCCCCCATTGGCCCCCTAAGGGACAAAATATCGAGTGCTGCGAGTCAAATCGCTTGTCTTGGTATAAAGTGTGCCCATACCAAATCTCGTTACTGCACTCCAAAATGCAGTATCGATGTGTTTTTAGGTGTGTACCGCTTGCACTATTATAAATCTACTCACTTTGTCACTGTGACACCAGGCCAAAATTAATCAAATCAGTAGGTACACTCCGTGTCAAAAGCTTGGTACGCGTTTTTAATGGCCAATAGTGGCAATTCTGTAAAATTTAAACACCCCTTAAAATTTTTAAAGGCACTGGTTACCTAGGAACGATCAGAAATTGGCTTTACGATTGGCTGATTTTCTTTTAACGGCCTTTAAATTTTAACGGGTTTGATACAGAATCGCCACTGATGACTGTATTTACACTGCCAAAGATCGTACGATATTCGTATAGGTACGCAACCAACTTACTGTTGCTTCAGTGTGAGAGCTAGTCAAAATAATATTGCCTATTGATTATTGCCGGTTGCTAGTTGCTGCTTGCTGATTGCTTCAGTGGGAGATCCGCCTTAAGGCGGTTGCGTACGAATAACGTACGATCATGGAGGGTAGAGATAAGGAGACTACACGGCCAGCACGGCCTGCTCAAAAGTGGTTTGTTTCTATGTAGCAGAGTTTTTTCAGGCCTGAGTAGAACACCCGCGCTGCAGCGGAGAATTATGTGAGCTTGTTGCGGGCTACTAGACCCATGTAGGAATTCAAAATTTCAAAACCGTTGTCATTTTGAAAATTTCACACGCCACAACTTTGTCTCTGTTCTCTGCTTGTTTTCCGCCAGTTCCTATCGACTTCCGTTCATCTTTGTTCAACTTTCGTTCCGTTCTGTTACATATTGTATTCGAGTTTACGTTCTGTTGAGTTCTTTCGTGTTACTTAGGTGCCTTCGGGCGAGCCTTCGGGCCTCAATTTGTGTTCTGTTCAAACTTCGGACCGAGGTCCAGACTATTCTTCTGTATACGACGAATAATGTCGTACTGTGTTGTGCCTGGCTGCAACACCGGCTGTGGCAGTGTAAAAGCTTGGAATAAAAAAAAAATGTTAAAAAGAATCCCAGCTTATTCCGACCTCGTACGGTAAGTCTTAACCAAACTATAATGATTATTTCTTAACAATAAGGATTCTGATCAGAATTGCCATAGATGTAGTGAGCCATTGAATAATACCTACACACCTATTTGCTTTGTTCAAGGATGAAATGCTTAAGAATTGGGGAAATGCAATTTAGACAAATAAACGCCTAGACTCCAGAATCTTGTTTGTGAAAAACACTTTCTGGACAGTGAAATTGAACGGTTTTATTCAATCAAACTTTTGGATGGAACAGAATGTAAAATAAAAAGAGGCATCCCAAAGTTGAAAGAGAGTGCAGTACCTACAATTTTTTCAATTCTGACGCGACAAGAACCAAAGCGTAAATACGAATCTCCTGCACAGGAAGAGATCGGAGTGCCACTAAAAAGAAGAAAAATTAAATGTAACGAAACGGACGTGAAGCCAATGGATAACAACCAAGATAAGACAGTCCTTCAGGGGCTGGAGAGCCAGTTTAAGGAACCACAAAACCAACTCCCTCTTATTGTTCCCTGTCAGTTTTATCAGCGAAGCGCACCTTCATCACTGCATCACCATTTGCAAGAATTCGCAAAAGAAGATTTAGAATTAATTTCGTTACCTACAAAGTACTGGTTTTCTTGCCTTGTAGGTGATAAAATTGGGTTTATATGTTTGGAAACCTGACGCATCCCGTAGCTTGAAACGAGTGAAAACTAAAAGTGAAAACTCATTCAAATAATTTTTCAGAGATTCATTGGTCTTATGCGAAATTGCTGTGGGTGCAATGACCATCCTGATCCAACCTTATTCATACAAATGTATCGTCTGGTGTTCACATATTCTCTATGTAAACCGCCAAAAGGCAGTAATGTCTAAGGTGGAGATACACTAGACGTCTTATTATCTCTAAAAGACATCAGACGATGCAGAACAAAAATCTCAATGGGAAGGACAGCTCGATACAATTTTAGATCAAGGAACAGATTTACCAAGCCTGTCTGAGGCATTACCCCTTCTTGAGAGTGACAACACAGAAAACCTTTACGATTATCTCCTGAGCTATATCGCTGGATACGTGGCAAGAAAGGCTCAACGCTTTGCCACATTCAGAATCGGGAAGAGTTCCACAATCTGCACAGAATGCATGACCAGGCTACAGTTTTCCTCTGACTGTACAGTACCTGAGAGGCACAGGCTCATCCAACTGAAGAGCAAGGGATACCTCATTCACCCATCCCAACCATTATTCGACCTCATAGCGACTCTAGAAAAGGCTACTCTTGCAACGTTATCTGCAAATGATGGTAATGCAGAGACTCTTTTTGAAATAACCGAGAAAATCAACAGTCTATGCTATCCTCCATACGTACGATCTTCAACAGTGTAGGTACCTACCTATGACTGTGATCTGTGAGTGACAGTATGGTAGACGACAACGATTCTTTAAAAGAAATAATTATTATGTGGTGGGCCACTGGTGGCTTTAGAGGAGCAGGAGGCAAATTAGAGGCACTGGATTGATCCTGCTTGTGCATGGCATGTGCAGAGCTGTGATAGTCCATGGGGCCAATATTTATGTCAAGGAACTTGAAGCGGTATGATACTAGAAATTACTTCATCACCCTGGTATCCTGCTAGTGCTCGTATTGCTCAACTTCTGCCGCGATATATCGGCTTTTGATATGCAGGAATATCGCCGGCAATGAAAATCGCAGCAACAGACAATAATTTCTTGAAAGCGATATCGTATTGCTTCAGTATGAGACCTTCCATTCGATGTCATAGGAAATGCCTTCAGCAATAATATTGCCGGTTGCTTATTATTGCTAGTTGTTGCTTGCTGATTTCTTGCAGGATGGTGCAATTCTCCAAAAAAATAACATTTCATAACCGCTCTGTTACGCGGTTATTGCCTAAGCAACAGTCAATGTGCGACAGGATTTTACGTTACAGAAGAGGGCGATTACAGAATGTTATTTTTTACAGAATCGCACTATAAAGTCGTACTTTACTCCCGCAAAGGGGGAGTAAAATTGTTCTTTACGTTGTATGGCACTTGCAGCATGGTGTCCTTTTGCTTTATGTGGAAATCATGACAAATGCCACACATAGGTATGTGATAAGTATTTAATTATTGCTACACGAGATGATGATAACGTTGACTATTGCATTGTCGTGCGCGTAACGTATAACACCAACAGCGGCATCAGGTGAGTTTGTCGTCACGGTTCGGTTCGGTTACGGTTCGGACCGCAGTTGGAGTGTTTGGGTGATAGGCCCCGGCCACATTGCATGTTTCAGCACCAATGCCAGCCAGTGTATGCAAACACGACGCGCACACACCCACACATACACACATTCCTTCGATCTGGATGGGCTGGCTGGCAATCAGAGAGTTACCTGCTGCGTAATCCCGAGCACGTGCCGCTTTTCCATACCATTTGGTGGCGGCGGCGGCGTCGGCATTACCATGCGAGCAGCATCGCACTACATGCCATTTGAATATATCAATTAGGACCCCACACCTCCGCCGCCCACTCCACTCGCCCGTTAATTCACTTATGCGCTACACTCACACCCATGACGTCTTGGAGAGTTTTGCGAGAGCAGGCGATATCAGGAAGGGGTTGGAGGTGCCCCTGGAAGCGCAATTGCATGGGTGTATCTATTAATAAACAATTATGATGATTATACAGGGTGGTCCTCGTTTTATGTCATTAAATTCAAGGATCAATAGAAAATGAAAAATGAAGGGGACTTTCTCCAGAAAACATATTTGAGAAATGCCTAATAACAGAGATACAGCCCTTCAAAGTTGGAAATAAATAATCGTTTTTTCCGCATAACTTTTGAACCGTTCAACCGATTTCATTCAAAATAGAACCAAAGGTTTACTGAAATTATCCCCTGTCGAACAATCATAACATGTTCCATAAAAAAGTTTCAGGGGCTTGGACATTAGAGGGTGACCCTACTTTTCCCCCCTTATTTTTCACCCTCCTAGTTATTTTTGGAAACTGTTCATAATTTTGAATTCTACATTCAATTTTGAAGAAAAAATCACTGTTGCAAAATTTTGATTAGAGGCTTCGTTAAGGAGATATTTGGGTTTGAAACTTTGGGAAACATCCCGGAATCGCCACTTTCCAGAACCCAAATTGTTTTTTTCTTGAAAATTTCCCGTGTTTTGGAAAAAATGGTGGTTTATCAACTTAGAAATCATAGAAAACCTATTTCAGCTGAAAAATCATGAGTTTCTTTGGATTTTAATTTTTAGACCTTTGAAAGTGGCGATTCCGGGATGTTTCCCAAAGTTTCAAACCCAAATATTTCCTAAACGAAGCCTCTAATCAAAATTTTGCAACAGTTATTTTTTCTTCAAAATTGAATGTAGAGTTCAAAATTATAAACAGTTTTCAAAAAAAACTAGGGGGGTGAAAAATAAGAGGGGAAAAGTAGGGTCACCCCCTAATGTCTAAGCCCCTGAAATTTTTTATGGAACATGTTATGATTGTTCGACAGGGGATAATTCCAGTGAACCTTTGGTTCTATTTATAATCAAATCGGTTGAACGGTTCAAAAGTTATGCGGAAAAAACGATTATTTATTTCCAACTTTGAAGGGCTGTATCTTTGTTATTAGGCATTTCTCAAATATGTTTTCTGGAGAAAGTCCCCTTCATTTTTCATTCTCTATCGATCCTTAAATTTAATGACATAAAAGTCTGACCACCCTGTATTCCTTGGATTTTCAAGAAAATGAACTGTTGTATACCCGGACACCGGACAGGTTTGCGCGATTTCTAAGATCACCACTATACGGCTGCGCACACATCAACCCAATGCACGATGATAGATGAACAGCCACCCTGTTCAACGCAAGTACCAGGGAGCAAAAATCAGCTCATTAAAGAAATAATTGTTCATAGACTGGAAACTAGCTTAAAACGATCTGTGTACAATCCATTCCAAGCCTAAAAAAACCACAGCTGGCCATGAAAAATTTGAGTTCTGTTGGTGTCCCTGATTTTTCATGTGTGATGTCATCTTGATAGAGGTTACGTTCAAATTTGTGTCCGTTCAATAATAATAATAATAATAATAATAATAATTTCGTCTTTGTTACGGCGAAGTCTAGCCAATGGCTACTCTACTTAACCGTAAATGGTTTGCCATGAAATTTTTCCCTAAGGGTGGTCGAGGTGGTCCGGGATGTGCGGACAAATGTGGCCGGCTAGCTCGGGGGTGGATCCGAGTTTTCTCCCTATCTTGGACCGAAGTTCAGGGAGTATAGGGCGCCAGGGTCACTGTGCCACAATATGACGATTGTCGATGTGACCCAAAACGACAAACAAACTTCACCTCTTGAAGTTCAGATAACCAAAGGAAAATCACGAAAACACAATAATACGCGCGGGATAAAAGAATAAACGTTGGTGTATTTGGGGAGAGTCGATGGAAAAACGAATTACACAAATTTACAGTTGTGAGATCAATAATCAATCTGTCCAAGTACTTGAAGAGTACCGGAAAGTGAGAGAAAAAATACAAGTGTGAAGCACAAAAATACAAAGTGTGAAACACGAAAATACAAAGTATGAAGCACCAACTACAAGTACCAAGTAGTTGTGAATGAAATGAATCAAGCGGGCGAAAGTGTTAGTTAAAGTTTGGTCCTATAGCCAGAGTGAAATAAATAAGCCACTCTGGGTAACTTCTTTGCTTCGTCCGCGACTGACGTAAGACAAGAAATTAGAATGGGCGCTACCTACAACCCGGTGGTGAAAACAACGTTAGGGGAAAAACCGCGGCCAACTAAATTCGTGCACGAAATTATCGCCTACTGCTCCCTATTCTATGGAACCAGCCGCAATCTAATTCTTAGACGTTTAGGCGTACAGACGTAAACAAGAAAATCGTTATGAACCCGTGTTTAGATTTTACTTTCGCGCTTTAACTAAAACCAGCAACGCACGGTACAAAACTCGATGATAACTTGATTGCGTACTTAATTTCGTTCACACATACAAATACATAAAATGATAAAAGGAAATAAATGACACTAGGGTCACTAGGCTTTCTTTATTCTCTTCTTTCAGTCTCTTATCTGTGCCCTGGGTTTCCACAGGTAATCTTTGTAGCCAGCACTACCGACAATCTCTGCGGCCAAAGGCTCGTGGACAGCCCGAATAGGTTCGTGGAAATGAACGACAGTCCCAGTCCACAACACAACCACGGCACCAGAAGAAACAGCGCTTATACAGACCCAGCCAAGAGCGACAGTAAAGGAGCGGAGATAAAGGTGAAGATACTTGTGAAAATATCCAAGAACAAGAACAAGGAAAGCCTAGAGAAAAAGAAAAGCCCTAAAAGAAAAGAATTTCACCACAGTTCAGCACTGGGTGACACATGCACGGGAAAATAACTTAGGTACCCTCGATGGGCTTTCTTCAAAGGATTATTCAAATTGACCCTGCGAAATGACCCTGCTTCTGCATTTTGTGATACTGCAATGAAATTTGGCATATGCAAACTACATGAAATTTCAAGTGATTTGACCCGCAGCACTCAAAAATTTGTCCATTAGGGGGCCACTGGGAGCCCCTCAAAATTTCAAGATGTCAGAACTTTTACCATGCACCATTCAGTACTGCCCTATCTACCGTACAGGACTTGAAGAACTTTGTTCTTGACCATCTTAACATTTTTCGTCATGTCAATTCCATTCTTCTCATAGAAAAAAATTTATTTCTTTGCCTGGTCAACAAATTTAAAAATAATTTTTCTTTGGACCACAGATAGATTGTTGAATAGTTTTTGTGTGGTCATCGATGAATCCGCATTCCCTTGATCCATTTATGGAAGCAAAACTTTTGCAGCACTATTTTTTAACAAAGAAGTGACCACAACTTACCATTATTTTCAACATTACCTTTTTCAATGTTTTATCCTGGTAAGTATGATTATTGTTATACTAATATATAGCTTGAAGTTTTCTTCAACGGTGTGGATGATGAAAAGCCCTCAGATTCCACCTGGAAGCCGTACATAATAATTTTTCTGGAAGGCCGTCAAATTTGGGATTTTGGATTTTCTACCGGAAGCAGCCAAAATTTCAATACACACCACTCCGCCCGAGAGCACCGGTTTCGGTATTTTCGCATCAACTTTTTATTTCAGTATTACTAAATGCAGGATTGTTAGGCGTGAATATCGTTTCCCGCTAGAGTGAACCGGTGGTCTCGGGCGGAGTGATGTGCGTTGACATTTTGGCCGCTCCCGCTAGAAAATCAAAAATGCCAAATTTGACGGCCTTGCAGAAAAATCATTATGACGGCTTCCAGGTGGAAGCTGAGGCCGTTTTATCATCCACACCGTTGAAGAAAGCTTCAGGCTACACGCAGAGAAAAGAGTAGCACACTTAATCACAATTGTGAGAATTTCTTACGTAAATTGTGTTAAAAAAAGGGACATAAACAAATTGTGGCAAAACTGACCATGATTTTGTTTGTGTTCGGATGTGACAAATATCGCTCCACATTGTTGGAAAAAGTACAACAGAAATATTACTAAAAACTGCAGCAAAAATATCTAACAAATGCCAACAAACAGCTATAAATCATCATACATAGTTGTGGTATGAATGCCAACAATGTTGCTTTAGGTTTCGAACCTTTTTGTAACTGAATTTTCAACTTTTGTGTTAAGGATTTAGTGTAAATCTCACTACAATCTTGTGGAACAGCTGCAAATAAAACGTGGCCGACAGTACACCAAAATAGTTCGCAAAAACGCAGCAGTTTATTGTGGAATGTATTACAATAACTACTTTTTTTTTTTATAAAAAAAAAATATATTGCTAAAACAGTCTGGATTGAATTCAAACAAAATACATAAAAAATCAGTTTATTTCATGATCAAGGAAATTGTACAAAAGTTTTTTTGAACATAAGAGCGATAACATAAAATATATATCAAGAAATACATAACAATAAATAGAAAAACAAAGAATAGTTTTATATACAATGTCTCAAGGAAATGAAATACAAATTTTGATTTTTGGATAACATGGAGGGCTGAAAATCATCAATCAATCAACTTACTTGCGAAACTTTCTCTGATGGCGTCCAGGAGGTCCCATTCGGCAAGCTTGGCCTTCACGAAAGGATCAAGTGACTCCATGATGAAACAAACCATGCACAAACCAAAATCCTGCACAAGCTTGCACGATACCATCCACCACAGGAGATCCACCATGAAGCTCATAAGGAAAATGGAGCTTTTTGCATCCGCGCTACTCGATTAGGATCTACTTTTCATTACAGATCAATCACAGGGTAGAAAAGCATCATTACCATATATGGTTAACGCGCCAAAATACGTAAATTGTACTGTTTGCAACTATTGTGGTAAAATTTACTACAATTGTGATAAATTTTACTGCAACGTTGCGATAGATTTCTACTTCACCTTTGTAATGAAACTGCAATATTTATGGAAAATATTCAACATTATTAACAGGTAAATTTCACCACACTCAGTTGTATTCCGTTCCAGTTATTGTTTTGAAAATCGTTGTAGTAAATTCTAAAAGAATAATACGATATAAAATTATCTCTATACGTAGCAATATTAGCAACACTTGAAAGAATAAATTGCTACATGTATTTTTATAATGATCTCTTGGAGCTTTTTGTAGCTATTTTAGGGATTCCTATAATAAGTTCTATGCCACAATTCTTTGACTCTGTCTGCTGAAACATTCTTGGCCAAAAGTCAAGTAAATGTTGTAGAACATACAGGAAAGTGATTTAATACAACGTTGTAGTAAAATTCTTGAACAAATTTTTCTGCGTGTACATATTAGTATAACAATAATCATACTTACCGGGATGAAACATTGAAAAAAGTAATGTTGAAAACAATAGTGAGTTGAGGTCACTTCTTTGTTGAAAAAGAGAGCTGCAAAAGTTTTGTTTTCATAAATGAATCAAGGGAATGCGGATTTATCGATGACCACACAAAAACTTTTGACCAATCTATTTGTGGTCCAAAAAAAAATAATTTTCATTCTATTGACCAGGCAAAGAAATTATTTTTTTTTCTATATGAAGAATGGAACTGACTTGACGAAAAATGTTAAGATAGTCAAGAACAAAGTTGTTCAAGTCCTGTATGGTAGAAAGGGCGGTACTGAATGGTGCATTGTGAAAGTTCTGACATCTTGAAATTTTGAGAGGCCCCCAGTCGCCCCCTAATGGACAAATTTTTGAGTGCTGCGGGTCAAATCACTTGAAATTGTATGTAGTTTGCATATGCCAAATTTCATTGCAGTATCACAAAATGCAGAATCAAAAAGCGTACCGTTGCAACTACAGGAAAGCTGTGAGCTGACCACTTCTTGAGTGTATTAAGTGAAGCTACAGAGCCAATGCATATTGATATTGGACTCGTGATAGGTGCTTAGAAATCTTAGAATCTCGTATGGGCTAAATCACCTATAAATCTAATAACACCTAATCAGGGGTGCGATTCTCGAGTTATTCGAATGATTTTTTTGTATACGGATCTCCTTGGTTTCGTGTGCATTTGGGCTGTCAAAAAGGAGAATTCGCATACGAAAACTTTTCGAACACGCTCGTGAGTTATTCGAATGATTTTTCGTATACGAAGCTCCTTGGTTCCGTGTGTATTTGGGCTGTCGGAAAGGAGAATTCGCATACGAAAACTTTTCGAACACGTTTTGAGAATCGCACCCCAGGGGCGCGATTCTCGAGTTATTCGGATGACTTTTCGCATACGAATCTCCTTGGTTTCCGAATGGTTCAACCGCTCGTGTATTCTCGAACAGTATGTGTCGTATACGGATTTGAGCGTTCGAATTGACATCGAATGGCGTCGCACCGTTCGAAATTGCATTTCGCATAATATGATGGAGTCGCTTTTCGAGATTGTTTACTTCATTTTCTGCCTTCTAAAACACCGAGTTCTTCATTACTCACCTGAAAAGTCAGCAAAGATTATAAAATGCATGCTGTGTGCTTCATAATATGTGCATAGAAAGTAATCTCCCAGAACCAGCCAATGACGATGAATTAGATGACCAATTCGACTTTGGCATGTACAATGTTGGTGCAGCACAGGAAAACCAGAATGCTGGGAACAGAGTGAATCCAGACTTATTGGCAGGAAGACGGGTACGAGACCGAATAGTTCGCAGCCTTTTTAAAAGACTTTTCGTACTCTTGTAGAATGTAGGCTTCAGTAATTCACATATGTTTCACGACTTTTGTTCCATTTAAACTTCAAGACCGAGTTCAAGACTTTCTATTTTTATTCAATATTGTATTGTTGTGCGGGGCGAGCCTCACGTGTATTCGAGAGTACACGCGGTTCTTGTGGAATCTTCGAAGACAGTGTTACGAATTGCGAAGCTAGCTGGTGCACTCGAGAACATAGCGCAGGTTTGACCCATTTGATTCACATGGAGATATCAACAGACGGGTAAGATACATCTGTCCAATTGGCGGAGGCGCCGCTCCAAAACACGCTGGCAATGCACACGAAAGGCGTTCGATGGTTCGAGAGTCACCTCGAAGCCATATTCCACGGTCAATGTGAAATTTTTCTAGATAAATCGGTGGAAACTTCCAGAACAACGGTCGTAGGTATATAAGCGACGATAGATCGGCCAACATACGAATTTTAAATCCAAAGCGACAACGAGCGGATAGAAAGGCGAAGTTGAAGGGATTCACCCAAGCGCAAATGATTGACGACTGTATGAGATAAGTCAAATAATTCATATGAATAATTCATAAATATTATTCTACTGATTAACAATTGTATTAAGCTTATTGGAAATGTCTTCTGAAGCATTGGGGATTCTGGTTTTGGCTTGAACCTCTTTGCTCATAATCTCCAGCTTTTTTTTTTTAATACATCCGTTTTAATCTGAAGTCTTTTTCCGAGGTTAGTGCCAAGAGCCCAGTGGCATTAATGGTGTGGTCAAATCTCCGGATACTTCCACGTTTTTTGTTGGCCTGAGCTTTGGGCTTTCTGGTCTCGAAGTGAGCATGTTGGGAATTATCTACCGGCATTTCTGTTGAAAGTGGTGATGTGTTTTCTGTAAAATAAAAAATAGCGTATCAAGATATCTATACATAACAAGTGTGCAGAGTGCAAATCCCACTGAATACTACCTACCTTTCATCTCTGAGTTTGACTGTTGGTCCATGTCGATGCCGAGTGTAGATTGAGATTAAATCAGAGCAACTGGTACTCCTTTCATGAAGTAGGGGTGGTCAAAGTCGACCTGTGCTGTTGTGATGGATGATGCTTCATCTGGGGTCACATCAAACATCACTTGCGACTCCACAACTTTTGGATCGCCTTCTACAGCCACTTTTCCAATCATATCAAGAATGGCCTCATCATCTTCATTCAGTTTACCATCGGACAGACGACCACCCCCCGTACCCCTTTGATGTGTTCGGATACTTGAATTTTTCCCTTTCGCAGAGCACTTCATATCTTGCCATGTCTGTAAATTCACTCGAGAAATTATCCATTTCGCCCTGAAGTTGGAATTCACTTACCTTTCTCCACTTCTTGCATTCTTTATTTGCTCCAGGGCTTGGATTTAAAGTTGCCGCGATGGACTTCCAGAGGCCTTGGCTTTTTTGGCTGTGAAATCGCCCGTAAATTTACCCGTTTGTAGCTCGGGATGTTGTTTTATGAAGTCCTTCAGTGTTGTTTTTTGTTCTTGGGTAATATGCGCCCCCTTCTTCGATTGGCACTGCTGCATTTTCCACTTGAACTAGTCGCACAAAGGGCGGTGTGAATAAAAAGAAGCAAAAGCTATTAGCAATTGCTTCATAGTACCAGCTATTGCTATCTAGTTCTAGCTGTTAGTCAAAGCATTTGCTTCAAATGGAGTGAATAAACTTTCGCTAGTACTTCGTAGCAAAAGCTAAAAAAATCAAGCTTTTGCTTCGACAAACACGTCATTTTTTTGTCAGCTCATATCATCATAGTAGGTACAGGAATTTTAGCTGAAATATCACTTCAACCTCAAAAAAAAATACTGTAGTCGTGAAAATCACAGGTTTTGTTCAAAATTTTGTGCTCTCTCCAAATTTTTGGGTTTCAGAAAAATCCCAGCGGAGGCTTTTTTTTTAGAGCTGTCAAAAGTCTGGAAACTGATCATTCTGAAAAATTTCACATTAGGCTCAATTTTTCATGAGATTTCAAGTATACACAGTTTTGTGGAAACTGCAAATGTTGAGAATGAACATTTGAACAATAATTCTAAACCAAACACGATGGAAAATTTCATAGTTCTGTTGGAATATTTTGATTTTTTCTGTCAAATGTATACAGGGTGATTCATGAGTGACCTTACATAGGCTAATGGGAGATAGAGGACTTTGGGGCGAGTCAGGATCCACTGAAGAAATTTTATTTTCTCCAATGGTTACTAAGATACAGGGTGTTTTGTGTGTTTCGTATGAAACTTTGATAAGCGATATTTCTGAAACGACCAGAGGTATTTTGTTGAAATTCACCAGTAATATTTCTCTGTTGGAACTCATCCCGAAGCCATTCCGAGTAAGTCAAAATCCAGGGCCGGGCTAGAAAAAAGGTGCCCCTTTTTGTTTCATCAAAAAGTACATTTTCTGACCGCTTTTCTAAAAAACTGCTACCGGATTCAAAAAGCTAAGGAAAAATGCTTCAAGAATCACTCTTCAATTTACATGACACACCTAAACCGTTTCGACAATAAAATTAAAAGTAAAATTTGTGGGTGACTTCCCATGTTCGACCGGACATAATCGACTCATTGTTTGATTGAATTCATCAAAATTCATTTTTTGGCTTGTCTCTGTTGAATAGAAGAGCTTGGTTGAAAGAAAAATTCCAGAGTCGACCATTTTTTTTTTATGACAAAATCCAGAGTGAAACCAAAATTAGACTCGATTTGGTCGTCAAAAAAAATCTTCGGCTATAGAATTTTTCTCCCTACCAAGCTCTTCTATTCCACAGAGACAAGCTAAAAAATGAATTTGAATGAATTCAATCAAACAATGAGTCGATTATGTCCGGTCAAAAATGGAAACTTACCCATAAATTTCACTTTCAATTTTTATGTCGAAACGGTTTAGGTGTGCTATCTAAATTGAAGAATGATTCTTGAAGCATTTTTACTTAGCTTTTCGAATTCGACAGCGTTTTTTAGAAAAGCGGTCTGAAAATATGTTTTTTGATCAAATTTTAAGAAAATATCTCTAGCCGTTTCAGAAATATCGCTTATCAAAGTTTCATACGAATAACACAAAACACCCTGTATCTTCGTGGCCAATGGAGAAAAGAAAATTTCTTCAGTGGATCCTGACTCGCCTCGAAGTCCTCTATCTCCCATTAGCCTATGTAAGGTCACTCATGAATCACCCTGTATGATTGTAAAAAAATCACTAAAACCTTTGAAACAATATGGACGTCCTGAAAATTTGATATTCTGTTCAGACTTGAATGCCCTACTACATACCCAAAATTGACAGAAATCCCACCTCGAGGTTTTAAGTTATCGGAGGGGGGGGGGGGGGTAATCAGTTGCAACTCAATATGAAGGGGATGGAACCTTTTAATCCATTGGGTGCAAATACATCGCAATTTGACACATCATATCTCGTTGATACCATTTTGGCACAAAAAGTGTCTCTCATTGCTGAGGGAAGTCGTGGGAGGGGCGAAGCTCGGCTAGGTGGTTCTTTTTGTTTTTCTGGTCATATAGAACCGATCACGACAAGTTTGGTATCTTTTCCGACTAAATTTTAACTCCCGACCTCGAATCTGATGTGTAAATTTGATTAAAAACAAGTTTGAACAAGTTGACTTGAAAAAAACTTGTTTTTTTGTTTGACAATTTTGACAGTTTTTTTTTCACTGTTAATGGTTTGAAAGCCCCGAAAATATTTCAAAAGCCATTAGATTCAAGTGTCTTTTCCGCAAAAACCATTCACTCAACGTAATATTTTGTTTTTTGATATCAAAAAATCAATTTAAACCAGACCACTACACATGCACCTGCAAATAAAGATAGCTCAAACTATTGAACAAATCATAACTTATCTTTGAAAGTGAGGTTCGAGGATCTCTGCAGAATTAAATTGGCTATAGCATAAAACAAAATAGCCATGGATCGCTTTGCAGGGCTTTGAGTTTGAGCTATTTTTATTTGCAGGTGCACGTTGTAGTGGTCTGGTCATTAGCAGACACGGCGCCGGATCGACTCACTGGTTTAAATTGTTTTTTTGATATCAAAAAACAAAATAATACGTTAAGTGAATGATTTTCGTGAAAAAGACACTTGGATCTAATGGCTTTTGAAATATTTTCAAGGATTTCAAACCTTCAACAGTGAAAAAAAATCGGTCAAAATTGTCAAAGAAAAAAACAAGTTTTTTCAAGTTAACTTGTTCAAACTTGTTTTTATTGAAATTTACACATCAGATTCGAGGTCAGGAGTTTGGATTTAGTCGGAAAAGATACCAAACTTGTCGTGATCGGTTCTATATGACCAGGAAAACAAAAAGAACCACCTAGCCGAGCTTCGCCCCTCCCACGACCCCTCCCCCCTCAACAATGATAGACACTTTTTGTGCCAAAATGGTATCAACGAGATATGATGCGTCGAATTGCGATGTATTTGCATCCAATGGATCGAAAGGTTTCATCCCCTCCATTTTGAGTTGCAACTGTTTACCCCCCCTCCGATAACTCAAAATCCCGGGGTGGGATTTCTGTCAATTTTGGAAATGTAGTAGGGGTATTCAAGTCTAAAGAGAATGTCAAATTTCCAGGACGTCTATATTTTTTCCAAGGTTTTAGCGATTTTTTTTACTATTTTTCCTGTATCATATACATTTGACAGAACAAATCGAAATATTCCAATAGAACTATGGAATTTTTCATCGTGTTTGTTTCAGAATTGTCCATGTGTTCATTCTCAACATTTGCAGTCTACACATAATTATGTATACTTGAAATCTCATGAGAAATCAAGCTCAATTTGAAATTGTTCGAAATTATAAGTTTCCAGATTTTTGACAGCTCTAAAAGAAAAGTCTCCGCTGAGATTTTTTTGAAACCAAAAAAAAATGGAAAGAGTGCAAAATTTTGAACAGAACCTGTGATTTTCACGACTACAGTATTTTTTTTGAGGTCAAAATCTATTTTTCTTGGGCTATCAGTCATCAGAAAAGTCGGGAACAGTGGAGAGCGTCGGGAAATATTAAAATGTTTGGAGGTCGAGATGAGCTTTCGAGTGAGAGTGGAGGATTGCTATCGGAGGAGGAAGCAGCAGGCAGTATAGGGAGTTCCGAGGCACCAGCCGGAAGCTCGAATCGTTCAGTCCAGAACGAGCGCTTTGTGCTCCTACTGAAGGAGCACAGAGTGCTCCCAAACAAATCTCAGCTAAAGTGTCAGAAGCGAAGAAGAGAGGTTTGGATGCCATGGCCATCAAGTACCAACAAGAGTTTGGACAGACAATCTCAACCTCCAGAAAAAAAATCAAAATTTAAAAAATGCAATAAAGAAGTAGACGGACAAGACGGCCACTGGAAACCATAAAATACGGCTAAAAGAAGGGGAGAAGAGTCTGATGACATTGATGGATGGGTTAGAAAACCCCGTTTTTACAAAAATCCCAGGTTTGCATGGTGAAAATCTACGCATGACCAAGAGCTAGCAACATTTTATTTACCTCATAAGCAAAATGCGGTTTGACTTTTGGGGCATGTAGAGATTATGATTGGCTTCCATAAAATATTTGTCTTATGAAAAACACGCCTTGCTTTCTCACGAGGCAAGCAAAGAAATGGGCCATTTGACAGCAGTATTCAACAGCGGATTTTCTGGAGTTCCCAATCGATATGAATATCAATTATATCAAGAATGGATAGATTGAACTATCTTTCAACAAAACTGAATGAATAAGAATATAGAAATGCATTAGAAGCTACCTAAAACCAGATTTCCAAGCGGTCGGAAATTGGCACCGGTTTTTCTAGTAGGCATGATTTGACAAGCGGCCATCAAATGCGATCCAAACAGCTCGGCTTAGCCCACTAGCTTGAACATGCCAGTTGAGAAAGTCTGGTTCTTGTAGTACAGGCCAGTTAGATATCTACCCGGAAATTTCAAATAACGAGCTGAAATTTGGAGGGGATCTTCATAGACTCAGTAGAAACAAACCCTCAAAAGTCCCCAGAAATCCCATTTGGGCAAACGCCGATATCTTGATTTTTCATCCTACTTCATTTTTGTTTTGTTTTTAGTCGCCTGTTCATCAACAAAACATTACAGCGACTCGCTCTTTATAAATTTTTGCTTCTCCAGAGGTTTTCAAGAGGGGATAAGCGTAACTCAAAATTTATAAATCATTAATTCAACTCAAAATCACAATGTCAACACAAAAAAATGATAAAATATAAAAAATGGAGATCTTGTTATAATAGTCCAAATGTTAGGCAAAGGCACCCTGTATTTTATCAATAAAACATGCCACTTGGCATATAGTTGTTGTATGGGCCATAACCATGGACCAGAAGTGTAGCCATCGGCGACAGACATGCAGCTCTGAATACAGGCTAGAAAAGAAAAAGGAAGAAGAAAAAAATGTAACTCATGAACCGAAAGAGGTAGAGTCGCGTAAACATAGCCTGCTGTTCATGCCCATGAAGCTCCATCAAACCATTTCAGATGTACTGAAGCGTTCCTGAAATATTCTGGAAAAACTGGTCTTTTCCATAAAAATTTAATTTTCAAGTAAATCAGTGAATTATCAAAGTATAGGAGTGAAACTTCATAGTTCTTCATTCAGTAATGTAACAAATTGAAAATGATCGGTAGCCAGTGCCCAGGCCTATCCCCAGAAAAAAGACATTTTCCTTTTTTTTCTCCTCCCGAGGGCCATCTTGCGTTCACTATTCACAAAATAATTAGGAAAGTGACTGGTACATATAAGGTTGGTGGAGTACAATCATTTTTCCACAAAAACAGTAATCTCAACATTGAGAACTGCTTCCTTGTAGAGTACACATTGTCTTGACTTTCTTTGCTCATGATGGCTAAGATGGCTTTCGAAAGGGAGAATTATTACGTCAGGCAGTTTTATGCCTCACATTTTTTCAAGTCATCAACAAAAATTTATCATCATCAGTGAAAACGTTTGTCCATGCCAGTGTGAAAATTGCAAAAATATTTATATAAAGTTTCATTGTTATCAAATGCATTTTGAGAAAAATCTATTACCACGGAAGGTGAGAATTGGCATGAAAATAATTTGATGGTAACAGTGATGCTAAGAATGGTAAGAAAAACGGGTGAGATGTGTCCACTCGTGATATAAAAGACGAGGAAGACGTTCTAGAGTAGAAAAGGGGAATTTCAACTATATTTGGACCTCGATCAGGGCAGTAGGCGGAAGCACCCTGTACTTTATGGTTGGAACATGACACTTGGCACAGTGAATGTTTGAAATATACTTTTCCAACTTAGAAGTGTAGCCATCGGCGCCAACCCTGTAGCCCCTGTATATAGGAAAAAGAAGTGGAACAACCACGAAAATTTTAACCTAAATTTTTTTGAGCCTTTATCGTTCTTTCTGCGTTGAACTATCGGAGACTATAAAACAGTGTCAACACCAAATCCTATCAAATTACTTTCAGGTGAATCTTGTGGCCATATACTATTCCCAAGCATTTGATGGCAACGAGCCCCTTATAATTTTTGAAATAGTACAAACTTAGTCTGACCAGCTACCAGGAACGAACCTCTTTATACATTGATGATGATGATTTTGGTGGACTGATTTGACAAAATATGAGGGCACAAGAATGCCTGATGTAATTCATTCCTTTAAAAATCGCATTAGCCATCATGAGCAAAGAAACTCTATAAAACCAGTAACAACTCGGATGGGAAATACAAGCCTAAAACATCGAATCAAGAACCGGGGCCATAATTGGCCCATAATAAGCCATTGCACTTTGATAATGAGTGTGGTTTCTGCACTGGCCCTGGCTGCAGCAAAAGGTCGGTGTAGGTAGACGAAGATGACAAAATTCACCTATGTGCTGAAGATGGAGAGGAGTACACGCATCACTATGCAGATTCTCCCGTTGCGAGGCGCCGGCGTAAGTGACAAGCTGGGGAGCTTCAGCTGATGGCACCTGCAAAGTTTTGGAGCGAAACTATTCATCAGCGGCCATCGGCCGTATTTTCCCAACGCTCCAGCTTATCACTCTATTTTTGCTCCAAAAAGTCATTCTACCTACTGGAAATAGAAAGTGTATGGGATGTAGAAGAAGATTTTTACCCTATTTGATTATAATTTGGATACTTAGTTTAGTTGTAACGAAAAATTAAAATAAAACTGTAAAAACTGAGAAAAAGTTGGGATTATGTTAGAAATCAAGATGGCGGCGTTTGCCCAAGTGGTATTTTTTAGGACTTTCCAGGGTTTGTTCACAGTAGCTTCCTAAACACATCCTCAAAATTTCAGCTTGTTATTTGAAATTTCCAGGTTGCGCCAGTTTTTATTCTAACTGGCCTGTACTACTTGGTAGTTTCTAATACATTCCGAGATTCGGTCCCATTCAATTTAGTTGAAAGATAGTTCAACCTATCCATTCCTGATGAAATTGATATTTATATCGATTAAGAACACTAGAAAAACCGCTCTTGAATATAGCTGTCAAATGGCCCATTTCTTTGCTTGCCTCGTGAGAAAGCAAGGCGTGTTTTTCATAAGACAAATATTTTATGGAAGCCAATCATACTCTCTACATGCCCCAAAAGTCAAACCGCATTTTGCTTATGAGGTAAATAAAATGTTGCTAGCTCTTGGTCTATATTTATCTAGCAGGGTTTAAAAGAATCGGCGTGCACAGCAATGAGGTGGTACAAAGGCTGAGGCAAGCGACACCGGTTGAAAGATTGAATCAGAAAGTTTTACCTCCACCTCCACCGCCAAAGAAGAATAGACCAAACCCAGCAGTAAACATGCGCATGCATGAAACTGAAGAGACAACAGCGCTTGCTACGCCTTAGTTGCAGCGGCTCGTTTTGCTAGAGCAACTGAAACTCATCAGAGTCCAGCAAGAGAAGGAAGAATTGCTGTTACAAAACATTGGAGACAATGACTTTTAATCTTTCAACAGCAATTATCCCTTGTACTTCTTTAGTTTTACCTGCAGTTTAAGCTATAGTCTCAAGTTCTTGTTACAGAGTTATGTTAATGAGTCATGAGTTATATTTTACATAACATCATGTTATATTGGAGTGAACTCTTAATAAAAGACTTCTCAACATCTCTAACGCAACAGATATACTTTATGTAACATTGGTGTGAAAGTACTTGAGTATAACAAAATCACAGATTATGACATTCTTCAATTCTTCCCTTCGTCGCTGACCACGCACTTTGTCATTATCTCTATTATCGTTATCTTGTTCCTCTTCATCAAAACCAGCAAACATTTTTTGATCGATTTCGTCATCTCCTGGCAGCTCATATCGTTCAAATACTTCGCGATATTATGAAGAATCACACAAGCGACAATAACGTCCCTGCCTTTTCAAGTTTAACTCGGATTAAATATTGTAGGATGGGAAATCTTCTTTTAAGCTGTCCAAAACACCTTTCTATGATAAGTCGCTCTTTAGTGAGCAGTTGGTTGAATGCAATTTCCTTCGGGTTTCTAGGATTTTTGTACGGTGTAAGAAGCCAAGGTTTTATTCCGTACCGACCATCACCTAATATTATTGCATTGCTTCTTTGATTAGTTATAAAGGCCTCTAGATCAGATCTCCGTAGTATCCTCGAATCGTGAACCCTGGCCAAGATGCATCTATGCTTGTAAACTCCTTGATGCCATTGCAGGTTATTCACCTTATTCCTTATTCGAAATTCCTCTGCCATCTTTTGACGATATGTTGAAGTGGAGATATCTGGGGGGATTGAGTCCCAAACCAAAATGCACCAGATTTTCTCCTGTCAACTTTATTTATAATGTCAACACAACAAAAGCGCGCCCGTCGCCAGTGACATAGAAACAAAATAATATTTATCATCACTATGGTATTATTCAAGTGTTTGTAATTTGTGGTTTCTTCAGTCATTCCCATGTCATTCTCCAGTGGAATGGCTCTCCAGTGCTTGAATCAGCTTGGATTGTGCGATGTACCCTTATGAAACGCTGAAGTGGTGCAATGTGGAAGCCAGCAAGACGACGGACCTTGGCAGTTTATCGTCGTAACTTTTCTTCCCCGATGTAATGAAGTGTACGCCGCAAATCTTGTGGCATTTTGTAGGCTGGCATGGGGCCTTTTCATAACTCTTTTTCCTACGCGCTTTACCCAGACCTCTCACTTCTTTCGTCTTTGGTGAACGCGTGAATTGAAACATTTCGACTTTCGGCTGTGTCCGACTTGCAGCTAGGTCCGTGAGCCAGGTACACAGCACCTTGTATACCCCTTTGCTGATTGCGACTTCCCACCATTAGTAGGTCGGTATTTCACAACATGGATTAACAAATCAAACTCAGTAATTTAGCAGTAGCCACAAACGATAACAATAACCGGTTACAACAGCAGCAGCAATAACAAGACAAAATAACGAAGATGAGAGAAAATTTGGAAAGCTGCGTGTGCTTGGAACGTAAACGATCCCTGCTCGTAATGACAAATTAAAATACGACACTTGACTGGAAGTTGTCGAACTGACATCTATGCAGTATAGTAGTTATATACTTTACCTACGCTGTGGGGACCCGTTTCCCATGATGCATTTCATTTACGAATAAGGTGAATTGCTTGAACGTTTACACTGCAGTACCCTTTACGATTGACGTATTCATCGCCGTGGAGGGACGGCTTAATAATGCGAACATGTGTGCAATCTATCGTCCCAATTGCACACGGGAAATTGTATTTCTGTGCCCACATCCTTTGAGCAGCAGTAATTTCATTTTCATTGGAAGGGAACTTAATCCAAACGTGTGATTTTTCCAAGATCTTACTCAAAATGAATTTTATTGTCTTGCAAACTGTGGTCCTATGCACGCCTTCGTCCTTTGCAATTCCGATTTGGAATCCAGGATCGCTGACGAATCGAAGAAAAACTTGCATCTTCTGCTCCAGTGTCAGCGAGCCTTCTTTAGTTTTTTCAGATTCTCCCAAAAAATGACTAGAGTGATCCATTCGACATTATCAAAGCTGAATCTATATAAACCATGGTAGTCTTCTCTGCAACATTCTGTTCGTTTTCGGTAATATTTCCTCGCTCGAACGTTCATAAATGCAGCCATCTTTCAAAAAACTAGACATAAGCCAGCCCTAGATCACACTTCAAAAATTCATAATAGCTTTCGCTGCAAAAACCAAGTGGAAGCCCAGTTTTATTCACACCATTTAAAGCAAGTTCTATAAAATTCTCCCAAAAGTAGTAAAATCTAGAAGTATAAGCTTGTCATAGCTTTAGCTACTTAGCGAAAGCTTAGACTATAGTTTTTATTCACACGAGGCAAAGCATTTGCTTGGAAAAAAAACAAGTTTTAGCTTTTGCTTTTCATTCACACCGCCGAAAACACTTTCTGTCAGACATATGGATCAAAGTGTCATTTTCCTTGTCGAATGCCGTGTTGCCGCTTTTTTTTTTCGAACGTTCGGATTTGGCCGAGCAGTGATTTCGAATAGTTGCAAAGGCGGTTCAAGAATGCATGTTTCAATCCGTATACGAAAAAAGTTGTTCGAGTTGCTCGTATACGACTTGAAATCCGATAGATCTCGAGAATTGGGCCCCTGGCCTCATGTAATTTTGATTTTATATGCATGCATTTTCACTCTCTCTTGATTTCTCAAGCTTTGTGGTAACCGGTTTGGTACCATATTTTAGAACAATAACAATATTTCAGAGCAATGCAAAACAAACCATCCTTTCGCACCGAATTGTGTAACACTAAATCCATTTGGGGATGGCGTGGAATCGAGTATATGTCAGACTTAGGTCGCGACAGGCGCTGCAAAACACTGTTGTTTGCCTTGGAGAACAATATATCATTGTATCGATTTGAGGTGTAGGAGCCATTTGAAACGCAGTCAGTAGTAGATGGTTGAAATAAAGAGCGCGCCATAGGTAGTTGAGTTTTAGGCAAACGAAACAACTCTGCTGATGCTGCTTTGCTACAATGATTTCAGGAAAGGTGCGAACGGCGAGCAAGACGAGCTTCTACGTTTTGCTATATTAGCCTTCAAATCGTGCTGCGGCTATTCTCTGGCAGTAATCCAAAAACTCGTCAGCCTGCAGCTTCTGAGAACGTATGTGGTGGAACATAAATGCGATGCAAGCACCTTTAATCGATAGATAAACCTTGCACAACATTTCCAGGACCCATTTATCTGAGCGTGTGTAGTATCTACTAGTAAAATTAATCGGTATAGAAAGGAATCAGACGTCGCGAATGTGGATCGCCACTGTACTCATATGCAGAGCTGCTTTACAATTTGCGCTGCTGTGTCTTCTCTCTTATCAAATCTTGGAGCTTCAATGCAATCCGAGTAAACATTTCAATGCGGAATGAAACGATGTTAGTCACATGCCAGGAATTCACGTGTAAAGGTTCTCTGCGGCGACGGTGGTGTATGGTGTACGTGTGTGAGGTTGAGGTTGAGGTTGAGGTTGGCGGTCTTCTTTTTGCTCGGAGCCGTAATCTCACGTTCGGAATATGGAATCCGTGCACAGAAATTAGGAGACGCAATTTCTCGGAATTAATTTGAATGGCAATATAACGATATCAAAGAGAGAAGTGAGAAGTGCGTCGTCGAAGCACTCGTAGCTCGAGCTGAACGTAGAGTAATTTTGAGGATTATTGAAATCCATTTGGCACAGAGGGAGCAGCAAGCAGCATCATAGGCACCAGCAGAGGCAACGGAGAAAAGCAGAAGAGGTAGGCAGGTAGGGTATTAGCATCATGTATGATGAGAAGTGTCGGTGTATGATGACGCTGTCGTCGCTGTCTTACATTTTGTTTGCTGTTTGTCATCGCAAAGATGGCTCTTGGTGGTTGGTGGTGCCCAAGAGTTCAAGTAGGATTTGTACAAATCCAATCAGTATTTGATCCTGTAATTATTATAGTACATGCGCTCTTCCATTAGGGTTACAAAATACGAGTGTGTAGCTGTAGATTACCCTTTGTTACGAATATTTCGCGTACGGGTTCAAATATAATTGAGACAATCGTTTTTAAGACACACTGTTTATTACTGCGTACTACCACAATAACTACACGCCAACAATTATCTACTTGGAATTCTATCGCAGGTACTTCGCTTGTTTCGCTCGCGTTACCACTTCGCATTCCAATTCAATACTGCCGCAAGCTGCCGGCTGATGCCTTATATAAGACCTCCGAATATTTTTCCCGAACTTTCTGTCTGCTACCAGCAAATTCCATAGTGGCTCGGCATATGCTGTTTCTAGACCATTTCGTACACGAACACACGTTACCCGTATAATTCTGCCGAGTTCTGGAACGGTGCCTCCGCCAAAATGGACAGATCTTTCTCGATCGAGCATTGAAGTCTCCCTCCAGTTTCACATACACGAACGCTCTGGAATGCACCAGATCGCTCCAGACTTCTACACTGCGATCTAATGGATGGGAAGGATCCAGAAAGGTCGAGTGTTTACCAATATGTACGGGATCGCCGCTCGTAACACTATTGTGGCAATAATAAAATTCATATCAATTATTGTAACTTGTACCTACTCTTTCGATTGTACCTCCCGTCAAAACAAAGCCCTGGGAGCAAAAATTAAGGCAGATAGAGCCTGACGGAGATGTCATTGACACATAATCAAGATATAAGCAGAATTTGACATGGAAACTCTCTGGCAGCGCTTCGTTGTTTTCTAAAGCAAAATTGCCACATCCATCGTGGACGGCCATCGCAAAAAAAATTATATTGTTTCCTGCTGATATAAGTTTCCACAATACACAAAAAGGTGCTGCATTGTGTTGTTTTGCTTTTCCGTGTTTTTTGATCATAACTGGTAAATATTCATGCATGGACTGTAGGCTGCCTTCCAAACACAACCTGACAACAACGGTCAGCGCATATTACACGATGACGCGCCTAGTTCACAAGCGCAGGATAGGTTTTCCTGCGTCGTCAGTCTCCCAGTTTAAACTCCACCTGTTGCCGCTCAAATTTCCAAAAAAAAAAAACTGAAAAAGTAGGACTTTTGAGACAAACTGTTTTTATGCCTGTAGTCGCATCTCAGTTGGAATTTTGTTTTGAACAGATAAACAAAAGTGGTATGAGACCCCATTGCCAGCGCGCTTTTTTAGAGTGTCGTTTTTGACAAAATTCTCTCGGTATCTGCGTTTAAGACGGTTCAAGACAATATCAGTCCTCTGGTAAAAATTTGCTTCTACGGTTCACAAAAGCCTCCCCAGAATTGTCAAACGTGGCGCAGTCTGCAAGTCTCTTCCCATAGCTTGGCTGTCAAAGATCAGCTGGGATGTCTTCTTTGCAAAATATAATAATATGTTTCGCAATATATTATATAATAATATATTTCGCAAAGAAGACATCCCAGCTGATCTTTGATAGCCAAGCTATGGGAAGAAACCTTTCTTTCTGCAGTAATGCGACGGAACGACAGGTATCATTTCGATAAAATTCTCCGCCCCTTTAATTTGGTCACCTCAAGTTTTATTCCTTGGAGTTCTTTTGCCTCGTGCATCCGACTTTGCTCTATCAGTTTCTGTTGTATTGGAAATTGTGTGACGTAAAGTCATTTGACTGACATCCAGTGTCTTCAAGAGAAACTGCTGACAAACTTTTTTTGCAACGCCATGTAATAGCTATTTACGATACAAGTGTTAAAAGTGACAGGTATTATTTTGTGAGCGGGGACGCTTGCGAAACGAGCATTAGCGAGTAGAGCAACCCCGCGAACAAAATAAGACACTTTTAACGCGTGTATCGTACAAGATTTTATCTACAATGGTTTTTGAAATATTTGGTAAATGTCAGAATTTATTGAAAATATGACAGGATTGCGCAGAATCATCATTTTTTCACGTCGCCCATGACGACGTGCTAAAAGTGACGCGTATTATTTAACGCTTGAAGATGAAATAACTTTATATAAGATGGTATTTCTTCTTCGTGATATTTCTTTGTCTGTCCTTTTTCTTTTCACTTCCATTTTTAAGTCATGCATTGTAGGAGCCAATTTTTTTTGATAGTATGACTCAAAGTTATAGTATCCATCGAATAGTAATTTGCGGTCATCTTCATTTATTAATTTGCATTCGTTATGACACTTTTTTCCAAACAAGGATTCGGCTTAACTTTTTTACCCTGTCCAGAATCTCTCTTTCGTTTTAAGATCTGTCTTTTGTTTGCTTTCTTCTTTTTCATTTTGGGAATATGTACCAGTATCGTTATTATTACCGGTTAGATTCGGAACTTCTTTGCTTTGGGCTTCTACGTCACCTCGAGTGATTTCTGATGTATCATTATTCTCAAATTCTTCCATTTCGTCATCACTGATTGATGGTTGATGAATGCTCGATGGTAACCAGGTTTCATCATCACTTTCGATATCTTCTAAATGTTTATCACCTTCTTCACCTGCAATGCTTTCTGCTCCATCATCATCTTCAGTGTTCTTTATTTCTTCATCATTGTTGATGGTGATTGGTGACAACCAAGTTTGATCGCAAATAATAAGATTTTCTTTTATCACGCTTTCATTCCAGGGTACTATAATTTCTGTGGCCTGATCAATTCCTTCAAGTGGAGCTACATCGTCGCCACCTGTTGCAATTACAATAACTGTGTGAAATTGTATGTTGTTTGTATTTTCAGGAATAGGAAATAGTTGGCCCGACTGGACAAGCTCATCGTTGTTTGGATTTGAAGGAATAGAGAGTAGCTGTTCAGACTGAATGAACTGGCTGTTGCCGTCGTTTGTGTTCTCAGGAACAGGAAGTAGTTGGACAGGTTGGATAAACTGCATATACATTCTACATCTTTTTCAAGAACAACGGGAATACTCGAATCGGATTCATTTCCTGATTATTGACCGACTAGATAGAACGGAAGTGCTCAATTGTATGAGATTTCTAAGGGAAAATTGCTACTTACATTGTTTTTGTGGTTCAACGGCAGATGTTTCTTTTTCTCAGCATACTGCTACTGCTTATTTGTAATGGCACGACAAAGTTCAAGAATCTTGAGACTTCTGGACATTTTATAGGTTAGTAGGTGGTTGTCAGTGAATCAATTGATAACTGACAGAATTATGATGAGTAGCTAACCGCCAGGTTCCGTATAATATCATAAGCGCCAGGAGCTTGCGATACAATACAGTCATGTATGGCGGTTACGATAAAGTATCATTGCATATAATTGTCGGGTACGATGCTATTCGTAAAAAATCAGGATGGTTGCGATATGTTTTTCGGTGGTTACGATATTTATGGTGGAATTTGGTGGATACGATGACGATGGGGAGAAACAGTTTTTGAGCGGGAAAGAAATTTTTGTCGCTTACGATACTAGAATAGACCGATAGATGCAAGTGAGCGATTTATAGTGAGCACCATGACTCATTTTCGTAATAAATGGCGCTTACGACATTCTGCCTTGTAGGGGACGATATGCCGTCCAGGGAAATAAAACTGTTCGTGAGAGGCTTTACGAGTGCTGCCTCATCACCATCTCTAAACTTTCCACTCATTTCAGCCAACGATACTGTGCTAAGGATACGGACAAGTTCATGTTTTTTGTATGGCTCGTATAGGTGGTATCGACGAGGCGGCCATTTTGTAGAAGCTAATCAAAAACAGCTGACTGAGATCTGTCACATACATCAAGACTGACATGGCAAAGTTGTCAAGCAATTACAGCCAGACGCTTGCTGACGATGATCTGCCCAGGCGCGAGTAGAAAGTTGCAGTGCTGTGTTTGTAGTGTGACCCATTTGAGCTGTTGAATCAAAATCTCGACTACAATTTGAATATGGTGCAAAAACACAACGCGGGAGGCCCTTGCAGGCTAGTTGTGTTGGAAACAGAAACGATCTCGGCCAAGCAACTCATCGCCCATAAAGCAGGAGAAGCACACAACACACAACCTACCGCACGCAAGGGGTGCTTTCCACCTAGCCCCAAGTTTGGTACACCAGCCATTTACGCATGTGCGGGTGCCAAACGGTGCTTTCCATCTACGTGTTCTTACCCGATTCTGTGCCGTTCATTGGATCACCTAAAATTTTGCACCAAACTATGGAACATGTTCCGTCTGGTGGTATTTGTACCGTTTAGGTGGAAAGCGCCCAAGAAGTCTTCTCTGCAAGCTTTCAAGTCTCTTGTGAACTTTCTGTTTAGATAATTTCTTCGATTTGCTCGATAAAGCCATCAGTATTTTCGCTTTTCAGATCATTCCTGCGCTCGATCTCCACGGGATCCCATCACTCCAAGGTAGTCCAAAATAGTGAAAATCGATGCTCCCATGCGGGAGTAGGTGGCCGAACATCCTATATTGCGCAAACCACCATCTTCTGAGTCATTGAAAACATGAACTTTGTGACACTCTAGTTGATTTGACAAAAGTCAGTTTGATTAGGTTCTACAAAATGGCCGATTTTCAGGAGCGTGACGTCACGCATCTATAGGTCACGCCAATACGACCTATAGATCAATTTCTCCACCACTCTCGTATGCCATAATTAATCTCTGAAGGATGTTTCTGTCGGCTGGCATGGTTTTCTCCGAAAACCTGGTTTTGTCCGAAAATCTGCATGCTTTTACCTTAAACAAACCATCACCCAATGTTGGTGCATTGTTTTTCTTCAACGAATGGTGGTAGTTAAGAGCAAGATGTTCATTTACACTTGGGATAAGCCGTTCAGCAACAATGGTCTTGATTTGGATCCATTCCGAGTTTTTCAAGTCTTTAGTGCATTTGAATTTTATTCGTTGTCTGGTCCTTGGCTGCAGCGTTTTGCAGTGTTTATGGGATAGACTCAAAGGACAGACCAAAGGATGTCATTAGGCAGACAATGCTTTCTTGTCGGTATGTCTTGCAGCGCCCACCGGATATACAGGGTCTTTTTTTTTATCGATGTCATCATTTTAGTAGCCTCTCACGAGAAAAGTATTCAACTTATCAATGAGAGAATAATTACATTATGTAGCTTACAGATTCGAGTTTTGTTTAACATAACAATCATGTTTGTCAGTCATAAACTTCGTATGCACGACATAACAGAAGGTAATGTTGCAAATTTGAGATATTTTCATTTGAAATTCAAAGTTTCTCGTCAATTTCAAACTTAATTTCATCGGTATTGATGACACATAACGCTTAAATGTAGGTTTAGCCCAATTCTACGTGGTGGCCACCATTTTCTGCAGTCTCAAACGAAGTTCCCGCGAAGTGTTTCGCAGCATCTCAGGCGTAACTTCATTGCAGGCATTTATAATTCTTTCTCTAAGATGATCGACGTCCCTGATCTTTTCTAAATACACCCGATCTTTGATTGAATCCCAAAAAAAAACATCCCGGTGCACTTGCAGGCGCCGTATACAGGTGTTCAAAAATGCAAAAATTCCAACTCTTAAACCAAAAGGAGTCATGAAAGTCACCACTGAGATCCACAATTCATTGCTTGTTGAATTCAAATAAAATGCGTCTCAATATTTTCAGCCGTTCTTGAAAAATCCTGAAGTTAGTGGTCAGCTTCATAAAAATTGACATTTTCCAATAAATCAATGATTTTTCAACTACTATCCTCGAAAATTTTTACAGTGAACTGTTTTTCTTCTCATTGTCCGGTGGTTAGCCGTGTCAACCTTACACTTGTGAGTGGAGCATTGAGACTTGGCACAGTTAAATACATACCTACCTATACCTTACTTTCAAGAAATGGTGCCCGAATGGCACTACTTGCAAACGCCGTGTACAGGGTGTACAACTTCCAAATTTAGTGCCATCTGGGCACCACTTCTTGAAATCAAGGTTCTAGTATGTACTTCAACTGTGCCAAGTCTTAATGCTCTACACTGAAGTGCAAGGTTGGTACGGCCAACCACCGGAAAAAGAGAAGAAAAACAGTTGACTGTCAAATTTCTCAAAGACAGTAGATGGAGACGATGGTTACACATGGCATTCGATTCTTGACTTCACCCTTCATGGAACTACCAAGTTTCACTCGAATATCTTAAGAAATCACTGATTTATTGAAACATGTCAATTTCCATGAAACCGACAACTAATTTCAGGATTTTTCAGGAACGGTTCAAGATGTGGAGACCTGGTTTGTTTTATCCTTACAAGCATCAGTTGAATCTAAATCTAAGTTTTGTGCATGGTAACTTTCATGGCTCCAACTTTTTTGGTTCGAGAGTTGGAGTTTTCGCATTTTTTGAACACCCTGTATACGGCGTCTGCAAGTGGAGCCACCGTGGCACCACTTCTCAAAAGTAAGGTATATGGATATGTACTACCATCATGCCAAATGGCTATGCTTTACCCCAAAATGGAAGGTCAAGTCCAAACAAGCGAATATGCCTCATGGGCATGAGGCTCAGTAGCGCACTTCCTTTTTGAAAGGTTAGTGAACGCAAGATGTTAATTGGGGTTCTACCGTTATTTGGACAAAAATTTCAATATGGCGGCCAAGTGGCGGCAGAGCATCATTTGTCCAAAATCGGATGTATTTTGATGAAGTTCACATCGCCTGTGAATTTCACTCAAGGACGGAGTCATATTGGTGAAATAAGCGTTGCGAAATCAATCCGTCTGGGTTTATTCCTTGACGGATTCTTACCATTTTGGTCTCTTTCGAAAGCTACAAGGATGTAAGGTTGCGGCCTCATAAAAGTTTACACCGACGGTGATCGAGTGGCCATGCTAATTCAGTTTTGACGTAATTTTGAATGGGCATGGCCACACGATTGTCATCGGCGTAAACTTTTATGAGACCGCAACTGTACTTTGGTTTGAGCCCATTGGCATTTCCGAAATCCAAAACAAAAATTAAATTTCGAGATTTGAAAAAATTATTTCTTGATTTTGGAAATTCCAATGGGCTCAAACCAAAGTACATCCTTGTAGCTTTCGAAAGAGACCAAAATGATGAGAATCCGTCAAGGAATAAACCCACACGGATTGATATCGCAACGCTTAGTTTACCAATTCAACACCGTCCTTAAATCGTACCACTTTCAGAGAAATTCAAAATGGCGGACCAAAGATGGCGGCCAAGTGACAAAAATCATTGGCCAAATCTATATGGTGAACACGTACGCATTTGATTGGCATTCGCAGCACATCGATATATCTTTTCGTTGAGGCATAATTTTCTCAGTTTCATCATTTTGATACATGTTTAATATGGAGAATACAAGATGGCGGCGGGGCATCAATTGTCAAAAATTGGATGTATCTTAATGAAGTTCACATCGCCTGCAAATTTCACTCAAATCGGACCACTTTCAGGGAAATTCAAAATGGCGTATCAAATATGGCGGACAAGTGACAAAAATTATTGGTCAACTTTATATGGTGGTCACGTACACATTCGATAGGCGTTTGCACCACATCGATATCTCTTTTCGTTGAGGCATGATTCTCCTAGTTCTATCTCTTGGAAACATGTTCAATAGCGAGAATACAAGATGGTGGCGGAGCACCAATTGTCAAAAATTGTATGTATCCTGATGAAGTTCACATAGGGTTACCATACGTCCGGATTTACCCGGACATGTTTGGGTTTTTGAGGCGTCCGGGGAAGTCCGACCGGGAAAGTAGATAGCGTCCGGAAAAATTAAATTATCACGCATTCATCGGGTTATTGCCTATCGGACAACGCTGGCTGGCCGTACCTATCGTGGCGGTACCCAACAGCTGATTTTGCTATTCCGAATTTGGCGCATCGCGTTGCGCGCAGTAACTTATTACAGCAGTCGTACCACCATAACCGATAATGATCAAGTCGGCAAGTCCTCAATATATTTCTTATTTTGATCTTCCAATCCTTGTGGCACGATTTCTTTTGCTAACCTTGCAGTATGTCTCATAATTTTATATAAAAAAGTGAGAAAAAAATAAAAAAGGTCATACTATGTGCACCTACGTAAGTATGTCCGGATTTTGTCCGGATTTCAAGGATTGTCCTGGAAACTGAAAAAGGCTTATGGTAACCCTAAGTTCACATCGCCTGTGAATTTCACTCAAATCGTACCACTTTCAGAGAAATTCAAAATGGCGGATCAAAGATGACGGCCAAGTGACAAAGTTTATTGGTCAACTTCATATGGTGGTCACGTACGCATTTGATTGGCGTTTGCAACACATCGATATCTTTTGTCATTGAGGCATAATTCTCCTAGTTCTATCACTTCGAAACATGTTCAATAGTGAGAATACAAGATAGCGGCGGGGCATCAATTGTCGAAAATTGGATAGATCTTGATGTGGTTTACATTGCCTGCAAATTTCATTTCAATCGGATCACTTTTAGAGAAATCCAAAATGGCGGATCAAAGATGGCAGCAGAATAACAAAAAACCAGAAGTCAACTTGACATCCTGGACATATGCACTATTGATCAGCGGATTAGTGGAGTTTGCTAGCGTCGCAGACGAAATTCTTTCAAATTGTAGGGGGACCAAGGGATCAAAATGCCCCCTGACGTTGCAGGCCGGATTTTTTTTTCCGGGGTCAAAAGAAATTGACTCAAAAAGCGCTAAGATCATACCGGTGTGTTATCCCATACACTTTCTATTTTCAGTAGAATGACTTTTTGGAGCAAAAATAAAGTGACAAGCTAGAGCGCTGGGAGAATTCGGCCGATGGGGGCTGATGGTTTCGTCCCCAAACTTTGCAGGTGCCATCAGCCGTAGTCGTAACCCTCCAGCTTGTCACTTTATTTTTGCTCCAAAAAATCATTTTACTGAAAATAAAAAGTGTATGGAATATGGTACATACTCGTAGGTAGGTACCTAGGTACCTATCAGAAAGGTGTAACAAACAGAAAAACGACAAAATAAAACAATGGTTCCTATACAGGGTGATTCATGAGTGACCTTACATAGGCTAATGGGAGATAGAGGACTTCGAGGCGAGTCAAGATTCACTGAAGAAATTTTATTTTCTCCAATGGTTACGAAGATACAGGGTGTTTTGTGTGTTTCGTATGAAACTTTGATAAGCGATATTTCTGAAACGGCCACAGGTATTTTGTTGAAATTCGCCAGTAATATTTCTGTGTTGGATCTCATCCCGAAGCCATACCGGGTAAGTCAAAATCCAGGGCCGGGCTAGTAAAAGGTGCCCCTTATTGTTTCATCAAAAAGTACATTTTCCGACCGCTTTTCTAAAAAACTGCTACCGGATTCAAAAAGCTAAGGAAAAATGCTTCAAGAATCACTCTTCAATTTAGATGACACACCTAAACCGTTTCGACAATAAAATTAAAAGTAAAATTTGTGGGTGAGTTCCCATTTTCGACTGGACATAATCGACTCATTGTTTGATTGAATTCATCAAAATTCATTTTTTGGCTTGTCTCTGTTGAATAGAAGAGCTTGGTTGAAAGAAAAATTCCAGAGCTGACCATTTTTTTTTATGACCAAATCGACAGTGAAACCAAAATTAGACTCGATTTGGTCGTCAAAAAAATATATTCGGCTATGGAATTTTTTTACCTACCAAGCCCTTCTATTCCACAGAGACAAGCTAAAAAATGAATTTGAATAAATTCAATCAAACAATGAGTCGATTATGTCCGGTCAAAAATGGAAACTTACCCATAAATTTCACTTTCAATTTTTATGTCGAATCGGTTAAGGTGTGCCATCTAAATTGAAGAGTGATTCTTGAAGCACTTTTCCTTAGCTTCTCGAATCCGATAGCAGGTTTTTAGAAAAGCTGTCAGAAAATATACTTTTTGATCAAATAAAAAAGGGGCACATTTTTTCGATCCTGGTCCTGGATTTTGACTTACCCAGTATGGCTTCAGGGTAAGTTCCAATAGAGAAAATTTACTAGTAAATTTCAAGAAAATATCTCTAGCCGTTTCAGAAATATCGCTTATCAAAGTTTCATGCGAAACACACAAAACACCCTGTATCTTCGTAACCAATGGAGAAAACAAAATTTCTTCAGTGGATCCTGACTCGCCTCAAAGTCCTCTATCTCCCATTAGCCTATGTAAGGTCACTCATGAATCACCCTGTATGCATTCTGTATTATTACAAGCCCAGAAACTGCGTCTTATTTGCGAGTGAGTAAGATTTAAATAAGAAATGCATAATATGTGAAGGGTATAACGAAATCGTGTTTATTATAGGTAATTTGGATGAAAGCAAACACTGTTCATGTTCATGAAATAATATTTTGTATAGAAAATTCAAGGTCAGTTTATCAATCTTGGTATAAATCGTAGCTGAAAGTTAATTTGTTGATTTTAGTTGCAACAATTTGTATCCCATACTTTTATCCTCTGGCTAAAGTTGACCGTGCATCTACAGGGTGCTCGGAAAATGACGGAAAGGCTCTGCAGTACGGCATATGGAGTCTTACATGAAGACTTCTATTTTTGAAGTTGAAGATATATTGAGGGTTAAAGGTGCTCCTTCGAATCCTGCTATTTTCGTTATTTCATAAGATTTTTGTAAACTGTTTATGGCAGAATAATGAGACAAAAATATCAACCAGGATATGTGTTAAATTTCCATATACTGTACAGGGTGAGTCTAAAACAAAAACAATATCCATAAAAAAATCCTCCCAAAAAAATACTATGCTACAAAACCGTGTTATCGTCTGCTCTACATCGGTTAAAGAACCAAAACAATAGTTTGGATGCATTTTTGAAGAAAAATAATTTTCGAGGTTTATGGCTCACCCTGTTTAGAAAACAGAAATTTAACACACATCCAGGGGTTGATATCTTTTCTCATTATTCTGCCACAAACAGTCTAAAAAAATCTTATGAAATAACGAAAATAGCAGGTTTCGAAGGACCACCCTTTGACCCTCCATAACTTCAAAAATAAAAGTCGCAAATTTTTTTTAATATTTTTTGTGGGTTCATGAAATATTCCATATACCGTACTGCAGAGCTTTTCCGCCATTTCCCGAACATCCTGTATATCGATAAACTGGCCCTCAATCGGGAAAATATAGCCTCTATGGCTTGGATGGGATATGGGTGGACAGTGGCGTGCATCCCGAGATCACGAGAGGTCTGATTTTGGCAACTTGTTTCCAAAGATCGGGCTTTATCTGAGCAATAAGGCCAACGATATTGTCCCAAAGACCTTGAGTAGGTCTGAATAGGTCGGGGTTTAATAAGGTGAATAAGTACTTAGGTAAATAAGGACTTTCCACTTCACAAACCCCCCTTCCCCCAGAGAAAGAATTCTAAGGGAGTTTGAATACCTACACCAATCTTGGCGGCCAGCAATTGAAAATTTAAACTAGAATTAACCATATTACCAACAGTTTTCAGCAATTTGGCGAGATTATCAGTCTTGTTCGATGAATAGTCTTGACGAAAACACCACACAATTGGCAATTTTCAGTTTTTTTTTCGGGATATTTCAGAAACGGGCATAGAATACGTTGGATTTCTTTACATGTTCGAGATGGTCATGAAATTGCGCAACTTTTTTTGTAATTTAACAGACTTTGTACCTATATCTCTTATACCGTTATCTGTTATCCGAGATACCAATAGTAGGTAGGTATGAACGTTAAAATAAGAAACAGGGCTCTTGTAGGTATAGATCATTTCCATGTACCTACCTTTATCCGAGTAGTCTGACTCGTTGTTCTCGACGTTCAGAACCCAGTGCCTTTGACGTTGCTCGTAGCCTTCGACTGTATGCGAGCAGCGTCTAAGGAAATCCAACAGGGAAATGTGTCCTTGCATCAGTGATCGTTACGCTGCTCTAACATTCGAGTCATTGAGGAGGAGCCTCGAACGCATTCTGCTCACCCGACGACCTTCGGAGATCTGCTCGATCATAATATGATGCGAAGCAAATCTTCCAAGAAGCTTGTCTATAACATGATCAATTAAGTAATTATTCAAGGACGGAGTTCAATTGGTAAAATAAGCGTTGCGAAATCAATCCGTCTGGGTTTATTCTTCGACGGATTTTCACCATTTTGGTCTTTTTCGAAAGCTACAAAGATTTACTTTGGTTTGAGCCCATTGGCATTTCCAGAATCCAAAAATAATTTTTTCAAATGTCAAAATTAATTTTTTTCTTTTGATTTCGGAAATGCCAATGGGCTCAAACCAAAGTACATCCTTGTAGCTTTCAAAAGAGACCAAAATGGTAAGAATCCGTCAAGGAATAAACCCAGACGGATTGATTTCGCAACGCTTATTTCACCGATATGACTCCGTCTTTAAGGACGGTGTTCAATTGGTAAAACAAGCGTTGCGAAATCAATCCCTGTGGGTTTATCCTTTGACGGATTGTTACCATTTTGGTCTTTTCCGAAAGCTACAAAGATGTACTTTGGTTTGAACCCATTGGCATTTCCAGAATCCAAAAATAATTTTTTCAAATGTCAAAAAAAAATTTTTTCTTGATTTCGGAAATGCCAATGGGTTCAAACCAAAGTACATCCTTGTAGCTTTCAAAAGAGACCAAAATGGTAAGAATCCGTCAAGGAATAAACCCAGACGGATTGATTTCGCAACGCTTATTTCACCAATATGACTCCGTCCCTTAAGACGGTGTTCAATTGGTAAAACAAGCGTTGCGAAATCAATCCCTGTGGGTTTATCCCTTGACGGATTGTTACCATTTTGGTCTTTTCCGAAAGCTACAAAGATGTACTTTGGTTTGAACCCATTGGCATTTCCGAAATCTATATTTTTTTTGAAAATTTTGACATTTGGTAATTCATTTTTGGATTTTGGAAATGCCAATAGGCTCAAACCAAAGTACATCCTTGTAGCTTTCAAAAGAGACATAAATGGTAAGAATCGGCCAAGGAATAAACCCACAGGAATTGATTTTGCAACGCTTCTTTTACCAATATGACTCCGTCCTTAAGTACCAAGAGAAAACGGACGAGGAGCTCACCAATGAACAGCCACACACTCGGATGTACGACACCCATGCAGAGTTTAAGCGTATTGTGATATGACTCTACATTATTATTTGTGCGGCGGGTCAAGCCGCACACGCTTAGTGTTTGGCCGCCATTTCTCTGGATCCAGTACCTAGACGGTGTTTGGGAGAGAACATGGATCCAGTAAAATTTACTTGAGTAATCAATTAACTAATCTTCATATTAATCTTTTCCTATTTTTAAAATAATAATTTTTGAAAAAAGTATCCAAACCTGCCTCAGTCTACCCTATTTCGGATTATAGGGGGCACACGGATTATCCAGACATTACTGTATAGATATAAATATGATTTACCTATCTACATAGGCGCACAGGTCAGCAATCATTGCATTATTTTGTTGGAGATAGCTTTTAACTGCATCAAAGCCCTCCACAATGGATTCGCTGGTCAGAAAAGGCAAGACCATTAACATGCGGAGTCCTGTCATAGCTGAGGCGTTGTTTTGAGTGTGTAAAAAGTAGCCTTGATTCTCGGCGTTGATTAGTTTTTGGTCGTGCTCTATCAATTGGAAGTGGCACTGTCAAAAAATGACAGAAGCTATTTGTCACGGAACTGAATTAGCGATATTTTATTTGAAAGCTCTTAAAAAAGTGTCTTCAGGATAATGCGGTGTTGAGAAAACAAAAATTCAGATACTATAGTCCGGTGGTTAAGCGTTCTAACTATGCATTTTGAGCTTAAGCAATGCGCTTTTGGGGTTTGATTGGGGGTCCCTCAACCTTAATTTCAAGAGTTGGAGACATCGGTGCACTCGATGCGGAGGGGGTCTGGGGGGCCCTTGAAAGTTGAAGGTGCGAGGCTTCCCACCAAATCACCATACCACCACGTAATTCCTACTGGGAGGCCATCAAACGACTTTAACCTGTACATGAACAACATTTGTTACCATGTCCAAATAGTTCTTCACACTGAAAAAAATTAATTCTTATGACAGATCGGAAAAAACAGTTTTTCTCAATTCTTCATCCCCACAACAGATAAACTGCCAAGTGTGGTGTCATTTTGGAGTAAACGGCATCCTCTGATTTCATTCACCGAGTCAAAATGTTTGTGAGACCACCGTGCAAAGAATGGCACGTCAAGAAGTGAGCATTTTCAAGCACCTCATTTAACAGTAGTTTCTTGGCTGTTACCAATCGATATGATTGATAATTTTGTTATGGATCAGTAACTTGAACTCTTTTGTGACGGTAATGCATGTGCATAAAACTCGACACGAGCGTGAAGGCCTGTAAAAAAAAAATTCTCCAGCGGTCGAATTTTTTTCCACGCCTACTGAGCGTCAGTTCGCTGGGCTCAGGTAGGGAGCGTTTGGATAGCTTTGGAAGCAAAATTTTCATATCTATCTGAAAAGTTGAGCAGTTTGATTCTGGAAATTGATTTATGAATCATCAATGATTGTTTTGCCGGTCAGTACCCACGTCCCACATGGGAGTTAACCGCAGAGGTGATGGCCAACGGCGGAGGGAATTCACATCCAAGATCTTATTCTCTGCCACTCTGACAGTCATTTTCACGGTTGTTTTTATGAAATTATTTTTTCTCCAAACACAAGAAAACTTACACGTACAAAATGATAACAACCTTGAAGGTTCGTAGAGGAAAAAAGAAAATAACACTTGAAAAGTTGAATGCCCTCCGTCGTCAGCCATGATCCCTGCAGTTAATCCCCATGGGGGTACCTAGTGACTGTCAAAATAATATTTGATGATTCTCAAATCAGTTTCCAGAATTATGCTACTCAGCTGCATAGACAGATATGAGATTTTTTTTCTCCAAACCTATCCAAACGCTGGTAGTCCGGCGGATTAGCTGATGAATCGTGCATTTTGAGTAAAAGCTAGGGTCAAGTTATTTTCGTGTTCTACGATAAAAACGAAAATTTTTGAGGGTGGGAGGCATTCTGGGATTTCACCCAGGGGGGGCTGAGGGGGGGTTTTTCGGGGCCCTCTGGGTGATTTACTTGTTTTTCATGAGAGAAGCCGAATCCATTTTTTTTCAAATTCTGTGATTTATTTCGAGATTTTTGGGGTGTATATTCACCCCCCATTTCCAACCGGGGGGCCTTGGGGGGACTATTTAGGGTTGTTTCCACGATTTTCATCTTCTGCTAAATTAAGACGTATATTGACGTGCTTGATATCGTTTCTCACTAAATCCCGCCTTCTGAATACGAATCTGGCCTTGAAATTACAACACGAGCAGGTTTGAACTAGTTATGCAAGAAAAAACAGGTTTTTTGGGCCCACTTTTTTGACATGCCTTAATTTGGGCCCAAGGCTTAGGCGATCAAAATCCTCATAAGGATTATTAGTTTCAAGTATTTTGAACATATTAATCGTGTACTGGATGCGCCTTTCGCTTTCAGAACCACACCCAATTGTTTTCTTGGAGAACGGTTCAATAATTTTTGAGCTAACTAATTAATTTGCTTAAACAATTGTGCATTTCGTGTTAAAGGCTGACATCGGCAATTTTCCTGGTCTACAATTGAAATGAAAATTTTTGAGAGTGGGAGGCATTCTGGCTTTGCACCCAGAGGGGGCTGAGGGGGGATCTTTTTTGGGACCCTTGGAGTAATTCACTTGTTTTTTATGAGAGAAGCCAAATCCATACTTTTTTTCAATTCTGTAATTTTTTACAGAATGTTCGGAATGTTTACCTACCCCCATTTTGAACCAAGGGGCCCTGGAGGGACTTTTTGAGATTGTTTCCACGATTTCTATTTTTTGCTAAGTTAGGATCTATATTGACGTGCTTGGTATCGTTTCTTACTAAATCCCACCTTCTAAATCCAAATATGATGTTGGAAATACGATACAAGCAGGTTTGAACTAGTTCTGTGGGAAAAAGCAGGTTTTTTGGATCCAGTTTTTTGACATACCCTCATTTGGGCTCAAGGTTCCAAAACCAAAGGCGCATGCTTTATATGTTGTAAATACTTGAAACTATTGATTGTGAGGAGAATTTTGATCCTGAACCCTTAGACCCAAATTGAAAGATGTCATAAAAATGGACCCAAAAAACCTGTTTTTCTTGCCCAACTAGTTGAAACCTGCTCAAATCGTATTTCCAATACCAGATTTGGATTTAGAAGGTGGGATTTAGTAGGAAATGATACCAAGCACGTCAATATAGATCCTAAATTAGCAAAAACTAAAAATCGTGGAAACAACCCCAAAAAGTCCCCCCGGGACCCCTTGTTCAAAATGGGGGGTGAGTAAACATTCTGAAAATTCTATTAAAAATTACAGAATTAAAAAAATTATAGATTGGGCTTCTCTCATGAAGAATAAGTGAAATACACCAAGGGTCCCAAAAAAGATCCCCCCTCAGCCCCTCCTGGGTGCAAAGCCAGAATGCCCCTCACCCTCATTAATTTTCATTTTAATCGTGGAACACAAAACTTACTGGTGTTTCCTTTTACACGGAATGCACAATTGTTTGAGGAAATTAATAATTTTGCTGAAAAATGATTGGACCGCTTCTCCAACAAATCAATTGTGTGTGATTCTGAAATCAAAAGGCGCATTGAGGGTATGATTTTTATGTTCCAAACACTTGAAACTAATGATCCTCAGGAGGATTTTGATCGCAGAAACCTTGGGCCAAAATTAAGGCATGTCAAAAAAGTGGGCCCGAAAAACCTGTTTTTTCTTGCATAACTAGTTCAAACCTGCTCATGTTGTAATTTCAACACCAGATATGGATTTAGAAGGCAGGATTTAGTAAGAAACGATACCAAGCACGTCAATATACGTCCTAATTTAGCAGAAAATGAAAATCGTGGAAACAACCCTAAATTGTCCCCTCAAGGCCCCCTGGATGAATATGGGGGGTGAATAAACACCCCAAAAATCTTGGAATAAATCACAAAATGTAAAAAAAAAATGGATTTGACTTCTTGCATGAAAAACAAGTGAATCACCCAGAAGGCCCCAAAAACCCCCCCTCAGCCCCCCCTGGGTGAAATTCCAGAATGCCTCCCACCCTCAAAAATTTCCATTTCCATCGTAGAACACGAAAATAACTTGACCCTGGCTTTTACTCAAAATGCACGATTCGGCATAAAAATTGCAATAAGCTGCCGGACTATGGCGCTGATGCCTGCCTGAGCCCAACAAATCAACACTCAGTAGGCGTGAAATAAATTCGACCGCTGCGCTGGAGAATTTTTTTTTCCAGGCCTCCACGCTCATGTCGAGTTTCATTCACATGTATTACCGTTACAAAAGAGTTCAAGTTATTGATCTATGACAAAATTATCAATCATATCGATTGGTATCAGCGAAGAAACTACTGTTAAATGAGGTGCTCAAAAATGCTCACTTCTTGGCGTGCCATTCTTTGCACGGTGGTCTCACAAACATTTTGACTCGGCGAATGAAATCAGAGGATGCCGTTTACTCCAAAATGACACCACACTTGGCAGTTCATTTGTTGTGGGGATGGAGAATTGAGGAAAACTGTTTTTTCCGATCTGTCATAAGAATTATTTTTTTTCAGTGTGAAGAACTATCTGGACATGGTAACAAATGTTGTCAATGTACATGAGTCGTTTGATGGCCTCCCAGTAGGAATTACGTGGTGGTATGGTGATTTGGTGGGAAGCCTCGCACCTTCAACTTTCAAGGTCCCCCCAGACCCCCTCCGTATCGAGTGCACCGATGTCTCCAACTCTTGAAATTGAGGTATGGGGATCCCCAATCGAACCCCAAAAGCGCATTGCTTAAGCTCAAAATGCATAGTTCGAGCTTTTTTTGGCGCTTAACCACCGTACTACTAGAGCCATCGTAGAGCTAACATGTTTTTCATTTGATTTTTTGGCGTTTGTTTAGGCCCCTAAAAAAAATAAGATAATTTCGCTTGACGTAATGAATTTAGATGCAAAAATTCCGTCAGTTTTGGAGCCAGCTGGTCTCAGTAGGGAAGATGGAAAGCGAGTTGACGGTTTGACTCTCGACTCTCATCCCTTGGACACGAGGTCAGATGCTTATCTGGGACGCGACCTGTGTGGACACGCTGGCCTCATCTTATGTAGAGTCTGCCTCATCTAAAGGCGGTGCAGTTGCTGAGAATGCGGCGACAAGAAAAAGAAACAAATACAGGAGTTTGGAGAACAATAACTACTTCTTCGTTCCCTGTCGAAACTCTAGGTCCCTGGTGCTCGGATGCCATTAACTTTGTCGATTTTTTAGGGAACATATTGCATTCAGTGGCGAAAGAACATCGTGCAAGGCTGTATCTAAGACAAAGGATCAGCGTTGCGATTCAACGTGGGAACGCTGCTTCCATTATGGGGACCTTTATTAAGTCGGGTCAATCAATGGAGGAGATTTTTTATATTTTATAGTTTCCAATATTTTTTCTACAACTTATAACCTTCACCTACATGTTTTTATAATGTGCCAACATTTTTTTGAGTGGAATGTTTTAATAAATTTCTTTAAAGATACTAGAGCCATCCAGAGACGGATTAACCAAGAAGCGCTAGAAGCGAGTGCTTCGGGCGCCAAATTTTGAGGGGCGCCAAAATTTAGCCAAGCAAAAAAATGTATCCCATATTTATACCAATTGGAAAAAAAATGCCTAATTTATGCCTTATTATGCATAAAATCATTGATAACATTAAATCTATCGAAAATTCCCAGAAAAAACCTAATTTTGCTTAAAAATAAGAGCACTTTGAGCGTGGTCTTCTATTTCCAACATTCAAGAGAGTCGAATCTAAATTCGAGATTGTCAAAAAATAAACTCAACGCTATGGCCTTACTAGGCATTAAAAACTAATTTTTTGTCTTTCTAGACTTAACGGAAATAGCAGCGGTTGCCTAAAAAAAGAGATAGAGAACTGGCGCGATGGTTTTGCGCGCAGTGTGCCACTGCCACGTCACTGATTAGAAAGAGATGCTCAACTTAGAAAACCTGTATTGTAAGAAAGTTTGCGGATGCTAAATCTAGGAAAAAATAATTCACTAAGAAAAAAATCTATAATCTAATAATTCATCATTAGCGTAATGTTCATAGTTTGTTGAATGGTGTTTCGCGTTATTAAACTTGTTAGTAGTACTAAGTACATTTGTTTTGAATACTTATTGATCGTGTTACCTACCTGCATTTGAGAGTATTTTTTGTTACCTTTTTTGAAGAGGGGGGGGGCGCCAATTTGCCTCTAGCTTTTAGCGCAATTTACCCTTGATCCGTCCCTGGAGCCATCGTAGAGTCAACATTTTTTTATTTGATTTTCTTGCATTCGTTTAGGTCCCTAAAAAAATAAGATAATTTCGCTTGACGTCATAATATTGGAGCCCCAAAGTGACAAAGAGATGGCGCCGGCGCCGGGTGGAAATGTAGAATCCGTGCTGTTTTAAACAGCTCAAATCCATCCGAAGGACGTTTTTCGACTGTGATGCTCTGACTGATGCAGCCATTTCCAAATTCAAACAACAAATGACAGCTTTCAAGTGATTTGAAGTTTTGCAGGTCACGTTTGGTGTGCCCCTAAGGTTGACCGAGTGACGTCATAGTATTAAAACAAAATATATATATTTTTTAAACCAGAGGAAAAATAAACTTGTGGGTTTCACATAATAGTCCGGACGCTAAGGTCAAAATTTGATGGGACACCCTTCACTTTTATAACAAGCAATGCCACTTGGCAATCTTGGCATACCTGTTGCCGAGACCATGTTTGACCGATTAAGATCAGGAGCCAAAGTTGTAGGTGATGCAGGCGCCGTATACAGGGTGTCGTATAGAAAAAAAGTGAAAAATTCGTATATCATTAACCGAACCAGATGGATTCACGTGAGTAGGCACATGTATCCATAATATATCACCCATCAAGGAAGAGTCAACAGTTTTTGAAAATCTTGAGTGGTTCGTGGAGTATTCCGAAAAACTAAATTTTCTTCTAAACATTTTATTTCTCGGTAAATCAGTGAATTTTCAAGATATCAAAATGCAACTTGGGAAGTTTACGGCGAGTATTGTCATGAATAAAAAACGATCAGGAGCCAAATGCAGGGACTGCTATTTCCAGAAGTAAGACAGTCACTTTTTTTTTCTTTGTCACCGTCATCTTGAATCTCCGTTTCACTCAACAGTTGGAAAAGTTACAGTCGAATGTAGGAATGTTATCATTCAATCACCCTATCTCGAAAAAGATGGCCTTGAAGCAAGGTGAGGGTGTCTTCATCGAGAAAACATTGCCACCCAAGGTTTTCATGGTAATACGCATTTGCAGCGCTGTGATGGCTAATAAGAATTTTGAATGAGCAGAGTGAGTTCTTTGTCCCAATCCTACATTCATTTTGAGCTGAATTACCAAAATTCATGATGACCGGTCCAAAGGTAAACTCTTGATGGCTTGCTGAACAAAATAGGTGGCGCTTTTTGGTGAGAAATGCAAAAAAAATCGGGCTATCATTATCATGTTATTCCTCACGAAGAGAAGGCTGTTGCAAAAACTGAAACAAATCAACTCTGGAATGTTTTGTGGGATTAAAGCCTATATTCTTGAGCCAATAAATGTTGAACACATTATTACCATGAAAACCTTGGATAACACTGTTTTCTCGATGAAGAGACCCTCTGTATACGACGTCTGCATTGCTTGCGACTTTGGCTCCTGATCTTATTCGGTCAAACATGGTCTCGGCAACAGGTATGCCAAGTGGCATTGCTTGTTATAAAAGTGAAGGGTATTGTACCTTAACATCCGGACTATTATAAACAATTACCTCAAAAACTATAGGAAAACTCATTTAAAATCAATAATTTTTTTCAGTGGAACACCCCATTGAAAGTAATTCCCTATCTGTCATCTGTCAAAAACCATTAGCTAGTTTATTTAATAACTCCAACAGATTTCAACCAAATTTGGTTTATAACCATAAGTACCATGCAAGGACTTCAGGGAACATGAATGGTTTTGATGAAATTGAGGGATGCAACTTGAAAAAATAAACAATTTAATTTAATTTCAATTTTCAACAATAAATTCGAAAAAAGTATAACGTTGTTGAATCCACGGTGGCCAAACTCGGTGGGCGTGTTACTCACATTGTCTAGTGGTGAAAATAGGGGTTTGGCTGCGATCCGCTAATTACAATTCCTAACAACCTTACAAGCTATATTTAGAGGAATTTATACAAAATAATATCTTCTTCAATTTCGGTGGGGCCCATAACAAAACAAAAAAAAGTATTACTAATTTTTGTCGATTTCTCTAGTTGCAATATTTTTTAATATAAAATATTTATCCCTGAATTTTTTTGGAGATATATCTATTCTCGTTTTATCAATAAATTGGTGAATAATAGTTTTTTTTTATATGTTAACGTCAGTCCCAAGGCCCAAGGTACATGCTTGAGTGTTCCAAGGTACAAGACCGTCCTGTACCTTAGGACATGTGCAGGCATTATTTGTATAAAAAATAATTTCAAGTAAAAGGGCACTCAGATTTTCAACTATTAATATTTATATAGGTACTATAAATCTGGAAGTTACTTTAGAATAATCGGTCATTATCATTGTTCCAAAAATTGACACATGAGAGAGTGAAGAAAAAACATCCCAAGGTACGGTAGTCTCCCCTACTTTGAAGGTGTTTTTGAGAAGTTATGAAGAAAACTTCAACTTTATTACATTTTACATACATTTTTTGCTCTACTGTAAATTTTGAGGATTTCATGGTGCCATCAAAACATTTTAAAGGAGAGCTGTGAGCTGACTACTTCTTGGGTGTACTCAGTGAAGCTTACTTAGCAAATGCATATTGATATTTGACTCGTGATAGGTGCACATAGTCTCCCATGAACTAAAATGAAGAAATACCTATGTCAAATTTATCTGGACTTATTTGGTTTCTTTTGTACACCCTGTATATGTACAATATGACGTTTCCGACTCTTCAATATTCGTAATCTATGATTCAAGAGGAAGAGTTTAAGACCATAAACGCAACTATAACATAAAGGATTCTCGATAAATCTCATTTTGAATTTTTTTTCGTCAAATCGTAAATTTCGTTTTCCAAGTCAAGCGGCCATGATGCTTCCACGACAATGGCTCTCACTTCCAGAAGCTCTATCTCAAGAACTATGGGTCGTAGAAAGTTAAGTGAAGAACCAAACTGTAGGGAAATTTATGGGCTTCAAAATAATTTCCTATATCTTTTGCTGTCAGACGACCCAAAATCGAGATATTCAACAAAAACCCAGCTGATGCACTTCTTGTTGATGATGGCGACATGACGCCGACATTTCCGAAAGGGGGCAAACTAGTATGTTGAAACCTTAACTACACAGATCATTTTAAGCCGATTTCCAGCCTGTTGGCAATTATTTCCTTATTGTTCTCCTTGGCTCCTGTACTTTGGACCATAAAACCAATTGTAAGAGAACAACCGTACAGAAGAAAACCTTTTGTTAATCAAATGCAGAATTTCGCGACCAATCCACGTTCCCCGAAAGGCTTCTGCGCATACCTGTGAAAGTAGGACGTTGACATATCTATATCACGACAACAAGTTGACAACATTGTAATACGGTGTGCGTGTGTAATGTCACGCAAATTTCAGCTGACAGCGCTTGACGTCGATTTGACGTTTCGACAGATCTAACCAAATAACGCTCTTGTTTCGTCGATCGCCTTGCAGCTCGTTGTGTTCCGTATCACCTGAATATTTTCTGCGTCTTTCTGCCATACGGCACGTAACATTTCATTCTGAACAATATTAAATGTTGAATGGTTAGGAGGTTATGTTTGTTGTTTGTTTACATTTCAGTTATTGATTAACAGTTGCCTTTGACAGTGACACTTCGTGCGTCAAAATTGAAATTACCGCGCTCTGCAGGTATGCGTTCTCATGTATGCGCTGAAGTGATGTACTATTGTAGACAAAAAAAGCTGAACGACAGATGAATGACTTTTCAAATTGTGTAGAAGGCCCTTTAGGATTACCATTTTTGACAAGACCATGACAAAATGCCAGTGATTTTTTTGAGTTACAAGACAACGTCAGTTGTGTCTTTGATTTCTTTGTAGCTATGAACCAGGAGTAGAAGAAGATGAATATAAAAATGGATAATTTCCACTGAGATTTCTACCCACTGTATCAACACGAGCCCGCAACACGGTGACTTCGTGCTGGTTGATTCCATGTAATATGCTACGAGTACCTACATGGCAATGGCGGTCCGTTGCCTTTTGCTTGTAGGGAAATTTAAGCGGCTCGCAGCATGTCGAACATTGGCGAACGAATCGTCCTCTAGCATCTGGACATACCGTGATCTGGACATAGACCATTTGGATCAATGCTTGATCTTCGGCTTCGGTAGTATAGCTTTGCGTCTGCCAGAACCTGGTTGCCGTGTCAGCGTTGAATTTTTCCGCCACCTGCACATAACGTTATAAACCGTCCCTTTCCTGTTACTGAGAAGGTCTGCTACCGTCTTCCACGCGATACCACTCTCCACAAGAGGAATAATTTGCACCCTAACAGATTCATTGGACATTCTATCCCGTTTGACACAGAAAATGACAAAGCATTATTGGTTATGGGTGGCATATTCTTGATTACAGTAAAGCTGATTCACAGGTCAAAAATTAGAAAAGTCATTCATCTGTCGTTCAGCTTTTTTTGTCTGCAATAGTACGTGATGGTAAACGTGGATTTTAGTGTATTGCGTTCGTGGAGCTGTGACGTCCACTACTGTTTGCTGGTTATGCAACCAAACATACAAGCATAATATGGGGTGGATGATCCACGTTTCCCGGAAGGCTTCTGCGCATACCTGTGAAAGTAGGACGTTGCCAAATCTATATCACGACAACAAGTTGACAACACTGTAATACGGTGTGCGTGTGTAATGTCACGCAAATTTCAGCTGACAGCGCTTGACGTCGATTCGACGTTTCGACAGATCTAACCAAATAACGCTCTTGTTTCGTCGATCGCCTCGCAGCTCGTTGTGTTTCGTATCACCTGAATCTTTTCTGCGTCTTTCTGCCATACGGCACGTAACATTTCATTCTGAACAATATTAAATGTTGAATGGTTAGGAGGTTATGTTTGTTGTTTGTTTACATTTCGATTATTGATTGACAGTTGCCATTGACAGTGACACTTCGTGCGTCAAAATTGAAATTACCGCGCTCTGCAGGTATGCGTTCTCATGTATGCGCTGAAGTAAGGTACGTGATGGTAAACGTGGATTGAGCGGTTGCACTTTTTCCGGTGTGTTGATTGAGCAGTAGCATGTGTGCTGGGTTGCAGAATTCGTGGCAAAATGAGCGAGCGGTGGCTGTTTCTCCGGTAGAATGTCTTAATGGTAGGTCTGATTTCTCGGTGGGCTGTTGCATAGGGACTCCCGAAATCTTGGAAGGCACTGCTGGCGCGCATGCGTTTTAGTCACGAACTTCAAATCTCACACTATTCACGGACACTATTTTAAAGGCTGTCTTAGAACTAACTAGAGTAAATTCAACTGAATGAATTTTGGACAGAGTGAAACATCATTAAAATATTTCCGCGCTTCTTTCGAATCTAAATAGAGTAATCTTTTAAGTAACTTACACTAAACAGAGTTTATTATGTGGACTTTCAACTACAGTGCGCATGTCTCAGAGAACTGTTTTCAATTCAAATTAGTGTATGTAAGTGTTCGTTTACTAAAGTCAGGATAAATCTAATTGTATTTTATAGTCCAGTCAAAATAGGTTTTAACCGGAAAGAAATTCGGAAGTTGACGAAATTTGGTGGATCGATGCAGAATTTAACGTGGAATAATATACTGAAACTCCCGAAAATTCCAATGCTTGGCTTTATTTCTAGGACCAATAAAAGAGCGCCATCCTTGTAAATTTTCGATTTTTTCTGAATAACTTGTAAACTATCACTTTTAGAACACAAAAACCAGCAAAGCAAATGTAGCGCGTTAAATTATTAAGAGATCAGTATCAAATTCATCACTTTGTGGTTAATAGTCTACAAGATACAGCGTCTGCTAGAACGCAGTGAAAATGACTCAAAATTTATTTCCGGATTTTACGTAACAATTTGCATAGTGTCAGTTCAAGGGCTGTAACGTGGACAGCAAATGTGCGGATTTCAGTGTGTTTTACAATCTTGAAAAGCCAATTCACCATTTGGTATCACACTTTTGTCTAGAAGTCGCCAACTTCAAAATTGTACTTTTCCTCGACCTTTCAAATTTATACTTGAAGTTCCGAAGAATCCCCAAAAATCGATTATTTTCATACCATACCATATGCTTCATTTTCCAAGTATGGAAAAACTATCTGGAGAATATGTGAAGGATTGAAACCAAAAAAAATAACATGTTTCAGAATCTTTTTCCTAGTGATGGTTCCTGAGGTATATGGGTTGAAAGACTAAAACGACCTACTTGGAAAAAAAATTGGTAGTTCGGACTCTAACTGCTGAATACTGTACGGACCTTGCATTTTAGGTGTAAGATGCCACTTGGCAGACGTGGAAAGTACATAAATATATTCACTACGTCTGCTGAGTGGCATTTTGTATCTTCAAATGAAAGGTCCGTACAGTAATCAGTAGTTTGTGTCCGGACTACCCAGCTTTTTCTCCAAATAGGTCGTTTTAGTCTTTCAACCCATATAACTCAGGAACCATCACTGGGAAAAACATTCTGAAACATCCTATGGTTTTGGTATCCAAGTCTTCACATATTTCCTGGATGGTTTTGCTCTACTTGAAAAAGTAGGCAAATGGCATGGTATCAAAATAATCGATCTTTGGGGATTCTTCGGGACTTCAAGTATCGATTTCAAAGGTTGAGGAAAAGTACAATTTTGAAGTTGGCGACTTCTAGACAAAAGTGTGATACCGAATGTTGAATTGGCTTTCCAAAAATGTGAAACACGTTGAAATCCGCACATTTTCTGTCCACGTTACAGCCCCTGAACTGACACTATGCAAATTGTTACGTAAAATCCGGAAATAAATTTTGAGTCATTTTCACTGCGTTCTAGCAGACGCTGTATCTCAGAGACTATTAACCACAAGGTGATGAATTTAATACTGATCTCTTGAGAATTTAACGGGCTACATTTGCTTTGCTGGTTTTTGTGTTCTTAATGTGATAGTTTACAAGTTATTCAGAAAAAATCGAAAATTTACAAGGATGACGCTCTTTTATTGGTCCTAGAAAAAAAGCCAAGCGTTAGAATTTTCGGGAATTTCAGTATGTTATTCCACGTTGAATTCTGCATCGATCCACTAAATTTCGTCAACTTCCGAATTTATTTCCGGTTTGGCCAGATTTTTGCTTAATTTGACTGGACTATTAGTATGATTGCACTATCACGTGTGAATAACTATTGAAAATATTCCCGCCTAAAAATGTTCTCTTCGTAGAGTATTTGTTGCTCTAGTGTTAATTTTTTTTTTTTTTTTTTTTTTTTTATTATTATTTCGCATCAACCACAAAGGGTTATTAGCGATGACAAGGAGGTTTAAGTACCTGATCTAAGAACAGCTGGTTGGGACAATCGAACAATAGGGACAGCAACAGACAGGGACACATTTTTCACGCCAATGGGTCTATATTGGCGACTTTCAAACATACAAACAGATAAGACCACGGAAAAGGATGATGGGTTAAGTGGCTTACATAGGATCAAATCTCGCTAAGTGTTGAATCGTCATAAAGTTTCATATATACCGATATCTTTTAGAAATTTCAGTACCTTGATGTATTTGGCTGGGTTTGTTAGGATATCTGGAGAGAGTGTGATGTTGTTCAGCGATCTCTGGGTGTCGTAGTCAGGGCATGTGTGTAGAATATGGCTGACAGTCAGTATGACATTGCACATTGAACAGCTTGGTCGGTCTTGTTTTGTTATCAAGAAAGAATGAGTTAGTTTGGTGTAGCCGAGTCGTAACCTGTTTAGTATAATTTGATCCCTTCTCTTTTCGGGATTCAAAAGCACGGCACTGATGGAAGGTTTGTGTTCCCTGAGGTAAGTGTCTTTTAGTTCCCATTTTTGCTGCCAGAAGTATGTGGTTTTGCATTTTATGGCAGCTTTAAAATCTCCAGGGGGGTCAATTTTGTATATTGGAAGGTCATGTGAAGAGGTGGCCTCTGTTGCCAAGCGGTCTGCTTCCTCGTTACCATGAATGCCAACATGAGAAGGGGTGTACATCAGGATGATTCTATCGGATTTGTCAAATGTTTCTTCTCTTATTTGTTGTACTAGGGGGTTGCGGGGGTATATGTGGTTGATGGACTGAAGAGAACTTAGTGAGTCTGAGCAGATTATGTACCTTTCTTCTGGCTGAAGTTTTATGAATAGAAGTGCTTGTAGAATTGCGTAAAGTTCGGCTGTGTAAATGCTGTTGTAATTCTGGAGTCTGAAGGCCTGTTTTGATGATGGTGTGAATAGAGCGGAAGCCACTTTGTTTTCAGTTTTTGAGCCGTCTGTGTAAATAAGGTTGTAGTCTGGGAGACTGGAGACTATGGCGTGAAAATCTGCTCTAATAAGAGAGTGGCTAGTTTCGTTTTTGTTATATTTTTTTAGATTGAGTATTGTCCGAATTTTTGAGTGTTTCCAAGGAGGAGTTGAACAGTTGTACCAAGGAAGAGTTTTTGGAATTTCGATGTCCAGCTCTTGTTGGATACGTCTAACCCTTTCATGTATTGTAGGTGTGGTGTTTGAGTTGAACCTGCCCTCGAACCTTTGAGAGCGGACTAAATTGTGGCAAATGCTTTTCGGATTGGAAGATGCGTTTACAGCATAATTTAATGTGGAGCGCTTGGCGCGAATTTCGAGTGGCAGTTCATTTACAAGTGCTAGTAGACTTTCAACTGGTGTAGTGCAGAAAGCTCCGGTGGCTATTCTTATGGCTGTTGTCTGTATGGAATGGATGGTTTTGAGATAGGATTTCTTAGCGGTCATGTAGGCAATTGCTCCGTAGTCAAGTTTAGATCTGATGAGACTTTGATAGATCAATAGCAGACTTTTACAATCCGCTCCCCAAGAGTGGTTGGATAGAATCTTCATTAGGTTTAAACCGTGATTGCATGATTTCTTGATATAGGAAATGTGTTGCCGCCAAGATAACTTTTGGTCGAAAATGACTCCTAGGAATCTTGTGGACTCAGAGAATTTCAGGCTTTTTCCGTAAAGACGAAGAAGAGGCGAACTGAGTTGGCGGGCTTTGCTAAAAAGCATGCAGTTGGTTTTGGGAACGGAAAACTTAAATCCCGATGTTTTCCCCCAGTTTTCGATTTTTTTCCGGGTAGTTTGTAAAATTTTTTGAATTCTGGAGATGTCTTTTCCTTTTATGTATATAAGTAGGTCGTCAGCAAAAAGGCTACAACGAACTGGCGCTTTGATGGTTTTTATTACTTCGTTTATTGCGATCAAAAAGAGTGTTACACTGAGGACTGCGCCCTGAGGAAGTCCGTTTTCTAGTTTTTTATTGTGAGACAAGATACCGTTGATTCTGACTTTGAAAGATCTGTTGTGAATGAAGTTTTGGATAAACGCCAAGATGTTTCCCTTAAGACCCCATTCGACTAGCTTTTCAATTATTGGACGGGTCCAAGTCATGTCATAGGCCTTCTCTACGTCAAAGAAGACTGCCAGAAGATGTTGTTTGATCGCAAAAGCCTCATGAATTTCAGATTCCAGTTGAACTATGTTGTCAGTTGTTGATCGGTGCTTTCTGAAGCCATTTTGGGAAGGATGAAGTAAGTTTGACTTTTCCAAGTGCCAAACTAGACGGTTATTGATAATACGCTCAAGAGTTTTACACATGGTGCAAGTTAGGGATATTGGCCGATAGGAGGCTTTGTCATCGCTTGGTTTGTTTGGCTTCAGAATTGGAGAGACAATGGAGCTTGACCAAGGGCTAGGAAATTCATGTGTTTGCCAGATTATGTTGTAGATATTGAGCAGGACGAGCTTGGCTTTGGAGGACAGATTTTTCAGAAAAGAGTAAGGAATGTCGTCTGGACCAGGATGAGAGTCCTTGGCTGATTTGAATGCTTCTTCGAGTTCTGAGATAGTGAGAGACAAATTGATGGAGAGAAAGTTATTGTTTTGTTTGTTTATCTCCTGAGATTCTTTGTGTTTTTTGAATTGTAAAAAATCTTTGTCGAAGTTTAGATCACTTGAATTTGCTTGGAACTGTTCAGCTAGAACCTCAGCGATATCGGATTCACAGTCAAAAATTTGGTTGCTGTCTCTTATTATTGTGATTCGGGGACGTTTGATGGACTTGAGTTTTTTTACCTTGTTCCAGACTTCAGTCATGGGCGTCGAGGGGTTGATAGTAGAGACATAATTTTCCCATGATTCTTTTTTGCTTTTCTTCACAACATATCTGGCTTTAGCTCTCAACCTTTTAAAACTCAAGAGATTTTCTACGGAGTTTGTTCTCTTCAATTTGTTGAGGGCATTTTTACTTGCTTTTATAGCCTCGGCACATTCTTTGTTCCACCAAGGAACAGGTGTGAACTTTTTGGGATTGGAGGAAATTTTGCCTATGTGGTTGTGTGCTGAATCAAGTATGATTTGACAGAAGTTTTGTACGGTTTGGTCGATGTCGTTGTCAGTAGGTAAAAATGATTCAAGTTTATGGTCCACTTCTTCGGAAAATGATGACCAGTTGGCGTTTTTCAGATTCCATTTAGGGTAGACCACCGAATATTTCTTGGGGTTTAGTTGGTGGTTTTGGATTCTGATGGGGTAATGATCACTACCGTAGAGATAGGGGTATGTTTCCCACGTCAGGTAAGGTGTGAGTGTAGGGCTGCATATTGTTAGGTCAAGGGCACTGAAATTTCCATTGAATGAGTTAAATCTGGTAGGCGATCCCGTGTTTAGAAGTATTAGGTTGGAAGAGTTAAGCCACTGTTCTATAGCTTGTCCTCTTTGATTTGTGGACACGGAGCCAAATAAGGTGTTGTGTGCGTTGAAATCTCCCAAGATTATGCATGGCGCAGGTATCTGATTCAACAGATTTTTGAGTTCATGTTGAGAGATGTCTTTGTTTGGGGGTATATAAATGTTACAAATGGAGAATTTGGTTTTCAGTTGGATGGAGAACGCAACCGCTTCTAAATTTGTGTCGAGATCGATTTCTTGAGTAGTGAAACTTAGGTTGACGAAAGAGGATACTCCACCACTGGATCTCTCTCTGTCAATTCTATGTTTGGAGTAACATTTATATCCTTTCAGATTGGGATCGCTCTTGAGGTGGGTTTCTTGCAGACAAATTATGGGGGGGTTGTTTTCAGTTATCAGAAGTTTTAATTTTTCTAGATGGGAATAGTACCCATTCAAATTCCACTGTAAAATGAACATGTTTGTTCCAAATCTGGTGTTTTGTGGGATGATTTTTGTCGAAAGAGGTGTTGATCAAGATTTTGTGGTCTGAGTCTAAAATAATTCATTCTCGGATTCAGCCAAAGAGACTATGTCTTCTTGTGAACTTGCTAATGATTGGCTGGCGAGTGACTTTGATATTTGATGTTGTAGCTTTCTTCTTATCCGGGTGAATTTGCTTTTTAGGCCTCGGTTGGTCAAGAGAGGGTGGAGAGTGGACATCATGTTTATGAGACTTTGTGTGTCATCTGTGAAGTTTAGCGATTCAAGATAGTAGTCTGGAGAACCTTTCGTATTCGCTAAAAAGGCTGCGAATGAATCGAAGTCTAACGGATATTTTTTTGGATTGGATTTGATTTCTTCTTGTAAGGGTTCCAGTGCAGTCACTGAATCAATGGACTCGTTGGATTCCGATCTTTTCAATGATGGGTCTAGGGGTGCGGCTTTATCGATTTTTATTTTCTTTGTTTTGGTTTGGGGCCTAACGAAATTTGTGAAGGGTGGTTCTTGAGTAGTTTGTGACTGGGGTGAGTCTAGGCTTTCAGGGGGAGGCCGTTTGCCTTTGTTGTTGGTGTTTTCAAGTATGGCTGAGGTCGTTATTGTGGTTGGGTTCAGTTTTAGTGTATTCTGTGAGGAGGTTTTATTTTGGGAGGAAGTGTTATTTTGTGGGGAGGGGCAGTCCGCAGCGCCGTGTCCCTGTTCCCCACACAAAAAACATTTAAATTCATCATAGGATAAAAAAATTCTTTGTTCTGTGTTTTCATCGTTGACAAGTATGGATGACGCTAGCTCAAGGGTATCATTGGGAGCCACATATACCTGGCGTCTGAAGCTCAGTATGTGGCTGAAATCCTCCTCTTGAGAGCCCGCTCTCAAGAAAGAGACTGATGAAACCAGAGTAAGTCCCAGTTCTTTGAGCGCTTCTTCGATAACTGAGTGGGGAATCGTCGGATATGCATTGGAGATTATAAGCCTTTTGGCAGGAGTGATAAGCTTCCGTAGTCCAATTTCAATGTTGTCGATTTTTATTGTTTTGTGTTGGGTTGTTATTTCGTCGGCCATTTTAGAGTTTGATAGAAAGATGCAGACTCTGTTGTTCGAGATTCTGGAAGCGAAATGAATATTTTTGGGTCCGACTAAGTTGGCTATGGCCCTGATGTAATCGTCGCGTTTCAATCTTTCATCTACATTAAGAATGACGGCTTGATCTTTTTTTGGAAAATTAACACTCGGGCGAGTTTTTGCTGCGTTAGAGTAAGATTTTTGAGCGGTAGCAATTTGGCTTGACTGTTGAGATGGTGAAGGTTCGATTGGATTCGATTCCATGTTGTCTCTGTAGTCAGAAAACAACAGGATCTATAATTATTTGTTTGTTTATCAAGTGGTTTGGGCACATACGTGCCCAGGTGATTTCACGTGCCTTGTTATCGCACTAAGTTTTTGTTGATGCGATATGGCTTGTTCGTAAAATTATTAAATATTAATTATTATTATGGCTTATCTGGTCAAGTCTGAAGCTCTTTGCAGGATTCCTGGCACAGGATGACAGCATGGGGTCCTAGGACGTCGACTGGTCACAAAAAAAAATCGAGAAAAACAGTACGTAGCCACTAAAACTCGCGAAATTCTGGAGCTCGAGGACGACACATGTGGTTACCGATTAAAGGCTGACCACGAGTGACTAGTGTTAATTCTTAGTGTGTTTTTCCTTTGATAATTGAACACTACTTACTTCACACTAGCTTAGAGTTTATGAACTTAAAGGCTTTTCATATTAGCTTTGTTTGGTATCCTCAGGGCTGGGCGGTATTTCAAATACAAGTATTTGAAATACGTATTTGAAATACATTTAAGTATTTTGTATTTAAATACATTTGATTGAGAAGTATTTGTATTTTGTATTTTGGAATAGTTCAGGCAGCTAGTATTTTGTATTTTGTATTTTAAATACATTTTTCGGAAAAGTATTTTGATTTTCAGAATACAAAATACAAAATACATTTGTTTCCCATGCTCTTTAGTCTGTTCGGGCCGAAATTGTTCTGGTAATACTATATTCACCCCATTGACATTTCTTGGTTTTGCACACTATCTGTGATCGATAATTAGTTTGATTGCACGTTTTACGTTTTACTGGTAAGTGCATCCTACTGTCAGCCACGAGAGGTTCCATGTCGGATGTCGGACAATATTTTCGAAAAGCTGGTTGTCCCCAAAGAAAATCAACATTTGTTATTTTGAAGAATTGATGAATGAAGTAAGGAATAGGTTTGAATACGAAGTTTTCTTCACTTTATGTTTGGTTTATTTGCCTTTTCATAGTTCATAATAATTCACTTATTGTTGCGACTGAATCAATAAAGTGTTTCCATTGAAATACTTGCATTTTACGGTTTCTCCAATAAAATGGTTGTAATACGCAATAAGAATGTATTTTGTATTTTGTATTTAGAATACTCTAGGTTGTATTTTGTATTTTGGAATTTCTCAGTTTTCCAAAATACGTATTTTGTATTTTGTATTTCAAAGACATTTCAAGAAGTAGTTTGTATTTTGTATTTCGACTATCTTAGATCGTGTATTTTGTATTTTGTATTTAAATACATTTTTCAAAGTATTTTGCCCAGCCCTGGGTATCCTGCACTACACCCTTTCCAGTTGTAGTTCAGAAAATATCAATTGTATTTCAGATATCGTCAATTGAATTTCACATTATTCAAGTTTAGTTCAGAAAGCGTCAATTGTATTTTGGATTAGTCACTTGTAGTTCAGAACGCGTCAATTGTATTTCAGATTGATCAAATGTAGTTCAGAAAACTTGAACTGTACATCAGATTATGTCAATTGTATTTCAGAAAGTGTTAATTGAAGTTCAGAAGGCGTCAATTGTAGTTCAGAAGACATCAGTTGCATCTCAGATTAGTAAAATGTAGTTCAGAAAGTATCAATTTGATTCCGACTCTTGCAAATTGGGGCACTTTTGCACATCCACAGCTTCGAACTCTTGATCTTCTTGTATGATGAATGATTGAAGAACGACAAATGCTACAATTATCTTGGAGCTGCATTGATTGATACATTATACATATACGTTATTTTCTGAACTACAAATATGACATTTTCTGGAATACAAATCACGCTTTCTGATATTCAAATGATCAATTCTGATATACAAATGACGCTTTCTCAAATTCACTTTATTAATCTGAAATACAATTGACTGTTTCTGAAATACATTTGACTAATCTGAAATTAAATTGATACTTTCTGAACTACATTTTACTAAATCTGAAATGCAATTGACGTCTTCTGAACTACAATTGACGATATCTGAAATACAACTGATATTTTCTGAACTACAACTGGAAAAGGTGTAGTGCAACCTAGTGTACACTTCTCTGTCATAAACCGTTTGTTATCGACTGAGTGTAGTTCGTGCAGGCTGCTTGGTATGCTACACCTTTTCCAGTTGTAGTTCAGAAAATAGAAAATATCAATTGTATTTCAGATATCGTCAATTGAATTTCAGATTAATAAAGTGTAGTTCAGAAAGCGTCAATTGTATTTCGGATTAGTCACTTGTAGTTCAGAAGGCGTCAATTGTATTTCAGATTTATCAAATGTAGTTCAGAAAACTTGAACTGTACATCAGATTATGTCAATTGTATTCCAGAAAGTGTTAATTGAAGTTCAGAAGGCGTCAATTGTAGTTCAGAAGACATCAGTTGCATCTCATATTAGTAAAATGTAGTTCAGAAAGTATCAATTTTATTCGGACTCCTGCAAATTGAGACACTTTTGCACAGCCACAGCTTCTAACTCTTGATCTTCTTGTATGATGAACTGTAGATATTCGGCACATCTTCTGTGTAACAGATGCCTGCGGGGGTGTTCATCGCACGACCGGCTTCCGCAGCATTGAAGAACGACAAAATGCTACAGTTATCTTGGAGCTGCATTGATTGATAAATTATACACAGAAATTATTTTCTGAAGTACAAATGACATGTTCTGAAATAAAAATCACGCTTTCTGATAATCAAATGATCATTTCTGATATTCAAATGACGCTTTCTCAAATTCAATTTATTAATCTGAAATACAATTGTCTGTTTCTGAAATACATTTGACTAATCCGAAATAAAATTGATACTTTCTGAACTACATTTTACTAATCTGAAATGCAATTGACGTCTTCTGAACTACAATTCGATGGGTCCTAATAAGACTAGCTTTATTCGCAGAGCCCGATGTGAAGTAACGTTTCTCGCAGAAGGTCTTTGTAACTAGCGCAATTCAAAATAGGTCGTTGTAACTGGCGCATCTCGAAATGAACGCACGTGAATCATATGCGTTCATTTCGAGATGCGCCAGTTTCAACGACCTATTTTGAATTGCGCTAGTTACAAAGACCTTCTGCGAGAAACGTTACTTCACATCGGGCTCTGCGAATAAAGCTAGTCTTATTAGGACCCATCGAATTGACGATATCTGAAATACAACTGATATTTTCTGAACTACAACTGGAAAAGGTGTAGTGTAGTGTACTCCGTGCAGCACAACCTACACTTCGTCTGGAGAAGGTGTAATGAGTGTAAAGTGGTGGGGCGGGAAAATGTGTATGATTGAAGATTGTCAAAACTCAAATTTGTTGCGGATGTCAAGATGAATTCGAGCGATAACTTAGTGTAGAGGTTTGTGGAGTTTGGCATCAGCACATTGGGCAGCAGCAAGGCACGTAGAAGATGGCCGGTCTACAGGCTAGAGCATGGATGGTTAATAAGTAAGGTGAGCCGGCCAGCGCCTGCCGCGTGGGCTTCCGATGTCGGCTGCGATGTTAGACAAGGATAGACAACTAGCGGGCGCGTACCGAGTTCGCGTATGGGACGGAAATACTTATTTTACACAAATTATTTGTCAATAACTTGGAATAAACATCTATTCACTCACAATTCATAGTACTGTACAGTAATTGTAAAACTAAATCAAATAATACGAAACGTAGGGCGTACTTATGTTTGGTTTTAAACATGTTTTGATCGATCGCAACATCGACAAACAATAACTAGCTTAGGTGCGCTGTAATTTTGATTTTTTCTTCTCAATCACAGACTTCTTTGTCACTTTTCCTTGCTCCTGTCTGTAATATTGCTTAACCCGCATGCACGTGTAAAAATAGACACCTTTCGCTATTATTATGTTCCGATGTACCTGGCAATCAAATTTTATCAATTGATTCTCTTCAAGCAAGAAAAAAATCTTCAATTGTGTTCTCGAAAACGTCAACGGAACCGATGTGTTTGAACAACACAGTTTCCAGTTTCTTCAAGAAATTATGAATGGTTTTGTTGGGATGATTTAACCATCCTCTAGACTTCAACTCGACCAGCTCAGCTTCAGGTGGCAAGACTTCATTAAATTTCGAATTAAACAAAAGCCCTCGGCAGAATTGACATTTCGATTCCCTAAAAAGTTTTTTTTGCAAATGAACCCGGTTAAATAAATAATAAATGATGCAGTCAAGAGTTTCTGGTATATCGACGTCATAAATGCCTGCCACGGTATCTTTGGAATCCTCCCACAATTCCTCTTCCAAAATATTGTTCAATTTATTTTTGATTCTTTGGTGATGGTGAGCTTTGAAGAGACTCACTGTCCGAAAATATGCTTTTAAAATTTTCGATGGAAAGGACGTTTCGAGAATTGTCCTGGTCGTAACTTGTGCAGTTGCCGAATTGTGGAGGTTTCGGAACCTGTACACCGATAATAATCGGTAAATTTGCAAAAAGGTCCCCATTGTGGGGTGGTCATTATCGCATCCCGCTTGTCGAACTGTGACGAAAAATCGCTGTAAGTTAAACCAAAACATAGGTCAAATGAATCATGCATTTTATTACGTTTTGCAGGTGGGACATACTCCTGTCGTTGAATGATCCTTCTTTTTTTAACAGACTCCTTCGATAAATAAATCGGGCAATTGGCCCAAATGGAGGGCTTTGCATTTTCTTTCAAGCGGGGTATTTTAAGAACTGGTGGATTGGTGGAAAATCGAATTAATGTCTGATCTTCACCATCGTGCACCTCGTGTTTACACTCTTATTAAAAAAAACAAGTGAGTATGCCTTCACGTGCGTGAGTCTCAGTAGCGCATTTTCTCAAAGAGGCATATTATGAACGTAAAGAAATTTGGTTGAAGGAGAAACACCATCCCTTGTCCACTTTCTTCATTCGAAACTCATTGTGATATTTTGTTATCAGAATAGGGTACTTGCCAATGAAATAGATTTGAATAAAAATTCTTTCACTCATCAATATCTTTTTGTTCAAGGGCGGGAGCTGGGAGCGGCGACTAATCAACAGTAGTCTATTCTTTCCCATTTTTAGTCGGCTATCCATATAGCGAAAGAATTAGATCGCTATGTCTTCGGGTTCATGTTTTCCTTTTATCTTTTACTTTGAGGGCAGCGTGTGGGGGTGGCAGCATTGGCAAAGTAACTGTTGCACAGTTTGAGTTGGGAGTTTCTAAATGTAAGGGAAATATGACAATCAGTGAAAATTGTGAAAGCTGCATTTTTTTTGGAGGCGGCAGCTGGAGGCGGCGGCTAATTAAAAGGGGCCTATATTTTTCCAATTTCAGTCAACTATCAATATAGTGAAAGAATCAGATCGCTATGTCTTCAGGTTCATGTTTTACATTCATCTCTTACTTTGGGGGCGGCGTGTGGGAGCGGCAGAGTTTGGCAAAGAAATTCTTGCACAGTTTGAGTCAAGAGTTTCTGAATATTCGAGGTAACATGATCAGCTAAATCAGTGAAAATTGTTGAAAGTTGCACTTTTTTTCTTTCGGGGGCGGGAGCTGGAGGCGGCGCCATATTAAAAGTAGCCTATCCTTTTCCATTTTTAGTCAGCTATTCATATAGCGAAAAACTTAGATCGCTATGTCTTCGGGTTCATGTTTTTCATTTATCTCTTACTTTGGGAGCGGCGTGTGGGAGCGGCAGCGTTCGGCTGAGCAAATGTTGCACAATTTGAGTTGGCAGTTCCTAAATGTTTAAGGGAACATCTCAATCAGTAACATTTATTAAAGTTGCACTTTTTATCGTTTGGGGGCGGAATCTGGGGGCGGCGACTAACGAAAAGTAGCCTATCCTTTCCCATTTTTAGTCAGCTATTTATATACCGAAAGAATCAGATCGCTATGTTTTCGGGTTCATGTTTTTCATTTTAAAGTGATTGGGGGCGGTTTTTAGCAGTTTTTTCATGTTGGCGGCGCATATTGAAGACGGAATGTTTCTTGGCTTACGTTTATAAGTAGCAACTATGTATTATTCAAAAAATGAGAACACCAGAGCATCACATCTGGTAGAAAGTGCAATATTATGTTATTTCAAGTTTATCGGGGGCGGTTTTCTCTATGTTGGCGGCGCAATATGGACATCCAATATAGCCTAGCCTTCCTTTGGGAGTGGCAGCTATGTAACAGTGAAAAAATTAGAAAGCTAGGTCGTCTAGTTTGGGAGGAGTTCGAGGAACGGACGGACGGACGGACGGACGGACAAAGCGGTTGCAATAGCGATTTTCATCGAGATGGAAAATGCGCTAAAAACGTGGTATCAACTTAATGAATAAGTTTCTGTGACGACTTCACGTATCACATCTTCTTTAAAATAATGTTTTTTGCACAAAGCATCATTCATGGGCAATATTTATATCCGGTTCCATCAAAAAAAGACCAGCCTCAATTAGACTACTTATGAGTGAATTAGCGAATTGATTATGATTAACTTTGATTCTGTGTTCCACCAAAAAAGCTTATACCTTAATTAAAGTTGGCTCCGCCCCTTTTCCCTAATTGAGTACTAAACCAAAATCAAACCCTGAAATAGCGCGAATTTGCGTTCCACCAGCCTCAATTAAACAATAATTGCGAATTAAATGCGATAATAAATTAATTTAGCCAAGGAGTTCAATTAACTCGCTAATTGCGGCAAATTGTTGACATTCCTGGCATTTATTTAGCGTTTTTTTTTTGAAATACACACCCACCCTTCTAGATCGGCAAAAATTCTTGCAGGTCGGCATACGTGCCGTCGCTGTCACCTTCCCCGAGCACTTCCAGATAATTTTCTTGGTCCTCCAGGTCCTTGGACCTTTGCTGTCGACGACCAAAGTGCAAAATTTTTGCCAGATAGGAAATATGGTTGAATAATTGGAAAACAAACCCTTATGACCTGCAAAAATGTCGTACTTTGTTCGTCCGCAGCAAAGGTCCAAGGACCTGGAGGACCACGAATATGGTCTGGAAGTGCTCGGGGAAGATGACAGCAACGGCCTGTATACCGACCTGCATGAATTTCTGCCTACCTGCAAAAATTTAGTACTTTATTCGCCAACAGCAAAGGTCCAAGGACCTGGGGGATCACGAAATTTGTCTGGAAGTGCTCGGGGAAGGTGACAGCAACGGCCTGTATGCCGACCCGCAAGAATTTTTGCCGATCTAGAAGGTATATGGTGGGGTGGGTATGTATTTCACAAAAACCTGCAGGCTTAACTGACCTGCATTTCAGAATTCCTCCTTCATCGTTCACAAGAAATTCACAAATCGCACCAAAACCAAAAATCAAAATTTAATTGAAGATTGACACTTGACATTGGTCATTGACACATTTGACGTAATACCCGGCGAAATTACAGGTTTTGTTACCGACTCGTTACCAACCTAACCACGAAAAAAGCAAATAAAAGTTAATCGCGGCAATAACTAATTGAACCCCTAATTGAGCCTAATGGAACGCAATCAAATTTAATTAAGGAATAAATTTGATTGCAGTGTTAGCTAATTGAGGCACAGCGTCTTTGTGGTGGAACTGGCTGTTAGTCTACCTGAGGAAACAGTGCACTCCACTCTTTTAATTTGTTTTTAGGAACCTTGAACAGGGAAACTTTTTCTTGATTTCCACTATAACCACTACGACAACCTGGGGGAAAACAGTACCTTCGGGCCATTGCATTGCCGGTAATGCATATCATATAAAAATTTGCATTACTGCAATAAACCATGCGGTGATTGCGTTGGACCAGCCTGGTTCCCGCCAAACGCGCGGAGCTACTTGCCTGTCTCTCTGTTACCCTCTCTCTCAACGGGCGCAGAGGTTTGTCACCGACGCACCAGCGGGTTGGACAGGAGGATAGCCTGGAAAGTGTGAAAGTTTCTCGGGAGGTTTGGACCAGCTCGTTCGTCTTCTAGCTATGTTCCTTGCGGAGAGCCCCATCGAGGAGAGCCTGCATGAGTCTCCTGCCTGGTCATCGTTTGTGACCCTTTTTTTATAGGCAAGACTGGGCAAGACGGAATAGGTTCGAGAGTCTTTCACCGCCACTGGCGTCACTTGGTCTACGCTGATAGACGCAGCACTAGCTGTATGAGGCAGGACCGCGTTACACAATAGAATAAATCGAAAAAGTCCATTCTCTAGGAGTGGTGTTGAGGTTATTAATTTTTATTTGGTTTCTCGAAATACAATTATTATTGAACCGGCCAAATTTTCAACGCTCTTCTCTTTTCTCTGTTGTGATCACTAGTAAGCGCTTTGGCCGATTGCTTTTATCTATGGATTGCTTGGAATAATAGCTGCTTTCTTTCGGTCAGGATCACGGATCATGATTCGGAAATCCGCTGACTGGATTGGTTGGTTTGGTTGCACGTGACACAGCCAACCAACCCCGTGAGCAAATTTCCAGATCGTGATCCGTGATCCTGACCGAAAGAAAGCGGCTATTATGAAAAATTACATGTGGCATGGCATGTGTCAGAGGAAGTGACGCTTGACTATGGTAACGCTACACTACACTGCACTGGCGCGTTTGGTAGACAGTGTAATTTAATCCCTACACCGGCTGCCCTCCCTGCACTACACTGCCTGCACTACACTACACTACACGAGATTGCCAAACACACCTACTGTGTACGAGTTCTGTTCTGCGATCAAAACTTCATCCAGCCTTAATTTTGTCATGTTTTTATGCCAATTTCTAATGACAGCAGTTGAGTTTCATAGAGAGAAGTACCCAACGTAAAAGGCGTCGGTTTCTTATTTTGAAACTATGGGGTTTGAAAAAATTGTTGATTTACGGCTCATTTTAGCCGCTGCAAAGTTAATGGGTGTTGCCAAAGTTTTTGACCGTCACCGTAGATAAGTACCTTTACTATAATAATCCGCAGTGTTGTGATGCATATTTGGTTTTAATAAGTCAATTTTATCCCCTACCGTTACCGTTGCCTGAGCGATAAACTGAGTTTGAACTCCGCTAAAAATAATAAAAGCGACAGGAGCCCTGCCAACGCGGATATATGTTTTATCACCCATATTCACAGACTTTTATGCCGATTTTCATTCGATTGAACACTAAAAAACGAATCAAAGCCCTGTATAAGGGAATATATAGAGATGAAAAAAAAAACTCCGGCCGAAACGCGTGCGATATACTTGTCCACTTGACAGATGCTGCAGTTCCGCTCGAAATATGCACAGATAAAAAGCAGTCATGTCGGCCCATCCCTTCCAACGAGGCACAAAGGAGAAAACGTATCAAACACGCTTCGTTACATGGGAACAATTCGTGCAAGAAATACATGTACAAATAAACCATCGAGTTTCAGTTTCCACTGCTTCAGCTCCCCCTACACACCTCTGTACCTATCACTACACTCATTATATTTCGGCATTTTTTTTGTTATCATTTCAAAGGATCTTTTCAGAATTACGGCTCTTTTACTATTATTATTGTTATTATTGCGAGTGAGAAGCGCGAGAAATGACGACAGAAATTGCTGCCGCGTGCACTTCATACTTTGCATTCATTTCCAGTTATGAATTCATTTTGGAATTCCTTTTGTTCATTACGTCTTCACACAGTCAATTTCTTAAATATTTCAAAGCAGGAGGCGAGTTCTGAAGAGCACCGTGTTTTATATCGCGCGTTTCAATTTTGCATCAAGAGCGGAAGAGACGAGCATCGGAGCATATTCTCGCTCAAAACGATTTATTAAACACAAAAATTGGCTGAAACCTTAAGTGCAAGCTATGCTATAGCTACTCGCGAACGCGAAGTTGCTAACAAACCTGTAAATATTTTGTGGGGATAATAGAGAAGTTGACGGCTTTGACTTTTAAAATTAGATCGCTGCGCTGGTGTGGTACGAAAAAATACTCCAGCAAACAATTTCTTGAAGGGCCCAGCACTTCTACATAAAAATCAAGCATAGCAGGGAAACGGTTCAACAGTTAATTATTAGGACTGGAATGTACCTACTTATACTGAAATATGCAGAGTATATATCAACAGTACGCTAAATATGCATGTTCATTGTTCAGGGTAGGTACAGACAAAATGATCCCCGCACTTGCCGGTTTTGAACTTAAACTCATACAGGGTGGCCCAACGAAAACAGAACAGAGGGGTTTCCGGGCATTTCACATCATTTTTACGAAAAAAGCTCAGACAGGTCGATTTTTATATCGAGGGGGACATCTAAAACATACATTGGCAAAGGACCCCGCACGATTCTTATGGAAAATGGGTCTCGGTCAAATTCCCTAATTTTTTTATATGTTGTAACCCAATTTGACACGAGCCAAAAACCATCGTCCGTTACACAAAAAAATGGACAGTTTTTTTTCTATAAGGGGTTGAAGATGGGTTATTTCAAGGTAAAAAAATATGTTCTAACGTAAGTGAGAACATTTCAACGTCCTTTCTAACACATATGGCTTATGACAATTCCCTTTTTCTTTTGTGAAAAAATCAACCCCCTCTCTCACCCCCAACCCCTATTTGTAAGTATCAAATTCGAAATTACGTTTGAAAGTCATGCGGATGGTTCTATTTTGTCGAAATATGAATTTTGGCACAAATTGTTTTTCCAACCCCCAAATAGGGGGTGGGGTTGAAATAAAAAACATCGGTCAATTCGGCTGAATTTCTGATATTGTGCTTTACTAGTTACGCTAAACAAGATTACCAAGGCAAAACTCATTCGTATGACCAGTTTCCACCCCACAGAGGGTTGAAGTTGACTATAATGACGCATAAAATATTCTTCCATGTCATAAACCAAATGAATGCAAATAGTGGATTTTCATATTATCATCTTTTTACGTAAAAATGTCTATTCTTTAAAAATACTTCCAACCCCGTCCTTTATCCCCTATCCCTGTTTCTGAACATCATATTCGAAATAAATCTTGAAAATTATATAAATTTTTATTTCATCCTTCAAATAGTCGCAGTAGCTAGAATAAGAGTGTGACATAATATGTTGCCTTGATTGAGCAGCTTTCGCTTCAAATGACATCAAATTCTTCAATCTGAACTATAAATAGAGGTGTATCCGTACAAAAGAAAAAAGTTAGGAACTATGTACAGGTAAACATCATTAACCTGCTGTGAAGTTGAGACTTGATAGGAACACCAATATTTTTAATAATAATCCAGGCAAAAAATCATTCAATCGAATGTATGTCCCACCCTGCTGTAAGGGTGCTAACATAGGCATAATAGTGGAAGTGAATTTTGAGAGGGAACTTACAATCAGATGCAGATAATCCGATCGTAGACCTTCTCCTACATTTTCAAGATTTATTTCGAATATGATGCTCAGAAACAAGGATAGGGGATGAGACACGGGGTTGAAATCATCATTGAAGAATAGATATTTTTACAAAACAAGATGATATGAAAGTCCACTTTTCATTCATTTAGTTTATGACATGGAAGAATGTTTTCATGCTTCATTATAGTCAACTTCAACCCTCTGTGGGGTGGAAACTGGTCATACGAATGAGTTTTTCCTTGGTCATCTTGTTCAGCGTAACTGATGAAGCACAATATCAGAAATTCAGCCGAATTGACCGATGGTTTTTTTTTCAACCCCACCCCCTATTTGGGGGTTGGAAAAACAATTTGTGCCAAAATTCATAATTCGACAAAATAGAACCATCTGCATGACTTTCGAATGTAATTTCGAATTTGATACTCACAAGTAGGGGTTGGGGGTGAGGGAGGGGGTTGATTTTTCCACAAAAGAAAAAGGGAATCGTCATGAGCTATATATGTTAGAAAAAGCGTTGAAATGTTCTCACTCGTGTTGGAACAAATTCCTTTACCTTGAAATAACCCATCTTCAACCCCTTATAGAAAAAAACTGTCCATTTTTTTGGTAACGGACGATGGATTTTGGCTCGTGTCGAATTGGGCTACAACATATAAAAAAAATTAGAGAATTTGACCCAGACCCATTTTCCATAAGAATCGTGCGGGGTCCTTTCTATCTTCAGCCCCCTTACCCCTACCCACCTCAACTTTAGAATTTCAAATGACACCATCTACTTTGCGATACATCAAATCGAAGAGAATCAAACTCTTTTTCTGGAAAAAATATTTTCAAACTTTTCAACCCCACCCCCCATCTTCCTAGATTTCTCTGTCTGTCCCATTTTATATCATCGACCCCTCAATTCTCATCAATTTAATTAGCGTCATCCCAAATAGCATCTAAGGAGAAAATTTTCGGTGGAGAAAATTTTCGGTGGAGAAAAGTGTTACCCAAATTCACCCCTTTCCTCTCCTCCACCCCAATTTCCAAACTCAACAGACACCACCTACTTTGTGATACATCGAATAAAAGGAAATTGATTTCTCTTTCTGGAAACAATTTTTTTTGAAATTTTCAACCCTTCTCCTGATGAATTGAACATTCGAAGTATTTTAGGGGGAAAGGGGGCTTTTTGAAAATTCTGGAAATATTTTATTCAGGAAGCGAATTCAATTTCCTTCGATTTGATGTATCACAAAGTAGGTAGTGTCATTTTAGATTTTGAAGTTGATGTGGGGGAGTGAAGGGGTGAATTTGAGTGGCACTTTCCACACTGAATTTTTTTTTCTCGATGCTGTGCAGGATGACGTTGACTGTACTGAAGAAAATTAAGGGATCAAAAATATTACATTGGAAACTCTGACAATTTTAGGAAGAAGGGGGGTGGGGTTGAAAATTATAGAAATATTTTTTCAGAAAAAGAATTTAATTCTCTTCAATTTGATGTATCGCAAAGTGGGTGGTGTTATTTGAAACTACGAAGTTGGGGCGGGTGGGGGTGAGGGGGCTAAAGATAGAAATCCGCCAATGTATGTTTCAGATGTCCCCCTCAATATAAAAATCGACCTGTTCGAGCTTTTTCCAAAAAGATGAGGTGAAATGCCCGAAAACCCCTCTGTTCTGTTTTCGTTGGGCCACCCTGTATAATGAAAAACAATTTTTACGGTTTCTTTCTTTCAAGTCATCAATTGAATTCTTCAGTACCTACTCAATATGTTTGTATCAAACTTTGATGAAATTAACATAGAATTAAGAGCATGACCATGAAGCTCAGTCAAAACCGATATCAAACTTCTTTACAAAGCTATTAGCAGCAAACAGAATTGAGAATTAGTGGAAATAGTATCTTATGTTATACTAGCGCCGAAAACCGGCCATAGCATAACAAACGTGAATGCAGCTCGAGGCCCTAGGCCTCAGCTCGTTTTCGTGCTGCTTTTGATAAAATTACAAATTAATAAGATCATATCGCAATAAGTATTGGATTAAATTTCAAGTCGCCACTTCTTCCAGTCATCATCACCAAGGCACGATGCATACCTACTAGATGCAGATTTTTATGTGTCAAATGTCGATTTGAAAAATTGCGTCCTATGTTTGAATTTTCTTGCTCAAAACCGCCGCGCCCTCTCCCTCCCCAATTAGAAGGGCCATCCCTTGAAAATCCAGAAATCACTGAGCTGTAGTGTCTTGTGTGACGACGAAACACAGAAAATTGCATGAATTAATCACTTTTAAACCTTCGCGCCACAAAACGTCAAAAATCATTTTGCAATAATTGTACCAACAGCTATCAAAAAAATGACCCTGAAATGTCAGTTTTCAAAGTAGAGATGTCAAGTACAGTTACTTTTGATCACTCGAAGCAGAGCTGGGCATTATTTGAACTTATAAATACTTTTCAAATAATAAATACTTTTTATTATTTAAATACTCAGTATTTAAATATTTTCTTGGGAAGAGCGAAATGTATTTATTATTTGAATACTTCCCAAAAGTATTTAGTATTTATCATTGGAAAAAGTATTTGCAAATACTTTCAAAGATACTTTTGCGCTATTTAAATACTTTTGCTTTATTTAAATACTTTTTTCTGATAAAAATACTTTGTAAAATGTATTTGAATACTTTTTTTGTGTCATTTTGTGATCTGTCGCTGTCACCCGGTAGATGACGCTACCTAGAGAATTCAAATCTGCTTCATAAATTACCTCTCAGAGCTAGTCTGTAATTGCATAAAGTCAATTTAGTTATACACTCTACAGTCATTTTACCACTGGATTACTGTTATTAATTAACAGATGGCGCGCTCACACTTGCTTGTACCACTTATCTTGAGCTTGATTATCTGAACATTTAAACTTCAGTTTGGTCCTTTCTGACGCGGTAAATACAGCCACCCAAGCTTTCACTACTATCACAATAGGCTATAAATGGTAAGGAAGCATAAATGAGGGAATGATTCAACCCACAAAGATTGATACCGATGACTTGAAACGTGCCTGAAATTTACCCATCAAAGTAAAAGCGGGAAGCCATCTACCTCAGGGTGACTACACCGACCACGGCTTGAAATCAGTGAATGATAATAATAGTAGAATAGTCTCTTTCATTATACAGCGCGCATGATCGTCTTCTGAAGTAATACACCTATCCCACCGTGATATCAACTCGTGAACCCGCTGCGTGCGCCGGTGGCATAGGGAAATTTTGATTGAGGTTTGGACATAACTGGCTATTCTGGTTTCTGGTATGGTATCTAGTAGATTGTATAACTACTAGTAGACTAAACTGCACATGTTTAGTTCATTTTCTGTTGATTGTTTATGAAAGTTGCGCGGTTGTGCATGGTTGTGAGAAGCCATTTTTGAGGTCAATTTTCAGTTTTATCTGATGAGTGCTTACATTTGATCCTGCATACCACTTGCAACAGCGCAATGACAAAAATGTGGAACTAGACAATTGACACTGACAGTAGATGATACGCCGATGCCCGTCACACTTGCCAACCTCAATTTTGAATAAAGTTATATTGCGTGCGCACTGGGTCCAAAATTTTCCGACGGGATAGGTGTATGTCGTCAGATACATAATTTGCGAAAAATGCTATAGAATGGCTTGGGAAACAGCCACAAAGTTGAAAAATATGCGCCACAGTAAACAAACTAATAGGCTAGATGTTAATACACACTAGTGATTACTTATTTTTCTTCCATTTTATTTGTCGTCAAAAATTTCGCGTTGTCCATTAAAAAGTCCCAGGTTAAATTTTCTTTAAAATAAGAACAACAAAACATGTTTGAAACTTATGTTCAAAACAATGGGGTACTTGCCAATGGAATAGATTCAGCTGGAAATACTTTTGATTGCTAGTATAAGTGATAAGGGGACTCTACTGAGAATTTCACAAAAATCCCGTCGTTTTCTACAGAAAAAACGAATCTGAAAAATTCCTCCTAAAAGCTTCGCGCCAGGACAGGGATTTTGAGTGAGGTTGGTCTGACTGTGTGACAATGGAATAATCAAGAATGTCAGGGATGCCACTGTGTCATTTTGAACATGCTGTAGCAAAAACCGGTTTCCTATCGAATTCTTTTACCGTGGGCATTGAGACAATAAAGTAGAACAATTTTTCGGAGAAACTGACTCCAGTAACCTCTTATAACACTGTCTCAGTCAAGATAATTTATTTCCAGGGGAAAATCTGGAGGATCACCAATAGCACAGAAATAAGAGGCTGAAAATGAACAGTGAGCTTTTATAGGTTCATCATTAGCATACAATTCCGGATAGGTAATACTTTAGAGCTACAAGAGATCCATGTGGGGACGACGCGATGAATCTCCAAATAAAATGTGGGGAGCAGGAACACTGATGTCCGAAATGAAGCCGAGGGTAAGCCAGGTCAGAGCACAGGTAACAAACATGCGAAAGGCTTTTAGGTGAACAGCACTGAAGACTGAAGAAAGAGACTAGTTAGGTTGAACAAGAACTGAACAAAACGAGTAGGTACTTACCGCGTAGATCAAAGCCTCGATCAAAGAAGTCAAAGGCAAAAAAGGGCACAGAAAGAAATTACGATCGGCGGTTTGACGTTGTCAGTCAGACTCAGATCAGATTTGAGATGATACGATTTCAAAGTTTGAAAACGGCAGCTTGACGACGTTATGTCATTGCCAACCCAACGAGGAAAAAGAGCCCTTCTATGTTCTATATCTAATATATTTGTGACGTCACAAATATATTTTTGAAACACGCATTGCGGCCGCAATTTTGGGAATTTAGGAAAAAGAAAAAATACGGGTACATTATTTTTAACCATACTATCGATTAGGCCAATAAAAAAATTAGGCAAGTACCCCATTCGGTCTAAAACAAATGCTTTTGTTTGAAACAAGTTTAAAACATTTTGTTTTGAAACAACCAACCTTGATTTGAATAAACCAAAGTATTTAACTTGGAATATTGAAATACTTTGACAGTATTTGAATACTTTAGAGATGAATACTTTTGAATTATTTAAATATTTTTTCATTATTTGAATAAAAAAAGTATTTAAATAACTGAAATATTGAAATATTTACAACTGCAACTTTAAAAATATTATTTATTATTTAAATATCATTTTGACCAGGAAATGAAAAGTATTTATTATTAAATACTTTCCAAAAGTATTTTGCCCAGCTCTGACTCGAAGTATCCGTTACTTTTATGACGAGTACTCGTTACTTTGTATCCGTTACAAGTACGAGTAGAACAGTAGATCACCAGTACCAATCACTTACTTGATTATTATTGCTTTAAATTTCCGATCCTGCAGTGCTGGATCCCATCCAATCCACGCACCTGCCTATGTACCTATATACAGGTGTCCGTTTTTCGAGGCTAAGCATGGGTATCTCGTTTATCTTTAGAGATATAGAGTCGGTTAAATTAGAGAAAAGTTGCGAAATTTCATGACGATCAATGATCCAAAAAGGAATTTACTTATCTGTTTTAGTTTTTGAGATATCGAGAAGAAAAAGAAATTTGCAATTTTTGTTTTTATTTTTTATTTGAAAAACGGTTGAAGGTAGCCTTTTCTAATGGGGTGTTCCACGGGTTTTGGGAAAAAATGATTTCAAATACTAGAGCCTCCGTAGAGCCCACATGTTTTTTCTTTGATTTTTTTGCGTTCATTTAGGCCCCGAAAAAAAATAAAGAAAATTTCGCGTGACGTCATGCTTACTGAGAATTCGATACGTTGCAGATGGCGCTAGGTGAAGCGATGGAATTTGTTGCTGGAGGTCGTAAGGACTCGGTAACGCGGGAGGCGGGCGAAGTTGGCCGAGCGAGAAACAGCTGCTTTCGAATTCCCCACAAAAATCTCTGTTGTGAATTGTTTTAAAGTTTTGAATTTCCCTTGAAAAAGTGCCCCGACAATGTCTAGATTAGAAAAGGTCACCTTCAACCGTTTTTTGAATAAAAAATAACAAAAATTCAAATTCCTGTTTTCTCACGATATCTCAAAAACTAAAATCGATACGTCAAATTTCTTTTTGGATCATTGATCGTCATGAAAATGCGCAACTTTTTCCTAATTTAACCGACTTTGTATCTCTCAAGATAAGCGAGATACCCATGCTTATCCTCGAAAAACGGACACCCTGTAGGTTCCTAGGTATGTTATAATTTCGATATGCGATGCGACAGCGAGTACGATTACTATGGGACGTGGGACGGGAGTCCGGGTCCGGGATCCGGGTAGGGAATGAAAAACAAGATTGGAAATAACATAAGTACGCAACTCAGAGTGACAGCGAGCCTCCGAGTCCGGATCCGGGACCCCGAGAGCCGAGACCCGAGAATATTTTGTGATATCGATACGAGTACCCGCTTGAGTACGAATAGATTTACCAGTACCTACCACCACCTATTCATCTACTTTATTAGATAGAAGTCTGGATTCTGGTATCATAATTCATCAGTTGATTAACAAGGTAAGAAATAAGGTAGGTACTGATAGGTACTATGAACTCGATACATTATGTACTTCGATCGACTCTTCAGTATTAATACTTTCGGGCTTCGGGTCTCCCCGCGAATATTTCATCCCACGATTATTTATTCTTAATTCACGACTCGACGAGTAAAAAGTACCTATAGGTACAAAGTAACGAGTATTTTTTTAACCCGGCGTTACCCAGGTGAAAAAAATTACGTGATAACCCAGGTGGGGTGTGTGACACCCTGGTGACACCCGAAAGACAAAAAAATCTTTACTGACACAGAAACTTGATTTTAGGTTTTTTTAATATTGAATTAGATATACTGTATTCATAGCCATCGATAACAGAACAGTTTTTGGCAAATAGAACGATTTATTCTATGAGGAACAAGATAAAATGAAACATATGAATTTTGCACAAATGAATAAAAATGCCTTCAACAGAAGAAAAGATAAGTAACACTAGAATGCCAATTTCGTTACAAAAATTATCGTTTGAAGACCACAAAACCAAAATGAAATGACATAATAGATAATAAGGTGTGTCAATCACACACAGTCATTGCAAGAGAAGTTGGAATGTCCCAGGCAAATACAGCGTTCTCAATGTTGACAACGGTATTTTGTTTTTCTGTCTCGATTCCTAGGATCTGTTTGGCACCTTGCTTGTCTATTGATTTGCTGTTGTGGTTGAGGTTGGACCGTTTCACCGAGAATTTCAAAAAAAAATTGACTTTAGATCCCTTGGCAGTCTGAGATTGGTTTTTCTTTCATGGAGGGTAGGCTCTATCAAATCAAATCCCAGTTCCTCGATGAATTGCCTGCGTTTCTTCTTCATCATCTTCCGACATCGGGACTGGCGTATCACCAACCTGATATTCAGTCATGTCAGCAACAACTTCAGTATCAGAAATAGCACTGTTGACAATATCATGGTCGTCTTCACTGTCTGAAACTGCATAATCGTCCACTGCATCCTTTTCCCCTTCATTCCAAAGCGCCAAAAGTTTCTCTTGCTCTTTTTCGAAATCTTCCAACACGCCCAAATTATGAAACCCAATTAAATTAAGAATCCAAATTATACTCTTTTATTTCCAAATCAAAATCAAAACCGTTGAACATACCTTGTAAAAAAAATTGCGACTGTGTAACCCAGGTGGGGTGTGACACACCCGTTACAGTTTTTAGAGCCTATAAAAATTTGAGATAAAGTTTTTAATTATTGTCTCACCGTGATTGTAAACATCAATATTATTTAGGAAGCTATAGGGAACTATATGTGTGTACAAGATAACAGCTAAAAATGGTGCCAGTTTCAAAACGGCTTGGGTATGTCACACCCCACATGTCACATCGGTACTTCAGACCCGATGAAGTAACGGATACTTAGTAACGGATAGTTACAATATTTACATCTCTATTTCAAAGTAATTATTTATAATTTTAACTGATTTAAACCGAAAATTTCAAGCTATAACATTCGAAACGTGATCTCTCTTGAATTATTGTGAATGATTTTGCGAGGTTAGTTTATTTTTCACGTGTAATTTTTACTTTGCCGCTCTAGATCTTTTTCTGAATATTACAGTGAAGGACACCGAGCGTATATATTGTCATTTTCGGTTATGGCGGCACGAAAGATCTTATTTCATCCTCTTCCCGGCCGCCCACCATCACGCGGGTGCATTGCACGCCGTGGAAGCTGAATGCATTGTATTCTTCGACTCCAAAAACCTATAGTGTGGTGAAGAATCCTATAAAAAAGTATCAAAATACTTTGAAAATGGTGACCTTTTCTACCTTTGGTCTCATACGGAAAAAAGCCTACACGGTAAAAAATTTTGAGTGAAATTTAACTCAAACCGGACTCAAAAGTGATTCAATCCAGGTCCACGCAAATTTGAGTGAAAATTCAACTCAAATTTTTTGAGTACATTTCTGTATTTTTGAGTTACTTCCTGTTAATCAATATTGAGTACTTTCAAGCCTTTTTACACTCGAAATTGAGCGCAATTGGCACAAAGGTGAGTATGCATTAAAACTCAATATTGATGCAAAAAATATTTCAAAGTGATCATTATTGATGATTGATAATAAATGAATCAATTTTGATTATTTTTAATTTGGACAAAAAAAAACAGACTTTTACTTTTTTAGGCATTTATTCAGGACATTTTTATTGTGACATGTTATTAGTACATAATTTGTGTAATATATCACTGTAAAAGTACCGAAATGTATTAATTATACCTACAACATTATTGAACAAAAATTTGAACAACCCAAAACCAAAAATATAAAAAAAAATGTGACAGTAATTTAAAAATACATGTATTAAATGCAATAAAGGAAAAGGAAACCAATATTTTCCACACTAAACGAGTAATATAGTACCTAGCAGTAGAAAACTAATAAAAGTGATTGATGTGGAAGGTGTTGGACCTTTGACCATACTGTACTTTTGACGACCCTCTAAAGGCCATCCGTGGACCAATGGAGAAAGCAGTTGTAACATGAAGTTCACCTGTCAAAAAACAAAAAGTCAAAGTCAAAACCTGCTGTTTCCTGTTGCAAAGTAAACCGTACCGCTGCTGGCTGCGAACCAGCATAATGACTGCCAGGCAGCTGAGCAGCGAATGCGGGCACTTTCAATCAAAAGTGAGCGTAGCAGACTCAAAATTTAGTGAAATGTACTCAAATTTGTGGCAAGTTAACTCAAAATTGTGTGAATTGACTCGAAAGTGAGTAGGTATCAACAACAAAAATTTCCCACACTCCATTACCCACACCAGGAGGATATTGATATTAACATAAGACGGCCCATCTATTTTGTACTATAGTTAAATCAAAATTTATCTGTTATTCGTTCATTATTCGTTAATCGAATGAGCTCTGAATGCTGGGACTCAGGCCGGAGGGATAGGTAGGTACGGCTGATAACCGCCGATGATTTTACGCAAGGTTTTGCTCCAAAACTTTTCATCGGATGCTATCAGTCGTACTAAGCGTGTCCCTCAGCCTGACACTTCATTTGTAGTGCAAAAAGTCCCAGTGCTGGGTTTAGAAGATGAATGGGATATATAGATCTATTAGTGCATCATATTAAGTGATAATCAATGAATGAAATTTTTCACTTACCTGGACTGGTTTTCTTTGACGAGCGACGCTGCCGGCTCACAACTAATAGCCCAGGCGCCAGGGATAACAATAAGGAAATAATTGTTTCCTGACTGGAAACTAGCTTAAAACGATCTCTGTAGCTTAGGTTTTGACATACTACTTTCCCCCCTTTCGGAAATCTCGGCGTCATGTTGCCATCATCAACAAGAAGTGCACCAGCGTGGTTTTTAACGAATATCGTAATTTTGGGTCATCTGACAGCAAAAGATGTGAGGAGTCATTTTGAAGCCTATGAAATTCCCCACAGTTTGGTTTTTCCATCAATTTTCTGCGACCTATGGTCTTTGAGATAGAGCTTCTGGAAGCTAGAGTCATTGTCGTGAAAGCACCATGGCCACTTGACTCGAAAAACTAAAATGTCGATGTGACAAAAAAAAAATCAAAATGAGATTACTCGAGAATTCTTCATGCTATAGTTGTGGTGATGGTCTTGAACTCTTTCTCTTGAACCATAGATTACGAATATTGGAAAGTCAAAAACGTCACATTGTACATATACAGGGTGTACTACGGGAATCAAATCAGAACAGAGAAATTTGACTTTTTTTTTCGATTTAGCCTATGCGAAACTCTAAGCACTTATCACGAGTCCAATATCAATATGCATTGCTCTGTAAGCTTCACTTGATACATTTAAGAAGTGGTCAGCTCATAGCCTTCCTATAAAATGTTTTGAAGGCCCTCTGAAATCATCAAAATTTACCGTAGCAAGAAATGTATGTAACAGTATATTATATACCAAGGAACCAAAGTGAATTTTTGATTCCTTGGGTAAAGTTTGTTGCTCGAGGGCCCTTTGGGTCCAAATCCCCAAATTAAAAATCTACTTTGGTCCCTTGGTATATAATATATTGTTATATTCATTCCTTGGTACTGCAAATTTTGATTAATTTGATGATTTCAGAGGGCCTTCAAAACATTTTACAGTAAAGCTGTGAGCTGACCACTTCTTTAGTGTACCAAGTGAAGCTTATAGAGCAAATCCATATTGATATTGGACTCGTGTTAGGTGCTTAGAGTGTCGCATATAGGCTAAATCGAAGAATTATGTAAAATTTCTCTGATCTGATTTGTTCCCTCAATACACCCTGTATATATACAATGTGACGTTTTTGACTTTTCTATATTCGTAATCAACGGTTCAAGAGAAAGAGTTCAAGACCATCACCGCAACTATAGCATGAAGGATTCTCGAGAAATCTCATTTTGAAATTTTTTTGTCACATCGACATTTTAGTTTTTCGAGTCAAGTGGCCATGGAGCTTTTACGACAATGCCTCTCGCTTCCAGAAGCTGTATCTCAAAAATTGTAGGTCGTAAAAAGGTCATTTGAAAACTATTCTGTATTAAATTTCATTGGTTTCAAAATGCTTCCTTACATCTTTTGCTGTCAGATGGCCCAAAATCAAGATATTCGGCAAAAACCACGCTGGTGCACTTCTTGTTGATGATGGCGACAGGACGCCGACATTTCCGAAAGGGGGGAAATTAGTATGTCAAAACCTAAGCCACACAGATCGTTTTAAGCTAGTTTCCAGCCAGGAAACAATTATTTCCTTATTGAGCCGATTTTTGCTCCCTGGCGCCTGGGCTATAACGACTGATGCAGAAGCCGAATGGCACGTCTCTCGAACCGAATTTGACGAGGAAATGCATCAAATTTTATTAAAACCAAATCAAATTTGAGTAAATGCAATCGAAATTGAGTGCAGTACTCAGTAATGATCATATAGTTGTCAAATTTGATAGAATTTTCCCATTCACTCAATTTTTCGTTAATTTTCACTCAAAAAATTAACTCACATCACTTCACTCAGACAAGTTGGAAATTCACTCAGTCGGATTTCTTACCGTGTACTAGGGAATTTTTGGGGATTCAAGATACGGATGTTGTTGAACAGTCATAAAATTATTGCTTATACGAATTTGTTTGACCTCAAAGACTAATTTTCTTAGTTTAGGTATAATCCTATTCTGGGATACAAGCACACCCTTTAGAGCCCTCCGACTAAAAGGGCTTCAAATTGAAGCGGGTGATTCTCTTTCAACTGGCATTTAAGGAAATTATTTCATGTCTCTATATGAACAGACGACAGGAAAAAATTGGAGGAAAACCAAACACAGCTGAAGATTCTCAGATTTTACTCACGCCATCCTGAGGTCTCTATTTGGCCCGGAAAAAATCTCAATTCCCAGGGTAGACTCTCTACAATATTCTGCACGATATCGACAGGCTCTCGTGATATTTTTCCACAAAACATCTAGAACCAAAGTTATTTAGTTGTGAAAATGCATTAAAAATAGCTTCAAAATTTGCAGCTTCATATCTTTGGCTGAAAAATAACTCGGACCCATCGTGCAGACTGTAGAGAATGCACCCTGAGAAAAATTATTTCTTTATGTCAAATGGAAGCCTTAGGATGGCGCGCGTAAAATCTAACTATTTTCGGCTGTGATCGGTTTTTCTCTGATTTTTTTCTTGTCATCTCTTCATATGGAGACATTGAACTAATTTCTCTAAACGGTCATTAAAAGATCATAGGCTTCGATTAAGAGGCCTTTTGGTCGGAGCCGCTCTAAGCGTACGAGCACTCTTACGTATTCAATTATTCATATAGTTCACAAAATGTTACTTACGAGTAGGTATAGATACTCAAAATTGTTAAGCACCTACCTGTATAAAAAGAAAACTACAATTTCGTAAAAAAATACTTATGACCTCGCTTATGACCCGCAGGGGTATAGGTATCCAGGGGTGAGTAATCTGATAATAGCGTTGGGTGTACCCACGCAAAATTTATGGCAGATATCGAAGTTTATGATTGCGAAACTTCACCTGTGCAATCTCGAAAATTGAACGCAAACAAGAGAAGTGACAAACTAGACGGGGGTACTGTAATGACAAGTTTAGAAAAGCTGTTAAGATGTAGCGAGACTCACATGAGATTTAATTTTCAACAACATTGTGATGGAACACGGGATGAATTCAAGTGATGGCACATTAACAAGGTTTACGACCCGCGCAATCATAAAAGGTGTAAATTTTAAACCTTGTAAAAACTCCTGGTGTCTCGTCCGTATTATGCCGAGGTGCGATGCTGTATAGAAGTGTAGCAGCCAGCAGCCGGTAAAGCTGCTGGGTTGCTGTACTTAGTATCAGAAATGCAAAATTGCCTCTTTACGGCCGCTGAATTCTCATTTAAAGGCCTTTATGAAGCGATTCCCGCCTCATCTAATTGACCAACATTTCAGTTCTTTGCACCGACAATGTTGCTGTGGCATATCTTTCCTTTTACTTTACTTATACCTTATACCTACCTAAACGAAAGAATAATTTGAAAAATCCAAAGGTGGCAAGCTTATCCTCATACGTGTAACGTATCAGAAGTATACCCAATATAATACTTAGGGAGTATAGAAGAAGGAAGCAAATTGGAATTAGTGAGGATAATCCCTATCACCGAGTCTGTTAGCAGGCGGTTCCTTTCTTTTCGTCTGCTGAGCTTCAATGAACGAGAATATGCATTCCACATTTCGCACCCCCGCGAGAAAAGTGACCAAAGTCAAAAAAGGTAGTTTCTCAGGAAACAGTTTCTAAATATGAGACTTTTTGTCACTATTTATTGTTCAAGACTTTTTGTGAGTATTTTATAGAACTTTTGCACAGCATGGTAATAAATACGGAACTTCCAATTGCAGGTGAACACCAATTGTTAAGGGCGGTATTTCAACCCCTTTTTTGAGTTATGTCACTTGGGAATCAAACCGCACCCTTTTCTTCTCATAAGTTGTGTCATTTTACTTTTATTTTGGGAATGAATGAAAATATTATTGTAGAAAAAAATAATTGGAACATGCATGCATAGAGACTATAGAAGTATATCAAATTTGAAATATGGTCATATGAAAAAAAAAATAGCCCTTAAGCTAATAGCTAGGATTCACTGAGGCACTTTTACAACTTAAAACTCTTAACGTCAATTAAAGTAAGTGATTTAAAATAAACATTGAAACTTGTAATCAGTCAAAACTTAGATCAGAGAGACACAGAGAAAACAGAGATCAGCTTTCTTTCGGTCACTCAACGGTATCTTATAATAATAATCTTTATTATCTTACTAGCATAAACGGCGGCTTCCAGGCTCACTGGAGTTTTACAAGCCTTTTTCGATGTCCTCCTCTTCTTTTCTGAGATTTCCGTTCATTTCCTTTTTGGTCTTGTCTTCTACATTCATAGCATCTTCCGTCTGCTCTTTATTCTCTGCTGCCGCCTCCTCCCCAATCTCATTTTCCGTATCATCTTCTATGTCCTTATCCGTCCTCTTTTCCACTTCCTCTTCCGTCTTATCTTCATTCTCTGCTCCCGCCTCCTCTCCAGTCTATTTTTCCATATCCTTTTTCATCTCCTCGCCCGTCTTCTCTTTCATTTACTTTTCCATCTTGTCTTCGACGTCATCTTCCGTCTGCTCTTCAATCTCTGCTCCCGCCTTCTCTTCAGTCTCTTTTTAGAGACTGAAGAGAAGGCGAACCCAAATATCTCAAAAGGTGTACAATTGAACCAAAAATGCCCAATGAATTCATGTAATAACATGCAAAATTGTTGTTGTTATTTCTAAGAAAAATGCCACAACTCAAAGAATAGCGGCATAATTATGGAAAATCATCAGTTATAATATCGAGAGCAACGTCACAACTCTAACTATAGCTACTCTATATAGGACAGCTGACTCGTCAGCCATTTTGGTGCAGATGTCACATTTGCGCACTCTGTCACGCGTTCTGATGCGTGAATAATTAATAGCGGGAAATTTGAAAATGAATCGTCAACCCCGTCGTACGAGGTATCAGTTTCCAACTATGATGAGCTTCGCCTTGTCCATGAATGAATGCCGACAGCGGCGTGACCCCTCACCTAATTTCACCTACCTAGAGAATGAACTGCAGACTGTAGTGGAACCCGCCCAAACCCGTGTCGGATTCGGCAGTTTTGTGCCCCGGGAATTCTGGGATCAAAAATCACGCCCCAGAAAACTGAGCTTTTCCAGTTTGTTTTGCACCCTCCAAGACCTTGCGCCCCAGATCTGTATATCCTTTTTGCACCCCGATACCTCGAATAATCCAACAACACTGACACACCCCCTTACTGCTGGTACCCGGAGCGAACCGCACTCCCCGCCCTCCCCTTGGTACACCACACTGGCGGAAGAGGATTCAAAGTAGTGTTACGAACAGGGATCGTTACGAATTTGCTTTGGGTACCTAGGTACCTACCTACTTTAATAATAAGGAGGAACGTTCAAACACATATTGTTTCACTGTTTTATTGCTGCATATAGGTACTGCTAATTTACAAGTCACATGAATTGTCGTACGAGGTAAGTATTGCTCTATTTGTTCTTCGCGAGCTTGCGAGCATGCAGGCATCAGGCACTTCATTATTCGCTCAGTATTGTGCGAGTCGATCCAGGTGAATAACTCATCTCGATTGTAGGGGCTCTTTGGCCCGGCGTTCACGACGTCGTTGATATCCTCTTCACCAGTTCACCACCACGGTGTAGGTATGGTCCCTCCCTCGGATGAGGAAATACATGTCCCAAATTATTCTGTTTTTCATGTATACTCACTAAATTACCAGAAAAATCACGATAAGAGCAGTTGAATTGTGCACACTTACCACATCTGTCAGTTTTTTTCTGAAACGTCAACAACGACGCATTTACGGCAACTTGACGTCCATAGCTAACGTTGTCTTCGAAAAACTAGGTTTACTAAACGCAAAAATGACGCAAAAAGACGCTTGACATCGGAACGTCGGACTGACATCTGCACCAAAATGGCTGACGAGTCAGCTACCCTTTTAACTCTAACAAAGAGACGCAACTGAGGAAATATTCCCTCGTATTATCAAGAACAATGTCACAACTTCTGAAAGAGCGACACATTTGGAAAATGAGTCACTTTATCACCTAACAAATTGTTACAAAATAGGAATATACCTTTCTTGAAAAACGACACTTCTTGGATTATGGCGCTTTTCTTGCGGAAATATTGCTAAACACGCTGGTCACAGCTGATTGTGTCACTGTTCCTGCGTCAGCTGCTCACAATATGGCCCGCGGCAAAACGACAGTAGCGCCCCCTCTCGCTTTCTATTATAGATTGACTTGAGCCACTTTTCCTGATGGAGGCGCTTGCGTTTTGCAGCATCATGCAGCATTTAACTCAAAAATTGCAAATATTGACCTGTGTCACTTTTCTCGCGGGGGTGCGATTTGCATTGTGAGCTGTTGGAAAACAACTCTGCCATTAGTCCGGACGTTAAGGGGGGAAAATTAGGGGTACCTTGCACTTTCACACCAAGCATTGTCACTTTGCATGCCTGTTGCTGAGACCACCCTGGACCAATCTGGATGTGGGGACATCCGTGCAAATCGTGCACAGACTTTATACAGGGTGAAGTAGAAAAAAATTGTTAAAAACTCGTAAATCTTGAACCATAACCGATGGACGTATGTCAATCAGGATATTGATGCAGGATTTCATGCTCATGAAGATACTGCAAACAGTTTTGAATTATCTTGAGGCGTTCCCGAAATACGCTGGAAGAAGTTAAACTTCTTCATTTTTTTTATTTTTTCCAATAAATCAGTTGTTTTTGGAGATATCGAGCTGCAACTTGATATTCCGCCGAACAATAATGTTTTTAATTAAACGCAATGTGGGGACATCGATAAAGCCTACTAGATTCAAAACTAAGATCTTCAACTTTTTTTTCCATCGTGAGCACCATCTTCAAATTGCCCTTCGTGGAATTGTTGAAAAAACAACAGGTTACGACTTTGTTGGACACACACGATTGTTTTATAATGAAAACCTAGGTCCTGAATTGCGCCAATGGGCCTAATGAATAAAGATTGAGCAATTGCTTTTGCTTAAAATCTAGCAGTAAATAACGAAGAAACATTAGGAAATGAGACTTTGAACCATTGTTATTATTTCAATTAGTTACTCAAATGATCAATAAAACCTGAATCAAGAAATTACTTGAAGTTTCTGATTTTTTGAGAATTATTTAAAAACAGAAAATCAAACAAAAGCAATTGCTTAATCTTTATTCATAAGGCCCAACGACCTCTTCGCCGAAGTAACGATATCAAGTTCATTTTTCTTGATTCTCTTCACTTACGTGACAGTCATGACCAAATGGAACTTTGGATCGATGACATGTTCATGATAATATAATCCACATTATTTTGTGTAGCCAGTCACCTAATTTCATCATCATCAGCAAAGTGGTGTTCTTTCGGCAAACAATTAAACAAAAAGTTTGCTTTGATTTTTGTGAAAAAGGCAAAAACGGCAGGGTCACGTCCTCCTCTCAAACCCGATTGATATCTGTTACCAAAAATGCTTCCAATTGATACTGAAAGGGTTCGGAAGAATGATAATCGATATATGAAAACAAAATACCGTTGTCAACATTGTGATCGCTGTATTTGCTTGGAACATTCTAATTTTTCTTGTGATGATTGTATGTGATTGACATACTTCTTTTTCGATTTTGTTGTTTCGTTCTTGTTTTTTGGTCTTTATGAGATGTTTTTTTCTTGAACGTGCCATCCTGGTGTCATTTACTTTTTTTGTTGAAAGCATTTTTGTTCGTTTGTGCAATAATTATTTGTCTCATTTTCCTTTGTTTTCTCATAAAATGAGTCCTTTTATGTGCACAAACTGTATTGTTGTCAATGTCCTATGGATACAGTATTACTAATTTAATGTTGAAAAACCTGTAATCAAATTGCTGTATCAATAAAAAAAAATTGTCTCTTGGGTATCACACACCCCACCTGGGTTATCACGTGAAGTTTTTCACCTGGGTAACGCCGGGTTGAAAGAAATTACCGAAACCAGATGTAGTTATGCAATGGGCATTCTTTTTTTTATAGACACATAGTTATCATTATTATTATCGAAAAACAAATATTTCTTGTCCACTTCTAAAAAGTTGAACTTCTCTTCGGGGAATGAATCTAGAGCCCTGGAACTTTCTCCAATGGATACCTCAGATCCTCGTGGGTGGCCAGTGGGCACATTGGATTTCATGGTTGCGCCGCCATCTTGGCCGCCATATTGAAATTTTTTGCCAGTGGAATGATTTTCATGGAACTTGAAACTCACCCTTGTCACGTATGATCATTCTTATTTTCGAGCTAAATTTCATGATTCCGCCGCCATCTTGGCCGCTATATTGAAATCTGTTACCAGTGGAGGGATTGTCATGAAACTTGGAACTCACTCTTGTCTTGTATATACATTCTTATTTTCAAGGTGAATTTCCTGATTCCGCCGCCATCTTGGTCGCCATATTGAAATCTGTTATTAATGGAGGGATTGTCATGGAACTTGGAAATTACTCTTGTCTTGTATAAACATTCTTATTTTCAAACTGAATTTCATGATTTGGCCGCCATCTTGGCCGCCATATTGAAATTTCCCATTAGTGGAACGATTGTCAATTGTCATAAACCGTGAAACTTATTCTTGTCTCGCATGAACATTTAATTTTCAAGCTGGACTTCATCCCTATCAATGACAGACCTGGCACTGAGAAAATGCGCTCTTAAGACTCACGCACGTGAGGACAATGAGGACATATTCACTTGTTTGATATTTTGTTCAGATTTACCTAATTACTAATACTAAATTATTTCAATCCAACTTGATTTCAATGTCACGGATTCAACCGACATTCCCACGCAATTTGTTTGAATTCTTTTATTGTTGATCACTGGAAGTTCTCGACTTTGAACAACGACCACCTACTGAGGGCAAAGAAGCATTAGTAGCATGCCCAGGAAAGTATGTGGCCCGAGGGATACCCTCCAAATGCTGGATAATTGAAGATCGTTGTTTGGCATAAGTAGGCATTGAAAAGCGAAAGCAAAAAGCACTAGTGACTATATTTTCACTTTCGCGCACAGTGTTTGCAATTGGCAAGTTTCGCGCCTACTATACCGTGCAGGAAGTAACATTTTCGTGAGTGGTCGTAGGAAAATCCCATTTTCGAAGCCATTTGTGGCCCGAGTGGATGCATTTTTTTGTGCAAAATGGCGCAAAGGCTCAGAACGTTGAGCGCTATAGGCACCTGCAATCCTTCCCTCCTCCAAGGTGAGGAAGAGCACCATCGTCTACAAAAAACAGTTACCTAGCCGTTTCTAGGAGGAAGTTTGATGCTCGCCTCCCTGACAATGCCGCTGTGGTCACGTGGCAACCGGCGGGATTTTCAGGGAGGCGAGCATCAACTCCTTGCTAGAAATAGGTCCCCAGGTAGAAATTACATTGTGTACGGGCTTTCTTTCATAAATGAATACAGATATTAAGCTGATAAGAACAGATTGTAACGGTTGGAAAACTTATAATTCAAAAAGAGCGGTCAAACGATTTTATTAATACAGTCAAACACGCTGGCGCGTTAAAAGATACGGTTTTTGCGGGCCTTTTCCGATTTTGCAAGAAGCCATTTTGCACGTGAATTTGAAGGCGAGTTGAATCCCCGGTAATCCAGCGATGCTGTCCGTCTTTTGCCGTTAAAACACCTCTGAAGGCACCCTGCCGTGATGGGTTATTGTGGGCATCTGCAACAGGGACCCGGGGTAAGCGAAATTGAAAGAAAATAGGTGGTTCTGAGCCGATACTTACACGCGTTGCAAAAATTGTAGGATTCAGTTGGAGATTCGGATTCAGCTGACGATTCAGTTTTGGAGTCCGGGCTGCGATTCAGACCGTCGGTCGTGGAGAATCCATCGCCGCTGTAGTGCCACCCCAGGCTATCGGGGGATGTCCTTACTATCACCGGCTGTCATCATTTTTCCTGGCATCAAGTGCCTGTTTGCTGCTGTCGAGTTTTCTTTGAAGAACCAGCTTGGCGTGGGGTCGCAAGTGACGTCTCGGTGGGCCACACCTCACGTCACCGGTCACCGGAGGAGTCCGAGTGCTGTCGGAGACAGAGAAGCCGTTCCGTTCCAGAGGATTAAGTTGAAGGTTGGGTAGGTGCCCCCTGTGAGTGTGTGTAAGTTATTCCGGTCCTGACAGTCTCGTCCTTGTTTTCATTACGGTCTACGAGACTGAGAAAAAACCCCAAACCAGAGCGCTCTCGTTGGTAGGTTATTGGTAGTTTCCACGGTACCATTATGGTACGTTGGCGTGACTTAGGGATTCTGGGGGTAGCTGGGACACTACGAGGGTACTTCCTGACCGGCAACGGTCCCGCTGGATGAGGCTTGGAGTCCCGAAGACTGCCATTGTTCGTTTATCACTAAAAACGAAGTTTCTGTTTCATGATAACCTGTTGCTTTGATATTTAGTTTCTAAACCGTACACAGATTTGTTTCTTACCTTTTCGGAATTTTGTATTTTCATTTATTTATCAATTTCTATTAAACTACAGCCTCACTGTGGCTTTTTAAGTAAAATGTAAATGGTAATTGTTTGTTGACATCGGACCTAACCTCCAAACACACATTCGAACTGTCAGTTGTGACAGACATGTCACAGGACGCGAACCAAGTTTCGACAATCAGGGGAGCACGGGGTAAGCCGTTTACGCACCTAACCAGGTTGGTGCGATAAATTCAACTTAAGGGGATCTTACGGCCTGGTTGGCGCCCTCAATAAATTGAAGTAAGTGTCCTCTCAAGAAAACATCAAACCCACGCCCGCTCTCCGACACGAAGTAGCTACCGGGAGTGATGGTATTTCTTGGCTGGCTTTAGGCAGGGGTACCGTCACAAGATACTACACTTTGATCTTAGCCATGACGCCCCGTGGCGCAGGCGGTCGAGTGGCTGCCTGCGACGCGGAAGTCCCGGGTTCGATTCCCGGTGAAAAGTCTGGGTGTTGTGTTGTCCGTTTGCACTTTTCCAAGTTTGTGAACCTGATAAATAAACGGGCAAACTCCTATGGCGAGAAAAAGCCGATAAGGAGAAAAACAACTATTTTTTTTTATTATTATAAATGAATACATTACAATAATGTATGTTCCTAAATAGTGAACATCCTATATTACACATTTAACGTTCAGTCTTTATAGGCCAGTAGCAGGAAGTGAAAAAGCGACATATGTTTGCAAAAGGTCCCATAGAAAATTTTCGATATTAGTTTACTGGGGAGTCCTGATAGAGAATCCAAATTTGTGACCTTGTGTGACCTCCGGAACCGTGGTAAAAAAATGAAGAAGTTGAAAGTTCGTGAAAATCGTCCGTTTTTAATGAATAACTCGTAAACGGTGATTCTACGAACAAAGTGCCTAGCAGTCAAATTGAAGATCATTAAATTTTAAACAAAATGATGCCATCGCCATTGCTGTGTTATAAACGGTTACTTGAATACAGCTTTCGGAAGCCTACCCTGAATATCGCTCGAAGCTGTCAGCTGAATTCTGGCCGTCAAACTGCAGCTTCTTAGTACAGGCGGTACGGAGCTTATTTCATAACAATCCTGCATTTAATAAAGAAATCAAACCACTTTGCACAGTGACTCTTGGAACCATTACGAGCGATTTGACCCGCAGCACCCGATAATTCTTCCCTTAGGGGGGCCATGGGGGCCCTCCAAATTTTCAAGATGCAAGAACTTTCACAAAACGATCATTGAGTATCGTCATGTGTGTCATAAAATAGGATTATGGGTCTATTAAAAATGTTCTCAGCAATTATTGTTGTGTCCGTTCCATTCTTCACACTTAAAAAAAAAATTCTCTAGCAGAGGTCAAAAAAACTGTTTTTATTTTTTAATCTACGCAAGGAAACCATAAATTCATATGTTTTGTTCAGTTCTCAAACAAATCGCATTCCGTGAGCCCAATTATCAAGACAAAATTTTTATAATGGTATTTTCCAAAGAAGTGGTGTCCTCTTCAGTACACCTTTTTCAACAGCATTTTTTTCAATGGTTCCACTGGATAACAGTGTTAATTTTTACAAGTATGAGAAGCTTGAAGTCTTTTCTTAGTAATTTGGATGCAACAAGGCTTCTAAACGCGCAAGGGAGCCCTAACAAAATTTTTTTTTGCTTGGCCATCAAATTTTTGACATGTTGATTTTGTAGTAGGGGAGAAGTGGACAAAAATTCAATTTCGGTCGCGCGGGCGGCGGCGGCGGTTTCATTCTAGCGGCAAATATATTTACGCACAACGACTCTGTATTCCGTTGTACTGCGGGAAAACTTGGCACAGGAGTAGCTTGTACCAAAGCAAGTGATTTGGCCCGTAGCACAAACATTTTTTACCCAGGGTACTCTGCATCGTGACCATTCTTCAGAACATGACCCACAATGCAACTGTTTCTGTTATGAGAGCTGATGCGTCGACTTGATGGTCATTTCTGTGCAATATTTATTGGCAAAATCGAGAGCTGTAGTCTGAAATAGATGAAAAATGTATTCAGTAGCGTAATTGTCATATTCTTATTATAATGTTCAACAGAATTCAAGAAATCAATGAAGTGTTAAATGCGAGTAGTTACTCGTAACTGGGACGACTTCCTTAAATTTGAAGAACAAAGCGTAGCTCTTCGATTTGTTAGGATCGAATGCTCTCTGTGATTCATATTGGGCACCAGTTGTCACAAATATGAACTTCATTCTTTCAACTTCACAACTTCATTCGTTGAAGTCACCATAGGAGACATGGAAGATGGTCGCATAATCTTGCACATCAGGGATTGGTGTCTCACGGAGGAAAGAGTATTGTTTTTCTCACTGTCGTTACGGATGTTGTGGTATTAGGTATATCGTTTTTCTTGTCTCTTCGCTCTCAAGAACTCCCAAAACTGTGGGCACTACTCGGTAGCGGACTGTACAAAAGATTTATCGCTATCCATCGGATTGCAGAAATTTTGGGCGAAGAGAAATCTTTTGCTCTGAGAGGCTTTCACGCGTTCTCTGGTTGCGATACCACCTCATTCTTTTCGTCCAAATGCATGGAAGACCTGCAAGAGCATGAAGAAAGCGACTTCCGCATTTCGTGTGTTGACTCTGCACTCTGACTCTGAAGCTGACTCTCTCGTGGACGTTCTTTCGCCGTCCTCTTGGGGCTGGAAGAAAATCGATGAGAGCTGGTCGCCAGTCTGGACACTGATTGCTGAAGTGTGAGGGGACTGCAGTGAGCTACACAAGTACGTCTTTCTTTTGTTATTGTGAACCTATAAGAACTTTTGAATTTCAACAGCTGCAAATGTAAGACTGACTGCAAAACAATAATGTGTACTTGTCGAAAAGTCGGACTTCTATGTACGCTCCAATGCAAAATATGCAAAGGAGAATGCTGCAACAAAAGGTGGGTTCTCCGCCACTCCTAGGTTATTTCAGAGCCTTTCTAAAAACAGAGGCGCATTATTGTCATTCCAATGGGGTACTTATTATTATCATAATATAAACATCCCTGTATTTGATTTCAGTATGGCGGCATCTGAAAAAGTTTCGGAAGAGGAGGAGGAATTCTGAAGAGGTTGAGAAATACATCCAGCCGGGGAGATGTTACAAGTTTATTTTTAAAATTGCTCAATCATGTTGATGGACCTAGAGTACTTAAGTACCTTGTTCATATTTACTACTCAAGGCCCACGCTGGGCACGGCGCAGAAGCAACACTTCATTTCTTAAATTATGTTGAAGGTTATAACAGAAATACATGTAGAAGACTTGATTTGACAACAAAAATTAGAAATCAGGTATGTCGTGGGGGAAATATCTTATTGCAAGTCGATGATTATTGCACACGGCGCAAACAAATCTCTTTCTGACATGGACGAAGCGGTTGCTGCATGCCATAACACCGACTTCTGATACCTTGCCTGAGGCATACAGTAAAATTTTTATCGGGTTGGACATATCTGGGGCCAAACTGATGCTATCATAGATTTTCTTCGCTGTCCTCTTGGGGCTCAAAAAGAATTGTAAACTGGTCGCCGGCGGTCTGGATGCACATTGCAGAAGTATGGGTGGACTGCAATGAGCTGAAACTCAAGTACCTACATATTTTTTTGCTTATACAAACTTCTGAACATCTTTGTATTTGGTCTCAGTATGGCTACATCGGAGACCGGAAAAGTTTCAAAAGAGGAGGAAGAATTCTGAAGAGGTTAGGAAGTACTGGTGGAGACGAGGGTGGAGATGTTCCAAGTTTATATTCAATAATTTCCAAATGCTTCATCAATTTTTTGAATTCTAGTGAACATTATAACAAGAATATGACAATTACGCTACTGAATAAATTTTTTCATCTATTTCAGACTACAGCTCTCGATTTTGCCAATACATATTGCACAGAAATGACCATCAAGTCGACGCATCAGCTCTTATAACAGAAACAGTTGCATTGTGGTTGTGGGTCATGTTCTGAAGAATGGTCACGATGCAGAGTACCCTGGGTAAAAAATGTTGGTCTGCGGGCCAAATCACTTGCTTTGGTACAAGCTACTCCTGTGCCAAGTTTTCCCGCAGTACAACGGAATACAGAGTCGTTGTGCGTAAATATATTTGCCGCCAGAATGAAACCGCCGCCGCCGCCCCACAGTGGGCCGATAGCTCAGATTAGCGTGGCGAAATTCCCGGCATTTCTGGGTGTTCGGGGGTCTAGGTTCGAATCCCACTTCGGATAATTTTATTTTATTTTTTTTCTGGAAGATTTTTTTGGAGGTATTGTTATTTATTCTCAAAGTACTCATCATAACTGATGCACTCCTTGAAGTTTACTCGATTATCATGAGGAATTAGAAAAATGTAGCAAGAATAATGAGTAATGCAACTTTTCTTGAAAAATTCATTTTTCCCAAGACCGCAAGTAGATGCAAATGGGAATGGCAACATTAGAAACATGAGCCTTCCTTCTATATAAAGTGGCTGTTCACTTTGTGTTTCTTTTTGTTTTTCATGTGATTTATTTATTTTTCCAAAGTTGTGGTTTTAATCTAAGTCCCTGCAACTTTTCTCTTTTTCTTTTCTTTTGAAGGTAACTAAGGAGTTATTTCAACTTATTCCCAAAGTAATCGTCAAAGTCCATAGGCTTCCCTAGTTTCACTTGATTATCAATGATAATAAAAAAATACAGCAACTTGAACAAATACAACAATGCATTCAAACACAACTTTGAAAAAATAAATAAATCACATGAAAAAGAAAAAGAAACATAAAGTGATCAGCCACTTTATATAGAAGGGAGGTTCTTCTTTCCAATGATGCCATTTCCATTTGCATCTACTTGCGGTTTTGGGAAAATGAATTTTCCAAGAAAAGCTGCATTACTTATTATTCTTGCTATATTTTTTAGTTCTTCATGATAGAATCATGAGTCAAAACCGCAAGTAGATGCAAATGGGAATGGCATCATAAGAAAGAAGAATCTTTCTTCTATATGAAGTGGCTGTTCACTTTGTGTTTCTTTTTGTTTTTTATGTAAGTTATTTATTTTTTCAAAGTTGTGTTTGAATGCATTGTTGTATTTGTTCAAGTTGCTGTATTTTTTTATTATCATTGATAATCGAGTGAAACTAGGCAAGCTTATGGACTTTGATGATTACTTTGGGAATAAGTTGAAATAACTCCTCAGTTACTTTCAAAAGAAAAGAAAAAGAAAAAAGTTGCAGGGACTGAGATTAAAACCACAACTTTGGAAAAATAAATAAATCACATGAAAAACAAAAAGAAACACAAAGTGAACAGCCACTTTATATAGAAGGAAGGTTCTTGTTTCTAATGTTGCCATTCCCATTTGCATCTACTTGCGGTCTTGGGAAAAATGAATTTTTCAAGAAAAGTTGCATTACTCATTATTCTTGCTACATTTTTCTAATTCCTCATGATAATCGAGTGAAATTTAAGGAGTGCATCAGTTATGATGAGTACTTTGAGAATAAATAACAGTACCTCCAAAAAAATCTTCCAGAAAAAAAATAAAATAAAATTATCCGAAGTGGGATTCGAACCTAGACCCCTGAACTCCCAGAAATGCCGGGAATTTCGCCACGCTAATCTGAGCTATCGGCCCACTGTGCGCCCGCGCGACCGAGATTGAATTTTTGTCCGCTTCTCCCCTATTAAAAAATCAACATGCCAAAAATTTGATGGCCGAGCAGAAAGATTTTTTTTTAGGGCTCCCTTGCGCGTTTAGAAGCCTTGTTGCATCCAAATTAACAAGAAAAGACTTCAAGCTTCTCATACCTGTAAAAATTAACACTGTTATCTAGTGGGAACATTGAAAAAAATGCTGTTGAAAAAGGTGTACTGAAGAGGACACCACTTCTTTGGAAAATACCATTATAAAAATTTTGTCTTGATAATTGGGCTTACGGAATGCGATTTGTTTGGGAACTAAACAAAATACATGAATTTATCGTTTCCTTGCGTAGATTAAAAAATAAAAACAGTTTTTTTGACCTCTGCAGAAGAATTTTTTTTCAAGTGTGAAGAAAGGAACGGACACAAAGATAATTGCTGAGAACATTTTTAATAGACCCATAAGCTCATTTTATGACACACATGACGATACTCAATGATCGTTTTGTGAAAGTTCTTGCATCTTGAAAATTTGGAGGGCCCCCATGGCCCCCCTAAGGGACAAATTATCGGGTGCTGCGGGTCAAATCGCTCGAAATGGTTCTAAGAGTCACTGTGCAAAGTGGTTTGATTTCTTTATTAAATGCAGGATTGTTTTGCCTACCGCTTGTACTATCTCACTCAATAGGCTATATCTACTGTCATTGTCCGTGGACGGATGTGCTTGCCCCGAACCTTTCTTGAACGGCAATTGAACCGGCTTCAATATGGCTAAAATGCACTTCCGTTAAAATCTGTATCTGGGATGTTATCAGCGGTCAAAGTGGGTAGTGGATCAACCACGGGACCTTCAAAAACCGCAATTTTCCCGTTCCTGTCATAAGGTCTGCTTTTCTTGCAGGTGAACGTCGTTAACGGAATATGTGGAACAAAATGTGCTCAACAAAACCCGGTACAGAAAATTTCTCCTTTTTGTAGTTTTAATGATATATGCGTTTAAATTTGCGTCTTTCGAAGGTCCTGCGGTTTATCCAGGACGGACTTTGACTGCTGATTACATTCAAGATACAAATTGTGACAACACTGCAGTCGAAGCATATTGAAGCCGATTCAATTGTCTTTCAAGAAATGTTAAGGGCAACCATATCCTTTACGGACAATGACAGTATAGCCTCTTGAGTGAGAACCTGTAGTTTGACAGCCAGAATTAATTTGACAGCTTCGAGCGATTTCAAGGGTAGACTTCCAAAAGCTGTATTTCGGTAACCGTTTATTGCACAGCAATGGCTTTGGCAATGGCATCATATTGTTCAAAATTTAACGCTCTTCAATGACAACCAGACATTATGTTCATGGTGTCACTGTTTACGAGTTATTCAAGAAAAACGGACAATTTTCACGAATTTTCAACTTTTTCATTTTTTTTACCATGGTTCCGGAGGTCACACAAGGTCACAAATTTGGATTCTTCATAAGAACTTCCCAGTAAACTAATATCAAAAGAAACATTTCCTATGGGACCTTTTGCAACCTTGAATATTCCTGCTACTGGCCTATTACAATAACTGATGCATAGGGCTATACATTATTGTCGTCTGGCTGACAGTCACCACTGCACTCACACATCTCGCTGTGCATAGAAGGAGCGCCTTCCGGCACTTGAACCTTGGCATGCAACCCATTTTGCACCCGCACTTCATGAGCACAAGGAGGCTGTTTTGAATCTGTCCTAGTTTGGCCCACATTGGCGCCCAATACAGGGTTTCGTCATCTGTCTTGACCCAGCCCTAGAGAGATGGATCGGGGAGAGTTTGCTGGGCAACCAAGCATTGTCCCCACACATGGCCACCTTGGTACGCTGCACGGAAGCAATGCTGCCACAGGGCGTCTTGGGAGGGGGACAGATTTTCAGGTGCCCTTCCCTTCTTGGTGAATAGCTCGCGCCTACAATCGTTCACCGCGGTGCTCTTGCTGCATTTGTCGAACAAAGTTGCGATGAAACGCTCCAGGACCGGCGAGCTCTCGTCGACAACCCCGCGACCAAGGACAAGAAAACCCTCAGGGGCCTCGGGACACGCAGCCCACGCTTCAGCAGCGGACTTCTTGCCTTTCGACAAGAAGGATGATACGCACCCACTGAAAGTGTGAAACACGGGAAGGGCCGCTGACTTTTCAGGGCCTGGGAAAGAGATTAATTTGTGATATTACTCCTTTAGACAGTCAAGCATGCTTTTTACCATTTCTTATTCACGTACCTAGGAAGTTTGATACAGCACTTGCATTGACAAAAAGATGGTGCTTTCCAACGCCAATGGACACCCAGAGTTACTCTAGGTTGGGAATGTTCTTCGAGTAAGCGACAGCAAGTACAAGAACATCGCTATCCGTCGTGCGCACCATGCAAAATCGCAGTCCCTTTCTTGCTGCGTCTGCCACATGTAGTATCACTCCTGTATCAGCTTCTTCATGAGTGCACGGTGAAATGTAAGAAAGATCAGTACGAGGTGACGAAGAAATGGTATTTGTCTCTATTGTAAATGTCTACTCCGGCCACGCTAAAACATTGTAGACTTCTCGCTAGGAGCTTAAAAAACTGCACCTTATTTTGCGAATCTCGGAGAAAGTAAGGCCATGACTTGGGAATTTTCATGCCCGGATTCAACTACAAATCGAAAATCGATCCCCGTGTCCTCGCTTCTTCGTGTGGCATTCTTAAGGCTTTTGTCACTGTACGTATCCCAAACAACGTCAATAACGGCTGCACGGAGAGAGACAATGGGCGTTTTCCATTTAGCGACACAAGTCGACTTGTGTCGACACAAACCGACACAAACGCGTTCCATTTGATCTGTGTTCCTTTGTTTCATCGACACAAGCTAACACAAGCTGACACAAACCGACACAAATGTTTTAAATGGAAAGCGCCCATTGTAGTCGGATTGATAAGTAATGAGGAGTTCTTGTCCGGCAGCTCCCGATGCTTGTAGATAAGGGCATGCATCCATTAAGGACGGAGTCATATTGGTGAAATAAGCGTTGCGAAATTAATCCGTGTGGGGTTTATTCGAGGGTTTATTCCTTGACGGATTCTTACCATTTTGGTCTCTTTGGAAAGCTACAAAGACGTACTTTGGTTTGAGCCCAATGGCATTTCTGAAATCCAAAAAAAATTATTCAATTTTGACATTTGAGAAAATTATTTTTGAATTTTGGAAATGCCCATGGGCTCAAACCAAAATACATCCTTGTAGCTTTCGAAAGAAACCAAAATGGTAAAAATCCGTCAAGGAATAAACCCACACGGATTGATTTCGCAACGCTTATTTTACCAATTCAACACCGTCCTTAAGCGGTCATGAAGGCGACTTGTGTGGGCTACCATGGTCCACACCCATATCCTTCAAGTAATTATTGTAGCACTCAGCAAGATCCGTCATTTTAAAGATGGGCAGGCCATTGCGTGTGGCTTCCCTTACGTCATCAATATGAGAGGCTATTGGTCTTTCAGGGTCTCTCAGGGACCGCGTGGTGTTTTGGCCTCGCCTATAAACATTCTGGCTTCAATATGTAAGCCTCGTGTAAACTTGGTGACTGATGTAAACCCTAAAAAGTTTTTGCGCTTTTGGCATGCCGAAGGTGATGAAGTAATGCTGTTTTTTTCCGACCCGAATAGGATATTTTTTTATCATTTATAGCGAAATGCTTCAGCAAAGTCTGATTACTCGCCTGTTTACCGATTGGCGATTGGAAGTACCTGGTCTGCAGTGCCGTTTTTAGGCATGGGCCCGAAGGGCCTGTGTCCAGGGCCCTGTGTTATTTGGGGGCCCCCAAATCTCCATACATTTATAAAACTACTAATAACATTTTTTGTAGAATGAAATTGTTTTCATATATCGTTCGCCTTCCGCCCATAATGGTTTTGTGGTTTTTTGACAACGCGTGATAAAATCAATCAAAAACTCCTAGGAACTCAGCGCAAAGCCAGTTGGGAATTCAATCTAATGAATAACCGCTATCTGCTGTTCTGGTGAATTCTTCAGGAATCTAAAAAATCAACAGGAAGGAGCCCCATCACCATCAATATTTGGTTTTCTTGATCATGATGATTTGCTCAAAGCAAGAACAAAATTGAATCTATCCATTTCTTTTCCGACTTCTGTATGCGAAAATGCGGGGCCCCTCATATACCAAGTTTTGGGGTCTGTGACCTGGTGGTATAATGGCCCGCAATTATGACCGTCTCTAAAATTTCATCTGAACTCTGAGCACTGTTGTAATATTTGTTCAATCAACAATCAACGTATGTTATGTGCACTCGTACAACATTAATTCCGGAAAAGTTTGTACAGGTACTCGTATTCGCATCGTGGCTGCGCTTCGCGCTGTGAGTCTAGCCTGCTTTGCCCGCACCATGTAAAAAGAACATGGTTTGTTAACTTTTCAAATTGGATAAAATTCTTTGCCGCGTCTAAATATTTAAAAAAGTCTGTTGATAAAAGTTGATTTGGAATATGACGGCAGGGCCCCAGGGCCAAAGTGCGGGCGCTGCGGGGAAGGGCGCTGCGGGGAAAAACTCATTACAAATTATCGGCGGAGGCAAGCAAACCGAATTCCATAAATATGTTAGGGTATTTTTACACCCCTCTGCACAGGTTTCCGTTTCCGATCCGGCATCGCTGCCGCCGTATCGCCCGCTCACTCCTCTCTTCTCTCCATACACTCCTTGTGTCGTTTGATGTTGGGAGTTTACGAGCCGGCATTTCAAAAATTGGTTTCGTTTTGTACCAGATTTGTAGCAATGTAATTGATAAACATATTGGAAATATCCGAGGCAGAAAGTTTATTTTCGTTCGAATTCATCGCTGAATAAATACCTGCTGATATTTTCAATAAGACTGGCTTGTATATAAACAGGGAGAACGGGCTAAAGTGGACAAATAAAAATACAAGAAGAAAGAAGAGCCAAGGCATCGGCGGCGGCTGGGGGCCCGGAAATGCGAACGAACGTTATACTCTCTTTCTGAGATAGGTACAAACAAACGGAATGCAGCTAGACTGCCGTGAAAAGAATTCCGAATGGGTAGGCAATTTGGGGCTGTCAAAATGTTGCAGATTTTCGGACGGAATTTAAATCAGATGCGACGCGGGTTAAGGGGCAGGTTAACGGAGGGGTCGGTCCCGAACAATGCCCCTGCCAAGACGTTGTCGGATGCGAATTATGGCCGACGTTAGACCTCTTTTCAGCGTGCGACTTCGGTCCCATCGTCCACTTCCTGCGGTAAATAAATAATGCCATCGGTCACCGTCCGGATTCGAAATGAGAAAAAATCGTCTCCTGTGTGCCGAGGAAAAGTTGGAGATTCATCACCGCATCACAATTTTCTCCCATTATTTTCGCTTTCACTGAGGGATGGCTTTCTGTTTGGACACCTAAATGCTATCTATATAATTGAAAATCACCCCGACAACAATTTTATTTATTACTCGCGATTTGAAAATTTCAAAGTCTGTTTTGTTGCTAACCCCAGAGGTGGGAACCTACAACACCACGTGATTCTTGTTACGTATTTCGCGTACCGGTTCGATTATAATTGAGACGATCGGCTTAAAACACACACTGTTTATTACTGCGTACCACAATGAATACACGCCAAGAATTATTTACGCTTGGAAATATCGCTGAGACTACTTCGCTTTTATCGCACTCGATCACTTCCAGTTTATAACTGACTGGTAGGCCGAGGACGGTGCTTCATATATGCCTCCAATAAGTGCTCCAGAACTTGAAATCGTCCTCCAGCAAATTCCACAGTGACCCGACATATGGTTTCTAGACGACTCCCGAATAATTACACACGTTTCGCGTGCTTCCTGTGTGTTCTGGAATGACGGCACCTCCGCCAATTCGGCTGATGTTTACTGATCGACCGTTGGAATCTTCCCATTCAGTTTCACGAGCAAAAACCTACACAGCGCGCTGGAACGCACCAGAGCTCCGCACTTGCACACTGCGACCTATTGGGAGAAGTCTAGAAAGATCGCGGGCTCTCCAGAATCGCCGCTCGTAGCACTGCCCCCCTCTTAAGCCTGTTCGTTCCGAATAGGCTCATCGTTACTCCCCTAGTAACGTGCAAGGCGATCGTGGACAACTCTCATCTTGGCTCTCTGGGCTCGCTGGATTCTATACACGACGTCATCGATTCTCGTGACTACCGTGTACAGTCCTTCCCACGACGGATGCAACTTCGGAGACCTTCCCTTCTTGCGTTGAGGATTGCATCACCAAACCAGGTCATCTGCTTGAAATCCCGTGGAGTTAGCCTTCAAGTCATAACGGGTCTTCATTCGGTCGGTGGCGATTCGAATCTGCTTCAGAACGAACTCGTGGATGTCACACATCCTTTTCCTCAGGTCGTCGACGTATTCGTGAAAGTACTTAAGATCATTCCTAGGCGTGCCAAATTGTAAATCGCAGGGGAGGCGAATCTCTCGGCCAAAAAGAACACGTTCCGGTGTTTTCTCTGTGGTGTCGTGAATGGCAGCACGATACACCATTAGAAAAATCGGCAGATGAAAATCCGTCTCGCTGATGCTCGTCAACGACCTTCGACAGGTGCTGCTCCATCGTCCTGTTGAACCGTTCAACCATTTCGTCGAACCGTGGGTAAAGAGGCGTCGTCCTGGTCTTCTGTATTCCGAGTAGTGTACCTTGGAACACGTTGGATTCAAAGTTTTGTCCCTGGTCTGAGTGTAATTCCAGAGGTACTCCGAAAAAGCTAATCAGATTGTCCACCAGCACCCTTGCCACTCATTTTCTCCAGGACCTCCTTTACTCTCTTCTTGGAAAGCACCAATTGAACCATCTTCTTCTTCCCATCAGGACTCTCCCAGGCTCTCTTCAACAGCCCATTATTTATTGGGCAGAGAGATCCACTGTGCCCAAAGAGCCTTGAATTCGGGCCCTTCACCAGAGATCTCGGCCCACTCTGGTCTGTCCTGACCAAGTTCCTTTCTTTCAGCAAGTGAACCGATTGCTGAGTCCTCGCGCTTCTCATTCTTGAGCTCAGCCGTAGTCCAATTCCTTGTGGTTTCAACGACAATTGCCTTGCTTCGACGTTTCCATTCTATTGGTCTACCCTCTCGCAGTGCTCACAATTTTCGTTGCATGGTCTTGGAACTTGGAACTTATTCTTTTCTTGTATGAACATTCTTATTTTCAAGCTGATTTTCATGATTCCTTTGCCCTCTTGGCCGCCATATTGAAATTTCCAAGGAAATTTCCTATTAGTAGAACGATTTTCATGGAACTTGGAATTTACCTTTGTCACGTGTGATCATTCTTATTTTCAAGCTAAATTTTATGATTCCGCCGCCATCTTGGCCGCTGTTCAGTACTCATATTAAAATTTAATTCTTGAAATCTAAGTCAATTTCATGCTCAAAAAAAAAATCTAATTTTTTGGAAATTCAAAAATGTAAAAAAAAAACAAGAAAGGCCCCTTGAGGCCCTACGGCTGAGGGCCTACCGGGAAATGCCTGGCTGCCCGGCGGGCCAGCACGCGCGTGTTCCAAACCAATATAATGAACTTAAACATTTATTTGAAAAAAAAACTTATTTTAATGAAATTTAAATCGAAAATTATTCAATAATTAAATCATTTAGAAAACCTTGACCACTTCAGGGAGTGAGATTAAGGTTTGTCCAATCAATAAGTGTTTGGACTGGATTCCAGAAATATTCCTAACAGTTCTCCATCGATTTTCCAGCATTTCCTTTACACTCTCGATCTAATGCAAAGACTATTTTTGCAAAATGTTGTTCTCATATCCCATTTACGACGTTTATTCAATTATGTCACTTTCTGAGCTGATCGTGCGCCTCCTCTTACCTCCCAAGAATCCACGACGCTCTATCCTACTAAACTAATCAAGAAAAGACCGTTTTTTTTTGTCGAAAATTAAAAAAAAGCACGAAAAATTTATGGAAAAAAGTTTGTTAAATGATAACCTGCGGCGGTGGTGCTTGCCTCACTCGCGTGCTTTTTTTCGCAAACCTTCATAAGGGTGCCCCTCACTTCCTTGTGCCCGGGGCCCCATTTGTTCAAAAGACGGCACTGCGTCCTTGGTAATGTCAAGGTCACGTAATTGGTATCAAAATGTGGCATCTTAAACTTGAAAATCGACCTGTCTCAGATTTTTGGCGGAATGTTTTTGGTTATTCAATTGATGAATTTTAACAGGTTAAAGTTTCCACCCTGTATATTGCCGTCTGTGTCCAGGCACGCACTGCACGCCTGCTAGGCCCGGCCCTGCACGAGCGCTCGTAGTTCGTCATCGGACCGCTATACTATATCCCCATTAGCTCTACTCGAGCTAACGCAGTGTTTGTTCAAGTTTAAAAATTTTAGCGCCAAGAAAAAGTGACTGAAATTTTGTTCCTAAGTTTCCAAATCTGAAATACAGAAAATTCCCAAAACTTTGCGGTTGGCTGCTCTGGCTTCATTCGGCACAATAATGCACAAAGAGACACGAAGTAGTTCGAACCACTTTTGGAACATATTTTCACGCATTTCCTCTGCAGATAGACGGAATATTTTTGCAGAACGTGATGTCTTACCACTTTTTCATTTCATTGGAAATCTAGTAACTTTTCGACCTGTTTTTGATTTCCGCCAATGAATAAATAAATCAAAGTAGCTTTGAAATTTGACGTTTTGTTGTAGCAAAACGGTAGGAGTGACCACCTCTGGGGCCCTATTTTCGGAAAGTTTTACAGCGTTTTAATATAGTAGGTTCACTTCTACTGTAACTCTAGTTGGATGGGCAAGTTTTCTACTTTAGCATTGTAGGCTTGCCGCCTTTTTACCTGGCGTGAAACTGGCTCCTCTGAAAGTAAAGTTATAGTTTTTATTATCACATTGATATCAAAATCTCGGAAAACTGATGTTGCCACACGTGGAAATGCGACTAGAGGGGCGCAGAGCTGTGTCACCGTCATTTAGACGCCAAAACCGCACGGGGCCGCCTTCAATCTAAGTCATCTTGACAGCCATCCAAGGCCGACAAAAACTCGTTCCGCCAAGCTCCAAAACGAAAGCAAATTGCAAATTGAAGGTACTCACATGAATTTCGGTCCAGTACGCAACTTTAAGCGGCTGATCTGGGATGTTCCTTGTCTTGCTGATAGTTATTCATGGCTTGGCGTATCTTTACGACTGGAAGAGATTAATGCTTCCATGGGTTCCCTTTTCTTGGACGAAGGGCTAGTATATTCCAGTTTTTATTGCTCATCACCTTTCTCAATACATTTTTGGATTATTCAAATCCAGAAGTGGAATTTCATAAATGATTCGCATTTATTTAAATACCTCGTCAAGGCTTGCTAGCCGCTTAGAAATTGCCATTTAAGCCTCCTTGATTATTTTGGTGTGAGTTTTGGGGAAAAAATCGACTTTTTGTGGTATTATTGACCACTGTAACTGGAACGTTGTGGAGGGCGGGCTTTTGTCACGGCGCGGCGTGCCCATAGATGTCGCGATAAGGCGCACGATGACAGAGGCTGCTCCTGTAATAAGATAGCGTCATTAGTCATGCGTGGTGGTAGTTTTTGCATATGACATCCCGCAGGCTTGTTTATCTAACGATGATACGTGATTGATGCTTCCCTTTGGCTTTTGTCGGTAGGTACACGAGCGATAATGACATCGGCGATAGACATATCGTGTAACCGGCTCTGGTTACTGGGTGCTCTACTGTTCTCGTATTTTACCTCGTGTTATTGCGAGATTACCCCGGCACGCTCAGTTTCGTTTATTATTATTATTATTATTATTATTATTATGCCTTTAGGTGGTGTTCGGGTTAATAATGTGTGCGCCGAAAAATTGTTTGTCGAAACATTGAGGCGTCGTCGAAGTCGTTTGCTCTATGAAGAGGAGAATAAACCTATATGACATAGTAAATAAGCTCGATTCGCTAATAAACGCCTGTATCAACATACCGAACTATCTGAGCCACATATTGCGAATTCAACCAACCATTAAACCACAATATATCGTTTATATTAGAAGATGCTTGATGGATATTCACTGACTGCTTACTAACATGAAACACTCACTAGTAGTGATAGGTCCCTATCTCTCACCTTGTCTAGAAAGTATCTAGGGTTGCGATCACATTAACAAAACAACTATCATTGGTATTGTTACGAGCGGCGATCCCGTTTATATTGGTAAACACTCGATCTTTCTGGATCCTTTCATCCATTAGATCGCAGTGTAGAAGTCTAGAGCGATCTGGTGCATTCCAGAGCGTTCGTGTATGTGAAACTGAATGGAGACTCCAACGTTCGATCAAGGCACATCAGTCCACTTTGGCGGAGGTGCACATTCCAGAACATATGGAAAGCACGCGGAAGGTGTGTGTGATTATTCAGGAATGGTCTAGAAACTACATATGCCAGGCACTATGGAATTTGCTGGAAGTAGTCAGAAAGCTCGGAAACGCTGTTCGGAGGCCATATATAAGGCATCAGCCGGCAGCTCGCGGCAGTATTGAATTGGAATGCGAAGTGGTAACGCAAGCGAAACAAGCGAAGTACCTGCGATATAATTGCAAGTAGATAAGTGTTGGCGTGTAGTTATTGTTGTAGTACGCAGAAATAAACAGTGTGTGTTATAAAATAATCGTCTCAATTACATTCGAACCCGTACGCGAAATATCGTAACAGTATAGTTCCTTAAACGCCGTCTGGGGTGCCGTATAGGATAGTAGACAAGACCCGTGTGTGGAGCTTCCATTCCTGCAGAGGCAGAGGGGCTATACCGCCCCTTTTTATCTTTTTCAAACAAGAAAATCCATTTCATCTTTACTTGAATGTAAAGACTTAAAGTCAACAAAACGGATCTGAACACTGTCAAAGTGTTCTTTCTGTGATTTTCATAATAATTATGCAATATGTAAGGTATTGATGACTTGATGTTCTGACATGAAGAGGAATTTGACAAACAGGATAACCTAGATGATGGTATCATCAAGGATGGTAATATCTCATTGTGTTATCACACCGGACGCCAATGTATTGTGTTCCCTCATGAATATAATTACTCTCGCAATTGTACCAGGGCTTTAGCATCACCAACAATTAACAGGAACTCACCTCTAATAACAGTCATGCCCTTTACAATGCATATAGGTAGGTTCTTGTGTCAGCCCTCTCAATTAGGAACACCTTGATCCTTGGATAGGAGATGGATGCATATAAGCATATAGCACATTTAGGTAGGTACCTATCACCTGTCTTATTAATACCTAAACTTCAATCTCATAACTTTTTCTGTATTCACTCACCACCTGATGATATAATGCTTCATCTTTTTTATTTTGGTTCATTGATGGCTTTCTTAGGTAATGATATTTCAGAATTTTCCATCCAATAACTCTTCACTCCTCCACCTCCTCCCTAAATATCTCGCTTTAATTATGATGACTGAATCCATCGGCATTCGCGAGACGGGGGGTTTATGAATTAATCTGACGTAAAACTTGGTGATGAGTTGTTCCATCCGTTCAATCATCAGTGGAGCATCAGAGCACAGTTGGTTCAGCCAATCGATTGTCGGCAAACACTCGTTCGTATAATAGAACAGCACTCCCTATTTGTTACTTGCTTGCCAACAAAAACTCCGTTGTCTTTGCTAGAACTGCCATTGTTTGAGAAAGTAAACCCGGCAAAGTCTTTAGAAACTCCCAAATGGTGCATCATTAATTTTCCTGGGCCGTGTCAATCGCCTCCGCGTAGCCCGATGAATGAGTTTGTTGATCAGGAATCCCGATGACAATATCTCGGGCGGGACCGATGCCGCCGGGGGTCAGAGATCTTACAAATTGTCGCCATTTTATCCGACCTCCTCTACTAATGGAAGGAAAAGTATTGTGATCGGGCTGATGAATTATTTTTCCTACGACCACCTATGAAAGTGACGTTTTCTACATGTTCTTGACACTTCGAAAGTACATAATATCACACTATATCACACTAGTGTGATATTTCTAAAAATCGCACGCTACTTGATAATCCAGAAGTCTATGAAATTTATTACTTGCGAAACTGACATTTTTCAGCTTTTCCGCCACAATATTCGTCCACTGGCACATACGTTTCCTGATGCGTACATTATTTTGCATACATTCAATCGTAAATAACACCTTTTGCAATCCTTTTTAGGTCCCAAATCATCCACGGAACACGGAATTTTGAATTGTCCTCAAAAAGACAAAACTGTTGAATCTTTGACGTTTCTCGTTTGTTCGAATTCCCATTATATCAAAAGAGAATTCGATAAATGGAACAGTTCCTATAAATCAGATAACCCACTCCATCTATGATTATAGATTATATATGCAATTCATATTTATTATTTTTCAGTTGCGATTCAAGTACCAAAACTTGAAATCTAGTCATGAAATCTCATCCTTGAGTCGTTCGCTCCTGTTTGGATTGTTGCATTAGCTAAAAACTTCAATGGCAGGAAATGGACAAGCTTTCAGCAAAAGATATTTTTGTGTGGAATAGCCCAAACCAACTGTCTAAGTCAAAATCTAAGTTATAATAACATTGGACAGTGATGGAAGCAGAATTACAAAACATCAATTTTGAGGGTGAAAAAAAAGAAAGTTTTTTATGATAAAACCGGTTTAAATACGTCTCTATCAAAATTTCATGCTGTAACACGACGGACTACATAAATAAGAAAACACACGGGTGTACGATGTGAAGAAGGGTTTATTCCCTATTACGACAAAACTGAGACTTTGTATTTTATTGTAATTTTACGAATTTTACTCAGAACGGCCGAGAGCGAGATGTGGCGTTCCCTGCGGCCATCTTCTTACTACCTAGAGGGCGCTGTTGTCGACCTCTTCCAGTGGCGGCGTTAGGGTAGCGTTACACTCCCCCTTTGGATTTTGTAGGTGGATGGGACAGCATGAGGTTATGTTGCATCCACCGTAGAAATCCAACAAAATTGAACGATTAGCGGTACCTCAGAGGTACCGTAACAGCGCGTCGGGTACGCGCTCCGTGTATCTTGGGAGATGATGGTACCTCCTCCTCCATGACATCGACGTTTTCGTCGGGTGTGTTGTCCGTGGTTCCGTCTGCAACTGAGTTTTCTTTTTTCTTCGGACGACCTCGTTTTCGCAGTGGCAGGAGTGGTTCCACAGCCTCTTGATCTCCATGGAATTTGGTAAGAGCCGAGATGTGATATTTGCCTAGGCAAAGGTCCGGGTTGGAAGGTGCAAAAACTGTGTACGTCGTTGGAGACACCTTGGTTCCAATGATGTACGGACCATCTCGACGTGGTGCAAGCTTGGAAGTAAAGCCCTTGGAGGCCTTACTGAGGGCGTGAACGTTCACCAGGACTTCATCTCCAGGCTTAAAAGGGCTGGAGTCGCGTCGCTTTTTGTCGGCTTGAACTTTCGAAGCATCTTGGCGTCGTTCACCAGTTTCCCTAGCTTGACAAAGAATGTCTGCTACGTTTCGTAGGTGTGGGGTTATTTCTGGAACAAAATTGTCATTAGCAACGATACCACGCAAATCTTTATGCACCTCCGCAGGTGTGCGAAGTTCACGTGCAAAACATAAAAATGCTGGGGAATACCCAGTAGACAAATTTTGAGCGCTATTCATGGCAAATCGGACAGAGGCCAAGTTTTTGGCCCAAGAAGCATGATTGTCGCGAGCTTGTATGGCTAACTGAGTTTTAATGTCGCGATTTCGGCGTTCCTCCGGGTTTGCCTCTGGATGATAAGCCGGTGTGAGCTTTTGTTCAAATCCTAGGCAATGCGCAACCTGTTGCATCACCTCTCCGACAAATTGTACACCATTATCGCTGATCACACGTCTGGGTGTACCATAGCGTAGTATGACTTCGTCAATCAAGCATCTAGCACATGCTTCCGCAGTTGCACTGACGAGAGCAAACAGCTCTATCCATTTGGTAGCAACGTCTTCGATTACAAAAATCCATCTCTCTCCTTGATCCGTTTCCGGGAGTGGCCCAACAAGATCCATGGCTAAGGTTTCGAACCTCTGGGACATGACCGGTGTTTGCAGGAGTCCTGCTGGCTTCAAATTACTTGGCTTGTAACGCTGACATTCAAGACATTTTTGCACATGTTTGGTTATGTCTTTTCGCATGGAGGGCCAATAGTATTTTCTTGAAACTCTCTGGCAAGTCTTCTCAACTCCATTGTGACCCGCAAGCGGCGAATCATGACATTCTTTCAAAATTTCATCCACCTTTTGGATTGGAATGACCAGCTGGGGTTCATCGGTGTCGGCATCTGGGTTACAACGGTAAAGGACACCATTTGACGTCAAATATCCACGTTCTAGCCAGCGTGAATAGTCAATTTCATTGGGATTTTCCGACTCGAAGCATTCGATAATTTTTCGAATGACGCCGTCCTCCATTTGTTCTTCACGAACTGTCCTCGAATTAGTGGTCGGGAATACAGCATTAATGGAGCTTATTTCGATCGGATTTTCAAAACTGTCCTCAACAGGCGGTCGTGACAGGGCGTCAGCGACGACATTACAACGGCCTGGGATATGTTCAATTTGCAGATTGAACACTTGGAGACGCAATGCCCATCTTGCAAGTCGTCCGCTGGGTGTACGGAGCGACATGAGCCATTTCAAAGGTTGGTGGTCGGTGGCTACAATGACTTCCTGTCCTTCCAGGTAACCACGGAATTTTTCCACTGCGTATACTACCGCGAGAGCCTCGCGCTCCGTTGTCGAGTAGTTACGTTCTGGTGGGGTCAGCAATCGACTGATGTACTCCACCGGACGTTCATCGGCACCCTCCCCCTGGAGTAAGCATGCACCGATGGCGTAAGAGCTGGCATCAGCTCTCAAAACGAATGGCAGTTTTGGATCTGCTTGGCGAAGGATTGGAGCAGTAATGAGCAGTTCTTTCAAATCATTAAAAGCTGACATTTGTTCAGCTTCCCATTCCCACTTCGCATTTTTTAGAGTAAGCGCATGTAAAGGCTTAGCAATTAAAGCAAAATTCGGGATGTAGCGGCGAAACCAACTACACAATTGTAAAAATGACAACAATTGTTTGACATTGGTAGGGGGTTTCCTTTGTTTTACAGCATCTACCTTAGTAGGATCGGGACTCAAACCGTTAGGCGAAATGATGTGGCCAAGATATCGCACAGAAGTACAATTGAAAAAGCATTTCTTACGGTTTACGGTTAACCCAAAATGTTGCAGTCGGTCAAAGACCCTCTGTAGATCCTGCAAGTGTTGTTCCAATGTTGAACTCAGCACAATCAAGTCGTCCAGGTAGGCAAGGACTGCAACATCACGGAGTCCGAAGCGCAGCCTGTCGATTAGCCTCTGGAAAGTCGCAGGAGCATTCCGTAGTCCAAATGCCATGCGCCGAAAGCGAAATAAACCAAATGGAGTGATAAAACTGGTTTTATCACGGTCCGACTCCTTGACGCTGACTTGATGGTATCCCGATTGCAAGTCGAGAGTAGACATGACTGCTGCTGGGCCTGCAGCATGAAGTAGATCGTCTACACGTGGCATTGGGTAACGATCTGGAACAGTTACCGCATTTAGCTGTCTATAATCGACACATAAGCGCATGTTTCCTTCCCTTTTCGGTACGAGGATCGCTGGTGAAGCATAAGGCGATGCTTCACACTCCTCGATGATACCCTGTTCGAGTAGAGAGTCCACAGCTTCCTCAAGAAGAGCTCGCTTGGGCGGCGAGAGTCGATACGGAGGGAGAAAAATCGGCTTATCGTCTGTCAGACGAATTTCGTGTTCTGCAAACGGCGTAGCGACAGCCTTGGGTAGAAAAACCTCAACATTTCTTTGCAGAAGCCCGTCGACAAGGACACGTTCCTCCTCGAGAAGTGAACCACCCTCATTTGGACGTAGCGTGACGTCAATTGCAGCGGCAGCCTGTGTAGACAAGCCGGTTGAACCGGATGGTTCAGGCTCACGGCTGAAAGCGTATTGAACTTGGGGACTGTCTGTGAAATGGTACCTCATATTAGACACGTCCACTACTATTTTGGCTTGAGCAAGAAAATCAATTCCGAGCAAAGTGTTGGAATCGGTATCGTCAGGCATTGCAATAAAAATAGTAGGAATTATACGACCGTTTATTTGCACTTCCGTCTTGAAGTGATGGGTAATTTTCTTCCGTTTCTTGCCATCAGCAAGAATGATGTCCATTTCGCGGACTTCGAACGGGCAGCTTTTGCTGAGCAGATGCTGGTAGAGCTTGTGGCCAGCAATGGTGGCTTTGGCAGCGGTGTCAGCATAGGCAAGTCCAGTTTTGCCAAGGATCGTGACACACACCAGTGGGCGACTTGAGGGAGATGCATCCTTAGAATCAGCAGCCAAAATTTCCAACGAACTGGCGGCAGCAGACGGGCGGCATTTGGGACACTGCGAGCGAATGTAGCCTTGCATTCCGCACCCAAAACACACAAGGGGCGTGGTCGCCGGTTTCTGTGCAGCCTTTGGAAGTATTGGAACACGTGCTCCACTGACATCCGGTTGGATGTTGTTGTCCTTCTTCTGGGAAGCAAATTTGCGGCAGTTACTCTTATCGTGACCGAAATTATTACAAAATTCGCAACGTAGCCTTAATTTAGGCTTGGTAGAATGATTTTCTACAGTTTCGTGTTTCTTTTTTGTTTCTTCAAAATTGGCTTCGATTGCACGTGCCTTCGCAATGAGACAATTGAAGTCTGTGACCTGATCTCGTGGAAGAAACTTTCGAATGCGATGATTTAACAAACTGTAAATCATGTCAAGTTTATGTGTTTCATGCAGCGGTGGTGTAGACGGTAACTGAGCCAGAAGGGCTCGAGCATTACTTACGAACAGATCGGTGTTCTCTTTTTCACCTTGCTCATGAGTGAACAATTGCTTGAAAATTTTGTAAGGAGGAAGTCGTTTACCAAACGTATGGCGTAGTCCCTCGATGGCATCGTTCCACGTTTGAAACGAATCTCGGGTACCCTGGAACCAGGTGGCAGCAACTTTGTCCAACAGCATGGGTAGACCCTTTAAAGCGTGCTCATCCGTTATGCTCAAACAGTCCTTGTACACTGTGATGCTGTCGATGAAAGCCTCAACGTCTTCGTCATTGCTTCCAGAAAACCGGGAGTTACACCTCGAAAAGTTGCCACTCTCCGGCGCAACTGTGATTGGCGATGTACCTTGATTTTGTTGAGCGGCACCCTGTATTGAAGCAATTAAAGTTGCAAATTGCTCAGGGGTCATTACGATGTTTCCCCTTTGGCCGGGCTCCGTTGGTGGCGATGATTCTCGGCGATGGCGAGGCATCTCGTGAAGAAGTCAGGCACGTCGGAACTGGCGTTGGAATCGCAGAACGGACGTGTACACACGTCGAAACACACGTTGAAACACTGGCGTAGTAGCGCAGATTGGACGATAACTCGTCAAAACGGATGCAAAATCTCTTGCACGGACGTAAACAAAAACAAACCGTTAACGTCAAATCGGACGCTTGACACACGTCAAAGACAAATGTCAACTATGCGTCAATGAGCAGGGTCGCCAACTCCTGACGGATTTGAATTCAAACTGGCGAAAAAAAAACCGTCGCGGTGAAAAACCGTTAGCGGACTGGCACAAACCTGAAATTTCCGAACCGGAAAACTGGACGTAAAACGTCAACGGGCACAAATGGCACAAAGCAAAGCACGTGAAATGAACCAAAATCGCACACGCGGCGGACGGGCTTTTTCACGGAAAACCGAACTTTCGATTTCGATACTCGCGAAACTCGGATTCGGCCTCGAGTTGGGCGCCAATTTATGTAACACGACGGACTACATAAATAAGAAAACACACGGGTGTACGATGTGAAGAAGGGTTTATTCCCTATTACGACAAAACTGAGACTTTGTATTTTATTGTAATTTTACGAATTTTACTCAGAACGGCCGAGAGCGAGATGTGGCGTTCCCTGCGGCCATCTTCTTACTACCTAGAGGGCGCTGTTGTCGACCTCTTCCAGTGGCGGCGTTAGGGTAGCGTTACAATGCTCATTTTTGGAATTAGAATGTGCGATTTGGTCAGAAATGATACCAAACATGTCAAAAAAAGTGTTAGGTCAGGTTTACCATGAGACTTGTGAAAAATCCCATCTCAGCCCCTTCGCAGTCGTTTGGTACGCCACTAGTGAATGACACTTTCTGGAAATTTATTGCATTGTGCTCCTCGACCTTGGAAATGCAAAAAACGTATAAAAAAGCAACGATTTCAAAAATGGTAATTTTTTGGACCTTCGACCTCTTCGGGAGCACGCCAGTCGCGAATCCCATCGGGGCACCACTTCTTAAAAATTATCTATAGGTACCTACTACTCACGTGCAAAAGCGTTTTGCATCGGGATAAAATGCAAGGTTGGTTTCCCTAACGTCCGTACTATAGAGGTGTATTCGTTAAGACAATTAACCGAACAACACTGAAAATAAAAAAGTGAACACTATTTGAATGTTTAAGAACTTGATGAAGGGATAAGGGATCCATTTTTCTTGTAGAGAAGATTTATATTATAACGTGTAAATAAGGTAGGTAGTCTTCTCCACCTATTTTTAGCGCATTTTCCATCTTGATGAAAATCGCTATTGCAACCGCTTTGTCCGTCCGTCCGTCCGTCCGTCCGTTCTTCGAACTCCTCCCAAACTAGACGACCTAGCTTTCTAATTTTTTCGCTGTTACATAGCTGCCACTCCCAAAGGAGGGCTAGGCTATATTGGATGTCTATATTGCGCCGCCAACATAGAGAAAACCGCCCCCGATAAACTTGAAATAACATAATATTGCACTTCCTACCAGACCTGATGCTCTGGTGTTCTCATTTTTTGAATAATACATAGTTGCCACTTATAAACGTAAGCCAAGAAACATTCCGTCTTCAATATGCGCCGCCGACATGAAAAAACTGCTGAAAACCGCCCCCAATCACTTTAAAATGAAAAACATAAACCCGAAGACATAGCGATCTGATTCTTTCAGTATATAAATAGCTGACTAAAAATGGGAAAGGATAGGCTACTTTTGGTTAGTCGCCGTCCCCAGATTCCGCCCCCAAACGATAAAAAGTGCAACTCTCACAAATGTTACTGATTGAGATGTTCCCTCAAACATTTAGGAACTGCCAACTCACATTGTGCAACATTTGCTCAGCCAAACGCTGCCGCCCCCACACGCCGCCCCTAATCACTTAAAAATAAAAAACATAAACCCGAAGACATAGCGATCTGATTCTTTCGGTATATAAATAGCTGACTACAAATGGGAAAGGATAGGCTAATTTTTGGTTAGTCGCCGCCCCCCAGATTCCGCCCCCAAACGATAAAAAGTGCAATTTTCACAAATGTTACTGATTGAGATGTTCCCTTGAACATTTAGGAACTGCCAACTCAAATTGTGCAACATTTGCTCAGCCGAACGCTGCCGCCCCCACACGCCGCCCATAATCACTTTAAAATGAAAAACATAAATCCGAAGACATAGCGATCTGATTCTTTTGGTATATAAATAGCTGACTAAAAATGGGAAAGGATAGGCTACTTTTGGTTAGTCGCCGCCCCCAGATTCCGCCCCCAAACGATAAAAAGTGCAACTTTCACAAATGTTACTGATTGAGATGTTCCCTTAAACATTAAGGAACTGCCAACTCAAATTGTGCAACATTTGCTCAGCCGAACGCTGCCGCCCCCACACGCCGCCCCCAAAGTAGGAGAGAAATGAAAAACATGAACCCGAAGACATAGCGATCTAAGTTTTTCGCTATATGGATAGCTGACTGAAAATGGAGAAGAATAGGCTACTTTTGATATGGCGCCGCCTCCAGCTTCCGCCCCCAAAAGAAAAAAAGTGCAACTTTCAACATTTTTCACTGATTTAGCTGATAATGTTACCTCGAACATTTAAACACTCTTGACTCAAACTGTGCAGGAATTTCTATGCCAAACTCTGCCGCTCCCACACGCCGCCCCCAAAGTGAGAGATAAATGTAAAACATGAACCTTAAGACATAGCGATATAATTCTCCCACTATATTGATAGCTGACTGAAATTGGAAAAAGATAGGCCACTTTTAATAAGCCGCCGCCTCCAGCTGCCGCCTCCAAACAAAAAAAATGCAACTTTCACAATTTTCACTGATTGTCATATTTCCCTTACATTTAGAAACTCTCAACTCAAACTGTGCAACAGTTACTTTGCCGAATGCTGCCGCCCCCACACGCTCCCCTTAAAGTGAAAGATGAATGAAAAACATAAACCCGAAGACATAACGATCTAATTCTTCCGCTATATGGATAGTTAACTGAAAATGGGAAAGAATAGGCTACTTTTGATATGGCGCCGCCTCCAACTTCCACCCCCAAAAGAAAAAAAGTGCAACTTTCACAATTTCCACTGATTGTCATATTTCCTTAAACATTTCGAAACTCCTAGCTCAAACTGTGCAACAGTTACTTTGCCGAATGCTGCCACCCCCACACGCTGCCCTCAAAGTAAGAGGAATAAATAAATGGAAAACATAAACCCGAAGACATAGCGATCTAGCTCTTTCGCTATATGGATAGCCGACTAAAAATGGGAAAGAATAGACTACTGTTGATTAGTCGCCGCTCCCAGCTCCCGCCCTCAAACAAAAAAATATTCATGAGTGAAATAATTTTTATTCAAATCTATTCCATTGGCAAGTACCGCATTCTGATAACAAAATATCCCAATGAGTTTCGAATGAAGAAAGTGGGCAAAGAATGGTGTTTCTTCATGTACACAATATACCTCTTTGAGAAAATGCGCTACTGAGACTCACGCACGTGAAGGCATACTCACTTGTTTTGACTTCTTTACTGCAGTTTCAGCTTTATAAATGTGATGTAGAAGCCATTTTCAAAAATATAAGCACAAAATTTGACAAATAGGATTGAAACGTTATGTGCAATTGGAAACAATAGTTATAATTAAAATAACGTATTTGATTGATCTACTAATAATTTGTGTTGCATTTGTAGATTTAAGACGGAGGAGGGTCACAGAATTGGGAGTAAAGATGGTATTATATGGATGTTGTCAAACTGATCTTGATCATTTAAAAGACTATCTAAATTTTAAAAATGTTGTTTTTTGAAAATGACTTTTAAATTACATTTATAAAGCTGAAACTGCAGTAAAGAAGTTGAAAAAATCTGTTGTGGGGCGACACAAAACTTTCCCGGCGGTATCCAGAGACGTCAGTAATGATTTTGATCGAAGTGTCCCTTCGGGAGGGGGCGATTCGATTTGGAAATTGATGAAAAAATTCTATTTAGTCGAGCGTTTAGCGAGCATCCTGCATCCATTGTTGAGCGGACAGAAAAAATGACAGGTTAGGTCAGTTTTCCAAGGTGATGAAATGATCCAAAAGGTAGAACTAGGTAGCTAACTGTTGTGATATCTCAAAAATGCAATGCTGGTTCCTTATTGAAATTTTTGTTCCTACTTCAGATATGATGATGAAATTACAAAAACTTGATTGAAAACTTTCACTGCATCTTTGTGTCAAATTCCAACTCTATATTTTCAATTTAGAGCTTGGGCAGACAAACCCAGACCCAATGTGCCACCTGAGGGCTTCCGATCAAAATCATCCACCCAAAGTCTAATCAGAACATTCCAGGCTGAACTTAGGCCTCCGTACCTGATTTCGATTTGATCGGATCAATAATTCGGTAATTATCGTGACAGAACCGCTTAATTTGTACGATCGCATGAGTGGTTTTATATTTTCAGGAGGAAAATTTCCGGGAAATTGGAGAGAAATTATTGGAAAATGTTCAAGAACCAGTTATCTATTCTCTAAAAGAAACATTCCAAGAAATCTGTTCACGGAATAAAAAGTTGGAAAATTTGCAGTTTTTCCAGAGAGGAAAACTCGGCAACTGTTGATCCGATTTCGAAACTTTTTCCTTCAAAAATTAGCTCAATCTTTTCTCTAACTTTTATTCACAGCATGTCTGCACCTAAAATTGATATTTCGTGGGGCTTACCGCATGTAGAAGTTTGCATTGCGTTTTTCTCAAATTCACGGAATGTGCAAATTTCATTTTGAAAAAATTACAGTCGGGAAATCGAAACCGTGTCAACTCTGAAAATAGACCTGCACGACGCTCAATACAATCTACTTTCGATATCAGTTGAAATTTCCAAAAAAAAGTCGATCCCCGAGCAGGAATAAATTTTTGAGTGGAGTCCTGCTACAAAAGCGAGTCGTGCTGGTCGAAACACCGGCGAGAGCCCCTCCTGAGTGGCAACGGCCAGGAGAAATTTCGAAAATTCATTACGCTCAACTGGAGAATGTTGGAAAACTGCAACTGCAGCCTCAATTTGACTCTTTTGTTGTGTTGCTTCCTGCCAAATCTGGTTCCAATCCATCGGATAGATTTTGAATAATCAATTGGTAAAGTTTTGAACTTTAACATTTTTTATTATTTGACAGATGACAGATAGGGCAATGTTTCCAACTGTTCTGAATACAGTTTTTCAAGGGCTTTCAAATGACATATTGCAAGTTGAGTTCCGTGATAGCTTCTGACATTTGATGATAGTGACAGTTGGGTTTGACAGATGACAGCCAAAAACTAATGGGCTCTTTTCAGGAAACAACCATGTTTGTATACCAAATATCAAGTCGATCCAGTCAACGTTACGGCAGTTATCGTGGAAGATCACAGACAGACACACATACACACACACATACACACACACATACACACACACACACACACAGACAGACATCATTCTGAAAATGGTCTTAATCGTCTTGGAGGACCTCAAAACGGATATATCCGGTAAAATCTCGAAACTTTTTTTCTGCACGATTACAATACTTTCCCTCCGTGTTCGTGGGTGGGCCGGGAAAGTAAAATAAGTAGAGAAGACTACCTTATTCACACGTTATGAATGTTCAAGGTTGGTCATTCTGGAGGGGTGTTTCCACCAATGACCTTGGTGGTAATACACTTATACGGCCTACTATTTCAAGGGGTGAGGTGGATTGTCGTATGTAATACACCGATAGGTGAGGTGTATTATCGCTACGTCGAGGATTTTCACGAGGGGATCCGAGTGTAAATCGAGATGTAAGCGACTATATAATACATTGAACAAGAACCAATCAAAACTCTTGAAATGCGCATAGGCAGCCAATCAGCACGTCTCTACGCTTACCACCCCGGCAATACAGGCGTCCTCCTTGACGTAAATATTATCAGTAGTAATACAATGAGTGGTACGATTATTGTCGATAATTTTTTAGTAATATTATGAGTTAAAATCCCAAAGCTGAAAATACAACGAGCCCATAGGGCGAGTTGTATTTTCTTGCATTGGGATTATAACGAAATGATATTATTAAAAAATTATCTGACGATTAAGCGTACAACGCATTGTATTTGATAAGACTATATAATGAATTGACAGAGCGCTACCCAAGATTCTGGGTTCTACCAGTGTTGTTCGAATGGTTGAAATTTTACAAAGAACTTTGTGGTATACACTGATTAATCAGGGTAATCTTATTCTTTACTCAAAATGGTTTTTAATATTCACTTCATCATCATAATAAACTGCGTTCTTATTAGCGCAATAGTGCTTTTTTCTTAACGTTGGCAACGGAAGATCTCGAGATGCTGCGTCGGTAAAAGTCAAAAGTTGGAAACGTCATTGTTTGACGTTCGAGTTTGTAGGTTAGTTGCAGTTGGAAATCGGAAGATGAAAAACGCTTTCAAACAAAAAGTGCTATGAAAAAGTGCAGTAGACCTATTCAGAATCAGAAGTGGCTTTCATGCCATATATCCAGCTACACTGGAATTTCTCACCAAATTCAAGGTGCTACTGCGAAATGGACAATTCAGAGGATATTATACCAGAGAATGGACAAGACAAGGGCGACAGGTTATACAATGTTATGATTGATTTTATTGAAATACTTGAAGGTTTTTTCTTCTTCAGCATAAAGGGAACCTTAGACTGATCTTGGAAAGTGCAGAAGCTTCAAGAAATTCTCTAAATGAAGCAATGGAGATGGAACGTTTCGATCGATTGACACTTTGTAGCATACAATTTTTCTCAATACAAATTATTTGTAAAAGGCAATTGAGTAAAATGCGTTATATTTGTACTGAATTTGTTTAAATAATTTAATGAAACAATACGGAAGTAAGACAAAGTTGAGAGTCGAGGAACATACTTAAAAAAACATGATTATTGCATGAACGGTAAGTTAGTGACACGAAGTTGAGATTCAAGACACATACTCCAGTAAAGCATGCATGGATAGATAAAAAACTATTGCCTACACTTTATGTTATCACAATTCACTCAAATATTGTAACAGGCTGGGGAGAGTCTTCACATGCAAAGTTGTATCTTGATTCAATGTATTTAATGAAACCGAAGGACATTTTTCTTTGATGTAGCAGAAGCGTCTGCTTGTAATTTGAAAGCCGTTGTATAAGCCATTTTTGGTGAAGGCCGTGAGTAGATAAAATTGAGATTCCTCTTGGAAAATTAAACAGCGTGTGTCCTGTTCCCAGTTCAACAAAACTTGGGCTTCTTTTTTTCTTCTATAAATCAAAAAGCACAAAATTTAACAACTAACGGTGTGGAATGAAAATTTACTAGGAAAGTGGGAATACTTATACCTTTAAATGGTAGAAAATGCTCTATAATGCATGGAAAACGTTCTTGCAATGTTCAGTTTCATATATTTTGATTGTGACAACCAGTGACAACTGACAGCACTGACATTGCGTAAATGCGCTCTGAATGACAGCCACTGCCCTGGTCTGGGAGAGGGGGAAGGACCACGGTACCACAGCGATAATATTTACGTCAAGGAGGACGCCTGTATTGCCGGGGTGGTAAGCGTAGAGACGTGCTGATTGGCTGCCTATGCGCATTTCAAGAGTTTTGATTGGTTCTTGTTCAATGTATTATATAGTCGCTGTGGTACCGTGGTCCTTCCCCCTCTCCCAGACCAGGGCAGTGGCTGTCATTCAGAGCGCATTTACGCAATGTCAGTGCTGTCAGTTGTCACTGGTTGTCACAATCAAAATATATGAAACTGAACATTGCAAGAACGTTTTCCATGCATTATAGAGCATTTTCTACCATTTAAAGGTATAAGTATTCCCACTTTCCTAGTAAATTTTCATTCCACACCGTTAGTTGTTGAATTTTGTGCTTTTTGATTTATAGGAGAAGAAAAAAAGAAGCCCAAGTTTTGTTGAACTGGGAACAGGACACACGCTGTTTAATTTTCCAAGAGGAATCTCAATTTTATCTACTCACGGCCTTCACCAAAAATGGCTTATACAACGGCTTTCAAATTACAAGCAGACGCTTCTGCTACATCAAAGAAAAATGTCCTTCGGTTTCATTAAAAACATTGAAACAAGATACAACTTTGCATGTGAAGACTCTCCCCAGCCTGTTACAATATTTGAGTGAATTGTGATAACATAAAGTGTAGGCAATAGTTTTTTTATCTATCCATGCATGCTTTACTGGAGTATGTGTCTTGAATCTCAACTTCGTGTCACTAACTTACCGTTCATGCAATAATCATGTTTTTTTAAGTATGTTCCTCGACTCTCAACTTTGTCTTACTTCCGTATTGTTTCATTAAATTATTTAAACAAATTCAGTACAAATATAACGCATTTTACTCAATTGCCTTTTACAAATAATTTGTATTGAGAAAAATTGTATGCTACAAAGTGTCAATCGATCGAAACGTTCCATCTCCATTGCTTCATTTAGAGAATTTCTTGAAGCTTCTGCACTTTCCAAGATCAGTCTAAGGTTCCCTTTATGCTGAAGAAGAAAAAACCTTCAAGTATTTCAATAAAATCAATCATAACATTGTGTAACCTGTCGCCCTCTTGTCCATTCTCTGGTATAATATCCTCTGATTTGTCCATTTCGCAGTAGCACCCTGAATTTGGTGAGAAATTCCAGTGTAGCTGGATATATGGCATGAAAGCCACTTCTGATTCTGAATAGGTCTACTGCACTTTTTCATAGCACTTTTTGTTTGAAAGCGTTTTTCATCTTCCGATTTCCAACTGCAACTAACCTACAAACTCGAACGTCAAACAATGACGTTTCCAACTTTTGACTTTTACCGACGCAGCATCTCGAGATCTTCCGTTGCCAACGTTAAGAAAAAAGCGCTATTGCGCTAATAAGAACGCAGTTTATTATGATGATGAAGTGAATATTAAAAACCATTTTGAGTAAAGAATAAGATTACCCTGATTAATCAGTGTATACCACAAAGTTCTTTGTAAAATTTCAACCATTTGAACAACACTGGTAGAACCCAGAATCTTGGGTAGCGCTCTGTCAATTCATTATATAGTCTTATCAAATACAATGCGTTGTACGCTTAATCGTCAGATAATTTTTTAATAATATCATTTCGTTATAATCCCAATGCAAGAAAATACAACTCGCCCTATGGGCTCGTTGTATTTTCAGCTTTGGGATTATAACTCATAATATTACTAAAAAATTATCGACAATAATCGTACCACTCATTGTATTACTACTGATAATAAACTGCGCACAAAATGAAGTGACAATTTTATTTTGGAAGGTTTTTTCAAATGTCCATAACTTTTTGAAAAATGATCGGGATCTGAAGCAGCTTGCACTGTTGTGAAGATACATTCTTCTATTTTGTGAACCATACATATCCAAGCCATTCAAATTGAATATATATCTCATACAGGGTGATACAAAAAGGCGTGCAACTTTCTGCTCTTTTTATCTTGACACCGGAAATTTTCACGTAGTCCTGTACATAAGAATCTGACAGCGTCTTGTAGCCTATAGTATCTGTAACTCATAACTCTTCAGTTTTCCATTCTACGTTGTGTACTTGGGGAGATATGATTTTTCTTGTATAAAAGTACCAATTATTTCATAGAAGAGTATTAATTGTACGAAACAGTTCGTTAATTCAACGATAATCATCTTAAGATGGAATGATATGTTTTCTTTTCAGGAACCCTAAATTTTAATGTCAATAATAGCAAAAAATGATACGTACAGGGTGATGGAAAAAAAGTGCGATTTTTGTTTTCTTGGCGCAGGCAAATATGGTACTTGGATTGACTGTATCTTGTAGCTTGTATTACAGTGATGTCTGGATAATCCGAACAGAAAGTTTGCAGACCCCGTTCGGATTAGCAAAACGTTCGGATTATAGAATTCACACTAAATGATATCCATAATCCGAACGTGTTCAGTTTATAGATACCTTGCTCAACCATCAAAATGCTGCCAATATGCTTTAAAAAATATACAAATTATCCATGAAAGGTTCATTTCAAATTATTTCATTGAAGCGTACTGCCAGGGTAGCGTATGAACGTCCAGACTCCAATTGATGCAAAATATCAGCTTTTTGTTGAAGATCAACGTGACATGCTTCCGTGTTGAAGACATGGTTCAAATACAGCTTACTAAAGCTGAGACTTATACAAGCTCGCATAAAATGTATGGTATTCTTTCGGAAGGCACGCACAAAGAAAAATTAATAACAGTTCGGATTACAGGATACAGGGGTTCGGATTATAGATATCATTTTACAGAATTGGGGTGTTCGGATTATAGAGTAGTTCGAATTATAGAGGGTTCGGATTATCCATACATTACTGTATCTGTAATTCTACCAGGTAATCTTTTTACTCTGCATTATGTAAGTACCTCCATTGGTCAACCGTCCGAGTCGCATGCTGCATGTCTATGTTCACCTGTCAACCCGATAAACCTGCGGTCACAGGATTATTCCAGGGCACATGAAACGTCTTCGGGTCCGTAGTCAACTTTCGTGCAGTGATTTTCTTCAAGGCAGAGGCCGAAACCTTAATTCCTTTTGTGCGCCCCAATCTTCTTGAGCCTTGATCCGATTGCCAACAATTGCCAAAAATCCGTTGCCTAAATCAGAGATACGACTTTTTATTGTTAGCTCTTTGTTGGTGACAGTTTCATGTGACGGAACTGTTGCCGTTGAACAGATTGCAAATTGCCACTTTTTACAAGAAAAATAATATTTCCGTCAATACACAACGTAGAGTAAAAAACTAAACGGGTTTGTATGGAACGCCATATTGCTATTTATGTTGTAGTGTGATGTAGCATTACATTTGTGTAAAAAGGTGCTTAGAGTAGTACCATTTAAAACGACGTCTGGTAATTTTGGGGAGCAAAGTTGTAGCATATAGTTTTAAATAAAACTATACACTGACAATCCAGAGGCCAAATTGAAGCAGCAATGTTTTAAAAGCAAAGAAAATCATTGGCATAAACATAAAATGATGAATTAAAGCAATAGTTGGGTATTTGTTCTAAATCGTCATCTATAATATTTTAATTCTGATTTGAAACAATACCCTATACAATCTAGTATTAACTCTGATTTAAAACATTGCATTTATTCTGATTTGAAACAATACATTCAATCTGTTTTGAAACAAAACTCAAGTATTATGTATTGCGTATTAAGCATTTAGTATTAATGCCGCGATTTAAAACATCACATTGAATCTGATTTAAAACAAAACACCAACTAATGTATTAATGCCGCGATTTAAAACATTACATTGAATCTGATTTAAAACAAAACACAACTATTGTTTTAATTCGTAGGGGTTGGCTAACCTGTAACGCCTTAAATGTTTAGTGACTTTTACGTTCGTGGAGTTAGCTCTGGAACCAGCTCCTGTCATCTTGTTTTGCCGCGCGCCATCGTTTATGTGAAAAAGACGGCGCGCGGCAAAACAAGATGACAGGAGCTGTTTCCAAGAGCTAACTTCACGAACGTAAAAGTCACTAAACATTTAAGGCGTCACAGGTTAGCCAACCCCTACGAATTAAAACAATAGTTGTGTTTTGTTTTAAATCAGATTCAATGTGATGTTTTGAATCGCGACATTAATACATTAGTTGGTGTTTTGCTTTAAATCAGATTCAAATACGCTGTTTCAAATCACGGCATTAATACATTAGTTGTGTTGTGTTTTAAATCAGATTCAATTTGAAGTTTTGAATCGCGGCATAAATACATTACTTAGTTGTGTTTTGTTTTTAATCAGATCGAATGTGATGTTTTAAATCGCGGCATCAATACAATACTTGAGTTTTGTTTCAAAACAAATTTAATGTAATGTTTTTAATCGGTATTAATACAAAAAGCAGAGTATTGTTTCAAATCAGAATAAATGTAATGTTTTAAATCAGAGTCAATACAAGATTTTATGGGGTATTGTTTCAAATCAAAATTAAAATATTATTGATGGCGATTTAGAACAAATACCCAACTATTGCTTTAATTCATCATTTTATGACAATGATTTTCTTTGTTTTGAAAACATTGCTGCTTCAGTTTGGCCTTTGGATTGTCAGTGTATAGTTTTATTTAAAACTCTATGCTACAACTTTGCTCCCCAAAATTACCAGACGTCGTTTTAAATTTTACTACTCTAAGCATTTCTTTCGCTACATCACAAGACAAAATAAATAGCAATATGGCGTTCCATAGGTTTGAGTTACAGATACTACAGGCTACAAGATGCGGTCACATTAGTATATACAGGATGAAGTGAAAATTCACTGTGCCAGGATAAAAAGAGCGGGACATTGCACGCTCTTTTGTATCACCCTGTACGAGGCATATCACTGCTTTGGATGACTTGGATATGTATGGTCCACAAAAATAGAACAATGTATCTTCAAAATAGTGCAAGCTGTTCCAGATTCCAATAATTTTTCAAAAAGTTATGGGCATCTGAAAAAACCTCCCAAAATAAAATTGTCACCTCATTTTGTGCGCAGTTTATATCAAACCTAGAGGTGTATTCGTTGAGACAATTAACCGAACCACACTGAAAATCTTCCTGAAAAAGTGAAAACTGTTTGAATGTTTGAGGTTGGTCATTCTGGGGGGGTCTTTTCACCAATGACCTTGGTGGTAATACACTTGAACGGCCTACTATTTCAAGGAGTGAGGTGAATTGTCGGCCACATTCTATAAGGGAATGGTTATGGTAATCACGGTGCTCCGTGCCTACTATCAAATTGCTATAGCGACAGCCAATAGAAAGGCCCGTTGCCCTAGCAATTCCATCGTAAGCACGGTGATTACCATTACCATTCCCTTATAGAATCAGGCCGAACAAATGTATAGACAATACAAATAGAAAAGACCATTATGACGTCACGGATTTTTACGGTTGCGTAGGAACCAGGCGAGTCCATCATTCAAAAAAAGGTTGGCTGACTTTTGATGCCTCAATATCCGTAACGACGGTGGTGATAAACATAATTATGGTCTTCTCTATTTGTATTGTCTATATACTGATTTGTCAGCCTGTCAAACATTTGATATAGTTGTCATGTTTCTGCCAGCTTTATTGAATACCGTGAGGCTTTCTAAGAACGACAGGGTTTCGTGAAGAAATGTAACGTAGTCCTCCTGTAGTTTGAATGGCTGATTGAATTGTTTGTCGGAATTCTTGAAAATTGGCGGAATTGAAAACATCGAACAGTTTGTCAAATCGAAAGATAAAGTTCATTGTAAGAATGGCACTTTCTGTTCTGGCAAATATTTCAGGTCTATACATATAACTTCTCAAACCAGCAGTTACGGTAGCACTCAAAATTTGGGCAGCTGATTTGTCCTTTTCCCTTTGAAAACCGCTAGACTCCAAATGAGTCTTGATGGTAAGCTTAGGAGCGCATCGATTGTTCAAATGGCTATCATTGATTGTGAATTGTCACGAGATAGTCCCAGGAAGTTGTTTTGCTATCTCACTGAAAGTGATTATTCAAAAGATTGTTTCGAATGGACTTCAGCAAATGTGGTGGATCGTAATAATACTTGTACACAAACCGTTCAACACATTTAAAATATAACGTCATTCGTTAAAACCAAATGAGCGGAGCCTAAGCATAGCCATGATGTAATGTCCTAGCATCTTAGCGCCTCTCTGGTCAATACTCTTCAAACAAACAATCAAATCGTCAATCGTCCTCAGCCCCGCCGGAAGAAGAGATCTGCAGCTGCGGTACAGGGGACATTAAAAAATCAGGTGATCAAGACTCTCGGGGCAGTGTAAATCACACAACGTACAAAATTCAGAGGTGTTCATGTTATAAGTATTTCCATTGAGAGAAAATTTGAGCAAAAAGTTATTAGCAAGTCTCATCTGTGCCACAAATCTCACGAAGTGTATTGGAATTTGGAATTCCAGATACTGCTGAGGCTCTTGCAAAATGGGTGGAGGAAAAATACCGACTATGGAACGCGCTCCAGATATCTCAAGTCCTCCATGAAAAATCTCTCTCTTAACGCGTCAATCATTTCAGCCTTTCTCGAGCTTAAATTTTCAAAATTAAGGTTATCCCAGAGATCGCGACAGTTCACAACTTCAAAGAGCTCAGCGAGCCGACTTGCCTGGTGGATCGTAATAAAAGAAGAGTTCTTTTCCACCCAGTGAAATTTTGTATTCTCAGGCGTAACACCCAGCAACTTGGCGAGTTCGGTGAAATTCGCCGAAATTTTTATTTCACCAGCTTTGCAGCTATTTTCCAAAAATATGTATCCCAAAGGTTGTTTCCAGTTACTGCGTATGCCCCTGGCCATTATTACTCCAGAAGCATTTGGTGGTGCCGAAGGTTTTTTCCCTTCCAGTGTCTTTGAACCCGACAATTTCATCTGTTCCATAATTGTAAAATAGATTCCGTTTTATATGTATCTCGTCAACACATATTGTACAAGCTCTGCGTCTACTATGTCCATTTTGTCGACTTTTAGTTTCAAAAAAGCGAACTAATTTCCATCAACTCCTGTGGAAAACTGAACCTGTCTGACATATTTCTTCAAGATCAAATAAGGTCAAAGGAAGGCGATGACGTCATTAGCTTGAGAGTTTGATCAGTTCCTCTATTTTCTATCAAACTTCATCAAACTGTCACATGTCAGCCGAGATGTCAGCTTCTTGCTGATACCTGCGGCGTCTCGTGTTGCGGAAGTTGCTGCGTGGATTTTCAAAATCAAATGAGAAAATGGAGGTAAAATAAGCAGCAGAGGTAAATTCACGGACCTCAAGAAAGGAGTCAATAACGTTATCGGGTTATCGAAAAATAAAAGGTAGGTATCGCTGCTGAGGATCTGTTCAACTACAAGAATTGAATGCAAATGAATGAGACAGCGTTCAAGACTTTATTGGGACTCCCATCCCCGGTTGCAAGAAACTAAAATTTGCTCCGTCGCAAATTAGCTTCGGTACCAAACTCGGTATCAAATGGTAGGCTTTTTGACGGCGTAAACAGAGACGTGTCTAGAGTGACGACTGACATCATTTGTCAAAGGAAAAATTGAATCAAAGGAAATGGAGAGCTGAGCTGGATTGTGCATAGGAAAAGATGCACGGAAGAAGATGAAAAAGCAAGCACAAGTTAGTGTACGTTTGAGTTTCGATTTATTGATCAGAATTTGAGAATTTTGGGTAGTGACAACCAGTTATAGAGGCCAAAACTTATTTTTTGAATAAGATTCTGCGGAATTAGGTTTGAATTGAGGCAAGAGAAAAGAGGGAGCCATTTTCACTGTGTGAGATTTATTTTTGTACCAAAGAAAAACTTGACAAATCCAGAATTCAGTTTCCTTCATTCCTCTCAATTTCTTCGCTGTTGCTCATGCCTACGGCTCCTGCAGTATTTCCTGCCATCAAAAGCTGTTCTGGAGCTACTGAATCAGCACTGGTCATCACCTTAACACATGCTTGATACAGTGCTAGGATTGTTCAAGTTTCGTCACATAGCCCAGGCAAAACAGGTTTTAACCCGGAATAAATTAAGGAAAATCCGAAAATTTGAGGATTCTTTCAGAATTTGATGGGGAACAACATACTAAAAGTCCCTATCTGTCCGAGGCTTGGCATGTTTTCTGCTGGAGGTCGAAGGTACAAGAAGTTACCATTTTTTAAATCGTTTTTTTTGTACTTTTTTCATTGAACCTTATATTTTCGAGGTCGAGGAACCCAATGAAATCAGTTTCCAGAAAAATGAATGCACCAGTGGCGTGCCAGACGACTGCGAAGGGGCCGAAGTGTAATTTTTGACACAGTCTTATGGTAAACCGTGACTAACGCCTTTTTTGACATATTTGGTATCATTTCTAACTGAATCGCACTCTGTGATTCCAAAAATAAGTATAAAATTTTGATAGCGACGTGTTCAAACTAGTTTCAACAAAAAAAAACATGACTTTTTTCTCCTTAAATTTGATGTTTTGTAGCTCCAGTTCTATCAGTGTCCAATGTATTCCTAACCATGATTTTGATTTGGACAGTTAGTTTGGACTATTCTACACACAAATATCATTTTCTGATTTCTTTTCCCGTTTTTACAAAGTCACAGAGTTATTTTGTTTCTTGAGATGTACCCTGCCAAAGCTTGACTTGATAAAACGTGCTATTTCACAGGAAAAATTGGGCCACGATCAGAATGTAGCTTTTATTTGGTTCTTTATTCATTTCAAGGCATGAAAATAGTTTTCTCTATCGAACAAATCGGGAAAAACTGAAATCGGAGCCGTATTTTAGTCATGACATCATTTTTCCTCCGACAATGCGAGCTCTCGAAATTAAATTTCTACATGATGCACGTTCTGGAACAAAATCACCGCGTGACTTTGTAACAGCGATAGAAACTTCTACTCATCCAATTCATCCATTAAGTAGTTCAATGGGGTGTTTCGCCGCTGGAGAAGACGATAGGTGGCAGCAGGGGCCAACTCGGGTTTATCACTAGGTTACTGTTGGTTGGTAATCCTACCTGCTCATGTTGGTATCTCGTATCTCTTGTCCTTGACTCCTTGCTTTAGCCCGTTTGTGTGTCTGCCAGGGATGTGTCTGTGTCATGGACCGTCTGTGTGTGTATGCGTAAAGCCAGATTGCCTAGCAGCATCATGCTACACCCAGCACTTTGCCACCTGCCACTGATCACTCGAACAATGAAAATGACAACAACGACCATATCATGACCATATGATTGACATTTGCTGAACAAATATTGAACGTGGGGTTGTACTGGTCGGTTTTGGTGAATTTTGGGGGCTGAAAAGGCCCAGTGACCGTGCAAATGTTTGCCATAGGGACCGTCCGGGAGACAGCACCCGAGGAGCAGTTCGTGGACACGCCGGCCGATTTGAAGCCTATTGCAACCTACCTGCCACCGTGCCGTGTGCCCCACTGTCCATGTTCAAGGACACAATTAATGCCAAATTAATATGGTCTTCTCCAGAAACATCTACACTAAAAACCTCTTTTCTGAAAGCCAAGTGTACGTAATTTTTTCCATCTAACTCCTTCCTCACCTCTGACGACACACATTCATACTTGACATGACAGCCGACCCGGCATTGGCAGGCAGACACCAAAGTCAAAAGGAAAACCCCCTCCATGTGAGAACCGTTCAAAAAGTAGCGGGAAAATAACCCGGGTTGGCCCCTGCTGCCATCTACTTGACACCTTGACAACTGCAGAGAAAACACCCCATTGAACAATCTATGTCAAAATTGTGATCATGAGTGTTTTGAACCACGATGGAAATGGAGCTACAAAACGACAAATTATAGATCGAAACTTCGCGTTTCTTTGCGCAATTTATTCCGCATTTTCGGAAGAAAAATGATGTCATGATCAAAATACGGCTCCGATTTTTGTTTCCCTCATTTTGTTTGATAGAGAAAACTATGTTCATGCCATAAAATGGTTAAAGTATCAATTCAAAGCTACATTCCGATCGTAGCCTAATTTTTCTTGTGAAATAGCACGTTTCGTCAAATCAAGCTTTGGCATGATACATCTCAAGAAACAAAATCATTCCGTGACTTTTTAAAAACAGAAAAAAAAATCAGCGAATGATATTTGTGTGTAAAATAGCCCGAACTAACTGTTCAAATCAAAATCATAGTTATAGAAATACATTGGACACTGATGGAACTAGAGCTACAAAGCATCAAATTTGAGGGTAAGAAAATCATGTTTCTTTCTGATATAAATGGTTTGAACATGTCTCTATCAGAATTTCACACTCACTTGTGGAATCGGAATGTGCGATTTGATAAGAAATGATACCAAACATGTTAAAAAATTTGTTATTCTCGGTTTACCATACGACTTTATGGAAAATCGCACCTCAGCCTCTTCGCAGCCGTCTAGTACGCCACTGGTGCATTACACTTTCTGGTAACCATTGCATTGGGTTCCTAGACCTTGAAAATATGATGTTCAATGGAAAAATCACCAAAAAAATACCAACTTTGAAAATGGTGACTTCTTGTACCTTCGACCTCCCACAAAAAAAATACCAAGCCTCGGACAGATGGGGACTTTTAGTATGTTGTTTTCCATCAAATTCTGAAGGGATCCTCAAATTTTCAGATTTTCTTTAATTTATACCGGGTTTTATCAGAATTTTGCATTTCTTTTCTGGGCTAACAGGATCACAGTCCCAGTACTCCTGTAACTCATCGTTGTCACCGAAGCACTAATACTTTGACTGAGCAATGCTTTGCAATAAGGAGCTCCGCGTTCTTGGTGTAAACAACAGCTTTGTTTCCGCCGGAGGTACAAGGCTGGTGCTCGTGGAGGCATCCAGCAAGTGTTCGCAGTTTCAGTCGGTAACGCGCATCGCCTGAACCTGGAATTGTTGATTGACATAATAGCATCAACGGAGGCAGTTTGTCATATTCACCTGATCGAGAGCCTGTGCATGATGTATTTATGCCTCAATTCAGTGCAATGATTTGCATATTATTGTTCAAAACTCGAAGAAATAAATAATGCTGTCAACCTCAAAATTTTTGACCTTTCTTTGACTTTGACAGCCGCAGCCCGCGCAGTACATTTTATCTACGAGGAGGTTTTTTTGATCGGCAATGACCCGAAGTCTCGACGAGCTGCTATTTCTTGGTCTTCTCAGGAGAATGGAAATTGGAGACGTTGGAAAATTCAAAATAAAGTGTCGAATCAGACATTTTAGGTACTTACCTACGCATAAAAAGATGCAAGTAGTTCAGATGTGTGACAACCTTAGCCACAGCCTGTTTGGTACCGTGTTTGATACCCTGTTCCTGCAACCCGATTCGATTTGCTACGTCACAAAATCAACTACCACGTTCCTGCAACCGGGCACCAGAGATACATATCGCCAAGAAAAACACGTTGCTACGGGAAACTATCCTAACATCAGATTGACCAGTACTCAAACACTGCCGTAGTTTGGTAGTGAAAAGAAGTCAACTGATAAGACTTTTTTTATTCACCTTGTTTTGTCTAGACCTTAAAACCCGCTCAAAAAGTAAGTGGCGAAGTGTTCAGGTCGCCACTCCAATCGATTTAGTTACTTTCGTTTATTGCTTATCGAAAAACATTAGTCGCTAACAATTTTCGAACAGTGTTTTTTACTTCCCCGACCCCCCACCAACATGTAAGGGGAAGTATTGTAATCGTGCAGAAAAAAAGTTTTGAGATTTCACCGGATATATCCGTTTTGAGGTCCCTCAAGACGATTAAGACCATTTTCAGAATGATGTCTGTCTGTGTGTGTGTGTGTATGTGTGTGTGTGTGTCTGTCTGTGATCTTCCACGATAACTGCCGTAACGTTGACTGGATCGACTTGATATTTGGTACACAAACATGGTTGTTTCCTGAAAAGAGCCCATTAGTTTTTGGCTGTCATCTGTCAAACCCAACTGTCACTATCATCAAATGTCAGAAGCTATATCTCACGGAACTCAACTTGCAATATGTCATTTGAAAAACCTTGAAAAACTGTATTCAGAACAGTTGGAAACATTGCCCTATCTGTCATCTGTCAAATAATAAAAAATGTTAAAGTCCAAAACTTTACCAATTAATTATTCAAAATCTATCCGATGGATTGGAACCAGATTTGGCAGGAAGCAACACAACAAAAGAGTCAAATTGAGGCCGCAGTTGCAGTTTTCCACCATTCTTCAGTTGGGCGTAATGAATTTTCAAAATTTCTCCTGGCCGTTGCCACTCAGGAGGGGCTCTCGCCGGTGTTTCGGCCAGCACTACTCGCTTTTGTAGCAGGACTCCACCCAAAAATTTATTCCTGCTCGGGGATCGACTTTTTTTGGAAATTTCAACTGATATCGAAAGTAGATTGTATTGAGCGTCGTGCAGGTCTATTTTCAAAGTTGACACGGTTTCGGTTTTCCGACTGTAATTTTTTCAAAATGAAATTTGCACATTCCGTGAATTTGAGAAAAACGCAATGCAAACTTCTACATGCGGTAGGCCCATATACACTGGTAGGCCTCACGAAATATTATTTTCAAGTGCAGACGTGCTGTGAATAAATGTTGGAGAAAAGATTGAGCTAATTTTTGGAGGAAAAATTTTCGAAATCGGATCAACAGTTGCCGAGTTTTCCTCTCTGGAAAAACTACAAATTTTTCAACTTTTTATTCCGTGGACCGATTTTAACCATTTTCACCTAAACAAGAGGTAACTGGTTCTTGAACATTTTCCAACAACTTTCTCAAATTTTCCGGGAGTTTTCCGGCTGAAAATGATTTTCTCCAAATTATTTTCAATCTCTTTCTGTAATTCCAACTTACCACCCTCGTTCCCACCCGAAGGGACGTTTCGAACAAAAATTTCCATAGGTTCCTGGATACTAGTCGGGGAAGTTTTGGGGTGACACAACCGATTTTTTCTTCTATTTTTGGCCAGCTAGATCCGTGAAATGGACCACACTGTGCGTCGGGCGTCTCGCTTATGGTTTTGATGACATTATTTTGGCTTCGTTGACTAAATGAGTACTGAATTAGGTACAGGAAAATGCTGATATGTAGAGAGTAACGCCCTTGGATACTTAGGCACTTGTTTATTTGAAGAAAAAAAAATGGAATGAACTCGAGAGTGCCTGAAATTTTTCGTTCCAAGAAACTAAATGACTCGATCAGTACGAGGGAAGTAGTATGAAACAACTGCATAGTTATGGGCGCTGGCGCTATGTAAGTAATCCAAGTTGGGCCGTCAAAGTATCCCTTCCGTGACGGCGACTTAAGTGCCAACTTTGCAACTTTGGTACTCGACATGTAGAAATGTTTGGGTTCTGCTCGTACAGTCGAAGCCTGACTAACTTTCAATAGATGGGTAACCCGTAAAATCAGGTAGTAGTCGTATAATACGTTCCTGGATCATCCCCTACATCCGAATTAGTAGTGCGTTCGACCGACACCGAAGCCGTTCAGTCCAATCTCGATCCCACGTCCCATATAAGATCCATCCGAATCCGATTTCGCATATTTCGCGCTACACATATTTCGAGAACGTAACACAATATAACTCGGGGCGCGATATATGCGTACAGAGCTGTTTGACTTGTGTAACTTTATATTGAGTTTGAAGTTTTCTCTCGAACAACAGACATGGCTGATTTTACATATCCTTGTGCCATACAGACAGCAAGGGCATGTTTTCACTTGCCGGCACTCGTCGCGCTCGATGTTACAAATATTTCGTCGAATTCATAAATCGAGGTATTCATTCTATTTGTTTCATATTTCCGCACGTTGGGGATTTGGGGTCCGTTTTGCTCCGCACCGCTTTCTTTTCAGCGCTGAAATTAAGCTGAGCTTATTAGTCACCTTAGCAACAATTTTGTCAACAACGAATTACGTGCCAGTTGAAATTTCGCTGAAATTTTAAGCTGCAAACGAACTTTTGCAAATGATTTTTTTTTCACATTCATTTGAGCATACCTAAAAGAGCAAATAAAAACTTTCTAGAATAAGCAAGAAACTATAATGTATTTATATTACCTACTGGCTGTCATAATCCTATTTTAAAAAGTTGTATGATTTAGCTTTATACGTAGGTACGAGTATCATAGCTCGGCTGTTCTAACGCTTGACTATGCGTTGTTTGTTATGCTGGTGCGATTGCCTAATTACTTATTGAATTATCGTTCGGTTGACTGTCGGGTGCGTTCCTGGATATTTCACTCGATCACACTCCCGTTAAGCTACTTAGCGGAAGGCCTCGACGCCAGGGTCTTTGAGAGCATTACTGCGGAAATGTGTAAGCAAACCAGAAATGATGGCATAACTCAAAGGAGGTTATGGGTAAGTGCTCTGAACGTAAGATACATAAGTGCGAAGAAGGCATAACCCGCAGGCAGCAGGAGAGTGAGTTTGCCATTGTTAAGGCATAGTCATTTGTCACGGCCGTAGCGAGGACCTCTGCGGCTTCCTTTCAGGACCAGCGTTATCGCATCCAGTCCTACCAACCAGCCTGCTTGTCTATACCTACGTCGCATAGTCGGTGCTTATTGTATGACAGTCATCCTCACTCCTGCTGCTTGCTATACCCGCCTGCCGCTTCTGCAACTGCCAGCCATCAGCAGACTGCTCTGACTGCTAGTAGTGCTAGTTCTGCTGGTTGCCGCCTGCCCCTGCCATGCACACGTAACTATTGCAGGTTGCAAGACACAATAAGAAAGAAGCACTTCATTCTTTGTTCCACAGCACATGAGATGTGTAAAATTCACTGGTAGGAAGCACATCCGCTATAAATCAAATAAAACAGCTATTTATGATGTAGTGTTGAAAGTGCTGATTATTTTGTAAGCGGGGACGATTGCGGAACGAGCATCCAGCGAGTGGAGCTACCCCGCGAAAAAAATCAGCCACTTTTACTATTAATATCATACATACAATATTTTTATTTTATCTACGACGGTTTCGAAGTATTATGATAGGGAATTTGCGATTTTATTGAACGTACGACGTAACGCAACGTAGAACGTGGAAACTCCCCTGTAACTAAGGAATTGCAGATAACAAACTCGGCAATTTTCACGTTGAAAGTTACATTACGTCGTACGTACGTGTGGACGCAAACACTCTAATAATAATGTTACGTATTTCGCCTACGGGTTCGATTATATAATTGAGACGATTTAGAACACACACTGTTTATTACTGCGTCCTACGATAAGTACGATAGGAAGTTTGCGATTTCAAGGAACGTACGACGTAACGCAATGTAGAACGTGAAAATTCCCCTGTTACCAAGGAATTGCAAATAATAACCTCGTCAATTTTCACGGTGAAAGTTACGTTACGTCGTACGTACGTGTGCACGCAAACTCCCCAATAAATACACGCCAGCAATCATTGGGCTTGGGAATATCGCTGGGACTCTCGCTTCTATCGTTCTCGATCACTTCCAATTCTATACCACTCGTAAGTCGACGATCGGTGCTTTATATATGCCTCTGACTAGTGTTCTCGAATGTTCCATGGGTCCTCCAGCAAATTACACAGCGACCCGGCATGCGATTTCCAGGTAACTCGCGAATAATCTTACACCTTTCGCGTTCAATCCCAACGTGCGGTGAAGCCGGCACCTCCGCCAAAATGGACAGAAGATGTGTCTTATTCACATGTTCAAGTCTCCACGCATTTCAATCGGCAAGCCATCGCGTATATTCTGGAAATATCTAGAGCTCCGCTTTTGTGCACTGCGACCCAATGGGAAGAGTCTAGAAAAATCGCGTGCCCTCCAGAATCGCCGCTCGTAACAATAATAATAATAAATGGTTTTTTATTTGAGAATGATTGAGTTTATGTACAAGAACAAAATTATGGGCGGAGTCTAGCTTGAAGCTATTCTGCTTAACCCAATAATTGAAGTATTGGAAACTGTTATGATGTTTTGTCGAAATTTCATGTCAAAAATTAGAATAAGAACAATATTTTAATATTTTTATAGACGAAAAGGTGGCATGCAATGAACATCGTCGTGGAAGACTTGATGATGACTTTAACATCAAGTTTTGCTTCAAGTGGGAAAGTTATTCAGGGTACCCAATTTATAAAATAATTATAATAAGTATGCTGAGAAAATTTGACATGACTTTCCCTTGCATTCACCTAACTGTCCGTAATGCGAAAACCATGTAGCTTCTTGACGATGAAATTTTCAAGTGGGCAAAAAAAAACGGAACAGTTGATAATCCAAATATTAACGAGCATCGCTCCCCCATCCCCTCCTTTCGTAATCTCGTTCTGACAGATTCACCTGAAAGTGGAGAAGTCGAGTCTCTAGTGAAGAGAACATCGCTCGTGCTCCAGCCGATCAAGTCAAGTGGAAAACGCAGATAAAGTGAACTTCGCTAGGGAAAAGTTGCCAGATAATTTAATAACAAAGACGAAATTACCGTCAGAATTCTTCCAGCACATCACTGCTGCGTTATTTCGATAACGTTCTTATTTTGCATTTTGTCTCTGCCTATATCCTTCGGAGTTCAAATCGGGAAATTATTACCGAGAAATTTCAATAACACAACTCTGCCGCTGATGTCGAACTTTCCCGGCCGTGGGTATATACCTACCTACATAGATATAAGAGAAAGTAGCTTTTGATTGGGGGGAGAGCGTTCGGTTCGGTTGGTGCGATGGTGTGGGCTTTGACTTCGCATTATTATTTGGGTTTAGTGCAATTCATGTGATGGGAAGGCCGTTTGGGCAAGGTGAAGTTTGTTTGATTAAGGTTTTATTAGAATTCGTGACGGCACCGCTGATAGACAGGGAAAGCTTGCAAGTGCACCAAATTATCCTTTTTGCTCCTCTGGGTTTAAGGAAGGTGGTGTAACAGCGTCGTTCGTTATCACTCTTTGAGGTGCTTTAAAGATTCCGCCAAAGTTAAATATTTGAACGCGTTTTAGCAGCAACTTAACGCTGGTAAGACGAAGATAACCGGCGCGAATTTATTCAGAACCTTGACTCTCACCTTTACCAAAAGACAATACACATTTACATAACAAAGTATTATCAGCTTTTTCCAGGCGCACCAGGCACGGCTCTTGATTAGCTTCATTAAATAGGGAAAATATGGAGGGGAGCAGAAGGGTATGTGTGTAACTTAGTTTGCATGGAATCCAGTCGAACTCCCAGAATTTATGAATATACCATAGCGGCCTAAAAACTTGAATAGTTTTGTTCAAGTATCCAGATATACGTTGATTCCCAGACCAGAATTTTGCTTCCTGCTTGCAAGCGAGAGCCATATTATGTATCATCGGCGATACACTGAAGATAGTTATACCAACTGTAGAACAACATCACCCGTGATATCGTTGACCAGTGACAAAGGCGTGATTTATGGGAAAAAAATAGCGATCTAAACGTCACTGAAGATAAAAGCGCCCAGCAAAGGTACCAGTACCGTTAAGATGGAAGAGAACAGAGCGAGGTCAAGACAGGATGGTCAAAAGTGAGGAAAGGTCAGTCTCATTTATCATGGTGTCACAGTGAACGATAGCGGTCCAAATATCACTGAATATAAGCGTCAACTGTGGAAGTAATCTTTAAAAGTATAGGTACATAACTAATAAAAAAGCGTTACTACTTGAGGTAGTTCATTGTAGATATACAACGGTAAAATCGAGGTTAAAATATCGGTTGAGGTTATACCAGTGCCAGTGTTGAATGGGTTTGCCCACCCTAGGCTGCGTGCCCTGACTTGGTGCGAATCCTTCAAGTTCTTACTATAGAGAGATAGATGTTTTCTGATGCACAGTTCATACCCGAGTAGTACTGGGACCAAGTGAATGCGGTACTTGCCTAATTTTTTTTTGATAGGCTTGATCGATAGTATGGTTAAAAAAATTGTACCGATATTTTTCTTTTTTCCAAATTCCCAAAATTTCGACCGCAATGCGTGTTTTTTTTAAAATATATTTGTGAAGTCACAAATATATCAGATTGAAAATGGGGTGTATTTTTGGAACATGACATTTATTACTTTCGTTGCTAAGATATGTACGTGTAGAGCAGTACCATGTGGCGATTGTACAAAGTACCGTATTATCAAAAACTCTCTTACTCAAGGCAGGCTGTGGCCTGGCCAAAATCAGCCTCATTTGCCTGCCAATGACTGGGACCACAGCCTGCCTTGAGTAGGAAAGTTTTTGATCATACGGTAAAAGTATCATTGAATGTTAGGTGATCCTTGGCTGAGAGCTTCAGAGCAGTGATAGAAAAAAAAACATTATTGCAGAGCTATACTCATCGGAAACCGACAAGGTTATTTCAAAATTCCATCAATGACGACGGGACATGCACATAAAATACCAAACAGTGATAATGACACGCAATTAATACAACAATGACCAACACGTACGACCACATTAATTTTTATCAAAAACCGATATAAAATAGATGGTTGCCATCGGTATTCCATCACAGTTCAATTATTAAACATAATTACGCTCCGATATTATTGTAAATAAATCAATAGGTACGTGACAGCAAAACTTTGGGAACAAACCGACCAGAAGTAGGGAGATAGCACTGCATCCATTCGAAATGAAAATGCGCCACACAAATGAGTTTTCAAAACTATTGATGGTTTTATAAAAGCGCGGCGGTTATGCCGATAGCAATAATTTAATTATTTCCATCGGATAAGAAGGCAGGAGGGCGGATGTGATAGGGGAATTGTTATAATAATTATTAAGGTTGAATCTCCCGAATTCCATTTAGATAATATAATGCGCAATAACTGTAATGTATCAGGGCCGGAGGAGGCGGCCTGTTATTATTATCAGCGTGCTATGATGGCGAAACGGGCCTGTTATTATCACAAGTTATCAGTGGCATTGTGTTCGACCCACTTGACTGGCCACGATAGCGATCTTCCTTCTCGTATATTAGCTTTTATCATCTTCAATTTGTACCGTCTATATGACCGCTCATTAAATCACCAACGAGCTACCTATACCTATAATACCTACCTAATAATAGTAAGCAGGTAACTACGGCCGATTTAATTACCTTGTAATAGAAACAATTTATTTTACTCCCAACCATCATAATAATTGATCCATTACTCACTTAAAAAGTTGAAATATAAACCATTTCGAACTAGCACTTTCAACTGGAAAATAATGTCACTTTCAACGATTTGATCGATTTGATTTCATTGATCAACGATTGGTGTGTCTAGTTTCAGTAGTTTCTTGATGCGTATTGTGTCTCTCGCTATCACATTGACAGATCAAGATTTAGAGGCTACGTTTGGTATTGTTACGATTTTTCTAAATGTTGAACTGGTTCTGAAGCCTTCTGTTGGTTGGTGGCAAAAGTCGTAGGTTCAAGTTACATGAGTTATTCAGGAGCAGTTGATTTTTTTGTGGTTAAGTACTTACCTAAGTATCTCACAGCGCAGCCTGTTGATAAGATATGACCAGAGAATCTGGACATGACCAGAGATGAGAATAATTATGATATAAGTATTACCTTTTATCCAATCCTATTGAATAATGCACGCATTATCACGCGCATACATGCCTGCATTTTTCAATAAGATTGCATAAAGCTTAGTATTCTACTCGCGAGTAATGGCTATTATTCATTCGGATGCTTTACGACACTCGCCAAGGCTCGTGTCGGCAAACTGCATCCTCATGATTAAGAAGCAATCATTACCCGCTTGTTGAATAATATACTACCACGCGATCAACAAAATTCGGAATTGGGGTGGGCTGGTGCTCTGGCCGAAAGCAGCTTGACATCCTGTTTGACCAGCTCACAGCCTACCTCAATTCCTGAATTTTGTTGATCGCATGGTATAATCCTGTTAGTTAGGCACATGGTTGTGAGTAAAGTGTAGTATATTATACCTTGACGTAAACAGTTCATTCCAGCCGATTCATTTTTGAATCACAAATGGATGTCGCACATTCATTGCCTTAAGTCAGTGACGTATTCGGGAATTGCGTTAAAAGGTCATTTCTTGCGTCCCGAATTATGGATCGCAGGGGAGGCGAATCTCTCGACTGAATAGAACACCTGGAATACCAGACGATCCCAGTGCCGCTGATTTCGTTCACGACCTTTGGTAGGTATTGCTCCATCGTTCTGTTGAACCGCTCAACCATTCCATCAGACCAAGGGTGAAAAGGGATCGTCCTGGTCTTGGATTCCATGCCTAGTACACAAAATTACAGATACTTTGAAACGAGCACGTTGGATTCAAAGTTGCGTCCCCGATCTAAGTCTGAGTGGGATTCCAATGGTACTCTGAAACAGCTGATCAGATTTTCTACCAGCACACCCGCCACCACTGTAGAAACCTCGTCGTTGGGTAGGACGTCGTGAGCTCCTTATACTTGCTGAAGTAGTCCATGGCAACTAGGGTGTATTTGTTGTCATCTTCTGTCCTTCCACTTCATTTGCAATGCGTTCAGAAGGCGCTGCGACATTGTAAGTCATCAACTTCCCTCAGGTGCGGGCTTTTGGTCCCTTGCTGGCTGCACAAACCTTGCACTGGCGAAAGTATGCTTCCACATTTTTTTTCTGCAGTTCACTTCGTGGTACCTTTTTGCGTCCCACGTCTTGTTCACCCCAAGGTGATGTCACTCGGCCACGGCGTCAATGCTCTGACCAGATTCAAGTTTTGCAAAGTCAGTTTAGCCCTGGTATGCTGTTAGTTGTTGTTGCCCTGGCCGGTGCTATACCTTCTTATACCTACAGAGTGTTTCAGGGATGATAGCAAAAAATTTAACTGTGGGTAGATCTCTTCAAAATATGACGAAAACCTATATACCATTTTGCAAAGTTCGGCCTAATGAAAAAGATACAGCCCTCCAAAATTATTTTTGTTCGGATTTCAAAAATTTGTAACTCAGGAACGTTTCGACAAATTTAGCTTTATTTGGCATAAGATGGTTTGTCGTATTATCTATCAACCTACCAAATTTGGAAAGAATCCAATTAGTGGCGTAGAAGTTATGAGGGGTCACCTTAAATCAACTTTTCTTCGGGTGCTCCTAAATTATTGACCCTCGTAACTCCTACACCACAAATTCCCACCTCCCAAATTTGGCAGGTTGATAGATAATCATGACTAACCAGCTTTTGCTGAATAAAAGCTGAATTTGTCGAAACGTTCCTGAGTTACAAATTTTTAAAATCCGAAAAAAGTGAACTTTGGAGGGCTGTATCTTCGTCATTACTCATTAGGCCGAACTTTGCAAAGTGGTACATAGGTTTTCGTCATATTTGGACGAGATCTACCCACAGTTAAATTTTTTGCTATCATCTTTGAAACACTCTGTATACTTACTTGTGTGTTGCATTCGAGAGCATTCTAGGTGTCTTCCGATAAATTCCAGCATTGGTATTCTGGAAGGGTAGCTGCACTGCTTGAGAGGGGGCAGTCCAATAGATCAGGATTACGCTCAACGTACCTATGTTTTCCTCACAAAATTTGTTGAGTGTTTGGGCTTGTTCCTCAAAATAAATGTGAAGGCGGAAAATCTGTGGTGAAAAGCGTTTCAATGGACACCTTGTATGATTAAATAAAAGTACTAGGTATCCGTGTAGCAACGTATTGGTACCTACATTAAGCTAATAAGTACCTCAAATCAGCATTCTATACAATCATATAAGTAGGTAGCAAGCAGCACAGAGTAAGTATACGAGTATACTTACTCTGTGCTGCTTGCTTTACAGGAAATTCAGATTGCCTACTCTACTCTTCCTGAGAAAATGGCTGCTGCCTAACGCTCATAACAGCGGCAGAGTATTTTCCGCATAGTTGAACCGAAAGGCTTTCAAAGTTAAGAGTGGCGCTGGATATACACAAGCCAGTAATTAATGGTGGCATGTTGTTTCAGTGCAATTACGTGCCGATATGCTATTGAAAATCCACTTAGACCCCTTTAGAGGGAGGCATTCCTTCTCGATATCTGGCAGAAAGAGAGACTATAAACTTATCTTACTCGCACCTGATGCCCTCTCTTTTCCGTTGCCGTTCCGCTTAGGTGTTGGAAAAAGAAAGCCGCTAATGAAAATTCTCTTAAAAAGATTGCTGGCGATGGAAGATCAGCGGGGAGTAGTAAATTGTAAAACTTCATTAGCCTCAACTGTTTACCGTGAAAAAGACGGACGGCACTTCAGAAAAATAATAAGCGTGTACTGTCCTCTGGGCTCTGATGCTGCTTTGTAGAAAAGAATAATTGCTAAAATAAATTATTTATCTAAATACTTTAGTTGAGCTTCACATAAATGTGGGTAGATAAGTGGAAAACTACACTGCAGGTAGCTTCTACCTATACCAAGCTAAAATTCAACTGTACGATAAAACGAGTTACCTATTATCTATTTCCTATCAACTGTAAGGACCATGACCTGCACATTATTTGTGTAAATTCCGATTCATGTTTAGTGCAAATCAATTATACATAGTGGCCAAATGAAAACACAACAGAGGGGTTTTTGGGCATTCCACCTCATTCTTTGAAAAACGCTCGGACAGGTCGATTTTTATACCGAGGGGGACATCTGAAACATAAGTTGGCGAATTTCTATCTCTAGCCCCCTCACCCTCACATTGAAATTTCAAATGACACCACCAACTTTGCGATATACATCAAATTTAGAATTAGATTCTCTTTTTGAAAAAAATATATTGAAATTTTTAACCCCATCTCCTATTTTCCTGAAATTCTTTGAGTGTCCAATTCCATATTCTTGAACTTTCAATTCTCTTCATTGCAGTCAACGTCACCCTGCACAGCATGAAATAAGAAAATTTTCTGTAAAAAAGTGCCACTCAAATTCACCCCTTCCCTCCTCCTACCACCATTTCCAAATAAAAAATGACTACCTACTTTGTGATACATCAAATTGAAGGTAATTGAATTCTCTTCCTGTTCCAATTCTTTTTTTTTAATTTCAAGAACTCCTTTTCTTCCTAAAATACTTTGAATGTTCAATAATATGAGGGAGGGGTTGAAAATTTAAAAAAATGTTTTCGAAAAAAGAATTTTACTATCTTTGATTTGATGTATCACAAAGTGACTGGTGTCTTGCAGAATTTTGAAGTTGGGGTGGGGGAGAGCAGGGGTGAATTAGGGTAGCACTTTCTCCTCCGAAAATTTTCTTTTCTGATGCTATCTGGGATGACGCTGACCAAACTGAAAAAAAATGAGGAGTCGAGAATATATAATGAGACAGTCAGAGAATTTCAGGGAGGAGAAGAAGAAGGAGCGTGGGGTTGATAATTTTAAGAACATGTTCTCAGAAATAATATTTAATTCTCTTTAATTTGATGTATCGCAAGGTGGGTGGTGTCATTTGAAATATCGAAGTTGGGCTAAGGGGACTTGAGATAGAAACTCGGCAAACTCGGTATGTTTCAGATCTGTTCAAAGTTTTTCTTAAAAATGAGGTAAAATGCAAAAAAAACCCTCTGTTCTGTTTTCGTTGGCCCACCCTGTATAGTCCGTTGGTTAGCTGTAACAACCTTGCACTTTTGAGTAGAACATTGAGACTTGGCACAGTTGAAGTACATACCTATACCTTACTTTCAAGAAGAGGTGCCCAAAATTCCAACTCGTTAACCAAATAAGTTGAAGTCATGAAAGTCACCATGTAGATTCACAATGCAATGCTTGTTAACACAAAAAAAAAAACGCGTTTACATAACTTGAGCCGTTCCTGAAAAATCCTGTCATTAGTGGTCAGTTTCATGTAAATTGACATTTTTCAATAAATCAGTGATTTTTCAAGATATTCAAGTGAAACTCTGTAGTCCCATGACAAGTGAAGTCAGTTATGGGATCCTGTAATTAGTGGTCAGTTTCATGTAAATTGACATTTTTCAATAAATCAGTGATTTTTCAAGATATTCAAGTGAAACTCTGTAGTCCCATGACGAGTGAAGTCAATTATGGGATGCCATGTGTTACCATCGTCCCCATCTACTATCTTCAAAAAATTTGACATTCAGCTGTTTTTCTTTTCATTGGCTGATGGCTCAAAATACTTGAACAAGTTGAAAGTAAATAAGTTATGGCGTTTTTGAAAGTAAATTCCTTCACTTATGGACCTTTATGGAAAGTGACACCCTTCACTTATGGAAGACTAATAAATGAACAGCTCAAACTACAATAACACATACAAAATATTAAAGAAATTGTTCAAAATTTCTTCCATGAGCATCCAAACAAGCTTGGCTCTGCGAATGAGGTTGGCTTGAACTCGTCGTGACATATTGACATCAATAGTCGGATGAGCTGCGGCTTGGATGCTGTCAGTTAGGTCCTGCTCATTTTGGACAGGAGTTCCGTACACCAGGGATTTTATATGCCACCAGACAGAAAAACTCTTTTTTATCGTTCCACTCGAACTGGCTCTCGGTACTGGTGTGAATTTTGGATCTCTGAAAAATAGCTCATGCATCTCTTCAAGGAACCCCCATTTTGTGGGAAACACACCAGTACTGAATGATATTGTCCGATTTTACTTTCTCCTTATTCAGGTTTCTGAACTTTTCATCGCACATCTTAAAATCCTTGTTCACCCCAAATTCTTGCATTCGCTTACTTATAATGAGCTTCAATACACTTGTTTTATCATGTTGGGGCGAGCTGAATTTGTGCTTCATCTCAGGATAGCCTGAGATGAGTAGCCGTACATTTTTGGAAGTCCACGAAGCATCTGTGTGGTCCTCGGTATAGCCCGGTATATTTTGGGTTCAAGATCTCCCCCTGATCCTTTGCTGCCTCCATCATTGTTTCCTAAACTTGACGTGCTATTTTCTAGATCCACGTGAACATCTCCATGGTCCCCCCAGTCAGGCAATGGTTTACAGTGTGTCCCATTTTCGATGATTTTTGCGATTTCACCTATTTCCCGAGGAGGTAGATGAAAACTGACACATACGTCATGAGCTCGATTTTCGAGAAAATTTGATTGGTGAAAACCGCTTCTTCTTTGTGTCTTGATATCTCGAACCGTTTTCTCTTATCCTGACTTCCAAGAATGGATTCTGGGAATACAGAGGATTTTTGGACTAATCATTCCGAGAGCTCTCTAAAATAAACTATAATACTGTAACTCAAGTTAGCTGACCTCTGACCAGCACATTTTCTACCACGAACCTCTCATATGGACAACTGGATGTAGCATGTCCGGTCTTCTTAATGTTCGAAGTTTTTTTCTTGAAAAAACTTTCTGAAGTTTTCCACCTGTTCTAAATCTGAGTAGCAGAAAATTTGTAGCCATTTCGATTTTTCATCTCATTCTTTATCAGCTCCCACATCTTTTTTTGTCTTTCTACTTCCCTTAACGTTTTCAACGTTTCAACGTTTTTCAACGTTTTCCCCAATTTAGAACCTCAATCGTTATGCAGTACAATGAGAAGCTTTGTAGGGGCTTCTGTCCAAGCTTGTACAGTGTACACTGGTTTCACCAGCCTGTTCTTCATTAGGAGGGTCACCTGAATCTGGGAATAATACCGCGGGCAATAAGGTTTATTACAAATTTTCTATTATGAAGTTCGTGAACTTACAAAGAGATTCTTCTTCCTGATGTTTTTTGAAAGAGGCTTGTTCAAGTTGCTCAATTGTATTTGTTCATCAATAATTGTATTTTTTCGAGAATTGATAAGTGCTGTTGCAAATCTCATGGCCAATTATCAACAACCTAAAATATGATCAAGCTCATCAGCTTGAAAATATTTCGATGATAGGACCAACCTGTCTCGCTCTCGCACTTTCTGGCGTCTTTTTGAGGAATAGGTCGCATAGTGGAGCGAACGGCAATTCAATTTCCTACATTTCCTTTGTAGTTGCAGCGGTACGCTTTTTGATTCTGCATTTTGTGGTACTGAAATGAAATTTGGCATATGCAAACTACATAAAATTTAAAGTGATTTGACCCGCAGCACTCAAAAATTTGTCCATTAGGGGGCGACTGGGGGCCCCTCAAAATTTCAAGATGACAGAATTTTTCCCATGCACCATTCAGTACCGTAGTGGGGTCGGTACGTTTTTGGATACTGCACTTTTGAGTAGAGTTATGAAACTTGGCACATAGTTTCTAGGGACCATAAGAAGAAATTTCACCCGATGTTCCAAAAAAAAATTTCGACGGAATCCGATATATAGGCCCCTTTTTCCAAAATGGCGTCCAAATTTTGAAAATTGGCTATTGGTCGTACAGTGGCGCGCAAAGTATCAATTCCTAACATTTTGAACATAAAGAGTTGATTTAAGCCACATCTGACTTGATCCGTTTGATATTTTGGCCATTTGGGATTTTTTTCCAAAATGGCAGCCAAACTTCGAAAGTTGAAATTTGGTCCTGTAGTGGCCTGCAAGGTATCAATTCTGGACATTTCGACCATGACAAGTTGATTAAAGCCTACCCCGACTCTACCCAACCTAAATTTTGGCCTCAATACCGAGCTCAATACTCAATTATTATAGTGCTGATTTAGAATTTTTTTTTATCTTGAGAAGGGTTGTGAAAAACCCGAGGGAAAACCACTTCTTGGACTTTATGTGTGTCCAACATGCAAGTAATCCGGAGAGCAGAATCACTACATTTTTCCGAAGAAATAAAAGGCTCCCCACCCTACTGGCAAAACCTATTTCACGCATGTATTAAACTGTAAAAACCATAAAAAATGTCGAAAGTACATACATATCAACTGCAAGTTGTTTCAGAATTTGTATTTGTGCTAAAAGATAAGTCAGGTTACATATTACATTACCAGAAATAACAGTGATTGAGAGATCTGCGCTCTATCGCGTGTATTTTCTGTTTCTCAGTGGTGTTTGGAGGTTAGACTTCTCTCTGCCTCTCAGACCTCAGACTCCGGTTACTTTGCATCAGTGCAGAAGAAACGTTGCATGTTGATTAGGAATAAATTCTTGCAAGGTTTGATTTTCTGCATGAGAGAGCGTCCCACTGATGTAGAGCATCTGAGTCGACTGTGCGCCGATATGGGATGCAACTTATTTGAAAATTTGCACGTTTGCGTTTGAGCGATTGTGCGAGACGCTCACCTACATTCTTCTTCACTGTTTTCTTTATCTATTACATTGGTGAAGAACAGAGCTCTCACCTATCTTGAATCCCTTTTCAATTCTAATTCCTGTAGGTGATCCAATTGCTACATGTTGCATTATACTCGTTTTGTCACTTACCACCCTGCCACACCAAGGTTGGGAAAGAACTATGTACATAAGGCGCTAAAGCTGTAATGCTTTTCTCGAAGATATAATATTCGTTCTACCATAGATACTGGAAAATCTGATTGCAATTCAGGAACAGGTTTTAATTTTAATAATGAGGGACTTTACGGCTATAAGTGCAAAACATCTAACACTGTACCTACATTATTTGCCAAAAATGTGTCACATGGGAGAAACGAAGACCCATAGGAGAGATCTTTGTGCCTTGGACACACTAGATAAGAGTGTGTTGGTGTTGGTATTCAATAAGAGGTACATTGTGATTGTCTTCTGCTCAAATCTTTTCAAGTACAACTCGTATCGACGTATAAATCGGCAAAAAACCGCTTATCTCGATCCGTTTCCGTACATATTCAAACAACTTGCACTTCGAAATTTCTTGCGGTTTTGATGCCACGAGATCTTAACTGACAATAGGACAGGACTATAAATGGGGATTGAGATCAAAACTTGAGTCAAGTCGAGTCGGGAAGGGTATTAATTGACTCGCAATGGTCGGAATGTCCAGGAATAGATACCTTGTGTGCCCCTATACGACCACCTGCCGATTTCGGTTTGGCCGCCATTTTGGAAAGAAGGCCTCAATGGCCCAAATATCAGCCGAATCGAGTCAGAGGTGGCTTCAATCAACTCGTTTGTCACAGTTTTATACTAGCGTGAAATAGGTTTCGCCACTGGGGGGAGCCTATGTTTTACAATGGCGGAGCTTGTTATGGAAATAAAATTTATTCTGTTTCTGATTCTGATTTCATTCTTTCGGAAAAATGTAGTGATTCTGCTCTCCGGATTACTCACATGTTGGACACACAAAAAGTCCAAGAAGTGGTTTTCCCTCGGGTTTTTCGCAACCCTTTTCAAGATAAAAAAAAAATTCTAAATCAGCACTATAATTGAGTATTGAGGCCAAAATTCAGGTTGGGTAGAGTCGGGGTAGGCTTTAATCGACTTGTCATGGTCGAAATGTCCAGAATTGATACCTTGCAGGCCACTACAGGACCAAATTTCAACTTTCGAAGTTTGGCTGCCATTTTGGAAAAAAGTCCCAAATGGCCAAAATATCAGACAGATCGAGTCAGGGGTGGCTTAAATCAACTCTTTATGTTCAAAATGTTAGGAATTGATACTTTGCGCGCCACTGTACGACCAATCGCCAATTTTCAAAATTTGGACGCCATTTTGGAAAAAGGGGCCTATATATCGGATTCCGTCGGAAACTTTTTTTGGAACATCGGGTGAAATTTCTTCTAATGGTCCCTAGAAACTATGTGCCAAGTTTCATAACTCTACTCAAAAGTGCAGTATCCAAGGGATTTTCGTCGCGTACCGACCCCACTACCGCCCTATCTACCCCTAAACAACATTGTTTCTGACCATCATAACATTTTTAGTCATGTCAATTATTCCATTCTTCTTATAAAAAAAAAATTCTTTGCCTGGTCAAGAAATTGTTTTTTTTTTTCCACCACAAATAGATTCTTGAGTAGTTTTTGTGTGATCATCAGCGCTATTTTTCAACAAAGGAGTGACCTCAACTTACCATTATTTTCAAGATTACCTTTCTCAATGTTTTATCCCGGTAAGTATGATTATTGTTATACTAATATACATCTTGAAGTTCTCTTTAACGATGTGGATGATGAAACTGCCTCAGATTCCACCTGGAAGCCGTACATAATAATTTTTCTGCTAGGCCGCCAAATTTGGCATTTTTGATTTTCTAGCGGGAGCGACCAAAATATCAATAATACACACCACTGCCCCGCCCGAGAGCACCGGTTTGCTCTAGCGGGAAACGTGGATAAAAGTTTTGTTTTCATAAATGAATTAAGGGAATGCGGATTTATCGATGATCACACAAAAACGACTCAACAATTATTTGTGACCAACAAACAATTTTTTTCATCGATTTGTTGACCAGACAAAGAAATCATGTTTTGTCTATAAGAAGAATGGAATTGACATGACAAAAAATGTTATGATGGTCAAAAACAAAGTTGTTTAGGTCATGTACGGTAGATAGGGCGGTACTGAATGATGCATGGTAAAAGTTCTGACATCTTGAAATTTCGAGGGGCCCCCAGTCGCCTCCTATTGGACAAATTTTTGAGTGCTGCGGGTCAAATCACTTGAAATTCTATGCAGTTTGCATCTGCCAAATTTCATTGCAGTATCACAAAATGCAGAATCAGGGTTATTCGCTAGCGTACCGCTGCAAGTATTGTGAATGATAGTTGTTTCGGGTTGAAACGATTCAACTGAAAAAACACTAAGCACTTGTTATATTACTGTTGATTATTCCCGAACCAAGCATTGACAATTGGGAAAAAAGACGCTTCTAATAAATTTACGAGGCAAGATTTCTGACGCGCCACCCCTCCCCCCTCTCTGGATCCGTCAATGGGATCTGCTCTCGTTTTTATACGCACAAAATAGTGGAATGACAATATACCGTCTTTCTGATCGACCGGTCAGGCTTTCTTTCTCCTTGAAAAAGACTCGCATCTATTTAACTGAGATTATCTTTGAAAAATTGTCTTATTTGATGCGATGACGAAGGTATAAAGTAGTAGGCGTCATCATTGTTTTTATATGAGATGTTACATTTATCAACCTTTTACAAAGAGAATTACTCAATGCCAACAGGAACGAGAAAAGTGCATTTAGCAAAATGATTCTTTTAGCGGCTTCCCTGATGGCTGCCTGACTGCTGATGCTAAAGACTAGTGAGACAGGCATCCTTGCCGTAAACATTTGCACATACAATCATAGTCTACCTAAAATTAGGAATCTCATCTCATCTGAGGGCATCAAACTGAAAATTTGTAAGAGGGTGTTGCATGATTACGGCGAACTAGATTGTCAATAATTGATAAGCCGTGGTTCTTTATATCTCTTGTTGGTTAATTAAATTACCTTTAAAATTTTACCTGTTATTTACGTTGTAGCATTTTTATAATCCTTATATATGGTGAGGCTTTTGCTTCATGAACCAAATTTCATAATATTCGAATAATCATTTCCAAAGATAGGTATTATACAAGTTACCTCAGTCACTACACAGGCAGTAGACAGAGTACCCGGGACAATACCTTCACATTGATTTTATTTTTTCTATTTTTGAAGAATTCATACTGCTACGGTATTCGGGTTCACCTATTTCGAAATTAAACGTGCTGATTTACTTGTAAACAAACTGTACTTTATTTACTATTACCGATACAACTAAATAACGCACACTATTATTAATCGCTTAGAAATTCACAATATCGCTTGAGATGTTATCGCCACGGTCGCTCGATTCGAACTCTCCCCGATGCCAGGTCGAGTTCCTCTCTTATAGTGGCATCGAAGGTTCTGGATGGTTCCTGTTTGATCTTTGGAGTTTCCAGCACACAAGGATTTTTCTGGTATCTGAGTCGAGAATATATGCGTACCTTCTACGGCACCTCCACCAGAAGACTCGACGTGTCGTGACCTACCGCTGCAGTCTCTCGATGCTTCCCGAATGCAACTCGGAAATCTAGATTTCTCTGAAAAGAGCCGGGATGGTCGCGAGCTTCGTAACAATATGTACCTATGGAACGGACTGTAATGTCAATTTGGATGATGCTTTATTTAATGCATAAGCCTTTTCTAGCTACGATGCTTTTACAGAAAGTTACAAAAAAAGTCTCCGCGGGTTACTTTGGGTAATTACTATGGGGTTAACAATATGCACTAAATGTTTGCGCACAGATAATAAAACTAATTATATGAAGGCCTACATCCTGTTTTCACTCAGCTTCGTAATAAACATTACCCTTTGATTACGCCCTGTTCAGCAACAAAACCGTTGAGCAAACTTATACTCCCGAGGAAAATCAGTGGTCTAGAAAGCGACCGCAGAAAAAACCCTCAAGGTATTTTACAAGCAAACATTAATTAAACATTTTAATTAATATGTCTTTCGGAGTTTACCCTCGCAAAGCAATTAGACCCCAATTGGGTCGAACTATGCAACTCAGTTTTTCATTTTGTTTTTGAATGCCTTGTACTTATACCCATCTAATATTATGTCAATGCAAAATAATGATGCGGAAATGAACATGATGATCTGCGATACGGAAAAGAATGAATAATTATGTCTGTGGTGCGTATATACTTGGAGGTATTATGCATTCAGCTTTTATTTGCAACAAAGCAGGCCTTGGAATTTTGTTTTTACGTTTTTTAAAATTAAAAATACCTAGACACTTCAGCTATTACAGCTGCCAGTCAGTGTCAGTGTTAATACTCTGTCAGTTATACCAGCTGATATAAAGCAATGTTGTCTTTCCCTTTGCCGCTTAATTTTTGTGCTCACATCAGGGTAGGTGCTCACTGTGTTTGATAAAAAAAAGCCTGATGTTTCTGACAGTTTCTGATATCAAAGCAGTTACACAGTTGGTGTAAGATGGATTTTGATCTTTGGGTGTGGTTGAAGGAAGATTGGAATAACGTGAGAAAATCTTTTTGAAGATCACCAGATGTGAAACTTATTCTGCCTACACACATTTTGCGAAACTCCTTTCTTCAGTACTTTTTGGCTAGCTACCTACAGTGCTCAGTAAAGCTAGCAGTGAAATGAAAAAATCAATGAAGATGAAAACGGAGCGAGGACCTAGCTGATGAAAGTCCGTTTCAGACAGGATAGCTGAAAAGAAACTAAGAAGCTTGTTCGATCATGTGCGAGCTCAAGTGATGGACAGTCCCTACCTATCTCCACAAATTTCCGGAGTCCGAAATGTTCCGAGTTCAAGTACCTTGTTTCTAAAAGTACCTACCCTAATAAAAATTAATAGGCCAGAGCCATCATTCGTTTCAATTCAAAGGTCTTCACTTTTATTGTTATTGGTAGATGCCAGTACCAAATCGATCTCTATCAACTGAAAGAAACACGGCTTTCATGACACAGCTTCCTCCTTGTTAAATACAGCCAAATTTTAAATTTCTCTTCTCACTTTGTATAGCACCGCCTGTACAACTTCGTTTGTTCCATTATGTAGAATGAGGAAGAACTTCTACACTACGCTTGAAGAATGACAAGCGGTTGATAGTCTATGTCATTCGGACATTCAATCAATCAGAAATGAACTTGCAACACTGTTCTGGATTTTGAAGTAAAGCGATAACCCCAGAAAATAATGCATAACCTAAACTGAGGCATTCCACTGACAGCGCTTTTACAGAGTGGATTCTGTCAAACTAGGCTCGCCTGCTTTGTTGCAAATAAAAGCTGAATGCATAATATGTATTGTTGAGAACGCAAAAAATTTGAATAAATTTCTTTATATATGTACCTAATGGCTGAAAACTGTGCCAATTTTGCAATGTGCACTGTATCTAACTGTACCTAGGTACCTAGGTATGTACCTACGGTATACATACCTATAGTCAGTCGTAGAGATACCAGTATTACCATCACAGTCTTATATAGCTACGCAAGTTTGTTGAAGTGTTTATTGTTTCAAGAGCAAAAACGAACAAAAACCTATTTTCACGAAATGATATGAAAGAGAAGTACTTTAATTGCTTTTCAACTCAGCAAATTCAGTTTTTGTGTCACGGTCTTTGGCTCGAAATAGACATTGGTTCCCTTATTAATTCAGACGGTAACAACAACAATAACAATATTGCTCAAGTTTGAAAAATGTTGGATTAAAAGTAATTACTTTTTCACTTTCGAAACGACATTATACCAACTCCGGCGATGTCTGGCATGAAGTTGTACTTGATTTAAATGTTCAATTAACACGGACGAAAAGCTAAAGTGAAGTCAACAATAATTCACTTTTACATCGGGAAAGGTGCGCGGCTGTTTGAAATGATCCGGCGAGAGCAAAGGTCCGAAGTATTTATTAGGACGTAGGGGGGTGTTCTGTACTTTGAAACAATTTTTGGTTTTTATTCAATTTTTTGCAAGCTTTGAACTCAATCTAGCTAAAAGTTATTTTGTCATATTGCCCTACCTGCTGACCTTGCATCTGAATGGTTTTCAAAACCCATTGATGAAAAATGTACTTACCAATTTTACAAACACTTCGCAAGGTAGATACAACACCGTCACGTACCTTGGAACAGTATATTGAGCCAATGATATCTGCCCACGGGTAAGATAACAAATCTGCCTCCTCTGGCCACTTCCACTTCACGACTTTATGGACTCTCTCATGGCAGAAATAGTCGCCACTTCTCCATCACAAGCCACAAACTTCCCATGCACGATAGACTTGCGTTTGGTATACGAATGCCACGTATTGGTCAATCTCTTTTAGACAGGGAGCTGGTGCCTCAAAACTTTCGTCATAAGGTACATGATTTCAACCCTGTAGGTCTAATGTGCGTTGATAAGGTTGTTAAAAATGTCTTTGTCTTACATGTCAGACTGGGGGCTTTAGGCTGGTATAGGCTTGTTAATTTTCGAAAAATTTCAAAAATTTATGTCATAAGGTAGGTACATGAATGAAACCAACGGGCTTTTGTATGGGAACATCCCCTTAATCAAAAATCGGGTCATAAGATAAAATTTTTGGGGGCTCTCGGTCCATAAGACACGTTTGCAATTTGCAAAAAAGGCTAAAATTTACCTCCTCCTGGAGTCTTCTCCTTTGGCATAATTCTAGGAATGCAAAGCAATTCTCACATGATTTTTTACGCAGATTTCGAATCTGTCCACAAAATTTTTTAATGGTACATCGCTTACAGGGTGCAACATTGAAAATTTTATCTCAAATCGTACACCCTGTATTTCAACATGGAAATCGACTCCGTTTTTCATCCTGGTTACAAATATATATATATATATATATATATATCACACTTGATGGGTTAGTCAACAAAACTCCAGAGAAAAAATTGATGAATTTGGGTCCTTTTTTGAGAATTTCAAACTTGTCTTATGGACCCAAAGCCCCCAAAAATTTTGTCTTATCACCAGATTTTTGATCAAAGGGATGTTCCCACACAAAATCCAGTTGGTTTTATTCATGTACCTTATGACGTAAATTTTTGGCCATTTTTTCGAAGACTGACAGGCTCATACCAGCCTAAAGCCCCCGGTCTGACATGTGAGACAAAGCAATTTTTAACAACCTTATCAACGCACATTAGACCCACAGTGTTAAAATCATGTACCTTATGACGTAAGTTTTGAGGCACCAGCTCCCTGTCCATCTAAGCACGTCTGGGAGACCCAGAATACCTTTGACACTTTTTTCTCTGTTGCGAAATCTAAAATTTCATCCTCCGTCATAATTTCGTCATCATCAATCAGATGATTCTCTTGGATCGTGATCTATGATCGTCGACACTTCATCATTTTCGTCGTCGCTTTCGTTCAGTTGCAATGCTCTCTTGACTGTATTGATTTTCTTGGCTCTACCCTCGGCTCTACCTTTGTCGATTTTTGACGACTGTGAAGACAAACCGATCTCTATTTCAAACTTTTCTGGAGTCCCTGTCAGAATTGTGAATTTCCTATTTTCCTGTCTCTTGTAGTTGAATTTTGAGGTCCTGCTTTAGGGAACGGCCTGATACTTGTGGAAGTTACTTCAGTCTGCTGGAAGAGGTAGGAGGTAGTGAAATGAGAATGTCTGCGTTGACAACCATCGCTTTAGTTACATTTTCATCGTCTGGATTTAGACGGTCCGTGGCCTAGTACGAAAAGAAATCATCGACCGTGAATATACAGGGTGATTCATGAGTTACCTTACATAGGCTAATGGGAGATGGAGGACTTCAAGGCGAGTCAGGATCTACTGCAGAAATTTTTTTTTCTCCATTAGTTACAAAGATACAGGGTGTTTTGTGTGTTTCGTATGAAATTTTGATGAACGATATTTCTGAAACGGCTAGAGATCTTTTGTTGAAATTCACCAGTAATGTTTCGCTGTTGTAACTTATCCATAAGCCATGCCGAGTGAGTAAAAATCCGGGGCCGGGCTAGAAAAAATGTTTCCCTTTGTTATTTGATCAAAAAATACATTTTCTGACCGATTTACTAAAAAGCTGCTATCGGATTTGAAAAGCTAAGGAAAATTGCTTCAAAAATCACTCTTCAATTTAGATGGCACACCTGAGCCGTTTCGACAATAAAATCAAAAGTAAATTTTGTAGGAAAGTTTTATTTGCGAACCGGACATATATCCCATACACTTTCTATTTTCAGTAGAACGACTTTTGGAGCAAAAATAAAGTGACAAGCTGCAGCTCCGGCTGATGGCACCTGCAAAGTTTTGGAGCGAAACTATCAGCGGCCATCGGCCGTATTCTCCCAACGCCCCAGCTTGTCACTTCATTTTTGCTCCAAAAAGTCATTCTACTGAAAATAGAAAGTGTATGGGGTTTAATCGACTTATTGTTAGATTGAATTTGTTCAAATTCATTTTTTAGCTTGTCTCTGTGGAATGAAAGGGCTTGGTTGCAAGAAAAATTACATACTTGAAAAATTTTCTACGACCAAATCGAGTCTAATTTTGTTTCAGAGTTTGTTGCACTCTCAATTTTGCCATTTAAAAAAATGGTCGGCTCTTGGTTGGAATCTTTTTTTCAACCAAGCCCTTCTATTCAACAGAGACAAGCCAAAAAATGGATTGGAATGGATTCAATCAAACAATAATGCCCGATTGCACAAAAAAAAATTTGATACCGAACTTTGTAGTACCGCATCAAATTTTGGTGCGGTATTAAATCGTAATCGTATTGCAGGAAGCAAAATTAGATCCAAGATCAACTAACCCCGGACCAAGTGTGAACGAGCCACAAAAAGCATCGAGGCGATCGTCATATTGACTTCATGCGGTTGGCAATTGAAAATAAAGCCGTCGTAGCATGGTGATGAAGGGTTTGATTTCCGATACCAAAGGACCAGGTTCGAACCTCATCAGCAGCAAGCCAATTTTTTTTTGCTTTAACGTGAAATATAAGGGCTACACTTCTCAAGTTTATTGTTCTGATATGAAAAATTGAAAATCTGACATTCAGTACGATTCTGTTCGTAAATTGTTAGCTAGCAATCTTGCTTAGAAGTTATTTGCTATGGTGACAACCAATGAGAAGGCCCGTTGCCATGGCGGATTGTTCGTTAGCAAGATTGCCAGCAAACAATTTACGAACAGAATAGGGCTGATTATTCTTGAATTCAAAGGTAAAATGGTTGAAAAAAAAGTTGGTCTCGACAGGATTCGATCACGGTACCACCCGCATGCAAAGGCAAGAGCCTAACCACACGACCAACCAACTTCAAATATTATTTTGGGTTGGCACGCACATTATCTGTGTGTGTCAAATACATTTTGTGAAAACAATTTTTGAATGAAAATGCACAAATAATAGCTTGTATGCACATAAAACCTACTATTATATGCACTTGAGTGATTTTATGCCGAATCAAACGCACGGATCACCCTGAAACGATCGAATTTCCAACGATCTGTCATTCTGTCAATTTAATACCGGGGTCGAGGTGATATCAGATTTGATGCGGTATTACTTTGTTTAGTTCGGTATCAAATCCTTTGTGCAATCCAAAATGGGCGTAATCTGCGTTTGGTGCGGTATCAGAATAGTTCGGTACCAAATTTTGATCCCATGTCAGATTTTTTTGTTTCTGCACTCCATTTTGTTGTTTAGTCCGGTATTAAACGATTTGATACCGAACTAAATATTTAATACCACGTTTGTGCAATCGGGCATAAGTCGATTATATCCGGTTGAAAATGGAAACTTATCCACAAATTTTACTTTCAATTTTATTGTCGAAACGGTTTAGGTCTGTGCCATCCATCTAAATTGAAGAGTGATTCTTGAAGTGTTTTTCCTTAGCTTTTTGAATCCGAGAGCAGTTTTCTCAGAAAAGCGGTTATAAAATGAACTTTCTGATCAAATAACAAAAGGGCACATTTTTCCTAGCTCGGCCCTGGATTTGACTTACCCCGTATGGCTTCTGGATAAGTTCCAACAGAGAAATATTTTTGGCGAACTTCAATAAAATATCTCTAGCCGTTTCAGAAATATCGCTCATCAAAATTTCATACTAAACACACAAAACATCCTGTATCTTCGTAACCAATGGAGAAAACAAAATTTCTGCTGTAGATCCTGACTCGCCTTGAAGTCCTCTGTCTCCCATTATAGCCTATGTAAGGTCACAGGTAAGGTCACTCATGAATCACTCCGTATCTTCTAATCTAATTTGAAATCTGTATCTTGGAAATTGGAGAAATTATCGCAACTGTAAGTTTTCGCGCGGACACTCGGTATATTATGTAGAGAAGAGATGGAGATATAGAGATAGAGATTTGTATATCGAGGTGTATGGTGTATGTTTATGAAAGCCACCGTTCTGACACCTTTGCAGTGACTTTTCCAAGGCCTAAAAACACAGTACCCAGCAATGAAAAGATGACGATCCAATAACAAAAAGCAAAACTCACGGGGAAAAGGTGGAGACGTATAATTATGAAACATTTCATATGAAATCGTGTCGAAAATCTGTTTATCCAATACTATTGAATAATGCACGCATTATCACGCGCATACATGCCTGCATTTTCCAATAAGACTGGATGAAGCATAGTATTCTACTCGCGGGTAATGGCTATTACTCATTCGGATGCTTTACGACACTCGCCAAGGCTCGTGTCGGCAAACTGCATCCTTATGAGTAAGAAGCAATCATTACCCGCTTGTTGAAAATTATACTATATTATAGCGACCAAAATTATTTCGAAAGTGCCACTTCATAGCACTAGTGTTATAAATAGTACTATAGAGCCATAAACTGTTTACACTGCAAATATATAAACTGCAGGTCTATGATTCTATCTGGAAGCAAGTCGAAGGTTGCTTCCTTTGCAGCTAATGCAACTTCTAATGGTAGGCCTTCACTATCATCAGTCATCACTACCGTCACTTTTCATAATTCTCGAGATAGTTCTACACAAATTAGGGGTGGAAAAACTGGACAGAGGATATGAGGCTGACGAAAATATACCCGTCAAATTTTTTTCAAAGTTGATGTTGTCATAAACAAGATTTTATTGACTCGCTTCGCTCGGTTCACAACCCGCACCACTCAGTACCATGAAGTAGTACTTTGGGAACTTGGTATAAAATATACTATTATGATGTTTTTGAAACTATGAAAGCTACGGAAAGATCGTTTAAGGACGGAGTTAAATTGGTGAAATCAGTCGTTGCGGAATCAAGTGCTACGGGCTACGGGCTTCTTATCCCTTGACGGAAATTCATCACTCAGGTCTCTTTGGAAAGCTACAAGGATGTACTTTGGTTTGAGCCCATTGGCATTCCCAATATCCGAAAATAATTCTTTCAAATGTTGAAATTTCCGATTTTTTTTTAATTTTGGAAATTCCAATGTGCTCAAACCAAAGTACATTCTTGTAACTCTCCAAAGAGACCCAAATATTGAATTTTTGTAAAGGAATAAGCCCGTAGCACTTGATTTCGCAACGGCTGATTTTACCGATTAAACTCCGTCCGTAAGAAAAACTTCGTTGCTAATTTTTTATTAGCATCACCATCACAAAGGTGGAGTACCTATAATAGGATAATATGGTAGAACCCTGTACATAAGTATGTTGTTTTGGAGCATGTTGTGGGCATAACAGTTCCTCTTTTGAAAATGAAAACATTTAGAATGTACCTATCAGAAATTTAGAACCGTGCTGAAAAGTGCTTATAAAATAAGTAATTTTAATTGTACAGCTGAGATACCTACCTATAATAATATCTACGCCGCCTAATCTTAAACAAAAAGTTTTTATTAGAAAAACTGTTGTAAGTAAAAACAAGAGCCATTGCCGTCTCTTTCCCATGAATGTAATATCATACTGAAATATTTATATTTTTGAAATTTTCAATACCTCCTGTGCTTCTTGTTCATTTATTATTACTGCATCTAGTAAGTACACCTGAAGAACCTCTGAATAAACTTGATCTATCAAACTATTCTGATATTTAACTTTTTTCAGCTTCAAAGTGGTTCACCATGAAATACATCGAGCATTGGACAATGAAACAAGAGCATATCAAGAAATACATGGCTGAACGTGGCATTTCAAACAATTGCTCCAAAAAGTATGCAAATAACAATGTTACTAGTCACCCCCTAGTCAAGAGGTACGTAGAAACGATCGACAAAGGCATACAGTGCGACCTGGATCAAGAGATGCCTCGGAAGAAAACTCTTGATATTCCTGACCAGAAAGTCAGCGTGTTGGATAGAATCAGAGTGTGGGAGAACTTGCGAAATGAAGTATTTGGAAGTGAATTGAAGAAAAACAGGATGGCGGACAATCCTGTATCAAGGCTGAAACTTGATTTGGAGCAAAATTCTGAGAACAATTTTGTCCAAACCAAACCACCTCCCAGGAGATGTCATTCCATGATCAATTTCAGACAGACCGCTCTTTCCAATAAGGTATTCACCACCACCATCGTTCCGTGGACACCTCGTATTGAATTTCCTGCAGAGGTCGAAAAAGAGATGAGGATGAAGAGACAAATGGCAAGGGTAAAGAGAAACGTAGAAGAATCTAAAAAGTTGATGTCGAAATCTCCGTTCACATGTGTTGATCTTGTTAAGAGACTTAACACAGGTAACGAAAAGTTGACTGAACAACGTTATGAAAGGCCAACTCCATTCACACCGATAACACCTGGGATGAATAACGTCTTTGTCCCCAATAAGAATGCTCCACTTCAAGTGAAAGACCATCCAGCAATAGTTGTGGGTCGTCAGAGACGAAGAAGTTGGCGAAGATCTCAACCTTATCGTCCTCAAGGCTTTGAAAACAATACAGCAGCTAATAATACTTAGATATGGATTAAAAAATATATTAATTTTTATAACACTATCTGAGTGTGCCAAACTGTGTTTGTACTTTAAATAATGACCTAACGTATAGTTAACTAGTTTAACTACTTAATAGATTAGAAAATATTGTATAATATGTATAGTAATATATTTTTGTTTGTATTTGTATAAGTTCTTAAGTAGATTTGTAATTTTATTTCAACCAATTCACGCTTAACAAGCCCGAAAAAAAAGTTTATCTGCCGGTTATGGAGGAGTTAGGAGTTTTTAGCGCATTTTCCATCCTGATGAAAATCGCTATTGCAACCGCTTTGTCCGTCCGTCCGTCCGTTCCTCGAACTCCTCCCAAACTAGACGACCTAGCTTTCTAATTTTTTCGCTGTTACATAGCTGCCACTCCCAAAGGAGGGCTAGGCTATATTGGATGTCCATATTGCGCCGCCAACATAGAGAAAACCGCCCTCGATAAACTTGAAATAACATACTATTGCACTTTCTACCAGACCTGATGCTCTAGTGTTCTCATTTTTTGAATAATACATAGTTGCCACTTATAAACGTGAGCCAAGAAACATTCCGTCTTCAATATGAGCCGCCGACATGAAAAAACTGCTAAAACCGCCCCCAATCACTTTAAAATGAAAAACATAAACCCGAAGACATAGCGATCTGATTCTTTCGGTATATAAATAGCTGACTAAAAATGGGAAAGGATAGGCTACTTCTGGTTAGTCGCCGCCCCCAGATTCCGCCCCCAAACGATAAAAAGTTCAACTTTCACAAATGTTACTGATTGAGATGTTCCCTTCAACATTTAGGAACTGCCAACTCAAATTGTGCAACATTTGCTCAGTCGAACGCTGCCGCTCCCACACGCCGCCCCCAAAGTAAGAGATGAATGAAAAATATGAACCCGAAGACATAGCGATCCAAGTTTTTCGCTATATGGATAGCTGACTGAAAATGGAAAAAGATAGGCTACTTTTGATATAGCGCCGCCTCCAGCTTCCGCCCCCAAAAGAAAAAAAGTGCAACTTTCAACAATTTTCACTGATTTAGCTGATAATGTTACCTCGAACATTTAGAAACTCTTGACTCAAACTGTGCGAGAATTTCTTTGCCAAACTCTGCCGCTCCCACACGCCGCCCCCAAAGTAAGAGATAAATGTAAAACATAAACCTGAAGACATAGCGATCTAATTGTTCCGCTATATAGATAGCTGACTAAAAATGGGAAGAGATAGGCCACTTTTGATTAGTCGCCGCCTCCAGCTCCCGCCCCCAAACAAAAAAAATGCAACTTTCACAATTTTCACTGATTGTCATATTTCCTTAAACATTTAGAAACTCCTAACTCAAACTGCGCAACAGTTACTCTGCCGAATGCTGCCACCCCCACACGCTGCCCTCAAAGTAAGAGATAAATGGAAAACATAAACCCGAAGACATAGCGATCTAATTCTTTCGCTATATGGATAGCCGACTAAAAACGGGAAAGAATAGACTACTGTTGATTAGTCGCCGCTCCCAGCTCCCGCCCTCAAACAAAAAAATATTGATGAGTGAAAGAATTTTCATTCAAATCTATTTCATTGGCAAGTACCCCATTCTGATAACAAAATATCACAATGAGTTTCGAATGAAGAAAGTGGGCAAGGAATGGTGTTTCTCCTTCAACCAAATTTCTTTACTTTCACATATGCCTTTTTGAGAAAATGCGCTAATGAGACTCACGCACGTGAAGGCATACTCACTTGTTTTCATTGTGATAGTCAATGCAAATTGACATTTAATGTTACCTTTTGCGCCTTTTCTCTCAATAATCACTTTTTTTGTCGCTAACTGGATTCATTCAAATTTTCGGTTTTAACGTCAATCAAAAATCTGTGCGCCTCCTTGTCTTTGCACTATTGCACTAGCAGGTAGAGGCTCATTTTTGGCTTGGATTCAATGCCTGGATGAGTGAGTGGATCATGGATTTTTAAGTGAGTGTTTTTTTTTATTTCTTGACTTTTGGTTGGCATATTGGATATGGCCTCTGGAGGAGAAATGGTTCTTGCCATTATTTGTGTTGTTTTTTACCAAAATCGATTCTTTTTTATGTGGCATTACGGGCACACGGACAATAAAGATTTATTACCAGTTAAGTAGACTTGGAATAACACAAATAGATGTGATATTTGAACAGAATTTCAAGTGAACTACCTATTGAAATTGAAAATACCTAATAACAAAACTAGTCGGTAGTCTACTTTGTACATAGGTACCTACTTGCTAAAAATTTCAGAAAAGTTTATTAAATTTGATGTAGGTACTTTTAGGTGTGAAGGTTATTTCCCGGGGACCTTTTATGGCATTTCTCAAAAACGTTACCATTCCAAAATATTGTGTGCTATACGCACAAGCCATCATGGGCCATGAAACTGAACTTTTAATTTAGACAGACTATGTGGAGTGAAAAACGTGTGTCTGCGGGTAAGTATGTGAAATTGGATTGTTTTGTAAACAGTGAATTCAGATAGATTCAACACGCATTCGACGTACATTTCCCCTTACAGGCTACTTGAGAATATTTTCACCTCAATTTTCACGATATCGTTCGCCAACAGCAATACGGAGTGAGGTTCATAGCTCATCCGCTTGACTATTTCAGCTCCTAGGTAGACACCACCATAAGCTGGGAGGAAACGTTCAAAAGTTCAATGTTGAAGTGATAAAAAATTTAAACACAACATCTGATATGTCAGGCGTGTACGGCTTATGTACGCGAAAATTAATCTCACGGCGAAATTAGGCGCGGTACCTACGTTTTATAAGGTGGCATTCGATCTGGAAATGCAATCATTGAAATGGTGTTGAAACCTACCCCAATCAGTCGATGAGCATTAGAGAGGGTTGAATACGCATCAGAAAGTCAATCTGAATCGTGTAATCCTATCGAGATCTGATACGTCGAATTATTGCTTTTGCCTCGAAAACATAGCCAGCCTTCCGTTCCAGCGTTCAAGCATTCCTTCTTGGTCTTTCAGCGGTTGTCAAATTCCCCTGTTGTCTTTATTGTAATGTATTCGAGGACTATATAAAGAGTTACCTACCTATATTACCTAATAGGTAATATATTAAAACAATTTGTATTTTTTGCTCGCCTTTTCCTAATACATATCTATACAGGGTGGTCCAGGTTATAGTAGCAATAATTCACCATTCGATGGTCCATCGAAAACTAGGTCGACATGCATAATATAATTATTCTCCAAAATGTTTCCTAAGGGAGAAAGCCGTTCAAACTTCAGTTTTTAAAATCATCTTTTTGCAATAACTCTCAAGTCATCAAAGCGATTTCCACCAAATTTGGTACAAATACTTTTGAAATGAATACCCATACTTGGCGCAGATAACTTTTGTCAAAATTATCGAGTGGCGTAGATACCGGGGGATTGTTCAACTTCTCCCACCCCATTTTCTACGCCACTGGATATTTTTTGAAAAATTATACTTTTTCTAAATTCCTTGTTCAATTTAGTGAAAAAAGTTACTCTTGTAAAATTTTGATTAGAGGCTTTATTTCCGAGATATTTGGGTTTGAAACTTTGGAAAACACCTCGAAATCGGAATTTCCAAAGGCCTAAAAACTAAAATCCAAGAAAACTCATGATTCTTCAACTGGAATAAGTTTTTTAGGTCGTTTAAGTTGATTTACTGCCAGCTTTCGTTAAGAAACGAGGCGTTTTCAAAGAAAAAACAACTCTGGACAACGACAACGACTTGGACTCTGAAAAGTGGCGATTTCGAGATGTTTTTCAAAGATTTAAACCCAAATATCTCGAAAATTAAGCCTCTCATCAAAATTTCTCAAGAGGAACTTTTTTTTCTAAATTGAACAAGAAATTAAAAAAAGTATAATTTTTCGAAAATATCCAGTGGCGTAAAAAATGGGGTGGGAAAAGTTGAACAATCCCCCGGTATCTACGCCACTAGACAATTTTGACAAAAGTGATCCACTCAAGTGAAGGGTATTTATTTCAAAAGTATTTGTACCAAGTTTGGTGAAAATCGCTTTGATGACTCGAAAGTTATTGCAAAAAGATGATTTTAAACACTGAACTTTGAAGGACTCTATCTCCCCTAGGAAGCGTTTTGGAGAAAAATTAAATTATGCATGTCGACTTAGTTTTCGATGGACCATCGAATGGTGAATTATTGCTACTATAACATGGACCATCCTGTATAAGTACTACTATAAGGAAGGTATCTTCTGCGGATAGAGTATTTAAGCTGAAGATTTAACAGATTCATTTTTAAGCACTGAAATTGGAGCAGTATACTCAGGTATTGCACTATTATATAGGAGAAGGAGAGACCTATTCACAATACGTATATCTGCACAAAGTTTGGGAAGGAATGGTCAATCTACCTCCTCGAAATCTTTGCAATTAGGAGGCTGCATGATTTTTACCTGGCTATACTCTTTCCTTCTTTACGCGGTTACGCCTCAGTACTGAAATCGACTGTTGGCATTCGGCATATTACCTTGAAAATGACGAATCGATGGATTATTGGCGACTCCACCGAAACGACTGTGTGCCGACGTATACCTTATTGAAACGTCACATGCCTCAAGTAAAAAACCAATGGAAGCATTGGAAGCTCGACCGCATATCTTTATATAGGTATACCTAGAGATGGGCAAAACTATTGATATATCAATAAATGTATCGATAATTCGATATACATCGATATATCAACTGGTGATATCGTTTTCACAACATATCGATAAATCAAATATCGATCAATGTCAACACATTATCGAAATATAGACAATCGTTATCACATCATTGAAATATTAATAAATAACAAGATAGAAGACCAAAGGCCCCCAAAGAAGTATTATTATTGAAGTATTATACAAGTCTAAATTGACCACCAAAGATATATTATTTTCCATATTATCACTTGGTATCCTTATTACAATATTGATATATTTTGATAATTATCAATACTTGATACTTCGATAATTATTGTTATTGATATTTGATAGTTTAATAATTATCAATTTCTGATACTTTGATAATTATTGATTTTTGATATTTTGATAATGATCGATTTTTGATATATCAATAATTATCGATATTTTGTTCTTATCAAACTTTGATACCCGGATCACGATATCGCCCATCCCTAGATATACCTATACCGTCGCGTCGTTTGACTGGCAGAATACGCAGAGAGAGAGATAGTACCTCGGATAGTAACGTTTCACAAAACTATGAGCTATCCATCAACAGTATGCTGGAATGCAGGTGGTGAAACACATACTCATAATAAGTGCTTCCAATTTCCAGTTATGTCCAGTTACGACATGAATTTTCACAACCCGAAAGTGATTCTTCAGAAGGTGATCACCTTACTAACAAAGAAAACCAGTGAATATCCCCTCACGCGTGCCTGAGTCGCAATAGCGCATTTTCTCAGTGCAGATCTGTCAGCGATATAAATGAAGTCCAGCTTGAAAATTAGACTGTTTATACAAGACAAGAGTGAGTTTCACGTTTCATGACAATCGTTTCACTAATAACAACCCAGACAGCACATAAACATTTTCAAAATGTTTGTGAAATATTAAAAGCCAAATATTATAATATTTATAAAATATTGGAATTCATTCAGTGAATATTGTATAAATATTTATTGAATGTTTTGATGTCCCGCTTTTTAATATTTGTACAATATTTGCCAAAAATATTTTGAAAACATTTAGAACCGGGTATTTTTAGAAATTTAAAAAAAAGTTTGTTGTTCCTCTTATCGGTCTTTTTTGGCCATAGGAGCTCGCCTTTATTTCATATACAATTGATTTAGCTGAAAAATTGCGTTTCAAAGACGACACAACGTCCAGGCTACAGCAGGAATCGAACCCGCAATCTCCGCACCACAGGCAGATACTGACCACCTGTGCTACGGGGCCGTTGAGAAGATTCAGTGGTTCTGGGTAAACTACTATGTGAACACGCAGATGTCCGCTATATGAATTTTGCTAACTATATATCTGAAAGATTCAGCGGCTCATCCACTTTTAGGGATACTCGGCTACCGCCTCGTCCCTAAACACGCAGATTTATCCGCGTACTTGCTACATAAATTACCAATTGGTGTCGAAATAATCTAAAGTGACATATTCGTACGAAACAAATAAAACAACGGATGTATTTCACGACATTATGAATCATTTCAACCGTAACATAGAAAAAACCTGTTGTAGGCCGTTAAAAAGGCAATTTCAGGACCGCAAACCGAGTTTTGCTAATTTAAGGCAAACTACACTTGAAGTCAAAGGGATGTGAAACGCTATCTCTTCAACACAACACACAACACAACTATATATTTCAAAGCTCCGTGCAAATGACCAAAACAAAAACCGGAAACCACATCGCCTAGAATACTGTAAATATAAGAGAAATTAGTTCACTAAATATTTTGATAATATTTATTGCTAAATATTCAATAAATGTTCAAAATATTTGCTGAATGTTCGTACAATATTTCACCTTAATATTTCGGTAATATTTGTGACGAATATTTTGTAAACATTCATAGAATGTTGTAAATATTCATCAACTACTACCAAATATTTTCAAAACATTTCGTGCTGTCTGGGAAAGGACTCCGCACATTTTATGGGTAAAATGGTTCTCGGTCAAATTGGCTGAAATTTGGATATTTTGTAGATTTTGGTCCACAAAGGCAATGCTGTGAAGCATTATCCATTTGTATGACCAGTTTGCCCCCTAGAAGGGGCTAAAGGGCGATTCAGTCATGCTTTTGCGGCATCATTCAGGAACAAAGCGATAGTTTCCCGGGAAACGCCGAAACAGTTCGATTTTCTATTCGAGGGATGCAGCTTTCTGTCATGAATTCACTCATTTTAGGTCAACTGCCCTAAGGGGGTAACTCACCCCCTTAGAAAGTTATGAGCAACATAGGTCGAGTTGCATATCGTTGAAAACGTTTTTCGATGCTCTTTGCAACAGTGCTACGCTTTTTCAATTCAAGATTATCGTTCTTGAGATAATGAATTTCAAACTCTCTGGCAGTCGGTCATTTAAAAAAAATTAACTGAATTCAGGTTTAGGAATTTTATTAAGTTAGTGTGGGTTCCTAAATTATGAACTAACAATATTTCAACCTATCGTAACAATTTGACTTGATCTGTAATCCACAGTCTAATACACAGAATAAGAAATTACTTTAGCGTTAAGTTGTTGATCTTACCAGGTCCGAGGAGGGGCTTTAGTGGGTATCCTTTCGAAACTGTGAGTCCCACACTACCAGGGTACCACCCCAGCCAGGGTGTGCGTGAGTGCATCCTCCCTTCTCCCAAAAAAAGACCGCCATCATGATTCAAGGTTCATCAGAGACTCCCACATTGACAAAATGAAAATTCTTCAACCTAAATTCGTTCAATTTTTTTTTAAACGATCGATACCTGAAACGTAGAAATTCATTATCTTACCAAGGACGACTAGGTACCTATCTTGATTTAAAAAAAGCTGAGCACTGTTGCAAACAGCGTTCAGTTCATGTTGAGTTTAGCTCAGCTTTTTCAATTTAAGATAGTCGTTCTTGAGATAATGAATTTCAAAGTTTTATTAAAAAAGCGCTGCACTGTTGCAAAGAGCGTTGAAAAACCTTTTCAACGATATGCAACTCGACCTATGTTGCTCATAAAGTTTTAAGGGGGTGAGTGACCCCCTTAGGGGGTTGACCTAAAATTAGTGAATTTATGACAGAAAGCTGGACCCTACAAATAGAAAATCGACCTGTTTGGGCGATTTTCGGAAAAGTATTGTCTTGCTCCTGGATGATTCCACAAAAACATGACTGAGCCACCCTTTCGCCCCCTGTAGGGGGCAAACTGGTCATACAAATAGATTATGCTTCACAGCATTTCCTTTGTGGACCAAAAGCTAAAATATCCAAATTCCAGCCAATTTGACCGAGAACCATTTTACCCATAAAATGTGCGGGGTCCTTTCAATGTGGCGGTGGAATTATGGAATTCAGCTTGGAAATACGACAAGTCATGCACAAGTTGTGAATCACCCTGCATATACAGGATGTCACGACTTCAATCCTCTCAATTTTGAGGATGGATAGACCATCAAAAATGAAATCCTTAGCTAATTGTTTCACTCCGTATGAAGATTCTCGAAATTGACTTTTTTATGACCCCTCAACCCCTCCCCACCTTGGAAACCACTGGTTGGATTCGTTGTTTGAATGAAATTCTACTCACGAGTAGATAATCATTCAAAACATGGTCCCATTCTCTCTATAATAGAAAAAATATGAGTTACGTCTCCATCTTAGTACTGACTAAAATAGAATAGTCAATCACTAGAAAAAAATCCTCCATAGATTTTAAGGTCATTGTTTTTTATTCGTTTATTTAACGTCGGCCTATTTCCGCAACGAGGCCTAAGACCGACGCCGGTGAATGCTTTTCTCCACTATACCGGAAATTTTGCCGAACCCCTGTGTGTTCCAACACAGGGTAGGTATTTTCAACGACCACCAACATCGCATGGGGTCGGCACCATCGTTCGTATTTTACGTGCTATGCGACACACGTCTTGCATTTAGCAAGCATTTTTAATCGAACCAAGAAGCTTGTTTTCAAGGCCGAAAATCCGTCCCCGGCGGAGATCGAATCCGCGACCTCAGGAGTGGTAGTCGAACGCGCTAACTACCACACCACAAGCTCCTCATTTTAATGTAATTATGAACACAAAACTCTGAGATTGGATCAGTTAGTGAGTAAGTACAACAAAAGCAGGATATCGCATGACTCCTGCGAGATGGAGCCGGTATCCTGTACATTTCCTGCAATTTCCATTATTCTTTGAGGCCGAGGAGTGCATAATTCATAGAAATTGCAGCAGTTCCAGCACGAAGGAAGCGCACATTCAGATCGATTGCATCTCTCTCTACCCATTCTGCCAGTCAAACGACGCGACGGTATACAAAGATATGCGGTCGAGCTTCCATTGCTTTTTCACTTGAGGCATGTGACGTTTCAATTAGGTATACGTCGGCACACAGCCATTTTGGTGGAGTCGCCAATAATCCACTGATTCGTCATTTTTAAGGTAACATGCCAACTGTCGATTTCAGTACTGATGCGTGAAGAAGGAAAGAGTAGCTAGGGATACAAGATACCCCAGAAATAAACTAAGCACCGCTCAATACGTCTCGACCGAAAACGAAACGATGTAACTATTGATTCCAACCAAAGATTTTTTTCATTCGGTTTGAATTTTGCGGTGTTTGCGTATTAGCCTCATCTTCTGGTAGTCTGTCCTGTAAATACAAAATTCAAAGGTTCTCCAAATGAAGTTTGTACAGGGTGATATGTAAACCAGTATAAATTTTCAATGTATATATTCAACCGAACCCCGTTTGTGCAAAAGAAATTTTCAATACCGCATCCATGACATTGTGAAGCTTCATGTCTAAAGGCACTGTCACACGGTCATTGAAATCATACTTTTTCATACTTAATCATCATACATTTGCGACGGAATCGAGCATGAGATGAATGATGCAAACAGGTATACTCCCGGTCATCAATCCTGGTACAGAGCGAAAGAAGCAGTTTGACTGAAAAAGATGAAGTCAAATATTTGAGATAAATAGAACGGGCTTTCGTCATATAGTTTTCTAGCATACTTGGAAGCAGGGTGCGAAGATTTAAATCAAGTTAATTTAAATCAACCGATTTTTTTATTTTAATCATTTGATTTAAATCATTTTATCGTATTTGATTTCCCGGCAGTTTTCTTCACGAAATACCGCCAAACTTCATCTCCCTTTCGTCCCGACATTATTCTCTGAGCGCTAAGCAAATATAAAATCTCTTATATCACCACAACCAGCCTACCCCACCCCCGACGAACGACGAACAATCCTAAGACGTGACGACACCTGTTGTTTTGGCAAGTACCCACCTATTGTGAATTATTGCATATTGTTCATTATAAATAGTATGGGTTACGATTAGAACCATACTGGGTTAGTGAGTTCCCAGAGTTTCAGCTTTTCTGGAAAAAACCGAGAACCGAAAGTTTGTATTAAAAAAGACAAAAATCTGGACACCGGAATTGTATTCAATTTTTTTTACTGTATTTTAGCCTCAATTTCCACAGATTTTTAAATTCGCAAACAATTTTACTGAAACCGGCAAAATCTGATCTAAATCAAAAATATCTAATTTAAATCAAAAAGTCTCATTCAAATCACAGAAATCCGATTCAAATCAAAAAAATCGTTTTTTTTTTAAAATGTAAATCGCGGTTTTTTGCACCCTGCTTGGAAGTATACTCGCATTCATCACTAATTTTGTCCCAGATTTTCAATGACAACTATGGTTTCAGTGACCGTGTGACAGAGGCTTGACCTCGAAATAGTAATGAAATTACTCAAATCGCAAGTCCAGCAACGTGAATAAGTTTTTTTACAGAATTGGTGAGTTTTTGCCACTCCGGCGTTTCGAATTTTGTTTTTCTTTTGCATATGTTTTTGTCTTAAACTTGAGTTTGAAACGGAATAACACACATAACGGGTAGTCAGAATTATTTTCACGAATTGGCGTTGGGTACTGGGTAACCATCGAGAAACGACCGTTTGAACGTACTATTCATCACGGCGGCATACAACTGAATACTCGTCAACGGAATTATCGCAATTAGATATCGCTCTGCTTAACTTCGCTCATGTGTTCACTTTCGTTGCGAACTCAAATTTGCCGCACCTCATACATGTGTTTATACTCGCGTGTTGTATTCGAGAATATACCAGGCATCTTCCAGTATATTCAAGGATTGGCTGCCACTACATTCACCGAGACCTCTAAAAATTTCAGTGAGTTCGCATACGTTTCGGCAAGCTTCCGAAGCACGGCACCCTTCCCAACTGTGCAGATGTGTCTTATTCGTGCGTCGTAATCTCCAACGAGTTTAGTAACATTATTATGAGAAAACCATGTTCAACACATGAATATTTTGACTGATATCATACTGATATTCACTTCTCTCATTGTAATGTCAGTATTACAGGGTTATTGAAATTATATTTGTCATTAAAAATCTGAGACGAGATCAATGATGAAAACAAGTAGGTATACTCGCAAGTCTCAAATCTTTTATATTGATCCAGTCAGATTTCTCTTTTTATCTTGTACAGGATTGATGTCCGTATGAAAACTTCAATCCCAGATTTCTGACATCCTTGTAAGTATACTCGTTTTCATCCTCGTTTTCATCATTGATCTCGTCCCAGATTTTCAATGACAAGTATGATTTCATTGACTTTGTGACTCATGCTCGATAGTAAGTTCCTATGCTAAAATTGACGTAGCTCTAATTTTTGCAATCTTCCTTTATCAAACTGGTTTAATCAGGTGGAATTTGGCAAGTGTCTCTCTCTGGATATTTTATATGGACGAAGTTTCCTTTCCGGTTCGATTAGCTTAGGTACCTGTGCTCTCTGGAAGGCTAAATGGATCCTATCTGGTCGTGTTATGCCGTTATCCAGCCCCCTGGTCGCATTAATTTACATCGTCTTTCAAGGTAATTGACGTTAACGATTATACCCTACCAATAACAGTTTTATATTAATAAGTTGAGCCCTGTGGGAATTGCTTGAGTGCCTATCGCGACAAAGGCAATTTTCATTATCAAATAAGCATTTTTTTTTAAATATCCACCTATCTTTTGCGTAAGAAGCATAGGTACAGTCATGCAATTATTGTTTTGTATCTACCTACAGTATATACAAAACAATACCTAGAGCTTTATTTCCAACAGGTTTGGACTAACCCAGGCACAGGAAATACACAAAGTAAAATACAGTACACTAAGATCCCAACAACCAATCTACCGTATTATAAAATTGATTTAATACTGTACTATTTAGTTAGAAATTGAAGTATTTTTTTGCGGTTTGAAATAGCTTGGTCTAGTGACGCACCCTGTAGTATATTATGCATTCGGCATTCTGAATAGCTATACGAGTAGCTATAGGTACCTCATCGGTAGGTACGTTGATAATATGGGACCGTAGAACGGCCAAAAAGAAACATTATTCCATGAAACTTCGAGAAAATCAGAATCGGCGGTACTTCCTTTTTGCATTCTAGCTGGAAATATGAGGAAGTGCAGATCCGCCCTTATTACCACCCGCCGGTATATTCTGGCGGTTTTATCCGGCTGTAAGCGGCCAGACCGTGACGTATCGGACGCATACATCTCTGTAATGGGGCTCTTAGAGGCACCACCGCTGACTGTGCGCTCCTCTTATACATTGTGTCGATAGTGTCGCCTCCTTTGCGTCACAAATGTACGATGCGCCCCCAACGTGCCTAAAAACTCTTTTAACGCCTTTCATTATATATCTCGTTAATTGCCCGGTTTTGTTTTATTATGTATGTCAGTTTATGACGCAGTTTTACCGGCTGTTTCCCATTACATTCCGCGCGCTTTGGAGTTGGGAGCCTCCGCGAAAGATAAACGCTCTGTGATACGTAAGTACACCACCAACAACGCGGTTATCTACAGAGCGTGACTGCAAAATCGGAGCGCCATTTACATTTGGCGCTCTAATGACGAGAATAAAAAGCAAAAATAATAATAAATTTGCATCACTACTTATGCATGCTGGTGTTATTTCGATCTGATCGATGGTATTTCGCCAAGGTGTCGTCATCAACGCAAAACTCATCAGCATCAGACTCTAGAAGAGCTAGCCAAGTGAAAGCAGGGTTCGAAAGTAGTACATATTTTTAGAGGTAAATTTCAAAATACTACACTATAATAATAAATAAATAAATAAGTTTATTGTTTCTTCGGTAAATACAAATATACCATAAACAAGAAAATTAGACCATATTGAAAAACTTGGAGATACTACACTACAACCATATGATTACATCTCGTCAAGGCAAAAACTACATCTATAACTACTTCAATCTCACAGCAAACATTACAATAATTACAGCTCAAGTCAAATCACGTGATCCATTTACTGCCTATGATTATTGGCAAGAAATGCGGGAATAATTATGTTATCGCCTTTGCCAGACAGTTACCATGTCGAATTCTGTTCATGTCGTTGGGTTAATGTTCACGTGACGTCTTCGCCAGACTCTGTGTGTGTCTCTCCTATTTTTCCCGGTTCTCACGTGGGAGTGTCGTCCAAGTGATGTATTTTCAAGGGCTGCCCCAACATCTCCATCCCCACTTCGCCAAAAAATAACTGCGTCTGCCCAGATGGCAAATACAAAGAAATTGGGTGGCTCGGTCAGGTTAATGGTCAAAAGCTACGATTCAAAATGTTGCCCACCAATATAAGGTAGGGTTGCTAGATTATCGACAGCTTTGGCTGTACAAGGGTTACGCAATCATCCGTTGCTAAGGGCCGATGGGAGGGGCTAAAATTCAGCTATGTGTCAAAATTTATCATGAGCGGAGAGAAAAGGAAATTTGCGGGGTCCGGTGCTGTTGCTTGATGTCCGCAACCGAACATACATGAAAATTTCATTCATACAGGGTGTTTCAAGGATGATAGCAAAAAATTCAACTGTGGGTAGATCCCGTCAAAATATGACGAAAACCTATATACCATTTTGCAAAGTTCGGCCTATTGACGAAGATTCAGCCCTCCAAAGTTCACTTTTTTCGGATTTCAAAAATTTGTAACTCAGGAACGTTTTATACAAATTCAGCTTTAATTCAGCAAAAATTGGTTTGTCATAATCATCTATCAACTTGCCAAATTTGGGAAGAATCCAACCAGTGGTGTAGGAGTTACGAGAGTCAATAATTTAGAAGCATCCGAAGAAAAGTTGACTTAAGGTGACCCCTCATAACTTCTACGCCACTGATTGGATTCTCTCCAAATTTGGCAGGTTGATAGATAATTATGACAAACCAGCTTGTGCTGAATTAAAGCTAATTTGTCAAAAAGTTCCCAAGTTACAAATTTTTGAAATCCGAAAAAACTGAACTTTAGATGGCTGTATCTTCGTTATTAGCCCGAACTTTGCAAAATGGTATATAGGTTCTCGTCATATTTTGACGAGATCTACCAACAATTAAATTTTTTGCTATCATCTCTGAAACACTCTGTATAGCGGCATGAAAGACGTGTTTTGAAACTCATCGGGCAAGTCATATCCACCTCTCACACGAATTTGTACACCTAAATCCAAAATAAACACACTCTTGACAGCTAGAGCCCGTTGAGACGGACGCCTATGGCCTTCCGTGAGGCCGACAGACGCCAGTCCCTAACTCCGTGAGGCCGATCGGTAAACAAACGCTCGGCCAGAATGCGGTACCCTTACGCCGGCCGACCGGTCGCGTGATAATTAGGTTCCCTAATATAAGGACTATAAAATCGACAACTTGCTCTACATTTCAATGTGCCAAAAAAAAAAAGCAACAGTCATTTCAGATGGTGTTCTTATTACAACTTGAGCAAAATGAATCTTCTTTGCCCACATCAGGTTGACAAGCCGGAGCTTGACACAGGTCTTCAAAAATCGGCATTTCTCAAACAGAAATTATAGTACCACGTTTTCGCCATGCTTTCTGGAACCTCTGGGAGATTTATTTTGCTCAAACCCAATTATTTGTGCGGCAGCATCGTTTCGAACCCCAAACAGCAAAGAAATATATTGATGTTGATCAAAGCTGGGCACTAAACTGTTAATCCGTTAATCGTTAATTAACGAAGTTAACTTTTTTGTTAACGATTTTACTTTTGAGTTAACTTGAAAAATCATTAACGGACTAAGTAGCTCAAGTTACATTCAACTTCCGTTAACTCAAGGCCGTTAACGTTGACTTGTACAGTTTTGTCATTAAAACCCGAAATAGAAAAGTCTGGAAAAATGAAGTGAAGGTTTCAATTGTAAAACCTGTGGAAGATTGCTTTATCGAGCACCACAAGCATTTTCAGAATCGGGCATTTTTTTCTCAAGATATCCTCATTTCAACCGAGGCAAAATTTTAGGGTGGTCTACTTCAATCTTAGCATTCTTAGCCCAGTTTAGTTAGGTATATTGCTGGTGTAGGTATTATAGTTTCGTCGCTTTCAAGGCGGTGTTCGGGTGGTTTTGGAGATGATTATTTGGTTTACAAAATTAAAAGGTCATGTTAACGGTTTAACGTTAACTTCCGTTACATTTCAAATCGATTAACTGATTACTATTAACGGAGTTAACTTTTTTGTTAACGACTTAACGTTTAACGAAGTTATTTTTTCGTTAACGGTGCCCAATTTTGATGTTGATTGCGTCACGTTGACTGTTTACTGACGTTCACGTGGCAACCCAGTACAATTTTTGGCGCCCTCACTTACTCGATTTGAACAGATGGACTGTGATGAGCTGAATTTCTGTTTCATTCCTTGATGCCAAAGATTTTTTTTAATATTTTTTCAACTCAACAGTAATTAGGCCAGGTGGTATGTCGGTAAAATCACTACAATCTGGAAAAAACTTCGACCAAAGCTTTTATGGTGTCAAACTCTTCGTAAGGTCAGTAGTTATCTACCACTGAGTTTCCGCCCAAAACGAGTTGTGCTGATTCCTCCACATCTGCGCGAAGGTAAGGGATGCCTCAAAGTGCAAAAAGACCTGTTAAACCTTCGTACTTTTTTGTTATATTTGCCTAAATGCAAACGTACAACTCTCACGCAAACATTGGAAGCATCTGTCATCATCTCTGTGCCAGTCTTACTGTTGAAAAAAAAAATTTCTTTGTGCGGGTCAGATAAATCACATTTAATCGTTTTTCCACACAAGAAAACGATGGAGCATCATGTATTTTGTATGTTCTCTAATAACTCGTATCCATTGAACCCATTTATGGCATTAAAATTTCAATAACAGCATTTTTGAAGATGTTGCCAGCAAAAAAGTGAATAATTTTTACCCGCCTATTCAGCAGCAATTTTTTCAATTTTATCAAACACCGTTTGCGAAAATTTCATCAGGAATGAAAAGCTTAAACTCTCCTCTAACGATATCGTGCCTGGCTTTACCGCGGCAAGCACTTAAAAGTCTAAAAAACTGATTTCTTTTCGAGAGGTCCTGTTTCACCGGCGTGCGGCCGTGCCTACTTGACATAGACCGGACTGATTACACGAGCTTGGAAATGTACTCTTTCACAGCTTTAAAACGCGACCATTATTATTAAGACTTTGTACATTGATTTATGAAGAAATTATATATTATTTTATCATTAATGGTCGTGTTTTAAAGCTGGAAAAGAGTACATTTCCAAGCTTGTGTAATCAGTCCGGTTTATGTCAAGTAGGCACGGCCGCACACGGGTAAGATAGAACCGCTCAAAAAGAAATCAGTTTCCTACACTTTCAAAAAGCGTGCCGCGGTTAAGCCAGATATAATATCATTAGAAAACAGTTCCAGCTTGTCATTCCCTATAAAATTTTCGAGAACGATGTTTGGTCAAATTGAAAAAACTGCTGCTGAACAGGCGGGTAAAAATTATTCACTTCTTAGCGGGCAACATCTTCGAAAATGCTGTTATTGAAATTTTAACGCCATGAATGGGTTCAGTAAGTACAAGTTATCAGAAAACATCCAAAATACATGTTGCTTCATCGTTTTCTAGTGTAGAAAAACAAATAAATGTGATTTATCTGACCTGCACAAAGAAATTTTTTTTTTCAACAGTAAGACTGGCACAGAGATGATGACAAATGCTTCCAATGTTTGCGTTAGAATTGTACGTTTGCATTGAGGCAAATAAAATGAAAAAATACGGGGGCTTAACAGGTCTTTTTGCACCTTCAAGACATCCTTTACCTTTGGACAGATGTGGAGGAATCAGCACAACTTGTTTTTGGGCGGAAACTCAGTGGTAGATACCTACTGACCTTACGAAAAGTTTGACACCATAAAAGCTTTGGTCGGAATTTTTTCTATCCAGAATGACCTACCGCCTGGCCTATAATTGATTTCAGTCACTATATTGACTTAGGGCAAAACAATTTTGTTTTGTAATTTTGTATAAAACCCCATTCTTTTTATGAATGTAGGTATATGGAAGCTCAAACACCAAGCAAAGCGAGGAGAATCAAATCCATACGAGTCCTATGAAATCACTCATACTCCAAATACCTACAATACAATAACCCTGGGTTGCACCAAAAAAATAACAGGCAATTAAGGCTAATACGAGAATAAATGAATTTAAGTCTGGCCAATCTAAGTAGGTTGACCATGGGAAATGCATTAAGGTATTAGCTAATCGATCATTGGATCATTCTCTTTTGTGAAACCAGAATTTCCATCATTCACCAACGAGCATTGACCAGAAGAAATTTCACTAATCTCATATTATATTAATTGAGCGTTGGTGCAACACAGGGTTAGTATTTTATTTTAAAACAATTCATTTTGTACAGGGACCAAGTGTATTCGTCGGTGGCGCCATTATAGCATTTTCATGTACTATTTTTATACCAAAACTTGCGGGTTGCCGACTAGGTGCAAAATTTGAAGTGAACGTCGGCATCAGGTTCTGTCAGTTTTGACAAATTCAAATAGATGTGGCCGTGCTTGTTTATGTATCGTCCTGGAATGGTCACGAGACTATTCGGTTTTTACACAGGCCTCGACTTTACACGGCCCTAAAGAAATAGCGGTCCTGTGTTGTTGCACGGGAATGCACGAGATGGAAATGTGAGTTTGTAACCTACTAACCTAGGGTTCCACCAAAATTCTAAGAGCAGATTAAATCTATCACGCTGATAGTTGCTATGCACCAGCCAATAGGATGGCCAGTTGCTTGGTTACTATAAGAGTGATAAAGTTATCGCGTTGATAAAAGTTTGGTGAAACCCGAGGTTAGTATTTCAATGTTCGTTTAAACGAAAGATTAGCTGACTATTGGTTAAAGTTGAACGTCTAGTAACTATCGATGGGTATTTCGCTATAGTCTGTACACCGATAGAACGGACTTTTTTGAATTTCAGTGATGTAACCTATAGCAAACAAAAGCACCAAAGACTGTAACAACATAGGCGCGTTTGGAACTAATATTAGTTTTGTTCGGTTGGTAGTCTTACCCGGGCAAATTATTCCTACGCCAAGCCAATGGGATTACATTCAGCGAGTTTGACAATTACGTACGATTTCTAACCTCCATTTCTCTATGATGTTTGTTATTTTTAGTCGGCTCGGCTGTTGTGAGTGTTGTGTAATAAAATCAGCTTCATTCAAAAATATTATTTACTCATTCATTAAAATTGGTATTAAACTGGTGTCATTTAAAATTACCATAGCACTTAGCTGTGATTAACGGAAATAAGCACCTCTTTCTAACTGGAATTTTAAATTTCGCGGGTTATGCTCGGGACTACTTTTCAAGCGGATGAATCTGGTGGTCCTTTCTATCAGTGTATAGAGTATACTAGTTTCGCCTCCGTTCAGATTGACTGAAGTCAACCAGCATTCATCTTTTAGTTTTTCATGTTGGCAATAGATTTCTGTCAAATAATCGCCAATTCTCCTAACTTTGAGAGCTTCAACCTCACTTTGATATATGTTTATTGTTCTGTCTGCTGTTCTTTTACCGTTTCGCGTTGTGAGTTATCTAGAAAAATCTTGAAAAAAGCTGTTGCGTTGTTTTTCGGTCGCCCATTCCAATCAATCGTGTTCAACGATAAGTCAATTGAAAAAAAACGCGAAAACTGGAGCTTCGAATACAGGGTGATTCATAAAACCTGTTCACCCCCATTATATCGCCCGTGCGGACCTAGCTCAAAAGTGGTGTCAAGAAATGCCACTTATACAACATTGTCAACACAGCCACATAAGTTTTCTGTTATATGACGCTTGAAAATAAGTCTTTTTTTTCGAATGTCAAACAAGCGTACTTGAGTGACCCTGTACACGATGTTAAAGTTTGGCAGTTTCGCCTTCGGTTGCAGAAGTAGCCAGCGGCACTAAAAGTTACTTTTGATGTCTCGGCAGTAAAAACCAAAATGAGTCCTGGACTGCCCAATGTCTTATATGACTGTATTACACGACACAATTTCTTGTACAATTTTTTGAACAATCTGCCAAAATAGTGTCAAACGAGGTGTCAAACAACAATGAAATTGATTGTTTAATTGACAGATTGTTCCAAAAATTGTGCAAGAAATTGAGTAGTGTAATGCAGCTATTAGAGACAATATCGTTGGCCGTATTAGTTAGATAGAGCCTGATCCTTGCCAAGAAGTTGCCCGATATTGGACTGATCTGAATTGGAATTTGAAATAATTATTTTAAGCGGAGTAGAACTGGCTTTCTAGGACTCGCCTGTAGTTGCCTACAGACCCACAGACACGTGATAGTAAGTGTCACTTCTACTCCTCATTATTAAACATTATACTGTTATGTGCTGAGTACTTGACTAAGTACCTAGTTAGGTACCTAAATGGTGTAAGTATACTTTTAGACTTTTACTGAATCAACTTACCTAGTGGTGGTGGTAGTGGTAGTAGTGGTGTGTATATGGATATCTGCTATGTGTATATAGGTATTCACGGGTCCATAGTCCTGATTTATTTTGGTCTTCCTGCAAGAAAGTGAACGTCCATCACGAACCCGCGTCCATCAACGTGTTAAACTGACAGAAAATACCCGATATCCAGCTTAACTGCAAGTAGTGTCCTTTTCGAGTCGCATGACTTCATCAAATAATAAGAGAGGTGATCGATCACAAAAAAAAGTGCACTGGACGGCAGTGATATTGAGCTCGTATTTTATGGATTTGACATGCATCAATGTCCGCTAAGAAGACACTCTGGTGGGCGAACGTGTGCCGGATTTTTACAAAGCTGATCACACAATATGGGAAATCCTGGCAGGGGCGCCTGGACACGGCCAGGATTAGGAACTTTGATTTACGACCGGCATCCCAACTGACAGCGCAAATAGTACATTAGGCACAAAGGTAATTTTCCCGGCATAATGGTAGTTAGGGTATCGTTATATGGGTGTGTAATTAAATATCGGTTGATCTATTGTTCTTCAGTTCTCACTTTGACACTGAGTAACATATGAATGGTTTCGAAAACACATGCGGGCAACTAATTAAGTTTTGCATTCTTGTAATTTGAATAGTCCGAGTTGATTCTTTTTTGAAATCGATGGCAAATAGCAAACTCAATTCTGAGTCTATGCGTCAGAGATGCATCAGCTTGTGGAATGATAGGGGCAGAGAAAACGTTACGACTTTTAAAATTTCCAAAATTACACCACTTTATAAATCTGGCAAGAAATTTACAATATCAAATTATAGACCAATCAGTTTATTAAACGTTCTTTCTAAAATTTTTGAATATTGTCTCAACAGAACTATTGTAAACTATTTTGAATCAAATAATCTATTTTGTGACCATTTACATGGTTTTCGACGGGGAAGAGGTTGTGCCACTGCATTAGAGGACATGCTTGAAATGATTTATAATGTGATTAACAACAAATTACTAGTAGCTTGTATCAACTATGACCTACCGAAACCTTATGATTTGGTAGATCAGATGCTATTAGATGAAATGTAGGACTGCGAAATTAGGGGAAAGGTACATGGAATCATGCCAGCTCATCTAACAAACCGTGAACAATTTATTGAGGTAAAATGGATAGAAGGAGAAAGTCAAGAAACCTATACAGGTGTCCCGAAAATACACCGACAACGTTCTAGGGCAGCTACCTCACATCAAAACAAGAAAAAAAGTTTCCATCAATATGGGTCCGGAAACGCTTCCTAAGGGAGCTACAGGCCCCTAAAGATGAGACCCTGAAAATGGTGTTTATTCAATATCTCCGAAACCGTTCAAGGGAAATCAGTCAAACTTGACGCATTTAATAACCTTCTTATGCCTAGCAAAATTTGAATGCCTAATTGCCTAACAAAAATGAAATTGCTTTGAAATAGTTTTTCTTTCGCCTTGAATATCGTCATTGAAAAATCAGCATTTCTGACCACGTTTTCATGCATTGAAACTCAAATATCTCGTCAACGATGCGTCTATCGAGGTTGAAGAAACGGACCTTTTTTTTGGAAGAAAGCTCCAATATTCCATAATTTTTTGTTAAGTTTTCAACAATTCACACAATTCAAAAAGTTAGGGTTATTTTTTCACCCCCACACCTCAGCCTGACCCACCTGTGGTGAATTATTTTTGAATTAATCTTTCCTTATTTTGTTGGGCATTATAGAATGTTAGTGGATGTGTTAAGTTTGATTGATTTCCCTTGAACGGTTTAGGAGATATTGGATTAAAACCATTTTCAGGGTCCCGCACCTTTAGGGGCCTGTAGCTCCCGTAGGAAGCGTTTCTGGACCCATGTTCATGGGAACTTTTTCTCTTGTTAAGTTAAAGTTATAACAGCCATCATGAACGCTGCTTTATGGTGCGATTCTCTATAAAAATACATTCCATAAAGGCTCTGTTACGCTGTTATTACCGAGGCAACAGCCAATGGCCGACGGGATTTTTTACATGACAGAGCGTTTATGGTTAATGGAATGTTATTTTTTACAGAATCGCACTATATAAGTCATTAAACGGTTTAAAGGATAGAAGCTTCAATCATAGACAAAATATAATAATGGATGCTCATTCAGCAAAATTATTCTTATTCTTGAATAGGGTGATTGCATGTAGAGAACTGCGAATTCGTTATTTTTTTAATCACAGACCATCACTTGGAGCGCCCATAAAAGCTCACAAAATTCGCCCCTCCTTCAATCGCGGGGGCTGCGGGTACCTATAAAATAAAATAAATAAATGTTTTTCTCCTTATCGGCCTGCACCGGTCATAGGAGTTTTTGCCCTTCATTATTATATCACATTTACATGAAAAATTGCAAATTGGACAAACACAAACATCCAGACTTCTCCCGCGAATCGAACCCGGGACTCTCGCGGCCGCAGGCAGCCACACAACCACCTGCGCCACGAGGCACTCTTCTGACGCCTGCGTATAAGGCTCGGGGGAACTCTAGTTTACACTACTGAAGTTCATTGGCACTAATAGTGTTACATAAAACCTGAATAACTCTAGATATTTCCAGTGCCAGTATTTTTATTAACACTAGTAAAGTTGAATAAACTAAATACATAACTCTACTCGAGTTGACCAAATGTTTGTTGGCAGTATATTTTTTGTCGCTTGAAAAGGTTACTACCAATAATGTTGATTTGGATCTAGATAACTCTTGACATTTTCAGTGTTGCTCTTAGATGTAAAATTCCTCTTGATTTTAACACTTTTATTTTAGCCCCCAACACTAGCAATTTAACACAGGTGGATTTCTTACTGTACTATAGCACTTCCTATGACCACACGCGAAAACGTTACTTCCTGTACGTTTATATCTACGATGGGCGCAAACTTGTCAATTTTTTCTTTAGTGGCAGATTTAAAGTCCTATCTACTACTACCTAATTGAAAATATGAATAAATTGTATCATCAAAAAGATTTCAATTGTCACAAAGCAACATTCAAAATGGGCTCATTATTAGTGTTGACGCTGCAAGCTTGTGCCAATTGAAATGCCTGATTTAATGGAATTAAATCCTACATGATTATTGGTCCGAAATGAGTGGATTACCAGACTGAAGCGCACGCCAGCAAGTATTTTGTATGAATAAGCAAATTAGTGGAATTTCAGCGGTGTGTCAATGGTATAAATTTTAATAAATTAATAAACGAAGCGTAGTGTATACATATTTGGATTATTTTTTTATATGTAGGTAATTGATTCTTCGAGTGAATCTAAATTCAAGTTATTTCCGGCGAAATGATCAGCGCTCGGTAGTAGGTCTATACTCCCCACATAGCATAGCACTGTAGTCATCAGTAGTTTCATCAGAGAAATATGTATATTCCATACACTTTCTGTTTTCAGTTGAATGAATTTTTGGAGCAAAAATAAAGTGACAAGCTGGGGAGCTACGACTACGACTGATGGCACCTGAAAAGTTTTGGAGCGAAACTATTAGCGGCCATCGGCCGTATTTTCCCAGCGCTCCAGCTTGTGACTTAATTTTTGCTCCAAAAAGTCATCCTACTGATGATAGAAAGTGTATGGGATATATAATAAATAAACGCCGTTTTTATGGTGTTACAAACTTGCCAGAGACCACAGCGTGCGAATAAGACGCATACTTGCACAATTGGCGGAGGAGCCGCGCATCGAGACCTTGTGGGAAAATATTCGCGAAACCAGTATTTCTAGAGCTCTCGTAAACAGAGGTGAAATATATCGGAATGGAGCGACGAAAACCTTGGAGGCTTTTCCGGAACAAGTCCAAAATATTGAGCGGCTTAAAGCCGCTGAATAGTATCTAATGAAACACTAGACATTATGTTCTTTGAGTGCGATGTGTCGTTTCATAAGATGTTCTCTTTCCGAAAATCTAAAAAGTAAAAACTGTAGTCAAACTGAGGTCTGCTCAAGATAAATCGGACAAAGTTTTATGAAGTAGGTATATGGTTCTATGTAATATAATATATAATTACAGTGTTTGCGGTTTGAACTTCAGGGCTTTCTTTCGGAATGAATGACACTCTTCCTTACAATATTGTTTGTCTATTTCGGTTATACAATTACTACTTTGTAGCACTATTTTTGCGAAAAACTGTCACAAAATTCTACTTTGTTCAACCGAAAATAGAGCACTTTGTGCCACTGTTTTGGCTGTCATCAATGACGTAAGCACCATTCAAATGTCAGTATGTACATTTTCAATTTTTATCAAGTAAATTAAGGCGGAATAGACAAAGTAGTATGAAAAACATGTGTTACAATTCATTCTTTTAATACTCCTGCATTGCTTAATTCGCTGCCTCGCGGCTCGTAAAGCAAACTTAGTCGTATTACAAAAATCGTCATTGTGACACTAGTTTTGCAATATAGGTACCTATACTATTATGCTTCTGTCAGTATTAAAGAATTATTTAAATTTTTTATTATTCTGCCATTTTTTTTGATCTTTGTAATGGAAATTATCATTCCTTTATTAAGTATATATATATAATCGTAACCTCTTTTACCCATTTGGGTGTCGAGTATATAATAAACAAATAATAATGATGGTGATGATGATGATAACAATACAGCCTCGCCCTCGGCCCACAGACGCTTTGGTAACCGCTCAACATGAAGCATGGTGCGAGCAGCTTCAACCAGAGTTTGATTCTCACGCTCTGCACCTCCACCTTGCTCTGGAGTATAGGGCATCGCAGTTCTGTGAACGACCCCCACATCCTGCAGAATCTTTTTTACTTCAGAATGCACAAATTCCATACCACAGTCCGTCAGAAGGGTTCCAACTAAATGTACAGCAGTGTGCTTCAGCGAGACACACACGTTAATGCTCAGCAACCTTTGATTTCTTCTTTAAAAAGAACACACGACGGTACCTGGAGTATACCCATCCTTGGAGACTGGAAAAATCTTCACTCCTGAAGCACTCCAATAAGTAGCATGACGGAATTTTGGCACGCACCGGACCCATCCAAGGACGATTCCCTCGACGCAAACAGCTGGCGATCAACTCCGGGATCCCAAGTGACGTCCCAAATGCCTGCAGCCATTTGGACTTGAAAGCAGTCAGCAGGAATCAGCTTGGTGATATACCACTTAAGATACCGTGAGGTTTGGGGAACCTTATTTGATTGTTCTTCTCCTGGTAAACTGTGCACAATATACGGAGTGTTCAATGTTCATTCGAAAAGTTGTCACCCCTGATTTCTCGCCGCCAAAATTTTCCACCGGAAAACGCTGAAACAGGTCGATTTTTGTTTCGAGGGGACATCTAGGATATACTGCCAAATTTTTATCTTTGATCCCTTGCCCCCACCCCACTTCACTTCAAAATTTCGAATAGCATTACGTATCTTGTGATCTACCAAATTCAAGGTCTCGTTCAAGGCAATACAAAAAACTCCCGATTCTTGAGAGATAGACTTTCCAGCAAAAACAGGTCTATTTATATTTCAATGGGGTCATCTAAGACGCGTACATATGTTCAAATTTTCATGTCCAAATTTTCATCTTCAACCCTTTTGCCCTCAAGCTATTCTGCTTCAAAGGGATGGTCTTATAAAATTGAAAATACATTCGACGGAAAGAAAATTTCATTGCCTTCAATTTGATGTATCACAAGATAGGTGATGCTATTTGAAATTCAAAGTAGAGTAGAGTGAGGACGAAGGGGTTGAAGATGAAAATTTGGCCATATGTGTCTCAGGAGGTACTTTCCCACATTTCCAAAAGACGGAACCGAGGACGAAACGGAAAGAAAACAAATCGAAGAATCTTTTGACATACCTAGATGTTGGTAAATTTCTTGACTGGTTCTCGTTGTTGTCTGGTGCAGGTGCAGTGTTGTTTGCGCTTTGAGGTAATGTCACGCCAACATACGCTGTCATCGCTGTCACTTTCAAAATTCTTTTGCTGATAAAATCTTCCAGAAAAAATATACAAAATTGGAACATGCTCCAAAATGGCCTTTAGGTTCTGTAGTTTGTCGCTTCGTACCCCAATATAGTTAAATATGCAAGGTAGGTAATGTTACCAAAAATTTTTTTCTGAAATTTCCTCTTTTCTTGGACTATTGTTGGATCCAGCATTCAAAAATGGCGATCCTGACGTCACACTAATATCGCGTATTGTCTGATTATCCATTTCACCGCCTAATTAAACTAAACTGCTGGACAACGAAGTTGTTGGTATCGGAAAAATGGTTCGACTTTGGAGGCCAATATCTCCCGATTGCCGACTGCGATTTCCATTTTGTTTTCTGCTTCAACTGGCCCTATCTTTCCGTAGCCCATCCTATAATAATGAATGTTGAGAAATCTCACGTAAATTTTCTACAGGGTGATACGTAAAATGGTGTAAAATTGCCACGAATTCATTGTACTTCTCCATTTTCCAAAAAAATATTTTATTAATATTCTAATACAAAATCTATGAAGAGTGGTATCTTGTCTCGAAACGGTTTTGGAATTACCCAGATTGGGAGTCTAACATTGAAGATATAAATTTTTATGTTGAATGTTGTACCATTTTCGAATTTCTCCAGTCAATATTTTTGTTAAGGTGATAATAATATTCAAGTTTGTGTCAAGTCTCTCAATTAATTTTTTTATTTAGTTTAAATCACTTGCATAATTTACATTGATTCATTCATCCATTCAAATTTCTCATTATTCAATCTTTCAATTCAAACAGTTTAAAAGGAATGTAGGTAAAGTTAAAAGAGCGGCAGCATGTGGTGTATGCACGCGCACGATTTAATTCCTCAGCCGCGTTTATCGCTTTGAACAAAAAGTTATCAGGTCTTTCTTTTTCCTCGGATAGTTTGTTTAAAAATTCCGTCTTTTCCGTTTCGAACCGTCAAAGGGTCAGCATGTAAAGAGGATCTGGAAGCTAAAATCCTGATAGCCATTTTTTTAATACAACCTAAGGTTGCTAGAAAGGCTGAAGAATTATTTTGTAAAAATCAGGAAGAAGTACTCTTAGCTGGTGAGTAGGAATTTTCAATCTAGAGAACCGGTAACTTATTCGTTTTCACATTTTTTATAGACCCTTTACCTTTATTTTTGGACGTATCTACGATTCGTTTTACTACGTACCATTTCTTTACGACTTATATCTACGCTCCATCATGTATTTTTCCGGCGTTAATCATCTGCAAAAATCACGGATAACTTCTTCTGCAACCTGAATCATCATCCCTGCTCATCTCTATTCAACTTTAGTCAACTTTATTCAACGATGCTCATCTCTATTCAACTATAACCAACTTTATTCAACTTTCCTCATCTTTATTCAACTCAAACCAACTTTAGTCAACTTTAAACCAACTTTATTCATCTCTACTCATCTTTATCTCAACTTTATGCTGTCATGGCCATGTACAACGGGATCTACCCGTGAAATACCATCCAAGAACTTCATTGCTGATGCCGATCATCTCTACTCACCTTGATGCGAATATTTCTTCAGGACAAATGTACATCCCTTCTTCGATCCTGGTCAACAGGGAGATATGAGTAAGACCTATCAATTAAGCGTGCCCATTTCTTCGTATTATTCGGTTGAACTTCGTGAACCAGAGTCGCTGGTATACAATAAATTCTGCAGAATTTAGGTAGCTCCCCCACGACACGCCGTTTTTCATTTTGTATTTGTTGTATAAAGGGTACCTTGATTATTAGCGTTTGAACGTCGAACTTACCACCAGTATTGAGAAGAGAATTGGTACATTTCAATTCTTTGTCTTTCTTGCATATTTTACCTGTACTTTCAAAACATATCTTTCTCTTTTTTTGTTAACCACATAACTTGAATATTTAATCACTCTTTAAATTACTATCTTTCCTAAAACATTCACACATTTCATCTGTACATATTCGTTTAGAGAAAATAGACATTTTTGTTCGTTTTAAATTAACTTTTTTCTATTCTTTCACTTCAATTTAAAATCTGTAATAACTATAGTCAAAACATCGGAATACCGTTTTTCTGCTGTTTCTTCTTGACTGTGATGTGCTGGAAGCGGTTGGCGCCTGTATAAGTTGAAGTTTTGTAAGTATTCCATCTCCGAACCCCCTTTTAAAATTTAGCGCTCACCGACTAAAAGAGTTGCCGGAGCAGGTGAACTCTTTTTGCAAATTATAGGGTACAATGTTGCAAATTTACGGAATTTGGGCATATAGCACAAGCACAAAAAGTATAACGTTTGGGGGGGGGGGCTTTACTTTACTCAGAAACTGCAGTTTTACAACGTTACCATCTTCAGGGGCTTAAACTTGCAAATAGGACATGTTTCACATCTAAAATTCTGATGAAATTCGTACAAAATTTAACGTACGAAAAGCAGGCAGTGACAACCACTAAAAAAATGCCCTCTGCTTGGCCTCACACTAGATATTCGGGTTGTGTTGAGAATAAAATTGACCTGGACTGTTGTACGAACAATCTTGCTCAATGTCAACATCCAATAATCAAAAGTGACCTAATGTCGCGTGCCAACAAGGCAAACCTGTAACATTCAACATAAAAATTTATATCTTCAATGTTAGATTTTCGATCTGGGTAAATCTAAAATCGTTTCGAGATAATACACCACACCCCATGATTTTTGTATTAAAATACATGAACAAAATTTTTTTGACAAATGGGGGTACGATGAAGTCGGTGCAATTTTTCAGTGCATTTTACGTATCACCCTGTAGAAATGTTACATAAAGTTTTTTGGAATTCACCTTTATAGGATAGGTTACGGAAACATGAGGCTAAATAACACAATAAACAAAATGGAAATCACATTCGGCAATCGGAAGTTATTGGTTTTCAAAGTTGAACAATTTTTCCGACACCGACAACTTCGTTGTCCAGCAGTTTAGATTCGTAACAAATACAATTAAATCTTTGCCTTCTTCAGCAATAGTTTATACAATTTTAATTACATTTCTAACAGTATGGCAAATTCATAACTGATGGAGTTTTCCTGGCAAAGGGCTTATCAATTGAAAAAGTTAGCATTGGAATGTTTATAACTGCAATAATGTAGCATCCTTTTATCATTGTTGTTTGTTTGAATTATTTGAAACCTGAACCTGTGTGTTGTTGATATATTTTATATGTGATTCTGATTGTGATTGACATTTTTGTTGCACTCCACTATTTCTTTTTTTATCACTATTGCTTTGTTATGGAGATGTATTTCTCCGATGAACAATATATTTTATTCTATTCTATTATTCTACTCTATTCTAACTGCAATAATTCCCAGTTTAATCGGTTCCCAATTATTGTCATGATGTCGTCAGTTTAATACCATGTCGTTCAACTAGAGAATTGATTGATGGTTCAATTACAAGTATTATTGGCATGCATCAACTCTTTGGGTCTTTGTTTATTAAAGCCCTTGAAGAGACTAATTCGGAGAGACCTTTATTTCAGATCATGTATCAGGTAGCTTCAAATGACTTTGCTTTTTAGGTTTTGTGTGAGGGAATTCTTCGCGCTTTTCATTTTCTAATTTCCGCTCTGTCTCCGCAAATGTTCTGCTCTTAGGTCTATCGCGTCGCGACGCTCTCGGTAGCCAGGGTCCAGAATTAGTCTTTGACAAGCGAGCACCTTTCCAGATCGGTCGCGTCAATTCCGTCCTATCGGCAGCAACTATCTGTTGATTACCTCCTTTGGTTGGGTAATTGTTGCTATTGTTTAGCATTGTTTCATGGTGACATCTCACCCTTCTCACGGTTCTTTGTGAAGACAGCGTCAGTTTAGTAGGCTCCGGACATCACGTGGGGGCTGCTGGTTTGTTCCACAATGCCGCACCTGACTTTATCCTTTTCTTATTCGCGTTTAACTCTTACTTCTAATTCTTCTGAACTTGGGATTTTAACGCACTGACTAAAGCTTAGTTGCTTGAAAGGGTTCATCGAGAAGAAAAGCAGAGTCAACTTGAAGCACCTTCACAGGTAGGAAAGCCCATGTAACTTACTTTTGAAATTCGATGAAATCTGACATTAAGACGGTACTTGGGTTCCAACAGCTGAACATCCATAATAAAGATTGTACACCATTTAATTGAAGTGTGACTCTGATTCTACAATATTTTGAACTAATAAATTTCTAAACACCTGCTACCTCAATTAATGGCAAAATCAGTCTAAAACCATAAACAACTGAATCAACAAATAATATAACAATAATAGCAGGAGCGCAAAGCAAGGTGTCTTCCCTGTGTCGCATTCGCACACCAACCCTTTCTCGCGTGCTTTCTCGGTTTCTTATCCCGGTCCTGCATCCCCACCTCTCAATTCTCAACTCTAATTTGATACAACTCATTGAGTTATGATAGTTATGATAGATAATGAGTTCTTTTTTTTCTACACAATCTAAGAGTTGTTGCATTTAATTTGTTGTATGAAAGTATCCAATCCATAGTGCGATTCTCTGAAAATTGAAATTTGAAACGGCTCTTAGGAGAGTACAACAAATCGTTTTTTTGTTGAACGAAATATCTGGTAAATTAATAAATTATTCGCTGGTGTTCTAGGGCGACTGATGAACGTTTTAATTCCGTTGCGTCACGAGGAGTGCCACCAAATGCAAATTGGGTTAAATAAATTTGCTTTGAAAACGTGCATTAAAACTCTTATGGGTGGGTCCGACGTAGGTATTTGCCTAGCTCGTATATGTGGCGAGAGGGAGACTCGCGGTGTTGGCCGCACCGCATGATGTGTGCGCCATATACCTACCTACCTACTTTACTCCCTGAAAAAGTATTTTCAGGGTGGGACGACACTGTTGACACACTAGAGCAAGCTACTTGAAAATCTATCCATATGGATGCCACCCTAACACCAATCGCGCAACGGTGCCCGCATTCCATTAGGTGAGAGAGTAGTATAGAGATTGCTTCCAGAGTTACGTGAATCAAACCGCGCACTCCGCCCGCCTACCGCATAAGCTGATTACGCCGAATCTTCATTAAAAACGTTATACGTTACCAAACAAGCAACTTTAAGTCCCGCGCATCGTTAGGGAAACACGCCACCGCCGCCGGTGGTGTTTTGTAGAGAGAAAGTTTCAGTGAAATGTTCTTCCAACTCTCGCCTATTTGACATAGGTAAATCGTGTAGAGATGTAAGCAAGCCCGAGACGTGCTATAGAAAAGGGATTATCCTGAGCTTAGTTCGTGCTACGTTCACATTTGCTGGAAACAGGCAAGAAACAGCTGCGAGGATTAGTGAAAATTAAGCTTTCATATTATAATCGTACAGTTAGTAGTGGACTGACCAAATACTAAACTGGAAGTATTATTATAAGGGGCAGTGTGAATAAAAATTGAGCAAAAGCTTATAAGTACAGGGTGTTTCAGAAATAAGTACCTAGCTATACCTATGGGTGTTTGCAAGCTTGGGGTAGAAAATTGAACCGCAGGCGCAGCTAGGAAAATGATTAAAAAATATCAAAGAGAAATGGAAAAAAAATAGTCTGGACGTTAGTGGGAAATATCTTGCACTTTTGTACCAATCATTGTCACTTTGCATGGCTGTTGCTGAGACTACCCTCGACCAATCTGGATGTGGAGCCATCTACGCAAATCGTGCACTCATTTTATATACAGAGTGCAGTAGAAAAAAAATTGTTGAAAATTCGGAAATCGTGAACCATAATCGGTGGAAGTATGTAAATCAGGACATTGATGACTGATTCCATGCTCATGAAGATACCGTAAACAGTTTTAAAATATCTTGAGGTGCTTCCGAAATACGCTGGAGGAAGTGGAATTCCTTTTTTTTTTTTCAATAAATTAGTAGTTTTTAGAGATATCGAGCTGCAACTTCATATTTCGACAAACAATTATGTTTTTATTGAAACGCAATTTGGAGCCATCCACAAAGCCTGCTAGATTCCAAACTAAGACCTTCAACTTTTTTTCCATCTTCAAATTGCATTTCGTGGAATGGGGTGTTATATTGAAAGAAATGTAGTGATTTTTATTGAGTATTCTGATTGTTTCTGATCTAATTAACCATTGCATGTAATACGCACGTTAATTTCTCCTCTAAGTTTGTAGAAAAAAAAATTTCTTATAAATTCATGACGTCACTCGGTGAACCACGCGCGCAAACCTATCGTTACCCACTTTGCCGACATTTTAGCGTCTTCAAATCTGAATCACGTTTTGTCAATTTTGACGTGCAATTCAAAACTTCAAATCACATGACATTTGTTGTCTGAATTAGAAACGACTGCACTAGCGAGAACAATTTTGAAAAAACGTCCTTCGAGTGGCTTTGAGGAAAGCAACCATGACGGCCACTAAACTAGGTTAGCGCCGCAGATCAGTGAGAGAGCTTCTGGTAGCATTCCTGAATTTTTCTGTGGGCATCCCAGCGGGGTTTGTGTCTTGATAAATCGGTTTTCTTGGATCAAATCACGTTGATATTGGCCTAAAGAAACTTTATCCGGTGTAAATAAATAATAGGTAGGTAGTTATATCTTTCAATACATTACTCACTTATTTTCTGAACAGCGAAGTCGGCCAGGCCGCTGCAAAACGGCCCTTATAGCCCAGGCATCTTAGGTTTTAACCCGCAACAAACTCCCACAAAGCTGAAATTTGGTATACGGGCCTTGTAAGACCTAAGGAATAACATATCAAAATACTCGGTGGCACACCCTTGTGCGTCATTGATTGTGGGGGAGGGGGCTAAATACTTCCATTTTAAATGCGTAAATGACACCCTGTAGCTGATATAAATGAAAAAAATCATATTTAGATGCCTCAAGGCTTCACAATATTTGCTTGACGTTTGAATTGTTGATAAGTAGTTCGGGTTGCCTGGAAAAAAAAAGAAAATACCAAAATTTATTATGTTTTTCTCTCAAAAACCTCGAATTGACATCGGCAAGTGTGGTATCGTTTCCAACTAAATCTTGGCCTCTGATATCAAATATGGTGTTTAAAATTGAATTGAAACACGATTGAACAAGTTTTACTGAAAAAACGACGATTTTTGCCATCTGAAATTGTCGTTTTGTAATTTCGGTTTTCGTATAGTTAGAATCATCTCAATTGAGTACTTCTAACAGAATTCATTGTTTTTCACCATTTTATACCTGAAAACGATAAAAACAATGTGCCTGTATTCATTACAAGATCAGAAAATTTATCTGTTGTGAAAGTGACTATATGCGCAATTTTTTCCCGAAAATGCATACAATTTTTGCATTTCTTTTTTTTTACTGATGAATGATGGAGCGGTTCCACTGTTTTTGTGTGTAGTACTAAGTGGAGTTCTTCCTCTATCAGAAAATACCAAAAGCTATTGTATCTATCGGGCAATAGAAACATGAAATCATCTTTTCTGTAGCCGTTATTCCATTTTCAGAAAAAAAGAGTAGGTGTAAAACTTGTTGAATAAAAAATTTGTGCTCTGACTTTGTAATATGAATAGGCGTAAGCAATTGATGCTGTTTTTGTCCAAGATGAACATAAAAAATATAGGATTTGTCGGTAATTTTCATTTTTGACAGCTTCAGACAATGATGCTCCTTAATAAAGAAACCACAATTTTTTTTAGAGAATTCATTATTTCTGGGATGAGCACTGTGAATATCAATTGTTCACTCATCAGTCTCAATACTTGAGTCTGTTTCGAAGGTAGGAGGAGGAACCTATTAACAATGCTCAGCTTTATTGGCCATCACAAAATATTCTTACATGTTTCTCATTTAAAGATCCAGGAGAGAAACTCCACCTTGCGCGTACTATTCACGCCACTATCAAGCAGAAATGTTTCATGGCTACCGGAGTCCACTTCATAGGCAACAACATACCGTGTTTCCTTTGAGACCCACCTTATATTGTTAAAATGATTGGTTCGTCCACAGGAACAGTTTTAGAGAAAAGTATCTGGGTGAATTTTTTGACTTGATATTCAAAGCCCCAAGATCGTAGGAGGCACAGAGGTGTAAGTCCAAATACTTTGATATGTTCTTTCTTAGGGATCGTACCAGTTATATATCAATATTCAACTTTGTGCGACATTGCTTGAGGCTTCAAATTCTCACATGGTTTTTCCTGAAATATCCGGGCGACAAATTAACACTCAACCGCCTTTCCCGCAGAACTCACCAATGGGAAGAGTTACAAAGGCTCCCTCACACACTTAAGCACTAACGACAAATCTCTCTCGTTCATTTGAAACATATCTTATATCGATCGGATACTCTGTTCACTTGCAGGAACAGATTAGAGATAGGTATCTCTCTAATTCTTAGAACTTGACCTTTGAGGATGAAAATCAAAGGACGCACGAGGGTGTAAGTCCGAGTATTTTGATATGTTGTTCCGTAGGTCCAATAGAGCATATATACCAAAATTCAGCTTTGCGGGAATTTGTTACGGGTTACCACGATTTTTCGACTAAAATGCCTGGGCTATTAGCGGTAAACTCTCGGGTGAAATGAATTTGTTTTTGATTTATGCAAACACTTCAGTCTTTCCAACTCCATCTCCTGCTCCAGGGGTACACGATAGAGAGGTATTGGGAATATTCGAATGCTTTTCAAGTAATTCTAACAGGATTGTTATCAGAAAATTGTACTCACATTCCAACACCAAACACTCCAAAATTGACACAGAAGTTCTCTTATTTTCGCAAATTTTATTTTTATTATCACCATCTGTGACGGGCTAACTCTAGCCCCAGCGTGGCTGGTGTTGCTGAATGCTGCTGATGCTTGCTTGCGGTAACACTTATTCACTTTTTTCTTGGGATCAGCTGTTTGTCAGGTTGAGAGGCTGACACGCTGGGATGTTCGGAGTTCACCGCGTTCCCGATTCCGTACGATATCTAGCGAGAAATTGTACCGCGTCATTTGGCGCTATCTGTTACGCATTCTGGTACCAGTAAGCGCGTGACGCCACGCAAAATTTTCTTTATTTTTTTGCGGGGCCTAAATGAACGCAAAAAAATCAAATAAAAAACAAGTGAGCTCTACGAAGGCTCTAGTATTTGAATTCATTTTTTTTTTCAGAACACCCCATTGTTGAAAAAAAAAACAAGTTACGACTTAATTGGACACACACGATCGTTTAATTATGAAAAACCAGGTCCTGAATCGCGGCAATGACCTTTCCGCCCAAGAAACGTTATGAGGCTCGTTTTTTCAAGATGGCCCTTGACTTACGTGACAATCATGACCAAATCAAACTTTGGATCGATGAGTTGTTTGCGTTATTATACTCAACCGCATTATTTTTTGAAGCCAGTCATCAAATTTCATCTTCATCAGCCAAGCGATGTTCTTTTAGCAAACAGTCAAACAAAAAATTTGGTTCGATTTTTTGTGAAAAACGCAAGAATGGCATGGTCACGTCGTCCCCTCAAACCCGATTGAAGAAAATCTGTACCTAAAAGCAATTGATGCTGGAAGGGTTTGGAGGAATGTACACCGGTAGTTGAAAGCTAAGCCGAAACGGATTGTGCCATTCTAGTTCTGCTGAAGGGACGTCCAAAATGTTGCTACAGCTTATATTTGAAACGGTTTTTGTTGACAATCGGCTCGATACCAAGTTGGGGCTGAGACCGCCGTAAGTGCGGTTACTATAGCAACGGCCAATCAGATCGCTCTATTTGGCAAGTTACGCCGTCCTAACTATCGCGCCTGCAACTTGGTATCGAGCCCTATGTTATGCATTTTCAGTTTTCACAAGTCAGTTTCCCTCGGTTTCCAAAAATATTGCGGAAAAACCCAGCAATACCGTCATACCATAACAGATAATCACATCACAGTAATCAGATATTCAAGTATCAACGTATACATACAAATCAAACAGTTGAAAATTCATTTTTCTGAGAGGAACTCTTCAACTTTATAATATGGATTCTGAAGTAAGTGGTTTTTTTTACCCACGACTTGAAGTTGTGTCTATCTAGAGCTCTGACCGACACAAGAAGTGTTATAAAGTCTAATTTCATAGTAATTATTTCCATCTCTATTTTTTTCAACTATGTTCTTACTGTTTCTCGTACTATAACGATGCACCTGTTCATATGACTTACTTATATCGAGAAGATGATCTTTCACGTACAAAGCACTCCAAGATATAGTTATAGACAGAAGGTAAAGTTAAAACTGGGGTCCTGCAAGACCCCTGCAATCTTCTTTTTTTTTAAATAAAATTTCAATGGTTGCATTTTAATCCATTTTCCTTCATGTAAATTCAGTTTGCACATTTACACGTCTACTGTCGCAATTGTCAGTTTTAGATGTTCTTATTATTGTTTCTATTAGGATTCAAAGTGGTCAAAAGCGAAAATCTACAATTTTGACCTTCCAAGTTTTTAAATTTAAATAAGTTGAATTAGTATTTTCTGTTTATTGTATCTTAAAACTTCACAGCCCATTAGCTTTTCTCACTTCCATTGTGATATTTTCAAAAATATTCAATATTTCATGCAACTATGTTTTTCCGGTTTGAGGGTTAAATTTTTACAGAGTTTGACAAATTCCACAATTTTTGGCAATTTTGTTTTTTGGAAGTTGACAAAATGATCGAACTATAGGTCAATTACACTAACTGGCCTTCATCGATATTCCCGACAGTTCACTCAAAAATGCTTTGTTGTGCTATTCTTTTGGGACTTTGGAAATGGGGTCCTGCGGAAGACCCCTGTGTGTGTGTGTTCCTAAGGACGAAAACAATAGTGTGTGTTGCGAAGGTTAAAAATCTGCCTACAGTCTTCACGGTAGCTCAAATTACCAATAATGCGCACTGCTTGTCTCTGTGGAGAAACAAGTAGCAAAGTCCTCACGGGGGTGAGTCTCATGAGCGCATTTTTGGAGTGCAGATGAGTACACTGTTCACTGTTACCTAAAAACAGATTGTCTCAAAACTACCACAAGAAATCATCAATCTATATGGAATACCAGTGGTCAATAATAAATTAAAACAACAGAATGACATCAACTAAAACTAGAAAATAGATTGAATGAGTGAGAATTATAGGACAAACGGACAGACGGACGGACATCAAAGCGCAGCTAATAGCGTATTTCCTACAAAAATGCGCTAAAAACAGGATGAAAGGTGCGCAGAATTACCCCAGATCAAAATACCATAGGTGATCACTGAGTGAATCATTCCATAATAGGCATTTTTCAGCGTTTGCTCGGACACTCTTCTCGCCAAACTTCCCAACAAAAAGATGGTTTTAGAAACCCTCCGGCACAGAGACTGAAGCCTGCTGCTTCTAACCAAGTTTAGGATCCAGGATATCCTCAAGAATCTCACACAATCGGCTGCGCCCGGAACATCCCTTATCCTCCGCCGCAAACCAAAAATCATTGACTCTGTCTTCGCGCCAATAATACATAATCTGTTGCCCAAACACCACTTCTCCCTCGCAGCATTCAAGGTGGGGATCGCAGAAACTATGTAGTTCAGGCAGATCCCGACCCTGACGCACGATAGTTGTATCATCCGCATAAAGAATGAATTTCGAATTGGGGTCAATGCTCGCTTGCGGAAAGTCATTTGCAAAAAAAAAGGAACAGGAGGGGTCCCAACATTGAACCTTGCGGCACTCCGTGCTGCAAGATTGTGGTGTCAGAGATAACGCCGCGGTAACTGATGTATTGATGTCTTTTTGTCAGATACTATCTGACCAACTGTACGCTTCGAGGGTGGAAGTTGTAGAACTCTAATTTTTTCAGCAAGATGTCATGGGACACGCAGTCAAGTCATAAAACTCCTCCAAGGTGAAAGCATTACCCTCAAACCCGACGTTTATCAACTCAACCAGCGACGCAATGGGAGTTTTGTGGACCTTCCCGACCGAAAGCCAAACTGACAATGGCTGAAGAGATCATTCTGTTCAAAATAATTTGTTATTTGCGAATTCAAAACGGTTTCAAAAACTTTTACAAAAACAGGGATTATTGAAATTGGTCTGTGATTAGTTGAGTCATTAATATCAAGTTTTTTTTTTATAGGAATAAGCTTTGCCAGCTTCAGCACGGCCGGAAAGGTGTCCGAATCCAAACACAAATTCAGAAAGTTGGTGAGAGTTACAAGAATTTACCTAATCGATTTCAGTATATTTTTATTTATTCCGTGAGTATCTCTTCCTTTGGTGCTCTTAATAAGTTTGCTAATGACGTCGTTTACTTGAATGTAAGTCACATTTGTGAAAGAAAAGATGGAGTCATAGCTACATGTACTGTGGTTTTTGTTCAAATAATAAGTGAATTTTCCCTTCGAGGGAGGCAAATTCCCCAGTAAGTCAGCCCAGGAATATTAGACAAAAATAGCACCAAACCCGGAACAAAATCGGAACCGATTTTTTTTTGCTTTATATCATTCTGTAACATGTCTTGAACATACCGTAGAAAATCCCGCACTGTAACCCATCTGCGTTACAAGATATTGGCGAAAGAGGGCGCACCACACCGTTTTTATGGGTTTTTTCAATTATAACCCAGAAAATGCAAAAATCATACAGATTTTTTCAATCAGTGCTACACTGTAACGTGTCGTGGACATATTCTGAAAATTTCATCGAACCACCTCTTGCGGTCTTGGAGATATAGGCCAATTTTTGTTGATATACTCACTTTTTCCTGGTTTTCTCAATAGTATCCCAATAAATGCAAAAATTATGAGGATTTCTTCAACCAATAGCACTGGCACCTCCACTGTCACTACACGAGGCATGTTATTTCATATATCATAAAAGTCATAGTCATAGTCATAAAAAATGGTGGCCAAGAAGAAGCAAAATAGTAATTTTTAAACATGTGTGACATCTTCACACTCGTAACTAACCACAAAACCCTTGATCTGCATGATGTATTCCCACATTTTGGAATAATTTAGCCCATTTGTTTTGACTGTCATAATCTCCTCTCCTCAGTCATTAATATGTACCATCGCACCTCGAAAAATGAACCATAAATTGGTAGAAACTGAATTTGTTGTAAGAAGGAAATATTTCAAAGGTAAAAATATGTGGGAGATTTGGGCTCTTGTGTTTTTGCTCTTTTCAATCAAGTCGGGATGTATAAGAAAATAAGACCTGTAAACGACATAAAGCGACAGACCGATTCGCAAGATTGGGAAATGGATTATATTATACTTAATTCATTATATGGTGCAATTTCCTCTAGGTGAAAATGACAAAAATGCTAAGCGAGCTCGTATACTTCGGTGTCAAGTAGGTATCTGATTACGAGGCCGAAAGCGACTGTTACATATTATGTGGAGAAGAAGCCGATCCCGATAAGGTGCTCAAACAAGCGAAGAAGTCCAGAAGGCAAAAATATCATTCAGTAAAGATAAAGAACTGGTCAATGTCAACCTCGTCAAACAAGTTGCACTGAAAAGGATAGATGAGTTAGCAGCAGAGTCCTAGTCCGCCTAGGGGATAACTCGGCTTCGCCTGCTACTGATAGACGATGGACGCTATCACAAAGAATGCCTTGACTTTGTTTACCATCAACCATAATTGTTCGCGACAAAGGCAAATCAGCTGATCTGGTGAAGCAGAAAGCTTTCTTCAGGTTAGTAATTTCATGGAAGAGAGGGAGGAATGAAATGAGTAAATCAGGTTTATCGATACTACACTACTGCGACAAAAATACTGTTACGAGCGGCGATTCTGGATAACACGCGATTTTTCTAGACTCTTCCCGTTAGATCGCAGTGTACAAGTGCGAAGCGTTCTGGTGTGTTCCAGAGCGCGCGTGTAGGCTTTTTCCCGTACAACCGAATGGAGACTTCAGCAGTGGGTCAAGTTACATATGTCCATTTTGGCGGCGGTGCCACATACCAGAACGTTAATGTGCGTATCAAGGCCGGTCATAGAACGTTTTGTAAAACAGCTGATATCAAGGTGTTCGCTTCTGGCAAATTTGGGGCTCAGTAACCAAGGAAGTGCCTCGTCTAGAGTCAAGTATAATTCTGATTGAGATACCATGTTGGAGGCTAAACGTATTCCTTTTCTGCAGTATGAAAAACCACCATTCGACGGCTTGTGTGCAATTACAATTCGGAACGTTCAGGCAACTCTGGATCTAACAGATGTATTTACTAGGAGCTTTCGTCCATTTTGTGTAGATGTGCTGTAAATGAGCAGCTTCTGGTTGAGTAACCCAGCTTCAATGACCATATGGTAAAGTAATATGGAACGCAAAAAATGAAATTTTGTATAATTTTCGAGTGTAGAAAGTGTAAAAATTTAATAATTGTACATGTTATATTCTCCTTCCTCTGAATACAACTGTGGCACATATTTATGGCAATATGTTCATTGAGTCTGTACTTGAGCTGACAGTTCTGCTAGATAGAAGAATCCTCATAATTTATGCATTTTTTTGATAATGTCAGATAATATGGTGAAAACCAAGAAAAAGTAAGTATGTCGACAAAAAGTAACCTATATCTCCGAGACCACGGCTTATTTGTGATATTTGAGAAGTACTCATTGAAATCACTAGCCGACAAACTACAGATTGTCCGTTTGTTGCTTTTGTAAAAATAGATTTCCATAATTTATGACAAAGATATATGATAGCTATAGGTACTTATTTCTGAAACACCCCGTATGTGCCATATGCCGACAATAATTGCACTTCATCTATCGGTGTATTAGATACCGACGATAAACCCACAGCGCCAGCGTCTCAATGCGCAGTCTTTCGAAGCAATTGACCCTTGATAGTCAGTGAGTGACAGGGTGTTTCCGAATCCAATTTTGTTCCGAAATTGTGACATTGTGCCAACCGAAGTAGGTGCGGGACGTCCACAAAAGAGGCGCGTTAGGCGCCTTCTTTGTCTCCGTGACGGCACATGATGGTTGCTTGTGTGGTGGATTCAAGAAGAGGGTGACGATCAAGACGTCGTCGTCGTCCTCCGTTGTTGAAGAAGACTGGGTCTGGATGGTATGTGTGGGTGTACGAGTATAGTGTGTGTGGTGTTTAGTCATTTGTTGTGACGGCGGACACAATGAGATAATGAAGCCACGAGACACAAGCAGGGCCCCCTATTAATCTATCCATCGTGGTGATGCAAGAGAAGGAGGCAGGACGCAGCAGCAGGAGCACCACCGAGCGTTCCTCATGGAACAATGGAATTATGTGAACTGACGTAACGCAGGAATATAAAGGACGAGTAATTTGGCGAAGCTCGTTATCATTGAATCTCTTTGAACCGGAGCAGATCCTTTGTATCCATGCGTCTCCGCCGTCATGTATGACTGGAACTGGAGATGCGATGATGAACAGCCCCCCCGAAAGCAATCCGATAAGGGCCTAATCGTTTGTTTTCCCATCGCCGGGGCGAGAATAATTCATAATTAGCACCGTCCCATCATACCGAGGAGCGGCTGTTGAATTAAAAGTGGCGCCATTGAGCCCAATTCCCACGTTCATTTACCATTCATTCTTGAGCACTCCTCCGCTTCATTTGTTTGTCTCATGCCTTATTCACGATATCTATAACTAGGTGTTGATAAATTATGGAGGGGCCAAATGGAAGTTCGCATCCATTTGCCGCCGCGCCGCCACCGATGACGCCACCTCTGATGCTCATAATTCTAATTGCTTCTTTTACAGAACCGAACCGAAGGATTGCTTCAGAGAGGAGGCTGCAGGCGCACCCCGCACTCTCCTGCTGCTTCTGCTGTTCCTCCGCCTGCTTTCAGCCCTTTCATAATTTAAGTGAATCTGAAAGGCCTTTTACTTCCACAAAAGATCAGAACAGATCAAAAATACATCGAGAACTCCTTTCGCTTTTATTCTAATTAAATATTTAGAGTTCCTTTCCGGTTCCACATGGTGCACAAACACACACACGCACACAACACACAAAACCCCAGAAACAAGCATGCAGAGTTTGCTGGGGCGCTCTCTCATCCCCCTGATTGCAAAAGAGAGCCAATCTAAACTGCTCCGGTATGGTGTTATTTGATAAATCAGCATCAGAGGCGGTTCTATTTCGATCCGATGGCGATGGTGGTGGTGGCGGCGGCGAACAAAGAACGTTACTTAAACTTTCATTAAACTCAAAATCAATGTAAATTACATTCAGTGGTCAGCGAGCTTTTAGTGCGGTAAGATAATCGAGTACCGCCGCTATTGATTCCCGCCATTTTGCCGGGAGATAAAAAGGGTCAACTGGGGTTGAAGTGGATGGTGTGGTGCTCTTTATTGCCCTCCCGCGGCATACGTCACGATACGCAGAAAATGTCGCAGGAAAGATCCCGTATCACCGTCAGTTCCCAGGGGGAACCCAAAATTCGTCTTAATAGGCATCGCGGATAGAATGAAGGTAGGGTGGCCTGGATAGCATCGCTTTCTGGGAAAAAAAGATCGAAATTTCACTCCAAATCGACAAATGACACGCTACTCTAGACAATCATGCAAAATAGTCATGCATAAAAATGTGATGTGGAGGTATAATTAGTCATGATTTGAATAAGAATGATGTTGATTTTCCGTTGTTTTAGGCAGATGTCAGGTTTTCCCTTGGCGAGTTTAGTAATTTCATGCATGTTCGTCTATAGTATTTTGGTCAGATGAAGTTTTCCAAGAGGCGTAAGCAACTGACTGTCTAAGAGTAACATAAATTCGAGAAGATGTCTGTTTTTCGCGTGTTTTGAAATTTCTGCCTCGACTTGTAGGGTTCTATTGTGAACAAAACGCATGTCAGTGGGTGGTGTCTGGTCAGTGAAGAGTTGCCGGGAGAAATCGATACCTACACCGTTATTTTGTTTATCAAAATGCATTTCTACTTGTGTTCAAGGTAACTACTAAAAATACTGGAAACATGATAAAGCTTTGAGAATGAAAGCGACGATATGTCTTATGGAAACCAGAACCGTGAAGAAGGTGCTGTCGTGAAAGACACCGTGTAGTGGGAGGAAAAGCAGACCGTGTATTTGTATTATTTAGGAGCCTTTCTAAATATTTGTAGGAGAAATTGAGATGAAATAAAAATATGTGCAAAATTCCAAATTTGACAGTTACGTTCCAATTATTCATCTGAACCAAGTCTAGGTTTGAAAACTCAATGGATTCGGTTGAAAAAAGCAAGAGTTCAATACGGCGGCTTCAAACTACGAAAATGTTAAATTTGACAAATGCGAAATGCGTTTTGATTATCCATCTTGTCTAAGTATTTGTTCAAAATCTTAATATAATCTGTTGAAAAACACAAAGTTTAATATGGCGCCCTCTTGAAACGTCAAGAATCAAAATTTGACAGATGTGTTTCCATTGTCAGCCTCAAGTGGGTGTAGGTGTGAAATCTCAATCAGATCGGTTGAAAAATGCAAAAGTTCAATATGGCGTCCTCTTGGAACGTCAAAAATCTAAATTTGGCAGATGTATTCAGACTGTCCATTTCATGTTGGCATAAATTCAAATTACCAATCGGATCTTGCGGTAATGATGATAAAAATGTCATGTAAGTCGCGAAAATGGGCACCGCTATAACATCAAGCAATTGTAATGTCAAGACCAATTTATTTACAAACGAAAAGTAACCTCAAAGTGGAAGACATCCACTGAGAAATCAACAATCACAAATGACAAATGCATTTCGATTGTCAACCTCAAGTGGGTAGGTATAGGTTGAAAGTCTCAATCAGATCAGTTGAAAGATGCAAAAATTCAATACGGCGGCGTCTTGAAACATCAAGAATTAAAATTTGACACTTTGACAGATGCACTTCGTTTGTCAACCTCAAGTGGTCGAAAGTTCAAATCCCAATCAGATTGGTCGAGAGACTGTTAAAAAATACAAAAGTTCAATATGGCAGCCTTGGAAATGTCAAAATAGCAAATTTGACAAATATATCTCAATTGTCGACTTCAAGTAGGTAAAGGCTTGAAATATCAATCGGTCAAGTTGAAAGATGCAAAAGTTCACTATGGCGGCCTCTTGAATTGTCAAAAATCAAAATTTGACAGATGCATTTCCATTGTCAAACTCAAGTGGGTATAGGTTTAAAATCCCAATCAGATCGGTTGAAAAATGCAAAAGTTCAAAGTGGCGGCCCCTGAAACGTCAAAAATCTAAATTCAACAGCTGCATATTGATCGCCAACCTCAAGTGGGTGTAGATTTAAAAATCCCAATCAGATCGGTTCAAAAATACAAAAGTTCAATATGGCGGCCTCTGAAACGTCAAAAATCTAAATTTGGCAGATGCATTTAGACTGTCCATTTCTTGTTGGCATAGGTTCAAAATACCGATTGGATCTTGCGGTAATGATGATAGAAATGTCATGTAACTACGAGAAGAGACTGTCAATAGTGTCAATAATGTCACTTTGGCGAGTCGCGAAAATGGGCACCGTTATAACATCAAGTAATTGTGATGTCAAGACCAATTTATTTACAAACAAAAAAGTAGCCTCAAAGTGAAAGACATCCACTGAGAAATCAACAATTACAAATGACAAATGCATTTCGATTGTGCATCATGACCGAGTATTTATTCAAAATCTCAATATAATCTGTTGGAAAATACAAAAGTTCAATATTCGGAACAACGTGGCGCGATTTCCGCATTTGTTATTAGATTTACTCGCGAAAATGTCCATAACTGTCAACATCAATGCAAATTGCAACGTTACCAAGAACCAAGAGCACCCGCGAAAAATTTGCTAGAAAGCGCTCGCGAAAATCGCATAATATGAGTGCTGTGACATTAGTAGTGACAATTGATATTTGCCAATTTCACAAGTGCAGCGCCAGCAATGAAACCGATATTGTGAGTCAAATTTCGTAAAATTGGACAATAAAAGGTCCGAAATAAGCATGCCAATCAAAACATGAACCCTTTCTCGAAGTGCAGCCACAAGGTCCTCTGGAATCAACGCAGATTTTCTTCAAAACAAGTCGCGGCAAGATAGATGCCGCAGCTCGCCACGGAAAGTGTTCTGGACAACGAGAGAAGCCCCTTCCTCGAAATGTGGAGCCTTTAAAAAAATCGGCCCTCAGTGTGAAAACTGTGAGTACCCTCTCCAATCGCCCGACTCGCCTGTATCGGTGAAATTACCCCGTCAACACCAGAGCCGGCCTGGAGAATGTGATCAAAACGCTATTCGAATTTGGAGGTGGCTCGTGTTTTGTGTCTGATGGACGCTCAAAAGTCTCCTCGAGACCACAATTCAATTTCGCACGCTGACACGGTACATTTTCCCCAAAAACACTGTTCAAATGCCCCTAGGTGTCAAGTTCTCTAAAACCCAGAGCGTCAATTGACGTTCTTGTCACTTTGGCCGTGCCGTGGACGAATTTGATCAATTATACGGCGAAATTTCAAGAAAAACCCCACCACGTGGCCCGCACCGGACGTCACTAGGTCCCCGAAACCCCCCGGTCGGCATTTCACACCAAATTTCTCGAAATTCTCCCCAAAAAGCCAAATATTCGCCGCAAAAACGTAACAAGATGTTTGAAATGGACTACTCGAAGCGGCGGTTCCCTGGAAAAAATTGGAATAAATTATAAATTTTCAAAAAATCCCTTCAAATTTGGCAGAAATTTTGAAAATTTCCCATCGTCAACTTGCACTGCGGTTCGTTGGCGAAAAAAAAAAACTCCGCCAAAATCCGACGTCTGGTTTTCACAAAATTTCGACCAGCCGTCGTTTGGTTCTCTCACCGATTACATTGGTTGGATGGTTGGAGGATTGTTCAAAAACTGTGACCAGGGACACAACGACACAAGAGCAATGTGTCGTGTCGATAATATTGCGCAATTAACGTTTTACGACTATATCATGCGCAGTCTCTACAGAACGTAAGTTACGCAAGGTGCTTGCTGGCCAATAGGAAAAACTTCTTTTGCACTTCACTGATGCCTGATGGGATAGGTCAGCGTCTTGCGTTGCTTGCGTTTTGCGACCATTGAAGATGTGCATTAGACAGTCTCAATGCGCTGAAATGAGCTAAAATAAAATAAATATAAAAGCTCATCCTAATGCACGTCTACAATGGTCGCAGACCAAGAGTGATTTGTCACTCTACTTGACAGGTGTATGTGGTGTATATACTTCAGACATGCACCGAAACTTCCGTTCCGTTCGCAACCGGAAAATAAAATGCGTTAATAATTGCGAATCTCCAGTAAAAAAAGGACGGTCCATGTTTCTTATCGGAATTTTATCAGTCAGGCTTTGGGGTGTTTGAAAAATGAAACTTTCCGGCGAAAAGTTCGGGTGGCACCATAAAATATGGCCATTAAAATTCCGCATAGGTCAGTGCGGGTCCTGTATCCATAAACCTGTATAAATATGTAGTTTACGTCGGGGCATACCTACCCACCTCTAACAAATTTAGTGTGGCGTATCATCGTGCGAAATTCTCGCATACAGTTGTTGTCCGGTTTATTGGGTTTGGCGAGCATGGAGAGGAGCTGTAGGTCACGGCCCGAGGGACAACCAACTAGATCCTAGGTCCGGATTATTGGAAACACAATACGTGTAAGTCACAAATAATTGGGATTGATTAGACGTCCCAGGCATTCGATACTAATGTGCCAAGATTAAGCCCCTGTGTTCTGACAAGCGGAGGTGTAACGTGATATTTAATTATTGTCCGCAATGTACCCAACTATGGATCTGCTTCCTCTGCACCATGCAATCAATCATCACAAGAAATTCTCTTTAATCTTTATGTGTGTCCTGTCCAAGACGAAACATTATAAGGGTCAACGGAAACTGGAAACTGATTGAAACGACCTTAACAAAAAAGTTATGTTTTTACAAAGAGAAATAGGGACTAAAGAAAGTCGACGGTCTGAAATTATATATCGAAAAAGTCGGAACTAACGATCCTCCAAGTCACTCTCACATACATCATATAACATTTGACACCCTCGTTTCTTTTGGAGTTCAACGCAACGTGAAGGTATTGAACAGTGTAAGTTTACGCTTTTGCCGAGTTTACTATTTGAGAAGGTCTCTGGTAGGCATATTTTTCCTTCTTCAACTTCCTACCTAGGTCCAGTTCCTCACTTCGAGTTGAAGCTCCGTTTATAATGGATGGTGACTTACGCCGCAAGCCGTATGCCGTAAGATGTAAAATGAAACTGATAGTACGGACCACGGTCTACAATATAAGGGAAGGAAGTGCCTTCGTAGTCGGCCCCGGCTTCATGTATTGTAACCGGAGCCGGCTATTTGCATGGTAACCGGTGCCGGCCATCTCTTTTGTATAGCCGGCACCAAGCGGGTGACATTTAATAATGCACAGCACACTGCCGGCTTTTCGTTTCATAGCCGGCGATGCCGCCTATTTCTTGGCTAGCCGGCAGTGGCAAGCCTTTTTTGTGGATCTATTGCTGCCGTGTCTTGTCGGTTTTAGAAAATATTCCAATATTCATGGTGATCAAGCAAACAAACCGCTGTATTTGGTAACTTACGCCGTTCTAACATTGCGCCTTCAGTTTGGAATTAAGCCGGCGTAAGGAATCAGCATCGTCGAATGGAAAAGTCGTGGTTTGTGATTTTTTTCAGGAGATACAACAATTTTATGGTGCGATTCTCTGAAAAATTACATTCCATAAAGGCTCTGTTACGTTGTTATTATCTAGGCAACAGCCAATGGCCGACACGAATTTTCACATAACAGAGCGTTCATGGAATGTTATTTTTTACAGAATAGCACTATTAATTGTAAATAAAATTCTTTTTTTGGGTTTTTGGGCAGGATGGTAAAAAACAGTGAAATTGTATATTTTACGCAACGTTCCATAAAATATACAATTTCACTGTTTTTTACCATCCTGCCCAAAGACCGAAAAGAATTTTATACACAAAGAAATCCAAGGACAAAGAATATACAACATTAACAATTTTAATTTGACATAACTTTTTGGCTATTCCACTTGATTTCGCTCTTTTAAATACAAAGTAGACGCAGGATGTACTAAACCCTCGGCTAAACCTAAGGTTGAAGAACTCGGGTCTCGGGAGATACTTATGACTTGGTGCCGAGAACGTCCCGCAACTACCATCAACAACCCTCGAAACAATCGATATCCAACACAATCGACATAGCTGAAGCAGCAAAGTGCTCAAATTGGGGCAGCCCCGAGGGCTGTCCCAGTGAAACCGAGAAGTATCTATTGTAAACCAAATAAATTGAGAATGTTGGAAAAAATTGAAATCACACCACCATAAGATGTCATTTTAAACACAAAATGAAAAGTTGTTTTTCCAGGTTAAATAGTATCTAACGACTCGATACCAAGTTGGGGCTGAGACCGCCGTAAGTGCGGTTACCACAGCAACGACAGATACCAACCAATCAGACCCAAACTTTGCGCCTGCAACTTGGTATCGAGCCCTAACTTTCTATAAATTCTATACCTTTACAAAATGTTCCAGTTGGAACTGATGGCCTTATTGCAATAATTGGAGTACAGATACATGCATCAGCCAATATAAATGTAGAATATTGTAGCAATTGTTACATTGTAGTGGGAAGCAGTCACCTTTCCACAGATTCAAGCCCGTCCGGAACTCAGGAGCCATCTCCATCTGATGATCTGATGCTATGCAGATTTCTGTCGCTTGGTGTCGGCTTCGATACGAAAATCCGACATGGCGCACTGTCACTCACTGGGTGCCGGCTACAATACGTGAAGCCGGGGCCGGCTACGGGGAGGCACTTCCTATCTTCCTAATATAAAATATACACACACTTGAAGGTTTGCGGGGGTGATAGTATTAGTAACTGATAGTATAGTAGTAACACTAGTAGGTAGTAGGTAGTATATAAATAATAAACAAATAAATAAATAAATGTTTTCCTTCTTCTGAACCTTATCGCGGTTGTAGGAGTTTCTTTGCCTGAACATCTCACATTACAGAAAAATCAATTTTTCACAAACACAACACCCAGACCTATGCTGTGGGAAATCAAACCCAAAAGTCTTGCGTCAAAAGCTGATACACTACCGCCTTTGCACGGACCCGTCGGTAGTAGAAATTATTGGAAGGTACTAGTCCCTAATCTAGGATGTAGAACTTGAATTTTGGGCAAGTTTGACGGAACGGCAATAGGGTGATTGCATGCAGAGGGAGTTTATGGCTAAATGTCAATAGTATCATTGTCACCTGTCAAGCTTCGTTCATGTCGGAGCAACGTCAACCGGACTAATCTCACTAGATACTGTAATTTTTACGTGTTTTGATCACTTATTGTTTTGTTCGGCGTTTACGAGATCGAGATTGTGATTTCTGCATGATCATTCTAACAATGCCTTACCCTTACACCATTACACCTGTTATGTGCCCCAATGCAATTTCGTAACAAACGTCAAAACATAACTCGATCCTTGCGCTGTCTGCTGGTGATCAGGTGAAAGAATTTCATGCAATCACCCTATAACGGCATGAGTTAACATCCAATTGTGAACCAAAACATTGATTTTCAATTGTTGAAGTTTTACGGTAACTGGATAAGTTAAAAACTAACATCTATTATAAACAAAGCTTTATTTCAATTCCGGTTTGGTTACTATGTATAAGAATAAGTATTGTTGCAACAATAAATTTATGACAACCAAACCAAGTTGGAAGATCCCTGGTTTGAAGTTGAACTGGAAGTTAGCACTTACTTAGGCCCTATAGTCTGCCTATTTTGATTAGAAAGTTTTTAATGTGATTGATTTTCAAATTCAAATGATCAAACAAAATTGTAAATGGATGGCATTCCAATAACTTTAGAATATTGTCTTCGCGTCGTCAGTTTAAAAGCAAGTAATCTGTTTAGCACAGCAAGAAGGGCAAGCTTTCAGACTGCTTCGCATTTAATGTATACGAAAGTGGCGTAATTGTAATCAATTTGGAAGTAAAAAAGAGTTTCTAAAAGGATTAAACGGAAAACGGCCGCCGTGCCAAGGGTTTTAAATCAGAATATGTGGAATGTCCTGGAGAAAAGTAAGGCAATCCGACACAATGTGGGTGTTTTTACATGACTATCCACTTTACCCTGTGCCGGTATTATGCAAATAACAAGACATTAATGCAAATATCCTCCGCCGCAACTACAGAATATTTTTAAGAGATGATACACACAGATATCAGTCCTGGGGAAAGTATAAAAACCCCCCTAATCTTCACAGACATGGTAACATTTTGGTGAACTAAAGACAATGAGAAAAGAACAATTTCAGTAAATTATGAAGTAAAGATTTCAATAACTCAGATAAGTATAGGTTGCACTTTATGCAGTCCAATGATTGTTTTTCAACTGATTCAAAATACATCGATAATAATTTTTTATTCATATTTACATAAAGAAAGCTTTCTTCTTCGCGATAAACTCGATGAAAAATTGTCATGTTTGCCGTGAGATTTTTAACCGCGAGTATCTCTCCTGCAATTGTCTTGAAAGCAAGAGTCAGTTGCGCCCGGAAATTGCTAATTTTACAGAAAAACCGATTTTTCTCAAAACGGTACAATCGATCCAACAACTACTAACTATTTGGACAGGGAGCTGGTGCCTAAAAACTCACGTCATAAGGTACATGATTTCAACCCTGTAGGTCTAATGTGCGTTGATAAGGTTGTTGAAAATTTCTTTGTCTTACATGTCAGACCGGGGGCTTTGAGCTGGTATAGGCTTGTCAGTTTTCGAAAAATGTCAAAAACTTACATCATAAGGTACATGAATAAAACCAACGGGCTTTTATCATGTACCTCAAACATCCCCTTAATCAAAAATCGGGTCATAATACAAAAAAAATTTTGGGGGCTCTCGGCCCATAAGACAAGTTTGAATTTTCAAAAAAGGCCAAAATTCACCTCCTCGTGGAGACTTCTCCTTCAACATAATTTCAGGAATGAAAAACGATTCTTACATGATTTTTCACGTAGGTTTCAAATCTGTCCACAAAATTTCTCAATGGTACATCGCTTACAGGGTGCAACATCAGAAGCTTTTTCTTAAATCGTACACCCTGTTTTTCAACATGGAAATCGATTCCGTGTGTTATCGTGATTACAAATATATATATCACACTTAGTGGGTTAGTCAACAAAACGCCTGAGAAAAAATTAATGAATATTGGTCTTTTTTGAAAATTTCAATTTTGCCTTATGGACCCAAAGCCCCCAAAATTTTTGTCTTATGACCAGATTTTCGACTGAGGGGATGTTCTCACACAAAATCCAGTTGGTTTCATTCATGTGCCTCATGACCTAAATTTTTGGCCATTTTTTTGAAAATTGACAAGCTCATATCAGCCTAGAGCCCCCGGTGTGACATGTAAGACAAAGCAATTTTTAACAACCTTATCAACACACATTAGACCTCCAGGGTTAAAATCATGTTCTTTATGACGTAAGTTTTGAGGCACCAGCTCCCTGTCCAATTGATCTTGAGTCTGATTTAGGATTTGTGCTCCATCTTATATCACAACGGCTTTTCACTTTCGGCACCATCCCGCACTAAACAAAATACAGTTTTTCCAACATTGAAAGAATAAGCTGGTTTGTCAACTGTAAAAGCTTAACATTTGTTCTTGGGTGCCCTCGCTCAACGTTACACAAAAGATTGGGACGCTGCAATGACCTCCATTTCGGTACTCTGATTCAACGTTAGTGAGAAAAACGTTAGATAAACGTGGCGCTTTGATTTTGATGGCAGCAAGTAACCTCCATGGCAGCGAGGCTTGTTTAGTGAATTCAGTATTGCAATTTACCTTCGATAATTATCCTGTAATGGGATGTATTCTGGCAATTGTATTGTAGAGGGCGCGACATGGGCTGGGATCGGGAACCACTGTTATGGTGGCTTTACAGAACTTGGTATGTTACCGGCGACAGTGCCCCGCTTCTTATGGCGGCTTTACAGAACTTCGTTTGTCGCCGGCGACAGTCCTCCACTCCACTGTAGTTGAATAATTTGAACGACACGACGGCCGAAACTGGTGTCGTGGGAATTATGGAGGGAGGTATAGGGGAGTACAGGCAGATCGAATCCTATTGGCCAGCAACACTGTCGCCGGCGACAAACGAAGTTCTGTAAAGCCGCTATTAGTTGAAATCTGGCGACACCAACTGTAGTTGAATAATTTGAACGACACGACAACAGAAACCCATGTCATGAGAATGATATGGAGGAAGGTAGGGGAATACAGCCAAATCGAATCCTATTGGCTAGCGACACTGTCGCCGGCGACATAGTACGAAGTTCTGTAAAGCCGCCATTACTTTAGGGACCACGTCAGGTGTCGAGCTCTTGTCATTCTTGTCAGCCTACCCTAACCTAACTAATTGTCAGTGTAATTTCAAAAGTCAAATTATTCACGACATTTGTTTCTATTGACAAAACTTCATACTTACGTAGACGTTAATCTAGATGAAGTTTCTAGAGGTTCTCATCCACCCCAGCGCACTCTTGCGAGAGCAAAATCGTCCATGGCTCCCATTGCGCTTTCTATCGGAAACTTTTGATGAGTGGTACTGATTTGTTGTAACCTGATGAAAAACAGTTTGTTGGGAAATTTGGGGGAATTATCTATCCAGTGCCGCCGAGAGGCTGGTTCAGAAAATGTCATATCATCGGGACCCGGAGCCGCATAGGGGGCCCGTGGACGCCAGTTGATTTTTTTTAGCTCTCCTAACAAAAAAGTAAAAAAAATGTTGAAAACCCCCAAGAAGCTCAATTTTTGTTTGTTTTTGTCATCCTCTTTGCTTTAAAGCCCACTTGCAACGTTCCAGTTTTTTGTACAAAAAACTGTACAAAAAAACTGTACAGTTTTTAATATTGAATTTCATACAAAATCTTGTACAGTTTTCCGTCAAGAAAAATGTCACTTTTCATAATTGAAAGCAGACAGAGTGTCAAAGCTTCAGTTCCAGAGATCCAAAATCCGCAGAAAAAATGCATGAAACAAAACGGCACCGGCTTAGTAGTCTTCAGTGATGGACAGTCTCGCGGAAATGGAAGCATAAGTTAGCAGGAAATTTGGCCAGATTTTTTCCCAAAACAATCCCTGCGCAGGTCTTCCTGCTCGTTATCTTCAGTCTGGTGATAAGGGGGTTTGATTTGAGGTTTGATTTTGTCTGGCTCTTATTTATTTTATACAGGGTGTTTCAGGGATGATAGCAAAAAAATCAACTGTGGGTAGATCACGTCAAAATATGACAAAAACCTATATGCCATTTTGCAAAGTTCGGCCTATAATGACGAAGATACAGCCCTCCAAAGTTCAATTTTTTCGGATTTCAAAAGTTTGTAACTCAGAAACCTTTCAACAAATTGAGCTTTTATTCAGTAAAAACTGATTTGTCATGATTATCTATTAATCTGCCAAATTTGGAAAGAATCCAACCAGTGGTATAGGAGTTATGAGGGTCAATAATTTAGAAGCATTCGAAGAAAAGTTGACCTAAGGTGACCCCTCATAACTTCTACGCCAGTACGCCACTGATTGGATTCTCTCCAAATTTTTTAGGTTGATAGATAATCATGACAAACCAGCTTTATGCTGAATTAAAGCTAAATTTGTCGAAACGTTCCTGAGTTACAAATTTTTGAAATCCGAAAAAAGTGAACTTTGGAGCGCTGTATCTTCGTTATTAGGCCGAACTTTGCAAAATGGTACATAGGTTTTCGTCATATTTTGACGAGATCTACCCACAGTTGAATTTTTCACTATCATCCCTGAAACACTCTGTATATGTTAGGCATGAGCTTTCAATACCGTGTATATTGCTTTTCTGGGCCTTAAACCCACTTGCAACGTTCCAGTTTTTTGTACAAAGAACTGTACAGTTTTTAATATTAAATTTCATACAAAATCTTGTACAGTTTTCCGTCAAGAAAAATATCACTTTTCATAATTGAAAGCAGGCAGAGTGTCAAAGCTTCAGCTCCATAGATCCAAGATCCGCCGAAAAAATGCATTAAACAAAACGGCACCGGCTCAATCTTCAGTGATGAACAGTCTCGCGGGAATGGAAGCATAAGTTAGCAGGAAACTTGGCCAAGATTTTTCCCAAAACAATCCCTGCGCATCAGGTCTTTCTGTTCGTTATCTTCAGTCTGGCGATAAGGGGGTTTGATTTGAGGTTTGTATATTGCTTTTCTGGGCCTTAGGGAGGGCCGGAGGGCAGACAGAACCTCGAGAACTAAAAACTCTCAGTGAAATGTACAATTAGTAGCCAAATCTTTTCACCCCTTCCCCGCCCGAAATCACACTGTTGGCCTCTGCACTTAGTTCCACGGCCAGTATCCCATATATTCATTTTATATCCCCATCTTGGGGGTCTATGGGTAGCAATATTATATCAACTCAAAAAATCAAATTTCCCAAGGCCAATTTTTGTTTCCTAACCCCTGGTGCCTCTCCCGGTTTGTATTTCATTGATTTCTCTTATATTCTTCAAGAAAAATGCAAATATTGCATCCATGTTCTTTTCTCTATCTCCCTTGCTGCCTTCCTTTTCTTCGCTTTCTTCTTGTTGCAACAAAAGCTGTTACATGGACTATAGAATACCAGCGAACAGCAGCGGCTCAATTCCATCCATTCAGCAAGTTTTTACAAATGAATTGAAACTTTGGCTTGAAACTGTCTATGTTTTCAATTATGAGGAGTGACATTTTTCTTGACGGAAAACTGTACAAGATTTTGTATGAAATTTAATATTGAAAACTGTACAGTTTTTTTGTAAAAAAAAATGGAACGTTGCAAGTGAGCTTCAGGGAGGGCAGACAGAACCTCGAGAACTAAAAACTCCCTGTAAAATGTACAATTAGTAGTCAAATCCTTCCACCCTAACCCTTCCCCGCCCGAAATCACACTGTTGGCCTCTGCACTAAATTCCACGACCAGGATACCATATTAATTTTATATCCCCATCTCGAGGGTCTATGGCGTAGAAATATGAGGTATATCTACTCAAAAAATCAAATTTTCCAAGGCCAGTTTTTGTTTTCTAGCCCCTGGTGCCTTGCCCGGTTCGTATTTCATTGATTTCTCTTATATTCTCCAGAAAAAATGCAGGTATTGCATCCATGTTCTTTTCTTTATCCCCCTTGCTGCCTTTTTTTTCTTCGCTTTTTTCTTGTTGCAACAGAAGCTGTTACATAGACTATAGGCTACCAGCTAACAGCAGTGGCTCAATTCCATCCATTCAGCAAGTCTCTACAAATGAATTGAAACTTTGACTTGAAACTGTCTATGTTTTCAGTTATGAGGAGTGACATTTTTTTTGACGGAAAACTGTACAACATTTTGTATGAAATTTAATATTAAAAACTGTACAGTTTTTTTGTACCAAAAAATGGAACGTTGCAAGTGGGCTTTACGAGCAGATCCCATGTAAATCCACCCAATGTGACATTTCTATGATCTGAATGCCTGTGTCCACGTCAGCACCACAGACAAATGCTGTATCTTTATATATTTTGTACAAGAATCCCTTTTTGGGGTGAGTAATCACGTTTCAAACTCTTTCATTAGTATCCCATTAGTATTTTTCATGTATTTTCAACAGTTTACATTCCAAATAAAAGTTAACCTCGAACTGAAATCAATCTGACAGGAAGTGAACAAGCCGAAATCGGTGATAAATTCAATTGTTTTTTATCATCGCTGTGATATCCTCTTGGTACCCCGAATCCGTGCATCTCATTGGCTGAAACACAGTCTAGTTACCTATGCGTTATACATAAATAGTCACTCAAATGCCCCGCTTTGCTAAAAAATCACTGCGAAAGTGCGGAACGGATTTTGTTCTATCTGAAGTTTGGCTGGACATGGGGAGTGGGCACCTTATATTATTGTTACGAGCGGCGATCCCGTACATATTGGTAAACACTTGATCTTTCTGGATCCTTCCATCCATTAGATCGCAGTGTAGAAGTCTGGAGCGATCTGGTGCATTCCAGAGCGTTCGTGTATGTGAAACTGAAAGGAGACTCCAATGCTCGATCGAGAAAGATCTGTCCATTTTGGCGGAGGCGCCGCTCCAGAACTCGGCAGAATTATACGGATAACGTGTGTGATTATTCAGGAATGGTCTAGAAACCGCATATGCCGAGCCACTATGGAATTTGCTGGAAGCAGATAGAAAATTCGGGAACATTATTCGGAGGCCTTACATAAGGCATCAGCCGGCAGCTCAGGGCAGTATTGAATTGGAATGCGAAGTGGTAACAAGTGCGAAACAAGCGCAGTACCTGCGATATAATTCCAAGTAGATAATTGTTGGCGTATAGTTATTGTAGTACGCAGAAATAAACAGTGTGTGTTTAAAACGATTGTCTCAATTATATTCGAACGCGTACGCGAAATATTGTAACATTATTATTTATAGGCGCGTGGTCGTTCCTGTTAAATTATGCATACATCCAGGACAGGCAGGATTTTAATTGCTCAAAAGCTTTCAGTGCAGTTGACACCTTTTTTTCGAAGTTTTTTTTTTAATTATATGTTTTAAAAGCAAAGCGCGACGTAGAACTGGCAACTGGCTAAATATGACAGGATGGGACGGAAGTCGGACAAAAATTAATGTTACAAAAGACAACGTGCACACAAAGCACTGCCGTGCCGTTGAAAACTCCTCTCGCATTATCTTTAGAAGCGAGCTGGATCTACTCGCGTTTTTGGGGAAGACGTATATAGGAAACGTCCGTATCCTTCTCGCTGTTGCCGCGTCCTCATTGTCTCATTGTCTCAGATTTCCTCTCTTTTCTCTAATATATAAAGGTAGGTACCCACGTAAAAATCAGAAGCACACGTAAAATGCCACGCCCACTCGCGACGACGGTGGAATCAAGAAAATTAAGAAGCTTTTCGCGATATAAGAGGTAATTTAAGAAAGCCCACTTGGACAGCGTGGTCCTTGTAACTCGACCCTCAAAGAGCAAAAACAAGGTATTAAGAAGACGCGCCGAGAGTCCTTTAGAGAAAACGTAAATACCGTTATAGGATACTGCTTTTAGATATAAAAATAGTAAAACACTCGGCGACCCTAGTGCGCGGAGTACAGAAAGCGAGATCTAATTTCTGTTAGAAGGTAACGCTATCACAGCGCGCACCCCTAAATAAACCAAAGATATGGTAGGAAGGTATTATATTCTCCTCCAAATATATCTGACCGCATCCCGTTTAAAACATGCATAAACTTGTACGCGAAGTTGTATTAGTAGATAATGTAAACAGCGCCTTTAAGGCTGGGTAAACACACGGGGAAAATGTTTAATTGGGTTAGATATCTATCCAGCGTTATACCTTCAAAGTTACATCATTTGTACGGGGGTGCGGGATTGTATATTTTTGGTGATGTATGTGCGTGGTGTTTGGCAGCCACGGATATTCTGTTTGTGGTATTATAGCAGAGGCTGGTGGTGTAGAATAATCCTATTCATTTTGGGAGAGGACGAAGCCTGACTCTATTTCGCACTATACTCCGGTCATTGTATTTTTCTTATCGCGATACGTCTTCTCTGCCTTAGCCCTTGTCACCACCTAACGTAATAAATTTACTGCCTGAATGCCTTCCTCCTGCCTGGAAACTCTTTCTATACACGGGGATCTTTTAGTGAGAATTTACAGAGCTTCCCGTTCTCCCAAGCTAGTAGCGTGTCTAGAGCGCTCCTCTTCCCTCTGATTAATCTCGAATTTCTAGTGTCGGGTAATGTATTATTTGTACTGTATTATATAGTTATCAGAAAAATAGTACTCATATTAGATACCTATTCACCTTGAATATGAAATCAACTTGAAACCTTCTTATATAGGTATAATAATTATTGTATCAATCCTGAATGAACTGGCCCAAAATTGAAGTGGACCACCCCGAAGTTGTTCCTCGGAAAAATCAGGATATCTCGAGAAAACACTGAACACTGCCCGATTCTGAAATTTTTTGCAGTGTCAATGAAAGAAGTGCAAAAGAGACCTGACTTTAGCAAGATCCCGTTTTAAGAAAACAAGTCGCAGAATCTTGTAGGTCACATTTTTGGAAAGCATATATCAATATTTCGAAACGGCTTTGCACTTTTGATCGTAGTTCGTTTTTCCACAGAGTTATTGTTTGTTTTGTTATTTATGAAGTGAGAATTGAGAAGTAAAATAGGCACCCATGATGGTACAAACTGGTGACTCCCTGCTGGTGACTATGGCAATCTCCGGTAATGCAACGGATACTTGCCATTGATGCATTTTGAACCATTCTGGGCCATTCTGGGCCAATCTAACATGTGATGCAATGTCACAACATGCTTGATTGGCCATGATCTCACAAGACAAGAGGTCTAGGTTCTCATCACTTCTGAAGGCCGCGCCGGTAAGATCCAATTGTTTCATGGTACATTTGATACAGCTATGTACGTTAATGTCAAATTTCAAGGATGAGCAACAGCTTTGGCAAAGCCTATATCAAAAAATCCAAAAATCACAAAAAAATTATTTCCACTGAAAAACAGAATACGATCAAAACTCCAAATATTCCGAATTCCGAGATACTGATGTACACTTTTCGAAAATATGACGAAAAAAATTTTGCAACTTGTTTTCTTGAAATGGCACCTTGCTGAAGATAGGTCATTTCTGCATTCCTCCTATTGCCACCCTGTATAGTGTATATAAGGTATAAGGTTGACAATCAAGCGATCTAGGATAGTGTATTATAGTCAAAAAACTATTCTGTCGAGCATCACAAAAATTTCCAAAATCGGGCAATTTTTCTCCAGGTATTATTTTACTCGAGGCAGAATTTTGGGGCCGGTCCACTTCAATTTTTGGCCAGTTTATATCAATATGTCCTAATGACGAATCAAGTCAAGCCGCCAAGCCGGCCAAAACATCGACTTGAATAACGCACGCACGCACGCATGTAAACATTGTAGCTCTTGCTCTGCGCTGCTGTTGTAATTATTACTAATTGTGCTTTATAAGAAGAATTACCACCACTAGTAGATGCTCTAGTAAAGATCCTATAAATAAGATGATTCGGGATATGGTGAAAGGAGCGACCGCCGGGATGAAGACAGAAATCAAAGTGCTTGAAAAAGAACTCCAGGGACCAGGATCTGCGCACCCGCAACAAAAAGTTGGGGGGCCACATTGGAGACCAATGATTGAAGTCCAACCTTCCGGAGGTGAGAGTAACTCAAAGAAGGGCGATATCGATATCACATCAGGTGCACCTTTTGTGGAACCTGGGATCAGCAGTGTTACCATCAACGTGGACAAGGTCGTTCCTCTGGTCGTGGCCAAAATAGTGTACGTAACTCGCCAGAAAGTGTCTTACTTTAATTCGTGTGGTGTGACTTTTGCACTCAGCTGCGCTTCGTGCATCAACTCACACACTCAATCACTCATACGTAATGTATCACTTGGCATAATGTCCTTAATACATCAAATGCCATATTTGATGTTAGGCTGTCTACACCGTCCCGAACCATTTTACCCAGGAGATGTTTAGTAAATAAGAGAAAGCCGTGGATTACACAGGGAATTGAAATTTCTAGAGTGACTAAAAGGAAACTGAACATCCTAAGTGTATAATGGAGAAATTCCTGGTTGTTTTTATAATAAATATTCACGTGTTCTTGGAAATGTAGTACTTAATATAGGAAAGAAGAATATCAAACATCCACCATGTTTCGCCCGCACGTAACAAAAACAAAGCAGCGTGGAACCTATACCAAATAGTCACACAGGACAAGATAGAAGCAAAAACACCAAGAAGTTCAGTCTATAGTGCGGCGGTTAACGACCATTTTCCAGAGAAACCTTGCATTTTGTGATAAAAGCATGAAATTTGGCATATACGCTCTACAGACTCTCCTTTAGTATTTACGAGGCGGACCCACGATGGAACCGCCGTGCAGCTGTCATAATTGTCATTTGCCAACTTCCAGGGGCAAAAACTGAAGTCGGTTATCGAGCTGATTCAAAAGTGACGTCTATCAATGCAGTAGACCTTCACAGTATAACTTCACCAAAACAGATGTCAATATCACAAAGGGAGGGGGAATGGGAGGGGATAGTTCTAGCCGCGGCACAGATTTTTTTATTTGTCAATTTCGGACCAAATTGGCAAGTTTGGTGTCGTTTCCGACTAAATTACATCTTTTGCGTTCAAATTGAATGCTGTGATTGCAATTTGAAAAAAAAAGATTTTGTTTTGTAAAAAAAAAAATTCAGAAAAAAATCTTAGCCTTTTTTCATTTTGACTTTTATCCTAATTCAGGGCATTCGAAGTGGGAATCCTTATTTAGTTCACTTCTTCAAAGCTTCCTGTACATGAAAACCATGTACGAGACCTGATTTTTATTTTGATAAGATTGTGAGTCTCATTTGTTCCAAAAGTCGTTGAAGTAATATGCAATCATCTTCATGAACGAATGGAAGTGTGCCTGCAAAGGTATTGTGGCGATTCTGACAGCTGCACGGCGGTTCCGTCATAGGTGCACCTCTTATATCGTGAAGGACAGTCCATAGACCATGTATGCCATGTTTCAGGCTCTTATCACAAACTGCAAGGCTTTGCACGCACACCTCCATTCGTACATGAAAATTAATGAAATTATTGGATATTACTTCTATGACTTTGGGAACAAATGAGGCTCACGATCTTGTCAAAGTGAAAATCAGGTCTCGTACATGGTTTTCATGTACAGGGAGCTTTGAAGAAGTGAACTAAATATGGATTTCCACTTCGAATGCCCTGTATTAGGATAAAAGTCAAAATGAAAAGAGGCTAAGATTTTTTTCTGAAATGTATATTTTTTTTAACAAAACAAAATCTTTTGAACAAAATTCAATTAGAACTCAGGAGATGTAATTCGGTCGAAAACGACACCAAACTTGTCAATTTGGTCCGAAATTAACAAATAAAAAAATCTGTGCCGCGGCTAGAACTATCCCCTCCCATTCCCCCTCCCATTCCCCCTCCTTTTGTAATATTGACATCTGTTTTGGTGAGGTTACATTGTGAAGGTTTACTACATTGATAGACGTCACTTTTGAATCAGCCCGATAACCGACTCCAGTTTTTGCCCCTGGAAGGTAGGCAAATGGCAATTCTGACAGCTGCACGGCGGTTCCATCGTGGGTCCTGCTCGTAAATAGTAAAGGACAGTCTGTAGAGCGTATGTGCCAAAGTTCATGCTTTTATCACAAAATGCAAGGTGGTTCACTACTACTTGAGAATTTTCCGGACGCGAATAAATATCAGACACCACCCGTGGTGTAACATGTATACACCACAAATGTATATGTGTATTGTGTATACATGTGTATAATTATGTACTCTACGGTGTTATTCTAGAGCTGGGTATATAATTCATTTGTTTTTGGAAATTGTTTATAGTTGACCAATGGTCCTCAAATGCAATAAGTGTTGAGCCGCAATAGATATAAGATTCGATTATCAAAAAAAAAAAAAAGATCTCAATATTGTCACACCATTTGGAAGAAAATGGAAGAAGATTGTTACTATATTCGTTGGAGACTCCGACTGGGGGATAAGCCACAAGCCTGGACGCTCCAGTTCTAGTATAAGCCACTTAGTGGACGAGCTGTTTGATAACTTGCCAGATTTAAAAAAGAAGTTGCTGCATTTCTAAAAGAGGAATTAGACGACGTTGATAGATGTACATATTTTTGTTTAAAATTGTTTATCTTTGACTGATCTTCTCTAAATGCAGCATTATGATAAAGATAGGCTGCTGCTCTACTTACATCAAAGTTTAATATTGTATGCGGGTTTAATTTCAATTTTCGCACCTTGTTAGGCACCGGTAATTCCTAGCTGAATTGTTTATTTGTTTAAAATAGGTACTTGGCATTTTTATTGAAAACGTAGATTTGGAATTTTGCTTTTGGAGTTTGGAGGTTGGAACTTTACGGTAGTTCTCTTTAATAGCTCTTGGACGTCATACCCACACTGAGATAGACGAAACCTTTCAAATGTGTCAATAAAATTATATAGGTAATTGAAAGTCTCTAGCTGCGAGAGGCCGTCGTCGTCGCACTTGGAACTTCACACACATACATACACTCACACATAGCAACCCTCACACCCTTTCACACAGTCGGGAGCGCCGGGATTGTGTTAGTTTAAAATATTTGAAGTGATTTCACAAATATCGCATCTGGCTGGTAGTGGTGCAGCTCGCAACAGTTGGCTAGTTTTGGCGCTATGCGCTGCTGCTCTGTAGCAAATATCCAGCAACATCAAAATCGCCGCAGATTGCTCGCCCCTAATAATTTCGACTGGAATTTATAGCGACCATTAAACATATTGCAAATGATGCAGCACACTGTAATGTAATGTCGGTTTCAAACTTCATGATGTCGAGTGAATATTAGATTGATTCGTAATTTTCCCTTGGTAAGCTTGATTGGTCCACCTTAATGCATTTCGCTAATTTGAATTTGAGTATTTCAAAATATGAACCGAGGGTACGTACCGAGATACGTACTTATGCAGGTCATTGTGAAGTAGGTGCCTATACATTTCAATTTTATTTGGAGTGAGTTTTCAAAGAAGTAGGTAAGTACTACGGATTTCAACATGAGCTGGTACTTATACAGGAAAATAGGTATACCTATTTTTGAGGAGCGATATTTATCGTGTGTGGCTGACTCGACTTGCGGCGCACTCTCTAGTTTGAGAAACAGGTATTTTTTTGATTTTGTTCTTGTATAGTGCTACGTATTTCGCGTGCGGGTTTGATTGAAATTGAGACGAACGTTTTAAAACACACACTGTTCATTACTGCGTACTACAATAAATACACGTCAACAATTATCTACTTGGAATATCGCAGGTTACTAATTCACTTTCTATCCGCTTGTAAGTACTGTGGTTTTTATTATGTTAGTCTGCGCTTATGTAGCTATGTAGGTATACTTATTTTAACTAACTCGTTTTATTGCGGAAAGTGCATGATGAAATGCAGACCTCGCAATGCAAGCCCGAAGGTATGCGGGCTTCAAGTTGTCCTCAGTTCGCTGGTACACCTAAGGGCTAAGGGTGTTTTATTGTGCGTCCGGCAAAGGTCTATGGCAACGTGATCTCCCGTAGTAGGTATATAGCTTAGGTATAGCATGAATTTCCCGATTCCCGCAGTGCGTTATATGAGGCAACATGTGTGTTACCGTCGCCTATGCCGAGATCTCTGGATGGCGCCGCTGGAACTATGGGAGCCGCTTGCGAAAGGCTTGTCGTCCGATGGCGCGGTGGCGAAAAAATGCGCCTTTCAATGTGTGTGTGACTGTGTGTGGGCCCTTTCCAGTGTGTGTCCGATGATGCATGCGAACCGCCATCATTCAGCGTTAGCGTTCAAAGGAGTCGTACAGATGGAAATGTCATCAGGAGAATTTGTCTTTCCAGCACATTTCTCCCAGTTATATCACCCCATATTTTTCTTTATATTTCATCTGATGGTGTGCTGGGAAGGAGAGAAAAAGAAGGATTGTCTGGGCTGGAGTACAAGAAATGACATTTCCGATTGCATTTTCTGTTTGCCGTTTGTTTTGCAAGATGTCTTGCTACGTAGCCTAGATCCATCTCGGGCTGTCGTCTCAACCTCGGTCGACGCTTCAATTGAAAGCGGAGCGTTGGTTATGTGCTTTTACATGCATGTTTAGTTTTGTCACGCGTAACAGTGAACTTCCGCGGCTGTCCCGTTCTGGCACAACCAGGACTTGATTTCTTGGACACTGATGATGGTTGATTGGCTCTGCTTCTGAGACGCAATAAATTTACCGACGGTAAAATATTTTGACTAATTGAATTAATTAGCTGATGCGTGCTGCCTTTTCCGGGAAGGTTGCAGAAGTGAAAGGAGAATATTGCTGAAAAAATTCATCTTGAAGGTTTATCAGGACTTGATGGCTGGGACCTTGGCTAGGACATTGTCGTCTTTTTTTATTTCAATTAATTTCAAATGGAATTCAGTAAATTGCACCGATGATGACAAAAACACTATCTCTATCATCGAGCTTTCATTCAATCAACCAATGAATCAATCAATTTCTTTAATGGGGAGCCCACTCAGCGGTCCACAGCGAAATCAGTCCACAGCTCAAACGTCCCACCGGAAAAAAAACTCCACCACGCATTTATTCCCGGATTCTGACATCGCAAAGAAATGCATCCACTGCTCAAACGGTCCACCGGAAAAAGGTCCACCACGCATTTATCCCCGAGTCTTCACACCAATAAATCATTCCACGGCTCAAATGTCCCCCCGGAGAAAAGTCCACCGCTCATTTAGCCACTGTCATATGCCACCTACACCCATAGACATTCCAAAACTAGTAGATGATCTGTTGAATGTATGTTTGGTTGCATAATTATATCAGCATGCATAATAGCCTGGTTATACAGGGTGGTGAAAATTTCGATGCTCACCATTGGTATCTTGGAAACGGTAAGAGATACGAGGTCGGTTAAATTAGAAAAAAGTTGCGCATTTTTGTAGCGATTGAGAATCTGAAAAGAAACTTTGAATATTCTGATTGGTTTACGATTTATCACGAAAAAACTGAAAATTTTGATTTTAGAAATTATTCTTTATCTTTCCAACCATCCAAGTTATTTCAATCAAACTTGGTAGTTTTATGTTTTTGATCACTCCGAGTCGATCAACGTCAACAGAAATTTTCCAGGCCTTCTAGTTGTCAAATTATGATAGTCAACTTTTGTTTTTCTTATGGCCGCCATATTGGATTTTTGCACTAATAGATAGAGAAAAAAATTAGCTTTCCGAATTAGTAACCAACATGTTCTTTTTATGACATTTTTAGCTCAAATTTTGAAATTTTCGTAAATTATTGACAAAATCGGGAATGCTGCTTTGAAAAATAATTGAAATATTATCAATAGCAACAACAAAAGAAGACAGATTGTGTTCAATTGACGTATCCAAAGGCTCGATACCAAGTTGCTGGCGCAAAGTTTGGGACGGCGTAACTCGCCAAATACAGCGCGGTCTGATTGGTTGGTATCCGCTGTTGCTATGGTAACGGCACTGACGGCGGTCTCAGCCCCAACTTGGTATCGAGCCGTAACTTCTTAATCGTGTTTTGTGCTTGTTTGTACCGAGAGTTCCTAAATTAAATGAGTCAAGAGTGCCTGTGAATTCAAAAACGTCTGTCGAAACTAGGGTAATCCTTACTCCTTTTCTAATAAATTTGTCAAACTTTAACAAGAACGATGCTAGTTCCGACAGACGTTTTTGAACTCACAGACACCCTTGACCCATTCAATTTATGAACTACCGGTACAAACAAGCATAAAACACGATTAAGAAGTTAGATACGTCAAATGCACACCATCTGTCACTTTTTTGTTGTTGCTATTGATAATATTTTAATTGTTTTTTTAAGCATTCCCGATTTTGTCAATAATTTCCGAAATTTCCAAAATTTGACACCCAAAAATGTCATAAAAAGAACATGTTGGTTACTAATTCGAAAAGCTAATTTTTTTCTCTATCTATTAGTGCAAAAATCCAATATGGCGGCCATAAGAAAAACAAAAGTTGACTGTCATAATTTGACATCTAGAAGGCCTGGGAAATTTCTGTTGACGTTGATCGACTCGGAGTGATCAAAAACATAAAACTACCAAGTTTGATTGAAATAACTTGGATGGTTGGAAAGATAAAAAATAATTTCTAGAATCAAAATTTTCAGTTTTTTCGTGATAAATCGTAAACCAATCAAAATATTCAAAGTTTCTTTTCAGATTCTCAATCGCTACAAAAATGCGCAACTTTTTCTAATTTAACCGACCTCGTATCTCTTACCGTTTCCAAGATACCAATGGTGAGCATCGAAATTTCCACCACCCTGTATAGCCTGCATTTTGTGCCCTTTTCACAAATATTCAAGCAGACTTTTTGTTCAACTGTTTGCCAAAAGAACACCACTTGGCTGATGATGATGAAATTTGGTGACTGACGTTGCAAAACAATGTTGATTGAAATAGCGCAAACACTCAACTGATCCAAAGTTTCATTTGGTCATGATTGTCACGTAAGTTGAGGAAAAACAGGAAAAATGAACTTGATGACGTTTCTTGGGCGAAAAGGTCATTGCCACAATTCAGTACCTGATTATCGTTCATGATAAAACATCGTATGTGTCCAATAAAGTCGTTACCTGTTGTTTTTTTCAACAATTTCACGAAGGGCAATTTGAAGATGGCGCTCACGATGGAAAAAATGTTGAAGATCTTAGTTTCGAATCTAGCGGGCTTTGTTGATGACTCCACATCGCGTTTCATTAAAAATATATTTGTTTGCCGGAATATCAAGCTGCAGCTCAATATCTCCACAAACAACTGATTCATTGAAAAAAAAAGTTGAAGAAATTTCACTTCTTCCAACGTATTTCGGAAACGCCTCAAGATATTTCAAAACTGTTTGCAGCATCTTGATAGGCATGGAATCAGTCATCAATATCCTGATTTACATACATCCACCAGTTATGATTCACGATTTACGATTTTTCAACAATTTTTTTCTACTGAACCCTGTATAAAATGTCTGCACGATTTCCGCAGATGGTGGCAACATTTCTCAAATCGAAGAATAGGGTCTAGTGAACAAGTGGGCCAAATTTCGTCGCTTGTCTCTAAAATGCAAGGTGGTTTCTCTTACCAGCCGGACTATTACAAGAACTGACACATGATTGACACCGATGACATCATCAATCCGGCCAAAACTGTGATAGTTCCGCTCACACGCGAAAAGTCGGGCTGGCTGCTCCGGTACTGAAGGGGACAGAAACTGAGTTTTCTAAAGAGGTCAAATATTTGGGAATCATCCTGGATGAAAAACTCACTCGGAACTCTCACCTGAACAAGACAATTTCCAAGTCCACAGCAGCGTTCTGGGTATGCCGCAAACTCTTCGGAAGGACTTGGGTTAAAACCAGGTACCAGGATCTATTGGTCGTACATGACGGACGTATAGGTACGCCTCACTCGTTTGGTGGGATAAAACTAGACAAAAGACAAGCCAACAGAAGCTGCAGAAGCTTCAAAGACTTGCCTGTCGGGTACCACGGAAGCTATGTTCACCACTTCTACAGCAGCAGTGAAGGTTTTACTGGACCTACTTCCACTGCACCAACAAGTAGAAAAAGAAGCACTAGTGAGTGCTCTGGGTGACTATACACTTATCAGGACCTGAAATCGGTAAATGATAGGAATTGCTATCATTCGCCTTTGCTCAATCCATAGACCAGTTGTCTGACCCAGGTGATAGTTTTGTGTCCCCCGAGCTTGAACTATAGGTACGCTCCGCCGCTGTACCCACTGGAAGAACTTTGTCTCCCGCAAATTGATAATTGTTGTTCTGAAAGCCTATTTTTGTTGGCGTTGTAGAAAAAAATATAATTCTACCAATCAGTGAACCATTTCGCTGAAAGTTGTAATAAAGAAGTCGCTCACCATTGAATTGTCAAAAGAACCAATTAGTTCGAACTAGTGGAGCTCGTTATTGGGTAGTTCTATTGAGCCAGCAGACCGACCAGCCGAGTGTGGCCTCCGACTGGGATACCTTGCAGTAATTAATAATAACTTTGTGATTTCCGGAAGCAATGGAGCAGGAATCGGGGAAGTTAATTTAATTCAAATAAATAAATTGGGCTCCGCGCATTTGTGTGGACTCTGCAGAATATCTGTTTGAGAGCAGCAGAAATGGTGGAGTTGGTGGAGGGTTGAGGAGAACGAGGAGACGACTGGGAATGGCCGCCCAACCGTCGGATGGTCGGAGGTATAATTAGCCTGTTTTAATTGCATACTCGGCAACTTCAGCGGGATCTCCACCGCACAAAAGCTCGCAAAAAATACGTCATAAAACACTCCAGAGAATTTTAGTTTACCAAATAACTGATGATGTATTACGATGGCCGAAGCAAATGTGGCCAACAACCAAAAAAATTGAAATGTAGCTGATATTGCAATATTTCGGCTTGTTTTACTTCTCATTCACCGATAAGCGCCATGAATGAATAATATGTCATATTTAAACAAAATTCTGAAAGTCTTATACCTTCGGAGTCGAGATGTAAGAAATTTGCTTACTTAGCTTAGGTACCTACTCGTACAACAAACTATAGTGCCCGATTGCACTATTGTTGGTATCAAATTTTATGCAGTTCGGTCCAAACACGGTATCAAATTTTTAAGGTGGAATAGGGTAGTTCTTGCCATTTTTATGTAAGAGAAGCCCTAGGGAAGCATGCGCCGGTTTTTTGACAGACGGCAGCTGCAGCTTGACAGTTGACGGCAAAAGCTTCGGACAAGAACGTCAAACACATTTGATAAAAAAGAGTTAGGTTAGTGGTTAGTGATAAAGCGGCAAGGGAAGTTTGAACATGTTAGAAAAAGAAATCGAAGACTCGTGTGGGAGCAAACAAGCATTGTGCGTTTGGTGGTTGTTTCAGTGACTCTTGATACGTTTTTGTCGACACAAGCGCCATTTACTAAGCTATGCGCAAACTAAACTTCACTCTTGTCATTTTTGTCCGAGGATTTTTGACAGTCGCTCGTCGGCAGTCGACAGTCGCCGGATCCCAGATCGCCGACCAGCTGGGTGATCTGAACATGCGCCCTAGTGTGCGACAGTGGACGGGAACGCAGATCCCTATAATTACTCCACGAGGAAAGAATATGATGGGAATTCAAAATATAGATCCAAGCGATTGTTTACATGAGGAAGCTCACGTGAGACAGAAGCCCTTATTTTGTCTTGCAGAATACATTCCATCGGAATTATCACATCTTTTTTTTAGTAGAAAATAATCATCAACTGGTGATTATTATTATCCCATGTCTACTTTGGAACTTCCTAGAGGAATGAATATTATCTCTACTATAATTTTAAGAGTTTTTAGATCGGCATACCCCAAGGCGGTATTGTTACAAAACTCGCTGGATACCACGATAAGCGAATAAAACATGCACTTGCACAAATGGCGGAGGAGCTGTGCATCAAGAGCTTGCGAAATTATTCACAAAACCCAAAACAACCATCACCAATGCATAGAGAATATACAAAAGCGGGTATAATAGGTACATTACCTACTTGAAGTAAAACCGACCAATTGCATAACTTGCATTTTTAAATTTGCCTTTATCCATCAAATTGGCTCACCTTTTCAGGGTGTTGGAAACCAAAGATGACTGAAAATTTCGATAAATCATACGTCATTTGACATACGACAAAAATATACACATTGTTGTATACTATATTATTCGTTTACTTCCTTGTATATTACGCCTTCCTGTAATTGGGTCATCCGTTTAAGAACAAAATTACAATTGTTGTATACAGTACAGAGCGATACAGAAATGACGCGTTCTTTTGCACGGGAGCAATTGTGTCATTTTTTGATTCACTTTTGTACCTATAAGATGCATATTATGTATTGTTAATTGTTACCTGGATAAATATTTGCAGGAAGCTTTGTTGTTATTGAAAGATCAGTCAACATATTTTATAGTTGCTGGTAAAAATAATCATTCAATGAAATTATTTCGGAACTCATCCGATTCAATTTTGCGAATTAATCCTCTGAAGAGGGAACGGGGCCAGATCGAAGGAGCGCCTTATTAATTACTCAAGCTGGCTTATTTCGATGATGGTGATGATAGGATTCCGTTTTTAAAACTCTCAAGCCGCACCGACAATTTTTCATGTCATGAGGCCCTGGCTGCGTGTCATTAGGGGCAATTAACTGATAATTAAAAGTAAATCGCCGGAGTTGCTGATAACGTTTAATTAGGTGCAAAATGCGCAAACTCTTCCCCTAGTCCATCCGTTGACGCGGCAGTACAGAGTGAAGAGGGGTGGTAGGTATACGTTTTATTCTCGAATGATTCGCAGACCAACAAACTGATTTCCCACAGGATCTATGAGAGCATTAGACAAATAAATACCGCTAACTTTGCTGACGAAGTCCTTTTATACAACAAGCATAATAATACAAATGCGGCAATGTTTGCGCAAATTTTATTTCCTGAATTTGTCGCCATTCCTGAAACAACATTAACAACAACACTAGGTATTATAATATGTACTTATCTACCTACCTACCTACCTACGACTTCCGTGGATCGACGGATCGTATAAATGGACGTAAAGTAAGAAACCTGAACACTTTTACCAAATTTACCTATATAGGTTCCAATTTCCAAAAAGAAAATTCCGTAATTAGAAACTTATAATAATAAAATTGATGGGACAGGGGAAAAAGCATAGGTGCATACCAGAGTTTCACAATCAATATCTACTTGACAACTTGACATAATAGTGGTTCCTTTAACTTTGCTGATTAAATTGAAATTCTTGAAAACACTCTTGCAAAATTTCAGTTATTACTTTTTTCTTTAAATCAGCTGAGAAGTGCCGATCAATTTAAGAAGTTTTTCGTAGCATTTTTGATGCAGTCTCCAAATATGCCATCAGATTTTGAAAAATATTACTTTTTCAACAAAATCCCGAGGAGTAAATCAATATTATTATTCCCGACGCTCATGGCCAGTTGCAGACCAAATCAGTGGCGTATCTGTATCCTGTACTTGACGTATTTGGCACCCGGGGCAGACTATACTGTGCCCTCTCCCCTTCCTTCCTAATCCTACCTACCTTGTAGAGCTGCAGCTTGTAGTGCCACCCCTCTCCCTCCCTGCTAGCTAATTCGTGGACATAGTAGTGTCTGCAGCAACAGCTTTTTCACCGAAAAGGCCGGCGATAGGTGTGTAGCTCGCGTGCTCAAGCAACACACGGGGTCAAGTCACATGTAGCTGAGCAACACACGGAAAAAAATCAAGCTGAAGATAATTTTGCATTTCTGTATCTACTTATATTACCTATATTGTGTAAACAAGAAATTCTCTCCACAAACTAGAATCAATTCATCTTTATGTCTAATAATTTTTGCCCAATTTATAATTATTTTGCTATTTTGAATCCGTTTTTACCTATGTTCATTAAAGTTTCATTAAAATTCTGTTCTCGCACAACTATATTGTCTCTCCTTGTTGAAAATTTTCTACGTTTTTGTTTGAAAAAATGTAATAACAATTTAGTCACCGGCTTTTCTTTTTTGTTGCTTATTATTATTAGTGTTATTATTATTCGAGAAAAATTACCTGCGCCGCCAACTGTGGGTGCAAGTCTCCCAGACCCCCCGAGAAAGCAACACACGGCAAAAGATAAAGTCGCCGGCCCTGTCACCGACCTTCTGAACACAGGCAATGGTTGAAGCTTCATCTATAAAACTTTACAGCCAAGTAGAAAAAGGCTGACTGATTTTTTCTTGAGGCGGTGGAATGGAGTTTTCAAAGTTCCTCCTGTTCTGGTGTTGTACTGATGGTGACTTCTGCCGTTGCGCGGATGAAGTTGTTGACCCCCTCTACGCCCTTGACACAGCTATAAATAACATATAAACTGGGCATAGTGAGTATGCTGCACTGACGAAAAGCATCCCTGCAGCTTTCCCTTATTGGTTTAAGGTTGTATAGGATTCGCAAAGCCCTCTTCTGCAGAACGAGTGAAGCCATACGCTGTGGAAATAAGCGAAATACGTCGTTCTTGCAATAGAAAACTCGGCGACCTTCACAAACATGATCAACATGAACCGACCAGTTCATTTTGGTGTCCAGATGCAGCCCCAAAAACTTGACACTCTCATTCGTTTGAGGAATGGTGGTTGAAATAAATGAAATGAAATGGTCAACCTTTGCGTCTTCTTGTGTCGAAAGCCTTGCTAAAGTCACACAGGGAAAGCTTGACACTGTGATGATCGTCCAAGGCCTTTGTTATCTTACTGATGGCCTCTAGCAACGCTGTTGATGTAGATCTTCTCGTTCTGTAGCCATGTTGTGAACCGCTATTCTTCTTGAAACACTGACCATGGAATCCTTGATGGACGGTCTCAAAGATTTTGGAGAAAGCAGGTGAGATCGAAATTAGCCTGTGGTTGCTCGAAGTTACTTTGTCACATTTTTCATGTACCGGGATGATCTTGGCTAATTTTAGTTTAGTGGGATACACCCCTCTGTCTAAACATCTGTTGAATCAGCCAAACTCTATTTCAGATGATCAATTCGTAGCCACCATCATGTTAACTTTGGTGTTCTATAGCACCGAAGGTATAGTCAGAACCGGACCCGATGTTTTTGGAGATTAAAAAAAACCGTTCGTTGTATTGATCATCTGAAATAGCGTTTGAGTCGTTTGACTGATCTGAATTGAAATTTTTGGAAATATTCCTGAAAAAAATCAGCTTAAGAGTGCCGAAAAATCCAAGAATTGTTTTTTGTAGCGTTCTCTATGGAGGCTTCAAATATGACATCAGATTTTGGATAGAAAAGTGTATACAGGTGAAAAGAAATGAAGAGAGTACTACGAAGACACTCAGTGGTAGAATAAATGTGCAAAATTTCAGTGGATTCTATTCATCCAATGCTGATGGATTTTCGAATTTGCACTTAAAGCATAGATTTTTGCCTGGACTGGAACTTTTGGGACATCTGCGTGTATACCGGTGTATACCAAGGTAGAGGAGCAATCAATATTGTAACGTATTTCGCGTTTAGGTTAGTTTATAGTTGAGACGATCGTTTTAAAACACATTCTGTTTATTACTGCATACTACAATAAATGCACACCAACAATTATTGCGCTTGGGAATATCAATATCGCTGGTGCTACTCGCTTTCTATCCGCTCGCTATCTCTTTAATTCAATACTACTTGTAGGCCGAGGATCGGTGTCTTATATTGCTCCGACTAATAATTTCGAATCTTCCATCGGTCTTCTAGCAAATTCCACAGTGACCCGGCATGCGGTTTCTAGGCGACTCCCGAAAAATCTTCGCGGGCAGTGCCAACGTGCTGTAGATCCGACACCTCCTTCAAGGACAGATGTGTGCTACTCGGCCGTCAAGTCGCTACGTAAATTTCACTTGCTAAACCATCGCGTATATTTTGAAAATGTCCAGAGCTTCGCACTTGTACACTGCGCTCTAATGGGAAGAGTCTAGAAAGATCAGGTGTGCTCCAGAATGTGCATTCTGCTCGTAAAATATGCTCGATTATATTGTTGTCAAACTGCATATGAAAAAAAAATTGTAAACATGATTAGCTACTGAAAGTTTGATTGCAATTTTGAGTTGGTTCACTTCAATTTAGGCCCAGCTAAGTTAGGTATATAATGCTAGTGTAGGTATTATAGTTTCGTTACTTTCAAGGTGGTGTTCGGGTGGTTTTGGAGATGATTATTTGGTCAAGAAATTAACTTAACGGTTTAACGTCAACTTCTCTTACATTTTAAATCCATTAACTAATTAAACGATCAACGGAGTTAACTTTTTTGTTAACGATTTAACGTTTAACGAAGTTAAGTTTTCCGTCAACGGTGCCCACCTTTGCCCGCACCTATTTGTACATTATTTGACCTCAACCTCTTCGCCTCTTCGCGCCCCTTCAACCAGCACAATTCACTCGAAAACACCCATTTCACACAAAAAAATATTGCTTGCGGTGCCTTTTGCTGTCTGTAGGTACCTATCTCTCCAAATGAGCTAGTTGCGCCACTGGACAGGTAGTTATAATTATGGATAGGTAGGTAGGTACCTATAGATAGGTAGGTATACGTAGGTAGGTAGGTAGGTTGGTAGGTATAAAGCAAAAGAACGTCTTACAACACCGTCAGCCGTTTGTGAAATATTCTAATTTCTCGACGTTGCATGCGTATAAAATACTTTTCGTTCCTTCATTTTCCAAAGGCGCGGCCCTTTCATGAACAAGCATCTTTGATCGTATCAAATTCAAAGTGAAATTTCAATTTAAAATTGAGAGTGAACACTAAAGACGAACGGCGGTTTCATTTCATGCCAAAGTTCATAACGATCTCCCTGATAGGAGACGGAAATGTTCCCTAATACCACTTGTGAGGTATTCTCGACGTGTTTATAAACCCAGTAAACCGATAATGAGTTTGGATGTATCACGCATTGCTGCATGTCTCTAATGAAAAATTGTTTCGTTACCGAAATGCATCCTCTGCTTCCAGCTCCAGTAGTTTGCTCCAATTTTTCGCCTTATTTCACTGACTGGTCAGATAGTCAGTAGAGGGTTGGTCAGTAAAATAGCCGCATTACACCGACCGGTCAGTAGTCAGTCCGGCAGTTGATCAGTGAAATAGACTTCCTTTATGGGCTATATGTGCATGGCCTTGAGCTGTCAACGCGTAGGACACACAGAGCCCATGGTGAACATAAGAACGTCTTGTGGCGATCTTTGACAGCAGACAGCAAGCTGGCAGACGACAGCTTTGACGTGGTTGTTGTAACTTGTTTTGACATCAGAGATGACATTATTTATTTCTCGTGTATTTGTTGGTTGTGCATGCAGTTATGGAGCCACCACCTAAAGAAGATTCGAAATGTTTATTAAAAGGTTTTTAGTCGACCCGAGCGCCATCCAGGAGATGTTCGCTAATTAAGGAAGGTAAAAATAGGGGTACAAGGAGAGGATCTTCGCCCTTGAAAATGTTTGATGAAATGCGTTATTATTGTTCCATAGAAATCTGTTTTAGTGAACATTGGTTTGAATTTGAATTAATTCGATTCAATAGTTCAAAAGTTATGCAAAAAAATTGTTTCAAACAACAATTTTGAAGCCCTGTATTTCCGTTATCATCTCGGTTATTATACGTTTGCGAGCAGGGTGTGTTCATTAAGATGGTTCCCTTATTTTTCAATTTTCTATCTCCCTGAGAATTTTGTGAGAACGTTGCATTAATTTCGGGATATCTGTATTCTGTATGTAACAGTAGGCATTTCATTTTCCATCAGTTTGAAATGTTTGAGGTAAAGTCACAAGTCAACAAAATGGGAATTTCAGGGCACGCGTTATAGATTACAGGGTTCTAATTGATGAGAAGGCTGAAGTCTGAACAGTAAAAAATTATTTTGTTGCAACATTTATTTTTAATTTAGGTTTGTGCTCGAAAACTTTGTTCCGCCGAGATCTGCAACGTTAAAGGCCGCTTCCATCCACGACACGGCCGTTTCACTATTAATTTTATAATTAAAGTCTTCCTTACTCCATGAATTACCCCTAAAGAATAGAATATGCAATGAATATGCAAATTCGCGTCGTAAAAAAGGAGAAAGTCGACGAGTGAGCTTCTTCCTGATTTTAGGTCGCCTTTTGTTGTTCCATCATGAAAGCAAAACAAATGTTCGAAAAATAAAACGGCGGCAGGGGAGTCCGGGCGGCAGACGCAAGATTTAATTCCGACATTTTAATTAATGCAGCAAAAATGCGTCTCCGGTGGAAAAACAATAATATCATAACGCAACGGTTCACAATAATTGAAGTCCCTCGCTGAAAGCTGATGAAAGAAGGCCGAAATGAACTTTCTGCAAGCGCTCTCTCTGCCGACCGACGCGACGTGCAATTAGTTTTTTGGGAAACTCCGTTTGCCTGGCGAGAGGGCGGTTAAGGGCGGGTTAAGTAAACAGGGCCAACTGCTAACTAGGGAAGTTTGAAAGTTATTGAATGGATGTTGGAATGGCCATCCTTGTTAACAGTAACCGTCCGAGAGCCCCAGCAGCAGTATGGCAGTATGGCAGAAGCACACACACCACACACATACACACTCTCAGAATTCCGGAATATTCGTAAATCAAAGCATTCTCTGATTACAATAGCGGATTTAATTGTTGTAACTGGAATTCCGGTTGCTACTTGTTTTGATATAATATTGCGGAATTTGCTCAGTATGTGGCCGTTGCCGAAGCGGGTGTGTAACTTCGATTTGTTTAAATTTAATTACACTGCAAGGATTCTAGAAGTATATACAAACGCAACACAACCCCTGGCCGCGAATTATAGGCGAAATAACGGCGGCAAGCCCTCTTCCTGTTCGCTCTGGTGTGTGGGAGCAGCAATTATTAACGACTATTCCGGACAGACTTGGATTATGTGTATTTAAATAATAAATTTGCTTTAATTGAGACATTGCTTTGCAACCTAGTTTCAAACACAATCCGGCGGATTGCATGCCTCCTGGAATAATAATTAAATTTTCCTGGTCGGCCACTTGCAACCAAGCGTACTCATTATCCTTGCAATAACTTTCACGAAAACCGCAAAACCAATTATCAACAATAATATTATTTCGAGAGCGGCCCTACAAACACACGTTGCAACAGTGTTGAATGCGTCCATAGGCAAATAATTTTCATTGAGCGGTCACATTGCTGTGGGGCAACATGGACATTTGAGCTTGACCGAACCTGTTCCTTACAATCCGCCTCAGGGAGAGCTATACAATCTGAACAACCGCCAGAGGGCAGGTCAATGATTGAGGGCAGTTTATTACTAAGTTCTTTCCTTTTACTTGTGAGGTGAGAATCTCATCTCACTTTCGCAATCAGCTGCGCGCGAACTACACACAAATCCGTGTCTATACAGGTGTCCCGTTTTTCAACGCTCACTATTGGTATCTCGGAAACGGTAAGAGATACGAAGTCGGTTAAATTACAATAAAGTTGCGCAATTCTATGACTATCTCAAATATGTCAAGATATCCAAGATATTTTTTGTCATTTCTGAAATATCCCAAAAAAACTGAAAAATGCCGAATTCGAAAATTTCGAATAATTTCTTTATTATGACAGCTATCAATTTGAAAATTGGTATCTTGACATTGTTCAAGGTTCTTGAGCGACTGACAATAATAATTTTTTCCTGCGCTTACTAGTTTTTGAGATATGACAGTTCACTTCATTTTTTCTTATGGGCACTATATCATTTATCAACCCCATAAAACGCATCTTTTCTTCCTCTTTACAAAGATATAAAACACTTGTAGCATTTTTGTCAAAATAACCTGTAAAAATTGGAAAGACTGTTTCTGAGGCGAAAAAATCGAGTTACCGCTTCGGTTGCCATGCTCTTGTGGCATATAAACAATGGCATTTGGTTGCTATGGTCTGTTGATTTTGGAAAAAGTTGAGTTACATTCCGTTTTTGTGTATTTGATAATGATAATAAATAACAATAAAACAAATACAGAACTAAGTATAACACAAAATGACAGCAATAGAAATAAACATGCATAATTAACAATTGTCCGAATTGGAGTCCATTTTGCTTTATGCAGAATTGTGTGCCTTTTAGCCATGTTTTCAACGGCTGCGCTGATATCGTGCGGGTTATTAATTGACTGAAACGCATCATCAGCTCCTTGCTTCCAGCTCTTGGTTGCTTTGGGATGTTCTGTCATGAACCACAAATTCGATTTTTGAGCGTTCCCCGCAAAATGGACCCTATTTCAAGTAATTGTAAATTATAAATATCTATTGCTATTGCGATGTTATTTTGTGTTATACTTGGTTTTGTATTTGTTTTATCATTATCTATTATCATTATCAAATACATAAAAACGGAATGTAACTCAACTTTTTCCAAAATCAATCGACCATGGCAACCGAATGCCATTGTTATTATGCCACGAGAGCATGGCAACCGAACCAGTAACTAGATTTATTCGCCCCAGAAATGGTTTTTTCAATTTTAACAGGTTATTTTGACAAAAATGCTACAAGTGTTTTATATCTTTGTAGAGGGAAAAAAAAGATAAGTTTTATGGGGTGGATAAATGAGATAGTGTCCATAAGAAAAAATTAAGTTAACTGTCATATCTCAAAAACTAGTAACTGCAGGAAAAAATTATCGACGTCAGTCGATCAAAGACCTTGAAAAATGTCAGGATACCAATTTTCAAATTGAGAGCTGTCATAATAAAAAAGTTATTTAGATTTTTGCAATTCGGCATTTTTCATTTTTTTTTAGGATATTTCAAAAATTAACAAAGATATCTTTGATATTTTGACATTTTTGGAATAGCCATAAAATTGCACAACTTTTTTGTGATTCAACCGACTCTGTATCTCTTACCGTTTCCGAGATACCAATAGTGAGCGTTGATAAACGGGACACCCTGTATAGCCGCCTATTGACAGCGAGTTTTCAACGATGCATAGACCGGATTCTACGCAATAGTATTTTGTGTATCAAGGCCATAAATGTAATGTTTTTTGGCCGAATCTGGAACTTTGTACAGGTTCCAGCAGGTGAGGCCAAAGAAGAACCTTTTGGTCCAGGTGCACACAACATTTTTTAGGCGACTATCACAAAAAATTGAGCAAAATACTGATGTTTGAATTGTTTGATTTCTTACTAGCAATCGCTAGAGTGCTTTTCTTCATAAAACATAGTTACCTGTGACATTACAAAACAAAATTTGTAGGTACCTATATTATTATGACTATATAACGCATAGGTAACTATGTAGAATGTGTTTCAGCCAATGAGATGCACGGATTCGGGGTACCAAGAGAATATCACAGCGATGAAAAAAACAATTGAATTGATCACCGATTTCGGCTTGTTTACCTCCTGTCAGATTGATTTCAGTTTGAGGTTAACTTTCATTTTGAATGTAAACTGTTGAAAATACACAAGAAATACAAATGGGATACTAATGAAAGAGTTTAAAACGTGATTACTCACCCCAAAAGGGGGCTCTTGTACAAAGTATATATAATATATATTCGTCTGTGGTGTTGACGTGGACACAGGCATTCAGATCAGAGAAATGTCACATTGGGTGGATTTACATGGGATCTGCTCGTAACATGGAAAATCATGTCCATGCAATACGCTTTACTAACGATGGACGAATCTTTGAATTGCTATTTTGTAATGCATATAAACACTAAATAGGTGAACCTTAGATTCGCCTTGAAATGTCTGATGTAACTATACAATTCAATTTTTTCAATTTGTTATATAGTCTTGTTAAATTGAACTCGTGGTATGATCGATATTTTCTCATGGAATCGATGCTGCACATTCAACTCCTGCTACGCACTGCTATCGCAGTGCTCCGCAGTCGTTGAATCTGCAGACACGATTCCGTTCGAAATTATTGTCGATGATGATCATACCACTTGTTATATTATTACTGACAGTAGTTTAGACAAGTCAATGATGAACGACTCATCGGGTAGTGAAAGCGATTTTTCTCAAACCCCGCCGGCACTAACTGAAGCTCAAATGCGGCAGCTTTGGATTTACTTCCGCTGAAATCACAAGCTGTATAGGTACCTGAAGCAGTATGAACATTTTGTGAGTTGGTGCCTGTAAAACAAGGCAAAAAACTGGACAGGGTCTGTTTCCCTGGCGTAAAATCACAATCGTGCAAGTCATCAACGGTGTGGTCTATTTATTCCATTGTGAGGACTGCGGTATCCATCGAAATCCAACAGACACGCGTGTTTCGGACCTATACTTGGGCCAATTTTCACGACATAAGCATAACCATAGCCAACAAAACAAAATAATGAAATTGCCTTTGACTTTGACAGCATTCACATTGACATTGTAGCATTGAATTGACCAATGATCTGCCGTACTTTGGCAAAGTAATGTATTCGCGAAAACGTCATTTTGCAGGAGAAACGATTGAAGTTATATTTCTTGCCAAGACGGTATTTCTTCAGGGACTCCGTTCAAAACTTGACCGTAGGTGAAGGAGAGTGTAAGGAATAGTTCTACGTCAATTCCAAACTCTAAATCCACCTTGGAGAAAAAATACGTCGCTTACAGTATTTCGCCATTGTTTCGTCAGTGATTTGTGTCCATATGACGCGCATCAACGTCTTTTGCCTCTGTATAAAACTAATGTATTGTACATTACCTTGTTTTGGCTTTGCAAATTTTTGCGTGTAGTTTGTTTTGTCTTTGTTTTGTCTGGGGAAAAAGTGATATTACAGTGTTTTACCACATCATTATCTCGGCTAATTTTTCTCGTACAGCAATAAGAACAATACCATTGGATGCAGGATGGAAACCTTTGTAAAACTAATACATTACTTTGCCAAAGTACGGCAGTGATGTAGTAGCGTAGCAATCTTGCAACTGAAATCACCTCGGAAATCACCGCAGTGGGCACCAACCTTACGGAGAAAATAACAGTAGGTATATTTCAAATTTATGTAATTATTACATCTGATTTTGGGTCATCATTGAATGATAATTTGCTTTTCATTAATTAAGTACACGGCCGATTACTTCGTGATGTAAATACATATTCAACAGCTAAATTGGTCAAAAAATCATGTAACGTGAAAAAAGCAGAATGAAGCTCGAAGGCCGAAAAGGAAAATATTGACATAAGCGTGCAAAAAAAAGACACTTTTGGGACGTCAAAAAGGACGTAAAGAAAGCTTTTGTGTGTTGGTCGCCTAAAAAATGCTTTCTTGTTTCTGTTTTAGGCATTTGCATGAGACTTTGAAATGAATGTTAGTGTTGAGGACCATTGCTTTTGACACCCCTTGCCTAAATGCCTGAAGTTTGCAAAATCGGATTCACTGTCCTAAAGAGACCTTTTTAACGGCCTAAAATAGGCTTTTTATATTTTTTGGTGAAAATAATCCACAATCTTGAGAAAAATATCCACTGTTTGACTTGTTCCGTTCAAACTGTGAGGGTAAACTCATTTCAACACTAGATTAATTTATTTGCCCCAACTTATTCAAAAATTGATTCGGTCTATTTATATTGTCCAATTTGAGGCCGTCACGGCTTATTTCAGGCCGTTACGTAAAGTACAGCTTTTATTTACTAGAACAATGTAAACATAACATCTCAATGTCAACTTTTAACGGCTTGAAATCCTGGTCCTGGTCCTGCTTCCTGGTCTTGACGCAGGAATCGGATTCTAGGCAAAATAGCTTCCGATTTTTGTTTTGACCATTTGCATGGAACTTTAAAATACATTCTAGTGTTGAAAATGATAGCTTTTAAAACTCCTTCATTTTTGTCTAATATGCCTAAAATTAGCAAAACTTGGCTTTTCTGTCCTAACAGTGCCTTTTCAACGGTCTATAAACAATAGGCTGTTTTTTTTTGCGTGGAAATGATTTACATTGTTTTGAAAAACATCCGTTGTTTGATCTGGTTTGTTGTAATGTGTCACTTTTGTTTATTTCGACACCAATTGGTATTTTATACGTTACAAGTAAGCAGGCAAAATATATCTCTAGTGGATGAATCCGCTTGCTTGGAGACGAGGCGACACACAGTGGTTCAGATTCGAAAAAAAGCTGGCCAAAAGTCGTTTTTTGTTTATTTATTTGAAATAATGGAAACAATAGTATTTGGTCTAGAACATGATCAAGCTTTATTTCAACTTATGATAAGATCATAAAAAATAGTAGCTCTGGAGTAATCAACTCTCAAACTTCCCCTTGTTCCTTCCATAAAAATTGGCAATTTTATTCATCAACTTTTGGAATGGCCTAAAATTTTTCGCAACAGATATTTTCGTGAACTCTCTGATTCAAATAGGGCTGTATATATTGAGGTTTCTTGTGTGAACAAGGGAGCTTTCTTCATAACGTGCAAATACAATATTCGCATGGGTGAACATAGACTGACAAAATACAAAATATAGTGCGAAACATGTGGCATTTTATTCAAGTGCTTCACTCTGCTTCACGTAAGTATTATTATTTGATGGAAGTTTAAGATCTGGACAATAACACCGTGAAGAATTTTCTTGCCCATATTTGCCCCTTTGTCAGATAGAAGCTACTGAAAAATGGTCAACCTGATGAGTGTTTATTTTACCGAAAAATAGTACTGCTATAAACGCAAATAAAATTGGAGTAGGCTAATAAAATTGAACTTATTACATGGGAGAAAATGTTGAAATTTATTGAAAAGCTATCTAGGAAAATCTAATCATCTGAGGGGATGATTCAGAGGGGGTGGGAAGAAACCCACCGAAAATTCTTAATTCAAAAAAAAAATTCACTTGAAAAATCAAAGTATCAAAGGGGGTGAGTTACAGGGGGTGGAAAGAAAAAATAAAAATTCAGCGAAAACTCTGAACTTTCGGAAATAAACTGTAAGAAGGTTGAAATTGATTGGAAAATTATCAAAAAATCACAAATCAACCAAGGGGGTGAGTGAGGGGAAGGGGGAAATACTATAATCAAAAATACTGAGACTTAATTCCAAGTAACGAGTTAGGGCATGAAAGTAACTATCATGTGATCAAATGAATTCAGAATTCAGACAGGCTGTCTGAATAAAATTTTAGACAGTAAAGCTACTCTTGGCTGGGGTGCAGGCTGCCTTAATCATCAGTTCATTTGAACAAACATTTTTTTATATTGTTTCTTCTTTCCGTTCTCTCTAACCGTCTGCCTTTTGATGATCTGATTTCTTTAGATACTTTTCCATGCAATATCAACATGTTCTAAGTTAAGTTGCGAAGTTTCAGAATTTTTGGTCTTTTTCTTTCCCCCCCTTCAACCAACCCTCACGGAATGCTCACTTACCAGATTTATTGCGGGATTTTCAAATATACAACAAGCTACACCTGAAGCTTCGACAGGTGATCCAGGATCTGCATTTTTTCAATTATTTATTCACAGTTCGTGAATAGACGTCGCTTCGCTCCTCGTGTTTCAAAATGACGCGTGTGACAATACGATGTTTCATAAAACTTGTATTATAAATTATAATATACTATTTTAGTATTTTGTCCCTTAAATAGTCATTTTCGGACTATTTTGCGAACTGTACCCGAAAGACGTTGTCGAGGCATCGCATTTTTGATTTTAGCTTTTACTAAAAAATGTTATAACGTACGCAGAATGTTTTACGGGACACATCCGCTTCTAGTGATAATCGGCTGTCGCACAGTGGTTCAGATTCGAAAAAAGCTGGCCAAAATTCTGAGAATGTGGCGATGGATGGTTAACTCATAGATAGACGTTTCATGTGTGATGTTAATTGAAGCTGATTGTGAAGCATCTTAAAGACGTCGACGTCACTTATAATTTGTAACATCGCTGAATAATTTGTAACATCGCTGATGAATTTCACAACTTATGCATGAGGAACTCAGGTTGACTATGATTTAATTTTTGACATTGTTGAGATAATCTCAGTAAGGAAACGTTAGATGCTATGCTGAGTGGTATGGCTGACTGCTTCGAATGGCCACCATAGACATAGGTATTAGACATAGGATGAAATATTTAGTTCGATTTCTGATAGAGAGACCACGGATCACGGATCCCTGGAAAAACATTATTAATATTTGAAACAAACCGGAAGCACCAATTACGCAATAAGCCGCCCAATTTCCGTAAGTTTGGCAGGAAAGCGAGGCGAGAGGCGAGGGGGCGGAACGGAAGACGGGAAGTTGGGATTGACCATCGCGCAGATATAACATTCGGCGGTTTCAATTGTTCGTGACCTGGGGCTTTAAGGGTTACAGTGGCCCAGGCTCGAACTGATATCGCCTCAGGTGAAATACTAAGCGTGCCTTTGATCGGCGCCCCAGTCTACTCGTGGGCTTATCACTGGGAGAGCAGCCGTCTACTGCCGTCTCAATTGGGTCAATTATTTGAAACTTTCCCACATCCACTCCCTAACTACATACTGAAACACACGTGCCTCTCGCACACACCGAGAGCTAGTGAATAATTGAAATCAGTCACACGCGCTTCCAAATCGGGTATACGGTACAACCCCGGGTATAGGTACCTACCTACAACTATAGTTTTAATCAACCAATAAATGCAGTTTCCAAACTTCAAATTAGAAGCTATGCTCCAAATAAGTGTACAAATGAGTGATTCGACGGCTCTTATCGGTGTGTAGTTGGATTCCCAGTCAATGTTGAAAATGCAGTAGGTATTGTTATAAATTACTGCAAGTAGTTTTACATAGGTGCATCTGCAGATCTTGGAACTCCTTGCATTCTTTACCTTACACGATTATCTGTTGAATTTTTTTGTCAAGTACAAAATGAAACAGCAACGGAAAATCTGTATATGCTTCCGATAGATAATGAGGATTCTCATTGTTGCTATTAATATCTTGCAATTTTGCTGTAACGATTATTTATCAGTTAGTTATTCACTTGGTCTGCTTGATAAAGACGTAACTATTTCTGGGTCTCTAATTCCTCATGGACGGCCACAACATGCTGATGTTTAAGTATTTTATTAACTCTGCAGTTGCAGACAAATTATCGACTTTTAAACCGAACGCCGTTATCAGAAATTGAAAACTTGAGTGGACCTAAGGCTCGTCTAAAATAGGGTGTCAAATGTTTAGTAATAAGTTGCAAGTGGTTATTCATGGGAGTTATAGCTGGACCAACTCTTGCAACTGCGACTAGCGACTGATCAGTGACTGCTACTCCCAATTCCAACATCACTTTTATTTTGCCATTCACAAGAAACTAAACATCAAACACCGTATTAAAAACCTTTAGACCCAATATTAGGAATGGACACTTTTCTCATTCAATGAAACTTGAATGGGTTTTATGCCCAACTAATACCCGGTTTCTGAAAATTTTTATGGACTTGATAACTCCATCAAATCAATTGTTGCTTGTGGTTGTCGCCGTCATCATCGATCTTTCTATCTTCCGACTATATCATCTACCCCCTAGTTACAATGAAATCTCCGCTTGGAAGTGTCGGAAGAATAAGAAAATTATTGTCTACACAACATCGTCCGACACATCGTCCAATTTCAACTTAAATTTGAACAAACCTGCTCAACATCCAACCTGGAAGGACATATCATCTATACAGCAATCTCAAGTGTGCGGCCTAGAAAGAATACATCTTTTGAATTAAACACGTAACTTTCTAAAGTATGACTAAAAATGCTCTAACTTGATGAGATACCACCTTTTGCTTGCTTTAACTAAGACATTTTATTGTGAATTCTAAATTTCCAGCTAGCACTGTTTCCAACGTTCCCAATAGAGGATCCATGCGCATGGAAGCCCCGTAATTGGTGAAGACCGAGGTGAAGACGTATTCTTTTTGAAAACTGATTCCAAATATTCTTTTTGGTTGCGTCTCAACGGTAAGTTATTGGTATTTTTGAATGATCTTATTTTGAGTAATTCTCTATCTGTGGGTCAAGGTCGACCTTACCTCCGTGTTAAAAGTTTTCTTTCGAATATGCTGTTCAAGTGAAATTGTCCTGTTCCTCTTTATAACAATTTTATTTTCATCTTTGATCAAATGCATTTCTATTGTCGAATATTCATTTGCTCATCTGCTGTGATCTGTATTCCTCTAGCTGCGTTATTTTGTTTACTTGCTTGAAAGTCCGGAAATAATTGAAATCCCTCATTAGTTCACTTCGATTAAAATTACCTTGAAAGGTACCGAGCCACATTCAGGTAAAGCAACCGAAGATTTCGAAAACTCGGTTGGCGCCTATTATAAAATAAATTTCCGGAAATCTAACGAACACCCTTCGAATCCACGATCGCTCTGCACGAAAAAGCACCGGCAATGTAACTAACCTCGCGATCATCAGGGGAAAAATAACGTGTTCTATGCTATAGACGAGCCAATAGCAAGGCCCATACCTTATAGATACTCTTGATTCCAGAATGTTATCAAGTGCGTGCGTCAGAAGAGCAACAATCTATTCGCTAGAGTTATAGAGTCCATGAACATTTTCAAAAACCGAGCATGAGTTGGTACATTCATGCGCGAGCAAGTATTCGGGTCTGCTCTGCACGCACCATAACATTTGCCAGAAACCGAATAGATATAGATGTTCTCACAGGTAATTTTTCAGCTTTGAATCTTGAATTTTGCCACCCTACTCCACATCCGTATTTGAATTTTAACACAGTTTTCTCTTTCATATATGTAGAAGAAATCAATAACTATTTTTGCAAAATCATTTCTGACTTCAGCACTTCTTCTCACACAGAAACGTCTCCTTTCAGCAGGTGAAATTTATGAGTGTCTCGCTGCCTCGCTGGAAAGGTATCAGTTCAACGGTCGATCTGGACTTCGAACAACTCAATCTAAGCACGATTACCGACATCAACAAAGCCTTATCAAACATAATAGAAACCGTCATAAACACTACAACCTGATGCAAATCTACATATCGGTAAAATCATGAAAAATAACCACGCCAAAAAAATTTCTAGTTGTTGTGGTGGTGGAATGCTAAATGTGCCTCATTGGCAGCTAAGGAGTATAAGTATCTGCTTTCAACAAACCCAGGCATCACAGTTCCACAGTAAACCATCTAAACTTCGAGAAACTTGAGCAAAAGCTCAACAATACCAGGCTTTCATACATGGCTTCTAGACGAGGACTTAATTTGAAAAAAAATTGAATAAAATAATTTCTCACCCTCTTACTGGTCGTTTGAAAAGCGACTCAATTTTTGTTCACCTGTATGAAGGTGATTCCTCTCGCAAAAATGAGTCGAGAAGTAAGAATAACATTTTTCCCTAAAATGCTTTCTGAAGGAGTTACAGACCGTCAAAAGTGATGTAAATAAGTTTTTTTTATAATAATGTTACGGTATTCGGGTTCACCTATTTCGAAATTAAACGTGCTGATCTACTTGTAAACAAACTGCACTTTATTCACCACTACCGATACAACTAAATAACGCACACTATTATTAATCGCTTAGAAATTCACAATGTCGCTTGAGATGTTATCGCCACGGTCGCTCGATTCCAACTCTCCGTCCGATGCCAGGTCGAGTTCCTCTCTTATATAGTGGCATCAAAGGTTCTGGATGCTTCCTGTTTGATCGTTGGAGTTTCCAGCACACAAGAATTTTTCTGGTATCTGCGTCGAGAATATATACGCGTATCTTGTACGGCATCTCAACCAGAAGTCTCGACGTGTCGTGACCTACCGCTTCAGTTTCTCGATGCTTCCCGAATGCAACGCGGAAATCTAGATTTCTCTGGAAAGAGCCGGAATGGTCGCGAGCTTCGTAACAATAATAATTCGCCCAAGAACTATCAAAGGTTGGAGCTCCATACGTGGTGCAAAGAAGTTTCTCCACAGCACAAATGCGGAGTTATAGGAGTTGGGTTGGGTTGAACTGCCAGACTAAAATTATAAGACACCTACGTGGTTTGTGGTTTTCTCACTTCACTCGTGGACAGTTCAAGCTTTGTGCCAACAAAAATAAGACTGGACAATTTTGACAGTTCAATTCACCTCAACCTTCTCTAGCTTCATCTAGTTCCGCCTCCAGGTTTGTTTGAAATTGAAATTACATGTACATTTGCACTGTGATGACAATTTCCTGTGCCGAAGCTGAAGTTTCTACCTAGTTCTTGGGCAAACAATTGAAAGCTCACTTTTAATTTGAACATTTGAATAGATATTAAAAGGAAAAATGTTACTCCTACTTTTTGATTTGTTTTTTTATAGGAATCACTTCCAGATATTTTATGCGAGGTTACAAAAACACCCTATATATATATATATATATATATATATATATATATATATATATATATATATCTTGATGAATGATGTATTTCGGGCTCATTTTTCTACGTCCATATATTACTTTGAGCTCAAAATTATATATTGGGCTCATGAGTCCAAAAACTGGACATATTTATATAGTATTTTGAGCTCGTCAGTAGTTACACCTCTGGCTTTTCAATAAAAACCAATTATTGTGCTCCGTTGCCACAAATACAACATACCACAGTCTGATATTTTGAAATCAGGCTAGTCGATCCTGAGTTTTTGTTCATCCTCATATTTGACCGGAATCGGGCTCTTATAGCTGTCTAACGCTCTAATCGCAAGTGCGCACTTGAGATAAGACCATTGGTGACTGCACTGCACTGTGCATGATTGTCAAGTACTTTGATAGGTATGATTTGTTAAGTAGGACCTGTAGTGGGTCTCTGATGCATGAAATAGTTTCGTACGGCCTAAAGGTGCGTTCAGTCAGCTTATTCAGCCGCAATTTTAGTTTTAGCCGTAAGCGCTGCATCGCTTATTGGCTGTTCCGAGGAGACTGGTTCATAAGAGCCAATGGGCGTCGCTGCGCTTGCGACTAAAATTAAAACTTACGGCTAAATAAGCTGACTGAACGCACCTTAAGTAAATAGTACTCTGATAGCAATGTGACCGCAAACAGCTCATCTCCTGCTGCCTCTTACGCAAAGCTCCCAATTAAACACTTTGAGTGCAAGGGAGACGGCACCATTTAACGGCGGATCTTTTCAACTGTTAATTGTGAATTCCGGTTATTTTGAATCTTCAGCCAAAACACTAGGCTGTCGCTGCTTATTATACCAGTTGAAGGGAGAAAGAAGAAACTGTATACAATCGCTTAGTGCGGGAAGCCACGCCCAACGCAGACGCCCAACATCACAACCAATGTCAACTCTAGTCCAAGAACTTGCTCACATGCGCATGCGTCTGAATTATTTTGCACTTTTAACAGGAACTTTTTTTGAAATCTGATACTTATGTATCTAAAAGTCAATCATGACGTGAATCAAGCCCTTGAAAAAAGTTTGGGCGAAAAAAGTGGTATTTGTTGGGAGGCGTATGGCATTTTCGTACAAAATGATATGTTGAGAGCCCATTCTTCACTTTGGATAAGCATGTGAGCCCGAAATACGCCTTGAACATTTTAAACGTGCTCGTGCATAATGTAGATTGGGCTCCCGAAGATTTTCGTAGAAAAAATCAGAAGTGGACAAAAAACGGCCTATAAATTTGTAAAAATGGCACCGTGGGACCGGTTCAACCCAAAAACTAGAAATTATTCAAGAATGGATTTCTGAAGACATCCAAAACTTGAAATAATACCTATTCTGCACTGTTTATTACCATGGGAACCTATCTTTTCTGGAATTTTCGCAGCTGTTCAAATCAAATCTAGGACAAATTTTGAAAAAAGAGACTAAATAACTTTGGAATCACGTTTCATAAGATTGAGAGGTCTTTGAAAACAAAATATGACACCAAATGGCATTTTTCTACAAAATATTGTAGACAGCCCAATTCACATTCTTTTCAAGTCCATGCGAGCCCGAAATACATCATGAATTCTTTCGTCGAGCCCGTGCATGACGTAAATTAGGCTCCCTAGAAAATGTTGAGCGAAAAATAAGTTGAAATTATCAGAATGACAACGTCACGAAAGTAGTATTTGTTGGTAGGCGTCTAACACAATAATAATTTACCAAAATGGCAGGTATGTGCAAAATATGTTGAGAGCCCATTCCTTATTTTGGATAAGCATGTGAGCTCCAAATACCTACGTCTTGAATATTTCAATCGTACTCGTACATAATGTAGATTGGGTTCCCGAAGGTTCTTGTGAGAAAAGTCAAAAGTGGACAAAAACGGACTATATCATTGTAAAAATAGCACCATGGGACCTGTCCAACTAAAAAACTTGGAATTATTCAAGAATGGATTTCTGAAAACATCCAAAACTTGAAATAAAACTTATTCTGCACTTACACACGATAACCTATCTTTTCTGAAATTTTTGCAGCTGTTCAAACCAAATCAAGGATACATTTTTGAAAATGTGACTCAATAACTTGGGAATCACGTTCTAGAAGATTGAGAGGTGTTTGAAAACAGATATTTGTGAACAAATGGCATTTTTTTACAAAATATTGTAGAGAGCCAAATTCACATTCTCGATGAATCCATGTGAGCCCGAAATACATTATGGATTCTTTCGTCGAGCCCGTGCATGACGTTTATCAGGCTCCCGAAAAAAAATTTGGGCGGAAAATAAGTTGAAAAAATTGGAATGACAACATCACAAAAGTAGTATTTTTATTGGTAGGTGTCTAACAGACTATTAATTTACAAAATGGCAGGTATGTGCAAAATATGTTGAGAGCCCATTCCTCATTTTGCATAAGCATGTCAGCCCGAAATACGTCTTGAATATCTCAATCGTGCTCGTGCATAATGTAGATTAGGCTCCCGAAGGTTTTTGTAAAAAATGTCGGAAGTGGACAAAAAACGGTCTTTATCATTATAAAAAATTGCACCGTGGGACCTGTTCGACCCAAAAACTCGAAATCATTCAAAAATGGATAACTTGGGAACTTTATTCTCTAAGATTGAAAGACGTCTTAGAACATACATAGGTAAACAAATGGCATTTCCCACAAAAATATATTTTAAACATCACAAATTGAATTCTCGATGAGTCCATGTGAGTCCGAAATACATCATGAATTTTTACATAATGCCCATGCGTGACGTAAATCAGACTCCTGAGATTTTTTTGGCGAAAATGAGGTGGAAGAGCCTGTATGGCAACTTCAAGAATGTAGTAGGTATTTGTTGGGAAAAATCTAACACAATCATAATTTACCAAAATGGCAGGTGTGTGCAAAATATGTTGACAGCCCATTCCTCATTTTGGATGAGCATGTGAGCCCGAAATACGTCTTGTACACTTCAAGCGTGCTCGTGCATGATTTAGATTCGGCTGCCGAAGGTTTTCATGTAAAAAAGTCTTAAGAGAACAAAAACGGACTATTTTGTTGGAAAAATAGCACCGTGAGACTCGTTTGAATCAAAAACATAAAATTATTCAAGAAATGGATTTCTGAAAACATCAGAAACTTGAAATAAAACCCATTCTGCACTTTACAACGGGAACCTATCTTTTTCAAATTTTTTGCAGTTGTTCAAACCAAATTGAGGACAAATTTTGAAAAATGTGACAGAATAACTTGGGACTCACGTTCTAGAAGATTGAGAGGTGTTTGAAACCAAATATTTATGAACAAATGGCATTTTTCCACAAAATATTATAGAGAGCCCAATTCACATTCTCGGTGAGTCCTAGTGAGTCCAAAATACATCATGAATTTTTCTGTTGGGCCCGTGCATGGCGTTAATCAGGCTCCCGAAAAAATGTTGGCCGGAGAACAAGTTGCAAAACCGGAATGACAACATCCCGAAAGTGGTATTTGTTGGTAGGCCTCTAACACAATAATAATTTGCCAGAATGGCTGTTTTGTGCATATGTCGAAAGCCCATTCCATAGTTTGGATAAGCATGTGAGCATGAAATACATCTTGAACACTTCAATCGTGCTCGTGTATAACGTAGATTGGGCTCCCAAAGGTTTCTGTGAAAAAAGTCAAAAGTTGCCAGAAAAGCACTATATCATTGTAGAAATAGCACCGTGAGACCTGTTTGACACAAAAACTCAAAATTATTCAAAAATGGATTGTTTAAAACATCCAAAACTTGAAATAAACCCTGTTCTGCACTTTACAACGGGGAACCTATTTTTTCTACAATTTTTGCAGCTGTTCAAAACTAATCAATGATAAATTTTCAAACTGTGACGAAATAACTTGCTTATCACGTCATAGAAGATTGAGAGGTGTTTGAAAACAAATTATGTAAACAAATGGCATTTTTCCACAAAATATTGCAGATAGCCCAATTCACATTCTCGGCGAGTCCATGTGAGCCCGAAATACATCATGAATTTTTTTGTCGAGCCCGTGCATGACGTAAATCAGTCTCCCGAAAAAAATTTGGGCGGAGAATTAGTGAAAAAGCCAGAATGACAACATCACGAAAGTAGTATTTGGTGGTAGGCGTCTAATACGATAATAACTTACCCTCTAATCCACCAGAATGGCAGTTATGTGCAAAATATGTCGAGAGCCCATTTCATATTTTGGATGAGCATGTGAGCCCGAAATACGTCTTGAACACTTCAATCGTGCTCGTGTATAACGTAGATTGGGCTCGTGAGGGTTTTTGTGAAAAAAAAAGTCAAAAGTGGACACAAACTGTCAGAAACCGACTATATCATTGTAGAAATAGCACCGTGAGACCTGTTTGACCCAAAAACTCAAAATTATTCAAAAATGGATTTCTGAAAACATCTAAAACTTGAAATAAACCCTATTCGGCACTTTACAGCGGGAACCTATTTTTTCTACAATTTTTGCAGCTGTTTAAAACACATCTATGATAGATTTTGAAAATGTGACGAAATAACTTGCCTATCACGTTATAGAAGATTGAGAGGTGTTCGAAAACAAATTATGTAAACCAATGGCATTTTTCCACAGAGCTCAATTCACATTCTCGATGTGAGCCCGAAATACATCATGAATTCTTCCATCCAGCCCGCGCAATACGTGAATAGGGCTCCTAATTTTTATTTTTTTTGGGCGGAAATGACGTGGAAAAACCTGAATGGTAACTTCAACAATATGATATTTGTTGGGAAGCATCTGACAAAATAGTTATTGAAAAAATGACATTCATGTACAAAATATGTCGAGAGTCCATTCCACATTTTGAATGAGCATGTGAGCCCGAAATACGTCTTGTACACTTCAATCGTGCTCGTGCATGATGTAGATTGGACTGCGGGAAGTTTTTATGACAAAAGTCTGGAGGGGATAAAAACGGACTATTTCATTGGAAAAATAGCACCGTGGACCTGTTTGACACAAAAACTTAAAATTATTCAAGAATATGGATTTCTGAAAACATCCAAAACTTGAAATAAGACCCATTCTGCACTTTACAATAAGAACCTATCTTTTTTTAAAATTTTTGCAGCTGTTCAAACCAAATTTAGGACAAATTTTGTGAAATGTGACGGAATAACTTGGGACTAACGTTCTAGAAGATTGAGAGGTGTTCGAAAACAAATAGTTATAAACAAATGGCATTTTTTCACAAAATGTCATAGAGAGCCCAATTTACATTCTCGGTGAGTCCATGTGAGCCCAAAATACATCATGAATTTTTTTGTCGAGCCTGTGCATGACGTTATTCAGGCTCCCGAAAAAATTTTGGGCGGAGAATAAGTTGAAAAACCGGAATGACAACATCACGAAAGTAGTATTTGTTGGTAGGCGTCTAACACAATAATAATTTACCAAAATGGCAGGTATGTGCAAAATATGTCGAGAGCCCATTCCTTATTTTGGATGATCATGTGAGCCCGAAATAGGTCTTGAACACTTCAATAGTGCTCGTGTATAACGTAAATTGGGCTCCCGAAGGTTTTTGTGAAAAAAAGTCAAGAGTGGCCAGAAAACGACTATATCATTACAGAAATAGCACCGTGAGACCTGTTTGACACCAAAACTCAAAATTATTCAAAAATGGATTTCTGAAAACAATCAAAACTTGAAATAAACCCTATTTTGCACTTTACAACTGGGAACCTATTTTTTCTACAATTTTTGCAGCTGTTCAAAACACATCTATGATAAATTTTGAGACTGTGACGAAATAAGTTGCTTATCACGTTATAGAAGATTGAGAGGTGTTTGAAAACAAATTATGTAAACAAATGTCATTTTTCCATAAAATATTGCAGAGAGCTCAATTCACATTCTCGATGAGTCCATGTGAGCCTGAAATACATCATGAACTCTTTCATCCAGCTCGCGCAATATGTAATCAGGGCTCCCGAATTTTTTTGGGCAGAAATGAGGTGGAAAAACCCGGATGGTCCTTCAAAAATGTAATATTTGTTGGGAAGCATCTGACAGAATAATAAATCAAAAAATTACATTCACGTACAAAATATGTCAAGAGCCCATTCCACATTTTGGATTAGCATGAGAGTCCAAAATACGTCTTGAACTTTTCAATCGTGTTCGTGCAGAATGTAGATTGGACTCTCGAGGGTTTTCGTGGAAGAAAGTCAAAAGTGGCCAGAAACGGACTATATCATTGCAGAAATGGCACAGTGAGACCTCTCTGACCCAAAAACTCAAAATTATTCAAGAATGGATTTCTGAAAACATCTAAAACTTGAAATGAAACCTATTCTGTACTTTGCAACGGGAACCTATTTTTTCTTAAATTTTTGCAGCTGTTCAAAACGAATCTATGATAAATTTTGAAAATGTGACAAAATAAGTTGCAAATCACGTCAAAGAAAATTGAGAGGTGTTTTGATACAAATTATGTAAATGAATGTCATTTTTCCATAAAATATTGCAGAGAGCTCAATTCACATTCTCGATGAGTCCATGTGAGCCCGAAATACATCATGAATTCTTTCATCCATCCCGCGCATGACGTAATTAAGGCTCCCAAAACTTTTCTTTGGCAGAAATGAGGTGGAAAAACCTGGATGGTAACTTCAAGAATGTAGTATTTGTTGGGGACCATCTAACAAAATATTTATCAAAGAAATGGCATTTATGTACAAAATATGTAGAGAGCCCATTCCACATTTTGGATAAGCATGTGAGCCCGAAATACGTCTTGAACTTTTCAATCATGTTCGTGCTTAATGTGGATTGGGCTCCCGAAGGATTTTGTGGAAAAAAGTCAAAAGTGGACAAAAACGGTACATAACATTTTAGAAATAGCAACGTGAGACCTGTTCGACCCAGAAACTCAAAATTATTCAAGAATGGATTACTGAAAACATCCCAACTTCGAAATCGAACCTATTGTGCACTTTACAGGGAGAACTCAGCGTTAAAAAATATTGCGGAGAGCTCATTCACATTCTTGATAAGCCCATGTGAGCCCAAAATACATCATAAATTCTTCGATTATGCCCGTGCATGACGTACACCGGGCTCCCGAAGAAATTGTGGGCGAAAATGAGGTAGAAAAACTCGGATGGCAGCATCAAGAAAGTGGTATTTGTTGGGAGGCATCTAACAAAATAAGAATTGATCAAATTGACATTCATGTACAAAAGAAAGAATGTAATAAGGAGAGGAATTTGAATTGGATTGAAAGCTGTCGCGAGCCCATTTCACATTTTTGATGAACATGTGAGCCCAAAATACGCTCTGAACGTTTTGGTCGTGCTCGTGTATGACGTAGTTTGGGCTCCCGGAGTTTTTTTTGAAAAGACAGTATGGACAAGAACGGACGCGCACGTTGTAGAAATGGTGACGTAGGACCTGAATCACCCAGAAATTTGAAGTTATTCAACTATAGAAAAATGGAAACGTCCCAAACTCGAAATAAAAGCTACTGTGCACTTTACGACAGGAACTCGTTTTTTCGACAATTTTCGTAGTTGTTCACCCGAAATATAAATGATACGAGTGCTTTAACAGTCAAATCGTAACAAGTTAACTTGGGAATCACGTTCTATGAGGTTAAGAGACATCTGAGAACATAAATTCATAAACAATGGGCGTCATTTCGCAAATTGTTGTATAGAGCCCAATTCACATTCTCGATGAGCCCATGTGAGTCCGAAATACATTATGAACTTTTCGATCATGACCGTGTATGACGTAAATCAGTCTCTCGAAACATTTTCGAGAAAAAATGTAGAGTGGAATAATCCAGACGACAAATCTCAAAAGGAAGTACATTGGAAGGTGACAAATAATATAAATACGTGAACAAATGCATTTTCTTTTCAAATTATGCCGGGAGCTCAAAATACATCATGTACATTTAGAAATATATATATATTTGAAAACCAACATTGGCGATGGGATTACCTGAAAATTACGTCCTAAAATGTCATGAGACGTCCAACAATGTGAATCTGTGTAGAAAATATTTTTTTTTACATTGTTTGTCACAAAATATGCCGCGAGCCCGAAATACATCATCCATCAAGATATATATATATATATATAAAACAGGGGAACACTTCACCCCCATACAATTAATCATACGCTTCCGCCGTTGTGTCCGAGTGAGATCCGTAGAATTATTGGTACCGCCAAACAAAACGGTTTTCCGACACTCGTGAACTCGAAAATGGACCTATTTCTTTTTCACGCCCCTTTTGCTTCCTATCGCCGCTCATTGGCTAGATTTGCCTCACAATCTCCCGTAGCAACTCTGTCAGTGCCACTGACTTTCTCCTTGTCATTACCCCCGACAACGATATGTTACAATTTGTCATCAGTTGTCAGTAGAACAGAACCAAAAGTCTTGCCACGCTGCAACCTGCAACCTACAGACTCGACAACGCTTTACTTCTTTACAAGAGTGTAGTGCAAGCATCAAATGAAGGGGAACCAGCGTGATAAGGGGTTGAAGTATAGTGTGAAAGGATATTTTGAAGACGTACTTGTGAATAACCTGGAGGTAAAAGCGGAGTGCTACAGGAGCCAGAAAAAGTAACAAGCTTCTCAAGAAAATGTCCGGAACAGCATTTGTTTTCAGCGTCATCTTTGTACCTATCACTGGATGAATAGAAATCTTCCACTCTGAAGTGCCGTGAGCACACCAAAACTGAAGCAAAATATTGAGGTTTTGTTGTGAAGTTGTAGTGGGTAATCGCCAAATAGGAAGGTGAGATAGCATTCCCAGCACTTTGAACGGTAATTTGGGTGACCCCGCTTTTGGCTTTGTGCAACTTGTAAAACAGCTGAAATTGTTTCGTTCGCCTTCAAATTCTTCCTGGTGCCGGTGTCTTCCAGTGGCGGCCATCCATTTATTTCGCTTATTTTCGTCGGCAGGAAAACCGTAGAACGAAACATTTGAGGGAAATATTCCCTTGGACTTGTGCGGACAACTTTTCACACAATATACGAGCATTTTTCGAATTATTCGATCAGTGTAGCGACACGACACAGGTTGCAGTCATAAGTGACAGTGACAATTCTAATTCATTGTGACAGTATCGCCTTCCTCGAATTTCGCGGCTAATAATTGAAGGCCTTTAATTGGCTTAAAATTGTTCATCCTTGTCTGAAAGTCTCTGTTCCCAATAAGAAATAGGTCTATTCCTCACACCCCCTCATAAGATAGCAACAATTTTCATCTCGCCTTAACTGACGTGAGAATAATTATAACAAAAAATTCCTCACCCTAGAATAAAATCAGAGGAAAGAAGCATCTTCTTTTTCGTTTATTCAAGGACGGAGTTACCTACATTGGTAAAATAAGCTTTGCGGAATCAATCCCTGTGGGTGGGTTTATTCCTCAACAGAATCTTTCCAACTGGAATTTTTCAAATGAAGTTTGCTTACTTATAAAGCAGTGGACCCCCTGTTTATCAGTCAACAGTCAACAAATCCATGCCAAAATATATCCCACCGTTCTAGATCTAGCAATGACAACTTCACAAGTCTTGAATCAGAAAAAACACATGAAGCATTCGCAAAGAAACAAAAGCCTACTAGGGGTTTAATGAGTCACCCTGTATACAATTTCACAACATACCTGGAGGAAGGAGGTTTGAACCTATGTAATACTTATACCTGCACCTAACTAAATGTGTAGGTATATAAAATGGAAGGAAGTGAAAGCAACATTCCGATAACTTGATGTTCCGATGCCAAACTACGATGTTGTATTTTGCATCGGCTTTGGGTATTTCCAGGTCGGGCAAGTTTCCACCGCTTAGTTCTTAATCCAATTTGTTACCTGTGCAGCTGCAGGAAATTGCGCAAACAGCGTCGATTCATCAGCCGAAAAACTTTATGGGGCCGACAGAGAAAACTTGATTCGATAATGCTGGAGAATTGCTAGTCAAATATATGAATTCCCTGCAGCATTAAACAAACTATTCAGTTCCGTAGAACCAGCGAGGGGCTAATTATGTCGGTTTTATTTGCATTCCTTGCATAAATAAACTTTTGAGAGCGGAAGGAGAGTCGCGCTTTTCCAGAGATGATGATGCAGTATGGTCCAAAATCTGTTCGCTGCTCATAAACGGATTTTGTAAATTACCACAGGGTGACCTCGAACCTTTGTCATTCATTTGAAAAGATGATTATTTTCTCAATTTAGACTAACTGTGTAAGTAAGCAAATTTGTTGTTTATTGCAAAGGATTTAGTTTTCAAGATAGATACGGAGTGTTTGAAGTTGGTGGTAAAAATCAGTGTTTCTCCAATAAAAGACAAACAAAACACTATACCTCACTTAAAATTTGAAAGTAGTTAAATATCTCATACCAATTTCATGTGTGATTTTTATCTTAGAATGAGTCAAGGAACTGCGCCTTGAAATCAGTGACATAAAGCTTTGGGATCACCTATATGAAGGTACGTACGTACGTTGACGGCCCCGTGGCGCAGGCGGTCGAGTGGCTGCCTGCGACGCGGAGGTCCCGGGTTCGATTCCCGGTGAAAAGTCTGGGTGTTGTGTTGTCCGAAATTTGCACTTTTCTGAATTTGTAAACTTGATAAATAAACGGGCACACTCCTATGGCGAGAAAAAGCCGATAAGGAGAAAAACATTTATTTATATTTATTTATTTAAAAGGTACGTACGTACGTTGAATTTCCGATAGGCACTTTGGAAAAATACTCTTCTCGTTGTCCTGATTCAGAAAAAAATATATCTTAGTCTGGGGGCATAGGGCCAAAAAAGGCTTGGCCGTGTGCAGCGTCGTGAAGATATATAGAGATATATCCTAATCGATTCCTGGGCGATCAAGGACCATGAAAAATTATGGTGGAATGTTGACATCTGCTGCAGGCAAATATGGCGGAGGCGCCAAAATAGGCTTTATCTGGTAATAAGAAACTGGCTGTAGCTCGTTTGTTTTCCAACGGATTTCAACATCTGGCACGTCATCTTGTAGACAAGAAAATTCTCTTCTTATTTCATACCTAAATTTATGAACATCATTCCGGGAAACTGTCAAAATTGTCTTCATAAGATATGCTAAATTCCAGCTTTTTTTGAAGGTTTTCTGATAATCTTGAAACTTGGCAGTATTGTAGATCTTGAGGTACCCTTTCCGAATTTCTACTTTTTCACTTTGTGTATCTGCCTTTTTGGCCGCCATATTGAAAAGATGGCGCCCAAAAACCAGTTTTTTCCCAATATCTTCATTTCAGTTAATGTGAGGTGGAAGCGTTTTTATGCGAATGGAAGCTTATTCAATTATCTACAATTTGACACTTTACTCGTGTACGTGCTATTTTTGGTTCTTGAGTTATGGCTTCTAGAACTCGCTGAAGCATCAACTTTTGTCATCCAATCAGCATATGAACTTGATCTTAGCTCCACGTGGCAGTCAAATTGACCATGAATAATGATGAGTTGTCAGCCACAGACCAATAATATCCAGAAAATCAATCATGGTAATGGTTGTTATGCAACTACAGGGTGAACTCTAAGGGAAACTTGACTTTGAAAAGGTATAGCTTGAGAACCGTAAGTCCCACATAAGTGATTTAGATGTCAAATTCTAGAGAATTGAATAGACCTTCACTTTTGATATGAATCTTGGAATTTCATGACAAATTTTCCAATTTTTTTTCGGAAATATGTTTTTTTGGCACCATCTTTGGTGCAAAAGTGGATATTCTGAATGATGACTCCAAATTTCATCATAATAATGAGTTCTGAATGTATCTGTTATCCTTCATATGCTATATTACCTTTCTTTCTTTCTTTCTAAAGTCAGTTTGCTTCCACAGTTCACCCTGTAATTACACAAATCACATCATCATGATCGATTTTCTGAATTTTTATCATCTATGGTTAATGGCCAAGAGGTATTTATGGTTAATTTTGCATATACACGTTTCAATCTTGAGTCGGTTGAATTCAAGATATTGACAAAAAACTGTTTTTTTTGCGCCATCTTTCCAATATGGCGGCCAAAACGGCAAAGATACGAAATGGAAAAGTAAAAATTCGGAAAGGGCACCTCAAGAACTATGATACTGCCAGGTTTCATAAATATCGGATAATCTTCAAAAAATGGCGGAATTTAGCATATCTTATAAAGACAATTTTGACAGTTTCACGGAATGACGTTTGTAAATTTAGGTATAAAATAAGAAGAGAATTTTTTTATCTACAAAATGACGTGCCAGATTTTGAAATCCGTTGGAAAATAAACGAGCCACAGCCAGTTTCTTATTACCAGATGAAGCCCATTTTGGCGCCTCCACCATATTTGCCTGCAGCAGATGTCAACATTCCACCATAATTTTTCATGGTCCTTGATCGCCCAGGAATCGATTAGGACATATATCTCTATATATCTTCACAAAGCTGCACACGGCACGACCTATGCCGCCATACTACTTGTTTGTGCCCTACCCTTGCGTTGATTGATCACAGTCGCCAAAATTGGAAAAATTAATCTCGAAGACAATTGATTTCATTTATTGATAATTTGATCTTCAAGGACGCCGCAGGAAGGATGCTATAATGAGAGGTCCCGCGACAGATGTGACGACGATTTTTTCACAGTTGAATAGAGTGCTACACAGGCTTAATGTGCTAGGATCAGTAGCTAGAATCCACGAGCAAAATTTCAATCAATTCTATGCATCTGTTCGCGAGCTATGGCTAATCAAAGTTCTCGTTCAAACACATTAATTTCACTCTGTATCATAGAAATGGAGGATCTCAGGAAGTATCAAGATTCAGATTCTGATTTGCTTTGAAAAATGTCTCTCGGTGAGCTGGTCGGTTATTTCGTGGGACAGCACTGTATATCAAAAGGGTATGATGAAACTTTCGAAATTCAAATATATGAACCACTGACCTCGGGTTCCACCAAACTTTTGTCAACGCGATAACTTCATCACTCTGATAGTTACTTAGCAACTGGCCATCCTATTGGTTGGTGCATAGCAACTATCAGCGTGATAGATTTAATCTGCACTTAAAATTTTGGTGGAACCCGAGGTCAATGATTAGTAATAATGAGTAATCCGATCGGTAGCACGGTGAGCAGGCTCTGCTCCGCTTTTAAAGATGGAGGTCCCGGTTTCAAATCGGCACGGGGCCAGATGGACTCTTTCACGCGTCCCTTAGTACTGGGGCATCTACTACCATGCGGTGATGCTCCGGAAAGAGTAATGAAACAAAAAAGCCATCGGAAAAAACCACACTGGAAATTCCGTTTGTTCCAAACATTTTATTGTCGTTGTTATAGTTGGAGAAAAATCTATAAAGAAAATATCCTGCTAATAACCACAGTTGTTAAATGTTGATGCAGGTGAAAACAAAATGAATGTATGAAAGTAGGTAGTAATTCACCGTAAACGAGTCGAATAATGTCTATTTATACCTACAATTAATTAGTTTGAACCATTCATTCCAAGTAAGTACTAGTGTTCAGGTCGATTCGATTATATACAGTTTTAACTTCAAAGAAACTCGCTGTTTTAGTATGATAACTCCTCGAAAATTTATGCGGATCAATCAGCCAAATATTTGAAAGTAGCGCGTTATAGATCACCACCTGTCGTCAATAAGTAAGTCGAGGGTTATTTGACAACGCTGCATGACATATCAGTCATGTCACTAAAATAGCCCAGTAAACTAAGTTACAATTTTCCCAAGTTAACTCGTTTGAACTTGTTTTTATCTAAATTCACAGATCGAATTCGAGTTCAGGAGAACTTTTTCAGTCGGAAAAGATGCTAAACTTTTGGAAATTCTTTGATGCTTCTAATTTTCTATTGAAGTTTTCTCCAAATAACATTTGAATTTGGCGGGCTCCGTCTCCATCGGAAGCGATTCGCTGTCCGCCTCATGGATTGTAAGACATTTGATGATCTACTTCCTTCCATTTGAAGCCAGTTCGAGCTTAATCGAACCATTTAAGCGGCCGTGGTGCGAATTCCAGGCGAGTATTACAATTTACAGCGACTCAAGACATTCGAAGACCTGGAAGACCATGAAGCACACGCGAGAAAGTCCAAGAAAATTGACTAGTGGGTTCTTATGGTCTAACGGCTCGATACCAAGCTGGGGCTGAGACCGCCGTAAGTGTGGTTACCATAGCAACGGCGGATACCAACCAATCGGACCTCTGTATTTGGCGAGTTACGCCGTCCCAAACTTCGCGCCTGCAACTTGGTTTCGAGCCCTATAAGGACTCACTGAATCAAAAATCAGCTGTGGGCGAATTTGTTCCTGGTATGAATCATATAAAGTCTAGACTGACTGGGCTAAAATGCAATCCAGCAATCTAGCTGATGCTCGCTGGCCAAAGAAAAAATATGACTTCATAAGAAACACTCCATTCCGGCGGGATGCGGGTCGTAGAGTCATGGAGGTTTGTTTTCATGGACGTGCTGAGTGGTAGGAACGGTAGGATGCAGGCGTGATGGTTTGATCAGCAAGTTGCGGGTCGTAGGACTAAAGAAGTGGTCTGGAGTGTGGAGGATGATTGGAGGACAGCATAAACAATTGAACATTGCTCCATCGATTAAGATGTTCCTTGGTGTCAGATGGCAGGTAACCTATTATGACATGAATAATGTTTTAACAGGATCGTCTTCTCCAAAATAAAACAATGAACGTTGGTAAATGTTGAGATATACATGATCATTATGACTAGACCAGGTATAGATAATGGAGAAACAAGGAAAAAGATTCAATGTTGCTAGATGGTGTGGTGACGTAAAAAGCACTCTGATGTCACAAGCGGTACAAGTTAGAGAGGGCGTTGCCTGAAGAAGTCAGTCGCCAATGCCCTGGGCGTTTTCTAGTCTTGTCATATTATTTATTGCACTTTTGACTATACAGGGTGATTCATGAATGGCCTTACATAGGCTGATGGGAGATAGAGGACTTCGAGGCGAGTCAGGATCCACTGAAATTTTTTTATTTTCTCCAATGATTACGAAGATACAGGGTGTTTTGTGTGTTCCGTATGAAACTTTGATAAGCGATATTTCTGAAACGGCCAGAGGTATTTTGTTGAAATTCACCAGTATTATTTCTCTGTTGGAACTCATCCCGAAGCCATACCGGGTAGGTCAAAATCCAAGGCCGGGCTATAAAAAAGATGCTCCTTTTTTGTTTCATCAAAAAAGACATTTTCTGACCGCTTTTCTGAAAAACTGCTATCGGATTCTAAAAGCTTAGGAAACATGCTTCAAGAATCACTCTTCAATTTGGATGGCACACCTGAACCGTTTCGACAATAAAATTAAAAGTAAAATTTGTGGGTGAGTTCCCATTTTCGACCGGACATAATCGACTCATTGTCTGATTGAATTAATCAAAATTCATTTTTTGGCTTGTCTCTGTTGAATGGAAGAGCTTGGTTGAAAGAAAAATTCCGCAGCCGACAATTTTTTTCTATGACAAAATCGAGAGTGAAACCAAAATTGGACTCGATTTGATCGTAAAAGAAAATCTTCGGCTATGGAATTTTTCTTCCTACCAAGCCCTTCCACAGGGACAAGCTAAAAAATGAATTTGAATGAGTTCAATCATGCAAACAATGAGTCGATTATGTCCGGTCAAAAATGGAAACTTACCCATAAATTTCATTTTCAATTTTTATGTCGAAACGGTTTAGGTGTGCCATCTAAATTGAAGAGTGATTCTTTAAGCATTTTTCCTTAGCTTTTCGAATCCGATAGCAGTTTTTCAGAAAAGTGGTCAGAAAATATACGTTTTGATCAAATAAAAAAGGGGCACATTTTTTCAATCCCGGCCCTGGATTTTGACTTACCCAGTATGGCTTCAGGGTAAGTTTCAATAGAGAAATATTACTGGTGAATTTCAAGAAAATATCTCTAGCTGTTTCAGAAATATCGCTTATCAAAGTTTCATACGACACACGCAAAACACCCTGTATCTTCGTAACCAATGGAGAAAACAAAATTTCTTCAGTGGATCCTAACTCGCCTCGAAGTCCTCTATCTCCCATTAGCCTATGTAAGGTCACTCATGAATCACCCTGTATGTAGAAGTAATCTGTCCCCTCGTCTGTAACTTCACGCTACACACGGTCTCAACTGTGTTAAAACGATATGATTTTTCCGAGGATTTTTCCTACACCACTTTTTATAGTGTTACAAAACGTTAAGATTTATCTCAGTTTTTCCCGATCGATTCTTATACCATACTGCCTGTTGATAAAAAGTGAAGAGGACACAAGAACACAATCATGATTTTCATTCCTTTGAAGATGAAACATCAGTTAATGGATTGCATTGACTCCGCCATTACCTGTCATATTCGAAAGATAACTTTCACGGTGCCGCTGCTGAAGTAGCAAAAGTTGGTCTCAAGCAGAGGATTGTTATAGAAACGAACGACGGCTTTTGGTTGTAGAGTTGGAACAAAATCAAATTGGAATCTGCTATGGCGGTCGGCGACTCACAACTCTTTATCACGGGCACCCAAATGTCACGTTGTCCTAATGAACAACGGAGAGTGGCAGCACAATAATACGCCGCCCATCTGCCGCCGTGGGGGTGAACTTGATCAAAGAATAATTTCCATGGAGACAATTATGGCGAAGTGGAGCTCGTTATGTACCGTGCATCAGGCAGGAGAGGGCCATCACCAAGTCGTGGAGGCATCCAGGAACAAGGCAGGAGAGAAAGTGGGTGAATTATCTTAATGGAAGTTGCGCGATCGTCAAAGGCCGCCAAAGGATGTCTCTATGTGGAGCAGTGAGCAGCGAGTTGAGGTACATTTCGGAAGTAGCAGGCCACTAATTCCTAATATAGCACCTCCGCCAAAGTTGGGTTTCGGCCAAAGCCCGGCTAGCAGACCGGGATGATTCATGACCGGCCGTAAGCACACATAATCGCACCGCTAAGCGACTCGGAAACGCTTTGCAGGCCCACTTACACGAACACACATCAAGGTAAGCCTTGAATACAATATTGCTGCCGCTACCTGTGCCTGTGTGTATGTAGGCATACACTCTCAGCTAATTACCAATGCCGAGGCGCACACGTACGGTCAACTTCCGTAAAGATACTGCCGGCCAGCGGTATACCGAACCCCGTATTATCCTTCTGTAGGTAAGTGTACCCCTAATTCGGAATCATTTTATTCAATATTTTTAATAAACACACCAAGCTCTGGATAAACTCCAGCTTACCTCCACACTTCGTGCATAATTGAACCTTATTTCAGGTCAAAATTTGATTCCTTTGGTATCTATTGAAAGATGAAAGTTGATTCTACTAACTCAACTCCCGCGCTTTTCTCCGGTTTTTAGAATAAAAGTTTAGTTTGAGGAATCAGAGGAGTTACCACTGATACGTGGCAATCTAAAATAATGAAAAGTATATCTATACCTGTACAGGTGATTTTTTGAAAACGACCCAGCACCCTAGATTTCTTGCCGCCTAAACTTTTTCCAAAAAAACGCCGAAACAGGTCGATTTTTATAATTTTGAGGGGGACATCTAGGACACACATTGTCAAATTTCCATCTTCAACCCCTTCGCCCCCACCTACCCTACTTTAGAATTTCAAATAGCACCAACTATGTTGTGATACATCAATGAACTGAAGGCAATAAGATTCTCTTTCTTTCAAACATATTTTGATTTTTTCAAGTCACCTTTCAACCCTTTTCAAAATGCTGTCATTGTTAATTAAAAGAAAGCTTTTGCCTTAATAACTCTCAATTTTCATCTTCAATCCCTTCGCCCCCCCACCCTACCCTACTTTTGAATTTCAAATAGCAACTTTTACCTCATGGTACATCAGACTGAAGGTAATGAAATTCTCTTTCTGTAAAAAATAATTTCAGGTTTTCTAAACCTCCCTCTAACCCTCTTTTCAAAAATTATTTCAATTGGGAGGCAAAAGGGTTTGAATTTGGCAATACGTGTCTTAGATGTCCCCTTCGAAATAAAATCGACCTGCTTTTGCTGGGAAATCTATTTCTCAAAGATCGGCAGTTAATAGGGCTGAAACTTCCCTTTATTTGACAATAAAAAAAATTTGAGAAGGATTTGGGGTGGTCTGAAATATTTCAAAATATGTTTGACAAAAAGAGAATTTTATCACCTTTAATTCTATGTATCACAACATGGGTAGTGCTATTTGAAATTCTAAAGTAGGGTAGGGTGGGGCCGAAGGAGTTGAAGATGAAATTCTGACAATGTGTGTCCCCCTCCAAATAAAAATCGATCGGCGTTTTCCTGGGAAAGAAATTTGCAGCGAGAAATCTGGGGTGGGTCATTTTCAAAAAATCACCCCGTATGTATACTATACAGGATGGTCCGACTTTTATGTCATTAAATTTAAGGATTGATAAAGAATAAAAAATGAAAGGGACTTTCTCCAGAAAACATATTTGAGAAATGCCTAATAACAGAGATACAGCCCTTCAAAGTTGGAAATAAATAATCGTTTTTTTCGCATAACTTTTGAACCGTACAACCGATTTGATTATAGATAGAACCAAAGGTTCACTAAAAATAATCCCCTGTCAAACAATCATAGCATGTTCCATAAAAAAGTTTCAGGGGATTAGTTAGACATTATGGGGTGACTGTACTTTCCCCCCCTATTTTTTACCCCCTCAGCTATTTTTGGAAACTGTTCATAGTTTTGAATTCTACGTTCAATTTTGAAAAAAAATCACTGTTGCAAAATTTTGATTAGAGGCTTCGTTTAGGAGATATTTGGGTTTGAAACTTTGAGAAACATCCCGAAATCGCCACTTTCAAAGGTCTAAAAATTAAAATCCAAAGAAACTCATGATTTCTCAGCTGAAATAGATTTTCTAGAATTTCTAAGTTGATAAACCACCATTTTTTCCAAATCACGGGAAATTTTTAGGAAAAAAACAATTTGGGTTCTGGAAAGTGGCGATTTCGGGATGTTTTCCAAAGTTTCAAACTTGAATATCTCTTAAACGAAGCCTCTAATCAAAATTTTGCAGGAGTGACTTTTTCTTTTAAATTGAACGTAGAATTCAAAATTTTGGACAGTTTCCAAAAATAATTGGTGGGTGAGAAATAGGGGGAAGGGGAGTAGAAACACCCCCTGATATCTACGCTCCTGAAACTTTTTTATGGAACATGTTATGATTGTTCGACAGGGGATAACTTCAGTAAACCTTTGGTTCTATTTTGAATGAAATCGGTTTAACGGTTCAAAAGTTATGCGGAAAAAACGATTATTTATTTCCAACTTTGAAGGGCTGTATCTCTGTTATTAGGCATTTCTCAAATATGTTTTCCACGAACCTGTAGTATAGCTGGACTGCTAATTCCCCAGATTCCCCCAACAAATTATGACTCCTCCTCTGGAAGTTGCCATCTTATTATGCACCGGTACATGACCGGTACCCAAAATGTTTGGTAGCGGCCTCGAGAGTGGCTTTCAATATTCAACGGAGCAGTTTTATGTATTGATGACTATGACTATACACTCTATTTTATAAATATATGATTTTAGTGTATATTAATGTGATTGTTAGCTAAATTTGTTACCGATCTATGAAGATTTGCAAGAGTTTACCGTTATTACATAGAACGTTTGAGATTCACTGAAATAATTTTCGCTCGGTGACAGTCGGTGCTTGGCTGTCAGTGCCGCGCTATCTTGATCTGGGACAATATCCTGATTTCTGGTTTTGATTTCTGCGGCTTGTTCACTTTATATCCCGTTCACTTTTTATTTTCAGTAGAATGACTTTTTGTATCAAAAATAAAGTGACAAGATGGGGAGCTACGGCTACGGCTGATGGCACCTGCAAAGTTTTGGATCGAAACTATCAGCGGCCGTTAGCCGTATCCTCCCAGCGCTCCAGCTTGTCACTTTATTTTTGCTCCAAAAACTCATTCTACTGAAAATAAAAAGTGAACAGGATATACCTAGGTAAACTCGTAGAATCAGACCGTTGCCGTGGCAGGTGATGCCAACCCTTGAATACAAAAACCCAACGTCCACATAATCTCATGGCAGCGCCCGCCTGGCGTCATTTCCCCCTCTGTTATCATCAGTCCAGCTATATTACAGGTTCGTGATGTTTTCTGGAGAAAGTCCCCTTCATTTTTCATTTTCTATTGATCCTTAAATTCAATGGCATGAAACAAGGACCACCCTGTATACATATAGACCATATATATCGTCCCTTGCCAAAAGCAACGTAAGCGACATTTCAGCAACTTCGCAGGAGAGACAAAAAATCGTGTTGATTGCAAATTGCTCACAAAAGAATATTTTTTTGCATGTTTCATGTTATGCCATGATTAATTAAATATATTTTAGTGCTTGTGATGGTTCACTTATTCGACGCGGCTTAGTGAGACCTTTCCATTAAGATCATTAACTCATTTTTCCCAAAATGGCGCTCACGTTGCTTTGCCTGGCAAGGGACGATATACATACACTATATGTATAGTCCAGAAAATGGCGGAAGATGAAAGTCAAGGGACGGCTTTTTGAACCCTTCTTTTTGTTAATTCAGAAGATTCCAGTTCATTACTGTTGACGGCAGAATTATGAGAAAGAAATATCTACAACTGCACTGCATGTGTATTGAATTTTTTATTATTCACAGGGTGAGTCAGAAACTAACAAATTGGTCATTGGAAAACTAAGTCATTGGTGACCTTATCTGCTGCCTCACATAATTCGGAAGGTGTCTCGCGACCGCAATTCATTATTATCATCAAACCCGCGGAAGGTATTTGAAGTTGGAAACTTTCAGAATGCTGGAAGAGCCTACTTAGTATTAATTGACATCTACAATGAATGCAGAGCTTTTTTTGTGAAATTTTGGAACTTTACAAATCGGATCTACTTTGCTGGTTAGTGAAAAAAGTCGTATATAAACCGCGCTTGAGAAGGCTAATATAGCCTTCGAACATATCTCCCTCGCCGCTACGGGGCTCGGGATTTCAACAGTGCTCATGCTATAATAGCTCACTTCTCAACCTTGGTATATAATATACTATTTGAATCCACGAATTATTTGATATTTGATCATAATCATATACATGCATAACATAGTGTTTTGTAGATTATGGCTCACCCTGTTCACTCAAATCTTCTGAAACAACGAAAATAGAGGCAAACGAAGGACCATTTTTATCCCTCCATAAATTCTAAATTAAAAGACATAGAATTTTTTAACAACTTTTCAGCATTCTACTACACCTGACACTTTTGAATCATCTTGTATGTATATCTCATGATTATTGCTCTTTTTCCTCTTACTTCTTGATAATTGTTCGATTTATTTGATAACATTAATAATTAACTTGAAGGAGACCACAACACAAAAATCGAGTCTATATTTTATTTGACTAACTCATGGGGAAGGTAGCTTAAGAGTATACGGAACAAATCTAAATTTTCTAGACGAGTCCGATCAGCCGATAAAACGTTTTGAAAATATTATCGTGACGTCACTTGAGAAGATGTTTTCACCTATATTTTCACCCCCGATTTTCACCTATCACGTTCCCATGGTCTTGATATTGCTATTGTTGTTTTGACAAACATCATATTGTCTCCAAACAATCAGTAATAATTATGGCAGGCTTGAAACCGTCGTCGTCTCATCGGTAACGGAATCAGGTACTGGGCCGCTATTCTTGAATCGTGTGAGAAAAGTCCCTGGGAGTAAAATACTTCCCGCAGTACACTGATGTAGCAAATAATGCCTAAAATCGTGGTTTTTAGGCAACTTTCGCTACAGAAGTGTAGTACGGATTATATAAAACTCCCAGGAACTTTTCTCACACGATTCAAGAATAGCGGCCCAGGTATGCCTGTGAGCAGCTATAAGTTGCTACGTCCAAAGACGGCAGCACAAGAGATGGGAATTTGCCGCTATGCTCAGAAGGAGACGGATCGAGGGGATGATTAAGTTGAATTAAATTTACTCATACGTGGTATAAAACAAATTTAGAAAATATCGTATAATTTCAAAATGATTCCTGAAGGGTAGGGTATTGACAAAAATACAAATAGAATACCAATTGATTGAACAATGATGGCTCCACTGACTGGTTCGGTGCGTCTGGTAGGGTGACCACCAGTACAGGCACTACCGGATCCGTAGCCAGGCGACGAGTTCAGTCCGACAGGTGGGACAGACACGTCTGTCACGATTGTCAGAGCGGTAACGCTTTGCTGAGATTCCGGATTCAAACTATGTTCTAATGGGCCGACGGTGACCATTCGCAACCTACCTACCTACCGATGAGCTACCTCAGTGCACCGAAGTAGGGTCGTTTGGTGGCGGTCGAGGGGTTGACGAAAAAAAAAAAAGGCCGCAATACTAGAACAATAGCAGATAACCCAGATACCTCAGCTCCCGCGCCGAAATGCTCTGGGGGCGTTGTCTGTTGACTGTCACGTAACTCGACGTCTGGGCTTGCAGGCTCGACGGGTTCCACGGGCGAATACTATCAACCACCAATGTTCCAATTTTTGCCCATAAGGGTGGGGAAAATGTACAGGGAACTATAGAACCATAGCAGGTTAGTAGGATAAAAGGATGGAAGGATGGAACCCTAGAAAACGGATTAGATTACTGGTCTGTCGATTGCAAAATCTGGGCTTACCTTTTCGGGGAAAAGGGCTTGGAGAATAATTTTGATAAGTAAGGGTTCGGCAAAATCCCGGACCTGACCGGTTTGAGCTCGACTCTTCTCGTCGTCGACTGCTCTGCTTGCTAGTCGTTTGCTGCGTAAATCCTCCGCAAGGAGTTCGGTATTGAACCTCTGCAGCAATACAAACTGTTCGAACGTTTTTTTTACTTGTCAGATTTTTTTTTTTTGTGGGTAATCAAACTTTTCTCGCCTTTTGTTTTTGTTTATGTTTTCCCGCGCCAACCCAGATAATGTCTCCCAGACCAGCAATCTTTCCCTAGGTTAAAAAAAAACGTAACAAAGTAGCCCGTGAAAATTTGCCCCTTTGACGTCATTGTCATTCTTAACTATAACAGCAGCGCCCGCCACGAGATAAGTAAATTTACAAGACTCTATGTAATCGTTCTAGTTTTTTAACTCTTTCATCTGAGACCAACTTGTATTTTGTGTTGTGGTCTCCTTTAAGAATTGACTTTTTGTTGGAGATGTGAAATTTCATGGTCGTCATCCTTGTATATCTAATAATAAGGTCAACTATTATTGTACCTTTAGATGCAATAAATTGATTTGATTTAACTCTCGGTGGATCACCCTGTACATCTGCAAGCAACAACTATTATCGGACGTGAAAAAAAAAAAGGAAAATTTATCGCAAAGTCGAAGACCTATACGTTTTCATGAGCTCACCTACTTTTAATTCGGATTTATTTGAAGGCTTGTTTATTGAACATAAGGCTTTCTTGAAAGTTGAAAATACACCAATTTTTAGGCGAGGCTTCCTATGTTAAGCCCACTGCGAGGTTAGAGGATGGACCGGTTTTTGTGAAAGACGTTTAAGAACATCTAAACTAGGTAGAGAAAAAATTATCGGTGTAGACGCCAGAATGGAGGATGCTCGGGAGAATGAAACCGCAATGGAGTCGCCACGTTGCATATCTATGCTGACCCGTTGCTGGAAAAATTCAAACGAGCGTGCCTCAAATGTTTTCTCCTGGAGCCGTTTTTCACTAATTTTTAAAAGATTGTATGCATCACGAACCTCATGAACCCATTGTTCCGAAACCAAATGTCGAGAAATGGTGCTGGGAAGAGAGTATTATAATAATTATTGTTAAGACACTACTTGTTAAAGACTATTTTGCATTTATAAATAAATACAAAAACAACATACCTACGTAATAAAAATGTCACCGAATTCGAGTGATGGCGGTTTTTTGTTAAAGCCTGCAAAAAGGTATTATGGAAGACTCAGACGAGTGTTGGAGAGTGCAATGAAGATGTTCGCAGACACGTGTCAAGCAGCATTCCGTTTCAAAGAAGCCCAAGAGGCGAGTCCAGCGAGGATTAGCGATTAGACAGGTCGGCGTGATTAAACTTGCCGCTGACACACGTCAGTTTCAACGTGAGAGACACGGCACAGGACTGTAATTAGGCCCTCACGTCGCTTCCGTCTCAAAGACAAACTATTATTCCAGAAGTTGGCACTTCCGGAGAGCACCACCCCCAGTTCTACCTTCACATGGTGATGTCTTAATGGATATTGAAAGGCGAAATTAGTTTCCAAGAGGAGCCACCAACTTTTCTAATGGCTGGCGGGGCTCCTCTTCTCGGCTGATTTATAACCTCATCCTATTCCACGTTTAGGTCCGCATGCACAATCACACACTGCCATCCGGCAGGATTATAAAAACGTAGGTTTGAAGTATATAAAACTCGAGGAAACCCACCGCTTCTTAGTTCTGCAACTCTTCTCCTTCTGTTGCGGTTTCTGTCGGTTATTATCCATGCAGCAAGTCACGTATTGGCGTTGTGACACGGAAATAACCCATCAATACAAGCTCTCTATCGACTTTTCACGTTCCCAGCTCACGTTTTGGATTGGTTTCTCTTTCGGTCCCTCGAAGATTTAATCATTACCCCCAGGTACGTTTTTAGTTTATAATACCGCACGGAGGCATTCCGTCATATCTGGTACAAGTTTCCTTTGTCACACAGCTTATAAAAAATAGTCGGTCGGTAGTAAGTAGGTAGGTACCTCACCTTCATCTATCATAACTAACACCAAAATTGCTTTCAGTTTTATTATATCAGTCAGTAACTGTAACTGCTGGCGCCACTGCTGTCCCTGGTGGTTGATAATAACGATTATAACATACTTACAATGATTGTTATTCCTCACTCAAATCACAGAAATGCATGGATAGGTATTTGACTTGAAAAACTATTTGAAAAACTCAAGAGGGTGACTTTTGTGGCTCAAGGTGAGAGGCGAAAGAAGCTGGGACAGGCGAGGAGACAGGCCCTTCTCGGGTGTTTTCCTAAGATCGCCTTTTTCCCACTGAACTTTTGTGTATTTTTTTGAGCGCTGATCCTTTCTAACTCATGAATTAGTAGAGAGACAATATCCTTCTCGTCATCAAAATCGGGCTCTTCATGAGTTTATGAAGACTGACCCTGTCTTGTTCAAAGTGAGGCTCTGCCTCCGCTTTTAGCTGTCTGTGGTTCAACTGATTTGGAAAATTGGATTCTTCTTCTTATTATCATTCTTATTGGTTATTGTTTCAAGGCATTTCACCTCATTTTTTTGAAAAAAGCTCGAACAGGTCGATTCTTATATTGAGGAGGACATCTGAAACATACATTGGCGGATTTATATCTTTAGCCCCCTCACCCCCACTGAACTTTGAAGTTCCCAATGACACCACCCACTTTGCGATACATCAAATTAAAGAGAATTAAATTCTCTTTCTGAAAAAATATTTCTATAATTTTCAACCCCACCCCCCTTCTTCCTAAAATTGTCAGAGTTTCCAATGTAATATTTTTGATCTCTTAATTCTCTTCAGTACAGTCAACGACATCCTGCACACCATCGAGGAATAAAATTTTCTGTGTAAAAAGTGCCACCCAAATCCACCCTTTCACTCCCCCACCTCAACTTCAAAATCTAAAATGACACCACCTACTTTGTGATACATCAAATCGAAGGGAATTGAATTCGCATCCTGAATAAAATATTTTGAGAATTTTCAAAAAGCCCCCTTTCCCCCTAAAATACACCGAATGTTCAATTTATTAGAAGAGGGGTTGAAAATTTCAAAAAAATTGTTTCTAGAAAGAAAAATCAATTTCCTTTCATTCGACGTATCACAAAGTAGGGGGTGTCTGTTAAGTCTTGAAATTGGGGTGGGGGAGAGGAAAGATGTTAATTTGGGTAACACTGTTCTCCACCGAAAATTTTCTCCTTAGATGCTATTTAGGATGACTTTGATTAAATTGAAGAGAATTGAGGGGTCGAGGATATAAAATGGGACAGTCAGAGAAATTGAGGAAGATGGGGGGTGGGGTTGAAAACTTTGAAAATATTTTTTTCAGAAAAAGAATTCGATTCTCTTTGATTTGATGTATCGCAAAGTAGATGGTGTCATTTGGAATTCCAAAGTTGAGGTGGGTAGGGGTAAGGGGGCTGAAGACAGAAATTTGCCAATGTATGTTTCAGATGTCCCCCTCGATATAAAAATCGACCTGTCTGAGTTTTTTTCGAAAAAATGATGTGAAATGCCCGAAAACCCCTCTGTTCTGTTTTCGTTGGGCCACCCTGTATACGTCTATTATAATACAGTCTATTAAACAGACTATTGACGTATATATATACCTACGTTATATTATACGTCTCTTTTAAGAATATTCAATTAGATGTTCGAATTATTGTGTAAGAATTAACTTACCAGAGTTTGAATGGAGAGATAAACGCTTGAAGGAGAAGAGGCAGCTTGGTAGACACATGCCCGATTGCACAAACGTGGTATCAAATTTTAGTTCGGTACCAAACAGCGGATCAAATATTTAAAAGTAAAACAAAATGCAAATCCGATCATTTCAAGGAAAGAACATGATGGGAATACAAAATATAACCCCTTACGATTATTTGTATACAAAAACAAAGAAGGGGTAACACGCACTTGTCGCTTAATTTTTATTACAAAGAAAAGATCTGACAGTTCCGGCAAGATTTGTTCTACAAGCCAAAATAAAGGCTGTCTCACCTGTGTTTTGGTATCCTAATAATCACTTGAAGCCATATTTTGTATTCCCATCATAATCTCTCCTTGAAGTAACTGGGTTTGCATTTTGTTCCACTTCAAAAATTTGATCCCGTGTTTAGTACCGAACTAAAATTTGATACCACCTTTGTGCAATCGGGCATAAGAGACACGGTATACGATAATTCGAGTGTGCTCAACTAGCATGACATCGTAGAAAAATGTGTTGCAAACAAGAAGGTTGCAGAGTATAAAACCTGAATAACCGATTGTTTCTAGGATTTTTTCAACAACAATACCATAAGAAAGATCTATTTTGTCGTATTTAAGTAGAGATAAAATTTTGTCAACAACAATACCATAAGAAGGATCTATTTTGTCGACAAAATTGAATTTCTCGATAACTGGTCGCTAGGCATTTTTCGAAAACCAGCTGCCACAGAAAAAAATGACGAGTGCACAGCACGAGTCGTTTTTCTGTGACAGTTGGTTTGAGAGAAATGCCAAGACCAGTTTGAGAGAATAAATTCAATTTTGTAGACATAAATGGATTCTTCGAATGGTATTTAATGGACTATTTTTTTTCAACGTTTATTTCAAATCACTTGTTATAAATATCAAAGATACAGTTGCTGTTATTCAAAGATTTGGAAAGGCTTCGGCCAAAGTACAACGACGCTGCTTCTATGAGAATGGTTGGTTATTTTCATTTCAGTCAATCCAATTTTTCCGCACTGGCTTTTGCATGTCCATTTGCTTTCCTGTCCCAAGCGCTGCATTTTTATACCAACACGCATGTTATAATGCCCAATCTCTCAAACTATCGGCAATCTGCGGCACTGTTGTGTTGTATCTCCGACAAACCATAGTCCATTCCGCGTGTTTTTCGTGTTTTTCGGGACGATCAGTCTCTCCTTATTCGGACATGGCAAATTCGCCACTCATCATTAGGAACGGTTTTGTATTTTCTACTCACAAACACTGACAGACAATCAAGCAATAATTATTAAATTTTACAATTTGACATTCACGTTATCGTTGTTATGGTGAGTGTATCAACAGCCAGTTTTGTCACCCTGCAGAGGTTTATTCAGTAGCAGCAGAAGTTTTGTCACCCCACCATTAATTTGCCATTGCAAAACTGTTGACATTGGTTGTATGGTAATACGTGGTACTAAATACAGCGTCGCTATTGGTTTAAAACGTCAAAAAAAAATAGTCGGCAAAATTTTTCGATTGTTATGAAAATTTGTTGTTAGGCAATTTTGCGAATGACATTTGTAACTCGCCTGACGGCTCGTGGTTTTGATTAAATGTCATGAGCAATATTGCCAAAAAGCAACAGATTTGAATATTACAAGAGAAAAATTTTTCCTTCAAAATTTTATCTCGAGTGGTATTTGACTTGACTATTTTACGAGAGAAAAAGAGGTTTTATTTAAACAGAGAAAAAAAAAGGTTTTATTGAAACAGCTTTTCCATCCAAAACTCATTCCCAACTCAAATAACATTTTGTAATATAACTACCTACACCTACCTACAAATCAATGTTGAAAGTACAATTATAGTAATTGAAAGTTTGTGCTCCATTTTTTTCAACGACAGCAGTTTGGCTTTGCACATTTACTTGTCTTTAACTTGAAGTGGAAGTCTCATTCTTCTTATTTTCTACCCCTAGATGCATGGGTAGGAAGATGGAGGTGTACTCGGTCAAGCTGCAAATAAGGCTTCAAAGAGCTTGCACTGGAATGTCCAGTGAGCTTGATTAATTCTTGTTCCCCAACGCCGTTCTTCGCCAATGTAGATAGATATTGCTGAAGATCTATAGGAGTGATTGATGACTTTAAACTTTTTGGTGTCTAGGCCAATTTTCTCCGCTGATAGTTGTGTCCACTTGGATATGGTATTAATTCCCAGTGGCATATTCTTGAACCATATTCCTCTTTCCCAGTTGGGATATACTGTTAAAAACAAACGGTCCGTTAAAAGATTAGGATTAGTTGCCCTTTTTCGATCATTTTCAAAAAGAGACAGACTGGACACAGTTTCTCATTCGCCGTGTTTCTGACTAACCATTTACTGTCCGTTAAAGTTTTTGAGCCCCCTTGACACGTTTTTGAAAATATGAGGTCATATTCAACTCGTCCTGTGAAGTTGCCTTCAAGGTCAAGTTCTTTTTCAAAATATTGTATTTTGCAGTTTGCCGCTTCATTACCGCGCCAAACCAGTTCAAAGGAGCAAAGATAAAAGAATTTTTTCTGTAACCGGTTAGGGTTGTCTTCTGTGTAGGATTCTACCATCTCTAAAAGCTGTTGGGTCGTTAGCGCCGCCGAACTCATCTTACTCTTCTCTGGCAGAGCCTGCAATTGTTTGCGCTTTGCATCTTTGGCCATTCGAGCTGCTTTAGATTCAATGTCTTGGAAGGGGTCAATTTTACGGCAAAACTCTTTGAAATATTTTTCCTGGACCATTTGCACCGTGGTATTTCACAGAGATTTCACACTTGATTCTTTGTAATCTTCTCCGTTTCTCTTTTTCATATTGTAGCCGTAGCTTTCCAAAATATTTCCGATATTCTGCAGTGATGCATCCTTTTCTAAGGAGTACTTATTCTCAGTGAGGAATTGTGAAAATTGCTCCTATGCAGAGTTTTTGGTTTTAATGGTATTTCGAGGTGTCGTTTCGGAAACTGCTCGTTTGATTCTAGTACTAGATTCCTTTCCAAATCGATTTCCCGCAGAAAAACTCATTTTTTGCTTGAAAACTATTTTTGACGACCGCCGATTCAAATTGATGCAAAAATTGTCAGTTTGACAAATATTATTAGCACCGCGTTCGGCATGCTCTACTCCGTTCACTCTTTTCACTCCAACTACCACGTGACCATGGTTTCAGGAGTCCTGGTCGACTCCTGGTTGAATCGATTGGTTGAATCGATGAAATGGAGTTAAAGAAGTAAAAAGAGTGAGCATGCCGAACGCAGCTTACATATAGGTAACTCAATTTGAGCTTGCTTTGTTTTCCTATCTTTATCATTAGGTAAGTCCCAGTCATTCACAAAAGGAGTTTGATAGCAAGACGGACATTAGAAAGATGAAGACAGACAGACGGATACAAAGTGCAGAAAATAACGTCTTTGATAGGAAAATCCGCCAGGTATATTTACGAAATGTCAAAAAATTGCCGCTGCAAAACCATCATGTTGGTTTTGCCAAGGTAGGTAGGTAGGTACTTATTTTGCCATCTGAATACTAGATTTTATTGTCGGTGTATTACACTCTAGTATAGTCAACAGTGATATCACAAGTGCTTAGATTTTCACGATAATTTTGGTCAGGCGATCGCGAGTGCTGATTGTAGCGATAAATGCCCGACTCCGTAGGAGGAGGGCATTTATCCAGGGACAATCAGCCCGAGGGAAACGCCTGGCCAAAATTATCTGGGAAAATCTCGAGCACGAGTGATATTTTGAAGACTATTACATAAAAGATGTCCGAAGTGACAGCTGTCAGATTTTGTTGTTTACATGAATTTTATTCCGTTGCTATTGACAGTGGGATTTAGATAAGTGAATATTATCCTTGTAGGTCTAATAATCAAGGGCGTTGTATGTAATAATCAACAGTAATATCACAAGTGCTTAGATTTTCACGATAATTTTGGTCAGGCGATCGCGAGTGCTGATTGTAGCGATAAATGCCCGACTCCGTAGGAGGAGGGCATTTATCCAGGGACAATCAGCCCAAGGGAAACGCCTGGCCAAAATTATCTGGGAAAATCTCGAGCACGAGTGATATTTTGAAGATTATTACATAAAAGAAGTCCGAAATGACAGCTGTCAGATTTTGTTGTTTACATGAATTTTATTCCGTTGCTATTGACAGTGGGATTTAGATAAGTGAATATTATCCTTGTAGGTCCAATAATCAAGGGCGTTGTATGTAATAATCGACAAAATTGAATTTTTCGATAACTGGTCGCTAGGCATTTTTCGAAAACCAGCTGCCACAAAAAAAAAACGACGAGTGCACAGCACGAGTCGTTTTTCTGTGACAGCTGGTTTGAGAGAAATGCCAAGACCAGTTTGAGGGAATAAATTCAATTTTGTAGGCATAAATGGATTCTCCGAATGGTATTTAATGGACTTTTTTTTAAACGTTTATTTCAAATCACTTGTTATAAATATTAGAAGTACAGTTTGTTGTTGTTATTCAAAAATTTGGAAAGGCTTCGGCCAGGCGCTGCTTCTATGAGAATGGGTGGTTATTTTCATCTCAGTCAATCAAATTTTTCCGCACTGGCTTTTGTCCATTTGCTTTTCTATCCCAAGCGCTGCATTTTACTTTCCCGGCCCACCCACGAACACGGAGGGAAAGTATTGTAATCGTGCAGAAAAAAAGTTTTGAGATTTCACCGGATATATCCGTTTTGAGGTCCCCCAAGACGATTAAGACCATTTTCAGAATGATGTCTGTCTGTGTGTGTGTGTGTGTGTGTATGTGTGTGTGTGTGTATGTGTGTGTGTGTGTATGTGTGTGTGTCTGTCTGTGATCTTCCACGATAACTGCCGTAACGTTGACTGGATCGACTTGATATTTGGTATACAAACATGGTTGTTTCCTGAAAAGAGCCCATTAGTTTTTGGCTGTCATCTGTCAAACCCAACTGTCACTATCATCAAATGTCAGAAGCTATATCTCACGGAACTCAACTTGCAATATGTCATTTGAAAGCCCTTGAAAAACTGTATTCAGAACAGTTAGAAACATTATCCTATCTGTCATCTGTCAAATAATAAAAAATGTTAAAGTTCAAAACTTTACCAATTAATTATTCAAAATCTATCCGATGGATTGGAACCAGATTTGGCAGGAAGCAACACAACAAATGAGTCAAATTGAGGCCGCAGTTGCAGTTTTCCACCATTCTCCAGTTGAGCGTAATGAATTTTCGAAATTTCTCCTGGCCGTTGCCACTCAGGAGGGGCTCTCGCCGGTGTTTCGACCAGCACGACTCGCTTTTGTAGCAGGACTCCACTCAAAAATTTATTCCTGCTCGGGGATCGACTTTTTTTTGGAAATTTCAACTGATATCGAAAGTAGATTGTATTGAGCGTCGTGCAGGTATATTTTCAAAGTTGACACGGTTTTGGTTTTCCGACTGTAATTTTTTCAAAATGAAATTTGCACATTCCGTGAATTTGAGAAAAACGCAATGCAAACTTCTACATGCGGTAGGCCCCACGAAATATTAATTTTAGGTGCAGACATGCTGTGAATAAAAGTTGGAGGAAAGATTGAGCTAATTTTTGGAGGGAAAATTTTCGAAATCGGATCAACAGTTGCCGAGTTTTCCTCTCTGGAAAAACTGCAAATTTTCCAACTTTTTATTCCGTGAACAGATTTCTTGGAATTGTTTTTTTAGAGAATAGATAACTGGTTCTTGAACATTTTTCAATAATTTCTCTCCAATTTCCCTGAAATTTTCCTCCTGAGAATATAAAACCACTCATGCGATCGTACAAATTAGCGGTTCTGTCACGATAATTACTGAATTATTGATCCGATCGAATCGAAATCAGGTACGGAGGCCTAAGTTCAGCCTGGAATGATCTGATCAGACTTTGGGTGGATGATTTTGATCGGAAGCCCTGAGGTGGCACATTGGGTCTGGGTTTGTCTGCCCAAGCTCTAAATTGAAAATATAGAGTTGAAATTTGACTCACAGATGCAGTGAAAGTTTTCAATCAAGTTTTTGTAATTTCATCATCATATCTGAAGTAGGAACAAAAATTTCAATAAGGAACCAGCATTGCATTTTTGAGATATCACAACAGTTAGCTACCTAGTTCTACCTTTTGGATCATTTCATCACCTTGGAAAACTGACCTAACCTGTCATTTTTTCTGTCCGCTCAACAATGGATGCAGGATGCTCGCTAAACGCTCGACTAAATAGAATTTTTTCATCAATTTCCAAATCGAATCGCCCCCTCCCGAAGGGACACTTCGATCAAAATCATTACTGACGTCTCTGGATACCGCCGGGAAAGTTTTGTGTCGCCCCACAACAGATTTTTATATCAGCACGCATGTTATAATGCCCAATCTTTCAAAATATCGGCAATCTGCGGCACTGTTGCATCTCCGACAAATCATAGTCCCATTCCGCGTGTTTTTCGTGTTTTTCGGGACGATCAGTCCCTCCTTCTTCGAACATGGCAAATTCGCCACTCATCAATAGGAAGTGTTTTGTATTTTTTACTCAAAAACATTGACAGACAATCAAGCAATAATTATTAAATTTTACAACTTGACATTCACGTTATCGTTGTTACGGTGAGTGTATCAACAAGCCAGTTTTGTCACCCTGCAGCGGTTTATTCAGTAGCAGCAGAAATTTTGTCGCCCCACCATTAATTTGCCATTGCAAAACTGTTGACATTGGTTGTAATGGTAACACGTGGTACTAAATACAATGTCGCTATTGGTTTGGAACGTCAAAAAAAAATAGTCAAAAAAATTCAAACTGAATACTGGTGTGGGTCGTTAGCGACCTCTTTGGGCAGTGATTGGTTGTTGATACTACACAATTGCACGTTGGTACTGACCACAAAAAAACTTCTATAGAAGATTTTAGTTCTCCGTATATAGGATCGACAAGAACCTTCGAGCCTTGCTAGGGACCTATCTACTAGGTCATAATAAATAACAGATTATCACCCAGATCCCGTATCTACCTTCACACTCTTATTTGATTTTCTGCGTTGTAGGTATATAAGTAAATATAGATCACGTAAAAGCTCAGCACCACCATAAGTCATATCGGAAATATCTTTGGAACGATTTTCGGAGTAATATGGCGCGCGTATATTTATTTATCCCAAGCACTATCTTCATTTCCATAAAACGGGTCGCGAATCGTAAATCAATCCCTTATGAATTTCTATTGAAGTCAGTGGCGTACCGCGTAACTATTGGTGGTGCGACGTTCGATAGGATTATGCTATGGCAGGTATTTTATTATTTATATGGCACACCATAGGTGGGATACTTGTTCGTATATGTATAGGATATAGATAAGAACCTTCCTTCCTAGTCACCACTAGATGGGCGCTTTTCAAATGTCAATATAATTGAGGGAACAAATAATTTGACGTTTCCGGACTGTTGACGTCTCCAGTAACCTCAAAGTTCATATTTTGTTTGTTCAAAATATTACTGAAAATTGGAATGCAAAAGGTCCAACCAGTTTAAGCGGTATTTTTCCTCAAGTGGGTATCCTAAAAAGGCGAATAACGGAATGCCAAAGTCGTCGTCAAGCTGAGTATGTCATTATGCATGCTTGTTGCTTGTTGCTTGTTGAAAAAACTCTTCTAATGACCATCAATGAAAATGTACTTCATTTGGTCGTGTTTTTCGTTCTTCATGCAAATTTATCTTTTGGGGAATAGTGGACGGTGCTCACGTGCTCACTACTTTCCTGGTATTTGCTACTTTGGCGCAATGAGCACTAACGTTTCGACTTACTGGTCGTCGTGTGGTGCGTTCACTGATTGAACTCTTTGCTTTTCCTTGAATAGGGTGATTGCATGTGAAGGGAGTTTATGGCAAAATGTCAATAGTGTCATTGTCATCTGTCAAGTATCATCCATGTCGGAGCAACGTCAACCGGACTAACCTCACTAAATAGTGTCATTTTTACGTGTTTTGTTCACATACTGCTTTGTTCGGTGTTTACGAGATCGAGATTGTGATTTCCAATCATTCTAACAATGCCTTATGCCTGTTATGTGACCCAATGCGATTCCTTAACAAACGTCAAAACATAACTCGATCATTGCGCTGCCTGCCGGTGATCAGGTGAACGAATTTCATGCATTCACCTTATTTACATTGTCTGTTTCCAATATACCCAGTTACTCATTTTATTAGACAGGTTCCATTCTATCTTCGCACCTATAGACCGGAGAAGTGATGACGTCACAACATGGCAACATGGCCGGCGGTTGACATTTTCTGGAGGCCAACGTCACATGAACGTGACGTTTCTATGTTTGGTTGTGTTTGGCATGACATTTTCTGGAGGTTCACAACAAAAGTCACAAAAGTCAGTGCAAAATGGCAGTGAGCATTGCTGAAATTGCCAGCCTAAGAGTCAGCCAGCGTCATACAGGCGGACTTTGTTGCAAAAAGGCCAGACATAACCCAACTCATTGACAGAGAGCTGCGCAAAGCTGCACTCAGAATCACCAGTGTCTACAGAACGGTTCCGCATGATGCAGCACGAGCACTCTCGAGTATCCCACCCTTCGCCCTGATGCTTGCGATTAGAAGAAACAAGCCTAGGAGTGCCCACCAGCAAACCAGAAAGCAGGAACAAGGCCAGAGAGCAGTTAGTCGAGCAGTGGCAACGGCAGTGGAACGCCTTGGTTCAAAGTTGGATGAAAGAAATACTGGGGAGCCTCAAAAGCCTCAGCGCCAGGACAACGCGGAACACGCTCGTTTTCATTGTAACGGTCCATCAAGGCAGCGAGAAGACCTCGAAGAAAAACTGGGCCGGAGAATCGCCGTCGACAATCTCGTTCATGAGATGCTCAGAGGCAAAGAGCAATGGATCGCAGTTTAAAGTTAGCAGTTTTCAGTTTATAGCAATATAGTTTGATTTCCTCCACCTGATATAGCCCAAAATATGGATCTTTTTTTGTTATATCCATTTCCGTTATTTACCTTCGCAAAAATTTGACAAACACATGACAAACACAAACAGAGAAACGTCAAGTGCATGCCACGTGCCGTGCATCCCACGGTCATGTCACGTTTGACGTTGGCCTCCAGAAAATGTCAACCGCCGGCCATGTTGCCGTGTTGTGACGTCACACTTCTTCGGTCTATCGAAATATTGTCGACATTTATGAAATTTTGTTGTCTGGATATAGCAAGCTAAATGAGAAGTTAAAAACAACCAAACACCGTACAATGCCAAGCTCAAGCATTTCTGTATGAAAATCAAGAGTCATCACTCCACTTCAACAGACAATTTAGAATAATTCGAACACGGGTCACAGCATATTTTTGGACACGACGGATGATTGTTCCTGGAGGTTGTTGTCGAGTTCTACAATTTTAACGAATTGATCCCATTCGACATGAACACAGTAAGACGAAGATGAAATTCCGCCTGGATGGGTTGTAATCTGATTTTCATAGTAAGCGAGCAATCTTAAATTGTCTCGGGCACGGGCGGTATGGGCGGGGTGGTAAAGAACAAGATAAATTACATTAAGAGTGAAAGACATAAATAGTAAAATCATTGCATAAACTCGCTCCGGTTGGCTAATGTGATTTCAGAAATGAATTGAAATGATGAACTAACTGGATTATTTCGCAGTTCCTGATGTGTACAACGGTATACGAGGGAATGTAATAATCGGCGTAGCTCCGGCGCTCCGCTGGTTTGGGGATAGACCGTCTGCGGTGGTGTGCACTCGTCCTCCCCCCCCCCCCCTTTGCAACATTTCTCCTTTCATTCCAACGAATGGCACTGGCGAATTGCATTTCTCTGCCAATTTATCAATAATCTGTTGGATGATGAGTACTGAACATTGGAATAATTATCCGATCTTGTTTTTTTCCATGGTGCGCATTAGAAGTGCGAGGGAGTAATGGACAGTCAAAAGTATTTTCCACCACATCATACAGATCAAATCAATGAATGCATCTCACCACGATACACACCCACCCCTCACAATGTTTTGAGAATCGAGATACATCGCATTCAAAGAAACAGTTGCTATATAATCTGCCTTTTACATCATATAACTTTACTGACATCATTGCATTTTGTTATTTATACTGGAACCTACTTAGTTACCTGCCTACCTCGTTAGTAATGCCAACAACCCCAGCCCTATCACGCATCATTTCGGAGGAGCTAAAATTATTGGTGTTTCATTTACGATATTGATTCACACATACACACATGCATAATTGCTGTTTACGTAAATTTATCGCCATCTGTCACAGAAAACTGTCTCAATTTATCGAGTCCCTGTCTCAGAGTTGTGGACTAATATGTTAATGCGAAGGAAACGCTGATCGCGAACTATGTTTTATGTGTTTTCGCTGAATTATGGATCGCAGGTAGCTGTTATTGATCACTTTGTTTACAGCTTCAAGGCGCCGCCAATCGTTCGCTAGACTCTTTAATTTACAGACAAGCTGCTGACTTGTTTGCCATCTTATAGGTAGGTACCTACTGATGCTGGGGACAAACTGCAAAACCATCAAAAAATTGGTTTCAATAATCATTCTTTCTATTCAGATGAGAAAAAGTAATGATGGACGGATGACAGAGCGTTGTTCTCTTGCTGGTTGATTCGCAAGCGGAGTTTGCAACGTGAGAAATCAAGATGAAGTTTATTTAACGTATATTCATCTGATTGAAACGAATTTAGGTCACGCCTGAATTTTATGGATTTTTCAGCAGGTAGGTATAAGCGACGACACAGTGGGGTTTCACCTGATGATAAAAGGTCGCTGGTAAATGGTAATTATAATGCTTTATGCCACTTTCATAATTTTGACAATTGGAGGGACGATAAATCATTGAGTTAGTTAGCAATGTTGATCACGTTTTCCGAATTTTGCACAAGGCCAAAATTCGAATGCGATCCATTTTACGTGTGAGTAAACACATGAATATTTATTTGTGTCTACTCATATCATAGCCCAGGCGTTTTGAATTTTAACATGAAACAAAATTAATCCATCTGCAATTTTCACCTATATCGTTCTCACTTGACCTTCACCAAACTGAAAGTCCCCAACTGTCATCTGTGTGCGTCATTCTTTTTGGAGAGGAAGGGAAGGGGGCAATTTGTCACTTAGAAATTCTCATAATCGCCGCGGAACGCGGTCCCAAACTGCATTTGGAGATAGCGGCAAACCGTTTTTCACACTTGTAGACCATTTGGGACGATTTTGCCCGGATCCTTGATTTTCATCGCCCAGAATCGAATGGCGGCCGATTTTGGAGGTGACCTACAAATAACTTGAATTGTTTAATTTTGAGCTATGGAGGCGCGAGAAGTGTCAATTCTTACTGATTCTAAACCACTGATTACAAAATTATCCTTGAAAGAATTCAAAATGGCTGTCAGAAATCGGGAGTTCCAACTTTGAGCTTTGAGGTCGCCGCCTCAAGTGTTGTTTATCACTAATTTGGCGTGACATATTATGAATATGTATAATGGTTAAAGGATCTAGAATTATGACCAATATAAGAAATGGACTTGAATTTGTATTTTAATAATTGAGACCTAGGTTGAATATTTGTTAAAAATATGAATTTTTCCTATAATTTGAGGTTATTGAAAGGTCCGCGGTGCGAAACGTTTCTTCAGGTGGGAAGTTGGAATTAGAGAGAAAGATTGAAAATAATTTGCAAGAAATTGAAAATTTTGTCCGGAAAATTTGAAATGGTCAAATTTGAATTTTCCGGAAAAACCTCAAATCTTATTCCACATCATCTTATTGTAAAAATCGTCGATCAAGGCACCACTTGAAGCTCCATCATTCAAGTCCGGTCTCGAAAACCCCAGGCCGGATTTACATGTCCAACCGGAAAATTCCCGGGAAATTGGAAAAAAAAGTTGGAAATGTCAAAAAAAACAGTTCTCTCTAGTGAAAAAACAAAGGTGAGAATCTGTTGACGGGATAAGAAGTTGGAGAATTTGCAGTTTTTCCAGAGAGGAAAACTCCAAAACCCAAAACCGTGGGTCCGATTTAAAAAAAATTTCCTCAAGAAATTAATTCAATCTTTTCTCCAACTTTCATTCCCAGCATGTCTGCACTCAAAATAAATATTTCGTGGAGCACACAGCATGTCGAAGAGTGCACTGCAGTTTTTTCAAATTCACGGAATATGCAAATTTCATTTTGAAAAAATTACCGTCGGAAAACCGGAACGTGTAGAATTTGGAAATAGGGCTACACGACGCCAATTCAATCTACTTTCGATATCAGTTGGAATTTCAAAAAAAAAATCGATCCCCGAGCAGGAATAAATTTTTGACTAGGGTCCAGCATCAAAAGCGAGTCGTCCTCGTCAAAACACGGGTGGAAGGCCCTCTCGGGTGGCAACGGCTAGGAGAAATTTTGAAAATTCATAACGCCCGACTGTAAAATGGTGAACAATTGCAACTGCAGACATAATTTGACATTTTTGTTGTGTTGCTTTTTGTCAAATTTGATTCCAATCCATTGGATAGATTTTGAATAATTGAATGGTAAAGTTTTCAACTTCGACATTTTATATTATTATTTGATAGATGGCAGATAGGACAATACTTTCAAGTTTCAACTGTTCTGAATACAGTTTTTCAAGCGCTTCCAAATAAGATATTTCAAGGCAAGTCTGGTTCCGTGAGATATAGTCCCTGACATTTGTTGATAGTGACAGTTCTGTTTGACAGGTGACAGTCAAAGACTAACGGGCTCATACCACGGACCAACAATGTCTGCATATCAAATTTCAAGTCTATCGGATTATCAGTTTTTTAGCGACTTTGTAGTTGTTTTTTTTTTCTGTAATTTCTGACTTTTTCCAAGATATTTTTGACAATAACCGCCATTGTTGATGATAAACAATTTTATCGTATTCAGCGAAGTTGAGTTAGCAGATAATGACACTCTTAGCGCCTTTATAGGTCATAATTGCAGGACAATAAATTACTGTAGGTCAGGAAGACCGGAAAGGCATCTATACGTTGTTTCAGATTGATTGCTATCTCAGTAGGCATCGGAAGTATATGGTAAAAGTCGCTTTAGCTTTGTCTAGTTCTAAAACATTTATTGTTTTAGTCCCAAGTCAGTGTGACATGTCAATCAAAATCAACCGCGAAGTTTTTTACTGTCGTCCAGACTGTCATGTTTCTGTCCACCTTGTTAGCTTTTGGAAAGAAAATCGTAATAAGCACCTATCGACGCAAGTTTTAAGAATCTGTACGTGTTACTTATACAGTTACTGTTGTTCCTGTTACGTTATACCTACTGTTACTGTTGTGTTGCTCCTTCATTGGTTTACCTGATAATTTTCACGCCATCATGTGTGGGGATCCAGTTCGTTTATCTGCGATAGAACGTGAAATACTTTGACGCTGTTACGAAGAATTCTTCAGAGATTCCAACAATGCAGCTGCCAGCATTTAGCGCGTTGCTTTGATATTTAGTAACGTACTGCACGGTCAAACGCATACTTACTGGCAAAAAGAAGCCAAGGTTTGTCACTACTTACAACCAAAAAGTGGCCGTGGATCCCTGAGCCCAGTCGAGAAGAAAATCAGCCAGGCGCCCGTTCTCAATCAAAAGAGTAGGTACAGTACAGTCTGTTGTGCCATATCCTACCAGATTTCGTGCTTCTGTCTTCACTAAAAGGCTCAGTTGAAATATATAGAACAGCGTAACTCGGCTTTAGAAGCAGATCTGCCTTGATATCTGATCCCTCTCAAGGCCATGGAGTTTGCTTAACTGCTTTACTATCTACCTGTGTGATATGTGCACAATGTTGATTGAGACTGGCAAGAACAAAATCTGCTGACTCCCCAGGTGCCTATTTTTTTTGGTCCGGAGATCGGAAACAGAGACGGTTCGACATCAAAACTGCATAATTATATCTTTCTTCAAGTGCACCTTGAATGGGGTGCTGCACGTGATACTCGATAAAAAACTGAAGAAATACTTTCTGACTGAAAGGAGTGAAAGATCTGACTTATAACCTGAAAATAAATGATGAAGTTCCCATGAGATTTACACTTTTGATTTGACGTTTTTTGTAACTAAATCTAAAGCTGCATTCAGATTCTCATGACCTACTGGGATAGCAATATTTCTGAAACAACGTATATTTAGTTACTCGAAACAAAAAGTGAAACAATGATTCAAATTAACGTTTTGTTTAATTTAACAATCACTTTGCAAATTAATAAAACAATCCAACTAACAATCTTGAAAGCAAGTGGAAGGCGGCGGTTTGGTCATGGTCATCTGGTTCTGCGAGGATGAAACGGGTGTGAGCATAACGCTACTGTCATGAATTGAACTCAGGTCAATTCAGCCTTATATTCAACTTCAACTCAGTCTTGAATTAATTTCAATTTGACTTGATAGTGGAAACACTTTCACGCAACCTTACTAAATACGCGACTTGGCCTTCTATAAGCAGTACGGAAGCATCACGTAAATACCAGCCAGAGTCTAAGTAGTAAACACCGTGATAATGGAACATACAATGGTACCCGCTAACGAGCACCCGTTTTCAATACCACGTCACGTGTATCAAGCGTGATTATAATTCATTCTTGGTTTGTCTACACGGGTGATCACCACCGATGCAAGCAGCCTGGTCCTGTGCCGATTCGTGCAATGGAGCCAGTGAAGACAACACACAAGGCTTCTGTCCAGCCACCCAGGACCACTCTAATACCGACCGTGCAACGGAGCCACGGGTCTCTGTTGCGTATTAGCGCAGACAACTTCAACCGTCCACTCTGTATAAGCAATGCTGAGGTTCTCATGTTTAATTATTGGCGTAGGCATAATCAATTACAGTAAATAAATAGGTATATGCCCTGTGAGAAGAGCACCGTTTGGATGCTGACAGCTTCGTAATTTGTCACAAAGAGAAATGTACCTTGTCATCTGTAACTATCCATAATTTTACACGCGAACAAAACAAAACCAACTGTCGTGGTCAATCGTTATAAAAAAGTTGTATCTTATAGCTGTAATACGATACACAATTTCTTGAACAATCTGTCAATAAAATAATCAAGTTCTTTTTTTTGACACTATTTTGGCAGATTGCTCAAGAAATTGTGTAGTGTAATACAGCTGTCACACAATTAATAAATTCGGATTCTTTGGATGTCACATTCGAAATTGGCCGCCATCTTGGATTCCGGGCAATGAAAAAAGAGGTAGGTAATACGGGCCAAATCGTCCAATATAGTCCCAGTAATAAGTATGCAAAGTTGCTTTCTTCTAGATTGAAATGCAGTTTTGTTCCCATATTTTACTTGTAGGTACCGCGGACTTTCAGTCAAAAACTCAAATATATCATCGAGATCATTTCTAGACCACGTGGAAAAGAAACATACCTATTTACTCATGATTATATTTGTTGAGTACATGTACCGTATGATCAAAACCTTTTCTACTTGCGGTAGGCTGTGGCCTGGCCAAAGTCAGTCTCGTTTGCCTGCCAATGACCAGGCCACAGCCTATCGCAAGTAGAAAAGTTTTTGATCATACGGTACAAGTAGGTACAACAGTTTTAATCCAAGTTATAACGCCCCATGATCCGTGGCAGCAATAGTATAGTAGGTAACTGTGTAAGTTCTACTTCTTGTTACGCTATCGCTATATGCTATTGTTACGGATTTCGCATACGGATTCGAATATAATTGAGACGATCGTTTTAAAACACACACTGTTAATTTCTGCGTACTACAGTAAATACACGCCAACAATTATCTGCTTGGAATTATCGCTGTGATTATCGCTCGCTTATTCGCTCGCTGTCTCTTCCAATTCAATACTGACTGTCGCGCTGTTGGACGGTGCCTTTTATATGCCTCCGATTAGCGTTCCCGAGCTTTCTGTCATCTTCTAGCAATTTCCATAGTGGCCCGGCATATGCGGTTTCTAGACCACTCCTGAATAACCAAACACACCTTTCGCGTGCTTTCCGTGTGATCTGGAATCTGCACCTCCGCCAAAGTGGACAGATGTGCCTTGATCGAACGTTGAAGTCTCTCCATTCAGTTTCACGTACACGAACGCTCTGGAATGCACAAGATCACTCCGCACTTGTATACTGCGATCTGATGGATGGAAGAATCCGGAATGATTCCGTGTTCACCAGTATGCCTGGAAATGCCGCTCGTAACACTATTTTTTGACAAACTACTGATGAGCCCAACAATACCTAGGTAGGTACCAGGTAGCTAATGGGCAAAAATCAAAAGTAATGGAGTTTTCGAGGGAGTTTTCGTCATGAGGGCGAAAGGTAACTTTTAGCGAAATGTTTGAACTAACTGCTACACTTCAACAAAGCAAGTGGATTCGTTAGTGTGGGAAAAACTCATATACCTACGAGAGGAGAGAGCCAGTTGAGCTGGAGGACTAATACTGGCGGACTTGGTGTAGTGGAGGTAGGAGGTGGGTACTTGACATATTATGTACTTAACCGATCGGTTAGCTCTTGCAGCCATCTCCAGTAGACCCAGAGGAAGTCGAGTTCAAGCGGTAATTGCAACGAAAACAATGGCGATGGCGATGATCACGTTCAAGCAGCGAGAGTGGAGCCCGTCCCCGTGCCATTTCTTTAGTAATTTTCTGCTGCTATAGTACAATGGTGGATTTGTTTGTTTAGTAAGGACACGGCACTTAGCGAGATGACTACGACAGGTTCCAACAATGACTGGCACGGAGGAGCATTTTGCCATTCAACATTTTACCTCTTCCTTATACATAACGCCGCGGCGTGATGTCACTCTCATATCCTGTTTACCAGGGAATATGTGCTTGGAACTAATAGTTACGGCTCCTGTTGATGCCCCGACAGCTTCTTGCCGGCGCTGGCGCTGCGCGGCTTTGTTTCGCTGACGTTTTCCGCGTTCATTATAATTAATTTTTCTGAAAGGGATCTTTAATAAAAGCATGGAAGCGGAAGGACAGTGTTTTGTAATGTAATGTAATCCCTGCAGGAGTAGAATAAAACAATTCATCCTTCTCAAAGTCAACGGCTTCTATCCATTTTTATGCGTAGGTATTAGTGCTACGTATTTCGCATACGGGTTCGATTATAATTGAGACGATCATTTTAAAACACACTACTGCCTAATACAATAAATACACGCCAACAACTATTTACTTGGGAATATAGCCGATTACTAACTACTTCGCTTGTTTCGCACTCGTTCGCTTCCAATTCATAACTGACTATCGCACTGAGGACGGTGCTTATACCGTCCGTTTTTTATTTTAGGCCTCAGCCCGTAGCATCTTTATTATGGGTTTCACACCCAACATATTATATATTTTTGGAATCAGAAGGACAAAATCTTTCGATTGATGGTTTGTCAAATTATTTTTGACAGATGTCATTTTTTGACAATTGACAGAATAGTACTTGTGATATATCATTTCAAAGCCCATTAAATTCTAAGGAAAACTGTGTCTTTATTTTCGGAATAGGATGTCTTTCGCAGCTTCGAGAGGTCTTCAAATAGGAAAAATTGTTGAAATTCAGAAATACTCAATAAGTACGTAAGTAGGCAAAACAGGTATTTTTAATAATAACTAATGATAATAATCAATAAATAATCACAATGAAACAAAAAATGTCCTGAAGAAGTTACTCGAAATGACCGTCTCCTTGTTCTTCGAATGAGAGATTCAACGACCGGTGAATTGGAACTGCCAGCCCAACGTGATAGTATCCGAGGTGGCCAGGTATGACCCCCTCGATTTTTTTATGAGCCTATCTTAAAGATAAGGTGTTTATAGAATCACCCGCTAATTTGGACGATTTCAAATCAGAATATTATCATCAGTTGATATTAAAAATACCTATCAATTATTGAGTAGGTATTTCTGAATTTTAACAATTTTTCATATTAAAAGACCTCCAGAAGCTGTAAAAGATATCTTTTTCTAGAAATAAAAACACAGTTCTCCTAAGAATTTCATGGGCTTCAAAATGGTGTGTCACAAGTACTATTCCGTCAATTGTCAAAAAATGACATCTGTCAAAAATAATTTGACATACCACCAATCGAAAGATTTTGTTCTTCTGATTCTAAAAATATACAATATGTTGGGTGTAAAACCCATAATAAAGGCGCTATGAGCTGGGGCCTAGAAAAAAAAACGGACGGTATACCGTCCGTTTTTTTTTTTAGGCCCCAGCCCGTAGCGTCTCCATTATGGGTTTCACACCCAATATGTTATATATTTTTGAAATCACAAAAACAAGATCTTTCGACCGATGATATGTCAAATTATTTTTGACAGATGTCATTTTTTGACAAATGACAGAATATTACTTGTGATACATCATTTTAAAGCCCATAAAATTATGAGGAGACTGTGTTTTTATTTTTGTAATAGGGTGTCTTTTACAGCTTCTATGGGTCTTACAATAGGAAAAGAATGTTGAATTTCAAAAATACATGATAAGTAAATAGGTAAAGCAGGTACCTATTTTTAATGTAAACTAATGATAATAATGAATAATTAATCACAATGAAACAAAAAATGTCCTAAAGAAGTGCTCGAATGACCGCCTCCTTGTTCCTTGAATGAAAGATTCGACGATCAGTGAATTGGAACTACCACCGGTCCAACGCGATGACATCCGAGCTTGCCAGAAATGACCCCCCTCTAGTTTTTATGAGCCTACCCGAAAGATAAGGTGTTTATAAAGTTTCCCAATAATTTGGACAATTTAAAAATCAGATCATCACCATTAGTTCATTTTAAAAATACCTATTACTTATTGAGTAGCTATTTCTGAAATTGACATTTTTTCCTATTGAAAGACCCCTAGAAGCTGTAAAAGACATCATATTCTAGAAATGAAAACACAGTTCTCCTAAGAATTTTAAGGGCTTTAAAATGGTGTGTCACAAGTACTATTCTGTCAATTGTCAGAAAATGACATCTGTCAAAAATAATTTGACATATCATCAGTCGAAAGATCTTGTTTTTCTGATTTCAAAAATATATAATATATCGGGTGTGAAATTCATAATAAAGATGCTACGGGCTGGGGCCTAAAATAAAAAACGGACGGTATGCCTCCGTGTTCTCGAACTTTCCATCATCCGTCAGCAATTTCCATAGTGACCCGGCATATGGTTTCTAGACGACTCCCGAATAATCACACACGTTTCGCGTGCTTCCCGTGTGTTCTGGTATGTGACACTTCCGCCAAAATGGACAGATGTAGCTTGACCCACTGCTGAAGTCTCCATGCAGTTGTACGGGAAAAAGCCTACACGCGCGCTCTGGAACACACCAGAACGCTCCGCACTTGTACACTGCGATCTAACGGGAAGAGTCTAGAAAGATCGCGTGTTATCCAGAATCTTAATATCCAGGCCTTAAGCTTGAAAATTTGTACACGCAAATTTCTCTCAACATATCCAATAATAACACATCACAAGTCCCTCAAAATCTCATGTCGACTTCATCGGGTTTTGGTTTAAAAAGGATGTGACATGATTTTTTCTCATTTGCAAACTGCAAAGGACCTCACTTTCTTTGAGAATTAATGAACGCAAGATGTCAATTAGGGTCCTATAGTTATTTAGACACGTTTTTGCCTCGGTTTTTGCCTACGTCGGTTCTCAAGACTACGAGCTATGCATCAAGAGTATGTTGGAATGGAGGAGGTAGGAGGTGAAACACATACTCATAAATCATAATAAATGCTTCTGATTTCCAAGTTATGTTTAGTTATGACATGACCCAAGTTACAACCAGAAGTGATTCTGATTACCTACTAGAAAGAAGAAAATTGTTCGCAAAAGTCCTTTCGTCTAGGACTAGTAGATTCTGTGACGAACAGACGGACAAAGCTAGGACGCAGGCTCCTTCCGACGTGTAGATCTTCCATTAAATAGGTAGGTAGGTATATTTCTACGTGCACGCGTTATGAATTGAAACGCAATCAGATAAACAGTGTTGATTTCAAAATTCCTGCGGTTTTTAATGCTACCTGCAATTTTTCTTCACTGTTATTGAGCGAAAATGTTTCTTAGTTTGGATGTCAATATCTTTCAGGTACCTATTGTTGGCTATTTCAAAATGTTGAATAGTTGAATGGCATTGTCGATGTCGGTCGGAAACACTTGCATGCCTAAATTCCGTATCGCGCCTAGTAGTAGCTTTGCGGTGGTTTTCAAAAATTTGTGACCACTGTTGAGCCGGGAGTCGTATCGAAGTGAAGTTTTTCCAAAAGAAAGTTCAAGGTATTTTTCAAGTATAGCTCCGTACATGTATCAATGTATTACTATGAGAACATGTACTTGCCCGCATGTTGTAACTCTTGAAATCCAATTGATAATTTCAACACTTAATCGGCGACGCCACCCTACAACAAAATGTTATCATTGTTACGGTATTCGGGTTCAGCTATTTCGAAATAAAACGCGCTAATTTACTTGTAAACTAACTGCACTTTATTATTACTACTACCGATACAACTGAATAACGCACACAATTATGAATGGCTTAGAAATTCACAATGTCGCTTGAGATGTTATCGCCACGATCGCTCGATTTCAACTCTGTCCGATGCCAGGTCGAGTTCCTCTCTTATAGTGGCATCGAAGGTTTTCGATGCTTCCTGTTTGATCGTTGGAGTTTCCAGCACACAAGGATTTTTCTGGTATCTGCGTCAGGAATAAGTATACGCGTACCTTCTACGGCACCTGCACCAGAAGTCTCGACGTGTCGTGACCTACCGCTGCAGTCTCTGGATGCTTCCCAAATGCAACGCGGAAATCTAGATTTCTCTGGAAAGAGCCGGGATGGTCACGAGCTTCGTTACATCATTGTAATTGTTTATCGTTATTTTGGCAAAATTTTTCTTGGTTCGCGCACAAAGGTCATGAGCTACCCATTAATCAGCTTCACATCTTGGTGACCTCATAAAGCCTAAAGGGCTCTCGACCAACCAACTTCACCCACAGGATTAAGAATTCACTTCAGTCCTTGGTATATAATATATGTATGTACTATTTCGCAATACTGGGCTCCCCCTTTTGCGTGAAGAAGGTTAGATTTTTATTCCCTTGGTTTCTCCTACAATGAAAATTTAATTTTCTTCGGAAATCTGTGGATGAGGCATTACATTTTTGCACTGTTGAATAGAACTCTTCTTGGTTAATCACACAAGGTTTCACAACTCAGTCACATTGCTATCAATCGGCTCGAAAAGCTTGAAAAGTCTGCAAAATGTCTACGAAACCTTTCATTGTTTGTGTTCAATTCACGATAACTGTCGATTCAACGATATCGATTTGAAAGAATCTTCAACAGATCTGGAAGAACACAAAAATTTTACTTGATTTCTAATGAAAATAAAGTCTTGCATGACATGGGGTCACTTTAGTCTCTTTTGGTGCATAAAAAACGATTAGATCGGTTGATCTTTGAAACGATTTTCTCATGTTATTCCCATCTTCCTTCAACCACACTCAGAGATTAAAATCCATCTTACACCATATCAAGTGTCAACTAGTGATGTCTGGGTATTTTGAATTTGAAAAACGTAAAAACAAAATTTCATCTCTTGCTGCGTTGCAAATAAAAGCTGAACGGATAATATTATAGCTGATGCTTTTCCCAGTGATCGCCTGTCACATAACGTGTGGTTGCAAACGAGGAAATATACGAGATCGACCTGAGTTATAGGCGGAACTTTAGATCAATATAGACTTATCAAAAGAGAGAGATGGGTGCTACTTCCAGTCATACGGTCTCTGACATCCAAACTTGAAAAATTTCGTAATTGCAAAACATTATTGAATAACAATATCAAACCTATCAAATCGATCCTTTGAGCTTTTATTTTATATCCCATAGGTACACTTTCTATATTCAGTGGAATGACTTTTTGAAGCAAAACTAAAGTGACAAGCTGGGGGGCTACGGCTACGGCTGATGGCACCTGCAAAGTTTTGAGGCAAAACTATCAGCGGCCATCGGCCGTATTCTCCCAGCGCTCCAGCTCGTCTTTTTATTTTTGTTCCAAAAAGTCATTTCACATACTGAAAATAGCAAGTGTATGGGATATAGACTTGATTTTCGTCTACAATTTAATTTTGGTTATACAAGCAAGAGAACTGAAGAAGGCTATTTTTTTTCTTTTGTTGAGAGCAGCCATCCCTGATGTTTTCATTGATGAACTCAGAGGGATGGATTGTGTGTGAGAGCAAAGTATCAGGCCTTAGGCCAAAGGCCACTATTAGGTACACCCAATGTACCATTTCCCTTTTTTCGCAAAATGTCGGCGAGAATCAAGCCGACAATTGCCGCTCGCTGACTATCTTTTCTGGATCAGTCTCAAGTTCCCTTGCCTTCCCCAAGGCAGACCTGTCGTCTTCCATTATTTCCGAAAACAGTCACAACGCCACTTCGTCAGCAATGCCTCTTCAACTAGTTGCTTGTTTCGCAATTTCGTCATCACTTTTGTCCTTGTATCGTGTGATCAAATGAATTCTTATTTTGAGTAGGCTGTGGCCTGGTCAAATTCAGGGGTGCAAAGCTGCGTTCGGCTAGGCCACAGCCTATACCTAAAATAGGAATTCATTTGATCACACGATAGTTATAGCATCATAAGTGCATTTTTCACGTGCATTGGGCACTGTACACCACCATTGGCAGCTCGACAGCTGGGCTGTACCATGAAGGGCAAGGACTTATCGACACAAATATACTATCTGCATACTTACGGACACCCTGTATTTCTCAGGAAAGTAGGACTTTCAGTAGGATCTCTCGTAACATTATAAACTTCTTATTTCTTCGAGTTTCACGTTATTTTTTCCCTGATCTCTGAGCCTTGCCAAAGCCACCAGCGATTCAAGTTGAATCGACCATTATGCAGCGTTGTTTGCATTGTGAGCAGCAGCAGTGTCAGGGGCACAAGGCGGAACTGCTTAAATCGCGATAAATTTTTCCCGCGGCCATTTGGCCCCTATCTCTTCAGCCATAGCTCTAGATCTTTTTCCTGCTGCTGCCGCCGCCTCCGATGCCACCACAGCCCAACGCCGGTTTTCAAGTGACTGTAATTCTGAAATATCGGGTATAGAAATGGTCTGGCGTAACATCCGCATCCGCAGCTCAATATGCAACCGACGCATTAGAGCTGCTTTCATAAAACCGCAGCAAATTGCCAACTATAAGCTAGTAAATTGCTAAATCGCATCGGGTTGCTGCAATATGCGCGCCTCCCGGCCTCCCGGTCAACATTTTGAATAAATGGCAAACTATATCTATGGGCACGATAGAGTTTAATCCATAAGTGACGTGGAGATCTCTCCCATAAATATAAAATATGGACTAGTTTCTATATTGACTCTTATGTCTAAATCTACAATCGACCCTACAATTATATACAGGGTGATTCAAAACTGTCGGACCATCTTGAAGGTGCATGCGTAATATGGAAGTGGAGTGCTGGAAAGTTGTTAAAATTTTTTATGTCTTTTATTTTTGAAGTTATGGAGGGACAAAAGATAGTCCTTCAGTCGATTATATTTTCGTTGTTTCAAAAGATTTTAGTAAACTGTTCACAGTCATGAATCCTGAAAATTAATTTGTTCCAAAAGTGCTTGCAAAGAGTCACAATGGTCCTATAACCATAATAACCTATATAACTATGTTCAGCATAATAAAATACAATTTTGTTTTGCTCTACATCAACTACTAGGTTACTTGCAGGTTTTTCTGTGGGGGTTTTCTAGTAACGATAATAATATTGACGATAACAACGAAGAAATTTCTGATCAGTGGGGTTTTGTTTCGATGGCTTTCTCGTTTCATCCCTTTTCCCGGGGCATCACCGCACGATAGTAGATGCCCCAGTACTAAGAAACGCCTGGAAAAGTCCATCTGGCCCAGTGCGGATTGAAAGCGCCTTTAAAAGCGGGGCCGAGCTTACCGTGCTACCGACTGGGTTGAAAATACAATTCATTTTTATGGAATGCTTTTGCATCTGGTTTTTCAGTAAAACTAAATTTTTGTAGCTTATGACTCACCCTAGATGGAAAACAAAAATTCAATACAAATTCAGAGGTTGATTTTTTGTACTAGCTAGTTTTACTTCCCCGACCCACCATCCAACGACAAGGGGAAGTATTGTGAACGCGCTAAAAATTTTTGTCAAGGTTTCGATGGGTATTTTTTCCTAAATATTTAGTGTTGGGCCAAGCAGGGGGCACTTTAGATGTTTGTTGTGGTGAAACTTGAAAATGGCAGAAGCTCAATTAAGTGTTGTGGAGGTATTTAATCATTTGATGGTCTCAACGAATTTTCGGTGTATTGTAATGGGAAAAGAAATTCTTAGGTCACAGTTTCTCGTATTTGTGTAGTCGAAAGCGAAGTTGGCTTCTGAAATTCACGAAGTGAACAGTAGAATCGTGGAGCTTCACGGGTCTGCAATATAAACTTCTCTTATGTTGAAGCATATTTAACTATATTGGAGTACGAAGTGACAAACTACAGAGCCTAGAGATTATTTTGGAGCATATTCCAATTTTTGATCTTTTTTCTGAAAGATATAATCAATAGTAATATAACAAGTGCTTAGTGTTTTTTCATTTAAATCGTTTTAACCCGAAAACAACTGTCAATCACGAGGGAAATGATTCTGAAATGAATCTCGACTTTGTCTCGGGATTTTAGTCAGATAATATCGGGTCTACTTTTTGAGTGATTGATAGTTTGTTTGAGGAATTTAAAACATTTAACTCGAATAAAATAAAACACAAAGCACGAGTTGAATTTAGCAGATTATCGCCCAAGTAGACTACTAGTAGAAATAGTATGTCCAATGTATCATTGTTTGAACTGTCAATTTCGAAGCATGCCTTGTTGAAAAAAAAATCAATTGCAAGAGAAGGGTAAAGATGTTTGCTTTTTCTTCTTTCTAATAACTGAATACACTTGTGAAGCTCACTACTAAATCAAGCTAATTCTGCTTGGCTAAATAATAATTATCTTGTCATAAGTGGTAGTTCACAACACAGTAGTTTCACATGGACTGTAGACTGGTGGACTGGTAAAAACTAAATGTCACTAACAGCTGTTGACAGCGCATGAAAGGAGAGTGCACAGTCGCGGATAAAGGAAGGGGCCTCGTTGCTGGAAACAATGCTGAAACGAAGTCTAATAGGTTGTAAAATTGTATTTTAGTGAGTGGAAGACCCTTCAAACGCACCAGTACTGAGATTTCAGTCCAAACAAGTATAAATACAGTCGTTTCAATTACATATTATTCGTGGGCCCAAAAATATTTCAATCCGATGCTATTACCTAGTGTGCATTAATCACCTCCTAGTGTGCATTAATCGATAGCTTAAACCGAGTCACGTGGGTCTCATTGGGTTGTTCTGATTGGTTGAATTGGGTCTGTGGACGATAATCAGCAAAAGAAGTTTGAAAGTGAAAGCGATGACAGCGTATGTTGGCGCGACATAACCACAAAGTACAAACAACACTGCACCTGCACCAGACAACAACGAGAACCAGTCAACCACCCAGCAAAGTGCAGAGCTTCGGACGTGTTGGAGAAGCTTTTTTGTGGTTTTTAGTTGATTATTTTTTAGTGGAAATGGTGAGCAATGTGTTGGGTATCAGACTGTGAACGCTACAATGAGCGACGAAAACACTTTTGTTTGTCACTTTGTACCTTGATATAGTTGAATGTGCAAGGTAATGTTATCAAAAAATAATTTCTGATATTTCCTTTGTTCTCGGACCATTGTTGGATCCGGCATTTAAAAATGGCGATCCTGACGTCACACTATTATCGCGTATACAGCTTAAGAAGGGGGTCCAATTTGTTGTTGGATCACCTAAATTTAAAAAAAAATCGCCTGCGGCGCATTTCCCGGGGGACTTGCGCTTTAGCTCCAATATTCTTTAGTTCAGGGGCGCAATTTTCATGTTTTGCCCTAGGCGCAATTTACCCTGGGGCACGTCACTGGATCAACGGCGTCGCATACCTGATCCAAGAGTCCCTATAGAGCCACGATGAGAGTTGTTCATCTAGATTCTGGACCATTGTGGGAAAAATGAAGTGCCCTGTTCGAGACGAACAGGCTGAAAAGGGTAGTATCGCTGGAGATCACAACGCGCGAATAAGACACATCTGCACAATTATTGGCGGAGGGGCTTGGTTCGAGCGCCTGGTGAAATATTCCCGAGGCCTATGGAATTCATTATAACAGAGCGCTGCCAGTTGGGACAATATCAGTGGCGGCTGGTGAGGGAGGGCTCAAGGGCGGCGCCCCCCCAACGCTAAAGGCGGCAAGAGATTTTTATCGGTAGGAAGACATGGAATGCATTTTATTAATTATACTTATTCCAAAGATTTGGTTTAGTGCAAAAACGTTCTGTCATTAGTCAATTGATATTTCAACGAAATAATTCTAAGCGATCGCACGGTCGAAGAAGTTCGTCTTGGGCTCCGCATTCGGCGCCCACCGCCGATGCGATGATGCCGGGGTGCACCCGCGCAAAACATGTGCCGTAACCATGGCAACGCGAGACGCGGCTCCCGCTCTATACTGCAGATATGGGCTCCGTTTCTCGAGCCCCCAGCCGATTGAAATAATCGATATAATTATTTATGTACTCTTTGATTAGTCAACAGTTTGCAAACATGAAGATAGCTGACCTAAAAAAGGTACATTTAGGTCATCAAGCCTACTCAAGCCTACAAGAAGAAATAAATGCAACAAAACAACGGACGTCCGATTACAGCATTGATTTACAGAGCTTGTTCACGCGAGGCTTAGCAGAGATTTCAACAGTGGTTAGTTAGGAGTGTTAACGCGCGCCGACCAAAATGACAGCCGACAGCCCCTTAACCTAGGCCGCTATTCTTGAATCGTGTGAGAAAAGTCCCTGGCGGTAAAATACATTCCGCAGTACACTTCTGTAGTGAAAGTTGCCTAAAAACCACGATTTTAGGCAACATTCGCTACATTAATGTACTGCGGATGGGCATGGGCGTTTACGTGAGATTGCCAACACTTGTTTGCTTACTAAATGCAATTTAAAATCACATTTAGCTAAGCTTAACAGCTGTTGCGAAACTTGCGTTTAGAGGTGTTTATGCGGACGATAACATTGATGTTACGGACCTTAACACCAGTTTTAAACCTTGCGTAAACAAGGCCACTGAATATAAAGCAAATCGAACCCGCAAGAATAAATTCGTGGTGCATTAACTCACACGTAATTTTGACAAAACAGTAAATGCTAAAACTCCATATGGTTGTGCTGCGGATACGACAAAAAAGTTTTTGTCTCGAGTTTCGTCATTTTGCGAACTGAGAACTGTTCTATCTGCACTCTTTGTAGAGAATGTTTTTCGAACTTCGAACCAACAAAACATGGACGAAATGTTCCATGATTTGAACAATTAGATCAGAAACGGGAAAGGAATAAAAGCCTCTTTCTCTAGTTTCTGATCTAATTGTTTATATCAGGAAACATTTTGTCCATGTTTTGCTGATTCGAAGTTCGAAAAACATTTTCTACAAGAAGTGCAGATAGAACATTATAGTTCTCAGCTCGCGAATTTGTTATTAACTTGAGCCCTCCTTGCAAAAAACTCACGAGCCGCCACTGGACAATATTAATTTGTGAATGAGATAAAAATTGGGCATTTTATAATTTTGGTCTTTTTAGCTAGTTCTAAAATTTCTATATCTCTTCCTACTTGATTCTTGACAAGATCAAGGATGATAGACTGTCTGGCTGTTTGTCGTATCGTCTGGTTGCCCGCATGTCTATTGTTTTGTCTGGGGCTTGCCCAACTTGTGGGATTTCTGAAGTCGAACTCCTCCATGGTCGAAGATACAGAGCTCGAGATAAAATGTTTCCCTATATCCGAAGATGTAGCTTTATGATTGACTCACATGAATGTCGTGAAAGGTGGTCAGTGAGCGCAGTTTGTTCAATCCCTGCATAAATAAGAGATGCATGAGTTAGTTACAAAATGTTAAATTATGCATTCACTACTTTGAAAAAAATTATGGGAATAAATTCAAATTAATTTAGCGTTATTGCAAGCCCACTATTAGTCGACCGCATTATTTTAATTAAAAGTCAAATGTACTGCCACAGCCGCTGATGCCGATGCCACTGGCTGCCGATGCCGGTTTCAACACAAGCAAACTGGGAAACAGATTTATTTGGAATGCGAGCCGTTATTACCCCCGCCCCTTGCCGCCAGTAAAAAGGAAGGAATTAGAACGAGTTATGGATGTAAATGTTAATCCAGTGGCCGCATACACCTGGCGGCACCTGAACACTCTGTTCGAGGGGAGGCAGTAGGTGGATTTACCGCAGTCTGGGGGGCAGTTTGAATGACGTATGGGGCTCCTCGCACCGACCGCAGCTACAACCTCCAAGGCAACTTCATTACACTTCACGTGTGGACGTGAAGCTACGTATATTTCACCAGAAGCTGATCTATTGTTTTGTCCGTGTTGTGGTTTTACGTGTGTTAAACTTGCTAGAATTTTTGAGCCGGGCGTCCCACATCCAACTTCAAGTTTCGGTGAATGAACATGAGTTGCTACTGTTTAAATACCAAGCGTCCACTAATATTTCACGTGAAAGCAGGCCAGCTCATGAAAACGTGGGGCTTAAATTTTATTGTTTAAACTATCAACAACATATGTTCTGACCAGTATTGCAGTATTATAACCGAAGAATATGATCTATCTACTCTAGAACCAATCTATCAAATGAATTCTTGATTTAGGCATCAGGCTGAATTTGAGCAGGCCATCAGTCTGCCTAAATTCATTATTAGTTCTCACTAGCTTCCACCGGCCCGGGCAGAGCCCAGTCCTAAGTGAGACCGTCGAATGCAGTGAACGTTACCTATAGTCGTGACAATTTACCAAGCGATATACGTCATCGGTTCATTCTAAACTTATATTTTTAATATGGTGCTGTCTGGTGCAGGTGCAGTGTTGTTTGCGCTTTGAGGTGATGTCGCGCCAACATACGCTGTCATCGCTGTCACTTTCAAACTTCTTTTGCTGATAAAATCTTCCAGAAAAAAGATAAAAAATTGGAATATGCTCCAAAATGATCTTTAGGTTCTGTATACCTCAATATAAACTACGCACAAATCAATACGTCGTTCCAAATTTTTTGGCCCTTTTTCAGTTTGATGTAAATTTTTATTACTACAAGGAATTTGTATTATGTTTGAAGTGTCCGTTGACTTCATTCTTTGGCTATCAGTCGGTGGTTTTGCAAGACACTAGATAATTCACATACATTTTGTACAGGTGTTCAATAAGACAGTGCAAAATTTCTGAATCGTGAAGAAGCTCCCGTTCGGAAAAGAATTTTTTTCTCTTGTATTTTCAACACAAAGAAGACGAGGTAGGCCTTAAAGTACAGAGTGGTGTTTGAATTTTCCGCTGATCTTCTTTATTTACAGAGTGAGCACAAAGAAATGATGTTTTTGGTTTTGCATGGATATTTTTTTTTCCTCCTAGACCGATTTTAAATATTTGCGGCTCATATTGAAGCTAAAACTTTAGGTAAAAAGACCTGAGGATCAGAATCGACTCGAGACAAACATTCATAATCAAGCGAGGAATCAAGTGTTCGATAAAAGTTGGCCCAAATCTTGAACGCCTGCTACAGCTCGTTTGAAAAAAGGATTAGCTAAAAGTCACTTTTCTTTAGAAGAAAGCATTTATTCTGGATACATTGAGGTTTTTTGCTTGTCCTAGCCAAAAATTGTAGTTGAAGGGATCCAATTACAACTGCATGTTCAAAAGGGAGAAACAGCCCCTTGATCACTTTAAATTGGTCGTAACCAAGACTACAAAAATCAAAACAATGAGTAATGGACAAACCAGTTTAGGTAATTCATTGTGTTTATTTCCGTAGTGTTGGTTACGACCATTTTCAGGTGAACAAGGGACTCTTTCTCCTCCTTGAACATGCTGTTGTGCATTAATTTCTCTACCTACACAATGCTTGGCTGGGACAAGACCGAGAGACCTTAGTGTATTCAGAATAAATGATGTATTCGAAAAAAACGTGGCTATTAGCAAATCCTTCTCCTGAACTGGCTGTCAACGGCGTTTAAAATTTGGGCCACATTTCATTGAACCCTTGCCTCTGAATGTTTGTCTTGAGTCAATTCTGATCCTCAGGTCTTTTTACCTATAGTTTTAGCTTCAATATGTGCCGCAAATTTTTAAAATCGGTCAACGAGGAAAAAAGTTATCCATGCAAAACCAAAAAGATGATTTTTTTGTCTTCACCCTGTAAAAAAAGAAGATAAGCAGGGAATTAAAACACCACCCTGTACTTTGAGGCCTGCCTCGTTTTTTTTGTGGTAAAAATTGAAGAGAAAAAAAATTTGTTTTCAACTGGAGCTTCTTGACGATTCAAAAATTTTGCACTGTCTTATTGAACACCCTGTACAAAACATATGTGGATTATCTTGTGTCTTGCAAAACCGCGGACTGATAGCCAAAGAATTAGGTCAACGGACACTTCAACCAGGATACAAATTCATCGTAGTAATCCAAATTTACATCAAATTGAAAAAGGGCAAAAACTTTTAAAACGACGTATTGATTTGTGCGTAGTTTAGTTAAATATGTATATTCAAGTTGAAATATTTTCTGAAATTTCCTTTGTTCTCGGACCATTGTTGGATCCGGCATTTAAAAATGGCGATCCTGACGTCACCAAGTCAATTTGACAACCTGGACATATGTAGGGGAAAGTGCCCTATGACGGCATGGTGCCGATGATGGCATACTGTCAATATTTTCTGTGTATTTGAATTCAGCGGTCGAATGACCTGTTTGGTAGGCACCCATTATAGCACCCAAGTGTTAACCATACAGACTTGCGAGATAGGCAGACCTTTTGAACGATCCAAAAAAATATAGATTTTGGTAAATCTGGATGTAATTATCAGGGCAAGTAAACGTTTACTAACATTCTTAACAAGCTGGATTGAAGTTTCTCCTCGATATACTGTAGTGTAATTCAATTTTTGTTCCATTTTAGTTCATATTTTCACCTAAAAAAAATTAAGGTGTTTTCATGGAAATCTCGGAATTTTATATGATGACATACCTCAGTGATTCCTTCGATGGCATAGGTGTTATGTCATCAGACATGAGCTCTTGATGACTACTTGAAAAATTCTAACGATTTGTCGTCGACTTTTGAAGATGTCCATTCGCGGTATTATGTCAAAAATATTCATTTTCGTGCTGTCATAACCGAAAATGACAATATACGCTCGGTGTTCTGCACTGTAATATTCAGAAAAAGATCTAGAGCGGCAAAGTAAAAAGTACACGTAAAAAATAAACTAACTTTGCAAAATCATGCAGAATTCAAGAGAGACCACGTTCCCAATGTTATAGCTTGAAATTTTCGGTTTGAATCAGTTAAAATCATAAATAATCATTTTTAAAATTGATATTCTAGGGTCATTTTTCTAATAGCTGTTGGTACAATTGCAGAATGATTTTTGACGTTTTGTGGCGCCAAGGCTTAAAAGTGATTAATTTATGCTATTTTCTGTGTTTCGTCGTCACGCAAGACACCAGAGCAAAGTGATTTCGGGATTTTGGGGGATGGCCCTTCTAATTGGGGAGGGGGAGGGCGGTTTTAAGCAAGAAAATTCAAATTCAATTTCTCAAATCGACATTTGACACACAAAAATCTGCATCTAGTAGGTATATGCCTCGTGCCTTGGTGATAAATGGCAGAAGTACCAACTTGAAATTTATTCCAATGATTATTGCGATTATGATCTTATTTGTTTGTAATTTTATCAAAAGCAGCACGAAAAACGATGTATGCTACTCGCGCTGAAAACGGCATAGCATAACTCTCTTACATGCAGCTCTTGGCCTAGGGCCTCGAGCTGCATTCACGTTCGTTATGCTATGCCCGGTTTTCGGCGCTAGTAACATAGAATACTATTGCAAACTTTCTGGGTACGTTTTTCTTTGAACTACTTATTTTTGCATTTTTGGAAAAAAAAATTCCAGGTGTTCTTTTCTTGTCTTCATTTTTGCTCCTATCATCGATTTTAATTTTCTTATTTTGAAATTATCAATTTGACCCATTTGTACTAAACAGATCAAAGATCAGACACGGCATGCAATGGGAGGCATTCTCGTAAACGCATTCCAGAGGGTGCGACATAGGCTTGAGACCAAATGTCAACGTCATGTCACCGTCAAGTCCAAGGTCAAGCTTGCAGTTGTCGTTGCTTGTCAGAGCGTAACCTAACCTATCTTTATTGTTTATTGTCGTCGCATGACTCGCATGGTGTAGGTAGGTAAGTGTCACCGATACCGGGTGCTTGTCGTTTGAAAGGCAGGGCAAATGCAAGCGAAGCAGCGCGGGCCCGTCTGGCGGTTCGTGCGAGACAAAATTCTCGGCCGGTGACACGATAAATGCAACCCACAGTGGTCCCAAGCTATCATGTTGAAGCAGGGCTCCGTTCAACTTCGGGTAAGATCAGTTTGACTGCCAAAGGCAAAAATTCATTTTTGTTTACTACTATAGGCCTGAGGGGCTCCATATGGTATCTACTGAACAGGCAAATAGATGCTCTGAATAAGCCACTCACTCCTGCTTCATCCTAGCACATAGATTTCGATATCACCAATACAAGAGTCGTCCTTCCACTCAATGAAGTCAAGGTATTAAGGTCCATCATTCTATCATCGATACATTCCAACGAGTTTGAAATCATTTTGCAGTTTCTATCTACAAGCCGGACTTGAGCTGCGCATGATAGAAGGCAAGCAAAATATACCACTCATGGCAAGGCATCAGGCACAACACAAAAGAGGCCATCAACCTAAAGACTTTAAAATTTTGTAGCAGTGTGGAAAGCTCTCTGTAAAGTGATGGTTTGAATTATTGTAAGAAAGTGAAATGCCCTGGCTGATTAAAGTACTGTATTTCATGTGTTTAATTTTTGTATACTACGCACAACGCTGTGAACGTGAACATAATAACTTAACTGAACAAGTTCAAAACTTCAACATAGAACCAACATAACCTAGATCCCTTCATGCACCTCAGCAATGTCAATGTTTTTCGATGATTCTTGTCTCCATCTGTCTAGTAGAATGGAGCAGGAAGGGCTCATTCAAAGAATCTATTTACCTCTCCAGAGTAACATACCAAGCCCGGGTCTACGATAGAAGTGAATAAAAACGTGGGTGTGTGACCATAGTAAACAGTAAACATTTATTTGTCGTTAAAGGTACACAAATCATGAATAAAAATGAAAAATATCCATAGGTTGTGCTACTTATAAGACAAGTCAATTAAAATTATCATAAAAACAATATCACAGTCAAAAATCAACCACAGAGGAACTCCTGCACAGAGTAAAAGGCTCTCCGACTCAAGTAGTCATAAAGATGGTTTTTGAAATTTTTTCCGCAGCTGAGGGATGCTCCAAACCTCGAGACGTATTTGTGGTAGAGCCTAATTCCCTGATAAGTGTGACTTTGCTGAGCAACTCCAAGGCGCGAGAAAGACTGCACAAGGAGGGATGAACTCCTGGTGCCATGATCATGAGTCTCACTTCTACAGGCAAAAGAGCTCAAATTACTTTTCACTTATTGAATCAAGAGATAGATGTAAAGCGAAGGCAGAGTTGAAATGTTGTATTCAATGAAAAGCGGCCTACAGGAAGCGGAGGGGCGGACACCCCGCATGCACCTCAGAACAGCCCTCTGTGCGACAAACGCTTCGGTAGCGTGAGGACTTGAACCCCAAAAAATCAAACCGTAAGCAAGCACCGATTGAACCAAACTGAAATAGGTCAGTCTCAGAGTGTCAGCCGTAACAGTACCTCTGAGGTGTCGAATCAGTTAACAACTTCTACTAATTTTGAAGGACACATTGTGAACATGTTCCCCATAGCCCAGTTTATGGTCGATTGAAACACCCAAAAATTTTGCTGTCGTCGCCTGTTTTATAGACTTCTCTCCAACTCTTATGAGGGAGCTGCAGTCGTATGTCTGGTTTTTTTGTTTTGAAAGTTGTAAAAATTGTTAATTCAATGTTCAAGCTAAGACCGTTCAACATAGTCACCCTCGGAAGAAGTGAAACTTCTATAGATATGAATCAATCAGCAAACAGCGTTCGAAGAGGTGTTCTTCTCGTACTCCCGCTCCGCTTCCTGACGGTTTGTATAATCTTGTTTTTCTTATTATCAATCTTATTATTATTATTATTATTATAAGTCCCTCAAAGGGCAGAATACTTTCGACATGATTTTTTCACGATTAGACTTCTTTTGTTTCTTTTCTCGCTGCGCTCGGCGCTTAAACTCCCATTCTCCGTCACATGAAGTCTCACTCATACCCCTAATACAATAAATATCTATTTTCATCAATATTATTCTCCACAAAGTATAAGAATGTCGTTTGGAAAACTCGATCCGGTATTAATTTTAATTGAAAAAATATAAAATACATAGGTATTTACCTAAGTATGTAGGTAGGTACCTTGTGAATGTGATTTGAGGTAACTACGTGGTTCTAGAGTACCTACGATATTATCTTTTCCAATCAAAATAAGGCCGTGGGTTAAATTGAAATATTGACAGAATTGATATGAGTATTTCCAGCTATGTGCTCGCCACCGTACTTATATTTAGAATGTCACATTCAATTGAGGTGAAATCAAACCATTCAAAAAAATTAACGAAGAATAATGTCAAAAATCAATTTCCAAACATAAAAATTTGATCATCAAACCAGTATAATACATATCATCGCTATACAATCAGCTGACATCTAGAACATTAAGCAACTGTTTCAGCCTCAATTTTCGAAAATTCTTTTTCCCCTCTGGGCTTTAATCACCCACCCCTGCTTTTCTTCTTAATAGGTACATAGGTACCTGAAAGTTGTGTCTACATTTGGGTGTGCGGCATTCGATTGTATTTTTGAATTGTAAACGTCCGTTGAAGAATATACCCAGGGCCGGGCCTGACCTATTTGCCGCCTGCGTGCCACCGAAAAATTGCCACCCCTCTCACCGACAGTGGAGAGCCCCACCAAATGCGGAAATGAAAAGAATCCTTCAAAATTCAGGTTTATTATTATATTACCGCCCCTATGACTTGCTGCCTGCTATACCCGCCTGCGCGCTGGAGCGCACTGCACGCCTGCTAAGCCTGGCCCTGAATATCCTATCCCTATAATAAAATACATCAGCTTGAATCTATTCAAGCCAAGTCGAGAACCATTCCTGTCGGGCCAACAGTACGACAACACGAAGAGCAGTCCAGTGTCGGCGATTAGTAAAAAATAGAACCGAACGCGGCGAACGCTGCAACAGCTCATTCTTCTATTTCCTGGGACGACGCTGGTCGCCTCAAGGTCAAACAAGACAACGTTACAGGCGTTCGTTACAATGCTATGAACCAATTTCACTCCCATGTGTGGTTCTGCGTTAGTTGTGTGTTGTGATCTAGGCGCGAGAATAGAAGTTTCACTTCAAAAATGTATTTTTTCCTTTGGCAGTCAAACTGAGCTTACCCGGAGCTTGGGGCCGCGTCCTGACCCTCTTCGCAAGGGCCTACGGCATCCTTATGAACGATTCAACCGAGGATTCAACGATACGATTCAAAAATTCCAATTTATGTTCACGGTGACATTTCTGAATATTTGACGTTTATTAATATGACGATTTGACACCACACGCTTGTTTATGCAATCTAGGCTAGATAAAATCCCTAGAGGGCCCAACCAACTGCAGCGCCTCCTGGCGGGAGCAAAATCGTCCATGCCTCCCATTGCACACGGCTGCAGCGACTTTGGAACTACGGTATATGAAAACTGGTCCCAAAATGTTGATTACGTGGAACTTGATAGTTGACACATAAAAGAGTACAGTACAAGTTATATTGATGATACGTGTCACGTTTTCATCATCGTTTTCACGCTTATTAGTACCTATTACAAATTTTTTGTCCAGGCCGCCGCTGCGCTCTACGTCAAATCTGGTGAAACCACGCCACTGGCCTATCTGCAGGCCAGGCCACAACATAACCTCCTTAAAGTCAACTAATCAAGAACGATCGAGGAGATTCAACGCGTTGGATACTTTCTGAAAAGTGAAACCCTGATAAACCAGCGAAAGATGTCCGACTCGGCTTTATCAGAATTATCAAATGCTTGTGAGATTCCTGATCGTCGTATGCTAGAGTCGTAAAACACAGGCCACGCGTGACCTTCGTCTCATCAATCATCGTATGGTAGCAAAATGCCCAACGCCAACAATACCTACGAGTATAATACTACATGACTTTCTGTCGTCTTATAACTAGGACGAAGTATTTTTCACCTTTGTGAAACCAAGCACTAGAGTAACAAAATAAATCCGAACATCGCTTTGTCGCAGGAAGCGAAGGGGTACCACACAGCCACATTTCTCGACATATTTATGACTCAGCTCAGTCACCGCCAATCTTTAGCGCCAGCAATAGTCGAAATATTTTTTGTTATCTACGGTTCGCTAGTTACATAAATTCCTTTGGCACAGAGAACAATAATATATCGAGGGCGGTGTGTGCGAGTGCACAGCTATCTAGACAATTCCGGCGTGGAGAATCGGAACGCAAGGCGTAGATATTCATACATGAATAATTTGGCCCGCATTGTGCACAGATAAGGCTGGAAATTATTCACATTCGATGATTATTTGGGAGGGATGATTCTGTCTGGATTCCGAAAATTCCCCAATGTGCAATGTACGCATCAGATCGTGTGTCGAAAAATGCGAGAAAAATAGTCCTAGAAGGCGCATAAACGGCGTCATAATTGGAATTAATTAGCGGCGCTAAAGGGCAATAAAACTCGGATTAAATTTGGGATCAGCACGGTGCGTTTACAAAAGAGAGGGACGTTATGTTTTAATTTTATAAAGCGCGGTAATACCTGCGTGGTTTATGTATGTGCCCAGGGAATGTGCCATGCGTGTTATTTATGTTGGCAGTCCTCGCTCGGAAACGTCCGGTTTGATTCAACCGCTTGAACAATAGATCAACCGGGGATGGTTTTATTATTATTTTATCTCACAGGTATTTTTGGATTTACGTCGATTTTATTATTTACCGACCCACTGGAATATGCCACCTGCTTAATAAGTTATAAATGATCAAAGCATAGTGATGCGTCAGTCGCCCGGAATGCGCATAGATACAACAGTGGTGAGATCATTGTTTCGTACCTACAGCAGCAATTGTCAAATCGGTGATGTCTAGTTATTGGGACATAAAAAGAAAGGGACCCATGAAATGTCCAGAATTCGCCTATTTCATAATAATTGCAGCTATATGAAACAATTTCACGACTGGACTCATACATTTTGTGAATATTTCACTCTTCGATTCTAATTTGAATTCACTTTTGATTGTATCAAGTAGGTAGGTACTTAACCAAAGGTGGGCACCGTTAACGAAAAAAATAACTTCGTTGAACGTTAAATCGTTGACAAAAAAGTCAACTTCGGTAATCGTTAATCAGTTAATTGATTAATGTAACGGAAAGTTAACGTTAAACCGTCAACATCAACTTTACATTCTGTAAACCAAAATAATCATCTCCAAAACCATCCGAATACCGCCTTGAAAGCGAACAAACTATAATCCCAACACCAGCAATATACCTAACTAAAGTGGGCCAAGATTAAATTAGACCACCCTAAAATTTTACTTCAGTTGGAATGAGTATATCTTGAAGAAAAACTGCCCGATTCTGAAAATGCTTGTGGTGCTCGATAGAGTAGGTAATCTTTCACAGGTTTTACAGTTAGAACCTTCACTTCATTCTTCCAGACTTTCCCTATTTCGGGTTTTAAAGACAAATATGTCTGTACAAGTTAACGTTAACGGACTTGAGTTAACGAAAGTTGAATGTAACGGAAGTACTTAGTCCGTGGATGATTTTTCAAGTTAACTTCGTTAATTAACGAATAACGGGTTAACGATTTAGTGCCCAGCTTTGTACTTAACTACTTAGCACTGTTTTCGTACCTATCATTTTATAGGGCATTGCCTTTTCCTCATTCATTCACAAGAGGACTCGTAAGAGGCGACCTTTGAAGCAGTAAGAGTTGAACATGCTTAGCTAGGCAAAGGCAGTTGAAAATTCCAACACTTGAAACAGCCAAACTTGTTTTTGCGCTATAAATGAAAAGGCAGTTAGAAGATAACTACACTTTTGACAATTCCAAAATATACGTGGAAAATCGATCTGCCACAGGAATTATACACTATGTTTATGCGATGTGACTGGTAGGTCCTTTAAAGCTAGCGTGCTCGCTTGAGTGTTTGCGAGTCCAAAATACACTCCGTGACTTCCATTCAGCCAATAAAATCCAAGAAACTTGTTTTGAGCGTTACCTTAGCATCAGTTAAATCGTGTTCAGTTCATGTGAACATAAGGATAGTTTCTTTTGAGTAAGTGCTTGAGTGAATAGAAATAATTATACTGCATGAATTGTATTTCAGTTAATAGTGTTACGAGCGGCGACTCTGGAGAACGCTGGAGATCTTTCTATTCTTTCCGGACTCTTCTCATTAGGTCGCAGTGTACAAGTGCGGAGCTCTAGTGGATTCCAGAACATCCGTGTGGGCTCTGGCCCGTGGAACTGAATGGAGCCTTCAACAGTGGGTTAAGACACAACTGTCTATTTCGGCGGAGGTATGCCAACGTTGGGATTTCACGCGAAAGGTGTGTGATTATTCGGGAGTCGTCTAGAAACCATATGCTGAGTCACTGTGGAATTTGCTGGAGGACCTATGGTACATTCGAGATTGATTAATTGGACCTGTGATTAATTAATCGGACCTGTATGAAGCACCGATCCTCGGCCTATATCAGTATTGAATTGGAAGTGATCGAAAGCGATTAAAAGCGAACAGTCTAATGCTAAAAAAAATAGTTTTTGACGTGCCAGACATATTTTTCATCGCCAGAGATCAGCCAGACTATCTTTTCCAGTCAATTTTAGCATACGCCTTGTTGGTAAAACCATTTTCATTAGTGTGAAAATAAGTGAAACGCATTTGAATTTTCCAAGGCATTTACTGTCTCAACCCATCGGAAAATTTTAGCCAAACTAAGGAATAGATGGTTAGTATCACTAACTAAACAATCCTATCTATATTTGGTGACTGAGAAAATGAGTACCAAAAATGTTCACTGCCTCCCGGACTAATACTTGGCCTGGACCTGATGGATAAGTATGGATTCATCGTGGATGTTGGACAGCAGACGTTGAATATCGGAAACGAGGGATTGGCGCTTAGAACATCCATGAAGGCCGCTGAGGAAATCCGCTTCCTTTCGGCTGAAACCGTTCGTGTAGCCTCTAACTCCGAAAAAAACGTGTGGGCAATACTAAACGGACAACCTGGAGGACATGTCCCTGGCATTGCTGAACCCGACACAGCTGTCAGCTGCATCATGGCTAAGATATTGATTAACATGGACAAGACAAAAATCCCTATCAAAGTCATTAACCCGAACAAGACAAGTAAAACAATCAAGGAAGGAAAAATCCTGGTCAAGTGTGAACCCGTAGAATGGATCTCGCGCTGTAAAGACGTGTAGACAAAGGATGCGACTCCCAAGCTCTTGGAGAAAAAGTTAGTGGAGAAGTTCTCGCATGACTGGAAACATTTGAGTTGCAAGGAAAAGGAGCTTGCGACGCGCTTCATACAAGAAGAAGCTGCCGCCTTTGCGATGGAAGGTAATCCTACCGAGAGGACCAGCGTGATTCAACATCGAATCAACACCGAGAACGCTGCACCAATTCGACAGGCTCCCAGACGCCTACCATTGGCAAAGCAAGAAGAAGTGTCGAAGCTCTTGGAAAACATGTTAAATGAAGGCGTGATAGAAGAATCAACAAGCCCATGGTCATCACCGGTTGTTTTGGTTATCCGTATCCGTCACTGGCAGTACCTCCTTAGCGCCGCCTAAATACTCTAAGAGCGGCACTGGGTGATTCCCACACCACCCACCATTTTATGGACGCATCAACAGCGAGGTTATTAGCATCCTTTTTTCGGTGTCGTTCTCGTTTCACCCTTCTTCCCTTGACGTGACTGCACGGTAGTACACGCCAAGGTACTAAAGGGCGCATTAAAATTTTCACCTGGCCCGAGCCGGATTCGAACCCACGATCCCTATAATTGCTACCAAAGACGGAGTCCGCCGCCCTACCGGCCGGGTTACCGGTTGTTTTGGTTACAAAGGAAGACGGGAGTACGCGACTTCGCGTGGACTACCGCAAACTTAATGATGTGACGATGAAAGTCAGCTATCCATTGCCTCGGATTGACAACACTTTGAGCACGCTGTCTGGATCGAGATGGTTTTTGACGCTTGACCTGAAGAGTGATTACTGGCAAGTAGGACTTCACAACGACGACAAAGAGAAGACGGCATTTTCTGCCGGGAGCAGTCTTTAGCAGTTTATAGTGATGCCGTTTGGACTTTGTAACGCACCGGCCACGTTTGAACGTCTAATGGAGTGCGTCTTGCGAGGTCTAACATGGGAACTTGCCTAGTCTACCTCGACGACGTAATGGTCATCGGTCGAACATTCGAAGAACACTTGGAGAACCTCCGGGAGGTATTTCGACGTCTTCGAGGTGCACATCTCAAGATCAATTCGAAGAAATGCGTGCTTCTCCAGAAGCAAGTCAAATTCCTGGGGCACATACAGTGATGTAAAATACCCGGGTTTTTATATTTAAGGGTAAATACCCAGGGTAAATACCAATACCCGGTATTTACCCAAAATTGGGTCTCTAATAGGGTATCTATTTCCATTAATTGTTATTAACAATTGGAGAAACAACAACAACAACAACAACAACAACAACAACAACAACAACAACTATCAGAAACTACCCCATTGAAAAACTACCTCTTGCAAAAAGTACTTGCTTCGTTACCTCATCCTAAGAAAGTTGTTATTCGAACGTTGTAACAGATTTTCCAAAATTGATGGGACAAGTACTTTTTGGTAGGGGAAGTTTTTTCCTAATAGGGTAGTTTCTTCATTGGTGGACAAAAAAGATCATCGACGCATCATACGTTTAATGGGACTGTTAAGACTTACCAAAACTCTGTAAGGTAGGCATGCAATAATAGATGTCTTCAGTTATTAGAAGATGATTTTTGGGGAATGTGGGAGACAATTTTGGGCACCTTGGAATGTTACGAGTGATGTTAAAATATTGAAAAGAGATAAAAATGCTCACGTGTTCGAAATCTCGAAGTTAAAGTTATGCACATACCACATTTTAGCCAAGGACATGACCTTGGAGAGAACCAGCATCATAAAACGTAAATTTGTCAAAGATTTACATCACTTCCTTCAAAACCTGGGATGAATCAAGAACCGTTTCGAGATATTATGATGAGCTTCCCATAAAATTTATCGGGAAAGAATCTACGATTTTTTTTTTTCGAAAAGCTGTGCACTGTTGAATACCTCTTGGTCATTTTCATACTTGCTTTGTTGTCACCCTGTTCCTGCACATGGTGAACAATGGTAGTAGTTTATTGTGTTAAATATCGTTGGAAAGAGAAAAATATGTCTATTATACAAATCATAGCCAATTGTGATATTTTGTAGGATTAAGAAAAAACAACTTCATGTTATAACCAAAAAAGATTGGAGATATGTATGTCAAATCCGTCAAAACCATTTTATTCTAGAAACTGAAAATTAGGCTTGAAGGTTGTGCTAACAACTTTCTCTAGTCTGAAAATAAAAAAACATATCGTCAGACATTGAGGAGGGGACATCGTTTTTCCATATCTCTGACGGTTGCAGTGCCAGCGAGAGTGCCACTGTTCTCCTATAAAAACATCCCAACGGCGAGTTCACTAGGTCACGCTCAGTGCTACCTGGAGCGAAATGCCCATCTGGACTCGACCTTTTTTGAAATTTTGCAAGATCCAAGATTCGTACCTCCAGAGAGCAGCACCGTAGTGGACATGAGTATTGCTGAGCTGACTTGAATGAATGAAGTGTCCTTTGCTTAAGATTTCAATCATAACCAAAGTAAAAACAGAGAAGTGCTTGAAGCGGTAAAGTAATTTAGGACTTCTAGACAATTAAGTTTTTGCACTTTGCCAGATCGCACCGTAAAGTGGCATAATAAAAGCCCGAGTAAAAATTCCACATCTCGACTTCGCCGGCACCAATTTCCGTGTAAAATTGGTTTCTGGGTGTAAAATCCTTCATATTCGGTTTATGATGCGGAGGCCCTTTCAACGAAATTAGCGGCAGTTACTCATACTGTTTCGAAATAATTTCGTCAGGGGCCAAAGTGCACACAAGTTAATGAAATGAAACGCAGTAAACAGTAAAGTCGAATGAGACGGGAGGAGGTCGAGGAGGAGGGCCATTGAAAAGCAGGGCATGTAAAGGAACAGCCATCAACCGCCTCAGTAAATTCACTTTACGCGATCGCTGCTTTCTAAGTCCTGCTTTGTATGTAAATACGAATTTTCTTTTGCATTGTTTTAATCTGGGCATTCGTTTTTGGGGCGAGCTCGCCCGGCGCGAAATCCTTTCTTTTCCTTCGTCCGCGACAACACAGAAGCAAATTTTATCGAACCAGCACCGTGCGTAAAATAACGTAGGGTTAGTCACTGGATATCACGGATTCGGAAATTCAATTCGAAAATGGTTACAAATGGATGCCACTACTGAATGCTCGAAGTCTCGCGCCTGTGTGGTGTGGATTGCTCAAATTACCTAATACCTACTGGATAATAACTCACGTACCTATTCTTACAAATTAGCGTTGCATAATATGTAAAATACTTCGATAATCAAGACGCCGCGCCGAATGTAAAATCGCACACCAAGTACTCATCAAGTCATCACTAGTCCCGCAGTGCCTCAGTTCATGGTTCTAACTTTGTACTTTGTGAAAGAAATATTTGGTATACTAAGCTCTCCATTACTCGGGATACAATTCCAAAGGTGAAGGGGCCCTTTAAAATTCTTTTTAGACGCCTTTTAGACGTCAAGAGTTTAGCAACTCATTGCAAAATTTCGCAATACAAAATTCTGATGTGAGTCCTTCAGCAAGTCATAGATTTTTCCTATACCAGAAAAAATATCGCATTCTCTCTGACTCATTCTCAACTAATTCCCACCCGGTGGGCCCATTTATAAAGTGAAAATTTTTATATTTCTATTTCTTGAAGAATGACAAAAATAGGAAGTGCGCCATTTTCACTGCCATATTCAACAACAATTTCGCCAAAATTAGTCCAGTCAAATTAGCCCAAAATTGCAGCCAATCGTGCATTGAATCATGAATCAGGGTTCCAATTCCCTCAGGAATGTGTAGAGGGTGGTTCCCTGAACTTCCTGAACAACACCTAATAAAGTCTCCTTGATTTTAGGCGCCGCGGGGTAGGGGAGGGGGTGACAAATGTCAGTTTTGTCAGTTTTTGCCGTTTGTCTCGAAAACGGTGCGTCGCACGGAAATTTCATACGTATCAAAATTGAAGCTGATGAAATTCCTTTCCAAATGGTGTATCCACGTTTTACCTAAGTGTTATCGATTTCGGGATAAGAGCCGTTGAATATGAAAATTTTTCAAAAAAGTGGTAGAGCTGTTCAAGTATTTCGTCAAGCTTCCTCTTCTAACTCACTACTCGATAACTTCCGAGATAATTCCAAAATAATTGTACCTTATCCCAATCAATATCAAGGCCTCCTTTGGCACCAGACAGTGTCCTTATTCATAATTCCATTTTTACATTCAACGGCTCATATCCCAAAATCAGTAACACTTAAGTAAAACGTGGATACACCATTTTGAAGAGAATTTTATCAGCTTTAATTTAGATCCGTATAAAATTTCTGTGCGACGCACCGTTTTCGAGATAAACGGTGAAAACTGACCAAAGTGACATTTATCACCCCCTCCCCCGCCCGGCGGCGCCTAAAATCGAAGGGACTTTATTAGGTTTTGTTCAGGGGACTACCCTCTACACATTCCTGAAAAAATAGGAGCCCTATGATTTTATGCGAGATGAAAACCTAATTTGACTGGACTAGATTATCAATCGATATAAATGATTTTATCATCAGGAAAGAATAAGAATAATGAGGATTATTACATACAACGCCTTTGATCATCAGACCTACAAGGATAATATTCACGTATCTAAATCCCACTGTCACTGGCAACGGAATAAGATTGATGTAAACATCAAAATATGACAGCTGTCACTTCGGACTTATTTGTTTGGTTGTCCCTGGATACATGCCCTTCTCCTACGAAGTTGGGCATTTATCGCTACAACCAGCACTCGCGATTGCGTGGCCGAAATTATCGGGTATAATACCACGAGTGCAATGAAAATTACCGATAATTCTGAAAAATGCGTGTTGCCTGAAAACTGCATGAGTTTGTTTTCTCTGTTGTTCGAAAGCTAAAGGGGGAGGGCTCTTCTTTTGAACAACAGAAGAAAACAAACGAATGCGGTTTTCTTATGGCAACACGCATTTTCAGAATTATCTGGTTCATTTTCATTGCAAGAGTGGTATTCGGAAGAATATTTCCCGAATAATTCTACAAATTATTCACATATTATTTCACACGACAATAAAATTGATGATACATGAATAACCACCCAACTGTACTGAGCCGCAGAACAGAAAAGAGAACCAGAGGCTGACGTAAAAAGTGTGAAATCAATATGACTGCTCAATCCCAAATCGTTTCAATTTCTTGCACATTCCTCTGGGTCCCTGAGTACTTGCTTGAGCATGAGCATCCCCATACAGTGTCCAGACTCCAACGCTGACACTGGACACGCATCATGTTTGTTTGACAGTAGGTGTTGAAACAATGACAGATCGATTGAATTATCGATATGGTCTTTCAGATTATCGCTTATTAATCCTCAAAATTTGTGTCCGAATTATCGCGTTGTTGACGTATGAGTGAAATATTCGTGAAAATGTAAGTTCTTGTGACATTACTGTTGATTGTTCGTTTTTAATTGGATCTACATATACAGGGTGATTCAAAAATGGCGCATTTCCTCCCGTGTACGTTGTGGGAGACGTTGAGGGAGCACGGAAAAAATAGTAAAAAAAAATTGGCTCATTTATCCTTCGAGTTATGAAGAGGTGAAGTTGAGAATTTAACTTCTTCAGTTTGCATGATTTTAAAGCAAAGCATTGTTACTTGCGAAGAGTCACATGTCGTTAGTAGTTCCCGATTGAAAATATCTCTTGCAATTGAGATTTGAGTCGTATTTTCAAATTGCAAAATTCGTCTTTCACCTCAAAAGTGCCGTGAAAATACATTTGGCAAGTATGTTTGGTATGGTCTGGCAGGTTCTACCAGAGTTTCCAGGGTAACAATATAATAATGCTATTGTGATGTACCTCTTTGATCTAAAGGTGCCAGGTAGGTACTAATGCGATGCTGCCAGATTGGATAGATTTGTTTTTGGTTATAACTCGCAAATCGAAGCCGATTAATTTTTTTAGTTATTTTTTCCATGCTCTGTCAACGTCCATTATGACGTGCCCGAAAGGAAATGCGCCATTTTTGAATCACCCTGTATAACTGCATTGGAACATTATTAGAAACGACTTTTCTTTCGAGAGGTAAAACTCCGACGACGTTCACTCAGCAGGCTTGACTTGACGGCGGCGAAGATGCTAGCGGGGAATCATGGAATTCAGCTTGGAAATATGAATGTTCATACGAGACAAGAGTAAGTTCCATGTGTCGTGACAATCGTTCCACTAATAAGAGATTTCAATATTACGGCCAAGATGGCGGAGGAATCATAATGATTGTTTTGATAATAATAATGATAACTAGGTATGGATAAAAAACGCCCATTGGCCACCCTTGGACACCTCAGCTATCCACCCGAGAAAGGTCCAAGGCTCTAGCTTCATTTTCCAACAGCAACTGCTAAGAAGTGCACAGAAAATCTTTGTTTTTTTTATGATGATAATCATAATGATGATGAGTATGTATGGATGAGAAGCGCCCATTGGCCACCCTTGGATATCTCAGCTATCCATCGGGAAAAAATCCAATGCTTCAGCTTGATTCCCCGGAGAGGAGTACAACTTCTAAATTTCTTACGAAATTGCGCTAAGAAATCATCGAAATCCATTCACCTGTTCAAAAGTTATTGAAGCATCAGACTTGGGAGTTTTTTTAGGTGCATCACTTATTGGCTCATAGTTGTACTTGACGGAAATGTGAAAATATTTTTATATTTTGTTTTTTCTCAATATTCACTACATGTTAGTACCTTTGAACATATTATAGGATTGAATCTCCAGCGCCAACGGAGTAGAGAAGTTGGTGATGAAATGGAACATTCTCCCCAAATGGTTCTTTCCTAGCTAACTCGGTTCCTAGCCATAGGAGGAGGTTATGTCAGAAATGTCTCTCCTTGAGTTGAGCAAAATCGGTGGAGCGGTTCCAAAGTTATGATAAAAATCGATTTTTACCCAAATTCGAAGGACTGTATCTCCGTTATTTTACTTTTCCGAAATCTATTTTTTTGACTGCTACGTCCTTTTTATTCTCTATCGATTGACAAGTTTCTGCACTCGAACACCGAGGCACCCCGTATTTATTTGAATAAGAAAAGTGCAATTTCTGTGGGCCACCTGATGTGGGACGACAGGTCCGGTAGTCTGGCTATTGCGGAAGCCCTGACTTCCGATGTATACGGCTCCTCCGCCAATGGTGCGGTTGTGTGTCTTGTCCTAGCGTCGATGTCTCTCGTAAGTATCGGAACAATTTAAGGATTGGCAAAATAAAGCTTTGCGAAATCAATCCGTGCAACATCATTCCTTGACAGAAATTTACCATTCAGGTCTCTTTCAAAGATATTTCGAAAATCTGAAAATAATTTTTCCAAAATTTGAATTTTTTCGGATTTTGGAAATGGCTTTAGGCTCCAATCAAAGTATCTCCATGTAAGTAGCTAACTTTCGAAACTTACCTGAATGGTAAATTTCGGTATAAGCCCGCACGGATTCCGGATTGATTCCGCAACATTTCACCAATTCAACTCCGGGCGAATCAGTTCAGATAGACAGTTCTCACCTTAGCTTTGGGACTCTTAGAATCCGGTAGACCACATCGCTTGTCCTCTTGACCACGGTGTATGATCTTGCTGATGTTCGTCAACAACCTTTGAAAGGTGAACACTGGTGAAGAGGCATCGCTCTATAGTCTTCTGGATTCTGGATTACAAGCGATCTACATACCTATACGCCTCGAAATATGTTTGATTCATAATTCCGTTCTTGGTCGGATTGCAGCTCGAGTGCCACTTTAAACTGATGAGGTTAATGACTATCAAGTAAGGGAAAGTAGGGAATTGTGCACGGGTCATTCATTAGCATTAACTAGCGCAAACCTAGCTCTTGCGTCATTGTAATTATCAAAGCAACCACTGACACCATCATTTGCAATATCAGTTTAGAATGGAATTATTGCCTGCCGTTTATCTGAATCGGAACGATTTCATGAATTTAACACATAGAAGATGAAAATATGAGTCTGTTATGCACGATTCCTCAACACTGATCCTTGTGCCAATGTTTTCTTTCCACCTTTCTGCGTTATGTAACTATCATGGTGTTTGCGCTTATAGGTTCGCACCATTCCCTCACTCCCCCGTATTACCGTAGGTAGTCAATAGATAGATAGATAGATAGATAATGTACTATACACTTACCTAAGTACCTACGTGTTTAAAGATTCTGGTTAGAAGTTGGAACATGGCTTAGATTTAAACTAATATAGAGCTTCTTTTTGTTTCTCTATACGCTTTTAATCCGTAATAACCGAAGCTCGAAGCGTTAATAACGGCATTAGTCGTCTTAAGCGTGTCCCCGAGACACGGGGTTCCATTCGATGCCAGCCATTTACACTTGAAACAGTCTCCTTCGGAAAGATTTATCTGGAAGCAAGGCAGCGGCAGCCCTAATACAACCAGATTACCATATTTTGGCCATAACCGAACGAAATGCGGAACGGCTCCGATCGCCAAAATTATGCCATTCTCATTCAAGGTGGTTAGTAAAAAACGTACTCGTAAAGCAATGCGTCATTGATTTTACACCAAACACGTGATATACGGCCGGTTGCTGGCGTCCTCTCTTCTCTCTTCTCCTGCTCCGATTTCATAAAATTCAACTGGAAAGCAAAGCGAAAATATTTCGAATTTGTACCGAACTTGTTCCGAATTCATGTTTAGTCAGTCTTTTGATTCCACAATAGAAGATGAAGGATGAAGGTAATGCCAGCCAAGGCCTCACACGATGCCTAATGTAACACAGTTGAAAAAAAAAAAGTATAGGATCTATCTATATCTTCAAATAGTGGCGGGGTTAACGGCCAAAAATGGAATGATCTGTGCATTTTGTGATAAAAGCATGAAATTTGGCATACGTGCTCAGAAGACCCTCCTTTGCAATTCCAGATGTGGCGCCACGCAAGATTCCGCACCAGAGGCACTGTATTGCGGTTAATATACCTGCTAGGGGTAAATTCTGCAAAAATGGTTCCTGGCCGGTCTCTGGTACCGCAGTCGGTATTTTTTAGTTCTGTTTAGCTAAAACTACATGTAGAAATGAGTGAGGAGTGCATTTTCACAAGCAAAGTTCCAAATGCTGCCTTTATACGTTGTTTCAATACATTTTAAGGCCAACTTTGTTTTAGTACAGGAAACATGGTAAAAAAATTGCCAAAACCTCGGCAAAGATATGAGCGTCCTGAAAATTTGATATTCTGTTCAGAATCAAGTGCCCTACTACATATCTGAAATTGTCAAAAATCGCACCCCGAGGCTTTGAATTATTGGAGGAGAAGTAAAAAATTGCAACTCAAAATTAAAGGTATGGAACCCGATGGAACCCGTCAATCCAATGGATGCAAATACGTCGTAGTTCGACGCATCTCATGCCGTTGATACAATTTTGGCACAAAAAGTGTCGATCATTGTTGAAGGGGGGTCGCGGGGGAGAGCGAAACTCGGCTGGGTGGCTCTTTTTCTTCCTGGGCCATGAAGAATCGATTACGACAAAATTGGTATCTTTTCCGACTAAATTCAATGTCCTGAACTTGAATCCGATGTATAAATTTGGACAAAAACAAGTTCAAACAAGTTAACTTGAGAAAACCTGTTTTTTCTTCGACAATTTTCACAAAACTTTTTTTTACTGTTAGAGGCATTCATCTTTGAAAATATTTCAGAGGACATTAGATTGAACTGTATTTTCCACGAAAATCATCCATTTGATCTGTAACTTTGTTTTTCGAGATAGAAAAAATCGATTTGAACTTTAGTCGGCACAGCCCGTCGTCTACTACTGACCAGAACACTACACCATGCATCTTTAAATAAAAATAGCTCAAACTATCTGAAAAATTATAACTCATCTTTGAAAGTTTGAGGATCTGTGCAGAAATGAATTCCCTATAACATGAATAAAATCGTCATGAATCGCAATGCAGGGTTTTGAGTTATTACTTGAAGGTGCATGCTGTAGTGTTCTGGTCATTAGTAAACGCCGGGCAGTGCCGACTTAAGTTCAAATCGATTTTTCCTACCTCGAAAAACAAAGTTACAGATCGAATGGATGATTTTCGTGAAGAATACAGTTTAGTCTAATGGCCTCTGAGATGTTTTCAAAGATGAATACCTCTAACAGTAAAAAAAAGTTTTGTGAAAATTGTCAAAGAAAAAACAGGTTTTCTCAAGTTAACTTGTTCGAACTTGTTTTTATCCAAATTTACACATTGGATTCAAGTTCAGGACATTGAATTTAGTCGGAAAAGATACCAATCTTGTCGTGATCGATTCTTCATGGCCCAGGAAGAAAAAGAGCCTCCCAGCCGAGTTTCGGCCTTCCCCACGACCCCCTTCAACAATGATCGACACTTTTTGAGCCAAAATTGTATCAACTGGTTGTGATGCGTCGAACTACGACGTATTTGCATCCATTGGATTGACGGGTTCCATCGGGTTCTATACCTCTTATTTTGAGTTTCAATTTTTTACCCCCCCTCCAATAACTCGAAGCTTCGAGGTGCGATTTTTGGCAATTTCAGATATGTAGTAGGGCACATAATTCTGGACAGAATATAAAATTTTCAGGACGTTCATAATTTTGCCGATGTTTTGGCAATTTTTTTACCATGTTTCCTGTACTAAAACAAAGTTGGCCTTAAAATGTATTAAAACAACGTATAAAGGCAGCATTAGGAACTTTGCTTGTAAAAATGTATTCCTCACTCATTTCTACATGTAGTTTTAACTAAACAGATCTGAAAAATACCGACTGCGGTACCAGAGACCGGCCAGAAACCATTTTTGCAGAATTTACCCCTAGCAGGTATATTAACCGCAATACAGTGTCTCTGGCGCAAAATCTCGCGTGGCGCCACATCTGGAATTGCGAAGGAGAGTCTTCTGAACAAGTATGCCAAATTTCATGCTTTGATCACAAAATGCACAGACCATTCCGCTAACCCCCCCACTAAAATGTATTTTACTACTTCAAATATATTCGACTACCTCAAATGTATTCAAATATACAGATATAATTTGAAGTATTTTAATGTTCTAAGTTAGATACTTTGAGATAGTCCAATACATTCAAAATTATTCAAGGGCTCAAGGGCATATGGTCTTCTCTATTTGTATTGTCTATACCCTATACCTGAAATTTTCATACAATCAAGTCCAAGATAAGAGGTACAGGCAAGTGCGAGCGCGCATCTGTTGTTTAATAGCAGTAATCCAGTGGTAAGTGGTCTGTGTTGTAATAGTAGTTTACGATACGAGTTGGCTGTTACATAAGTGGTTTTCAGACACGAAGCCAAAATTTGCAGAACGAGGGCGCAGCCCGAGTTCTGTGAGTGGCTTATGCCCGATTGCACAAAAAAAATTTGATACCGAACTTTGTAGTACCGCATCAAATTTTGGTGCGGTATTAAATCGTAATCGCATTGCAGGAAGCAAAATTAGATCCAAGATCAACTAACCCCGGACCAAGTATGAACGAGCCACAAAAAGCATCGAGGCGATCGTCATTATTGACTTCATGCGGCTGGCAATAGGGTCCTTGCATGAATTTTATTTTGAGACGATTACCTCATAAAATCATTAAAAACGTCATCCACAATAATTTCCGCCCAAAACAAATTTTTTTTAAAATTTCCCCATTCTTTAAATGAAGATCAAAGTTTGAATTTTTTTTTTCGCGCCAAAAACGCGGTCGCTTCTACAATGACCTTGAATGCTCACAATGACGTCATCGCGAGAGTTCTATTTTTTGTTTGCAAGTTTTTTTTCTTTTCGAGGTTGCAGCCCTGCGCCCTGAAACCCCGCGAAATTTCAAATCGTCATTATTTTACCCAAGGAGACTATTTAAGCTATTAACTTGCTATTAGCCTAAATCAGTCCCGAAAAATTCAAAATCATTGCATTTTCATTCTATATTTTTATTACCACAGTGCCTGATTAAATTATAACAAATTGTCCATTAACGAAACAATCAAATAAATAAATTATGTATCAACAAAATGTTGAACTTCCCTTTTGTCTTACGACCATTTTTCTTATCTTGCTTGTGTGATTATCATTCCGCCTTCTGCACTACCAAAGAATACCAAACATAGCAATGACGGATCTTCTATTATACAATTTGTTTCACGGTTTTTGCAGATAAACCAAGAGAAATCTTCTTTTGCTCTCATGTAGAAGTAGAATCTTGCGTTTTTTTTTCTAGTTCTGCTCTAACGTCACATAGGTATACCTTCTGGTACGGAATCACTTCAAAAAATTGCAGGATGCTGGACCAAAACAATAACTATTTTATAGCAACGCGATCATCGGACACTTCAAACTGGTCATCTGGTCCATTCCTTTTTCATGTTAAGAAAGGATGTGCATCAGAACTGGGAATCGAAAATAGTAGTGACGTTATTATAGGTGTGCTCTGCTTGGTATGTATGATGCCAGGGTATTCAGATTGCTGTTGCAGGTCTGGTATATCGTCGGCCTGGTATAACATCCGTTTTTATGAATGATGATTGATGACAAGATCGCTAGAACAAGCTGGTGTGTTCTTTCTTCTCATAATTTTATACAAAAATTGGTTTGCTGAGCTCGAGGGTGAGCTCAATCAAAATTTCATTCGTTGAACTTGTAACAGCTGCGATTGATTTGCCACTAGATGTATCTGTAGGTACGGTCCTCGATCCTAAGGTATTTAACAAAGACAATCTTCATTTAGCGCTCTAGCTGTGGATAAGTAGTGGCCCCATTTTCCTCCACATATTTCCAGATCAATGCAGTCGTTCTAATGGACACATCAGATATAGCTTTTGCAACAGAAGGAGACGACTTCTCTTCAAAGTACCTGTGAAAAAAAAATAGAAATACTTTATTATTGAGTTCTTACGTAAAACAAACAATTTCACCATGAAGCTCATTTTTAGCCTTTGTCAAATTTCAGTAACAGTAGAAGTGACCAATTTCGCAAGTAGTAAAATGGATTTCAAAAATTTTTTCTATCAATTTTGAAAAAGTGCTTGATATCAGTTTCCGAGAAAAAAATCTGCTCAGGAGGCGAGTGCAAAAAAACTGCAGATTCTTTCGGCATGTGAAACAAGATCCTGATGAAATACTGACCCAAACATACTTTAAATTGCGATTTCCGGGCACCGCACAGACACCTCAAAGGTAACAGTGGCTCCAAAAATCTCTCTTCATTCCTGCATCCACGTTTGGCTGCACTTCCCTGCAGTAATGCAGATAAATCTTGCATTTTTCTGAGATAACCTGGATAAAACTTCGAAATCTTCTGGGGACATGGGGGCGAGCATGGTGTTGGGAGAGTACCATTGTTTTCATGTGAAGATAGCACAGAGGAATTTCAGACGCCACCAACCGCAGCCTCCCAGCATCCTCGTGGATGGCTACAAAAAAAATTGTTTCAGTTGAGTACATTAGAAAACACAGGATTATGCCATGACAAGTGCTATGTACCCGCCATATGGAAAACTAACTGCGTTATTTTATAAACTGCTAATTCACTTGTAGCCAACCCACAACAGAGGCAGACTTCAGATGTTTTCCATATTATTAAGCTAAATATTAAGTTGGACCTTGAACTTTGCGTTTCCCCATTTCGTGTTCTCTGTGCAGTCTAATGAGTAAATTGCTGAAAAAATTTGTACGAAAGAGGTCAGCCCCTAGTTTCCCTGCTGAGTTTCTTCACAGTTTCCCCAGGCTCTTTCAGTCTTTTTTCATAGACCCTCCGAGTTCCAAGCAGTTCACCTGGCGAGTGCCAATAGAAGAGTTCTCCTTGAGATCCTTCAACTTGTACAGAAGGGGTCCCTAGCAATTTAGCATTGGATTTATCCCTCAACGGAGTCATGTCTAGAATGCCACCATGCGTCATAGCCAGAGTAATATGGCTACAATCTATTTCCCATCGTCTGCTCCTATTTATCACATGAAGCGGTTCAGGCTAAGTCATTATAGTCCAGGCAATGGGTAGGTTCTACCTTGCAAAAGGTCGCGGAGAGTCGAAAATTTGCCGTCTGGTACAGTTTTGTATCCTGATTAACATACTGAGTTTTCGAATTCGGTAAGCCGCCGCTCGGTCCTCCACATCGAAAAGTTGGTGCCGAAGGACCCAAAAAGAGCCACTTTTCACTAAACTATTGTGCATCGCTGTCTGACTTACCGCAATGGAACCACATGACTGTAGTGAAGCCCTTGATAGCATTTACTGCCACGCCAGTGCGATTCTTCGCGGTTAAAAAGAAAGAATTCCCTTGGCAAAAGTCTAGTTTTTCTTGATTTTGGAAAGATTTTTTTCTCATGCGGAAATATCACAAACTGACCTAACTCAGGTTGATTTCGATCAGCTTCTTTCTTCTTGAGCTTGTCCTGGTCTCATAATTTTCTCAACAGCATTTGTTGACAAGGTGTATCGCAAGAAGTGTAAAATTGCCAACACCAAATCAACAGTCATTTTTTCATTATTGCCATCGATCAGGAATTTCAAATTCCCCAGGAAATGATACCTTGGACTGTTTTCTGCTTATACAGCATGGACCGAATCCCCAAATGCCCGTGGGAATGCCGAAAAATAAATTCTTTCAGAGTGCGCGTAAATCTGCAAAGCTGCATCTGAACACCTGAAAATATAGTCGTAACCAACACTACTAAAACCCAAAACAATGAGTGACAGAAGAACCAGTTCAGGTTACTTATTGTTCAAATTTATGTTGTGTTGGTTACGACCATTTTCAGGTGTTTAGATGCGGTTTTGCAGATTATCGCGCGCTAAAAAAAAATTGATTTTTCGTACTCCCACGTGTATTTCGAGATTCGATCGCATGCTGAATAAACAGAAAACAGTCCAAGCTATCAATTCCTGTTAAAATTGAACTTCATGATCACTGGCAATTATGAAAAAATGACTGTTGAATTTGGTGTTGGCAATTTAACATTTCTTGCAGTGCACCTTGTTAACAAATGATGTTATGCAAACAATGAGACCAGAACTAGCGCAAGAAGAAAGAAGCTGATCGAAATTCACTTGAGTTAGGTCAGCTGGTCATATTTTTACGTGAGAAAAAAATCTTTTCAGAATCAAGAAAAACTAGATGTTTTCCGAAGGAATTATTTGCCTTTAACCGCGAAGAATGGGACTGACGTGGCAGCAAATGCATCAATAGTTTCAACAAAATCATAGGTTCCCATTGCGGCAGGTGAGACGACGATAAGCAGTGAATTGGTGAAAATTGGTTCTTTTTTGGTCCTTCGGCATCATCTTTCCAATGTGGAGGAGCGAGCGGCGGCTTGCCGAATTCGAAAACTTAGTGTGTTAATCAGGACACAAAACTGTACCAGACTGCAAATTTTCGAATCTCCGCGACCTTTTGCAAGGTAAACCCTTTTTAATGTATCGGTTGACTGTACTATTAAGCTAGGTTCAATTCACAAGAAAGAGAATAGACGACCTTCACCTTTTTCGTTTTTCTTTGTGCATTCCAAGGCTTAATCGTGTTGAAAGCAAGGGTCCATACTCCATAACTTCTCGCAGATTTCATTCCTGCAAAAGATCAGTAATGATTGTGCTATTATTTAAAACAATTCCTCGTCTTTACCTCTTCAACCGTGGATGTTCGAACCGGCCAACCCATCAACGTTCAAACCAATCCAACGGCACGCCACAACATACATAAAATAATGACTCGATCACCTCTCTTCAAGACTCCGGCAGATTGTCCAAGTCCATAGGAATGACGCTGTCTCACCTTGTCCACAAATCCTATGTCTCCACAAACAACGAAGGACGGTTAATATCTACTACCATTTACTACGTAGCGTCACTTGTCTGGCAAATATTCTTCCATTTCCGTCGCAATTGGGGGTCCCTGGCGGAGCGAAAGAAAGTTTTGTTCGTTGCCTCCATAGCATAGCTGTTCCTTCCGGGGAACTCTTCTCTTATTGTCCTCCATGTAGCCCTATAGCTAAACAAAACAGACCTATTTCAATTTTGGGATGTAGCGCCTGTGTCAGCCAACCTTTACCTGTTAATATTGCACTTATTTCCGTACACAGGACACCAGAATACACCACTGGAATACACCCACTTTTACTGTTACATCTTACAAAAAACTGACCTCACGGAAAGCCGCCGCGCCATAGTTAATGGAAGTATGAAAGCCGCGAAAATGCGCCGTCGCCTTTCCTCACGTGTCAAGGCGATCTCCAAGCTCGTGCTGCGCGCTTTTCAACCTGAACTGAGTTTCAACCTCACAGACGTCTGAGACGGTGACAGTTGGATTATGTCAAACATTTAAAATTCGTAGTCGCAATCTGTTAGTGTAAAATCAAGTAGCCCCGTCCGGTGCATAATGACGTCATCGCGCAGGTTACAGCTACTATAAAAGGGTAGCTGACTCGTCAGCCATTTTGGTGCAGATGTCAGTCCGACGTTCCGATGTCAAGCGTCTTTTTGCGTCACTTTTGCGTTCAGTAAACCTAGTTTTTCGAAGACAACGTTAGCTATGGACGTCAAGTTTGCCGTAAATGCGTCGCTGTTGACGTTTCAGAAAAAAACTGACAGATATGGTAAGTGTGCACAATTCAACTGCTCTTATCGTGATTTTTCTGGTATTTAGTTAGTATACATGAAAAACAGAATAATTTGGGACATGTAGTTCCTCATCCGTCGTGGGAGGGACCATACCTACACCGTGGTGATGGGGAGGATATCAACGACGTCGTGAACGCCGGACCAAAGAGCCCCTACAACCGAGATGAGTTATTCACCTGGATCAACTCGCACAATACTGAGGGAATAATGAAGTGCCTGATGCCTGCATGTTCGTTCGCGAGGTTGCGAAGAACAAATAGAGCAGTACTTACCTCGTACGACAATTATTCATGTGACTTGTAAATTAGCAGTACCTATATGCAGCAATAAAACAGTGAAACAATATGTGTTTGAACCAAGTTTGAACGTTCCTCCCAATTATTAAAGTAGGTAGGTACCTAGGTACCCAAAGCAAACTCGTAACACTACTTTGAATCCTCTTCAGCCAGTGTGGTGTACCAAGGGGAGGGCGGAGAGTGCGGTTCGCTTCGGGTACCAGCAGTAAGGGGCAGTTTTCTGGGGGGTGATTTTTGACCCCAGAATTCCCGGGGTGCAAAACTGCCGAATCCGACACGGGTTGGGAGGGTTTCACTACAGTCTGCAGTTCATTCTCTAGGTAGGTGGAATTAGGTAAGGGTTCACAGGTGCCTGGGGTGCCAATTACGCTAGGTACGCCGTTGTCGGCATTCATTCATGGACAAGGCGAAGCTCATTATAGTAGAAAACTGATACCTCGTACGACGAGGTTGACGATTTATTTTCAAATTTCCCGCTATTAATTATCCACGCACTACAACGCGTGACAGAGTGCGCAAATGTGACATCTGCACCAAAATGGCTGACGAGTCAGCTGTCCTATATTGGCGAAAATCAGCGGCCACCAGAATGCGCTGAACGCAGTCAAACATGGTGGCCCAAGGGGCCTTGACAAATAGGTACCCAGCGCACAGCCCAGCGCCGTAGCGCAGTAGCACTCGACAGTTGACAGTACCTACTCCAAATCATAAGAATATTGACAGTTTTGACAGTTGAAAAATAATTAATTTTTTTTGTCTTCCTTGTTTTCCACATCGTCGTGAATGTGAGCGAGTGAGTGTTGTAGCTCTGGTTGTAGTTTGACTTGAATTACTGCGTTAGTATACGCCGATGGACACAATGCACAATGCAGCTGCAAAAAACGATACGTAAGTTGGTGAAATGCTGGCCGAAAAATGCAATCTCTGAATGCTTATTTTACATTACAGATGTTGAGTTGTGTGAGCCCCTTGCACACAAGGTGGAAATACTAAGCCCCCACAAGACAAGGCATAGGTACAACAGGACGCATCACGAAAATGTGCCAACAATTATTACCGTTTAGGCCAGAAAGATGAACATTCTTTTGGAGTAATCGTACGACTCATACAATGACTGTAAAGTGAAATTTCAGTAGCTAATAAGCATTTACCGCTGTCTAGAATAATAAAAATCATAGTTTATCAATAATAATTGAGTATTCTTCAATCATAAGTTTAATCATAGCTCATCGGTTGATGTTAGTGTTTCTACAATGGAAAATATTTTCATAACGATAAAGTTGTTCAGGTTGTTCTAAATCTGAACTGATGAGGCGAGTGACGGATTCTGATTTGCAGGCCAGGTATCTTCTCTCGATACCGCTGGCGTTGATCTCCAGGCTCTCCGTCTGCTCTCACTGGCTTATCGGAGATGGCTTCACGAGTTCACAACACTGTTCTAACAACTGGTCCACAGAACCCAACCTCCAAATGGTTTTCAATTATCCATTCATGAGACATAACAAAGCACAAGAGTCTCAGTCACAGTGAGCCCCAGTCACCCCACACACGATTAAATGACCTGCCTCAATCACTTCTTCGCACTTTGTCGAGAGGGGGCTGATTTGGTCACCAACATGACCATAAATATTGGGCAAATGAATCTGTATTATCGGCATTTTCTAAAACAAAAATAAGTTAGAGATACTGCAACGAAATTCCATTCCCAACGAACCTCCAGTTCTTGGCCCACTGTTACGAGTTCGTGACTGTTACGCTTTCACTGACAGCCAGAGAATAGCCTGACAGCTATCACTGTTGGTGTTGACAGCTGTTGTGATGTAAATGCGCACTGCGTTTACTACCTATTTGTCAAGGCCTCTTGGGCCACCATGTTTTATTGCGTACAGCGCCACCACGCGGAAAAGATTTTCGCCAATAGAGTAGCTATACGTATAAGAGTAGCTATAGCGCAGGTTACAGCTACTGCGCAGGTGACAGATGGGTGCATGGAAGTTGCATACCTAACAGTTTTTGTGTTTTAAATTTACAAAATAAAATAAACTATCATGAATTTCGAAAAACCGTTCAGTCTATGGTGCTATTTGGCTACCAAAGCATCATTGGAGGCAATAAAAAAAAATCGTGCAAGGACCCTATTGAAAATAAAGCCGTCGCAGCATGCATGGTGATGAAGGGTTTGATTTCCGATGCCAAAGGACCAGGTTCGAACCTCATCAGCAGCAAGCCAATTTTTTTTTGCTTTAACGTGAAATATAAGGGCTACACTTCTCAAGTTTATTGTTCTGATATGAAAAATTGGAAATCTGACATTATTCTTGAATTCAAAGGTAAAATGGTTGAAAAAAAAATTGGTCTTGACAGGATTCGATCACGGTACCACCTGCATGCAAAGGCAAGAGCCTAACCACACGACCAACCAACTTCAAATGTTATTTTGGGTTGACACGCACATTATCTGTGTGTGTCTAATACATTTTGTGATAACAATTTTTGAATGAAAATGCACAAATAATAGCTTGTATGCACATAAAACCTACTATTAGGTATATGCACTTGCAGTGATTTTATGCCGAATCAAACGCACGGATCACCCTGAAACGATCGAATTTCCAACGATCTGTCATTCTGTCAATTTAATACCGGGGTCGAGGTGATATCAGATTTGATGCGGTATTACTTTGTTTAGTTCGGTATCAAATCCTTTGTGCAATCCGAAATGGGCGTAATCGGCGTTTGGTGCGGTATCAGAATAGTTCGGTACCAAATTTTGATCCCATGTCAGATTTTTTTGTTTCTGCACTCCATTTTGTTGTTTAGTCCGGTATTAAACGATTTGATACCGAACTAAATATTTAATACCACGTTTGTGCAATCGGGCATCAGTGTCGGAAAATATCTTGTGTAACAAGCCACGAGTGTTGTACAACATTTTACGTGTTTGTTTCAGTGCAAATTGTGAAAATGTTGTAGTTTTCGAGGTTATTTTGACAAGTGTCAAATTAAGTACATAAACTGTAAAATTCATATGCAGCTTATATAAAAGTCTTTATATCTTATGTACCTATCAACACAACAAACACGTAAACATACTATTCAAGACTTTTTTCGCATGACTGTGAGTGTATGACTGACTTGATTTGATACAATTACTAGCTTTTAAAGGTAATTTATCAAGCAGATTTAAATTCTTTAGGTAGCGTAATCCACCGGGTGATAACGACAGATCAGAAAAATGACCTGAAAAAGTATTTAAATACAATTCACAAAGTATTAAATCACGAAAAAGTATTTAAATAAATCAAAAGTATTTGCAAATACTTCTTCGAATAATAAATACTAAATACTTTTGGGAAGTATTTGACTCTATTTGAGTAATAAATAGATCTCGCTCTTTCCGAAAAAATATTTAAATAAAACAAAAGTAGTTATTATTTGAAAAGTATTTATAAGTATACAAATAATGCCCAGCTTTGCCCTAAATCATTTGATCTCGAGTCGGTATCGTAAAATTGAGAGCGATATAACTTGCTAGATATAGCAATATGATCAGTCTGATTCGCTTGTTCTGTTTCTCTTACCATGAAGTTCTGACTCTCACCTCACCAGGTGTATCTCCAATTTGAAAACTGACTTCCAAAACTGAAAACTGAAACAGGCATCATTATCCTGAATGATGAGGTACAGGATCTTGCATTGCAGCGTCATCCAAAATACATACTTTATGTTTCGCCCCGGTACAGTTTTCACGGCCATCCAAAATACTTAGTCTCGAGAGTCCCATGCCTGTATCATGATAGGTTATCTGTCCGTCGTTGTTCCATAAGCTTTTGGAACCATGCGGAGCTGACCGTCTTTGATGCATGAAAACGAAAGCGCTACTTTGAAAGGTCGCAATATCTCGCAGAAGGTCTGCTAATAAAGTGCCAGGGATTAGGACTTATTGTCGTATTTCGTGCATGCGAAATTCGCCGTAACACACCCCACCCACCTCCATCAGATATACCTTCTGGAAACGGGAGTCTGTTTGTCGTACGTAGAAGCAGCAGGAAGCGCGTGGGAGCAGGAACAGGCGTTCTTGCTTTACTCCTATGCTCTACCTCCCTGCACTTGAATGTGCCAGGCTGTTGTTTACCGCACCAGAAGCAAACAACGTGATGAGCCCCCATCACACACTACTTCGATGATTGGTTGGTGCTTATTTCGGGGTTTTCGCCCCCTGCTACCCCACACCTCAAGCGCGTTTTCAACATACTGTCAACTTTAAATATTTGCATCAATTCCTGGAGCTCGCACGCACCTGCGTCCCATATTTGGAATTCCCCGATAATTATTTAAAGCAGCAGGTCGAATCGAAGCATCCGCATCAGTTTTTAGGCACCAAAATCTGATGCGAGTAAATTCGAATGTGTATAGCAAATTTATGGATGCCCGGAGGACAATCCTCGACAATAACAGACCCCTATTTGAGAGCTGAGGCTGACAATATGGCACATAGCTTTCGCTATTTACAACACCTTGAAGGCCAATCTATAGACTACGCCAATAGAGCAAAAATTTGCAATCAAACTTTTCATTTGTTGTATATAATTTTTTAAAACTACTCTTATGTTGTTTGATTTTGAGTGAACTATTCCATTGGCATCTATGTGTCCCTTATTTTTTGTGTTTTGTAATGCCCCGATATTTATGCAAATTTAGCCATGTATGCGCACATTTGACAGATCTTCAGGTACCAGATAGGTGGTCTCCAATAGAATTTTTAACTTTTAGGCAAACATTGAGAAATTTCAGTACTTACTTATATTTGCTAGACAAGGCTTGGTGGGTACGATCTATGGTACGATCCCATGAATATAGCACGTAATACGCAATAAATTTGCTCCGAAGATTATTGTTATGAAATGGTTGTCCCGGTAGACTGCGCTTGACATAACTACAGAAAACCTTTTATTTGCATTGCTGGAAATTACAAATTACAACATGAAACTAACAGATGCGAGATTTTTGAAGACTACAGTCAATCAATGTATGTTACTTCTTATAATAATCACGAGTGCTATTGAGTGGTTGTTACGAGGAGGGCATAGAGTGTAGTAAAGTAAAGTAAAAGTAAAGTATTTATTTATGCCTTAAGGTGCCCATTCATTAGGGAACCCGGTTGGCCAACCCGGTTGGGTTCGCCGGATGTTGGCTAGTGTGTGGTTGGCGCCAACACCAACCCAACCAAGTTGGCCGGTTTTCCAGCGAGCTTGAAAACGCGGTTGGGTTCGTTGTTGGGTTCGTCAGTGAATGGGTAAGATGGCCAACATAACAACCAACATCAGGGATAGTTACTACGGCTAATCACGGTATTTGAATTATTTGATGGAATATTGATATTAATTAGACATAAGTGATCAATTATCATCGAAGTAGATTAGATAGGTACTTTGTCTTTTTGATACGGTTATGAAAAAGAATATCTGCGAGGGAATGACATTTTATTCATGTCAGTGTATGTAATATAGGTACATGTGATACAGGATACCTTGATTCAATCCAAGAAATCAGAAATTTACAGTTTGTAGGTAGGTACCTACTTGACTTCCTTTGCTTTTGCTACATTACAGTCGCGTTACACATCAAGGCGGCAAGATGCGGGGAGAGGGACGGGGGCAAACGCAAACCTCAATAATTCATCAAGAAATAATGTGTAGAGTTAGGAACCATTTCCTTTTTGCAACACTGATAGTTTTTCGCGTCTTGTGAATTCAGGATGAAAAGCTATGTATGAGAAAAGAGAAAACCCTCAAAAATTCGCGATTCTACGCCCGATTTGTTTTACGTCGATGTAGGTAGGTAAGTAGGTAGGTAATTAGGTAGGTGCATAGGTGGAGGTGGGTAGTTGGGTGGGGGTGGGTAGGTAGATACGTGAGTAGGTAAGTGGACACAAGCAGGCAGGTAGGTAAGTAGGCAGACGGTAAGGGTCGATAGAGGATCTAAGAAGGTGAAGATTCACTCTGGGAACCATATTTGTAAAAGTAACGTACGTAACTACTTAAGGATATAGCTCTTCAAAGTTGAAAATAAATTACCTTTTTTCGACTAATTTTTGAGTCGTTAGACCGATGTTGCGTTTCTTGAAGAAATACAATTTTGCGTGTCGACTTTTTTTCACCCACTTTTGTTTTGTTCAATGGTTTGCTGTATGACACATAGCACCAGTAATTTTCTTTTTGATCCGTTCATGACTTCGTCTTCATCAACTATCCAAAGAATTGCGCTCGCCAACCCAGTTCGCCAACACGGTTCGCCAGTGTGTGGGCAAAGCAATAAAACGCGTCAACCTGACAGCCAACACGGACCAACCGGGTTGGCCAACCGGGTTCCCTAGTGAATGGGCACCTTTATGAAAATATACAGATACGAGAATCTACACACAAAATCGGCAAAGTCAGACAGTCACTTAACACAGTTTATATACATCTGGCAGACGGCACACACTGTGACAATAAGAATATACATATATACAAAAATATATTACAGAAAGAACTCGTCGAGTGTATAAAAGCATTTGGCAATTAAAAATTGCTTTATTTTTCTCACAAAAACACGATGTGTATCAGCGTCAGTGAAACATTTGTGAACCTTCAACGCGTGATTGTACACCCTGAGACTCATGTATTGAAGACTGTGCTGTCCAATGACAAGTTTTGAGAATGGGACATCAAGCAGATTGCCATTTCTCGTGTCATGACCGTGAATATTCCGTCTCAAGGTCCAGAGCGGCATATGTATAGTGCCACTAAATCCACTCAAGAGAACGAGAAAAAGATTTAAAAAAATTAATGACGTGTATTTTTCAAGATATGAGAGTTCAGTGTTTGAAACTTCGCCCCTCACTATTTCCGTTATTCAAAGTGATTTTAAAGAACTCTTTGTTAAAGACTAATCAGGAAAATTATCGACCACTGGGGTACCAAGACGAGAAAACTATACCTGCGGGGAGACGCGTGCTGTTTCTTGAAGAGGGTCCTTGTGGTTTGTTTTGTCCTGACTTCAATTTTTTGAGTAACTATTTACATTGATTGTTTCTATTTCAAACTACTTTGATCACTGCTGAAGTCAATTAGAAGTACGTCTTTGTTATTGCACCAATTTTGTGACTTCGAAAACACGCACGAAACATCCAGTATTTGTATATCTAATCATTTCTGTAATTTATTTTTATGTGTAAGTAATTTGATTTTGATGTGCTCATTTTTGAACGCTATTTTTTTGTCTGCGCTATTTTACTATTTCTTTTTGATCAGGGAATATTCACTTTTTGTGTCAATATTCTGTGCCCTTCGTCTGTGGTGGTTCTCAAAGAAGTATTTCCATTTTGTTTGTTTTATTACTCACTGTTATTTTGCAAATGGCGCTTGCGAGTATGATCGAACTTTGATGTACGATCGCACGCAAAATAAACGGAGACAGTGTTTCTCGCGGAGTGTACCGATTTACTGAATTTTGGCTTGGTGTCACAGTGACAAGAAGGCTAAAATTCATTAAATCAGTACACTCCGCGCGAAACACTGTCTCCGTTTATTTTGCTTGCGATCGTACCTATTCCACTAATATTTTCTCGAATACCGTGAGAATCGTTCCTGTCCTATCAGCCACTTTTTCTAAGCCTAATATTGACTGTTTTGCAATTGTATATGTGTCAGAAGGCTTTTACCGTTCAAGCAGGTTGTACGGTGCCTTTTGTTGGGGAGTTATGTTCATTTATTTTGTTTTGTTTGCTATGAGATGATTCAATATCACCTGCTAGAAAGTGGGCAGTGTCTGCCATGGTAGATATGGAAGATTGGTTACAACTTAGTCGCTTGCGACTCGCGTAACGAGGCACATGTCAGCTTTTGTGCGGTAGGTTCTCTTACAGGGTCCTCGAGTACCTACAGGTTCGCAACAAAATTACTCTCCTTGTGTAGTTGTAGTATTTTGAAATATTTTTGTAGTGCTCTATTATGCCTTGTCTACTAAGTGTCTGGTTTGGAGTACCTCTATCTGGCCCTAATCTATATTATTGTTGTACTTTCTTGCAGGTGCTCATGTTATTGTCGCAGTACATAATTATGTTTTTCAAGTGGATCATCTACGCTTTCTCTTTCGCATCAAACATTGAAAGTTCACGCGGATTGAAAGTTTCAAGTGCGAGTTTCAAATAATTTATAATGATTCACCGCTCGCGTTGCAGGAGGGGTGATGAGAAAAAGACCAAACATCTCTTGAATAAGAAGAGAATCACTCGAAAGACAACAACAAAGTAAAAGTCTTAAAATCAAGCGGCAAGCACTCTCCGAGATTGTGCTAGATCTCAATAAAGTCTAATTTCCATGAATTTGAAATTCAATTCGAGATATACACACTTGAAACGATAAAATTGGCGTCACGTAGAATCGCGTTACCGCGTTCATATTTAAACAAGATTAGGCTAATTTTAGAAAGGTTGCCGTTAATCTTTCTTCCGTCCCTGTGCCCTGCTTTTCCATTCCTTCATTTTTTTTTCTGATGGTGTCGCGGTTGCGAGGTGTTTTGCGAACCCATACCTTTCGGGAAAACAAGATATAAATTACCGGACTTTTAGGAAAGCTCATGTGACACGTTCTCTCAATTCATTGTTTAAAAAGGAACACACGCCCCGTAAAGTTTATAGAGTTGCGGTGGGGCCACGCATTGATGCAATCTAGCAAAGTGCGTTCTATCATTCAGATCTACTACCCATAAAGCTCCGCATTACACACGAACATTCTCCTATCTTTTATACCGCAATCTACCGCATATAAATACACTATAAAAAGCCGTACAATTACCGAAAGTAGCATCTTTTGAACGGGGAGCGATTAAGCTACATGACATCGTCGTGTAGGGTCGCCCTCCATTCGAATTAATTGGCGGAACCCTAATTTACCGTAGAATTTGCATATCCTACCGTTATTAACTTTTAGGAACAATATATAGTCAGTGAGTACTCTTTCACAGGACCAAAAACTTTCCAGTTTGAGGCTCTTTGATTTTTCGGAAGATAGTGGACGCTGATATCAAATTATTCAGCTATCGACCGAGTTATCGACTTGAATGACCTTGCAGTGGCTCTTATGACCTATATCTAACCTATACGGCCTTGCCAAACTTGATCTTCATTGTAATCTCGATAACTTTGAGGGCGTAATAGTCTTATTAGGAGAAGCTTTTTCCTCTAGTTTCTGATCTAATTGTTCATAATATCATGAAACATTTCTTCCACTTTTTCCCGGTTCGAAGTTCGAAAAACACGATGGGTAAACCACCTTGGAAATCTGGTGTACACTTTCATGGAAATCTTGAAAATCCTTCGGAAATCATGTGGAAATCATTGGAAATCATTTGGGAATCATGTGGAAATCAATGGAAATCATTTGGAAATAATTTGGAAATCATTGGAAATCTTTGGAAATCATTCGAAAATCATTGGAAATCCGTGTACAAAAATTCCGTCCGTGTTTTACTCCTCGGAAAAACATTTTCTACAAAAAGGGCAGATGGAACATTATAAATAGTTTTCAGCTCGCGAATCGTTTTTTTTTTAGATTATCACCATTAGGTATTGTTTCAAGCCACCACCGAAGAGAACTAACAAAATAAAACTGGCTCGTTTTCAACAAGGTCAACTTTCACACACAAAAATAGAATTGCCAGTATTACGACATTCTAGCGTGATAGTATTTTTAGGCGATCAACCAAAAACACGTTGTTTAGAGTGCTCTGTTGCGGCCCTAAAGTTGAAGTTTTTTGTACGATTATGTCAAAATCACTTCACGGCCGCTAGACTTCACTTGTTTCTTTTGCTGCGGCACGGGTTGCATAACTAAGGTTTCTAAAGTATTCTCTGGTAATTCACGAAATTGTAATTAATCTAGTTTATATTGGATTACCACAATAATAAGCCTCAGATGGTCAAATTAGGCATGGTACGAATTTTATCAATCCCACCCGCAGACATAAATTCGCAAATTCGAGCAGTATAGGCGATTGACCTTATTGGGGAAAATGGCCGTTTCGTCGAGAAAGTTTTAGGGAATTAATTTTTAGAAGAGGTGTAAGTTGCCGCCCGTCAACGGCGGTGGTTACGTCAATTGGTGGCATGTCAAAACTGTCACTTTGCTGTCTTGTGCAGTACGCTACAAGCAAACTTTCGTTCCTGTGAACCCTTGGGACCCCGTAGGCTCGTTATTGGGCCCCATGTTGATGACCAGCGTCGTCGCAGACCTTTCTCTAAATCATCCATAGCTTCCGCCCAAGGAAGAGCAACAGACTCTGTCACACCCGCACGGAGGGAAACACACAAGCCCGTCGACCAGCCTGCCAGCCAAGAAAAAATCACCTCGGGCTGGCCGTGCAGAGTCAACCAACACCTACCTTATTTCCTCGCTTTTTTCTAAAGATTTCCTGCTTGGACTTCAGCTGGAGATCCGCATTTTTCAAACTATAACAAGCTCGCCGTAGCTACCTTTGTGTTCGCGACGTAAACGTTGTCGTTTTTTACCGCAATGCATTGCACTTAGCCAGTGGCGTATCTAGGGTAAATTGCGCCCAGGGCAAAACATGAAAATTGCGCCCCTGAATTAGTTTTTTTTTCAGAATTCAGGCGGGCCAACGACAAATCGGGCCCTCCTATTAGGCTTCATCTGGATCAGATGAAAAAATCAAAAGTTGATCGTCTGTTTGAATGTATTGGTTTTGGTAATTTCCCTCTTTTTTCTTTCCTATTTCGCTTGCCAATTATTGCTCACACGAATTATGCCCAACAGTTCAAATATCTACATTATTTCATTGTTTCATTTCTCATTTTTTACATTTTTTATCTTTTATTTCCTCTCATTTGCGCCCTGAGGGTCAAAGTGCGCCCATGGCACGTGCCCCATTTGCCCCCCCGTAGATACGCCTCTGCACTTAGCATTATTTAGTGCATTGCTGGGGGCGTAGTCTTTCAGCTGCGCACCTCTGGAGCTAGATCTACTACAAGCCTGCTAAATACGCTAACCATAACATGAAATAAGAAACACAAATGCAAACCCCTTTTCAGATTATTTCTACTTGTCAAATTTCATGTAATTGGTATTGCAGGTATCTACTAGTGCCCACCTGGGCTACTATACTTCCGAGTGTGTGTTTCTCTCAAAAACGTCCTCTACGATCAAGTACCGAGCTCTACACCAGGTGGCGTTTTTCTAATGTAAATCGCCTATAATGGTGAAATGAAATTGCGTCATGTTGGTACCATGCGTTTTGTTGACTGTCAATCACGTTGTCAATGCAATGTCATTAATGATTGCTATTGCCACATTCTTTGATTGTCACAACTCACAATTTACAATGAATTTACGTGGCGTCGCCCGTCCGCCTCCTAGTCCTACGCCGCGCCGTGACAGCTTCCAGAAAATAATGACGTGCATCATGTGACAGCACATTGTAACGCCAAAATGACGCCAGCCTGGGAATCTTGGAAAAGAGCTCCAAGGTAGGAAGATGTCTCATAAGTGGTAGATTTGTCGGACAAAAAGGGCAAGAAAAGCAGGTTCGAGGTTCGGTCTATTCATTGCCCTTCTTCGATCTGGCCCATTCGACGAAAAGTTCGTATTTTTTTTCAAGAGATTTCACACCATTTCTCCGGCAGCAGATGCAAAGTTGCTGCATTTGCGGCTTCGCTTATTTCCGGCGGAGTTTCAGAATTGTCTGAATCACTCGTTTTTTTTTTCATACAATGATTTTAGAAAGTGACACGGATAAAAAAGAATTGACAGGATTGTCTTGTCAGGTTTGTTTGTCATTGGTTAATATGTTTTTATGAAAATGCAAAGCATAAAATCAACAATAAATGAATGAGAGGAAAAACTGATTATTTTCATGTTTTTTTCTGTAAATCGCCTCTTGTTCCATCAAGAGGCGATTCCATCGTGAGTCAGAGCCAATAGGAATCAAGAAAATCAGCTTGCAAACTGATCTGGACAAACTGGTTTGAGCGCTTCTCATTGGCTCTGACTAGTTTGAAATTTGTACAAACCCATTTGTTCTTATTATTTAGGTAAGATTCCGAACTGTAATATACAAAAATTTCCAATTCTTCCGATGCTTTTTCAAAAAAAGGCTCCAAATTAGGCGGTCAAGCCATTTCAGAATGAAAAAATATATTTCCGTTTTTTCCGACCTCGCGGAAATTTTGGAAATATTTCCGGAAATTTTTCCAATTTTTCCGAAAATTTTTCCACCTTCTGCAACACTAGTCCTGACGCTTCTGGGAGTCCTCTCCTCAGACTACAGTTGGTCCGTCTCTCGTTTTTCCACGACGCGATACACGACCGGAACTAAGCTGAGCCAAGGGTATGTTCACGAAGGTAGGTACCATCAGGCGAGGTACCTGTATGGTTGCCAAGAAGAAGACATTGAAAGAGGGTGATGATAATTGTGCGGTATGACGCAAGCTGCGAGTTTCAAAGGTGAAGTCCAGGCCACAGGAAATATCGACTGAGAATCCGAAGAAAAAATAGGTACAGCGAGATAGTTGATACCGGCAAGAGCGGGGCCTGTCGGGATAAATTCAGCATGGTTGAGAAACTGCCATAGAGCCGTGAAATGAATGAAAAACTCATGAGTTGGTGTGTGCCCCTGAAGTTGGAAAATCCAGTGAAAGTTTAATCCGACTTTTGGTCGTACCAGAAACCCTGATGCTTGGCCAAACTGCTGAGAACGATCCTTTACACAACCGGAAGTCAGTGGCGCCGAACTTATAAAAAGTTACTGTGGCGAAGAAAATTTTAGACCCCCCCCTTTTTGCCACGCTACGGTCGGGCCGGGGGGTTCAAGAGCCCCCCCAGGCAGTTAGCGCCGCAGACGAAATTTTTCGGAATAATAATGATAATATTAACAATAATAAGCAAGAAAAGGGAAGCCGCTGACCAAATTGTCCATAGATTTTAGATTTCATTATCTTTTCAAATTTATAAATTCTCGAAAATTCTTGAAAATACCCCTTTATAAGTTACCTACCTAGATGACGTAGGCTAAATTTCAAGTTTAGGAACTTTGGCAGAAAATATTGCTGCGTAGTTTGTGGGTCAAAGTAGGTAAGATCTCTTGTTAAATTGGGTGGCCCCAGTTTTATCAAGAGTAATAAAACCGGTTCAACGGTTCAAAAGTTATGTGGAAGAAACTGTTTTTAAAAAACAACTTTGAAGGCCTGCATCTCCGTTATTATATGTTTTTAAATTTTCTATCTCCCTTTGAATTTTGTAACAGTTATTCCGGGATATCCTGTATATCAAAGGTTTTCCATAATCGCGACCATAATGACTGAATAAACTGTTGAATGCCAATGTCGGTCTTTGAAAATGTTTAAAACTGAATAAAAAGCTCTTATTATCGAGAGTTATTTTTGAAATAGCACAAAATTGGGAAATGGAGAGTGGTCATATTCTTTATCGACATGCATTGAAGATTTTCAAACAACATGCAGATGAAATTCTGAAGTAAATTGCAAGACATACTATCAACAATTGAAAAAGACAAAAAAGAGTCATAGCACTCTTGAGGTAGAATGGTTTTTGATCATACGGTACCTATACCTAGGTACATCGTAAATAACTGTCATTCAGATTCACTGTACCTAATAATACTAATATCCAATGCTTTGCTGGGTGAATCTTTCTTCCTCTTCTTTTCTTTCTTTCTCCTCCTCTTTTCTTTTCTTCTTTTTTTCGTTTCTCCTTTTCTTCTTTTCCCTTTTTCCTTTTCTTTTCCTCCCCAGACCCCCCCTCTCATTTTGAGGTATGGCGAGCGCCACAAAAAAAGGTCTATTCGGCGCCACTGCCGGAAGTATGCTGCTTCGAGCAATTTTCACAGGCAGTTAGCTATTTTTACTCTTGGAATTTCAGTTTGAAATTCAAAGAACGACGTGTTCGAGCAACAAGTATCGCCCATCTCTCCTTCGATACAAAAAAAAATTGACGGAATCAATACTCTCAAGATAAAGATCCGCTGTAATCCCGAAGGAAGAAAGGCTTGAACAAAGAAAATGTTACGTCAGAGAAAGAGAAATCGCTCATCTACAATCATCCATGCGTATTTTCCTGATCTGGACAGAAATACGGGAGAATCCTGGAAAATACGTGGTATCCAGAAATAACGTAGGTACTAGGGTTAGCGTCGAATCCACGTGTCATGTTATCGCGGAGGTGACAATTGAGAAAGGTAAACAAAGGAGATCATTGATGAAAGATGTGAACATTCAACAACAGAACGAGGCCAGAACAACCCCAGCTTTTCAAACTGGACGGTAAAATTCTTTTCCATTGAACATCAAAGTATACGGAACAAACCGCCAAAAAATTGGATTCTTCCTGTATGAATTTTTAAATGTAAACATCAACAAACATTCGATTATTACTTACCTACTATTACTTGCCTACCCTAATTCGCACTGCTACCCCAAAATTCACCCGTAACAAGGATCAATGAGCAAGAAAGTTTTTGTTCATACGTATCTGTAATGATTTTAACGTACCTATCTTGATTGTGAAGTTTACACCGCAGTTTGAAATACGCACTCGTTGAATATTTACCGAAAAAAAAAGTTCATTCCATAGCAATTCAGAAGTCAAAATGATTCTTCAAAAAAAAATTACTCCATTTCTTTCGCCACATTTTATTCGCTGAATGTAGGCATGCACCTGTAACGTTACGCAAAAGTCTGCGACGTTAAAGTGTTTCGTAAGAGCCCCTCATTTTTAACAGTGTTTCACTTTTTTGCAATCAAAGCGGCCTTTCTAGATTTATTGTGCCCTTTCCCATTCGCAGAAAATTAGCAATCATTTGCGAAAAACCCTCGGAAAAACCCAATACCGCTACGACTTTTCCTTTAGGAGTAGTTTTAGTTCAACTACCAGACAGACAGACGGACGGACGATCGGACTTTATTGAAGCGCGGCTAATGGCGGATTTCCTATGAAAATGCGCTAGAAAGTATGATTTTGCCATAAAACGGCAGTCGCTTTCAGTGTATCTATAATCAATATTCGATTTGATTGCCCTTCATTATAAAGTTGTGTGACGGGTTAATTAAGCAGTCCATCGATTTGTTTATCTCCCGTTGATACATTAGAAGCCCTCTGATAGCGTGGTTATATCGAAATCATCGCAGAATAATACACTAATGAAGCCCAGTGATAAATCACTACGTGACAAAAGGCACATCAATCTGAAGAACCACATTTACGTTGGACGGATGATTCATTAGAAAATCCATTATGTCTGTCAATTTCATTTCTTATTGAAATTGATATTTTGTTCTTTCCCTCCTCTTTCCTCCGACGTGCGGTTTTTTCGGAGCGTTCCAGCATGCACGCGAAATTAATTCAACCTTCGAAACGCTCCATAACATTTTCCATCCCTATAATTTCCCATTCCTTGCACTGTCGATGACAATAATTACGGCTGATTGATAAGTCGGTAGAATTTCATTTCGGCGTGTTTGGTATCGAGTTCACGGATAGTCACTTAATGAGATCATCAGGGATAAGGAGACAATTTATCGGACGGACGAAAAACAATAAAACAAAAAGTCGTATTAGTTGGACTCGGATCATCAGCAATGCCCCGGAGTGTAATCTTCTTTCTTATAAAGAAGCCCGGAGTTCCGGATAAGACGGATGAATTCGACAAGTGTGGACTTTTAAATACTTTTGTTAATTTGACCGAGTCAGCATGTATAGTCAGCTCTCTGCTCTTCAGTTTTTATATCCCCGATGCAGCTACAGGATAGTTTTCTCGGTTTTATTCAAAAAGTTGCAGGAACGAAACGTTTTTACAACACAAACTATAATGCTCTCGCAGATTGGCAGTAGATATTTTCGATTCAACGGTTTTGTTTGTGCAAAACTTCGAACGATTTGTTTTGAACTCCGCTGAGCTTCCAGATCTTTTCCTTATAAAAGTTTTTAAAGTTACACAAGAGCCCTCCGCTTGCAGGAAATATGTATATAGTCGATTACCGGCATTTCCTTCGGCAATTTTGTGCGTCATCATTCTTTCACTTCAAACATGAGTACAAGAGAGTGCATGGAATTTTTCTGTTCAAGGATGAAATTTTGCCAGGAGCTTTAGGTAGGTACCTATAACATACAAATAAAGCCATTGTTCTCAAATGGCGGAGCACTCTATAAAATCGAAACTGGAATCGAAGGGGATATGGTTCATAAAAGTCAGAGTCTAGCCGAGCCATAACTTCACGCAAATACATATTATGGAAAGTAAGTCGAAAATGCCAAATGGTTATGGGTGCATAACGCTTCGACTGATTTATCGCCAGGGCAATACGAGACCAATACGGCGTTAAGAAGCTTCCGTCACTTCCTGTCCTCTCCTTATCCTCACGCTTGTTGCTCGAATGCATACACTTACCATGTAATTGGAAAAATTGAAAATTGTTCATGAATTCGGAATGCTAATTCAATGATGGAATATTCACGTAAATACCTACCTATTATGATTTGGATTGGCTTCCAAGTCAGGGAGATAGCGTCAAGATTGCGATTATTGTTAGAATATATTGGAACAAACTGGGCTAATGCTAATAGCTCTCATTTCCAGCTTTTTTTTTCCTAATGGATAGCAATATGGATGATGGAAGCTAGAATATGGTGATGAGTATACTGAAGTGGCGTCTTTCATAAACCTTAATTATCAGATCAAGCAATCATCAATAATTTACCTATAGTACTTAACTCGTGAAGATGGATTTTAAGATTTCCGTTACCGAACTACGCAGGCTGTCACGACTAACCAATTTTATGTACAGTATGGTCCACCGAAGTTTCCCTCCCCTGTTAGAATTTTTCCCGTTGGAATAAATTGGTGGGGAAAAGAAATTTTCCAACCATTTTTCAGGTAGAATTCAAATTTGGACATAAATTTTTTTGACACCTTGTATTAAATATTGGAAATGATGCGGCTTTTTATTCTGAGTCTATAGATATCTAATTTGATATTTAAATAAGATCAAATACAGGTGTTCCATTTTCACACTTCCCACCCCAGATTTCTCATTGCTCTTTCCCCCATCAAATTTTTCCCAAAAAAAAAAAAAACAACGCCGGAACAGGTTGATTTTTATTCAGAAGGACATCTAGAACACGTATTGCCGAATTCTCATCGATGAAAATTTACCTATTCCAGCGTTTTTCTTGAAAAAAATTTGGCGGGGAGAAATCTGGGGTGAGAAGTAAAAAAGTGAATAGCCTGTAGGTATATGATTTCTTTTAGGTATCAAATTACATAATCTGGACTCAGAAGAAAAAGCCGCATCGTTCTCAATATTTGGATACAAGGTTTTGACAAAAGTTGCATTTTTTTTAAACACCCTGTATACTATAAGATGCACAAAAAAATTGTGTCTAAATTTGAATTTCACGGGAAAAATGATTTGGAAATTTTTTCCCACACCAGTTTATTCCAACGGGAAATCAAACATCGTGCTGTGAAGAAATGGGTATCATTCCTTTTTTTTGTCGTTCTGCAATACACAGGGTGATTTTTTGAAAGGACCCACCGCCAATTCCTGTGGCTGCATACGTTTTTCTATATCCGATTTTGAAAAATTCATAACTTCGGAATGGGTTGTTAAATTTCAATTCTTTTAAATCTATTGGAAAGGAAATTGAAAGGCCTTTGGAACGATGTGCAATTCGACTCCTATTCCTATTTGAAATGCTTGAAAAGGCAGTCACCCTGCCTAGAGGGGTGAAACGAAAAAATTGAAAATTCGCTAGATATTCCGACCGGAAAAAAAATCGACCTGCTCATTTTTTTAGAAAAAAAGTGTGCAACGAGAGCTTCGACGTGTACCACTTATTAAATATTATGTATACTGATATGACTCGTTGCTATGGGCCGTTTTAATAAGTCGAACAAAATGAGATGCATTCTGGGTATATTGGGGCAGTCAGTCATCGGCCGGTAAAACTACGTCAAGTTGACATGGACAGAAAATGACTGTACGATGGTTTGGGGTTCGCCTTCGGTCACATTGCTCGAACTGCTTACCACGTTCACGTGCTTTCTTTCCACGCTAGTTTGTGCTTCTACGTTCCGCTTAGGTGTGCCTGCTTATGGCACATTCATGCTCCCACAAGACCATTGATAGAGAGGTAGGTGAAAAACACCCATGTAACCACATTTTCCTAAGCAAATCGCCTTTCTTACACAATCTGCGATTTCGCCGTTTGATTTGACACGACACTTGTAAGGAAAACACGAATTATCACCTAGATATCCTTGTAGAACAGGCAAAACAATTTTTTTGGGTAAATTGGCAATTGCTTGACATTCAAGCACGTGAGTTGTCAACTTGGCAACTGAATTTCTTTATCAATCTATCAAATCCCCAACTCCCGCCAACTCGAACCTGAACCATGGCAACGTCTCTACTGTACCGACCGATGACTGACTGTACCAATATACCCATAATGCACTTATTAAAACGGTCCATGCAGCTTATAGTAACTTCTCTCCGCGTGCTTAGTAATATACTGGGTGATCATTTGAAAACTATCCACGGGCAATAGCTCCCGATTCCTAGTGAAGATGTCTTCGAGTAAAAACAGGTCGATTTTTATATCGATTTTATATTTTCATATTATTATATCGATTATTATATCTAAAACACATTGGCGACATTCTATCTTCAACCCCCTCGCCCCCACTTACCCCAGCTTCGAAATTTCAAATGACACTACCTATTTTGCGTTAAATCAAATTTAAGATAATAAAAAAAAGTTCTGGAAAAATATTTTTTTAATTTTTGACCCCCCCCCCTTCTTTCTAAAATTCTCTGATGTCTAATTCGATATTCTTGACCTCTCAATTCTCCCTACAATTCTCTTCAACGCAGTCAACGTCATCCTATACAGCATCGAGGGTGAAAATTTTCTGTGTAAAAACTGCCACCCAAATTCATCCCTTTGCTGAGTTTGCTCCCCTCACCCTCATTTTAAAATCTAAAATAACACTACCTACCTTGTCATAGTTGAAACTGAAGGAAATCGAATTAGTTTCCTGAATAAAATATTTTTCAAATTTTCTAACACGCCCCTTCCCCTCCTAAAATACTCCGAATGTCCAATTAAATAGGTGAGCTTTCCTTTTACCAAAATTTTTTTCTTTGATGCCATCTAGGATGACGCTAACTAAACTAAAGAGAAGAATTGAGGGGTCCAGAATATGAAATGGGACATTCAGGAAATTTTGAGAAGAAGGGGGTGGAATTGAAAATTTTACAAATATTATTTTCAAAAAGAGAATTCAATTCTTCTTAATTTGGTGTATTGCAATAGCCGCGCGGCTGAGCCACATAAATTGGACGAACCCTGCAAACTTTGAGGCCGCGATGCCACTTGGCAGATTTGTTCTATGGAACATTGTTTTAATTTTAAGAAGTGGTGCCACGATGGTGGTCGGTGCAGACGCTGTATACAGGGTGATCAAAAATGAAAAAATTTAAACTCAGGAACCAAAAGAGTTGGAGCCATGAAAATCACCATGTACAGTGACTTGCTGGGAATAATGGTAATGTTTGCTTTCAGATTATTGCATATTATCAATTTTACTAGTACCAATCGATTTTCCACTTATTGAATACTGGGTGAGTTGACAAAAAAGTGGGTGAGCATGAAAAAAATTACAATTGCTTGTCTTATTTTCGGATATAGTAGGCGGAGACGGTGGCACCACATTGCATTGCATTTCTGACATCAATCTTGGCGGAAATATTAGGTTTCATCCAAATATCTTGAAAAATCACTGATTTATTGAAATTTTCAATTTTCATGAGACCGACAACTACTTTCAGGATATTTTTGGAATTCCTGAAGATATTCTGACGCGGTTTATTGTATACTGATAAGCATCAAATTGTGAATCTACATGGTGATTTTCATAGCTCCAACTCTTTTGGTTCCTGAGTTTCAATTTTTTCATTTTTGATCACCCTGTATACAGCGTCTGCACCGACCACCATCGTGGCACCACTTCTTAAAATCAAGACAATGTTCCATAAAACAATTCTGCAAAGTGGCATCGCGGCCTCAAAATTTGCAGGGTAGAAACGCTTAACGACCGGACCACAAGGTAGGGAGTGTCGTTTAAAATTATTAATTTGAGGTATCGATCGGCGGTCATCGGCCGTATTCTCCCAACGCTCCAGCTTGTCACTTTAACTTTAGTTTTGCTCCAAAAAGTCGTTCTCCTGAAAATAGAAAGTGTATGGGATATATTCGTATGTTTTAGATGTCCCCCTCGATATGAAAATCAACCTGTTTTTGCTCGAAGAAATATTCACTAGGAATCGGGAGTTATTCCAGGGGCAACTTTCATAAAACTACAAACAACAAATTACAAATGTATAACCTTGACGACCCATTGTTACAACAATGGGTTACCAAGACCACACACTTGTAATTTGTCGTTTGTAACTTTATGAAACGGGCCCCAGGTGGATAGTTTTCAAATGATCACCCGGTATACGCCGATGGTAATATGCTTCTCATCAACTCTTGTTACATAAGATAAGTACTTTCTGAAAATAAGTAAGTCACCCTATTATAGTCGTAGTGTATCGTTGTACTTCATAGTAACCGCCTTATCTGAGGGTTCCTTCCTAAGGTATCTATTTTTTTTTCCTCAGGTAAAAGTTAGAACGCATAATACTAGAAGTAGACTCTTTCTCTTGCGCGGTTGATGCCTGCAAGAAGGCTATTATTCTTTTACTGTAGACTGTGGGATTTTTTTTTATGAAACTAGGAATGTGCGGCAAAGATGTTTTGGGTCTTTAAAAAAAACTTCACTTGCTGAATTGAACTGTTCCGACATAAAGTTATATGGATTCGCGAAACGGTCAGACCGTTTCGCGACAAAAATAAAGAAATAAGGAGGAGACCCTACCTTTCCCGGCTGCGCGCAAAACATACGTCTAAATCACCATACCAGCGCAATAAAAACTTACAGGAGCAATAAAAGAACATCTCTCTGGGAAGTTTTGAAACTAGGGGAAAAGCCCCGGTAGATATCATAATACGTAAAAATATCACCGTTGTAGCATTTTTGTCAACAAAGTCATAAATGAAATTCGCAATCGCAGACAGACAGCCTAATAAAAATGCTCTGACGCGAAGTAGATATTCCGGCTCCTCACACCAGCTACTGAAAATTTAATACAATTTTTTTTACTTGCGTATTCAAGATGATTTCTTCACTTTGCTATTTATATTTTTTGCACTTAAGATGGAATGCACCATAAAAAATTTCCCTATTTTACCCTCGCTCTATATCGCATCACCTTGATGCCAGATTGTGGGGGAATTTCTCCTTGATGCATTAAGTACCTTGCGGGTGGTTTTTTGAAAACAAAAAGGTACATCTCGTGCGAGCTCAAAGCTAAAATTTTAAACTTGTCTCATTAGAAATTATCAGCAATTTCGCTGAAGGAGTTAGGTACATTTTGTTTTGCGTTTTCATTTTAATCTGAAACTCTGATCTATGCTGAAACCACACAAATGACTAACTTGCAACTTCGCTAATTATCAACGGAAGATGTTTACATTAGTACAAGTTTTTCATGAGTTATAACTTACGCTTGCCTGCTCTCCAAAACTTTCAATTATTCACACCTACAACTAGTATACCTACTTTCTGAAGTCTGAAGTACAGTTTTGTGTTTTGCAAGATGTATCAGGGTGGTTCAATCAAAAGTAAGTACTTATAGCTATAATATATCTTAGGAATAGGATTTAGCTTAAAAAAATATGAGGTTTGCGATAAGAATGAATTGCAAGAGGTGTCCCTGAGAAAGTTATGGCCCCGTGAAGTTCAATTTTACAAATCGGTCATTTTATCGCAACTTTTTTACCGTGCAACCGATTTAAATCAAATTTCAACCAAAGTTTGCCGAAATTAGTCTCTAAAGCAGCGTTCATAATGGCTGTTAACTTAAACTTATTCCGTAACCGTAAATCGTAAAACTTCAACAGTTGAAAATCAATGTTTTGGTTCACAATAGGATGTTAACTCATGTCGTTCTGTCAAACTTGTCCAAGATTCAAGTTCTACATCAAAGATCAAGGGACTAGTATAGTAGGTTCACTTGTACCGTGATTCTAGTAGGTTGGGCAAATTTCACAGTTTGGCATTGTAGACTTCACGTCCAACTGCCTAGTGTGCGCCTGAGCGTCTGGCTTCGAAAGATAGGTTATGTTGGTGTGATGGTGTGTTGACTGTTGCTGTCAAAAATGAAAAATTTACCGAAATCAACTTTGCAAATATGGAGTGGATGTAGTTCACCTTTCACAAGTTCCGCAAATTTCTTGTTCCAGTACGATGTCCTGAGCAGTGAAATCAAGTATTAACGCCGATGAATCCCATCCCCACAAAAATTAAGAGGGTTCAGCTTCCCATCGTTTCCAGTCTTCCCGAGTGTGGGTACTTCTTTTAAAAACCAGGAATAGTTCACAATGCTTCCATATTATGTGGTTTTTGAAAATAGATTCACGTCTTCTCCGCAAAGCTGAACGTTATGGGGTACATGCCCAGCACCTATTCCGCCCATTTTTTCTCCCAGAAGCGAGTTCTTGATGGCACTCTCGAGGACTTCAAAATGGGCACTGGACGTTATTGTTCAAGAGACAAGCTGAGGTGCAAACACAGTTTTCACAGTAATGGGCACAATTTCACCACAATTTTCGTGAAACTCGTGATTTTCAGTCTATTTGACACTCGATTTGACAAACGGTAAAGTTGTTGATCTTGTCGTCAAGCTTAAACTTTCAAAAAAAAATGCAACCAACTGCCAAGTTCTAGGGAGTTTTCAAATATCAGATTTGATAACTTAGAAACAAAATCTCACAGCCGACTAGAATCACGGTTCAAGTGAACCTACTATACCCACTAACACTACCAGCAGGGCTGGGCATTATTTGTACTTATAAATACTTCTCAAATAATAAATCCTTTTTTTTAGTTGAATAGGTACTTAGTATTTAAATATTTTCTTGGGAAGATCGAGATGTATTTAATTTTAATATTCAAATACTTTCCAAAAGTATTTGGAATTTATTATTTGAAAAAGTATTTGCAAATACTTTCAAAGATACTTTTGCTTTATTTAAATACTTTTGCGTTATTCAAATACTTTTTTGTGATCCAAATACTCCGTAAATTGTATATAAATACTTTTTTAGGCGACCAACACAAAAAAGCTTTCTTTACGTCCTTTTTGACGTCCCAAAAGTGTCTTTTTTTGTACGCTAATGTCAATATTTCCCTTTTCGGCCGCTAAACCTCAGTTGTTTTACTTTGTTGGGACGCTAATGTCATTCTGCTTTTTTCACGTTACATGATTTTAGACCGATTTAGCTGTTGAATATTTACATCACGAAGTAGTCGGCGGTATACCTGATTGATAAAGAGCAATTAATCATTCAATGATGACCCAAAATCAGATGTAATAATTACATAAATTTGAAAATACAGTGCTTTTCTCCGTAAGGTTGGTGCCACTGCAGTGATTTCCGAGGTGATTTCAGTTGCAAGATTGCTACGCTACTCATCATTGGTCAATTCATGTGAATGCTGTCAAAGTCAAAGGCAATTTCATTATTTTGTTTTGTTGGTTATGGGTTAGGTATGCTATGCTTATGTCGTGAAAATTGGCCCAACTAGGTCCGAAACTCGCGTGTCTGTTGGATTTCGATGTATACCGCAGCCCTCATCATGGAATAAATAGACCACCAACGTTGATGATTTGCACGATTGTGATTTTCCCGAAAGGTAGGCCAGTGAAACAGACCCTGTCCAGATTTTTGCCTTGTTGTACAGGCACCACCATCACAAAATGTTCATACTGCTGCAGGTAAGTACCTATACAGCTTGTAATTTCAGCGAAAGCAAATCCAAAGCTGCCGCATTTGAGCTTCAGCCTATGTGGTGCCGGCGGGGTTTGAGGAAAATCGCTTTCACTATGCCTCGTTCATCATTGACTTGTCTAAACTACCTACTGTCATAATAATACACCTACAAATTTTGTTTTTTAATGTCACAGGTAACTATGTTTCATAAAGAAAAGCACTTATGCGATTGCGAGTAAGAAATCAAACAATTCAAACATCAGTATTTTGCTCAATTTTTTGTGATAGTCGCCTAAAAAATGTCGTGTGCACCTCGGCCAAAAGGTTCATCTTTGGCCTCACCTGTTTTGCAGCCTCGGCTACGCCTCGGCTACAAAATTTCAGATTCAGAAATCTAAATGAACCAAAGTATTCAACTTCGAATATTGAAATACTTTCGAAGTATTTATATACTTTTTGCTAAAAATTAATAATAATGACGGTCGGCGGTCCCCAAAATGCTGGTGGCATTTCCCCGTTGAATGCAAAGGCTAATCTTTTGCAAGAGCCATGATTTGGCCCTTTTTTCGCCCGTGTTTGCGATGATTTTCCGCCCTATTTTGTCAGTTAGGGACTTAGCTTGATCCCCGAAGGAACCAAGGGTTTCAACGCCGAAGGGGATGAAGACGTAGTTCTCCAGGTCTGCGTATTTTCTCGTTTTGAGAACTTCAGCGTAGTTGGCGGCAGCAGCAGGTTCCTTCGTTGTCCGCGGAATATGGGTGGTGGCGAAGGTGTCAACACATGTTGCGTCCCAGATAAGTGCTTTTCCGCGGTGCCAGGGTGTCAAAGTTACTCCATCTGGTCGTCTACCATCGGAGGTGGAGATACCGGGCGGTTCGAGTATTGATGGTATTCCTGCTGATGTCAGAGCGCGATGGAGAATGTCGTTGATAGAGGCGTGGCGAGGTGTTCTGCCTGACTGTTTGATGCAGCTGAGGCCGTGGCGGCCTAAGGTATCAACTGGGGCGCCACAATGGCAACTGTGATGTTCGTATGTTCGTAACTTTGACGATATTTAAAAATACTTCATAGATAAATACTTTTAAATTATTTTAATATTTTTTCATTATTTAAATAAAAACGTATTTAAATAACGAAAATATTTAAATAGTCACAACTGCAACTTCAAAAATATCATTTATTATTTAAATACTTTCCCAAAGTATTTTGCCCAGCTCTGACTACTAGCTATTAGTCCTACTATTATACTACCAGTTGCCAGTACTACTCACCCCGCAAACCTTCAAGTCTGTGTATATTTCATATTATAGACCGTGGGCCGTACTGTCAAGTTTACATCCTACGGCATGCGGCATAAGTTACCGGCCATTATGAACGAAACTTTAGTCTTCATCCCATTTTACATTTATCTCTTATTTTGGGGACGGCGTGTGGTAGCGGCAGAGTTTGGCAACGAAATTCTTGCACAGTTTGAGTTAGGAGTTTCTAAATGTTTGAGGTAACATCAACATCTGGATCAGTGAAAATTGTTGAAAGTTGCACTTTTTTCTTTTGGGGGCGGAAGCTGGAGGCGGCGCTATATCAAAAGTAGCCCATCCTTCCCCATTTTAAGTCAGCTAGCGATCATATAGCGAAAGAATTTGATCGTTATGTCTTCGGGTTTATGTTTTCCATTTATCTCTCACTTTGAGGGCAGCGTGTGGGGGCGGCAGCATTTGGCAAAGTAACTGTTGCACAGTGTGAGTTGGGAGTTTCTAATGTTTGAGGAAATGTGACAATCAGTGAAAATTGTGGAAGTTGCATTTTTTTTTGCTGGGGGGTGGTAGCTGGAGGCGGCAAAAGTGGCTCATCTTTTCCCATTTTCAGTCAGCTATCTATATAGCGAGAGAATGACCACAGGTTCCACCAAAAAATTTAAGAGCGTTTTAAGCTAAACCGAGATTAAACGGATTTGTTTCTGGTCAATGTTGGTCGATTAATTTTGGAAAATACGTTAAATCGCAAGTATACCACCCTTTGGTTAACTACTCAGTGTGAAACCTGAATTTACATTGATCATTTGGCCAGAATCCATCAAAATAAAAACCTCGAGTTAGCTATCAGCTGGTTAAATATTTTGGTGGAACCCACGGTGAGATCGCTATGTCTTCAGGTTTATGTTTTACATTTGTATCTTACTTTGGGGGCGGCGTGTGGGAGCGGCAGCATTCGGCTAAGCAAATGTTGCACAGTTTTAGTTGGCAGTTTCTAAATGTTCAAGGGAACATCTCAATCAGTAACAATTGTGAAAGTTGCACTTTTTGTCGTTTGGGGGCGGAATCTGGGGGCGGCGACTAACCAAAAGTAGCCTATCCTTTCTCATTTTTAGTCAGCTATTTATATACCGGAAGAATTAGATCGCTGTGTCTTCAGGTTTATGTTATTCATTTTGAAGTGAATGAGGGCGGTTTTTAGCAATTTTTTCATGTCGGCGGCCCATATTGAAAGTAGAATGTTTCTGGGCTCACGTTTATAAGTGGCAACTATGTGTTATTCATAAATTGAGAACGCTAGAGCATCAGGTCTGGGGGAAATTGCAATATCATGTTATTTCAAGTTGATCGGAGGCGGTTTTCTCTATGTTGGCGGCGCAATATAGACATTCAATATAGCCTAGTCCAGCTGAACAAATAAATCGGTTTTAGTATTATTATCGACTCAATTATGTTGATTTTACACAAAGAAAATTTCTTCGATCAGTTTTTCTGAAATAAGATAAGACGATGTAGGACTGTGAAGTTCAAGGTTTCAGCATAAATACATAGTTTGTTTTCATAATGTAGGTCCCAGTTGCCCTGTGGTCTATATTTATGGAGGTGTTCCAGTGATAGTCACTCTTTCCGGAAATAATTTTTTTTAATCAGGAACGTTTCGACGATATCAGCTTAAATTTAACATGGGCTGGTTTGTCGAAATGATATACCTACCCGCCAAATTTTGAAGAAATCCAACCAGTGGCGTAGGAGTTATGAGGGTCATTGATTTAGAAGCATCCAAAGAAAAATTGACTTGAGGCTGTATTTGCAGCAGGGTAACATTATTTATAATATGTTTCCCTCAAAAATGAAGATCCAAACGCGGAATCAAAGTGAACAAGCATTCGTTGAGAGAGAGAGAAAGAGAGAGATTTACCAACCTAGGCAATCACCTAGCAGTGAAAGTTTCACAAAATGAACACAAGGTAAAATTGATATAAAAACGTTTCAAACTTAAATCCACCCCAAATCCAGAAAGACATTGTATCAATAGCGTAGTAACCGCGATATCAGGCGTATCAATGATATGGGACCCCACCGATCGAGGGGGCCCCAAAAGAGCCCATTATGCACTTACGCACTTTTCCGATCAAATTTCTCATTCTCCTCCTTGATTTTTTCAATTGAAAGTGGACTCAAAATAAATAATTGAAAAACCTGAGTAAGAGGGAAGCCCAAGCAACAGTTTGCTCTAGAGCCCCATCTTTAATTGCTACGCCACTGGATTGTATAAAAGGAAGGCGCAGTTTTATAGTTGTTATTACATACAACACCCTTGATTGTTAGACCTACAACGATAATATTCACTTATCTAAATTCCACTGTCATTGACAACGGAATAAATTGATGTAAACAACAAAATCTGACAGCTGTCACTTTGGACTTCTTTTTTATAATAATCATGAAAATATCACTCGTGCTCGAGATTTTCCCACATAATTTTGGCCAGGCGTTTCCCTCGGGCTGATTGTCCCTAGATAAATACCCGACTCCGTTTGGCCAAAATTATCGTGAAAATCTAAGCACTTGTGATATAACTGTTGATAAAACTAATTCCACTGCTTCAACTCGATGGTTAGAAGTAGGTATGTTGTGTGAAATAGTCGCTATCAAATTTAAACAAAGCTAGGAATGTTTATTCAACAGTAATATCACAAGTGCTTAGATTTTCACGATAATTTTGGACAGGCTATCGCGAGTGCTGGTTGTAGCGATAAATGCCCGACTCCGTAGGAGGAGGAGGGCATTTATCTAGAGACAACCAGCCCAAGGAAAACGCCTGGCCAAAATTGTCTGGGAAAATCTTGAGCACGAAAGATATTTTGGTGATTATTACAAAAAAGAAGTGCGAAGTGACAGCTGTCAGATTTTGTTGTTTACATCAATTTTATTCCGTTGCTATTGACAGTGGGATTTAGATAAGTGAATATTATCCTTGTAGGTCTAATAATCAAGGGCGTTGTATGTAATAATCAGTGTAATAACTGTAATACTGTTGTGATTGATCACAAATCGTGTCATCTCGATATTTGATTGGTTGAACAATACAAGGAGGAAATAATCACACCAAAACAGTATCGCAAAATAAATGTTGACAATTATTTCAGTGATTGTATGGGTAGCTGTTAGTTAATTTTCAGCAAAAAGAAAAAGTTTTGCTGAAATTACTGCGCACCAGGATAGAAACAAGACGGAACGTGCGAAATTCCAGGACGTTTTATCGCGCAACGGCCCAAAGAAAGTATTAAAACTTGTAGTTTGGGTTTTATGAGGTTCCAATGCACATAGTCTGTTTCCGGTGACCGGAAGCGGGCACGTCCTTAGATAAATAAGCCATAATTTACGAATCCTACGTGAGCTTCTTCTTTGTTTCTAAAGGAGTTTTTAAATTGTCTCGAGTTAATGGAAATCGGGCGGATGGAAGTTCACAACGTACGAAAGTAATCTCATATTTTAGTGAAGTTTATAATAAAAAACGAAGCCTGCTGTTCTCTATATCCAGTTACTTTTATCTATTTGCATCCGGCTTGAAGTGATTTCTTTGAAATGTTTACTACTGTATTCCAGAGCCGGGGCGAACGTTTTCAATTTAATATTTTGTTACTATTTTGTAGTCAACTCATAGCTAACTCTCACTAATTAATTATACATACATCAGGGTGTCTCAGCAGTATTGCATTGCTAGTGATACAAGCGGCGATCTCGTTTATATTGGTAAACACTCGATCTTTCTGGATCCTTCCATCCATTAGATCGCAGTGTAGAAGTCTGGAGCGATCTGGTGCATTCTAGAGCGTTCGTGTATGTGAAACTGGAAGGAGCTTCAATGCTCGATCGAGAAAGATCTGTCCATTTTGGCGGAGGCGCCGCTCCAGAATTATACGGGTAACGTGTGTGATTGATTATTCAGGAATGGTCTAGAAATGGCATATGCCGGGCCTCTATGGAATTTGCTGGAAGTGGACAGAAAGTTCGGGAACATTATTCAGAGGCCTCATATAAGGCATCAGTCGGCAGCTCGCGGCAGTATTGAATTGGAATGCGAAGTGGTAACGCAAGCGAAACAAGCGAAGTACCTGCGATATAATTCCAAGTAGATAAGTGTTGGTGTAATTTATTGTAGTGGTACGCAGAAATAAACAGTGTGTGTTTTAAATCGATCGTCTCAATTATATTCGAACTCGTACGCGAAATATCGTAACACTATCTTGGTTTCCACAGGACCTACTTACTAAACTGCACACCCCTCTGTCGCGACCACAAATTTTGCCTGTTTTCAAAACGATGCAAGTTTTGAATTCCGCCAAATATTTTGATTCAGTTCGGAATATTTTTGGAGATCTCTTTTTTGGAAGTCTAGTAAAGAGATTTTTTCCAAATTAGTGCATTTTAGACTCATCATCACGCACTAGAATCGGTATTTCGTTTATAAAAAATGAAATTTGAAGCGATTGCTTCTTGATTGATTCTGAACAAGTTGGGTCTTCCCAGTTCGGAACAACAGGGCCGGTTGAATTACAAGACAATCATTCAATTAGTGTATGGTTATCAGTAGTCTCGAATAACTAGAGAAGGCAATGATATACTTATCGAGTCCGGTCTCGATGTGCCATGCCAGTTATACATTTGCCATATATTATACGATTCCAGAATACCATCGAAGAAAAAAACGCAAAATATTCATATTTGACAAAAATATGACGGCTCAAGGCGACTCCAAACTTCAAATGGCTCTTCTGCAAAATGAGTTTTACTGCATATACGTTTTTCTTCCACCTGACGGCAGTAGCATAAGGACACTTATGCCCGTATTCATAGTCGTTGTCAAGTGCACCTTGTCCAAGTACCACTTTAAATCAAGCTGTGACTCAAGTACGAATTCTGTTTCATAGACATAACTTCGGCTTTCTTCGAGATTCGAGGAATACTATGTAGTTCACGGGAATATCCAAAAATTTGTCCATGGAACAGAAATCGTACTTGAGTTACAGCTTGATTAAAAGTGATACTTGAACAAGGTGCACTTGACAACGACTATGAATACGGGCATAAGCTCAACATCAGTGTGATTCGAGTGAACTATGATTTCCCGAATTTCTCCCTGTCAAGGACGTCGCGTGGCGAGACTTCAAGCCAACTAGGAACTAGAACAACACTAGGCACTAGGGTTAAACGTACTATAGTAATTTTTCATATCAATTTCTCCTATGAATTTATCTGGGTATAGGTATCTACTTATACAGTTCCGCCTGTTGAAGGTAATTTAAAGACCAATATATTTCATAATTGTCTGGAATCTGGAGTTTTCTGATATCCGCTTTATATTTTCTTCGAGATTTTCTTTTATTCATTTTATTGTATTAGGACTCTAAAGACAGGCTTATTATCTGAAATATAGGAATGAGCAAGTCGACTATGACCGACGCTGGTACCGGCGGCGTCTCGACGCTGACCATATCATCCATCACAGTTGACCATGATGAAGTGACGTCGCTCCCTTCTGACAGTTATATGAACTAGTTGGAATGAGTTCGCAAGACAACCTTGGCTAGCTCGGAGATGTCCCTAGCACCTACCTACATCCCAAGTTTCTATCAGAGCCAGACTGCTTCTTGCCATTGGGATTGTTTCCGCAAAAAATGTGATGAAAATCCCGACATGAATCATTATAACTATCTACGACTGGGTCGCAGGCCATAAAAAAGATCCTTATACATGGGCTCACCTAATTAAAGAATAAGACCCGTGAAATGGAAATTATACATTAATAAAAATAAGCTCACTGAGCCGACGCCGCTGAGGCTTTCACCAGCCCTCGCATCATAGGCATCACGAAATTAAAAACACACCCCGCGCGCTCCAATTGCTAAAAATAAATAATTTAAATTGCAGATGGGAGGAAGCACACAGAAAAACGCGGAACGCGTCAGTATATACAGACATCTGACAAATATGACAAAAGAAAAATCGTCGGGAAAATTATATTTTGATGATTTATTGCGGCCATAATTTTGTTTGCGTCTCTCGTAAATTCATAAGACTTAATAAAATTATTTCGCGCGCGCCACTTTTTCCCGATTCGTTTCAATGCCAGAAATGTTAATAAATAGGGAAAGGGAAAGAGAAAGAGGGGAAGAGAGAGAGAGAGAGCCGTCGGCCGTGTGATAAAATTTAATCCACGTTTATTCATCGTAATTCCATAATGCGAAATGCGATTTATTTTCCATGAATTCCAAATCAGAAAATGCCAACTTTTAATATATTATTTCTACGAGGCTGATATAAGGATTGAATAGCGGTAAAGAATTTTTCTTTTCAGTCCTAGCGAATTGTTACCTATGTACATATACCCGGGCGTTCTATTGAAAATTATCCACCCGCATTAACTCCCAATTCCTAGTGAATACTTCTTCGAACAAAAACAGGTCGATTTTTATAAAAAGGGGACATCAAAAACATATACAGTGCTGAATTTCTATATCTTTAACCCCCTAGTCCCCACCCACTCCAAGTTCGGAAATTTCAAATGGCACCATCTATTTGCAATATATCTCAAATTAAGGACCATCAAATTTTATTTCTGGAAAAAAAATCAACTTTCAACCCTCGTTTCAACCCAAACCTCTTTTTCCTGGAATTCTCTGAGTGGTCACGTTGATATTCTCGATCATCACGAAACATTTATTTGGAAATTTTCAACCTCTCTCTCATCAATTGGAGCAATTGGACCTCGAAGAATTCTAGAAGGAGGAGGAGGATTGATGAAATCAAATAAGATTTGGTCCTTTCTCTTGAATATCTTTAAATACAACCGGTTTCGACTACTTATAAGGAGGTATAGTCATATATTTAGAATGGAATAGAATAGATTAATGGTAGTGAAAATAAAAAATTCTTATTGGACTTCTTTGACAGCAGACCAGCTTTGAAGTGGTTGCATGGTGACCTGTCTTGACACTTATTTTTCGTGTATTTTTTGTTGTAATGGAGCCACCACAGCACCACCTAGTGCGATGTTCGCCTACTGAACCGAGAGTCCAACAAAGAACTTCGCATTCCGCTGCGGCGCGACATGTCATGCACGTAGCCCTGGGCGTTGACCTTAATCGGTCAACGCGTAGGACATACAGAGCCTGTGGTGGTGAAAATAAGAAATTCTTGTTGGACTCCTTTGACAGCAGACAGCTTTGACGTGGTTGCATGGTTACTTGCTTTGACATTTATTTCTCGTGTATTTGTTTGTTGTGATGACCAACTGCAAATGGTCGACAGTTTGGTTGACGGTTGACAGAATGACGGCAGCGAAAAGTGACTTTTTTTGCGACACAAGCGTCACCTAGTGAGATTTTTGCTAACTAAATTGAGTCCAACATGACCTTCATATATTCCGCCGCGGCACTACAATCATGTCATGCACGTAGCCCATACACCTGAATAATATGCTATTTACCTCGATATGCCTTTTTGGTTCCTGTATGCATCTAGTGGAACCTGTACAAAATTGAATCAAGCTGCTTCGTTAATTATTTTCCCGGCTTCTAAATGGAAATTACATTTTCTAATTTTACAAACGCCGGGTGATGTTTTGAAATAAATGCAATTACGAGGCGACACAAATGAATGCTTCTGTTAGTTCCAGTTTGATATTTCTCATCAATTCATCATGCAGGTAGGTAGGTAGGTACCTACTGGACGGATAAATCGGCGCATGCAGTAAAAAGCTCAAAGCCCGAATATCCGTGTACAAGGTGTTCACGTTAAGATTGACCCCCCCCCTCCCACTAGCCAGCTTATTTTTGAACCAGATTCAAAAATAAAAATTGATTCGTGAAGGATTTTTGTTGAATTTTTCAGTTTTGAACATACAAACTTTCTAGATCCATAATAAACTGCTGGACAACGAAGTTGTCGGTATCGGAAAATGATCCGACTTTAGAGGTCAATACCTCTCGATTGCCGTTTGCGATTTTCATTTTGTTTGTTGCGTTAACTAGCTAATTCTTTCTGTAACCCATTCTATAATAGTGAATGTTGAGAAACTTCATGTCAATTTACTATAGGGTGATACGTAAAATGGTGCAAAATTGCAACGACTTCATCGTACCCCTCGTCGGACCCCCATTTTTCTAAAATATATTTTTTTAATTTTCTAATACAAAAATTATGAAGTGTGGTGTCTTATCTCAAAACGGTTTTGGAATTTCCTGGACTGGAAGTCTAACATTGAAGATATAAATTTTTATGTTGAATGTTGCAGATTTACGAAACTCGGGCATAGCACAAGTACAAAAAATTAAACGTCCAGGGGGGCTTTACTTCACTCGAACACTGAAGTTTCACATCGTTACCATGTTCAGGGGCTTAAATTTGCAACTAGAACATGTTCCATATATAAAATTCTAATGAAATTCTGACGAAATCCAACGTACTAAAAACAGGCAGGGACAACCACTTAAAAAAAGGCCTCCTGCTTGGCCTCACACCAAATATTCGGGTTGTGTTGAGAGTGAAATTGTCCTGGGCTGTTGTACGAACAATCTTGCTCAATGTCAACATCGATCGATTTATCAAAAGTGACTTAATCTCGCGGTGTCAACAAGGCAAATCTGTAACATTCAGAATAAAAATTTATATCTTCGATGTTAGACCTCCAATCCGAATAATTCAAAAACCGTTTTGAGGTAAGACAACACACTTCATGATTTTTGTATTAGAATACATGAAAAAAAAAATCGACAAATGGGGGTACGATGGAACCAGTACAATTTTGCAGCATTTTACGTATCACCCTGTAAAAATTTTACATGAAGTTTCTCAACATTCACTTTTACAGGATAGGTCACGGAAGCATTGGGCGAATTAACACAATAAACAAAACGGAAATCGCATTCGGCAATCGGAAGTTATTGGTCTTCAAACTCGGACCATTTTTCCGATACCGGACAACTTCGTTGTCCAGCAGTTTATATAGGGTGACGCAAAAAAATTGTTCTTGTTCTATTACATTCACATTTATTTAAATAATGCAATGAATGCAGACTTATGTCCTCAATACAAATACATAAATATATGTATTATGTTATGTGTTATGTATATATGTACATATATACATAACACTTACGGGTTCATGTTTCAAAAAATAGGTTGTTGAAAAAGAAATCTCACAATTGGTTTGATTGTGATTTCTCTATATTTTTAGACCGTTAGATTATTAATATTTTGACAGTCGATTTGTGGAATGAGCCCGTGAGTGCTATATTTCGTTGTAATCAGGATAAAAGACTGCATCAACTACATGTTAATGAAAATTTTCTTTTTGCGATTTTTTATGGGCAAATTCAAAAAAATTCTGCAAAACTCCGGGACTACCAAATTTCACTCCAATATCTTGAAAAATCATTGATTTATTAAAAAATGTGTCAACTCTTCCATGAAACTGACCACTAATTCCAGGATTTTTCAGGAACAGCTCAAGATTTGGAGACGCGGTTGGTTTTTTCTTAACAAGCATTGAATTGTCAATCTACATAGTGACCTTCATGACTCCAACTCTTTTGATTCAAGGACGGAGTTGAATTGGTAAAATAAGCGTTGCGGAATCAGTCCCTGTGGGTTTATTCCTTGACAGAATCTCACCATTTAGGTCTCTTTCGAAAGCTACCAGGATGTACTTTGGTTTGAGCCCATTGGCATTTCCAAAATCGAAAAATAATGTGAGATTCAGTCAAAGAATAAACCTACAAGGACTGATGCCGCAACGCTAATTTTACCAATATAACTCCGTCCTTGAGAGTTGGAATCTTTGAATTTTTGAACATCTGTACCTATAGATAGGCGTCTGCAAGTAGAGCCACCGAGTCACCGTGGCACCACTATTCAAAAGTAAGATATGGATATAATACTACCATCCTGCCAAATGGCTATGATTTACCCCAAATGCAAGGTTGAGTCCACTAACCGGAACCGCCGCACTATTGACCTTACAGAAAAATGGGCATCCAGACAGTCAGCTCCACGTACCATGAAACAAGGTAGTAAGTACCAAGCAATTTAAATTATCCTTACTTGCTTTGTTTTTTTTTTGTCGGCTGTAATACATCAGTCATCAGTAGACTGCTTTTTCTCGACTAATTTCACTGAGTGAATCCTACATTACCTATACGTGTTCGACCGCTTTGAAGATGATGTTTTGTTTGTTGATTAAAGATGATGCTCAGTAACAGGACCAAAGGTAAGTATGTTCATCTGTTTATTTATAATGGACCCAACATTTCGGAGAATTTGAAGAGAATTATAGGTACCTAACATAAAAGTGACACAAATAATACCTACCCTTTGATATTCACTTGATCCTTTGATCAGAGTTAATTTGGAGGGTGTTCCAGCCCCGGGCAAGCAACAGATTTTTCGTTTTATGCGAATGTGGATATGTGTGTGCATGAGGGAGAGACACCAGAGAATGCAATAAACAAGATAACAAAAGCTAATACAACCAGCAGAAAATATCTAACGAGGCAGAAGGCAATATAATGTAAAATCCACATGTGTGTTGGTTTGCGAACCCGACCCGTATTGTACGTAGGTAGGTACGTAGTTTTAACGTTTTCACAACGGGGAGTTAATAATAAGAGCCGTAAAGTGAAGGGAGCTGCATCCACTCCCCGTGTTTATATAACAAAAACGAGTGTAGCAAATTCGGCACAAATGTTGTTAGTTCTTGAGTAAATCTGTGATGTCAGTGTATTAGCGAGAATGGGGCCGTTTGAGAGGCTTTGTGTAAAATTAGGCGGTCGTTTGTTGGACCTGTGCGCCCAATTACACGGATATATGAGACACTCCCAGGGCCTAATTAAATACACAACTCCTGCACGTTCAACGTTTCTTTTATTTCAGCTCTGTTGCATCCCTGAGTACTGGACCAATTGTCGAAACTGAGAAGTCATGGGAAATAAATTGTTCAATAGTTACAAATAAGTCTTTACCACTGGTCTTACTTCTATCACAGCAGGAAAAATTAACTGACAGAAGTCATACCCATCAAATGGGACGATTCATGCCTTTTTTGTGGGATCGAGAGCAATATCATTTATACTGTGTCCATTGTTACATGCTCCAGTTTTAGAGGAGATGCTAAGGAAAATTTGCTTAGCAACTCCTGCAAAATCGGAGCGTGAGCAGATACTCTGTTTTTATCCCTATGAGTCATATGACCCATAGTCATAAGTCATAATAAGTCATAATCAACAACCGTTGGAAATTATGGCTCCAGTTTTTAGCAATAAAAGAAAGAAGAATCCGCAGAAAAAGTAGGTACACTTGTAGGTTTATGTCGGTACGGTAAACGAATTCACTTATAGGTACCTACTTCAACTGAGTCTAGGGCAGTTGATCGAATACCTTTCAATTTTCCAAAATCAATTGGTCGAAAGCACTTGTTCGAAAACCAATAGTTAGTCGAAAAACAATTGGTTCGGTGGGTAACTATTCGAAAGTGAAACTAATCGAGGAGCAATTTAATTCAAAAGCTTGGGACCTCTGCAAATGCAACGCAAACAAACGCCGAAATCAACCCCGAAGACCCACCACTGAAGCCATCATCCGCGGCAACAACCGGCCGAGGCCCAGTTTATCAAAATCGCGATTGAGGTTAGGATGGATAATCATTGTCAACAAACTTGTGAAAAAAATAATTAAGGAACTAATTTCACGTGAATTTTTCACAACAAGACACTTAGGACGACAACAAGGACCAAGCGAACGCCTTTCACAACCGGAACAACAAAGAGAAGGGTCCGATTTCACCCAAAAAGTGAAACAGTGCACCCGGAGGAAAATATTGAACGGCAACATTACAGTGGACAGAATATTAGTGTAATGCCCGCTCTATGTACATTCTCAACGCAGAGCGCAACGTTTCTGATTGGCTCGCAAGGTATTCGCAAAGCCATCGCAACGACGCGAAAGGCTTGCGAGCCAATCAGAAACCTGCGTTGCGGCTGCGGTTGCGTTGCGTAATTTCATAGAGCGGTCTTAAAACACATGGTGCTGTAATTTCGAAATAAAATGCAAATATAGCAAAATAACTGTATCCTTCCTGTAGACCAGTGACCAGTAGACCTATTTTCAGTCGTGACACAGGTACGCCATTTCCAAGTAGGTATTAAGTGAACCCTCCAATAATAGTAGTTTTCATCAGGTCTAGAGCGCATGCTCACGTTCCTTGCCGGTCGGCAAAAATGCGACCTTCGCATGCTTGCCAGACTCGCTAAGCTCTGTAATCATTCTCCCCACTCTATACCTCTGGTGCTAGCCGACCCGAACTGTCACATCATGGGCATGCCCACTGAAACGCAAAATTGTCATGAAAACTACTATTTGATTTGTACCGTATGTTCATTAAAAACTTCAATAAAGGGAGGCTGTGACGCAGGCCATTCGATCCGAAAACGGCCAGGTTATCATCGGTCCACGGCCTCCCATTATTGAATTTTATAATGATCATACCTATTGTATTTGAATCATGCTCCAAACTTTGTTTAAATCTCTTTCTCTAAGAAATAAATTCAAACCCTCATAGTCCAACACACCTTCCTAGTGCCTTATTTGGTGGTTGCACTGTATCTGGTTGACGACGAGATTCTTGGGATAACGCTTTTCTAATTCGCTTGTAAAGTATAGCAGGCGTCCTCAAATGCAATATAATTAAAACTAAAATATCTCCAATACATCGTCATATTGGTTATTACTTAAGTGTTGGCAATTTTGAAGTGAAATGTCATACGACATCTCTGAAGGAGATTGGAGGTACTTTTCAGACAGAAAGAACTTTCTAGGACTCCGTAGGTTTAGATGCTGAGGCTGGATTGTTGCCAATCATAATTTGTTGTAGAACAGGAAAGTAATGTATTAGAAGAAATCGTTGTTTTCTTTCTTTTATACGATACTGTTACGAGCGGCGATTCTGTTATGCATTCGAGAGCACACCTAATCTTTCTAAAGTCTAGACTGTTCGCATCAGATCGCAGTGTTACAAGTTGCAAATCTATAGGCATTCGGGAGCATACGCGAAGGTTTGGATCATTATTTACCTGGAGATTCCAATAGCCGAGTAGGAAACATCAGCACAATTGGCGGAGGCGCCGTTCTAGAACACGTTGGTAAATACACGCAAAAGTGTTGGACTGTTCGAGAGATGTCCTAAGCCACATCCCACGGCTCAATGTGGAATTTCCTAGAGGGCTGGTGGAAACTTCCAGAATACCAGTCGGAGTTATATGTATAAGCACCATCCCAACTAACAACCAAAGGCGGCGTTACGTTCCGGTTACTCTAATAATGCCATTTAAAGTTCTCGCCACTAGTAGCGGCTACTTAATGGCTACGTTATCGTTACGTAATAGGACCCAAAATTGGGAACAATTTCGCGGTCGCTACTACGTGGTAACGACTACCCCGGAACGTGTCGGCTACTTCAATCGCGACGTGGCCGCTACGTAGCCGCGACTTTGATGGGAACTTAGAAGTGGCATCTTACATACGCGAGTGAGAGAGAAAACGATACGCTCGTTTTCTACTTTGTGTTAGTTCCGACTTCCTCATGTAAACTGCCTGACAATTGAACTGCAACACCTAAAAATTAGGTGCGTTTTCAAATTGAGATAGCTCAAAAAATATTTGACGGATTTCAGAAATTCAGGCATGTTAAGAAAGGTCATTTCTTTGACTATCGAGTGCTGGTATTGATGATAAGTTTGATTGCACAATTTGTCATATACAGGGTGCCAAGGGAGAGCGTGCAGATATGGGAAATCTTTCACCTTGTACAACTTTCGAAAAAAAAATCAGAGATTTTTTCTATCGCCTGCTTCTGAAAGGTTGAATCATTATGCCGAAATGGTTTCGGAATTTTGACCCTAACTTGTTTTTTCAAAAAATTGTGCTAAATTTTCTGAAATATGCATTTTCTGATTAAGAAAAAGAGATAGAGAAATTGTTTGTTTTCAAACGGCGTCCATATTGAATTTGCTTACGAAGATTTTTATTTGAGCCTCCACATCCCCTAGAAACTACCCCTTTTGGGACACCGTCTCACAACAAGATATGCAGTACTTCATTTTAAAGGCATGAGGTAACTACTCGTCAATAATTGGATTGAAATAAGGATACTGCGATGACCCCACACGTACAGCTCCCTAAAAACCACCCCTTGACTTCAAGGGACAGGGTTGGTATAAGACATGCAATATGTACATGAAAATTTCAAAAAACGTCTTTTTCAACTGTTCCACTAAAAAAGTGATGCTACACGATAACCCTCTGCGTAGGTCATTCCAACAGTAGCCACCCTCTCGGAAAAAGAACTACCCTTCAAAAAACCAGTTCATACTTCCGCAATCATTTGTTGGAATTTTTTCAAAATCTGTCGCTATAGTTTGCCGCTACGATGATTTCATTCACATATCTACCCGAAACTACCCCTTCAACTACCCCTCCAATATCGCATAGCCTTTACCTTGATGCGTGTAAGGTCATCGCGAAATCATTTTGAACTTATTCAATCGCACCTTCTGTGAGCTTCCAAATGAGGTATTGCATACCTTTTACTAAAGGGGCGATTTCTAGGGGTAGTTTCAGAAAAGGTCTTGTACTATCATCGTAGATAACACCATAATTTCAATGAAACGGTTAGTAGGCAAAAGTTCTTTCAACTCGTAAATAACGCATCAAGGTAGAGGCTATGCGATATTGGAGGGGTAGTTGAAGGGGTAGTTTCGGGTAGATATGTGACTGAAATCATCGTAGCGGCAAACCATTGCGACAGATTTTTAAAAAATCCTAACAGATGAGGTATTGCGGAAGTACTGGTTTTCGAAAGGGTAGTTCTTTTTTCGAGAAGTTAGCTACTGTTGGGATGACCTACGTAAAGGGTCATCGTGTAGCATCACTTTTTTAGTGGAACAGTTGAAAAAGACGTTTTTTGGAATTTTCATCTATTGCATGTCTTATCATACCAACCCTGTCCCTTGAAGTCAAGGGGTGGTCTTTAGGGAGCTGTACGTGTGGGGTCATCCTAGTATACTTATTTCAATCCAATTATTGATGAGTACTTTTCTTAGGCCTTTTAAATGAAGCATTGCATATCTTGTTGTGAGACGGTGTCCCAAAAGGGGTAGTTTCTAGGGGATGTGGAGGCTCAAATGAAAATCTTCGTAAGTAAATTCAGTATGGACGCCGTTTAAAAACAAACAATGTTTATTTCTTTTTCTTAATCAGTAAGTGCATATTTCAGAAAATTGAGCACAATTTTTTGAAAAAAAAAGTTAGGGTCAAAATTCCAAAATCGTTTCGGCATAATGATTCAACCTTTCAAAAGCACGCGATAGAAAAAATCTCGGACTTTTTTTTCGAAAGTTGCACAAGGTGCAAGATTGTCCAAATCTGCACGCTCTCCGTTGGCACCCTGTATATGACAAACTGTGCAATCAAACTTATCATCAATACCAGCACTCGATAGTCAAAGAAATGATCTTTCCTCACATGCCTGAATTTCTGAAATCCGTCAGATATTTTTTGAGCTATCTCAATTTGAAAACGCACCTAATTTTCAGGTGTTGCAGTTCAATTGTCAAGCAGTTTAGTTATAGTGGTGGGCGTTGGTTGGCAGTAGAGCTCATCTTTTCAAACTGATGATTAACTTACTTAATGTCTGCAATAATTATTATCATACTGTCTTTTGTGACATTTTTCGATTTGCCTACGTGAAAATTTCACAGCCAAGGCAAGTTTACTGTTAAATGATATGATGATACTTCGAAAACCATCGACGCGCTTAAAAAATATGCGTTTTTTCAGAAAAAAATTCAAATATGAAAGTAAATATATTTTTTTCCAATCGTCTGTTCTCTACAGATACGTCCCGGAAAAGTTAGCTGTTTGACATTGATCTGCCTAACAATAATTCACAATGTTTTTTGAGTTGTATTGAGCGACGTAGTATCATTTTTTGCAATGTTAATTTTATTTATTGCAAAATGGAGATCCATAAGTGTATAGTAAATATGGCGACTTATGACAAGAACGACTTTCAAGTAATATTTACTGAAAATTGGGTGTTTGAAGTTGCTATCACTTTGAAGTAAATATAATTAGTTATGGGAACTACATTGTTACCCTTAAAAGTTATTATTACTATAAAGTGGCAGATGGAACCAGTCACAAATCGCATTTCTACTATGAAGTAGCAAAAACTACCACAAAGTCGCAAAACACTGTTCGTTCAAAGTTCTCGCCATAACCCTTGACATTGACCGATTTCGAACGGTTTGTGTAGTAGAAAGATGGGAAACGAGCCGACTACGTCAGTCAGTGGCGCCATCTATTGCTTCGGATGTAAATGGCCTCCTCTGTGCCGGTAACACTGAAGTAGCGGTCTTCTAAATGTAACGCCTGCGCGCCGAGTCTTGTTGTAAGGGTCAAAGTCCATCCGTTTCCGTTCCTTGCGTCACAAGTTCCCTGCGTTCCTTGAAGCGATCTGGTCTCGTTAAATGCGCAAAAGTTTTTTTCTTCTTGTGATTTCTCGTATTTTAATATTGGAGAATTTTTTTTGTGAGTATAAAGGAGTGAAAGATGAGTCGAGGCAGCTACTTACTGTGTTGTGATAGACTGCAGCAACAACAAAAAGAAAAATGGAGTTGTGACATTTTTCAAGCTTCCGAAAAATCCAGAGGGGTAAGTGTAATCATCACGAGATTTTTGTTAAATTATAGCTACTGAGCTAATTTACTAATTACTAACATGCTTATTTGTTATAAATGTAGGGCCAAAAGATGGGTGGAATTCGCTGGCCGCCCTGATAGGATACTTGTCAGTGGTGATTTTTGGAAAAAGAACTATATGATTTGCAACGACCGTATTGCACCGAGCCACCTGAAATGCACCGCACCAAGAAAATTATTGTTCCGTGACTCCTTTCCTTGTTTGAAATCTCCAGCGATTAGATCACTTCCCAAAATAGGTAGGTTTCAAAAAACGCCAAGAATAAAAAAATCTTTGAGTTACGGTACGGGTAACGGCCAGACGCAAATCCAAACAAAAAACTAGCTAACCACTCACAGGTGTGTATAATAATTTTCTAAAATAAAATTTGCGGATTATCCAGAAATTTTTGCAAAAAAAATAAAGAAGGAACAACGCTTTAAAAGAAAACAAATTACTTTCTATGATGGTCGTTGCTGTATTGTTGGTTGTCTACATCAGTTCATTGGAAAATAAGGGTAGGTACGCGCTACACTGACTCCATGAAGTGATGTAGGCAACCAACTATACAACAACGATCTTGATAGGAACTTTAGCTGATGTTCTTTTAACGCGCTGTTCCTTCTTTATTTTTTTCGCAAAAATTTCTGGGTTATTCACAACTTTTATTTAAGAATATCACTATACACACCGTTTTGAGTGGTTTGACAATTTCTTTGTTTCGATTCATTTGTGGCCGTTATCCTTACCGTAGCCAATATTTGTGAAATAGATTTTCATGGTTTCTGTTGACAATACTTTTGTATACGTATTTATTTATGATAATCAAATAATGCTACCATGTTACAGATACAAATCAGTCTTTGTCTGAGATGGAGGTGGTTCCATCGAGAGATGAGAGGAAAATTACTATTCATGAGATATTGATTATCAAACCGCCTGACGACTCGAAATTAATGCGGTATCCAGTGAATTTTTATGTTGTATAGTATCGCAGTAAAATTTTCACTAGAAATACAGTTTTTAATCTATTCGGACGCGTCACAAAACAAATCTGATTGGAAAAACAATCGGAAATACCTACCCTCCACTTTCAAATTTACCGCCATATCATTTAAATTTGCCGCAATATTATTTGAAAATTTGAAGTTTGCGGGTGCCGGTCAAATATCGATCGATAGCAACGCCCCTAGCGGCTCGCGTGTAAACGTTGCCTCAAACGTGGTCGGTATTACCCATGCACATCTTACCGGCGCTTCCTATCTTTACACTAGCTAATCTTTGGGTTTGTGTTTCAGCACGAGATGTATTTCAAAATAGTAGCCACCAAAGAGGAACGCGGGGTGATGTTCGCGATGGTCCCTTGCAAATGGGAGAAAGCCAAAACCCTTTACTGGGCCAGCCATCTAGCCATCAGCCAGGCATGTCGTTTTTTCAATGTTTTCATCACTGTCGTACTGCGCATACTAAACCACATCCACAGAGACCACATCCAACAGCCCAAAATCAGTAAAATCACTGTCTGGTAAAAATTACTCTATAGTAGCAAATGAGAGTAACTGCCACTATGTAGTAACTCTTAATTCAGATTGCCAGTCAAAATTACTTTGTATGATCTATTGAGAGTAGCAGAAACGTAGCCGGTAGGTACTTCGTTTTCTACCAAAACGCTAATGATGTACTTTTGTAGTTCCCACGATGTGAAAGGAACTTCAATTACTACTTTATAGTAATTGCGACTACAAAGTCGTTGCTACTAAGAACTACTACTTTAAAGTTCCAATAACTTCGAAGTAATTTTTATAGGTAACGCCGACTTACAAAATTATCAATAGGCTACCAGTAAGTTACGGAACGATACAGAACCTTTTCATAGTGGGGGCTACGTAACAGCTACTAAATTGTGGAACCTATAAGTAATTTTTACTGCAAAGTGACAAATTGAGTCGCAGTTCCGTAACGGCGACTTCGTTCAAGTTCCGGTCAACGTCGCCGTCACTTTGATGCTAGTTGGGATGGGTCGGCCAACAGACCAAATATTAAATCTAGAGCGATAACAGCAAGTAGTAAGGGGCGATTTACCCAAGCGCAAATAACTGTTGACGTCTATTGATGGTAGTACGCAGTGATTAATAAGCAGTGTGTGTTTTAAACGATTGTCTCAATTATTGACGAACTCAAACGCGAAATCCGAAACAATACTTTGACTGACAATAATTGATTGATGACGTTGATGGTTTGGTCGTTGCTGACTCAAAGCTTGATTCGGACGTCGAAGATGGCTGGGGCTGGTCGAAATTTTCAGTAGCAGTTCTGATGGGGGAAGCTTGATGGAGACTTCATGAAAAATCCCGCATCGAAGATTGCTGGTCAAAGTTTCCAGTAACAGTCCCCACTTTTTCACCATACATGCAGTCTCTCCTGTACCGGGTGTTCACGATAAAATTCACCCCCCCTCTAGGAGGTTCCTCTTTGAGATATTTTGGAAAACCAAAAACTTTTTCCCAACGATTTTTCCCAGGGATCTTGAATCAATCGTCTAAAAGTTTTCAATTGGTACCGTATACAGGGTGTGACATGTAACTTTTTAATTTCAAATACGACACCCTATATTTTATTACGTCATTCAATGGAGCCTTTCTTTCTGATTACAAAGATATATAACATTGATGATTTGTTTTGACAAGGAAGCTGTCAAAAAAATAATAAAATCGGTAGTCAAATGAGTTGAAAATTGGAAATTACGCGACACCCTGTATTAGGGACGAATTAGAACATTTATCCATGCAGAGTTGAATTCTGCGGACAAAATGCTGCGAGAATAACTTTTTTTCAGGGAACTGTAGAAATCAAAACCATCTTGCCGCGAAAAAAAATTATTTGACTACCTATTTTATCATTTTTTTGACAAATTACTTGTCAAAATAAATCATAAGTGTCATATATATTTGTAACCAGAGAAAAAGGCTCCACCAAATCACGGAATAAAATATAGGGTGTTGCATTTAAAATAAAAAGTTACATATCACACCCTGTATATACGGTACCAATTAGCAATTTTTAGAGGATCGATTTAAGGTTTATAAAAGAAGTTTATAAAAAAAAAATTATCTAAGAAACGGTGAGTTGATCTGCTGTGTATCATGATTCACTAATTTGTATTTGTCGAAGCTATTCATGAAGTTTGTTTTTTGATACTGTCATTCTAGGGATGACAGCTCCCTAAGAAATGAGCCAATTCAAGTGTGAAGTTCAACAGCGTTTAACAATTGTTCCCAATCAATATGATCGACAATTTATGGATGGATGGATAGCTGGAACTGTTCTGTAACCTAATTTTATATGACTACACGCGGAACCAAGCGCAAAAGCATAGGAAAATTTTTTTTTCGCGTCGCTCACCATCATAAAATTTGTGCTCCTAGGGTGTGTTGAAAATATTTCTATACCATGTATTTACTCGAACTGAGTGCTTTGAAGCATTCCACGCCTCAATCCTCATTCTTTGTGCCTTCTACTTGACAACTGCAGATCGTATTGACGTTTGTCTATACTCTTTAGTCTGTATTTGCTGTTGTTTCGCCAAAGTAGCATGAAATTTGGTGCAATTCTAACAGTGATAGGTGGCGGTTGAAAAACAAAATTTCGGGGCTTTTGCGCATCACTTCTAATCTAGTTATACTCAATAAATTATAAAACAGTTGAAGCTACCCACCCAATAATAAATTGTCATTCATATCAATTATTGGTAACATTAAAAAAAACGCCGCTGAACTAAGCACTTGAATTGGCTGGTTTCATCTGGAATTGTTGCTTCTAGATGTCAATATGAAGAAATGGACTTCATCAATGGCTTCGGCGAATACGAATTAGTGGATAATGATATGCGGAAGATGAATTTATTTCTCTATCACATGAAAAAATTATAAAAACCCGATTTTTTTTTTGACATTCCGAAGAATTTTTTTTTCATTATGAAGAACAGTGCGCACATGGTGACAACTGGTGTGTCTCTTGTTGAGATTTAACGAAGAGTCGAATGATTACTTTTTGAGATGCTTGACAATTATTTTAATGGTGGTTTGCATGAGTTTCTGCAACTTCAATTTTCAAGGGGGTCCCTAAGCCCCCCTAATCAAAATATGGCGAGACGCCATGTCTACATTTGAAAAGGGGACAATGAAGACCACTCATACCAAATTTCATACCTTTATCACAAGAAGAACAGATTTTATTAAATTTGGCCACTAATCCCCGAACTACACTTGATTACCACTGGTAATTGCAGATTAAAGCGAGTTACGTGTTTTCTTTTGCGGGAAATAGGATTTCAGCGGAATAGATGACGTTCTGGTCATGCCCTGAAGTATATACCAACAGCTCTGAACTAACAATATAGCTCTAATGTGACAAAAGCGAGGATACGATTTTCGGACTTGTTGCAGCAAACATGATATACTTTGACAGCGCCGCAAGAAAAATGCTTCAATGGGATTTCCGGGGATTTTGAGTAAATGGTAGAGGATGAAATTCTGAATCGATAACAGCTTTAAAATTTCATGAAATAATTTTTTCAACCCCAAAACCTATCTTTACTGCACTATTTCGAGATATTGGAAATTAAAAAACAACATTTCCAAAACCAGAAAAAACTTATCAATGAACAACTAGAATTTGATAACACCTTCCTTATTCCATTAATTTTCGATAACCTAAATTAATCATCACATTCCCACCATTAGAGATTCGTTAATTATTGTAAAATTAGATACATACCTATACTATTGTTACCTATACCTATATTGTTGTTACCTCTATACTATATGTCATAATTTATGTCAAATTTATATTTTTACACTCATTTTTGATAATGGCTTCGCACTGAATAAATAGCCGAAACTGCAGTAAAAGAAGAAGCTTTACTGTGTTTTACTGTTGGAGAAGACAAACAACCCTCTTTATTATTTATTTTTGTTACGTATTTCGCGTAAGAGTTCGAATATAATTGAGACGATTGTTTTAAAATACACACTGTTTATTACTGCGTACTACAATAAATACACGCTAACAATTATTCACTTGGGAATATCGCTGTGATTATTACTCGCTTTTAATCCGCTCGCTACCACTTCGCACTCCAATTCATAACTGCTCGTGAAGCGACGATTGATGCCTTATATAGGTCCGACTGATTCATCTCGAATGTTCCATGCATTTTCCAGCAGTTTTCACAGTGCCAGTGACCCGACATACGATTTCCATACGACTCCCGAAAAATCTTGCACATTACCCGTATAATTCTGCCGTGCTCTAGAACCGGCGCCTCCGCCAAAATGGACAGATGTAGCTTGACCCACTGCTGAAGTCTCTATACAGTTGTACGGGAAAAAGCCTACACGCGCGCTCCGGAACACACCAGAACGCTAGTACACTGGGATCTAACGGTAAGATTCTAGAAAGATCACGTGCTATCCAGAATCGCCGCTCATAACATTATTCCAACATTAGTCCAGGAATTACAGAAATAATAGCGAACAAAAATGGAACCCAGCCGGATTTTCGCATATAAGCTCATCAACAGTTTTGATTTCAAAGATACTGATCCACTTGCGAATTTGTCGATGATTTCTGCATGTGGCTTAAGATGTAAATTCTACATAGACGGTAAAGAAAGGGCACGACAAGATGGCAGATAAAACAAACCAACTGCGGGAGCACATTTGATGGCCATCAAATGCCATCAAAAATCATCAATTGTTTTTATATCCAAGTGTGTTTTTTTTAGTTGGAGAAGCGTTTTTAAAGAAAAAATGCCAAAGTTTTTATTTTTTTTCCACTACCGGTAGGTACTAATTAACCAGCTCACTTAGGATTTGTATACTAACCTTACTTTAATTAACTTTCACACGCTATAGTAGCCCCGAAAGTTGTCAATTACGTCAATCCACACCCAACCTGTGCGTTATAGCCGTGCGTTATTATAACGCACAGTTCATTCGGATCACGAAACAATACGAATTTAAACGACGATTTAATCACAATTTCGAAAAACCGGATTCCAATACCACTCTTACTCTGATTCACAAGCAAACCAACAATAATTCGCACCTACAGGACTGGCCTCAGTCATGTCCTCTCAACCGAAAGTATTGGTTTGACATGCTCATATAACCTTATCGAAGGCCTAACCCTAGCGGTGAGATGAATAAAAATAAAAATCCTACATAATTTCCTCCCAACAACAGTAATTGTAAAGTTATGAATGAAATTCTCACCTACACTTATAAAGCAGAATAATTCTTTGGTAGCAATGCAAATGTGACCACAAAATAATAAATGGGGGTCTATTCAGAAATCTTGAGCTGCACCAGCCCCATCCAATACACCTGAATACTTTGAATCAAGTTAACATACTAAAATGTCAAAATGACGGTTAAAATGTCACTAATTTCATTATTGGATTTTCAATTTTCTCACGAGGAGACGTTGTTAATAAATGAAGTCCCATACACCTGCTGATGACCAAAACGTACCTTTCCCGGCTGATAGCCGGGGCCTTAGGCCGCTATATTGCTCTTCAAAGGATAAAAGAAATTGTTTGTGTCCTTTATTAATGACGGTTTTGGCCGGCCGACGAAAATACCCCGATAGCTTGATGGTGAGAGACGCCACCTCTGACCTTACCTGCTGCCGCAGGCGCGTGGCGTGTGTTCAGCAGGCCCGAGCTCGATTTCTGCGATTCCCCGATTTTTTTTTGCGAAAAAGATCATTTTTTATATTTTGAAAGCAATCAAAATTTTAAAGACGGGTTTTTGATGGGATTCTTGATTTTTTTGCGATAATTCGGTATACCGCTCGCTTGTAAGATGCTCAAGCATAACAACAGCCACAGGCAGACTTAGTCAGAAAATAGCGGTGTTTTTCGAGAAAAAATTGAAATATATGAAAAAATATTAGTATTGAATTATCTGGGTGGTCAGAGAAACGGTGTTTTTCGAGAAAAATTGAAAATTGTGAAAAAAGTATGAATTTTTGAAAATTTCAATTTTGGAAAGTTTGAAATGCATACACATATTCTTTATAAACCCATTTAAAATTACCCTTATTTATGTAATTATCATTTATCCACTGGTTTTTATAAAATCTATGTTTACAGAAGAACACGAAAATGACGTCTTAATTTGAATGTAATCTTCTCCCGGTCGTAGGAAAAATAGTGTACGTAACTCGCCGTAAAGTGTCTTACTTTCATTCGTGTGATTTCTGCACTCGGCTGCGCCTCGTGCATCAACTTACACACTCATGCGTTATGTATCATTTTCCGTACTTGTTACGTAATGTACTATTATCAGATATGAGAGTTCACCAATGGCTAATGTCCAGATAAATTGTCACCTAGTCAAGTGATTTTTTCCCCCTGCATCGACTTCTAGGTCATTATCAGGCCTTTTCCTGTGAGTTTTTCAGTAACGGTAACAGCGCCGGAGCATCACCGCACGGTAGTAGATGCCCCAGTACTTAGAAAAGCGTGAAAAAGTCCATCGGGCCCAGTGCGGATCTGAACCTGGGACCTCCACCTTTAAAAGCGGGGCCGAGCTCACCGTGCTATCGACCGGTTTCAAGTGATTTTTGTTGCGGGTGTGAGTGAATTTTCACTAACTTCAAATAATTTTTTTCACAGTGCGGACAATTTCGCACTACAATGCTGGACCTAGTAGGTGTAAAGCAAGAGTTTACTAGATAATAATACAGCCCATGTTTCTCGTTTATCCCATTTTATTCATACGCCAGTATACCTACCCTCGCCTACCCTATACCTACATTCAAATGTTCATGCAAAACTGAGATCATTAAAAGGAAAAATTTACTGTCGCGGATGTTTCGGAAGCATGTGTAAAGCATTTTCTGGTCTCCAGTGTACACACTACACAGGAATACCTACACAATAACAGTTTTTACCGTTATTGCAAGCAGTTGAATTACTCGATATTTTCAGTAGGTAGTAGTTGTCCCCTTTCGATTATAAATTTTAGTAGTGGCTCTAAAAGCATGCAGGATAAAAGTAAAGTGCCTATGTAATTCCGTATAATATCCAGATGATCCCATTCCGTATTTCTAACACCATCACATCGCTATTGAACAAGCGGCATAAATTCCTAAAAGTGTGCACTATAGCAATAAATACTCCAAAGTTGTTAGCGCCAACACTCCGTTTCTCATTTCCCAGCTGAACGAGAGAGCATACAAAACAAAGCAGTACGCATCTGAAACTATGATAACTTAATGAAATATTGCTTTAATTAAGTGATACGATATCAAGCAAAATAATCGGCAAGAATCTAATTCCACCATTGTTGTTTGTTCAAGCGCTGTGAAATTGCGGCTGAGCGGCGTCCATATTGTTCATTATTCATTTTTGTTTTTCCTTTCCGCTTTCATGTCTCCGTGTCTCATTTATTAATTTCCGTTTCCTATAATTTAAAACTCGAGAAAATTTCGAATGCCCCATTCAAGTAAGGCAGATGAATGTAGGTCCAGTGGGACCAAGGAAAAAGACAAATAATGATCCCATGGAGGTATGGTGTTGGTTGAGGTGAGACAATTCAAATATTTACAGAATGTGACCGCGCCTGTTAACCCGCTTAAACTCTTCGCAAACCAAGCATCGAATAATTCATATTCAAATTTATTTAATACAGTTACCGTCGAGCAAATATCCGGCGGGAATTAATAATTTCCCTCGTAACTTTCATTTCACTATTCCATTCACCTCACTTTTCAATGAGAGGGAAAGAAAAACGAACCCACCATCATCAGACTCCTTCGGATGATGTGATGCAGTGCAAATTCCAATAAAAATAATAAAGTTAATCAGTTCCACTCGAGATGATTCTGCTGCCGTCGTCGCCCAGGAGAACAAGAATGAAGAGTGGGAGTAAACAAAAAGGACATCCATTTCTCATCGCTTCGAAATACAGTTTGCACACTTATACTTGTTTGTAGATCATTATCCAGCTTTTATTAAAAATGAACGTCGATTCTAATGCTCTCCAAGAATCACGCGAAATGTTTTCCAGTGATGAGTTTAATTCTCTCCGCTGGCGCCGCCGAATAATGCTTCTTCGTTTTCCTGCTTCCTATATAATAATACCGATCGCCTCTTCCTCTTCCAAACTGCGATGATGATGAAAATCCGCCCTATTAATGGGAAGTGCCCGACCCGATAATTTTCGATTTGTAAAAATGAGTACCCTGCTCCCGAACCGTAAAAATGATCGTGAAATCGGCCATTATTAATTTTACGGTCGTAAACAGGAAACGTAATTACTGATTATACGATCTCGTAAAGCATTTGGTCATTAGGATGCTTGGTTACTTCCTCAAATTAAACGAACCGCTGGCTACTCTACGACTAGAAAAGTTCCAACTCTTACCTAATTTCAATAAACAAGTGATCATGCCTGCATTGCACCACGAGCCTCCATATTTTTGGTACAGATAAGAAATAAAGTAAGTAAGTAAGTAAGTAAGTAAGTAAGTAAGTAAGTAAGTAAGTAAGTAAGTAAGTAAGTAAGTAAGTAAGTAAGTAAGTAAGTAAGTAAGTAAGTATCTTTTATTCTGTGTAAAAATATGTTTACGTCAGAAACGTCAAACCAAAATATATAAATAAATAAATAAATAAATAAATAAGGAAATGAGATATCTTTAAAAACATTATACACATTAAAACGTTTGCGAGAAGAAGTCCTCCAGGCTATATAGAGATTCTTTAAGTAGATGGTCTTCAATTTTTCTTTTAAACTGTTTGTAGTGAGCTTTGTTATGCTTTCAGGCAACCTGTTGAAAAGTCTGACACCCAGAGTGTTGGGTGCCATCATCTCGAGCCCAAGCCTCCGGTATGGAGCCCGTAACTGCCCACCGAATCTAGAGCCGTAAGCGTGGAGATCGCCACCAACAGACATGGAGCCTCTGTTGTCAGAAAAACCGCGAATCTGATTATAAATACAACTTGCGTTTCGTTTACAGCGGTCGACAAGGAATTCCAACAAGCACAACGGTATTCAGAATTGAATAACGTTTTACTGACTTCAAAAATGACAAAGACAGTACAAACCATATCATATCTGGAGCTAGAAACACAAAAGTTACTTTTTGTCACTTGTAAATCTAAGTGATCTAGTGGCCGCCTCCCTCCTCAATACACTCTTCTTGTCTACTCTTTGTACGAAACCTCACATCATTCTACCTAGCATGTCCGCGAGAATTTTTATAATTTTGTCTTCGCAGTATTTTTCTCAGTCGATCAAGACTTCGACGTTAATTTCTATAGAAGCGACACTTCAGCATTCGCCACAAAAAAAAAAAGAGCTAACCCAGGTACCATCGGATCACACCATTAACATCAGGTATGCCAACAGACTCGGGCAAAAATTATTTTGGATTACAATTTCGAGCACAAGATTGATTGCGGAAGACATTGTCGTTCTCTTTAGCGCTAATGGAGGATAATAGAGGTTTCCATCTTAATTGAAATTAATGTTAGAGGTAGTGTTCCGGCTGTACAAATGTTTTCGCGTCGGCTTCGGCTAATTGATCTGTGTTCAAATCGTCCCTGTGTAACCAAGCTTGCAATGCCTAAACATATACAGAGTGTACACATAGGCGACGACTGTTTATGTAATGGTGCTAATACAAGTAGGTACAATGAAAACCGAGCTGAAAGCAGATGTGGCTTTGGACAAGAATCAAATAAAAATCTGGCTGTTGCAGTTTGCAGTCTATAACTCGAATGAGACAGTTTGTGATAATATAATCTCCAAGAAAAGGCCCAGAAAACACGGGTGTTACAGCAGAACAATTGATGGGTTATCCCAGAGCTTCGAATTTACACGTATAACGGCCATAGTTCAATCGTATGTCGAAACAATCACGGGACTGTTTCACTTAGTTGCCACCAAACAAACAATGGAGAAGCTCCTCTTTTCATTTCACATTCTAGCCCATCTCTCCCGCCGTAGTCTTCAAAATATACCATCTTTGTGAGCCGCTATCTATCAAAACGCGTACATCTCTAGTGCCATTTTCCATTCTTGCCGATCAACTTCACTTGCAAAGTCTCCAGAACCACATTTACCACCTCTGGTGCTGTTTGCTAACGAATGGTCTTTGTTACACATATCAGATTTGTTTTCGGAATCTTTGCCATCCTGTTCTCTTTTGTGCGATGGCAAGTTTGGTACATCAACACGGCGTGAGACCTGCCGCACAGTACACATTTTTTGCGAACACTGATGCATCTCTTTGCTTGATGCCTAATTTTCAAACAACGAAAACATACTCTTTTGCCCGTCAAAATGCTGTTTTTGCGCTCCAGTGATAACTCTTGGGTCTTGAAACAAGATTCACTATGGTGTCAACCCTCGCAAAAAATGCATTACTGGAAATCATGGTTTGCCAATCCAGCTGTCGGCAACTTTGCTTGACCGGATCGGAGCCCTTTTCTCAGATTCTTTGACTGGACCTTGCTTGATTCAGATTGGGCCGAACCCAATCCAAAACTTTCTGCGGCCAAAGAAATGCGCTGCTCATTCTCCACTTCGGCTCCCAAAAAATGCATCAGACTTTCCAGCCGTTTCTCTGGGACAGACGCAACATCCGGATTAGCCTCCGACCCCTCTGAAACGCGCTGCCCAGCTCTTTGCCTTGAAATTTCCTCTGGCACACAAGATTCAATTAAAGGAAACAACATCGCCGCGCACTTATCATTTGTAATTCCCTAAGTCTCGAGCGACCTCAACTGAGTCTCAATCTTATCGTACAAGTTCGCTAAACTCGTCTTGATTTTGGCCATAGCATTCTCCAAAATAAGTTTCAGTAGCGCTCGAACGTACACTTCTTTTTATAAATCTTCGCGACCAAAGCGTTATTTCAGAGCATTTTTATGCTTCGAAATTCGGGCAGAGTCCGAACCTGTCTCACTCGCAGTGGGACCAGGGATTTTTGCGGCGTCACAGTGGAACACCTGCTTGGCACATGCGCGGTGTCGTTGCCGTGATATGCGGGTTCCGGCATTTTGGTTTCGGAACGTGTAGCGACAACATGACCGGCTAACTCGTCACCAAAGCTGCTCCCTGGCACCCCCAGACTCGGCTAAGCAGCAAGCACCTTTTTTGGGTAATTGGCCCTGTACGAAATTGATTATCTCAGGTCGTTCCTGAGGGTCGAACCGGACCCCGATGGTCACCCCGACCACGCACTCTTCGTACCGGACCCCGATGGTCAACGCGACCACGTACTCTTCGTACCTAGCGTCGCCATAGCCGAAGAAAGGCCTTCGCCGAGCTGGATACCGCATCACCGCCAGCCACTCAGGAAAAACCACCGGCATAGTCACTTTACTCGTTCCTGTCGGAACGCGCATATCCATGCCTTCGCCGCTGTGGGAATGACCGCGCCGCTTGGTACAGTGCAGTTCACCAGAACAGCGCGTCTTCGATCGAGGCTTGAAAGGCCGCCACCTCAAAAAGCGCACGCCTTTCAGTTAAGTGGTTTTGCATATTTCCAATGCGTGTGTCGTGTGGATCGCGCCTCGACTGCAAGCATTTCATAGCTGAGTTTTTGCCATCAGCATGTAATTTTTTCATCTGCCTTCGTGTTTTTATTAGACACTATTTTGAGTCTCTGTCGAATTTTTCCTTTCAGGATGTTTTTTTTTGCAAGCTTCACGGAAGTTAGCCTGAGCGCACGCATATCAGCTGTCATATTTTAATCGGACAGTAATCAGCTGGAACCCCTGAAGTGTCACCACTGACAGATGTGTGCCGGGGCGACTTCTCCCAAGCCCAGTTGTGAGCGATCAACTGCCGTCTCTCTGTCTTTCAGGTTGTCCAAGGCCCCCGGTTTCCCCACCGCAAGACCGGGCAAAATCCTGTAGAGGCACGCTACTATCAACCACTCGGCCAGCAGGAGTCGTGTCTGGCGCCCAAGAACTTAAACGCACGGCAAGGATCCGTGCCCTGCTCCGAGCATTTTTGTAGGAGGGAAACCGTGGTGTCTCGGGCGGGCTGATTGACGGAGATCGGTGGATCGCAGCCCCATTCTGCGATTTGTGTGATTTTATAGTTGTCGCTGAAGCTGCGCCTCTGTTATTTTATTGGCTTTAATTCAGTCCTTCAGACACATGCCACCTGTGAGCCCTCAGCTCCAGTGAAGTTTAACTTGCCATATTTATGTAATCTGACAAGCCCTTATTATACGTCCTCAACTTACGATGTTTTGGTGATTGTCTCTCCTATTTCCCTCGACTTGGCGTCGTTTTTTGTCGCCAGTGACTCGTCAGCGTTCCTTGAGAATCAGTGCTCCCCTGAGATCGTGTTCATTTACCGACTGAGCTGTGTTGTTTTGGGGTCATGCTACTCGTACAGGCCATCAGCCTGGTACGAATCCCAGTCTCCAGCGGGCAGAGACAAAAGCAGCTTTTGGCAGAGCAAAGCTGTACCGTAGCAGCATCTACCATCTTAGCATAATTCTTGCTCATAGCAGGAAAACTTCGGGCGTAGCTTGAATCAAATATTCGATTTTGTCTGAGGGATCAATGTCTGGATCCTCATCAACCTATCTAAATTGCGCCCAGAATGGCAACCAATCTCGAATATTGCCGTCAAATTTCTTGAACTCTATTTTAGGCGGCTTAAATTTCCGCCTACCTGACATTCCGTTGGAATCCTGGAATGCTCAGTGGAAATTATTGAGCGCTCTTCATCCACCAGCGAGTTCGCTTGAGATTTCGGGACCTAATCGCACACAACTTTCAATTCTTGGAATCCTTTCTCGTAAGTGTCGCATGCTTCAACTTTGCCATCAGATCCTCTCCACTTGCGTCCTCTTCCAGCAAGGCGTCGTTGATTTGTCGATTCGAATTCCTCAAGCTGTCTTGTTTCTGTTTCATCAATACCCAGTTAACTTGAATTTGACGCGAATCCTCCTGACTAGGTGTTTCAATTTCCAAAAGACGCTGTGGCTCTCCTCCTGTTTTGGTGAATGCCGAGCGCAACACTTTTTTTCTCGTTTTTGGTTCGATTCATTTTTCATTGGTCGAGTCCACGAGCGTAAATACTAAAACCAAAACGCAAACACCTGGATAGTACGACTTGTGTTTCAACGTTCTCCTTCGCGAGATTCACGGACCGCACTACACGAAATTATACGCAATTGGTCCTGTTACGGTCGCCAATTTATGTCGGGGGGCTAAAACACTACCCGTGTAGTCGCCGGATCCCACAGGTTCGCCAAATTATTCGTAATTTTGTACAAACAATAAAATGTTAATTTATTCAATATCCAATCCTATTGAATAATGAACGCATTATCACGCGCATACATGCCTGCATTTCTCAATAAGACTGAATAAAGCATAGTATTCTACTCGATGGTAATGGCTATTACTCATTTGGATGCTTTACGACACTCGCCAAGGCTTGTGTTGGCAAACTTCATCCTCATGAGTAAGAAGCAATCATTACCCGCTTGTTGAATAATATACTATATTGATATTCAAGCGTCATTTTTTCACTTGTCAACAACCACAATGACACTTCAAACTTAGTTTCTTCTAGGGATTTTCTCCCTGCTGACTTTTCGCTGCCAGTGGCAAGAATGGCTAGTGGCGTCAGAAGACGTTCTCATCATAGTCCGGGAGCCCACTGCAAAAATCCGGGTCAATCGCTTGTATGGAAAATTTCTGTTTCAATCGATAGCGGGCAATAAAATGGACCTTGCAATACCCGGCAGCCACCTTTCATCCCCTGCTTTAAGGGTGGCTGCCGGTGTCAAAGATGATGTCAAAGAATATGACACGTAGCTTATCATATGATGCAAAAACCCGCGTTGCGTTCGACGTCTGTAGCTTAGTGGTAACGTGCTTGAATTCTGCTTGTACAAACTGCTATTTTTTTTTGTTTGTAAAATTGATTCTTACCTCCTCAAAAAACCATCCAAAATTGAATTTTGCTTAATTCAACCAATATCTTGATGTTTTACAAGTGAAAAGAAAACATTTAAAAAGAAAGCTTGGTGGAGATTTGAACCATCGACCCTTGATTCGCGATGCTTCTGTCCAGACCACTCGTCTAGCAACCCTTTGTTTAGCGGTGCGTCATTCGTTCATAAAGTGATATGTGTAAAGAAATAATCAATTTGGTCATCTTTGACACCGGCAGCCACCCTCAAAGCAGGGGATGGGAGGTGGCTGCCGGGTATTGCAAGGTCCATTTTATTGCCCGCTATCGAATGAAATAGAAATTTTTCATGAAAGCGATCGACCCAGATTTTTGCGATGGGCTCCTGCACTATCAGTTTATTAATCTTATTATCTTCCTATGAGCGTATACCTACCTAATAAGTAGCTACATTATTTTGCAGAGTAGGCTTTCTACATTGGGAATTAATTTTTTACCTATTTTATTTCAAGAAGAAAATTTTACTTGAATGGCATTGTAAACGTAAGGGAAAACTTAATGAATAAACTTGAGAACTTACTAGCATTGCATGTAGCTAAGTAAGTATACCTGCCAAAAATGGACTTCTTACACTAGAGGTATTTATTATTAGTAGCTTGAAAAATACGCGCGGCATCATATTGACCACGGTAGTTTTGTTTTTTCGTGTCGAGAAAGGTAGGTATGTTTACATTAAAAGTTTGGCTGGATAAAAACTAGGTGGATGCTAAACACAGTCCATTTCATTTTAAAAAGTTTCGCGGAGATCAGGACAGTAAAAGAAATTGTGCCCTAAAGCGATTCCTCTAGATTGTTCTCTGAAGAATAGCGCGAAGGTGTGCCGTGCTTATTTCGTTGCATGCGTTGTTCAAAGTTTTATTATTTAAAAAGCGAAATTACTTTTCAACTTCTGTGTTTCCGTGTCTACTATTTGAATTGTAGATTATTCTATCTGTATCAAGGGAATTATTTTAAATTTGCGCTTTACCAGAGCGTACCTATAGGTGTTGAGTGATAGATTGATCTTTCACAAAAGTTTTGTTTCAAGTTTAACCCGATACCTAGATGTAAGTAGATGCAGGTAGATACTGTACCTACATATTACGCAGTCATATTACTAGTAACACAAGTATGATGAGTGGAACAGTAACTTTCAATAATAAAATAGTTCCTATCCCATGAGTATAGGAACTTTCATATGTGAACTAAATGGTTATACAAAGGCACCGGCACTCGGCAGCACGTGAAATTCGTCATGCATGCTCTCTTGAATTCGTCTTTTTCCAACCTCATACGCAGCTCTACCGCTTTTCTATTCCACCTACCCAGTGTCACCAAAAATATTGTTCAGCGATTACAGTTACCTACTATTACTTATACCTAATAGTTAATACCTACCTACTACAGTGCTCAACAATTGAAGTGGAACACCTGAAAATTTTGGTCGAATTAAAATGGTCGTGTTTTCTAAAGAAAAAACCGAATTGCAATGAGTTTTTTTTCCTGGACAGCTAGTGTCTTAGACCACAGCATTATATAATTCTTTTCTGTTACAAGCTTTTCATTTTTATTATACAGGGTGTAGCATTGGGGTACTGAAAAAAATGTAAAGTTTGCACCGCTCCCGATCCGCGAAAACATTTTTTTTAATTTTTTCAAATGGTTCAAGAAAAACATTGAATCCATACCTCGAAACAGTTTTTTGAGTTTTCGTCTATCTTTGTTAATTACAGGGTGATCTCAAAAAAAGTGACATTTTAGGCTTCCAGTGATAACTTTTTCCATTGTAATCCGACTTTAAACATCTTTGGCTCATATTGAGGCTGAAACTTCAGGCGAGAACGTGTTGAAGTCAAAACTTACTGAAGACACCATTTCGATATGAGGGGGCGTATAAGAAGTGACCCGAATGCGAAACAGCTTCCAAGTATCCGTTTGATGTAAGCCAAAAACAAATTGAAACTTGTCTTCAGAGGATCCGCCAATTCGGACCATTTCGATCTGCTTTTCGCTTTAGTTTTCCAAAAAATGTCCGTGGTTGACCCAAAACTTGACTGCGTGTTTTCGCAAAAAAGTTGCATCCCTTATTTACCTGTAGGCGGCCGTAACCCAAGTTACAAAATTCAACACTGGCAGGAATACGTGTTTTATCGCCAATCAGAATTTTTGGAATTGTTGTGAATTTTGTAACTTGGGTTACGGTCGCCTACAGGTAAATAAGGGATGCGATTTTTCCGCAAGAGCACACAGTCAAGTTTTGACTCTACCACGGATATTTCTTGGACAACTAAAGCAAAAAGCAGATCAAGATGGTCCGAATTAGCAGATCCTCTGACGACAAGTTTCAATTTGTTTTTGGCTTTTATCAAGCGGATACTCGGAAGCTGTTTCGCATTAGGGTCACTTCTTATACGCCTCCTCATATTATTATGTTGTCTTCAATAAGTTTTGACCTCACAACATTCTCGCCTGAAGTTTCAGCTTCAATATGAGCCAAACATGTTTAAAATCAGATAACACTGAAAGAAGTTATCTTTGAAAGCCTAAAATACCACTTTTTTGAGATCACCCTGTAATTAATGAAGATAGACGAAAACTCAAAAAACCGTTTCGAAGTATGGATTCAATGTTTTTCCGGAACCAGTTGAAAAAATTTAAAAAAATGTTTTCGCGGATCGGGAGCAGTGCAAACTTTACATTTTTTGCAGTACCCCAATACTACACCCTGTATTAATAAAATGAAGAGCTTGTAACAAGAAAGAATTATCCAATGCTGTAGTCTAAGACACTAGCTGTCCAGGAAAAAAAAACTCATTGCAATTCGGTTTTTTCTTGAGAAAATACGACCATTCAATTTCGACCAAAATTTTCAGGTGTTCCACTTCAATTGTTGACCACTGTATTTAGGTAAATGGTAAATAGTTGGGTAAAGCATTGGAAAGGGAGCTGGTGCCTCAAAACTTACGTCATAAGGTACATGAAACTAACTGGATTTCGTGTAGGAACATCCCATTGATTCAAAATCTGGTCGTAAGACAAAATTTTTGGGGGATTTCGGTCCATAAGACAAGTTTGAAATTTTCACAAAAAGACCAAAATTCATTAATTTTTTCACAGGAGTTTGTTTGACTAACCCACTAAGTGTGGTAAGTATATATTTGTAATCAGGATGAAAGACGGAAACGATTTCCATGTTAAAATACAGGGTGTACGATTTGAGAAAAAATTTTCGATGTTGCACCCTGTAAGCGATGTACCATTAAACATTTTCGTGGACAGATTCGAAGCCTGCGTGAAAAATCATGTAAGAATCGTTTTTCATTCCTGGAATTATGTCAAAGGAGAAGTCTTCAGGAGGAGGTAAATTTTGGCCCTTTTTGAAGATTTCAAACTTGTCTTATGGACCGAGAGCCCCCAAAAATGTTGTCTTGTGACTCGATTTTTTCGTTGTTTCACTTCTCCTGCCCCATTTTCTACGCCACTGGATATTTTTTTTTTTGGAAATTAGACCTTTTCCAAATTCCTCGTTGAATTTATTAAAAAAAAGCTACTGTCGTAAGATTTTGATTTGGGGCTTCGTTTACGAGATAATTAAGTTATTAGATCTGATAACAAAAATACAGAGTACCCCGCGAGGTCGAAAATTGAATACTTACTTCAGTTTGTGAAAATAAAGACTCCACCAGTAGGTAGTTTGTCGGTGGAAAAATAAGTCGACATGCATAATAATATCATTTTGCCAAAAACGCTTCCTTCGGGAGGCACAGCCCATCAAAGTTCAGTTTTGAAAATCTTTTTTTGCAATAACTCTCAGGTCAGTGCAGCGATTTTGACCAAATTTGCTATAAGTAGGTACTAATGGAATAGATCTCTATCACTTGATGCAAACAACTTTTGTCAAAATCGTCCACTGGCATAGGTACAGGGGGGGGGGTTGTTTCACTTCATCCGCCCCATTTTCCACGCCACTGGATAGTTGTGACAAAAATTATTTGCGTCAAGTGATGGGAATCTTTTTCATAAGTAGTTGTAGCGAATTTGGTTAAAATCGCTTCCATAATCCAAGAGTTGTTGGAAAAAACGAGTTTTAAAAACTTAACTTTGAAGGGCTGTATCTCCTGTAGGAAGCGTTTTGCGAAAAAATAAAATCATTCATGTTGACTTATTTTTCCATCGACCAACCACTGGTTGGGTTCTTTCTTTTATGAACCAAAAATAAGTTAGTATCCAATTTTTGGTCTCGTGGGGTATCTCTTTATTTTTGTTATCGTACCTAATAACTCAATTATTATCTTGTGAACAAAGCCTCAAATCAAAATTTTACAACAGCAATGTTTTCTTCTAAACTGAACAAGAAATATTCGAGGAAGGTATGATTTTTTAAAATTATCCGGTGGCGTAGAAAATGGGGTGGGAGAAGTGAAACAACCCCCCTGTATCTACGCCACTGAACAATTTTGACAAAAGTTGAGTACGTCAAGTGATGGGTCTCTGTTTCATAAGTATTTGTACTGAATTTGGTCAAAATCGCTTCGATGACCTAAAAGTCATCGAGAGAAGAAGATTTTTAAAACTTAACTTTGAAGTGCTGTATCTCTCTTGGGAAGCGTTTAGGAAAAAATCAAACTATGCAGTCAACTTGTTTTTCCCTGGACCATCGAATGGTGAAATATTGCTACTATAACCTGGACCACCCTATATCTATTACGTATTTCAAAGGACTGGAAAATTTAATTTTAGGTATTTGAGCGAGGCGTCCATTGAAACAAGGTTTTCGGCTCTATGGTTCTTCGTAATTACGAAAATACTATCAAATTTTAATTTTTGGTCCCTTGACATCGACGCTTTTGGGATGTCTTGAACCTTCGAAGTTGACCTCAAATATCTACCAAAAATTCAATGATTTCAATGTTTCAGTTCTCACCTTTAAATTGAACGTTAGATCTAAAAATCTGATGTATTTTTAATTTCTATGCTGTAGGAAACATGTTGGGTGAAAATGCAAGCTACCACGATATCTTCGTCACTGGACTAAACTGCGCACAAAATGAAGTGACAATTTTATTTTGGGAGGTTTTTTCAGATATCCATAACTTTTTGAAAAATGATCGGAATCTGAAACAGCTTGCACTATTTTGAAGATACATTGTTCTATTTTTGTAAACCACACATATCCAGGTCATCCAAAGTAGAGAAATGCCTCACACAGGGTGATACAAAAGGGCGTGCAAAGTCGTGCTCTTTTCATCTTGGCACAGGAAATTTTTCCGTCATCCTGTATGTACCAATGTGACCGTATCTTGTAGCCTGTAGTATCTATAACTCAGAACCGTTTAGTTTTTCACTTTACGTTATGTATTAACGGATATATGATTTTTCTTGTGCAAAAATGCCAATTTGCAATCTTTTCAACGGCAACAATAGCGTTACATCGAACTGTCACCAACAAAGAGCTAACAATAAAAAGTCGTATCTCTGTATCTAGGCAATGGATTTTTGGCAATTGTTGGCAATCGGCCCAAAGCCCAAGAAGATTGAGGCACAGAACAGTAATTTAGATTTTAACTTGTACCATAAAAAAATCACTGCAGCAAAATTGACTACGAACCCGGAGATATTCCAAGTGCCTGACGGCTTGTTCATTGGGGTGACAGGTGGATATGGACATGCAGCATGCCAGTGGCGCCGAATAGACCTTTTTTTGTGGCGTTCGCCATACCTCAAAATAGGGGGGGGGGGGGGTTGGAGGGGTAAAAAGGAAAAAAAGAAGACGGAGGAAGGAGAAAAGGAGAAAAAGGGAGGAAAAGAGGAGAAAAAAAGATTCACCCACCAAATCATTGGATATTACGATTATTAGGTATATTGAATCTGAATGACAAGTTGTTTACGATGTGGGTATAGGTACCGTTTGATCAAAACCATTTTACCTCAAGAGTGCTATGTGTTCTTTTGCCTTTTTCAATTGTTGGTAGTATGTCCTACAATTCACTTCAGAGTGACATTTTTTGTATGTTAATTGGAAATCTTTAATGAATGTCGGTAATGGATACGACTACTCTCCGTTTCCAATTTTGTGCCATTTCAAAAATATATTTCGATAATGGAAGCTCTTTATTCAGTTTTAAACATTTTCAGAGACTGACATGGACATTTAACAGTATATTCAGTCATTATAGCCAACCTTTTATTAGAATAATAATGTCACAGCACTCTTGATCATACGGTATTTCAACAGCTAACTGAATGGACTAGGAAAAATCTTACGATCCCACAAAAAACTTTCAATTTTTGTGCCTACAGCTACATGGCGCTGCACTGCACACTATCTGTTGATATGGAATGGCAAATAAGTTAGTTTTATTACTTTTGATAAAACCAGTGCCGTCTTCAGGCATGGGCCCCAAGGGCCTATGCCCAGGACCGCGGCTTTTTGGGCTTATTTTTGTAAAAATGTTATTCTCATAATATCCCGTTTACGACGTTTATTTGATTATGTCACTTTCTGAGCTGATCGTGGCGCCTTCCCTTTACCTCCCAAGAGTCCACGACGCTCCATCCCATGAAAACTTAAGAAACGACCGGCTTCTGATGGAAACGTTCGGTTTTCTGTTGAAAATTTAAAAAAAAGCGCGGAATTTTTATGTAAAAAAGTTTGTTGAGTAATAATAACCTGCGGCGGTGGTGCTCGCCTCACTCGCGTGCTTTTTTTAAAAACCTTTATATGGGGGCCCCTCACTGCCTGGTGCCCGGGGCCCCATTTGTTCAAAACACGGCACTGGATAAAACTTGGGTCCAATTTAATACGGGTCTTGCCTACTTTTGCCCACAAACTACGCAGAAATATTTTCTGCCATCAGAGTTTTTTGGGATTTTTGGGGACGAGGGGTATTTTTGAAGAGATTCCTAAAAATTTCGAAATTTGAAAAGATAATGAAATCTATGGACAATTTGGTCAACGGCTTCCCATTTTTTGCTTATTATTGTTAGTATTATCATTATTATTCCGAAACATTTCGCCTGCGGCGCTAACTGAGGGGCTCTTAGGTGCCCCAGCCCGACCGTTGCGTTGCAATGGGGGGGGGGGTCTGAAAAATCTTACGCCATAGTAAAATTTTATGAGTTCGGCGCCACTGCAGCATGCGACTCGGAAGGTTGACCAATGGAGGTACATACGTAATGCAGAGCAAAAACGCAACCTGTTAGAGTTACAGATACCACAAGATACAAGATACAGTCAATCCAAGTACATGTAGCGAGTAATAATGGAACCATCCCTGCTTGCGCCAAAAAAAAACGCCGTCTTTTTTCATCACCCTGTATGTTTTATTTCTTCGCTATTATGGACAATTAAATTTGTGGTTCCTGGAGAAGAAACACATCATCCCATCTTAAGATGATTATCGTTGAATTAAGAAACTTTTCCGTACCATTGATACTCCTCGATGAAATAATTGGTACTTTTATACAAGAAAAATCATATCTCCCCAAGTTAACAACGTAGAGTGAAAAACTGAACAGGTATTAGTTACAGATACTACAGGCTACAAGACAAAGTCACATTCGTATATACAGGATGCCGTGAAAATTTCCGGTGCCAACATGAAAAGAGCAGAAAGTTGCACGCCTTTTTGTATCACCCTGTATGAGACATACCTTAACTATGAATGAATGGCTTGGATATGTGGGGTTTACAAAATAGAAGAATGTATCCTCACAACAGTGAAAGCTGCCTCAGATTCCGATCATTTTTCAAAAAGTTACGGACATTTGAAAAAACCTCCAAAAATAAAATTGTCACTTCATTTTGTGCGCAGTTTATTTTGATGAAATTTGTCACCAAGAGTTCATAGGTACCTGAAAAAATTAAAATTCAATTTCGACAGTTCTCGGTTCTCCGTCATTATATGCTTCAGATATATAGTTTCTCAGGAAGGTTCTTTTCTCTTTTGATTCTCTATCGATCCTGGAAATGTGTCTAAATGGTGTTTTCGTTTTGTTTTCCGAAGTTTTACACCCAAATATTTTAAAAAAATGAAGCCTCTTATCAAAATTTTGCAAAAGTAACTGATTTCTCCAAATTGAACATGGAGCTCAAAAACTGGAACCGTTCCCAAAAATTGATAGAGAGTAAAAAATAGGGGAAAACGGGGAAAGATGACCTCTATATTATCTTCGCCCCCAAAAATGGATGATAAAATGCGTTAAATATTATTGTTCAATAGAGAACTAAGCTTGGGTTTAAATTTAAATAAAATCGGTATCTTCCAATTCCAACTTTGACTTCCTTGCTCCATATATCCGTTATTGTATTTGATAATGTACTTTTTTCAACGGAGTGTTCGGAGGAAAGGCCACTTATTTTCTGATACTCTGTCAAAGCTTCCGCGATAAACACTGGACAACCTGTATTTTTGTAAAAAATTACTTGATCACGCTAAACGCTTATTATTAAGTGTCATTCACATACATAGAAAAGGGGAAATAAAAGTTTTAAAGAGTGTTCGAATTTTACCGAACTGCCACTATACGTATAAGTTAGTATACCTAATCTGTTTAATTGGAGTATAGTGCATGGCATTCTAGCATCTCATCCACATCTGAAAATGGTTTAATGGTAAGGTCATTCTTATCTTTCATCTTATATAATATCATGGCGAGCAAAGAAAATATGATTTATTACGTTCCATCACACCGAATTGACCATCTATGCAAGTTATGTGCGCGGTCAATTTGCCAGCTAGCAAGATTAACGATTCAGCAAAATTGATGCCCTTTTTTGTACTTGTGCAGTGTAGGTAATCATTAAATCAATAAGACATTTTGTCAGTCTCTCACTGAATAAATTTCAGCCGGCAAATTGGACGACGGACACGCCGCCAGACTGTCCATCCCGGTTCTGGTGCGTGTAAAGTTAATTCGATGTAAAGAGACTCTCGCGCTCCGACAACTGCATCAAGTCGATGTTTATCTTCTTTACAAGAGTTCGTGTTTCGTGCTTCTGCCGCTTGTTAGGACGCCCCAAATTCCGGACGGCGGCGCGTTTTGTTTGACCAAACCGGGGGCCGCCGCAAAACATCCCTTCCCTCCCCGTTCCCATCCCATGGAGTTCCAGGTGAATCTCCGGAAGTGGTTAATCCATTATGTATGTTGCTGAAAGCATCGGGATTTTGTATGGAAATCATTCCTTAACTTATGAATAGGTGGATAGAGCGTAAGTTTACTTACTTCTTGCCGGCTCCTCCACCATTAAAGATGGATGGCCGAATTGGGCGGATTCGCCGCCGCTGCTCTCTGGCGTCCTGTCCGCCCCTCTTAATAGTTTATTGAAACTTGAAGACGGCCGCTCGGTTCACTTATTCCTCTTATGCTTTTGCTCTGTAGGTAAATGTAGTAGATATGCTACAAACAAGTGGGTACATACACTACACATATCTATACCTATATCTATTCAGCGGTCAGATTTTGCGAAGAGGATTTTATGAAGAGCAAGAGAAAGCGACCGGTCGGCTAAAACCGTCTGATGAGATTTTTTCCTCTTGGATATAAAAATTTGTTGCATAAAACCTACACTCTTCGTGATATACGGTAGGTATAAGATAGTTATATCACAAAGATCGTAAAACACTGGCCCGAAGTTCGGAGGGCTATGCTGAAGCCTAAATTTACCTACGTATATTTTTCATATCAGGTAGATAAGTCATATACTTACCCCGAGACTTACCCATTTTTTTCGTAGCTTCAAGCACAATGAGGTAATTCACCCGAAAATTCATCCGATCAGAGGTGGCTATAAGCTTTTAGTTCTGAGACAGATTCAAGGTGCGGCACATGCGCTTCTACTTCTTTTACAATAGAGTTCCTGTATTATGGACCTTCATTCGAAAAACACGAAAAAACTCGGGCACCAGAGTGGTCTCAGGTGACGCTAACGCAAAATTATTCACTGTTCATTGTTGCGTATGATTGTGAATTATTGGCCCTCAAATTCCAATTTCTGTTGATTTTCTTCACGATTTCCATCAATCATGAGCCCCCCTGCATTGTTGTCTATATTTTACTCGATATTTTATATTATATTATTGAGTGCGGACTCCACTCACTGAATTGTTTCAGAGTTTTTCTCAGGAAAAGGTGAAAGAGTGAGAGAAAGGCGAGAAAGGGTAAGATGAGATAACAAACATTTCATTCATTTTGGGCTCTCTCCCCTCTTGGCCAGGCGTTTCCTTTCCTGCTCTTCTAGCAGGTTCTCCAGTTCCTGTTCTTGCCCTTCTAGAAGATTCTTCAGTTCTTCCTTGTCTTTTAGATGCTGCTCTAAAAGATAATATAATTGAGACGATCGTTTTAAAACACACACTGTTTATCACTGCGTACTACAATTATTATTACAGGCCAACAATTATTTACTTAGGAATATCGCTGTGATTACTACTCGTTTTTAATCTGCTTGCTACCACTTCGCATTCCAATTCATAACTGCTCGTGAGGCGAAGATTGATGCCTTATATGTATAGGTCCGACTAATTATTCATCTCGTATATTCCATGCATTCTCCAGCGGTTTCCACAGTGACCCGACATGCGGTTTCCATACGACTCCCGAAAAAAACATTCACATTACCCGTAATAATTCTGCCGTGCTCTAGAACCGGCGCCTCCGCCAAAATGAACAGATGTGTCTTGATCGAGCGTTGAGAGTTCCCAATGCCAAGCCACGCGTATACTTCTGGAAATGTCCAGAGTTCCGCACTTGCATCTACACCGCGACCTAATAGATGGAAGAATCTAGAAAGATCGCATGTTTACCAGAATGCGCGGGATATCGCCGCTCGTAACAGTATGTATCTACCGAGGTATCTACTTTTTCTATCTAGTGATCTACCCGGAGCAGCTTCTGGCGCAAAACGAAAGCGACTAAGAAGCGCGGAAATGCGCAATGCGCTGTTGCCACGTGTCAGGCATACTTGCAACGTTGCCATAGCGGGTGCCAAAGTGACGGTTATGTTCCTGCGACCTTTATAAGGCCACTGAAAAGGAAGATATGAATACCACCCTAAGTAAAAACATCCCTTTGAATCTATTACCTGCCTAAACTTATCCAGTATCCGAATTTCCTTTCCACAACTTGACACGGCGATGATTAATGAAGTCAATTATAATAAATAGGTACCTAGTACTTACTCACCTACCTATCTACATATTATATGTTTGACACAACAAGATGATTATTCTTGCAGGATACGGTATTTGGTACGCATCATCCTATAGGTGGGGGTAGAAATAATATTATTCAGTTGAACCTTGTATTTATGAGTATAATCCTCGGGGTAAAATCCACTGATCGTCGAATCTACCTATACTCCATTTATCTTATTTTATATCCATGGAAGAAACTATTAAGTACCTACATACCTACCTACCTTTGTGTTACAAACTATTACGAATATTTCACCTGCCACCATAGCTGACACATTCGCAAAACGGATAATATTTCACCGAGCTGTTTAGGTAACGGATATTTCATTTATCAGTTTCTCACTCTCTTGTTCTTGTAAATGTACACAACTACTGTAGGTTATAATAGGTAACCTAGCAGTCTTGTGATATTTCCCAAGTTGGAAATCTTTTGTATTTAAACTGCTCAACAGCTGAACTGCTCAACATTTGAAATGTTGGTGTCGAAAATTTTGCCTTTTTTCAAAACCGTACCTATAACTTTAAATTGTCTCAACCTATTCCGATTTTGTTTTCACAGTTGTTCAGATACATCTTCCAGCAATCTACTCAGTTGGTGAGATTTTATTTACTTATCTCAATTACATTCGTTACAGAGTGGAATGTAAAGCATTGCAAAATTGTGCTAAGTACAATAATAGATCCCCATTTCTGTGAACTTTTTTTTTCCAAATTCTAACGATATAATCATGAAGCCCAATGTCCTATCCCGAAATGGTTTTCCAGATTTTCCAGATCAAAAGTCCAACAATGATGACATGATTTTTCTTGTAAAAGTTGCATCTTAATCAATTTGATTGACAATAAACTCGAATTTTTGATGGTAAGAACCTGTAATTTTGCATGCTTGTTGCTTGAACTGTATATTAAAAACTGCTGCGCCCTCAAAAACCTCCGTTTTACTTTCCCGGTTCGCGTTTTCAAATGAAAAGGAAAATATTGTGAACGCGCAAATAATTTGTTTCCGAATTTTGAAAAATAATTTTATTTTAAAGGTCCAGCAAATCGATTTATTTAGACCATTTCCAGATCAAAGTCGATTTGGCTGCCTGTCTGTGTGTCTAACTCTCTGTAATCGTCCATGATAACTTCCAAACGGTACATCCAATTGAGCATTGCAAACGGGAGGCCAAAGTGCAGTTTGTAAAATTATTTTGCCCCAAATACAGGTGGTTTCCCATTTTTACAGAGCAGTTAAAGACGGAGTTAAATTGGTAAAATGAGGCGTTGCGGAATCAATCAGTGTGGGTTATTCCTTGACAGAAATTTACCATCCAGGTCTTTTTGGAAAGCTACAAGGATGTACTTTGGTTTGAGCCTATAGAAATTTTCAAAATCCAAAAAAATTCGAGTTTAAAAAAAAAAATTTGGATTTCGAAAATGTCTATAGGCTTAAACCAAAGTACATCCTTGTAGCTTTCCAAAAAGACCTGTATTGTGAATTTCTGTCAAGGAATAAACCCACACTGATTGATTCCGCAACGCCTTATTTCACCAATATGACTCTGACCTTAAACCAGTTTTTTTTTTTGGCACTCTCTGTTAATCTTTATATATTTGGATTTGGCCTTTCTCAAGCCTGAGTGTCGCTATACTATAGTTTCGTACTATTTTGATGCTAGAAATAAACTACTCAACAATTGAAGTGGCCCACCCAAAATTTTTAATAATGTTCAAAGTGCCCTAGCTCCCGACAAAAAGTGGCCCACCCAAAATTTTTAATAAAGTTCAAAGTGCCCTAGCTCCCGACAAATTAAACTAATTCCAATTTTTTTCTTTTTTCACATACCTGCGCTCTTTGTCTATCAGAGGACGGATACAGAATTGAATTAAAATCTTCCAGGTTATACAGGGCGTCGCGTAAAACCCTTCAAAAACTAAAAAGTTTGAGTAACTCCCGCCAATTCGAAAAAACATGTTTTTTGAATATTTTTAACTGGTCCAGGGAGAATGGTACACCCATATCTCGAAACAGTTTTTCAATTTTCCGATTATCTTTCTTCACTACAGGTGATTCCGATTCGAGAAAAACAACTTCTTGTTTTTTTGGTCATAGCTTTTTTTCTTGTTGACCGATTTTTATAATCTGTAGCTTATATTGAAGCTTAAGCTTCAGGGGACAAGAATATGTTTCCGAAATTGATGCAGAAAAAAACTTGAAATTGAGACTCTTCATCAAAAATGACACAGATCTAGTTACAGCGGTACGCTAGCGAAATGACCCTGATTCTGCATTTTGTGATAATGCAATGAAATTCAGCGTATGCAAACTACGTAGAATTCCAAGTGATTTGACCCACAGCACTCAAAAATTTGTCCATTAGGGGGCGACTGGGGGCCCCTCAAAATTTCAAGATGTCAGAACTTTTACCATGCACCATTCAGTACCCCCCTATCTACCGTACCGTACAAAGCACTGTCTCAATCTAAAGGTAGACCAATGTACCTACATTATTTGAATGGAAGTTAAAAGTTATAATCCAGTAGAGTGTATGCAACGTAAAGACACCAAGAACTTGAAAACAACCTTTAGTTAGTTGCCCAATATTCTAAGTATATTGATAATATAATTTTTGAAAAAGTTACAATTTTAGCAAATCAGCCAAACAAAAACTTGCCCCTCTCCAAAACAAGGGCACCTGCTTAACTGGAACAGTTCTGATAACCGCCACTCGAACCGCCATTCACCATTTTAGCACAGAGACTAACACCTGATCATGTATCCGCATAGGGGAGTAACGCATATGACGCGTATTTTGAAAAAAATCGCGACTGTCTCATGGTGAACACGTCTCATGGTGGCCCATCCTCCCCTACCTACCTAGACGTCTTTTATACGGGTTGAAATCTTTTGTCTTACTGTTACCTACCTACAAACAAAAATGTGAAAACAACAGTTTACGAGTTGTTGGTCTCCATTTTATTTGATTCCTTTGGAGTTTACGGGTTGGTCTATTATTATTTGTTATACTATACCCGAGACTAGAGATGCAAAATTACTGGTAATTTATTTTTTGGTAATATTACCGGTAAAATTACCGGTAATATTACTTGAATGTTGCCGGTAATATTACCCACTTTTGTTTTCGGTGATATTACCGGTAATATTACCGACTTTCAAAAAAGCACCTAATTTTTGTGTTGGTGGACCCAGTAGTCCCTAATCCATAAAACTGTAATTGATAAGTCAATCACATCAAATAAAATTTTTATTGGAATCATTCTAAAATCAACAATTAATTCTGGATTATAGTGATTGTTTAAACATGAACTTGAATTTTTTTCGGAATAAATTGAACATTATTAATATAAACGTAACAAATTGAATCAATGACTAGTCGCTGTCATCTTCTTCCCCTTCCTCTTCCAGTTCTAAGCTGAAAACTTCCTGGTCTTCTGGATCCTCATCTTCGAAGTCAGAACAGAACAGTCATCTTCGAACAGTAGGTAATGAAATCGGAGAAATGTTACACCAAACCCTTTCGTACGTTGCATCCACCCACCCAACGTGCCCCAACAAAGACACAAAGTGGTGAACTGCAAAATCAAGTATTTGGTGTTATTCCATCCACTGAGACGGAGATAGAGTTCCTCGTAGTCGTTATAATTGCCTCAATGCTTGTTATTGGTCAGGTCATGTTTTTGATGTGAATTTCTTCGGATTTGCTGCGATTTGTGAAATTAAAACAGAATTTATAAAGAGAGACGACGTCCACTAGGTGATGCTGTGTCGCAATGATCCGAAATATTGCATACACATTCACATTACACAGTAGGGTGAGGAGAGGGTAATGGGAAAGATTTTGGTGGTAATATTACCGGTAATGTTACCCAGGTAATATTACCGAAGGCTTAGGCGAATATTACGTAATATTACCAAAATTACTGGTAATATTACCGCGGTAATATTACCCATCGCATCTCTACCCGAGACTATACCTATCCATGTTCAGGCGTGCGTCATCAGAAACAGGATTAGCGTTCTGTCTGGCGAACGAACATCTAAGTAATTTGTCCAGGTCTGACCTGTTCAATCTCACTATGATACGCAATATCGATCCTGTTTTTCTGATCCTTTAGATATCCTCGAACCAACGGTAAAAGTTCAGTTTAGCTTTGAAAGCCAGTAAACAAAACGCCCCCTTTGGTAAACGGCGCCACACGAGTCCCAAAAGTTGCTATTGTCGTCCTGTGATGGCGGAATGTTTCGTCCATTTGATAAATTTACCTTTGGTGGATGTCGTCTGAAATGACAGTTTCGAACATTACAATAAAAATAAAGCCCTGTTCTAAGGGTGCGATGATTTCCAGACGTCATAACTTTGCACTTGTTGTGATCGCGAGCCATTATACTTGACGCTTTTATGTCAAAATCCCCATAAACGCTCCCTTCTCGTCGATGTCCGTAACGTTACAAACACTTTAACTGCCACAATTATTCGCAATGGTTTACGAAAAATAACGTAAAACCAAATTGGGAACATAAAGTTTAACATTAACATTAACTTACTTACTTAGGTTCAGTAGGTATTATAATGTCTGAATTGACCGTCTATTGAAGTACCTACCTACCTATTTTCATTTCATAAAATATGGTCTGCGAAATTTATTAATTTTATGCCAAAATTGGAAAAAACACACGTAAAATAGTTACTTTTCACCCTCGTCTTCACCATGCACTGTGTGACTTCAAACCACCTCTCCCAGTCAGAATTTGGAAATTATTTCCTTTTATTACCCTAGCTAGGTAGGTAGGTAAGGTTGCGGCCTCATAAAAGTTTACACCGACGGCGATCGAGTGGCCATGCTAATTCAGTTTTGACGTAATTTTGAATGGGCATGGCCACACGATTGTCATCGGTGTAAACTTTTATGAGGCCGCAACTGTACGTAGCGTAGGTACAGTGACGACTTGACGAGCTCATGATTGGAAACATTTCGACACTACTGTACTGACACTGTTTTTCTTTTTCAATAAATATGAAGGGAGCCCACTCAGTGGTCCACAGCGAAATCAGTCCACAGCTCGAACGTCCTTCCGGAAAAAAGTCCACGACTCACTTATCTCCGAGTCCTCCCACCGCGAAGACATCCGCTGCTAAAACGATTCACCGGAAAAAAGTTCACCACGCACTCGACTACGCATTTATCACCGAATTCTGACACCGCAAAGACATCCACTGCTCGAACGGTCCACCGGAAAAAGGTCCACCACGCATTCATCCCCGAGTCTTTACACCAATAAATCATCCCACGATTCAAATGCCCTCTCAGAAGAAAGTTCACCGCTCATTTAGCCACTGTATACAGGTTGTCTGTTTTTCGAGGCTAAGCATGGGTATCTCGCTTATCTTGAGAGATACAGAGTCGGTTAAATTAGGAAAAAGTTGAGAATTTTTATGACGATCAATGATCCAAAAAGATATTTGACTTGTCAGTTTTGTTTTCGAGATATTGAGAAAAAAACAGAAATTTGTAATTTTTGTTATTTTTTTTTATTCAAAAAACGGTTGAAGGTAGCCTTTTCTAATTAAGACCTTGTGGAGGCACTTTCCCAAGGGGAATTTAATGCTGCCAAAATCTTCATTCTAGCTTTCAAAACAACCGAGATATGACATTCAACTTTTTTTCTCTTATGGGTGCCATATTGGATTTTGACATTTTTGAATGAAATTTTTTTTCTGGTTTTTACGATGTATTACATGCCACTGTTGAATTCATTCAAGAGTGCTTTGGAAACAAAATTAGCATCGAAAATAAAAAAAAACGTAAATGTTATACATTTATTCAACAGTGACATGTGGCACATCGTTTTAACCAGGAAAGAATACCGTATTCAAAAATATCCTAATAGATGGTCTGTTGAATGTATGTTTGGTTGCATAATTATATTAGCATAAAAAATAGCAGCAGTTTATTTCTTGTCCATAATATTACTCGACAATTGCTCTTTTTCTAACAGTGATCAGTGAAAAGTTTGGAGATGCAAAGAGGTATTAATAGGCTTGAAAGAATTTGTTATTGGGATTGCAATATCTAAGTATAATAACTATGCAACCAGACCGTTAACCAGACATACACCCAACTTCATCTAGTTTTGCAATGTCTATATGGGCGAAGTCACCTGACAGTGGATAATTGCGTGGTGGACCTTTTTCCGGTGGATCGTTCATTTTATGGTGTGGCCTTCAATTGAGCATCAAATGATGCAGCTTTTTTAGCTGCATTTAGGCGATTTACATTTAAAAAACGCCACCTGGTGTAGAGCTCGGTACTTGATCGTAGAGGATATTTTTGAGAGGAACACATACTTTGACGTCTAGAAGCCTAGGTGGGCACTAGTGGATACCTGCAATACCCATATTATTGACATGGAAATTTGCAAATTTGACATGTAGAAATAATGTGGAAAGGGTTTGCATTTGTGTCTCTTATTTCATATGTTATGGTTAGCGTATTTAGCAGGCTTGTAGTAGATCTAGCTCCAGAGGTGCGCAGCTGAAAGGCCACGCCCCCCAGCAATGCACTACGTTACGGTAAAAAAAAGACAATGTTTACGTCCCGAACACAACGGTAGCTACGGCGAGCTTATTAGAATGAAAAATTCGGATCTCCAGCTGAAGTCCAAGCAGAAAATCTTCAGAAAAAAGCGAGTAAAAAAGGTAGGTGGTGCTCGACTCTGCACGGCCAGCCCGAAGTGATTTTTTTCTTGGCTGGCAGGCTGGTCGACGGGCTTGTGTGTTTCCCTCCGTGCGGATGTGACAGAGTCTGTTGCTCTTCCTTGGGCGGAAGCTATAGTATATTGGAAATAGAATATCTGCTGGAATTAATTCAAACAAAAACGATTTTTTTACCATGGCTAGCTTTCAGTTTCCTCTTCAACATATCAAAAGTCCTCAACTCTGGGACTGCTACAAATTAGTATACAGGGTGAAAATTTATTATTTTTCCTTACTTCCTTCCTTTCTTGAAAAACTGATGACTGAAAAAAAACGGTTTTAGGCTAGTTTGATCGGTCATAGTCTTCCAATAAACATATAAAAAATATACCACCCAGCCATTGCTGTGTATCAAGTTACAGGGTGAAAACTATTTTTCATCTTTAATTTTTTTTTCTTGGTGGAACTGATCTAGATTGAAGCCGGTTCCAGTTCTTTTGCAAGCTTATAATGTCATAATGAACATATGAAAAGGATACATCTCTGCAACTGCTGCTTTCAAATTTACAGGGTGAAAAGTCAATTTCACGTTTCAATTTTTTTCTTGGTGAAATTGGCTCACACAACAATTGCGACTGATTTTTCTATAAACTTCAAGTTTCTAGCCAAACATATCAAAATAATACATTTGTGCTACAGCTAAGTTTTTTTTATTGAATTTAAATGTTTGGGTATATTCGGGTATATTGCATCAAAAATTAAAAAAATCTTGAAATGCAACCAAACATTAAAATTTGTAAATAAAAACGTAGCTGTAGTAGAAATGTATTATTTTGATATGTTTGACTAGAAACTTCAAGTTTACAGAAAAATCAGTCGCAATTGTTGTGTGAGCCAATTTCACCAAGAAAAAAATTGAAACGTGAAAATGACTTTTCACCCTGTAAATTGAAAAGCAGCAGATAAAGAGATGTGTCCTTTTTATATGTTCAGTATGACATTACAAGCTTGCAAAAGAACTGGAACCGGCTTCAATCTAGATCAGTTCCATAAAAAAAAAAATTGAAGATGAAAAATAGTTAAAAGGGTAGGGTACCTCTAGTAAACATGAAAGAGGATTAAAAAAGCTATCAGATAACGTTATAAAATTAGGGGCATGCTATTTGAAAAAAATGAGTTATGAGACTTTGAAAATTATAAAGTTTGATTTTTTTTTGTGAACGCCCTGTATCAAGAAATCGCAATTTTTTGACATTGGTATATTGGTCTGTGACTTGACTATCACCATGTCAAGTTTCATCTCTTAAATCCACGTTTACCATCACGTACATCACTTCAGCGCATACATGAGAACGCATACCGGCAGAGCGCGGTAATTTCAATTTTGACGCACGAAGTGTCACTGTCAATGGCAACTGTCTATCAATGCTATCAATAATCGAAATGTTAACATACATAACCTCCTACCCATTCAACATTTAATATTTGTATGGCAAAAAGACGCAGAGAAGATTCAGGTGATACGAAATACAACGAGCTGCAAGGCGATCACCGCAACGTCAAACGCTGTCAGCTGCCATTTGCGTGACATTATACAACGCACACGTGTTACAGTGTTGTCAACTTGTTGTCGTGATATAAGATATGGCAACCTCCTACTTTCACAGGTATGCGCAGAAGCCTTCCGGGAAACGTGGATTTTGAAAAGCAAGGCCGCTACGATTTTTTCAAGATAACTGTGGAAATGCAATTTTTTTCAGTTTTCAATTTTTAGTTGGTAGCACTGCCACACAATTGGAAAACAAAAATACAGGCATAAAACAATTAAAAATGCTGAATCCGAAAATGCAAGAAAATATGCATTCCATATTGGCGAGTAACATTACCGATGGTGGCGCTGCTGATGCGCTTCGCATGTAAACAAACATGTCGGATAGGGCACGGATTGTTGTCCGCGCGTTCAAAAATCTTATCAGTAGTAAGTGGTTTTTAATGTCCTCCAGACGTGAAACGTGGGTTATTATAGTACCTATTGCGGTGGAACTCGAAAATGGCAGAAGCGAATTGAGTGTTATGAAGGTTTTCAATCACTGGATGGCCTCAAGCCTCAACAGATAGGAAACTCTGAAGTCACAATTTCTTGTGTTGTGTGGTCGAAAGCGAACCGAATCAAGCTTCAGTTCAAACATAGACATATTTGGATTGTGTTTACAAACAAGTGCATTCTATGAATCTCCTCACGAGGCAACTGAGATTGTAATCAAAAGAAATAGTAGTAGCAGTTCTCGCGAGAGTTCCTGTAAAATTGGAACGTTTGAATGCACTTGCAAAGCAGGCCACTCCGGGACATGCAAACATATCGCAGCTGTGCCTCTTCGATGCAGCCATTTAAAGTTCCTATTTTCAGCGACACTTCCCAGGCTTTTCTCGTAGTCATATTTCCCACAGTGCCGAGTTTGTTTGTCATCTTGACTACCCAACTTGCGTCTTTCGCTTTCGACGGGAAACGGTGAAAATGTAACTCTTTCTTTTTCCGATTTCCACAGCGCGACTCGCACTCGGGAACGCAACAAATTCTCCGCCACTTTTTGTCACTATGACAAAATCACAAATCTTACCACCTTCCATTCTGATGCCACTTTTGCTTGCCAGTCGTCGTACACGTGCCACTCTTATTTAAAAATGCAATGCTTTTGCAACCGACGACACCTAGTATATTCAAGATAATGAAACGTGCGTGGCTCACGTACTTTGTTGGAAAAAATCAACGCCGCGTTAAGTCAGATGGAATCAATTAAAGTCACCAAACACCGCAACGCTCATAAGAGCCCACACAAATCTGCGGTTGATCCGTGCACAAACGTCGTTTACACGTTGGCCGTCAGATGGCGTATTCGATCTTGAAACTATCGCCAATTGTTAAAAAAATGGGTATTCCATTTAAAAAAATTCACGTTTTGTTGATCCCGTCAAAATGGGATATCCTGTATAGCTGAAAATAATTTTAGGTTATAGGTCTCATCAAACCATATAACTTCTTTTTTACATCTTTTTCTCTATCTTGAACGGTAAGACCGCTATGGGATAATTACGCTAGGATGGACCATTCTGTATATTACGGTTGTACTACTGTATTAGCTGCTTTCTTTCGGTCAGGATCACGGATCATGATTCGGAAATCCGCTGACTGGATTGGTTGGATTGGTTGCACGTGACACAGCCAACCAACCCCGCGAGCGGATTTCCGGATCATGATCCGTGATCCTGAGCGAAAGAAAGCGGCTATTATCAAGCTTTTTTTGAAATTTAATAGACCATATTAATTATTCTCACTTTCCCCTTCCACTAGTCATTTGTAAGTTAGGTATGTGCCTGTGACCATGCGCACTGCAGCAGAAGATCTCGCGCGCCACAGCATGCATAGAAAACGGAACTTTGCTGTCGCTGTCAGAATTTACGATTTCAAGGTGTTTTCTTGATTCTTGGGACGTTTTAACCTTTTTAACCATACTTTTACGTGACAGCTGACGCTCGGTTCGCTTTCAAGCGCTGTCGAAATTCTCGTTAGCGGAAGTTGTGCAATAAAATATGGCGGGTAATTTGAAATTGTTTTGGATTCAAAAACCCTATTCTAAATTGCTTCGCATAAACTTCACAGCAAGATTTTCCATTTCATTATGGTGAAAAGTAGATCAGGTATTTCTTTTTACACACTTGCTATGTTATACATTCGTTGAAATTGTCAATTTGCACCTTGAATTGATCATTTTACAAAGTCATTCAACATGCATATTCTTATGGGAGTTTCAACTCAGCACATGTGGTTGTCTCTCTCCCCGATCTGCGACTGCGCTCTGAATAATTAATATGGTCAATTCAAATTTTAATACCGATAGCGCCATCTTTGCGTCAAAGGTCGAATGTGTAGATTTTACTTCCCTAGAAAACTGAAACTCGGCTGTTGTGCTGTTGTATTGATTCACATTTCACTATTCTGCAGAAGTGCGGAACGAGTATTCTTTCAACTTGAATACTCTAATGAGTAGAAAGAAGTTACAGAAAAAATGCACTTATAAAAAAAAATCACGATCCACTCAGCAACATTCTAGTGAGTTTTATCGCTATTCGCCGCTATGTTGTTACTTTTGTTTTCTTGATTTGATTGCCGACTGACGTTAGCTTAGCCAATCGCATTCGTCTCAAACAAATTCAAATTTGATCCGTCAAATTTTTGACGAGCCGTTTTTCGTTTCTCCCAAGTTGAATTTGTACTCTTGATTGATGTGAATTTGTATATTGTGCAGGTATTTCCCTCTAATTGTTCAACATACTCCGTTTGAATACTTGGTGGCTACAAATGTGATATATTTCTACTCATAGAATTAAAACGGAAATACATTCTCAGTGTTTTTAGGTTATAATAAACAAAGTCCCAAATCCGAACTGGAATGGCTAATTTCGATATTGTGGAGTATGGCTATGATATAGCAGATGAAACCATCAATTTCGGAACGAGGGCCCTAGCCGATGGAAGTAATTTGCATGAAGCTGCTACTTTGGCCACTCTGAAATGCTCTGGAGATGCTGTGGTAAGCCTCCATTCTCAAGATAGTAGCATACTCAACTTTGATTGTTGTAATTTTCAGGAAACGTCCCCTCAGATATCTGCTATCACGAGAAATGGTCGTGTGTATTTCACTGTGGACAAAACTATGAGAGTTTTCAAAGACAAAGGCTGCTCCGAAGTTATATTCAATGTAATGTTTGATTGTCAAATTGAAACTTTCACGTTAGCTAGTGATGGGAGCTACCTGGTAATTTGCTTGGAAAGTGGATTAGTTCATGTGCTCGACTGCAACACTGAAGCTTTCAATTGCATTTTTACTAAGTCAGTTTTCGAACCCGAAGACAACTGTTCATTTGTCGATTCTTTCTTCTTAGAAGGCAACAAGGAGGATGAAGGCTACAGCTTTTTGATCATTTTAGATGCTGGAAAGATATTGAAGTATGTATTTAAACTAGTTTTGGTAGTAGGATAAAATAGTTAAATTTCAACTACATTTCTTAGACTGACAATTGAAGAGGGTGCTGTTCACTTAGATGTTATACAAAAACTGCAAGCCAGTGTTAGAAATGTGGCTCTAAGTTATCCATTTCTTTTGCTTAATGGAAGTCGCTTGGCCTGTTTCAATTTGGAAGACAGCTCTGTTATGTATAATGATTACGGTTTAGTCCTCAAAAAAATATTTCCAATGTACAAGTGAGTATTCACTCCAAAATAATCTTTGTTTCAAATTGTCAATACTTGACTATTTTTAGCACTTTCCTCGCTCTGGATTTAGGCGGACAGTTATTGAGAATTTGTGCCAGAACCTTTATCATCAATTATGTTGATAAATCAGATGAAATATTTGAAGATATCTTGCTTCTGTCAGATGAGGAAGAAGACCTCATACAACTTGCAGCTGTAACTAAAAGCGCAGACAATCAACTGAACATCCAACACTTGAGCTATCCAGGTAAAATAAATAGCTTGATTATGATTAGATAATGATTTCAATCTTTATGATTATATCTTTCCATCATTGTAGAGTTTTCAACAATTTTCTCACTGAAAATCAACAGCAGAGTTCATTTAATAACTCCGGAATCAATTAACGACGAAATCATGTACATTTCTGAGATTCACAATGGCAAGAAACAGATAAACGAATTGAGATTTCATGTGGTCTATGAAACAGAGGCCGAGAGAAGACTTCAGAGGCTTTTGAGGAAGAAGAAATTTGATGAGGCTGAGCACTTTGCCAAGACTTTTGGCATGGACATGAACAAAGTGGCTGAAGCTAAAGCTCAAATTATTGTTGACAAATGTGTAACCGACACTGAAGATATCAAGACCCTCCTTGAGTTGTTGAATCAAATTGAAAGTGACGAATTCAAGGTGCAGTCCTGCGTCAATGTCGAATCCTCTTGTACAAATCTCAGAGATGTCAGAAAGGTTCTGAGCTATGGTTGTAAGGTCGCTTCGAAAACTAAACAGGTGGGAGCTGAGTGTTTTTTTATAACAAATTTACTTCTGTTCTGAAAGGAGGTAACTTTCGATTGTCATGATAGCTTTTAATTGTTTCTATCTACATTGCGTTACTAATGGATTCATTATTACATTGAAAGCGGTCCTTTAATGGAGAATATTATTAATCTGCTTTTCAACCAATAGCAACAATTTATTGTCAATAGAAGGTAGGCGAATGTCAGTGCGGATGTATCACCTGTCAAACGTTTCTATTTTTAGCAGTAAGAATTTACAACCCTGTACCTATATTTTTTGGATATTCAGATAGAGGATTTTTCATTAGCACAGTGGAAATTCTCTATGATGAAAGATGACGATTTTTATAGCGAATTTGATAAATCATTATCAAGAGCACCAATATAAATCTGAAGTTGAAAGATTGTTCATTATTACTGTCAAAAAGGGTTGCCGTTGAAATCGACATAAATAATAAACAAATTCCAAACTTCAGATTTTTGTTTGTGGTCGCAGCCACCTTTAGTAATACAAATTTAACTATATTCAATTTACTATAAAATCGGCATTTTTCATCATAGAGAATCTTCAAGACCACCTCTGTGTCAATAAATAAAATCTCTATCCGAATATCGAAAAATATACAGATTGTTCCATTTGAAATTCAAAAGTTGATGTCACTTCCGGTTACTTCCGGAAGTGAGAGCAGCTTCATAAACAATGCAAAAAATAGCGTACTCACAAATACCCAATAAATATTTCAAGTCTATACAGTGGTCCAGGTTATAGTAGCAGTAATTCACCATTCGATGCTCCATCGAAAACTAGGTCGACTTGCATAATTTTATTTTTCCTCAAAACGCCTCCTACGGGACATAACAGCTCGTAACAGCCCTTCAAAGTTCAGTTTTAAAAATCTTGACAAAATGTGCCACAAGTAGGTAGGTACTTATGAAATAGATTTCCATGACTTGACGCAAACAACTTTTGTCAAAAATATCCAGTGTTCCCCCGTATCTACGCCACTGGACAATTTTGTCAAAAGTTATCTGCGTCAAGTGATGGGTATCTATTTGAAGGGCTCTATCTCCCTTAGGAAGTGTTTAAAAGAAAGAATAAATTATGCATGTCGACCTAGCTTTTGATGAACCATCGAATGGTGAATTATTGCTACTATCACCTGGACCAGCCTGTATATCCCATAGGATAATGGGGTACTTGCCTAATTTTTTTTATTAGCTTATTCGATAGTATGGTTAAAAATAATGTACCCGTATTTTTTCTTTTTCCCAAATTCTCAAAATTGTGGCCGCAATGCGTGTTTTAAAAATATATTTGTGACGTCACAAATATATTAAATATAGAACATGGAAGGGCTCTTTTTCCTCTTTGGGTTGGCAATGATATAACGTTGTCAAGGTGCTGTCTTCAAACTTTGAAATCGTATCATCTCGAATCTGAGTCTGACTGACAACGTCAAACCGTCGACGGTAGTTTTATTTCTTCCTGTGCCCTTTTCTTTGCCTTTGACTGCTTTAATCGAGGCTTTGATCTACGCGGTAAGTACCTACCCGCTTCCATAATTTCTTGGCCAACCTAACTAGTCTCTTTCTTCAGTCTTTAGTGCTGTCCCCAAAAAGTCCTCTGCATGTTTGTCACCCGTGCTCTGACCTGGCGTGACCCTCGGCTGCATTTCGCACATCAGTGTTCCTGCTCCCCACATTGAGAGGTTTCTGGAGTCAGTTTTTCCGGAACCTTGTTCGACTTTATTGCCCAAATGCCCATGGTAAGAGAATTTGATAGGAAACCGGTTTTGCGAGCATGTTCAAAATGACACTGTCATAGTGACATTCCTGACATTCTTGATTATTCCATTATTATGCAGTCAGACCAACCCCACTCGAAATCCCTGCCCTGGCGCGAAGCTTTTAGGAGGAATTTTCCAAATTCGTTTTTCTCTTTAGAAAATGACGGTATTTTTGTAAAATTCTCAGTAGAGTCCCCTTACCACTTATACTAGCAATCAAAAGTATTTCCAGGTTAATCTATTCCATAGGCAAGTACCCCATTGTTATGGGCTGGTGCGGATTTCGAAAAACACGGTATACCTATACCGCGACCTCTAATACAGAGAGTTAATGAATGAGTGCTGCACACTTTAGGGGTTGATTGTTTTTAATTCTCCATCAAAAATGAAATTAAAAACAAAAGTTGTTCTGAATTCGCCTCAACAGAAGACCAGGAAATGCTTCAAAAGTGATTCTAAAATATTTAATTCAGTAGTTTTTCAGTTTTTGGAAATATGGGTAGTAAAAAGGCGGGACTTGGAGTCGCTTTGTCTTCGTAATCTAAAAGATTTTCGAAAACACTGGCCCAGTTTTACAAAACCGGAATAGCGTTATTCGATAATAAACCTGGGATGATAAATGGCCATGCCGACGAAGGCGAGGACAAAGGTAACGTAGGAGATTATACCGAGACCGAGTATAGCTATACCGAGCTTATCCCGGTTTCGTAAGACTGAGCCTTAGGAATAGACTCAGAAGGATTTTTTCAAACTGTTGAATGTGTTTTGATATTATAGTTTCAAGTATATCATACAAGGCCCATGATACAATTTCCGCACTATCAATTAAACTCGGGAAAAAAAACTACAAGGAAATTTTTCTTGTTTGCAGGAAATCAATAAAATCTGGATAGAAAGAATTACAGATTTGATATCGAGGTGTGAAACGTACCTTATGATGAAAAGGGGGAAAGGCTGCAGCATGTCAGAGTGGGTGAAATTTTCAACGTGCGATTTGAGTGACGAATTGATTTTCTGCTTGAAAAACGTATGGTCGAAACCTTTATTGTAGAATGCCAAACAATTAACTTTTGGGTTTTACAGCACAAGATCGAAGAAGGACTTATGGTTTTGAGCTTATTCACTGAACTGACTGCTTTAGAAGTTGATAGAATTTTAAAAACACTTGAATGCGTAAGTTTGCGTTTTTGTTTAGTTTCAGTTACTAATTCGCTCATTTCTAGATTCCTAATGATGCCTACGAAATGTTCCTCCCAAGTTTTATACCGTTTTGCTCCAAATATTTGGCTCAGTTTGTGAAATGGACGACCAACAAAATTTTTAATTTTGAAAACCGAAGAGAGTTTCCCGACAACGCGATACGATTTGCAGGCAACGTGATTGAATTACTTGACAGATCCTCGATAGATTGCAGTTGCAAGCCAGATCAGAATATTACTCGACTAATTAATCTTATGGCAGCGCTCAAATGTCTCAAGCAACTCAAAGATGATTTTAGGATTAAAGCTCCTATTTCAGCATACTTGGCAGTATGTTCCAAGTCAAAAAGATCTGAAAATTCAACTAATCTCGTATTTTTCAGGGTCCTGAATCATTCGCCAGCACGCTTCTCAGAGAAATGGCACCTGGGAACTATGATCCATTCGTGAAAGAATTTCTCTTTCATTTCATGATGTGCCATCACTTGGAAATCAATGAAATTCTTTTGAACGAAATTGAGGTAAATAATATTATCAGTTGTCACTTCAGAAAAATTACCAGCTGGCGACAATTTTGCACACGTTCTTTCAATATTTATACCACCGACGTTAGGCGCTTAGAGAGGAAAAAAGCAAAGAATGCTCTAGAAATTGCATGGAAGAAAGCTACCAGCAACCTGAGTTAGAATACTTGAGGTGGGTTTAGTCAGCCTTATTTAGCTGTAATTTTAGTTTTGGTTGTAAGCATAGCATTGATCATTGGCTCTCGTGCTCACGGAAGCCTAATCATAAGACTGCCCAAACTCACCTTTAGTTCAGATGGTAAAAAGAAAGCAGTTAATACAAACCGAAGACCCTAGACTTAGTGATATTTCTGTGGTGATATGTTCAGTATAAAATGTTCTTTGCAGTGACATAAATTTTGACCAAAAACTATTAGACAAACAAAAAATTGTAGATACATTTTCAAGAGAAAAATGAAAAATACATAAAATTCCTTCTTAATATTACGCCTCTGGCTCAATTTTATTGAAAACACCGCCAAAACAGGTGTATGCTGTGTAAGTGGCAACTCAAGTTTGAACAAGTTAGCTCAAATGGTTCTTGAGATATTAGTTAAAAACTGTTCCTGGCTACTCAACTTTGATGGGCTGTACCTCTATAACACTATGAGTTGGGCCAGGAGAGATTAGCATCAATGGTCATCATTGCAGTCAATGAATCTGGGGTTTTCGTTTCACAGGGTGTTCGAATCACCCTCTATACTTGAATGAACTTCCATATAAGTAGTAGTGTAAAAAGTGGAGTGGAACAGTTTTGCGCAGAAAATGTCATTTGTCTGGTACTTTTTCCCAAGATTAATATGAATTTCAATACTACATTTCTCTTTTTTTTAAATGCATTGTTATTTGAAAATGCCAAAATAATTTCTAATGATTTATTTAGAATGTCACAATGTATGAAGAAAACTACTGGATTGACATCGTGGGCTCAATAGTTCATTGCATGAGCTCTATCGATTCGAAACTGAAGGCTGTTGGTACTATTTTGGATATGGCTTCAGTTCCTTGGAATGTCACGATCAGAAATATCGCAAATGATGTATTGCAATATTCACATCCATCAGTGGTGGAAATTAAAGATAGATTGCAGAACGAGCCTATACTTATTGTGCTCAAGAGACCCAAGTATGAAATCAAAGAGAATAGCGTCAACAACATGGAAGACGTATGTTTTTCTTCAGCTCAGTCTGGTCCTCTTGGTATGATTTAATATTTTAGGTGAGGTATTTCGCCAGCAGAATGATATATTGTAATGAACCTACAATGATTGAAGATGTCTATACTCTATGTAAAACGCCCAAACAAAGACATGAAGTTAACATGTTGTTGATACGGAATTTCATTACCAAAGGGTGAGTAAAGTCATAGCAAAGATCATAGCTTGTGAGTGCAGTTGAATCAATACAGAACCAGACTGATGACTTAGTTTCAATCTTGAATTGATACTTTGAAAAAATACTTTTATATAAAATCGTGTCGAAAATGTGTTATTATAGCGACCAAAATCATTTCGAAAGTGCCACTTTATAGCACTAGTGTTATAAATAGTACTAGTGCTATAAACTGGTACGAACCTGGTACTTGTACGACTGTGAACGTTCCAATAAAATCTGTGACCGCTTCAGGTAGCTCAATACCACAGACTGTGAATGTTCCAATAACATCTGTGACCGCTTCAGGGAGCCCCAAGGCACAATCTGTATCACAAGGTGTATTGATATTAATTTATATATTTCATAGATTACCCTCGTTCTATTTTACCTGCGTTTTCGGCACGATTTTATATAAAATAGTGTATATGCCTCGTTCCCAAAGTACTTTGTAGTAGTAGTAGTACAAAGTAGTACGTAGTACTTTGGGAACTCGTACTATACTATAAAGATCTATACTGAGTACTAGTACCTACGTGCAAAAAATCAGCCAAGCCTTGCACTTCGTAATACCAAGATCTCAACCAAGATGTAACTTTGCACACACCCTACCTGAGCCTATGGGTGCAATTCAAGAGTTGGCAACATCTGATTCGCCTCTAAGGCGACGAGTGGAGGCCCCTCAAATATTGAAGAAACAAGAACCTACCACACCATTGTTCATTTGTTGTTTGGCCTGGTAAATGTATTTATGGGGTTGAAATTTAAATATTGATATTTCTTGAAGAATGACATGCTAACACATTACCTATTTAAATTGCTTGTCAATTTTCTCAATGTTTCTAATCGATATGAATGATAAATTTAAAATTTATCAGCAATGTATTGAAGGGTTTGCTACTGAAATCCCATTTGAGCAGACCTCAAAAAGCATTCGACAACCCGAAAAATCAACATTCGACCCAAAAGGTTGAAATTCGGCAGCGTTCACCTGTAGTTGGCCGAGCCAGGCTGCTTGGATCGTATTTGTCGGCACATCTCCTTATTGTGCTTGTTACGGCCTTACACTTTGTGTTATCAAGGTGTCACTTTGTATTATACACGCTTCCCAAGTTTGTTGGTACGATTTTATGGGGTTTTCAACTACAAGAATCAACTACAAGGAAAATTTATAAACAATAATTGTTTATGTCGTTCTTTACAGGATAAACAACATAGTTTTCACATGAAAAATATGCTAAACCCCTCTTCTAAGCTTACTGTAGTTAGAGTTTATTTCCATTGTTACCATGTTCATTGCCATTTGCTTTCAACCATCTCTCAGCATGTTGACAGTCAACAGGCACCACTTCAGTTCTCAAATGACCAAATCAATTTGCAGGCCTCTTGCTCCAGCTAATGTTAGTCCTAAAATTAAAAATGAAAATTTTTTGGCTGTTGTATCATTTTACATTAGACTTTTTCAAGCTCTTACAAAAAGTCCCGCAAGCATCCGAAGGCCCATCGGTGCCTCGCATCGATTGCATCTACGTTAAATACACCCAATTCACAAGCATAAATCGGTTCAAAGAAGACAGTGGATTTCTGTCGTAAGGAAACAAACGTAAATACTTATCTCGGCCAAAGCTTTCCGTTTCGGTTCACTACTTGCTTGAAAAATTATATTGTGACTTATCTTCTCAAAGCTGGCCCTTATAATCGTATCCATACTATCAGTAAAAATTATGTACAGGGTTGACTAGTCAGTATGCCTACTTTTCGCGATGTCAACACTGGCTTATGAATTGAGGTAGAGAGATAGATCGAAAAGCAAAGGAAAGCTCATTTCATGCCATTTCTAATGCTATGGTAACATCGGTCAAATGCGCGTCGTGGGAAATGATGCATCGTTGCATTTTTGAGTGAAAATTCGGCTCCAAAATGGCCAACACTGTTCGCTGTAATTTCGGCTCGAATACTGGTTTTGAGCTCTTCCAGTGTGTAGGGTTTGTTAGCATAAACTTGAGCTTTCAAGAAACTCCACAGAAGAAGTTTGGCGGCGTGAGGTCAAGTGACCTCGCCACCCAATTAATGTCACCATTTCTCGAGATCAAACGTCTATGAACCAAGTGGACACTTCTTGACATGTAAAATTGAACCTGTCCAATTTCCAAAACATTCTTGAAATATTTGGAATGAATTCGGACAAAAATAACTCAAATGAGCGAAGATTGTTGCAGGATATGTTGAAAAACGAGATATTTTGCGAAAAGTGGGCATACTGACTGGTCAACCCTGTAATAACAATTGATAACTTTGCCATCCCATTAAAAAGAATTACAATACCTGTGGTTATGTTTGTTTACATCATCATTACCTCAAAACTTCAACTAGTAAGCTGAATAATATACGCATTTCAATATTGTACTCACCGATTTTTCTAGTCGAATCAATAGTATTTTTCAAACACAATATATTCTGTGAAAAGTAACTGTATTGCAACGTTCAAAGCTTTTCTTTTCGAAATTTCACTCAGTTTCTATAATCCTCCGCGCGTTGCAATGTCAGGACAAATTGCTAATTTGTGACACCAGATGTCGGCACGTGTAACGCACGGTGCCAATAGGCTTAGGAAACGTTTATGCTAGGTGGCACTTCGGTATCACAAAGTTCAAAGTTATAACGAGCACAATCGGAAAATCGGCTGCCAAAAACTATCCATGTTATGTACCCATGGCCCAGCCTACACCAGTTGAGCTTAGCTAGATTTTAACCATGATTTTAACCATTCGCGACAATAGTCGATTTTTGTTTTTTTTAATGCTTCGAGGCCCGCTCAGAACGGATTCCGATAGAAATTCCTTCAGGCTATCAATTGCTGATAAAAAATCATTCATATCGGTTGAACATTTAGAAAATTGACATTGAAGTAAGCAGTTAAAATAAAACAGGTCGTTTAGCATGCCATCCTTCAAGAGATACCAATATGGAAATTCTGACTTTATTACTGGACTAATTGGATAAGAATGGATCAAGAATTGCACCACACATGCCAATCCATCGTTTTGCTTGTGTGGATAAAAAACAACTGATTTCTCCTACCTACTAAAGATTTTATTTTTTCAAGTTTGAAAAATGACCTGGATTTGGAAACAAATGCTATAAAATTAATCACAGTGGAATCCACAGGTGGAATCATACGGATCCCTTATGATAACTAAACTAAGCGTTGTTGAACAATGGTTTGGTAGGAATTCTTGCTTCTTCAATATTTGGGGGGCGGGGGCCCCTACTTGCCTCAATTGTTGCCAGCTCTTGAATTGAACCTATAGGCCTATGGAGCGTGTGTGCAAAGTTTTATCTAGGTATCACATTATTCTGTGGTATCACGAAGTGCAAGCTTGAAATTCTTAGCCGTACTACTGTCAAAGTACTTACTAAGCAAAAGAAAAAGCTATCTAAAGGGTATTTTTTTAAAGTTGAGCGGTTTTGATTCATTTCTATGATGATCCTAGATGTCGAACAGCTTCATATGTCACATCATTTTGTAGCCATAAGTTCCAAGTTTTGTACGATATGGAGCGCTGGCCTATTGATGATCGCGTGAGAATAGTACAGCTGTTTATAAGAAGTGGTTCCGTAACTCGAGCTCAACGAAATTTTCGTAGAGAATTTCACCGTGCGATGCTGCTTTAGACATTTTTAAGTGATGCTATGAATCAGCTGCAGCTTCCTGACGGTATGTGGTGCCGACAGGATGGAGCAAGGCCTCATATAGCTAACGTGAGCATGAATCTATTGAGAGAAATGTTCCCAAATCGACTCGTTTCGCAAAATGGAGACGTTGCTTATCCAGCGCGCTCTCCAGATTTGAGCGTTCTGGATTACTTTTTATGGGGATTTCTGAAATCCAAAGTCTTCATTAATCCTTTGCAAGATTTGGATGACCTTAAAAACAGAATTCGACTGGCCATTGCCGAGATTCCCGCTTAAATGTGTCGCCGTGCAATGCACGATTTATTGCAGCGCAGCGGGCGAAAATTTGCGTTCAAAGACGTGGGGGTCATTTATTGGATAAAATCTTCAAAACAATTTAGTGAAAGTTTCAATATAAAATCTTGAATGTTTGCTCTTTGCCCACAACATACGCTAAATAAATTCCTTTGGCTAGTTAAATTTTTATTGAAGTTTATAATCGCTCAACTTAAAAAAAAAACACCCTTTATTATACAAGAAGTATAATACGATTGTCAATATTATACTTCAACCTTCCGCTGAGAGTAAATTTAAGTGCTGTTATTGTCTCAGATTTCCGTCAATCTCCGGTTGAAATTTATCCAGGGATCAAGTGGACATTGTAATTCTGCGCCTAGAAAAAAATGCAAATCCAAATCAAACAAAACAGAACGCTGTACATTTTTTTCAATCATTTTTCCGTTGCTCAAGTGGGATGCACTAGACTAGGGTTACATCTTAAGTCAGAGTCGGGAAAAGAGAGTGATACTGATAGGTAGAAATCATGTAGTACTACCCCAAGATTATACCTTTTCTCATTTTTAATCTTTCCTAATCAAAACGACCAAAAGAATAGGTATCATCTTTATTTCCAAAAGCGTTCAAGATTAACACTGAATTGAGTGTATCATTCTGGTTAGTACCAATGGATTCATAAAAAGATGCCTACAGCCATTACTTACATTGATTTTTTTTCAGCGAGTTTGAGAAAGCTCTTAAAGCTTTGGATAACAATTCACCACAAGAAGTACTGGCTTGTGCCAAAGAAACATTTAGTATGGCTGACCTCTTGATACATTCAGTAGATTTCAATGACCCAGTAAGTTATCATATATAATGAAGCTTGATTTATTTAATTTTGAGTGAAAATTTTCAGATTAGTTGTCCAAAAGTGACGGAAAATTATTACAAAATTATGGGCTCAATTTTCGAACGAATCAAGGAAAATACCCAGAATAGCACAGCTCTGGAATTTGACGAAGAAACATTCCATCTGCTCAGTGGGGTGTTCAATTTGAAAAAACACTTCAACTTCAGCACAGATACTCATTCTTTGAGATGCAATAAAACTGAAGTTATTGATCAAATACTCGACGAGACGTTATGCAAGTTTGAAGCTGGAAAAATGAGCGTCAGCGAAGTTTTTGCTTCTTTCAATCGCATTTCTGCACATCTCGGCTCTAATCAGGATCACATGATAGTGAAGTTCTGCACGAAAGCACATAATTTTGATGTCATTTTGAGAGGAGGACAATCGTTGTATGAGAACGATTCGAATTCGAAAGATCTTTGCTTGATTGCCGTTCTGTTATTGAAATACGTTGGAGAAGGTAGAAGTCTCAGGTTGTCTGAATCTAGATTTTCATCAGACGGGGACAGTTTTGGATCTTGTGACAACAAAAATTTTTCAAGCGGAGGCGTTCATTGTTCTGAAGAGAGTCTTTGTGATGGTTTGAAGCTGGCTGAGAAACTCGTGGCTAAAGCCTTGGTGTGTGCTGATCCTGATGACGTATCGGCTTGCATGGAAGTTTTCAGTTGGGTTAACATGTCATTTTACGTCACCAAACGGGATGACAGTCCCCTGAATAAGACTTTGTTTGGTGATACATTTGCTGGCAACGTGATGCCCGGATATTCCACATTTTCCGCGATCTGCAATCATTTCAATTTATTCTGCGAATTCACTGGTAAGCGGAAATTTGTAATTTTTTGTCCACTTTTCATCTTTTTCAATTTGACCCATGGGAATATGTAGATTATGTTAAAAAGCTACGCCACCTCTGGTATGAAACTACGATTCATGATGAGCTATTCTTCGCGGCGGAGCTGAGCGATTTTTCTGCCTAGACCAACCACGTGCGAGAATGAACGGGCGTGATTGGCCCAGTGAAAAAATCGCTCTGCTTGTTATAAAATGAGCTCAGTACTAATCTTGTCATATTTATATGAAGAGTGATTCATTCAAGAGTGGTAGAGCTAACGGGGTTTACACAAAGAGCCATTGAAATACATACTGCTCTGCTAGTGGAAATTCACTGCTGATTTCAGACACTGTTCTCTTCCAAGATTTGTAATTTTGCGACTCTTCACAATCATTGCAAAGCTGATCCAAATGTTTGGCCTCTCATCATACATAGCGTGCTTTCACCTCACAAAATTTCCAACTTTCAAAATGTCCATTTTTTTAATGTCAGTCTGTTTTGCTTGTGGGGTCAGTCACCGACGCTGGTAAATTTTGCAATACCCCTGTGTGGTCCAACCTTGGTTCCAAATTCCAACACGGGGTAGGGATTTTCAACGACCACCAACATCGCATGGAGTCGGCATCATCGTTCATATTTTACGTGCTATGCGAAAAACCTTGCCTTTGCATTTAGCAAGCATTCCAACTAAATGAAGGAACTTGTTTTCGGGACTAAAACTCATGGAGATCGAACCCATAACCCACAGCATAATGATAATAATGATTGTTGGGCTCATTTTATCTCTCATCGCAGATTACGGTATGGTAATGGAAAAAAAGCGAAATTTTTCAAAAAAAGAATTTTTGATACTCATCAATTAAGAGATACAAGGTCGTCAATTTACAAAAAAAAATGCAAAGTTGAAGATGTCTTCGACCGTTCTTGAAATATCCTGAAAAAATTGTGGGGCGTTTTTCAAAAGTGTCTATTATAATCATCACAATTGTTTTTCATTAGAGTAAGCTGTGAAAAAAATGTGTTGTGTTGGTACGAATGGTACCATTCTAGCTTTATGCTAACATTTTGATAGATGTGCTAAAAATGTCATTCATGTTGTCACTATGGCTATGCTGCTCGCTCGTGTCCCGTTAGGCAGGTCTAGGAAGGCTGCTGAAAGCGTTATGCTATCACTCCAAACACAACAAACGTCATGCTATCACTCCAAACACAACAAACGTCGTCGACGCATGTACCCCAGTAGGACATACTATTATGTTTTATGAAAAACTGATTCTTGGCCCTAATAAACGGTTGTCTTCAAGATTATCCTTCGAAGGTTTATAAACCCTTTACTGCCTTAATCTGACGGTGTTGATCACTGAAAGCAACAACTAATCTCATAGCATAAATTTTATTCCTGGAAATGAAATTGAAGAGCATGTAAAGAAATCGACAATCGATAGTTTTAAGAAACAATGGTTTCAGGGGGTACCTAATTAGTAATTTTTTTGTAGCAAACTTCAATAATCCAGATCAAAAATTTTTAACTTATTTTAAACAATACGGCGCTACTCCTATGTCCAAGGTAAGATTTTAGAATTGCTGTTTCATTCAGACTTTAAAGACGGCGATGATTTAAAACAGGAAACCTTCCTTGATGAGTTGAGTATGCTTCCAACAACTGTCGAGAGTTTATGCAAAGAAGGCCAACCGTACACGGCTTACAAAATCACCAACACTCTCAAAAACTGCCTCGGTGCCACGCCAAATCCGGACCCGGAAACTCTGAAGCTACTGAATACAGTTTTAAAAAAACAGTGCATTTTGCGTTTACTAAGAGATGCATTGAATCATGACGTCATAGACGTGAACTTTTTATACAACTTGCTCCTGTCCTGCGAAATGGACGACGCAATAAAATTCGTCAAGGATAGCTTGAGATCGCACAAGCGATGCCCGAATAAATTCGGCTGCATGGCTTTAGTGGGTTACAGGTTTTGGAAGTATCACGAATTGCCCGGTAAATCTAAAATCGTCAGCATCATTTTGAGCGTAAAATGGTGGAACAAAGTGCAAAAAGCCAATTTGAACTACGACAAGTTCTTCCAAGTCGACCCGCACGTGAGATTGGACATGTTACTAAACGCAAATTGCATCGATGTGGAGTTGCTCGAAGAATACTGCAACGATTTCGGCATCAAGTCTCAATCAGCCTATGCGCTATATTTTAAAAAAACTTTATGTAATTGGAAGCCACAGTACGAGATTAAAACCGAACTGGGAAATAGGCAAAAATTAATAATGACAAGTGATGAGGCTAGTTTGTACGAACAATGTATCGCAATGGCGGACAAAATCAACAACAAAAACCTGATTTTCGATACCATCAATCTCGTGTGGAACTCGGTAAGCAGTTTGTGCGACCTTTTAAACAATAACTAATTTGTTACGGTTGCAGATAAATTTTTACTACTATGAAGTTTTTATGACTATATTACATATTATGGTTCATATAAATCCAAAGTCATACGACGATCAAAAGACGAAGATGCTGGTATTTTTGAAGGACTACCAAAGAGTTAGCAAACCGGGTGATATGGAAACTCAACAATATTACACTGCTTTTCCTGATGCCCGATCCCTAGATCCATTGTCTGAGTTCAGATTACCATACACGCAGTCTTTATTCGCCAAAGACGTTTGGAATATCATCAGACCTGAAATCAACTTGAAAACCTACCGGACTTGGTTTGACGTGCTGACCATACTTAGAACTTACCTGAACAAAGATGAAATCTGCTGCTATGTAGTGAAAGCCATTGTATGTACATTGTACACCTGTCAATTATTATATTTTTATATGTTTTTAATTTTTAATTCTGGTGCTGCAGGTATCCAGCGGTATTCTAAATTCCAGTTCCAGTGAAAATAAATGGGTGTTGTATCCACAGCACGCAGAATTGCTTTCAGAAATAGACGAATGTGTACAGAACATTTGTGATTTGGAAAAGACCACTTCAGCGGTCTACCACCTAATGTCCAATATAGCGAATGGTAAGGCTTTTTCGACTGTACTTTCAATAACTCACAGGAATTTTCCGATTTAGGAGCCGATCAAGTCAATGCAGCTAGCTTGTGCCATAAATATGCCCTGCAATATAAACGCGATAACCCTGGCTCAAACGATGTGGAATTGGCTTTCACAAAGGTACTTTTTGAAACTATTCAACATGATTGTGCCGACCTGGTTTACCGTTTCCACTGTTTTGCAGGTTGAAAAAAAATATCATATGTACTCTGCCATGCATGTCCTCCACATGTATCAGCTCGCTGAAGAGCACTACTTGAGTTTGGTAACAAATCCGCAAAGTTTAATAATTTCGCTATATTCTGACGAGCGAATTATCGGTAAAGAATTATCAAGCCTGATGTGTCCAGGTGAGTTATACATCATTCCAACCCAACTAACAGTGCTATTTTGTAAAAAATATCATTCCATAAACGCTCTGTTATGTAAAAATTCTTGTCAGCCATTGGTTGTTTCCTGGGTAATAACAGCGTAACAGAGTCTTTATGGAATATTATTATTTAGAGAATCGCACCATAAGTTTGAATTGGACTAATAATGTATATTATTCCAGATATAAACGCTGCTACTACAGCTTTAGCTAAACTATTCCAATTGGATATTGAGAAAATACGATTTGATCTGATCAATCAATGGATACTCGATCAAAATACCACCAGTTGTGACTTTGATGCATCTTTATTTGCCAATGAAACATTGATTGATGCGCAGAACGGCTGTGCTCCTGACAACAATAATGTGATAAAGAGGTTTGTCTTTTAATTTTTATTTTTTGAGTTAGGTGAATTGTAAACATTTTCTTTCAAGGTCAGCATACATTTGTAATGGAAATGATTTCTTGAGGAACTACTTATTCAAAATTGGCACAGACGATAACAGTGACCATAGTGTGGATTGTAAAGTGAGAGCTTTGAAAGTTTTCGCCTTTATCTCTGATGATGCCACTATCACTGAACTGACTGATATGTTACCTGACGAGTTCAAGTAAGTATCCTGTGCTTTCAAATACCTATCTGCGTAGCTAGACCTTGTATTCCGTTCACTATGCTAACGACTATTTCATTCCAAAGGAATTGGATAGATAAGCTGACTTCTGTTAGCATGCTTCAAAATCTCGGAGTTTGTTTGGATACATCAAAATTGGATAAATCGAGTAAAAAGGATTTACTTGGCCGCTTAATGAAGAGACCAGAGAATGCTTTGTTGATAGCAACAATGGCACTTATTTGTACAACGTACACCATACACGAGTTGAAATATTGGGAATACATATTAACCAAGGCGGTGAAATTGCAAATGGTTGGATTCTCTTAGAGTTGTTTCCTTTTGTTAAATAGATTTTTTCAGCATTCAGCGTTGAAAAGCTATCTTGATTTTTTGAAGGAACAAAAGTGCAACCATAAATCATTCTACGTGAGGGCCTGGCAAAGTTATGTTGATCACATTTTTACGTATATTGACACTTTGAAAGATGCCGAGCAGTTTGAAGTTCTGGTCAACAATTTTTTATTGATACAGGTATGATTAGTTGCGTTCGTTCACCAGTTTGACAAGCAACAAACTGTTGATAATTATTGTCATCTTCCTGTAGATCTATTGCTTGTAGAGAACTATTACGTCGTACTAATGTTTCACGCATTCAGACCCAGTTTATAACGGATTTCAACCCCCGGTTGAACCTTCGACTGAGAGTAAATTTGAGCGCCGTTATTGGCTCGAATTTCTGTCAACCTCCGGTTGAAAACCATCCGGCGGTCAACTAGACATAGTTCTGGTCTGGGAGTTTTGAAAATAACTTTGTATTTGATAATAGGCATGGAACTCAGCAAAATTCTTCTTCAGACATCAATAAACTTATTTAGAAGTGAGTCCGCGAAATCTGCCCCTGTGCCTCCCTACTTTCGGTCCCCTTTATATACCTGGCAGGAGAACTCCCCTTCCGTCTAGATAGATTATATTATATTTGATTTCCATCGTTAGGGAAATCCTTTGTCAATGGATGAAATGTCAACAGCATTTTTTGTAATTGTAACATCCTAGACAGACTGTAGAGCTTAATGATCATTAAGCGTAAATTACGATATAAATTACTAGTGCGTCACGTCGTCATTTACTAAATGATCATTTAGAACGTCATTTAAGACCTCAATGATCATCAACTAGGAGTACTATAATCGCCGATGGTCGTGTATCATCGCCGTGATTTTTGAATTTGGCCAACTTTTCTGCAATGAATCACGATATCTGTCAGCAAGTCTGTCATTTCAGTATACATCCTTTTTTCTTTTTAATCATGTCAACTACACTACTTGTAGCACTACCTTTTGACTTTAACCCAACTAGAGATAGATACTTATTTTTTTATATTACTACACCTTTTCCAGTTGTAGTTCAGAAAATATCAAATGTATTTCAGATATCGTCAATTGAATTTCAGAATTTATCAAGTGTAGTTCAGAAAGCGTCAATTGTATTTCGGATTAGTCACTTGTAGTTCAGAAGGCGTCAATTGTATTTCAGATTTATCAAATGTAGATCAGAAAACTTGAACTGTACATCAGATTATGTCAATTGTATTTCAGAAAGCGTCAATTGAAGTTCAGAAGGCGTCAATTGTAGTTCAGAAGACATCAGTTGCATCTCTGATTAGTAAAATGTAGTTCAGAAAGTATCAATTTTATTCGGACTCCTGCAAATTGGGGCACTTTTGCACAGCCACAGCTTCGAACTCTTGATCTTCTTTGTTGGACTTGGCCACTTCTTTGTTGTGGGATAGTGAAAATAATCAAATTTAATGAACGTGGAACTTTATTTCATCAAAGACGATTTCTCAAAATACTTAGGTGTTGCACTCAGAGGTAGCACGGGCGAAGTCTGTCTATGCAAGTAGCGCAGGGCTGCAGCACACTCAGACTCGTACATGCGCGCCGCTGATACACAAAAATACAAACTAGAGAAGTACATCTCCGACACTCCTTCCCTTCTCAGTTTGAATTTTTACAATTGGAGATTATAACATTTTGTTTTTACTTAATATTGAAGTAACAAAATACAAAAATAACTCCATAGTAAGTTTTACTTAATGCTAATCTGCAACTCACAGTGAACAAAAATAACTCATCGTTTTCATCAACGTTTGTTCTCAAAGTCTCAAAAGTCTCAAATGCTCCAGTGTTCATTTAGGCTTCCTTGTTGTCTGTAACAGAACAAAACAAAAATTAGTGTCCAAAACTCAAACTCCCTCAAACATTTTATTTCTCAAATACACGAAAGCTTCTCTAGGCAACGATTTAGTCATGATATCCGCGAGATTCTCTTTTGTAGCAATCCAGTGGACTTTAACTCTACCCTCAAAAACACAAAACTTGATATAATCCCCATGTGAGTCTGCCATGTGTTTCTTCACTCCAGACTTTTCTTTTTCATCGAGATATCGAATCATTACGTCTATGGGATCATCAAAGTTTTTCAACTTGTGACTTCCATCCTTTTCAGTGCATTCGCCAGCAGCTTTGTTGTCGCACCAAAGTGTCACCGGATAGCTCGTTTCACCTGTCATCTCTCTGATTGCCTTGTCAAGAGAGATTATTTCTTGGCAAGTGTTGCTCATTGCCAGATACTCAGATTGACAGGTTGACAACGTGACATATGACTGTTTGTTGCTTCTCCAGGCTATTGTGTCGCCGAACAGGCGAATCACATATCCTCCCGTGGATGCCGAGTCCTCTCTGTCTCTAAAGCTTGCATCAGTGAACGCATCTAGTTTCTCTCGTTTCCCTTGGTATTTTAGGCCAAGTGATGATGTTCCTCTAAGGTATTTGAAGACTCGTTTCACGTCTTCCCAGTCATTCTCCGTAGGTTCTAGTTGCTTACTTGCCAAATAGCCCACTGCGAAGGCTATTTCAGGTCTCGTAGCACCTGACAAGTACAATAAGCTACCAATTGCTTCTCTATATGGTACATTGGCAATGTTTCTCATTGCCTTTTTCTCATTTTTCTTTTCATCTCTATGTTTTACTTGTCTGGTCACCATTGGAGTATCATGGGTTCTGCTCTCCTTGTGATTAAACCTCTCTAATATTTTCTCCACATAGTCTGGCTGTGACAACGTCAAAGTTCTATGTTTTCTATCTCTATTAATCTCGATTCCCAGAAAGCTCTTGGGTTCTCCAAGATCCTTCATTTCAAACACTTTGCTCAAGTGTCTTTTCACATCTTCGATCTTCTTTTTGTCATTGCCAGCGAGCAGAAGGTCATCCACGTATAGTAAAAGCAACACTACCTTGCCATTTTTCCGCCAGGTAAATAGGCACGGTTCGTGTAAACCAGTCTCAAGTCCCAGACTACGGACCTCTTTGGAAAATCTCTCGTTCCACTTCTTCGGACTGATTTTCAAGCCGTAAAGGGATTTCTTCAATTTGCACACTTTGTCTCTACGAATTTGTTCTGAACATTCAACGCCATCAGGTATCTCCATGTAAATGTTGCTCTCTATTACTCCGTTGAGAAATGCAGTTTTCACATCCATTTGCACTGCGTCAAGATCGAGCTTATTGATAACTGCCAGTACAGCTCGCACAACAGGAAGCCTCGAGACTGGAGCGTATGTTTCTTTTAGCTCATACAGATTTATATCCTTGAAGCCTCTAATGACCAACCTTGCTTTGAATTTGATTCTCGAATTCTCGTCTCTCTTTTTCTTGAACACCCACTTGGCATCCATGATATTTGGCCTCTTGCCACTCATTGCAACGGTTGGTCTGTCGACTGTTTCCCATACGTTGTTATCTTTCATCGATTTAAGCTCGTCTTTAATTGCCAAGGTCCACTGTGTCTTTTCCTCGGAATCCATTGCTTCTCGGTATGAGCAAGGGTCGTTGTTGATGCTTGCCAGCAAAGCGAATTTTATTTCATCTTCCTCGAGGCTATGCTGGTTTCCATCCATCTCAATTTCTCTAAATACAACCTTGCTCAAATCAACGCCAGTTTCTGCGTACAACGCGAAGCTGTTGTCGATTACCCTTCGAGCCTTGATTACCGAGTGTTGATCCTTAGCTAATCTCTTTGGCTGTTTTCTGGTTTCCTCGTCTACTTTGTCTGAGTTTTTCTCATCTAGTTTGCGTTTGGCTGGCCTGCCTGGCTTTCTCTTCACTTCCTCTAATCTGGGCTCGGCCATTGGTAAGAGCTCTAGCTCAGATTCATCTTCTTGAGACATCTCAAATACCAGTTCCTGCCTCGGAGATTTGCTTTGGTTCAAACTTGGAGTTCCAAAGACATCCTTGTAGACCTGTTTCTCATTAAACCTGACGTGTCGGCTCTCGAAGAAGCGATGTGAGTTTGGATGCCATAGAAGATATCCAGTGGGAGTGTATCCCACGAGAATTGTCTTGATGGCTCTCTTTGAAAACTTCGTCTCAGCAGATGGCATTTTCATGTAAGCCACACAGCCAAATCTCTTGATTTTGTCTACGTGACTTTTCACGTCCGGCGAGAATTTACGCATAGGCGTCTCAAAGTTTATGGCCTTGTTTGGTGTTCGATTGCAAGAGTAAACAGCCGCTTCAACTCCAAGTTCCCACATAGTCGGTGGAAGACCAGAGTCAAACATAACAGCTCTCGTCTTTTGCTGTATTGTCTTGTTGTACCTCTCAGCTGTTCCGTTGTGTTCAGGAGTATATGGTGGAGAATAGTCAGCCTCAATGCCTTCCTGCTCCATCAATTCTGCGAACTCTCCACCAGTAAACTCCGTCCCACGGTCGGATCTTATCTCAAACACCTGGGCTTTATCTCCGAGTAGACATCTAGTTGACCTCAGAAATCTCTTCAAATATATCCCAGACTCGCTCTTGTATTTCATGGGATACGCCCTGGCCAGTCTCGAATAATCATCTAATAGCACCAAAATAAATCTCTTTTCGCCTGGAAATGAAGTGGGTTTTATTGGTCCCATTGTATCAGCATGCACCCTTTGCAACGGTTTCGTTGCTCTAGTTCTGACTTCCTTGAATGCTTGACTCTCCATTTTAGCTTCAATGCAGCTGCTGCACTCCAAAATGGAGTCATCAAACTTGACATTCTCTAATGCTTTCTCGAATATTTGCAACTTCTTCAAGTAGTCTAGAGATGCGTGACCCAAGCGAACATGCCACAGCATCCCATCGCTCAATTTCTTATCACTCGAACTTTCTTTTTCGGGTCCAAAATCAAATAGCTCATCCAAGTTCTCTAGGTTCTCAAATGACGTCTGAGCATCAACGTTAGTTCGTTTTCGACTAAACAGGATTCCCTCTAAGTCATTTTGTAAATTCGCTCGAGAATCAGCTCCGTCATCAATTTCTTCAAGTGCTGGTTCGTCACTAACTATGTTTGCTGAGCAGATGTAACTCCTAACGGTCTCATCTCCAGCTGTGGAGTCAGTTTCAGCAGTTAACTTGACTACCCAGTTTGGCTTCACATAGTTTCCCTCTAAGTAAGTCTCATCGCTGTCTTTGTCGAAAACTCTCAATCTCTCATCGTCAAGATAAATGCTCAATCCTGCCTCTGCAAATTTTCTCAATGAAATCAAATTCTCGGATATCTCGTTTGCCGCTAACACATTCGTTGACCTAATTCTCTTGTTCTCTAAATTCTTGGCGCCAATATACAAGTCTCCTCTACCATCAATTTGAATATCAGCTCTTCTATTTTTATTCGCGCTTTTGATTACACCTCCTTCTGCCTTCTTGAAGTCTCTAAGGATCAAGTTATTGCTAACTATGTGATCAGTCGCGCCTGAGTCAGCAATAAAGCTGATTTGCGTGGGACAGTTAGTGTATAAAGCCGAATTACCTGATTTGGAACTTTCCTTCTTGCCACCTTTTCCGCCTCGCTTTGCTGACCTCTTGGTAACTTTCCCTTTTTTATCAATCCCGAGATAGTCCCGCTTACCACTCTTATTATTGCCAGGTTTGTTGCTTTTACCTCTATATTTTCCTCCAGCACCACCACCCTTTTGGCTGGGACCTCCTCGACCACTACCCCCAGACTGTCCTCGCTCTCTCCTCGGCTCTGGACAATCCCTTGCCACATGGTTTGTCTCTTTCTTACAGTTGTAGCAAAAAATTCGTCCAGCAGCTGCGACTGGACAGTCGGTTGAGTAGTGGCCCCACTTGTCGCACTTAAAGCACTTGGTGGAAGAGTATGGCCCCTCGTTTTGTCTCGTTCTGTGAGCCGATGGTGGATGCTCTCCGGCCTCTCTGGCTGTAGCTGTTTGCATGTCAGCCTTTTTCTCAGCTTCCAACTGTAAGATGTACGGTTTTAAATCCTCAAAACCCATTTCTCGATTGTAATTTTGTTTTTCGTACAAATTCAGTGCTCTCAATTCTGGAAACTGACCAGAGATGGCCTGATAGAAAGCAGATCGTGTCTCAACATCGCCCAAGGGCACGGCTCCTGCACAACTTTCATATTCTCGAATAATGTTCTCAAATCTCTCAATGAAATCTACTGCCTTCTCAAGTTTGTGCATCTTTAAAGCGTACAGCCGAGTCCTTACGGACGATGAAGTGACATTTGACTCATTTCTCTTGAACTCTTTCAGCTTTCTAAGTATCTCCAAAGGATCTCGAGTAGAAACGACTCTTTTGTGATAAGTTTCATCAATGCGATTTATTATCACATCTCTCACTTGCTCGTTTCTCATTCTCAAGGTGCTTTGGTCAAGCACCTCTGAAGCTACAATCTCCTGATCAATAATAAATAATAAGTTCAATACTGACAGCTCAGATCGAAGCGAGTCAAGCCAGAGATCAATACTTGTTTTAGTTGTCAACTTGTAAGCTCGCTTAATTGTCAACTTCCTCATAGACTGACCCTCGATGGTCTTTCTCAAATCAGAGATGTTTTGACTCAATTCATTTTCATCTCTGACATTAGTGGACAAGTTTGACGATTGATCTCTATGTTCTCGCACTCGATCTTTGCTGAAAATTATTGGACTTGAGGCGGGTGTTATGATTGAATTACTCGTTACTTTAGGTTGCTGTGAGGTCTTTGCAGACATTCCCGAAGATCCCGGAACTCCAGGTTTGTCTGCTGGCAGAAATTGACCCTTGGAACTTGTTGGCCTCGGCGCTACTCGAGAAGGTTCAGTGTTTGGCGACTTCTGCATTGCTAGTGAAGTTTTCAACGCCTGGTTAATTATCTGTGAGGACTTTAAGTTGTTGTCCATCGTGCGGGTGGTGAGTTTGAGACAGGCTTCTAACTTTATAGCAATCTCACGGTTAAGCCTCGCAGCCTCTAGCATGTTTTCAGACATGCGTAGCATCGCTGTGACCCCGGGTACTGCAAACAAACATCAAATTTTTACATCTGGAATTTGCGTCTAATCTCAAAGGGAGCTCCTCTCAAATCTCAATAATTTGCAGTATTATAGGCTTACAATTCTCTGGGTCTTCTCGTTCTGAGTCGTACTCAGAATGGGCTGCATTCAGGTGCTGCGAGTTTCCACCCTCCTCTAGCAGCTCGCTCTGCTGCGAGTTTTCACCCTCCTCTAGCAGCTCGCTTTCACTCGAAACCTCTACCTCGTCTCTAGCCGGGGTCTCTTGTGTCTCCATATCATCCTCAAGTTTCTACGAAAATACATATTGTCTCAAATCTCTATATCTCTATTCAATATGTATACCAGATATAAATGTAAAATACACTCTATTATTTTATTTCGACCCTCGAAAGTGTATTTGTAAGTGTTTACATTTAATTTAAATTGTACTACAATTTTAAACTTAAATGTGAAACTGTGTAAAATCTCCCGGTACAACCCAGCACACCTTACACACACCGACGCTCACATGGGTGTTCAAAGTTGACGACTCATGGGAACGTCGGCCGATCGTGCATGCAAAATACACCATAAGTTGTCCGCTAAATTTTCCACACAACCTAAATAATTATAATAAATTGTACCACAAAATATTTCAAATAATTTCATAGGTTGCTTTGCCTAGTTCTTCGAGTCAAGTTTGCCTGAGTGTTCTGCGGCCGGTTTCTCACGTCTAAAAATGGCTTTTATTGCACGCAATTGTTTTCGTGTTCGGCACGTACGAGCTCCTCATGTCGCTTGCCTTCACGTGGTACGTGGGTACCACTGGGTTGCCATGGAGACGGCACGACTCTATACTTGCGTGCGGACTGTTACACCCGCACGTGTTGCGCCTTTTTGACCATATGACACCCGGCAAACTGAACTTTTTGTATTAGGTTTCACACCTATTAGGTTTCACACCTTACTCTCTAGGTACTCTGTTACCTCAAAAACTCGAGAAAAGTAATTGGCTCATCAATGGAGAGAGAAGTGGAAAGACAATAAAACATTGTGCACTGCAACAAATTTTATGTCGAGCTCCTTCCCTCTTTGACAACTCGACACTTCAAATCTCAATTTCAAGTCTCAATTTCAAACTCAATTGCCAGGGTTACTTTTATGCTCATCTTCTAAATGTTCGAGAGAGAAGGAGATAAGCAATGGATCTTGTGCACGGCACATTTTCCTTGTCCGCTCCTTCCCACTCGGGAATTTCTCAAGAATACACTCGAATTCTGCAGTCATCAAATCTCTTGTGTACCTCAAACTCGTGTGTACACTTATCATGATTTAATTTCTTAGCCGGCTATAGGATTGGCTTACCTGTCCCTCTGCCATGACGGTACTTCGTCCCTCTGCCATGACGGTAACTCGTGGGGCACAAGGTCACGTTTTTTGAAACTCGAAAACGCGCCAATCCAATGCGAAAATGAAAAGCGCAGTGGAAGCGTGCTGGGCCCATAACCTGTTGGACTTGGCCACTTCTTTGTTGTGGGATAGTGAAAATAATCAAATTTAATGAACGTGGAACTTTATTTCATCAAAGACGATTTCTCAAAATACTTAGGTGTTGCACTCAGAGGTAGCACGGGCGAAGTCTGTCTATGCAAGTAGCGCAGGGCTGCAGCACACTCAGACTCGTACATGCGCGCCGCGCGCCGCTGATACACAAAAATACAAACTAGAGAAGTACATCTCCGACATTCTTGTATGATGAACTGCAGATATTCGGCACATCTTCTGTGTAACAGATGCCTGCGAGGGTGTTAATCGCACGACCGGCTTCCGCAGCACTGAAGAACGACAAATGCTACAATTATCTTGGAGCTGCATTGATTGATAAATTATACATATAAATTATTTTCTGAACTACAAATGACATGTTCTGAAATACAAATCACGCTTTCTGATATACAAATGATGCTTTCTCAAATTCAATTTATTATTCTGAAATACAATTGACTGTTTCTGAAATACATTTGACTAATCTGAAATGCAATTGACGTCTTCTGAACTACAATTGACGATATCTGAAATACAACTGATATTTTCTGAACTACAACTGGAAAAGGTGTAGATATAAAACTAATCGTCGTACCAGAACATTATCTCTAGAATACATAGCTCCGACTTCTACGCTACCTGTCCGCGACAGGGTCATATAATCACATGCAACGCCTTATTGATTCCTTCCGATGGAAAATGGGAAAGACATTATAACAGTTTATTAACGTGTGAATAGGTGTAGAAAACGGGACTACGCTGAAGCGTTTCAACCATAACTGATCTGTCTTTTCTATATCTTGCAATCTACAAAATTGCTGTTTGGAGTTGGCTTTGGAAATGAAATATTCATCAATTGGAGCGACTGGATTGGCCAAATGACTTAATATTTTGTTACGAAACTAAACTTCGAATGGGAATTTTATTGATCTCAGGATAATGTATCTATCTCATAATAATACATATTACAGGCATGCCCTGTTAAGCATTCCCTCAAGTTCGAATACGTACTAAGGAAATGCAAAGACGCCGGAAGACATGAATTTGCAGCACTTTCACTTCAATATGTTCCTGAAGACAAAGTCAATGAGACGTGTTTGGTAAGAGTATTATTCTGAGGTTTTAATAATCATTGTCATTTGAATGATTTTTTAGGATGTCCTGAACAATGCTCATAATATAGATGAAAAATTAGATGGATTAAGAAAGTGTGGCTTGTGGGGAGTGCCTCAGGTATGTACTTATCTATGAATATATTCAGATTTTGAGTTCTATTTTTTTTTATAGGTTAAATCTCTGTTGGATGAGTTGAGGCAAGACTGAGTTGCTATTAAGATTTATTGTGCATAGACATCGATATGTTAGAAAAATTTAATTTTATTTATAACATTTTTTTACCTAGTTGAACTAGACACATTTTTCCAATAAAGGAAGTTATAAAATAGACGGATCTTATCTTTTAATATTGGGCCTACCTACCTTTCAATATTGAGAAACCAGTGGTCGTTTTCGGGCTTTAGTATTAGCGGTTCACTACTCAAGCTGGAATAATCCTGCGTTTTGTGATACAACGATACAACGGCACATTGCTCTTATAACCAAAATGAATAATTTGGTCCGCTGTTCTTTTCGATACTCCCAGCTGGACCTGGGATTTGGAGGGTACAAGGGCGGCATGAATATTTTTTGCTTCAAGCACTAAACCCTGCTTTCGAATCATGTTTGATGCCGTTTCTGAATAACTTAAATCTTCGACCACGATGCCAGGACTGTCAAAATGATGTGCCTGTCGAGAGAGATTACGGGCAGTTAGCGCGACAATTTCAAACGCGACAGGCCACAAGAGCGACAGGTTGAATAAACATGGCAACATGGCCATCTAGTTTGACGGAAATGTCAAAAACTTGAAAAAATGCAATCCCCTTCCTACAAGCACCCCTCCCACCCTCCAAAAGCGCTAGGCAACGTCGCACTGTCGCGTTTGTTGCTTTATTATTGTTTGATTTGTTGTCCATGTGTCCCATATAATAATGCCAGTTTATAAACATAAAGGTAGGTAAAACAAATAAAGTTTGGAGTAAAATTGGATTTAATTTAAATTTATGAAGGTATATGATTTAAAGGTGTATTTTTTAGTGGCTCCGGAGAAACACAATAGTCATTTCGGGGGAGGATATATGTTTCCTGTCTTGGGACTTGAGGCTGAGTTTCTTCCAGAACTGGTTGATATCCTTGTCAAAGACCCTTGTGATAATCATATCAGGCTCGCTCAAAGGGTGAACAAGTCGTCGCCACATCGTACCATTCGTACCTACTTGCTCTTGCATCCAGGACCAGGACAGAAGATGGTCCCTTCAGGCTAAGATGGCCATCAGGTAGGGTGACAGGCAAATACCTAATTGTGGACATCGTCACTGTCTCTTATAGGTACCTACTCGGGTACCTACATAATTTTGTTGTTTTCAAAAGAATTCTGACCTGCAAGAAAGGCCTCGCCGGCTGCTATTACTACCAACTACACTGCTCCAATAACTTGACACATATCTTATCACCATTTTGCGGCCGCTACTTGGTGGATAAGATTTTTCAAATCCATCAACTCGTTCAAAAGATATCGACCGACAAAGTCGCGGTCACGAAATGGTGATGGGTCGAATTATTGGACCAGTTTAATATAATTACTGCTCAAATCAAATAATTGAAAGGCTTTGGATTTATCTACTCATGTGTATTTTTCAGCCCCTAAGGAAAGACACTTTTGCAATGGATGCCTGCTAGCCTCCAGGTTTTGAGGGAAACAAGGAGCTAAGCCATTTCCGGAGTAAGGTGGTCACCTCTTGGTCCCAGAGGACAGACCTGAAGCTGCTGAAAAAATTCATACCTAAGCGGGCGGACGCCCCCTCCCCCCTCCCTCTGGATTCACCAAGCTCATAAATTTGATCATCAAATAAAATAGAAACTCGCAGTGCTGTTGGTCAAACAACAGTGAAATACCCATGATTTAGTTGGTAAATCGATAATATATTATGAAGGCTTGGTGTAACCGGAGGTCAATTTTTTTTTAATTTCAAGTTATCTAAGTGGTAATAGTACATGTAGATACCTACTCATTCGATGTCTTTTTGTAATTGCTGATTTTTCATTATTTTAATACATATATTTACGTTCACAAATGCTGTGGACTTTTTTGCTTTTAGTCCTTCACCATAGTTGTTTTTTACAACATAGGTACTCCTATTACATCCATATACCTGATACCTCTGCCATACATTTAGCTATCATTCTTTTCAAGTATTCACCCGACACTTATGGGGTCTGACTCCAGGATTTTTGTCTAAAGCAATGAGGCTTTCAATTTTACATGTTCTTTATCTATTTCGTCAGCTCTTCTAAATTAAGATGGGCCACAGATTCATCAATAAAAATGTCGTAGTCTCCTGCTTTATCTGGATTTTCACTATTTAGGATTCTTCCTGTATAGCAAATAAATTTTTTAACACATTCGCAATAGTTGAAAAAAAAATTTCATTCTATTCTAAACAGTTTCTTTAATTCTTTGTCTCATAGAGATAACGAAAAAAAGAGTTTGAAATCCCACCTGGTGCGTCTATACAAACAACGAGACTTTGGATTCAGGGGTGGATGGGTCCAGGCCTTTTTTCCCTCTGGGCTAGTCAGATTCGTGAAAGAGTCGGTAGGATAAAATAAACACTTTTGAAAATTATAAATGAAAGGCAGAGTCTTCCCACAAAATGTTTATAAACATTTATTATTGCAGTTTCGGGAGCCTTTTGTCTCCCGTCGTTAGAGGTAAAATAGTGAAAGCTTGTGAAATATTCTGGTGAAGAAGTAGAGGAGTGAATATTTGACATATAATTTATCCCTCACTCTCCCGAAACTGCAGTAAGAAATTTCTTTGAACGTTTTGTGAGAAGACTACCTTTTATTCATAATTTTTAGAATTTTACACCCACTGGTGAGCGATGGCGGATAAATTTTTAGAGACCAACACTTTTATTCTACAATATATGGAAGTTTTGAGAAGAAAGGTCTGGAAATGAACAAGTTTCCAACGCAGTGCACTCAGCGGCACCTCATGCATTCCAACTTTATAACATATTGTCCGTCTAAGTAGGTTTTCTCAACCTTACAGGGGTCACTCGACAGTATGGGCATTTTCATTCCATTCTCTTTGGTATTGCCGCGCTTGACAGCTTGGTTATCATTCTCTTCAGTAAACACCGCTTACAATGTTCTCGCAAGCATAGAGTCCGCAAGATACCCAGAACTACGTTCTCTACATAAACACTGATAATAATAAATTGACTTTATTTTCAGGCGGCATTCAGCACAGTGCTGCTTCTTTCATATCATCCAGGCAGTTCCCATTGGAGGTGGAGATTCAGTGGTGAATTAGCAGACTGCAGACTCTAATGGGCGCCTCGATGGGCGCTAGTAATTATTGCGCATCAGGGTTGTTGTTGAAGCTGCCCCCACTCCTCACTGCACAAAAAGAAGTTTCCAAAAAATCCTGTGACGTTTTAAAACTTAGTAAATGGTCCATGCCTTATTCACTTCTTATACATCCCACATTTTGAACTAGTAAGTCGCATCTATCCATCCGAGTATCCATCTATCTATAACTCTTGAACTTTGAACTTGAACTCTTGAACTCTTTTTGAACTCTTACTACTATACCGGGTGATCATTTGAAAACTATCCACCTGCAATAAATCCCGATTCCTAGTCAATATTTCTTCGAGCAAAAACAGGTCGATTTTTATATCGAGGGACACATCTAAAACATATACATTGGCAAATTTCTATCCTCAGCCCCCTCGCCCCCACCCATCCGAAAAATAAAATTTAAAATAGCACTACCTACCTTGCGATACATCAAATTGAAGAAAATTAAACTTTCATTTTGAAAAAGATATTTTCAAAAAATTTCACTTTACCCCCTTCTCCCTGAAAATTATCTGAGTGTCCCTTTCAATATTCTGGACCCCTCAATTCTCTTCAGTTTAGTCAGCATCATCCTGAATAGCTTCAAAGAGAATTTTCGGTGGAAAAAGTGCCACCCAAATTGACCCCATTGCTCTCCCCCACCTCAACTATAAAATTTAACAGAATACCACCCACTTTGTGATACATCAAATTGGAGAAAATTAAATTCTCTTTCTAAAAACAATTTTTTTTTGAAATGTTCAACTCCTCCCCCATTTAAGTGGTTATTTGGAGTATTTTAGTAGAAAAACGGGGGTTTTAAAAATTTCGAAAAGATTGTGTTCAGGGAGAGAATTCAATTCCCTTCAATTTGATGTATCACAAAGTGGGTATTGTCATTTTAGATTTTTAAGGTGCGGAGAGGGGAGCAAAGGGGTGAATTTGGGTGGCACTTTTTCCATAGAAATTTTTTTTTTCGATGCTGTGCAGGATGACGTTGACTGCATTGGAGAGAATTGAGAAGTTCAGAATATTTAATTGGACACTCAGAGAATTTAGGGGGGAAGGGAGGTGGGGTTAAAAATTGGAAATTTTTGAAAAATATTTTTTCAGAAAGAGAATTCAATTCTGTTGGATTCAATGTATCGCAATATAGGTAGTGTCATTTGAAATTTCAAAGTTGGGGTAGGTGGGGGCGAGGGGGCTTAAGATAGAAAATCGCTAATGTATGTTTTTGATGTCCCCCTCGATATAAAAATCGACCTGTTTTTGCTCAAAAACATTTCCACTAGGAATCGGGAGTTATTCCAGGTAGATAGTTTTCAAATGATCACCCGGTATGTTCTTCAAATCGATAATGAGCCTCAGAAAGCTCGCTTCCCTATTGGTATCCAATAACAGGGCTCCGAGGTAGCTAGGATGAGAAACAAATAACATCGTTACTTATTTCTAGCTACCGATACCCACAAGCAGTGTCGGACTGTCGGTGTACAGAACTGTGGTCTTGCGGCCTGATATTACGGCGAGTATTTTGCGAGTCTGAATAACATCAGTGTTTATGTAGAGAACGTAGTTCAATACATTTCTGGGTCTCTTTCGGGAAAGTTGTAAGCGTTGTGTTCACTGAAGAGAATGGAATGAAAATGCCCATTGTCGAGTGGCCTCTGTGAGGTTGAGAAAACAAGTTGTAAAGTTATATTAGTACATGAGGTGACGCTGAGTGCACTCTGCGTTGAAAACTTGTTCATTTCCCCGGCCTAGATCTTTCTTCTCAAAACTTCCACTGTTAAATAAAAGTATTGGTTTTATGGTACCGGCCCAAATTTTATAGATCTCAGCGGCCCAGGGGGTAAATTTCCTTTTACCCCCTTGGCCTATCCACCCCTGCTTGGGTTCATCGGTATTATTTTATTATTTGTTTTTTCAAATATAAATAGAAGTTGATTTTCTATGTTTTTCAAAATCTTCCTATTGTTTTTCACCGCCCTCTCCGCCTCTCTGGTTAGTCCCCACAGATTGGTGAGGAACTGACAGGTGAAACCACTGGCAAAATATAATGTATTCTCTTGGTTTGTACGCCAATCCAACATTCTTTGACCCACACCCCACATATATTATTTTGTTTCTAAAACACAAGCAACATTTTTCTAGCACTCTTAAATAAGCATTGAGGAACCTGACATTGACAGGGAGTTCAATTGTTCAAGCTCCGACATAAGATCCTGATTCCCGTCTGTTTGCTTACAATATTTATCTTCAAATCTTGGGAATGATAGACAATTTCAGTTTCAAAAAAACCTGTATATTAGCAACCAACGTTTCAACTTTCAACTTCGTTGTCAGGTCTTTTTCAAAGGAATGTGAATTCTAAGAAATACAATATAGAATAATAGTACTTAAAAATGTGATAACACTAGAATAAAAGAGTAAATAAAAGAAAGTGGTGAAAACGGCGTGAAGATGTTGACGAGGAGGTGGCACTCTTCATAAAACACGAGACAGAGCGAGATCAATGATGATGTTAATTATTTCTGGGTCTGGATCCAATGATCCAAATGAGCTGCTATTGTCGGTTAACACTGCTGGGAGTGATGAGGATGAGGCAAGCTTTGAGAATGATGTTTACAGTTCTGTAGAATTCTGTAAAGGTGTGTGATGGTTACCTCATGGCCACCATGGTCTACTACTGTAACAAAAGAACACACTGCATTACAATTACAATAATTATACTCGACAGTGATTCACACGGAGTGTACTGATTTGATAAATTTTGGCTTGGTGTCAGTGACAAGAAGGCCAAAATTCATCAAATCAGTACACTCCGCGCGAAACACGGTCCTCGTTTATTTTACGTACGATGGTAGCTATATTATTATCCTGGGAGTTGATGAATATCAGTGATCAAATCAGACATGAGACTTGAACAAAGAGTGGAATATATGATGCATAACTGCGGAGAAGTTGATTCCAAAAAGTGATGTAATAACTTACGAGATTCATATAGGTAGCCTTGTCATTAGGACTTGGACTTGAGGAAAGCTAACACTTGTAGCTTGTAGTATATAGAGCCTTTAAGTGAATATCACCTCAAGTCGCCTATGATTCTTGGAAATTTAGTGAGAAAACATGGCTAGCGACCAGGCTTACTATGAGAGGAAATTTACTTCAACGCTTGATACATACAATAATCCTTACACAAGTGTGTGTAGACTGTAAGTTGGTATAAATCTAACGCAAACAATGACTTTACCTACCGATTCCTTTCATATGTACTGACATCCTTGGCTCTTCCTGTTGGTTTCGTGGATCTTACAAATATCCTCCATTTGAAACAGCAATTAGATCGTATAACTCGTACTCCTGTAACGGAAAAAAAATTAATCATTCTGTCATGCATAGTTGTTTAGACCTAATCACAATAGACTTACTTAATCCGGAGTCTTTCTACCGTTCGGTGTAAGACTAAAAAGCCCGAATTCAGCTTGTTCTGTTTGTTCTGTTCCTCCATTCCATCCTGTTCTGGATCAACGCATCGATCTCCCACCTGCTGATGTCCTTCTCCTCCGCTGCTTGCCTCACCTCTTTCCGCCAGGTTTTTCTTAGTCTGCCTCTTCTAGTTCTTCCGAGAGTTCTTCTCTGTGTTCTCGCCTCATACACTCTCCTGGGCTTCGTCTTAACTACTGCTCTTTGAAAATCTTGTTCCCGATTCTGTCCCTTTTTGTCTTCCCCTCTATTTTTCGTAGGGATCTCGTCTCTGCAGCATTCACTCGACTCTCGTACTTTCTTGTCAGGGTCCACGAGTCGCTCCCATTAAATCAGTGTTGGAGTTACCACCTCTTATTTCCTTTGTATCTTCTCTCTTCCCGAAAAATGTTTTTCTCATGGGCCATGGGAGTTGTATATTCTTCGCACCATATATAGCTATTCTTTCATTCACTTCTCTGTCCTGTCTTCCGTTCCCTCCAATTATTGTTCTTAGATATTTGTAGTGCTCTACTTGTTCGATGTTCGATAACAATAGACACCAACATAAAATTGCACTTATTGTTGTGGAGCACGTGCATTTTGACACTTCGATGCGGCATTGCCGAATGGTCAAAAGGGTGCAGGGGGAATCAGATTGGCAGATCCACATTTCGCTCTTATGTCGCCAAGATGTGACATTTTGCTTTTTGACAGCCGTGCAGCGTTGCCACGTGTAGCGGTTGGGGTGTGTCGCGCTTATGGGCTGTCGCGGTAACTGCCTGTCACCGTCGAGAGACAAGGTAGAGCTGTCAGTTGTGAAAAGGGGGACTTCCTAAATAACCAAATGTTTGTCGTTGAAGAGGATGTGTGTGGTATCATTTCTAACATAATCAAGATCTGCGAACTCTTTTCTTTTTGTGAAAACATCATTGGTTTGGAACTGTGGAGAATATGAGGGGTCAAAATTATTACTTATTATTGATTATTATCAAACATCAATTATGCAATAAATTGAATTTTGTCGCATTTTTCATTAGGCTGAGTTGGTGAATTACAATGCCGTCATTGTCGAGGTGCTGCGATCGCTAGAAGTCGAGTTCACCGAATTCATTCGAATTGTAGAAGTTCTTGAGAATGGCTGCATTGGCCATTTGAGAAAGTGCAAAATATAATTTCGGTCGCCTTTAGACTAATGGAGTTTACTTTTTTTCCAGCAAAATCAAATTCTGTCAATATCAAGGAGGCCCATGAAATATAGATGTTTCGCTTTTTTCTACAAGCACTCGCTTTGGTCCTTGCAAAATACATTTTAGCATGAATCGATTACGCCGATACGGTGCTGCCATCGCCGAAGCAATACGTCAACCAAAAGCCAAGTTGGGGCTGTCATTTATACTCGGTATGCACCTTGAACTAGGTTAGATTGGTCATGAAAAATGTGTTCGAGTTGTTGAGTATCATTTCTAATGTTTCTTTTTGTGACTGATTTCATGTCTTGATGCGAAATTTTGATTGGGTTCGGGGAGAGGGAAATATTTCTCATGTACTATGATAGCTATGACTCTGGTTGACGGAATCTCTTGGAAGTGGCGGCGTGTATTCCAGCCTATTCATTTTCTAACGAAAAGGTACAAAACACTGCTCAGTGTGACTGTTGAGTATTAAAAAGACAGTAAATGGATGATGAGTATCCCCCATTCCCCCAAATCCTAACCCAATCAAAATTTCGCATTGAAACAAAAAAAAACATTAGAAATTATACTTATTAAAAAAATAGCACATCATATTTCGTGACCAATCTAACCTAGTTCAAGATGCATCTCCAGTATAAAGAATGACAGCCCCAACTCTGCTTCTGGCACTGGCTTCTGGTTTCTGGTTGACGTATTGCTTCGGCGATGGCAACATCGCATCGGCGTAATCAATTTGTACTAAAATGTATTTTTTCAAGCTTCTGGGGTTCAACAGGTTCTGTAAACATTCGAGGAGGTAAGCGTAATTCAGATTTACCACAGCAAGTGATTGTAGGATTCTAAGTGAAATCAATTGAAGGAACTGGAGCATAGAATGTCATAATATCACAGTTTACAGTGCAGCGTTTTCGGCTTGCTTCCAGTCGAATTGTCCCCCGCTCACGTGCTACATATATGACCGAACTGATGAGCGCCCCGCGGTCAGATAGTAACACTTTGAAGCAATACCACGTCCGGAACATCCGGTAACTATACTAACACAACAACTTTGGCAGAATGTGCACGATTCAGTCGTAAGGAATCGTCCATAAATAAAACCCATAGTTGTATTGCTGTCGCTCCAATTGGTAGGTGATCTCCTTTATGAAGAAAAAGATTATTGAAGTAGGATCTAATCTCAAAATGGAATATGCATGTTGCTGGCGCCATAAAACATTTAAAATGCTGTGTGCCAACACTCCTATACAGTGCGGGATGCTCTAAGCTATACTATCACGCAGTTATGTGTATTATGGGATGGCCATTCACTATTAACTTGAAAGAGATTTACAGTCTACAACTCTACACCTCTACTCTGGAAGCCATTCAGAAGGTTAACAACACGGAACGAAGCTCTTGTTTCTCTGCTGCTAACCCCGTTATAACGGTCACTTTCGTATTGCTTGAATATTTTATAATCGAATTTGCGCCAACTAACGTGGATCGTGGAGGTACTAATTTGTTGATTGTTGGATTCAATAATTTTAGGTACCTACCGGAATTTCATGTTAACATGGTTTCATTGTTATTCTGAACTAAGGTAGTCGATGGTTTCGATCAGATTTTTGCCTTGTTTTTCTTGTTTCTTGTCTGCAAAATATATTTCGATTTCATAAGCTGAACCTTCTCTGCACTCAACACCTTTCGCCTCAAGTGCAAAATACACTAGTTCGAGCACAATAATACTGGTGCAAATAAAGCGGAATTTCTCGCTCTGGAGGTCACGATCCGAGGAGATGCTTCTGCCTCCCGCAACTTCTGGCTGACTTGGTAGGTGTAAGGAGACCTGAGCGAATCCAGCCAGCAGCCAAGCGAAACAATACAAGAGATTATCCGCGCTGACATAAGCGAGCACACATACCAAACTGTCGCTAAGTTAATTATAGGAAACAGAGTAAGCCACTGTAAGCAGTTTGTAATGGCATTAACTTGTGCGTAGACTCGCTGGTTATGTGTATGCGTGTGTGTTAGTGTAGTTTGAATTCAGACCACAATCCGCCCTGGGCGCCGCTGCGAAAATGATAAATTCAGCAGCGTAGCCGAGAAGTTTCGCGACCGGACGTGAGCTTAGAGGTGAGCGTGAATGACGCGCTACAAAAGCTCCCGTTAAAGCTCCGCCGTGCGAAGAATTACTTTGCCGCCGTTTCCTTGGAGGATTATGTGTCCGCTCGCTTTAGACCGCGATCGGCGGACCTTGTACTGACTGGATGCCACACAAATCTCTTTTATATGTGTTCCTTGTTGTTGCCATAGGGCTAATCTTCCACGGAAACTAATGACATCTGCCGCCACGAATGCCTTGGGATCCCCAATAAGAGAATGAACCAACTAGACTGAAATAAAGCACGCGCTGTTCGTCAGTAAACCCTCAACATCTTTGCTGGTGTGGCGTTACCTGTCTAAGAGAATAGTGTGGCAAATACGAAGTGCCAACCTTGTGCAAGATTCTGATTCATCCACTAGTCTAGTCTCTGATGCCATCCTCATTGGAGAAAATTATGTACGCATTTACTGCGTTTATATGAACGAGTTAGACCGGTTTAAATGCGAATTAGGGTTGTAAGATCGAATATGTTGAAACGAGCACCTCCTCTGTAGAACCGATCTAGCTGGATAGCTTTTGGAAGTGGACCAGGGAGGCCGGTTGCCGGTTTAAGCTTGGACGGGATATCAATTGGGATGAGAATGAATCGGTTTAGAGGAGGGGTTTAAAGTTGAACGCAATGCTGTCAACAAGGTTCGTGGTTTTGTATAATCCTGGTCTGTGACATAGTGATATAAGTCCTTCATCTTCAAAGCGTTCGTTGATCCTTGACTGGTTATTTGTCTGTTGACATCTGGCAAGGTCACGAGTTGTAATGTCATAATGTCAACCGTGATGTTTAAGGTCTTTTTGACATTTAGTTAGGTTGACGTTACTTACAAAACAAGTAAAGCGATCTAGTGGAAGTCAAGTGGGGAGTGGGGGTAACCAGCTGTTGATATGGAGCGGCTGGAATTGTTCATATAAACAGGAAACAGGAACCGATATCCACGTAAACCGATTCAGACAGATCGGTCTTTGGGGATGTTCTAGAGTAGCGGAAATAGTGGAATCGGTACACTATAATTTAGTGCTTTTGAGTGACGCAATGTTGTTTGGTACAAATACTCTTCAGACCATTTCAAGAGATTTGACCCGTAGGGGAACGGAAAAGTTTCTTTGTCCGTAACTTTTCAAAAAATCATCGAACTCTGAACCAGTTTAGGTTTAGGTTAAATCAGTTAAACCTTCTACAGTTTAGTATGAAGTTACATTGTTCAGTTTAGTGAACCATGCATATTCATCAGTCATTCAAATCAGGGAAATGCCTAATACGGGGTGATACAAAACGGCGTGCAACGTTCTTCTGCTCTTTTTATTCTTGCACAGGAAGAATCATATATCATATCTGTGTCAGTATGACAAACTGGTGATGGATACAGAAATTGGTGTGTCTTTTTTTGCCGTTCAAGGCAACAGTAGGCCCCGATCCTTTTTGTCTTCAAGTGTCGTTTCGGGCTCTGACAAGCTCCTTGTGTTTTCTGTAGCTTTTGAAAATTCAGTATGCTCATCCCTTTGGCTTATTCTTGCGAACTTTATTGTGTGCGGCTCCCTTGTGTGGTTCGGTACCAGGGCCCCATGGTGTCTACCTGCCGTTTGAAAAGCAGATGAGGCCCTCACTTGTGACGTTTTGTAGTTATCAGATTTTGCCGTTTCAGACCAAAGCGGCACCGTTGTGTCTTCTTGGGCTGATTGAAGCCCTATCGGCACCCTGGTGTCTACGAGTGCGAGTACAAGTGTCTCTTTAAGTTCCATTGAGCCTCCGTTTTTTAGCGCACTTCTCCAAACGGAAAGGCGCTTATGTCCTCGCTTTGTCTGTTCGTCCGTCACAACATCTAGTCCTAGACGAAAGAATTTTTGTGAAATTTTTTACTCCAATCGGTAGCTCATGACCTTGTATCCTCAACCAAAAAAAAAGCTTGCCAAAATAACGATAAAAAATTACAATAATACAATTTGAGTGTGCAGCGGCGTCGCGGATTAATTGCTGAATTTCATATTTGGATGTGAGAAATTAGGACATGCGGACAAGTACATGCTCTCATGAAAATACATACCACTTGTATGGGGCTATATTTAGCAAATAATTTGAACTTTCTTCTGACAAAAATTCCACTTCGATACTACGCCCGGGTCAATGGTTACTAATTTTTGAAAACGACAGCAAAGCTACAGCTCAGCGCAAATTGAAAATCCGTACGGGCGTGTGTTCCTCAGCGCATTTTGTGAGAAAATGACGATATATGGCCGGTTTGTCTGTCTGTCTGTCTGTCTGTCTGTCTGTCTGTTCGTCTGTCTGTCTCGTGTAGAATTCAAGAAGTTGTACTTCTTCTCGGGGATTGAAGCTAGAGCCTTGGAACTTTCTCTGATGGATAGCTGATGTCCCTCAAAGGTGACCAATTGGCATTATTTTTGTTACCCATACATAGTACATAGTTATGGATAACAATTCTCATCAAAAAATAAAAATCTCCTGTGCACTTCTACGAAGTTGAACTCCTCCCCGGGGATTAAAGTCACAGCCCTAGAACTTTATTCGATGTATGGCTCAGGTCATCAAGGGTGAACAAATGGGCAGATTGAATTTCATGGTTGCGCCGCCAGTTTGGTCACCATATTGAAGTCTCTTATTAGTAGCACGATTGTCATGGAACTTGGAACGTAGGTATCCTTGTTTTGATGAACATTCTTATTTTCAAGTTGAATTTCAAGATTCTGCCTCCATCTTGGCCGCCATATTCAAATTTCTTACAAGTGAAACGATTGCCATGGAACGTGAAACTTACTTTTGTCTCGTATGAAGATTCTCGCTCATCAACGTTTTTCGCTGTGTATATTGTCATATTTATTATCGAGCCTAGCATTGTAGTAAGTTTTATGAAAGAACCACCTCATTACTTGATGGTCGCGCGTGCAGTTGAACGTGACTCACGTCACGTCTGAAGTGAAAAAGCTAATAAGTGGTCCTGAAAATTTTTCTTGTAAAAAATTTAATTCTCTACAACTCTCTCGTTCATAATTTTTTGATGTCTGACTCCTTTTGTTGTTCTTACAGAATTCAAGGAGAAATGTCATGCCGCAGGTTTTTCTATATTAGGTACTACACTGTACCGCACTATGGACACAACTTTGAACGCGATTACCGGCTAAACTGAAAAAGTTCGACATATGCCCTCGGGGACTTTTTTGTAGATAATTGGATTCCCTAGAACTTTATCCTCCTTTTCATCTCTTACCGACCTCTCATCTTTCCAGGAGTAACACCGCGGCGCAAGTCTCTCCATCTTCTTATTTTTAGCCCATTTTCGCAAGAAATGTCTCGTATGAATATTCTTATTTTCAATCTGAACTTCATTTCTGTCAATGACAGATCTGCTCTAAGGAAATGCGCTATTGCGGCTCATGCACTTGAGGGGATATTCACTTGTTTTTTCTGCCATGGTTGCCCGGACGGTGGGAAATGTAACTTTTGGTCTCTCCAGTTCAGTCTTTAATTCTTTAAATTTTTTTCATTGATTCCCTAATGATTCGTTCCAAGTAAATTGCTTATTTTACTGCATTAACCTTCTGCCCTGTCCCTATACCTTTAGAAATAATAAACGTCATCGGTTTTTTTGAATATTTTTCTCGTGTTCTACTCAGGGACCCGGACCCAAATGAAATAAGGGTTCCGGTCCGGTCCGATTCGGAACGAGATCGAAAATTTGGGTTCGGGTTCTGACCACACCATTCTAAAAATATTTCGGTCCGGTCCGGTCCGTTTTTTTCGGTCCAAACGGGTTTTTTTTGGTTCGGAAAAAAAAGTTATTACTTTAGAATCGTAAAGGCTGGTTTATATTGGATGTAAACTTATGCCGTTATCCCTAACCGTATTCTTTATTCTTTAAACTTCAACGCTGTGGTTTATATTCACCGTAAGAGCATTTCAGCTGACAGTGCCTTGACAGGGAAGACACGTGTTCTACATGTGACAGTGAGAGTTACACATATCAAACTGTCAGATTAATCTGAATAACTTGTTTGTTTTGTTAACTATTTCCTTCCAAGTCTGCAGTAGAGTTACAGTACAATATTAAAAATGAATACGAACATGCAGTAACGATACCGAAGATTTTGCCAATTGCGATTCCGCCATGTTACTCATTATAGCTGCCGGTGCCGCCAGTGCAGCAGCTGAAGACCAAAACAAGAAGAGACCACAAAGGAAGAGGCGCTGGAGCGTCCGGCCAATATTTACAGAACGAAATAAAAAAAAGGCATTCCGTAATTTATTTCAAACCATGGTGTGCGTGCCATAAACTGGTATATATATTTCGTAGAGTTCAAAAGCAAAAATGGTATACAGCAAATAAAAGAAAAAAGTATCAAATTTCAACATCAAGTGCCGCTATCCAGTCAGTTGCGTCCTCACAGGCTTGGTGTGTTTCCATTTTGTTTCCGTAAAACGTCTAATGAGGCAATCTAACACGTTAAGGTCCATAGTTTGGATTGGGTGTCCGCAGTCACATCCTGGTTCTTCCGAAAGTCCCCATTTATGCTTGAAAACCCCCACCTCCCATGGCCCCGGTTCTGATTCGGTTCAGTTTACACCACAAATGCCTGTCTAGTTCGAATCCTGCAGGTTGCATTTATTCAGGTCTTCGATCAGATTCAGTCTGTCTGGATTTGTTCTTGATCATTCGTTCATCCAGGCCGTTTCTGTGTCGAAGTTTTGTTCCAAGAGCTCGTTTGTCAGACTCCACGTTGGCTTTCTTTCAGTCTCGTTCGTCTTGTGCAGTCCGGGTGGACTGGCAATTGATGATTGTGGTGGCATTTGAACCATTCTTTTTTTGTGATAAGTTTTCTACGGATCTCAGGAGGGGCGATGTTGGACAGAACTGGTGAAACGAAGCAACCGAGTTGGATCAACTTGGTGTCGAGATCCATTTTTTCTTCCATTTTCGCACAAGTAGTGAGAACAAAAATAACCAACAAACCAACATCAGATCGACAGTGACGTTCGACGATGTGATTGTGTAACTGGTTGTATGTGATTGGCTGTCCGCATTCCCTATGCCGTAAAACTTGAAACTTGGCGAATTCTACGGTAATGGCCCGTCTCCAATGGTCGCAGAACGCAAGAACGTAGGCTTGACGCAGGCTCGTCGCAAAATTCCAACGCAAGGTGTTTGAAATCCGTCTACAGTGGTCGCAGCCGTCGCAGCGGAAAATTTTATCCTGTCAAAGTTCTTGTCAGTGTGGTTTGTTCGCATTTTCTTTGCTGATCGTTGTTTACTGTACGGGCAATGGCAAAATGGATGAAAATGAAAATACACGCAACTTATTACAAGCATCTGTGACGATTGGTCTGGAAATAAGCGCTGACAAATCCGACGTCATGTGCTTCATCAGAAGAGGCGGTTATGCAGAGACGAAGACGCTGCGCTTCTATTACAAAGAGAAGCCTCTGAAGACCGTTCGCTCTTACACCTATCTGGGCGTCCCATTTGTATCCTCTGGTCTTTTTTCGGAGGCATCGGCCACTTTTGTGAGGAGGTCGGCGGCTTGCCTAGGATCTGTCATATCCACAATGTGCAGGGCGAAGTTGAACTCCTGGCACTCCCGGGTCGAGCTGTACGAATCGATGGTGTTGAAGAGTGTTAACACACAACATGGCTATATGGGGCATTCGTTATCCAGACGTCGCGTCGTAGAAAGACTACAAGTGAACTTCTTAAAGAGATTATTCTCACTGCTGCTACACGGCCCCGACCATCTTGTTAGACTGGAGTTTGGAGTCGTTAAACTTGAGAATCTCATCTCCGCTTTGGATCTCATTCCTGGCTTTCCTGGCTAGAGAAGATTCTCTCCATGACGTCAGAGCGCTACCCAAGGATTTGCTTCGACAGATTGCTACACCTAGCTGAGTTCCCTGTCATAGAAGACCGACCCAAAATACAACTGGGTTACACAAATTGGGTCCTAGTTCACTGCTATCAACTCCCTGGAAATCCTGCGGTCTCTCACCTTGCCTTCGCTTAGGCACCATAAGAGGGATCTGCTTATGAAATACAAAGAGATGCTATACCAACGAGATATCGTCGCCATTTTTAGCTTTGGCTACTCGATGTTCTACAATACATTTGTGCTGTCTGGCCTCCCTGCTCAGCACCCCTCCTCAACATCAGGTTTCAGACTGTTAAAAGAGTAACTTAGCTACGTCTGTCTGGTCGAAGGCTCTTGAAGTTCACTGTCAATGGATGTTGCTACATGCATGGTCAAAGCGGATGTAGTGTGCAGAGTTTGCCAGAAATGAGTAGTAGGAGACGCTTGCTACTGTACAGTGTTTTGGTTTCAGTGTAAAGTATTGTATTCATATTGTGTAGAGTGTTATATTTATATTGAAGTTCTTTTTTATGTACATGCCCGGTCTTGTTTTAAGGGAAGTCCTTTTAGAATCAATAAATTATTATTATTATCATAATTTTTACAAGCGTTTCGTTTAACGCTGGAATGGCTACTTCAAATACAGAATCAGCGACGACATCAGCATCGTAAATGGTGGGTTAGGCCAATTATTTGTAATCGCCGTGAAGAAGGTCGTTATCACAGCCTGCATGTTTGGGTATATGAATAAAGAGAACGACCATGAGGATGTTTTACGAATATACGCGAATCTGGCTGCAAAAGTTTGATCATTTAGTTCAGCTTGTGGCTCTTTTCCTTGCAAAGACAAGTATTCGGAAACCTCTTCCCGTGGAACTCCGTGTGGCCCTGACTCTTGTGTAGGTAATTTTATCAAAAGGTTTCTATAGTCAACAGAATACGCTATCCAAAAGAACAAACATTTTTGAAATCGGTGAATTTTTTACAAGAAATTTTCGGGGGAATCACTCCAATCATTGACATGTGATGATTGAAAAATGGTAGAAATGAGTATCTTTGGTCCAGAGAGACCTGGTGATGTTTTCTTGACCGTTTATTGGGATCGCCTGTAGTAGATATACGACAGTTTTTTTTTTATAATGCTTACTTATTTCCTCCATACTCAGTTGCTTTTCTGGGATGGTCACTTCAACCCTCCCCCCCCTTTATGGGTTTCTGCACACCTGAAAATATCGATATCGCATTTCAGCTTTCTCTCTTCTGGCACGAAGCCCAGGACCTATGTCACTATATTTCAGAGCCTCTATTTGATGCCGTTGTGGTACAGGGCAGGTTGAAAATCTTTCTTGGAATTTCCTTTGCAGATCCCTCTCAACCAGGTTGTCTACATACTGAGTGAAGCCGCAGTTGTTGTACATTTTCCCTTTTAGAACTTCAACACCAGATAATGACTACACTGCTTTGCACCTGAACAATGTTGGTTGGGGCACTTGAGACGTTGATACCCAATCTGAGGAGGAGCGGCTACGGTTTTCGGGGTCGAGGCATGAATTATTCTTATCGAAGTCTGCTACTTCACCGCTACCTTCACTTCGAAAAAAAGGTTATTCATACCTATCTGTTTCAATAGTTGCAACACCATCTAATGCCCCAAAATACAGGAAAATTTATATCTTCTTCCCGGTTCAGCTGATTGGCTGACGCTATGCAGCCGCAAGCACGTCGCAGGTCGCAGAAAGTTGGAGCTTGGTCAACTTCTGCGTTGCGTTCCTTGCGTTGTTGCGTCCATTGCGAAACTCAATTCAGTGCGAATCGTAAATGTCTGACAATCAATTATGACGATATTGACCCCTCATATTTTCCACAGTTCCAAACCAATCATATTTTTACAAAAAGAAACGAGTTCGCAGACCTCTTTTATGTCAGAAATGATACCCCACACATCCTCTTCAACGACCAACCTTTGTTAATCCAGGAGCCCCCCATGACACAACTGACTACTCTACCTTGTCTCCCAACAGGCTTATCATTCTGACAGTGGCAGCATCGTGAACTGCAGGTTGTAGTTATTCATGCAGAAACGGCATCAAGCATGATCCGATAGCAGCGTTTAGTCCTTGCTGCAAAAAATTGTCATGTCCCCCTTGTACCTACTTCCCAAGTCCTGGACCAGCAGGAGATGATCGAAAAGAGCAGCGGACCAAATAATTCATTTTGGTTTCAAGAGCAATTGTGCTGAAGTTCTTGTTTGTATCACAAAATACAGGATTGTTCGAGTTGAAGCAGCGAACCGCTGCGCTAGTACTGTAGATGACACTGGATGACACACGGGATGACACGGGATGAAAGCCGTCAACAAGATGCAGAAAACCATGGAGAAAAACAAAACCTCGCGTTGGCGCGGAAACAAATCGTATTCCGATTTATCATTGGCTGACGCAAGGTTGCAGCAAGCACACGCAGGAAAGTTGGTTGACTTCTGCGATGGTGTTTCTTGCGTGTTGCGTTCCCTCTGCGATTGCCTTACGTTCTGCGTTTAACGTTTAGCGACCATTGGAGACGGGCCATAAGAGAATAAATCACGGGATTATTCCCTGTCAATATAAACGTTTGTATTCAAATGCTACCTTTCAACTTTACGGTAAGGGAATAAGTTACCGGTTACGGCCAATATAAACCAGCCTTAAGAGTCCTGGGAAGCCCGTCTATGCTGAATTTTAGCTAATTTGGTGAAATGGTTCTCAATTGACCTTTCCAATTTTAGGAGATAGAAAATACATGGATTTTCGAGGTCACCTTTGACGTTTTGACGTTTGGACGTTTCGTTTCTGACTTTTGCGGGAATTTTGAATCGGATAGCTATACTGTTCCCATTATCATGTGGGGAAAGTCACTAGAGCCCATAAGGGAGTTTTTAATGGACGAAGTAATAGAGTTTTTTCGTAGTAAGATGCACGTGTCTGGTGCAGCGTGATCTCTGCTGGTGCTGGTGCAGCCACACTTCCATCAACTTTGGGTCTTTCGTGAACCGGTGCATGGTTATGCTGGGTGTATTCGTCTTATTCTCGACTCGCATAGAGCGACACAACACCCTTGAACCATTTCTGTATCTTCTCAGTTTTCCACTACATATAACACACTTATTGGTAAGAACGAGGGTAAGAACAAGTGAAATCATGAAATCCATGCTGAAATCAAATAAATACACGACAGAGCGCTTGTCAGATTCGAAAAATTTCCCATTGTCAGAAATGAAATGTCATATCTCAAGAAACATAGGGCGCTTTCCAATAACTGCGACAAGACGGATACAAAATGTCAAAGTGCACTTGCCAGCTCAATTCTAAACTCAGCCTCGCCAATGTTTCGATTGTGTCGACATGTGGTGCTATTACTGCTATTGGAACGCTAGCTGTGTCAAATTGTGTCGAATTGTGTCCTTATACGCCTTATTGGGAAGCGCCCAATGACCTCGATTAACCGTATCTTATACGCATGACGTCACAGTAAAGAGAGACAACGGAAAATTGGAGACCTCAATGAAACTTAAAAAAGTGAACTTTGACACCTGTGCCCTGTACCTATCTTTCTTACGAAGCAAGTTTAAGACATGTGTGTCAGTGTCATATTCTTCTAAATCAGTTTGTTTGATTTAAATCAAACTGAAACACCCTTTATATTTTTCAAATCTCCTGATCAATCAATTCTGAAGTCTTTTTTCAATAAGTGAGAGATACGTTCACGTACCTAAGTAGAATCACTTATCTCATAATGGGGAGTTTGCGTGCACACGTACGTACGACGTAACGTACCTAACTTTCAACGTGAAAATTGGCCAGTTTGTTATTAGCAATTCCTTGGTTACAGGGGAATTTGCACGTTCTACATTGCGTTACGTCGTACGTTCCGTGAAATCGCAAACTCCCAAATGCTTTGAACTTTAACCTCACACTCACCTCTTAAGTTTCCCTGCATAATTTGCACTTAGATTTTTTTTCCGCTGCCACAAAATCAAAATGACTGTGCACTGAACTTGTGCTTTTTCGCCCCATGATGGTATGATTCTTACGCGGATTCGGAAATTCACAAGCTCTTACCTGTCCCGCTGTCCTTGGAGTCACGAGGGCCACTAGGCGTGCGTGGCGGGCGCGGGGTGAGAGGTCAGTCGGTAGTGGCGCGAATGTGCCCATCTCCTCGTTGGTGATAGAAAAGCGTAGATATTGCGCGACGATAATACAATCATTTAATTGATTATTTACATAGCAAGACCTAAAGTAAAACGCGGAAAAAAAAATTACTGACGAGAACCGAAAAAAACCCGAAAAAACCGAAAAATATGTTAAGGGTTCGGGTTCCTTCCAAAAAATTTATGAAACATGAAATATGGGTTCAGTTTCGGTTCGGGTCCAGATGAAAATTACGGTTCCGGTCCGGTTTTCGGTCCAAAATCGGTCCGGTCCGGGTCCCTGTGTTCTAGACATTCCATCTATCGCTCTGAACTCAGAATATGCCATATTTTTGTGACACCTGTACATCAACTCCAAGCGAAATAATATTATTCCGGTTTTGTGATCACGCCAATTACGCCATACAGAACGAGTAGTCATGTAGTAACTAATATTGAAGTTTGGTGTAGAGGCAGAGCACACAGAACTCCAGAAGGACCGAGGGCGACGCCAATAATTATTATGAAAACCAAAGAGAAAAGGAGAACCGCTGCTCTGTATGTACTACAATGAGCCTTGTTACGTCGAGAATGGATGAGCAAAACAAACGTTTGTAAGCAATTTGAATAAAAAAGAGCTCATCCGCATCGTTCGCCTGAAATTTGCATATTCAAATGTTGTGGCCGTCGCAATTACGTCATAATTGAAATGGCACAAAAGAGACAGCGCCCTCTGCAATTGGCCGTGAGTAACTAACGATCGCGTAATAGGAGTGACAGTTTACCGCATTCGAGCATTTCTTGTCACTTTGATTTTAAGGAATAAGCAACGGCAGCGCAAATTCTCGAGTTATACTGAGGATACAATTCCTGGGAGTGTCTTCTTTCATTTTCGAGTAGCGCACCCACATTAGGTAGGTAGGTGGATACTACGACTAATAACGACAAATATATTTTGGGTGATATTTTTCGGCCCGACAAAAAAGGGGGAAAAAACGACAAAAAAGGTGAAGATCACGGCAAAATAGTGGTTTACGCGATAAATAAGTATTTTGAACGCCATACATAAAGCGACAGAAAAGGTTCGAATAACGGCAAATTTGGTGCTTTTCACGGCAAAAAAGGGAAAATCACGACAAAATGATAGGCCAGGCGGTATGTCAGTAAAATCACTACAATCTGGAAAAAACTCCGACCAAAGCTTTTATGGTGTCAAACTCTTCGTAAGGTCAGTAGTTATCTACCACTGAGTTTCCGCCCAAAAACGAGTTGTGCTGATTCCTCCACATCTGCGCGAAGGTAAAGGATGCCTCAAAAGTGCAAAAAGACCTGTTAAACCTTCGTACTTTTTTGTTATATTTGCCTAAATGCAAACGTACAACTCTTACGCAAACATTGGAAGCATCTGTCATCATCTCTGTGCCAGTCTTACTGTTGAAAAAAAGATTTCTTTGTGCAGGTCAGATAAATTACATTTAATCGTTTTTCCACACAAAAAAAACGATGGAGCATCATGTATTTTGTATGTTTTCTAATAACTCGTATCCATTGAACCCATTTATGGCATTAAAATTCCAATAACAGTATTTTTGAAGATGTTGCCAGCAAAAAAGTGAATAATTTTTACCCGCCTGTTCAGCAGCAATTTTTTCAATTTTACCAAACACCGTTTGCGAAAATTTCATAAGGAATGAAAAGCTCAAACTCTCCTCTAACGATATCGTGCCTGGCTTAACCGCGGCACGCACTTAAAAGTCTAAAAAACTGATTTCTTTTCGAGAGGTCCTGTTTCACCCGCGTGCGGCCGTGCCTACTTGACATAGACCGGACTGATTACACGAGCTTGGAAATGTACTCTTTTCCAGCTTTAAAACGCGACCATTATTATTAAGACTTTGTAAATTGATATATAAAGAAATTATATATTATTTTATCATTAATGGTCGTGTTTTAAAGCTGAAAAAGAGTACATTTCCAAGCTTGTGTCCTCAGTCCGGTTTATGTCAAGTAGGCACGGCCGCACACGGGTAAAATAGAACAGCTCAAAAAGAAATCAGTTTCCTTCACTTTCCAAAAGCGTGCCGCGGTTAAGCCAGATATTATATCATCAGAAAACAGTTCCAGCTTGTCATTCCCTATAAAATTTTCGAGAACGGTGTTTGGTAAAATTGAAAAAACTGCTGCTGAACAGGCGGGTAAAAATTATTCACTTCTTAGCGGGCAACATCTTCAAAAATGCTGTTATTGAAATTTTGAACGCCATGAATGGGTTCAGTAAGTACAAGTTATCAAAAAACATCCAAAATACATGTTGCTCCATCGTTTTCTAGTGTGGAAAAACAATTGAATGTGATTTATCTGACCTGCACAAAAAATTTTTTTTTTCAACAGTAAGACTGGCACAGAGATGATGACAAATGCTTCCAATGCTTGCGTTAGAATTGTACGTTTGCACTGAGGCCAATAAAATGAAAAAGTACGGGGGTTTAACAGGTCTTTTTGCACCTCTTCAAGACATCCTTTACCTTTGGGCAGATGTGGAGGAATCAGCACAACTCGTTTTTGGGCGGAAACTCAGTGGTAGATACCTACTGACCTTACGAAGAGTTTGACACCATAAAAGCTTTGGTCGGAATTTTTTCTATCCACAATGACTTACCGCCTGGCCTATGAGGGTTTGCACGACAAATTTGAAAGATTGAAATTTGAAAAAATATAAATCGGGGGTAGTTCCTGTCACAGACTTTTCTACATACGTCGAAATCAAAACGTCGCAGTCACGTTCCAGTCATGCAAGTTTTGGACGACTACGATGAAAGTAGCAGGGCTGATGAATCCCCGCCTGTGAAGAGAAGAAGAGGAATGAAACGAGTTTTTAAATGGGGAAAAGTTCTCTTTGCGCGAAGAAGCGGAAGCATAATGTTTCTTCTGAGAGATGGTGGAGCAAGTCGTCTCTAAAATCGACTTCATACGGCGAGAGGGTGGACTACTGCTGCGTTGCCGGAAACAATCGCCAGCAGGATCTTTTTTTATAGCTTCAGGCTTCCAATGAGACGCCTTTTGCCGCCTTGTGCTATCAAGAGCTTCACTGGGTCCCCTTATTCTGTCTTGAATGTAATTTGAAGCTTTGCTGAGCCCTCTGGCACTTTCCGTGACTTCCGGAGCAACAAGCAGCGTTGTGCCGTCATGTCATGTTCAGAGCCCTATCGAGCCCCCATTGTGTCTTCAAGTGTAGTTGAGCTATATTTTTTTCATGGCTTCCGAAGTAGGTACCAGTAGCCCCATTCTGCATTATTTTGTTATACAGAGCTCCATTTGACCCCTTTGTGTCTTCAGTACAGTTTGAAGATCTGTAGGGCCCCTTTGCACTTTTCCGAGGCTTTCGGAGCACAAGTGAGCCCCGTGGACCTTCATGTGATATTATTCGGCCCCAAATTGGGCCTCTATCTGTCTTAAAGTATGATTTGGAGCCCCACTGAGTCTCCTTTGAGTACTTCATGGCTTCCAGAATTCCAATAAGCCCTCTTTCGCCATCCTATATTATTCAGGCTCCATTATTGGGCCCACTCATTGTTTTTTCAATGTGATTTGAAGCCCTGCTTAGCCCCTTGACATTTTCCGTTACCTACTATCAGACCATAGTGATCACCATTGTGCCGTCAGGCCATTCGGAGTCCTTTCGGGTTCCTTGGATCCTCAATTGTAGTTGGAGCTCTAATGAGCCCCCTCATGTTTTTTTCGTAACATTTCGACTCCCTTGTGCCCACAAATGTAGTTTGGAGCCCTAGTTACCCCCCTCATATTTTTTCATGGCTACCAGAATTCCAGTAAGACCCCTGTTGCCTTTTTCTATTACCTACAAGTCCCATTGTCTTTTAAAGTTGAAGCTGTGCTGAGCCTCCTCACATCATTCTGATAGGTTTCGGGGCATTAGTGAGCACTTCATGTCTTCATGTGATATTCGGAGCCCTATAGGACTCCCTTGTGTCAAGTGTAGTATGGAGCCCCAATCAACCTATTTATGTTTTTATTGGCTTTCAGAGTAACAGTAAGCCTCTTTTGCCTTCATTTCCTATGTAGTCCGGACGTTAAGCGACATGAATGGGACCCACCTTGCATTTTCGAGACAAGCGACGAAATTTGGCACACCTGTTCACTAGACCCTACTCTTCGATTTAAGAAATGTTGCCACCATCTGCGGAAATCGCGCAGACACTTTATACAGGGTTCAGTAGAAAAATTTGTTGAAAAATCGTAAATCGTGAACCATAACCGGTGGACGTATGTAAATCAGGATATTGATGACTGATTCCATGCTCATGAAGGTACTGCAAACAGTTTTGAAATATCCAGAGGCGTTTCTGAAATACGTTGGAAGAAGTGAAATTTCTTCAACTTTCTTATTTTTTCAATAAATCAGTTGTTTTTGGAGATATTGCGCTGCCACTTGATATTCCGGCAAACAAATATGTTTCTAATGAAACGCGATGTGGAGCCATCGACAAAGCCTGCTAGATTCGAAACTAAGATCTTCAACTTTTTTTCCATCGTGAGCGCCATCTTCAAATTGCCCTTCGTGAAATTGTTGAAAAAACAACAGGTAACGACTTTATTGGACACACGCGTTCATTTTATTATGAAAAACCAGGCCCTGAATTGCAGCAATGACCTCTTCGACCAAGAAACGTTATCAAGTTAGTTTTTCTTGATTTCTCTCAGCTTAGGTGATAACCATCACCAAATGGAACTTTGGATCGATAAGATGTTGACCACATTATAATCCACATGATTTTGTGCAGCCAGTCACTGAATTTCATCATCATCAACCAAGTGGTGTTCTTTTGGCAAACAGTTGAACAAAAAGTTTGCTTCGACTTTTGTGAAAAAAACGAAAACGGCAGGGTCACGTCGTCCCTTCAAACCCGATTGAAGAAAATCTTTTACCAAAAATGCTACCAATTGATACTGAAAGAGTTCGGAGGAATGTCTGCTGTAGTTTCAAGTTTAACCGAAATGGATTTTTCCATCCTACTTCTGCAGGAGGGACGTCGAAAGTGTTGCTACAGCTTAATATTTGAAACGTTTTTTGTTGAATATTGCCAGAAACGCTTCAAATATAAGCTGTAGCAACGCTTTTCACGTCCCTCCTGCGAACTAAAATGTAACAATCAGTTTGAGCTTGGCTTGCACATTCCTCCAAATTATTTCAGTATCAGTTGGTAGCACTTTTGGGTACATATTTTCTTTAATCAGGCTTGAGGGCAGAAGGTGACCCTGCATTTTTTGCCCTTTTTACAAATATTTGAGTAGACTTTTTGTTCAACTGTTTGCCAAAAGAACACCACTTGACTGATGATGATGAAATTTGGTGACTGACGTTGCAAAACAATGTTGATTGAAATATCGCAAACATTCAATTGATCCAAAGTTTCATTTGGTCATGATTGTCACGTAAGTTGAGGAAAAACAGGAAAAACGAACTTGATAATGTTTCTTGGGCGAAGAGGTTATTGCCAGAATTCAGTACCTGTTTTTTCATGATAAAACATCGTGTGTGTCCAATAAAGTCGTTACCTGTTGGTTTTTCAACAATTTCACGAAGGGCAATTTGAAGATGGCGCTCACGATGGAAAAAAAGTTGAAGATCTCAGTTTCGAATCTAGCAGGCTTTGTCGATGGCTCCACATCGCGTTTCATTAAAAACATATTTGTTTGCCGGAATATCAAGTTGCAGCTCAATATCTCCAAGAGCAACTGATTTATTGAAAAAATAAAATAGTTGAAGAAATTTCACTTCTTCCAATGTATTTCGGAAACGCCTCAAGATATTTCAAAACTGTTTGCAGCATCTCCATGGGCATGGAATCAGTCATCAATAACCTGATTAACATACGTCCACCGGTTATGGTTCACGATTTACGATTTTTCAACAAATTTTTTCTACTAAACCCTGTAAAGTGCCTGCACGATTTCCGCAGATGGTGGCAACATTTCTTAAATCGATGAGTAGGGTCTAGTGAACAAGTGTGTCAAATTTCGTCGCTTGTCTCTAAAATGCAAGGTGGTTCCTCTTACCAGCCGGACTAATGTGTATAAAGCTCCATTGGACTTCCTTGTATTTTCAATATCGTTTGAAACCCTGCTAAGCTCACTTGTATTTTTGCGTGGCTTTCAGGAACTCTATCGCACCCCCTTGTATTTGCTAATGATTTTAGAGTCCCTCATTGGGTCTCCTTGTGTCTCCATGTACGTTCCGAAGCCTTGGGGGTTTTTGGTTTTTTCATGTCGTTCCTCTTGCGACCTTGCTTACGAAGAATTGTCTGCGGAACGCATTGTTTTAAGCACCCTCCAATGAGACGCTGAAGCTTCAAGGGGGGAAAGATAGAATGACGTAGAAAAACTTGAAAAGGGGCCTCTGCCGTTGCAGACAAGAAAGCTACGTTCATAATCTACAAGATGGGGTTCAGGCTCCTACGTAGCAAGGCAAGTGACTCGGGAAGAAGCCAAAGGAGCTTCTGGAGTTACAGACAAATTAGTTAAAAATGATGACCAGTTATATCAAATTGCCAATTAGACTACAAAAGATTCACTGGAGGCACTAGTTTTCCAGGTACACAATTTGATGCTTCACCGGAGTTCCAGGGTGGGTACTGGGTCTCTGTACTGAGTTCCTGCAGGATACCAATTTTAACGTGTGAAATTTTATTCCTGTGTTTGTGCAACTGTTCTACAATGTGTATACGTTCTATTTTGTTATCATTGTTGATTATCTTCATATTTTATTGCTTGTTATTTTTATTTATATTTTCTTTTCATTATTGCTTTTCCTGACATGTTCAATGCCTTTGCGGCCATATATGTACCTTGTACTGAACAAATAAAACGAATCTATCTATCTAATCTGAAGTCACAAGATTAGAAAGCCTCTGCAGTTGGAAAAATTCAAAGTGAAATTGACGCTTTACGGTTTAAAAATGCAAGGAAACACAAGAGCCACAAGAACCTTCAAACTCTTCAGCATTAGATTTCCAGTGAACTTTTGAGTAGACTTCAAGGAAGCACTGGGTCTCCCAAGTGACAAGATTAGGTTAACATAAAAAAAAAACATCAAGCGTGACTTTTTTATTTGTCACTTGTCAAATTTGTCGTGCAAACCCTCATTCTGTCGTGAATTTACCCTTTTTTGTCGTGTAAAGTATGTCGTGAAAACTATTATTCAGCCGTTGGTTTCACCTTTTTTGTCGTTTTTGTTCTGGCGTGAAATGTATTTATTCTGTCGTGCAGTAAACATTTCCCCATATATTTTTAAAAATGGGGGTACGATGAAATCGTTGCAATTTTGCACCATTTTACGTATCACCCTGTAGAAAATGTACATGAAGTTTCTCAACATTCACTGTTATAGGATGGGTTGCGAAAAGATTAAGCTAGTTAACGCAACAAACGAAATGGAAATCGCCATCGGCAATCGAGAGATATTGACCTCCAAAGTCTGACCATTTTTCCGATACCGACAACTTCGTGGTCCAGCAGTTTAGTTAGTTGCAGATTATTACTGATTCATTAAAGAAAAGATGACCAAGCCGGACCTGGTCCAGTTCATCTAACAACAACTTCTCGTGATTTTAATCTCGAAATTTCTTCCTGACAATACTAAATGACCCAATAGTGCCACTCCCAGCAGAAATTCTGAGTTTATTAGACATAATTCGGATGTTTAAGCCAACTTTGAATATGCAAATAGTCATTACGCCGCTCTTAGCATCCTTGCTGCTGAGCCGGAGCAACAATATAACTTGCGAAGTTATCCTTGCCTCACTACTTGATGGATTATTAAAAGTTTCAGCGTTTTCTTGCCTGTCAGTTCATCAGTTCATCACGTTCTCGCCAGCTTGCGAATTTTCCCACTAATTGAGGCAATACATCTTGCCTCCCATCAGTCCCATCATAACTAGATACGCCATGATAATAAAAAATTCCTAATGGGTCATATTGCTTCGGTGAAGTTCCTACCTGTAGGAACACCCTCCAATTTTTGATATTTGCCATCTCGTATTGACTTACCCGAGGACCTATCCATACATTTTCGAGATGCAAATGCACCGACTATTTGCGAAGTCGTCACGTAGGGCGCTCATATGGAGGAGGATTCGATCCTGGAATTGAATCTCTACTTTCCGGAATTATCGTGAATGGGTGCATTTAGCCTCGATGAATGGGAATGAGGAGTGTGTGTGTGTGTGCAATTACCAAATGACGTAAATTACGGTCCTGCAGTTCGTAGAATATCATTTGCTCGAACGTTGAATGAGTCCGTTTCACTTTACGGTGGGATCGGTCGAAACGGAACGAGATGGCTGTGTAAAATTTTGCTCAGGCTATATTCCGTTTTGAATTTGGTAGGTATGGAGCCGTTATTAAACTACGAAAGCGGAATTCCCGCAACGTGCAAATTTAAGTAATTCACTTTTTAGTGCGGCTGTTAATTTAGGAATATTGTAGACAGGAAAATATTCTGCTACAACCGCGAATTGCATGCTGAATTCATACATATTATTCGATTGGGTATTCATCTACAGGTCCTGCTGCAACAGTGCGTCGAGCTTTCCTAGCGCTCCTCCCTTACCTACTATAGTTAGAGATTTAGAGAAACAGGTAGGTATTACACGAGGGTGTAACAACGAGTGTAATACAGAAAATTGATAGTTAATAATAGATACCTACAGATGTTCCATTTTTGCGCTATAACGAAAACGAAGTTTTTTTTAAATGAAATATTCCTTTTTTTCATTTCATTCTTTGTTCAGTTTTCCAAGTTCTATTATAAGTGTAGGTATTTTTGTTCCAAAAATATTGAAAAGTAAAAGTTCTACCAACTGAAAATTGAGAGTTCATTTCGAAAAATCGTGGGGGCCTAGTTTTTTGGCATCAACGAATGAAATTTGGCACAACAATAGTCGAATAGAAAATGAATAGTTTCATGACAAAAAATTGGTTGTGTCACCCCAAAACTTTCCCTACTAGTATCCAAGAACCTATGGAAATTTTTGTTCGAAACGTCCCTTCGGGTGGAAAGTTGGAATTAGAGAGAAATATTGAAAATAATTTGCAGCAAATTGAAAATTTTGTCAGGAATATTTGAATTTTTCGGGAAAACTTCAAATCTTTTTCCCTCGCTTTTTCCACGTATGGTTTTCGTATGGGGTGGTCTTATGGGGGTCCTCCTCGTGGGTCCGAGACGTTTTTATCGCGCAAAAGAAAATAATTCTTGTCATTGCGGGCGTTGGCCCCACTTATTCTTACAGGGAGCTCTTGCTGCTCTTCAAGCATTTTGGATTTTCAACATTGCCTAGTATCTTGGTCCTTGATTTGTGTCTGTATGTTTTCGAGAACAGAGGCTCCATGTCTGTTGGTGGCGATCTCCACGGTTACGGCTCTAGATTTGGTGGGCAGTTACGGGCTCCATACCGGAGGCTTGGGCTCGGGATGATGGTACCCAACACTCTGGGTGTCAGACTTTTCAACAAGTTGCCTGAAAGCATAACTAAGCTCACTACAAGTTTAAAAGAAAAATTAAAGACTTTCTACTTAAAGGGCCGTATTCATATCTCGCTTTCAAGCTAAAAGCGCATTTAGAGGTGCGCTTTTTAAGGGCCGTACGTTCATATTTGAATTTTCAAAAATACATATTACAATTGAACCCTAGGTTAGTCGCGCGGTGAATTGAAACGTTAATGGTCGCGCGGTCTACCATCGTAGACCATTTTCAATTTACTATTAAAAGTTAATTTCAACATTTTGTTTGTCCAATCTTTATCAGCGTATACTCTCTGAAATAGTTTCAACCATATATACTAGTTTTCACGCATACACATCAACTATCTTGCATGAGGCGAATAAAGTACTCTGCAATGTTGTCAAGTATGCATTCTTGACCGTTTATTGTAACGCATCAATTTTTCATACAAAAATAGGTTCCACGTAATTTAAAAAAAAGTTGTGGTTCTTAGTAAGAGGAATAAACAAAACTTTGGAAAAAAAAACAATTTCTATGAAAAATAGATTGGCCGGCGAATGCCAAAAAAATGGTAATTTTTCAGTCGCTCAAACACCAGTACAAAAATCTGTAATGTATGCATATTGTCTGCATTTCACATATCATCTCCTTGTAGACTTGTTTTGAATCCGTGGACAAAAATTTCACCTAATTTTATGGTCTTTCTAGGGGTGGGGGCTCTCTTCATCACTTGCCAATTCGTTGAAATCACTTTTGCCATACTTTCGGATCCCTGCTACTTTTCACGCGTCTTTTTTGTGTTCGACATGATTTTATCCACACTTCATCAGATCACTAGATATATCTATGGATTAGAAAGAATAATACTAACCCAAATCAATAAAAACACTGTAAATATAATATTTCAGCCTGCATGAAATTATAACGTCGTTGGTCGCGCGGTTTACGATTGTAAACCAGTGCTGTTTAGGCCCTTATAGCAATTGCATTTACACTAATCAACTTCTGGTTACACACTAATTCGATACAACATTCTATTAGTAACAGCTACTCAGCAGCACGTGCGGCTGAATTGTTTTTCCGAGGAACTAGCACGGTTGGGAAAAGAGGTGGTCTACGATCGTAGACCGCGCGACTAACCGAGGGTGAATGGCCATATGTAATTGCAATATGTAATTTTGAACATTCAAATACGAATTGGTAGCCTCTAAAAGCGTCCCTCTAAATTGCGCTTTTAGCTTGAAAGCGAGATATGAATACGGCCCAAAAAATCTCTGTATAGCCTGGAGGACTTCTTCTTGCAAACGTTTCAATGTGTATGTTTTCAAGGATATCTTATTCCCTCATTTATTTAGGTATTTATTCATTCATTTATATATTTTGTTTTGACGTTTCTGATGTATTCATATTTTCACACAGAATAAAAGATACTTACTTACTTACTTACTTACTCACTTACGTCATTTTGTTGTAAAAATCGTCAATTAAGGCTTCACCTCAAGCTTCATCCATCCGGTTTCGATAACCCAGTGGTCGAAATGGCAATTTTCACGAACCGGAACGCTCGGACTCTCGATGCGAGCAAGAGCTGCAGACGACAATACCCCCCCCCCCCCCCCCCCAGGGCCACAGGAGCGAAAACATTTGGTTTGGAGCTCTGCAGAATTCGTAGCGGTTCGTCTACTTCCAGGCAGATGGCGCCATCGGTTCATGTTCATCGATTTATAATGATTCATTGTTACCGAGCCACGTGTACCTACCTATAAGCATTGTCTATAAGCCATCAATCACTTATAATACAAGCTAAATTCTGCATTGTTGGAAACAATAAGCGAGGCGTGCACCGTACTCGTAGGTAAACCGATGCCTGTTCACATTTTTAGATAGGTACCTACACGTAATTCGTGAGGCTGGCACCCGCAACTATAGCGACTCGTGTAGCATAATAACTTTTAAATTATGTACGATAGGTACAAAAGATAAAACTTTTGTGCTTTTTTTTAGGCCCACTCGGTAGGTATATAAAAACAGAATTTAGCTTATAAGTGATTGATGGCTTATAGGTAGGTACACGTGGCTCGATAACAATGAATCATTATAAATCAATGAACATGAACCGATGGCGCCATCTGCCTGGAAGTAGACGAACCGCTACGAATTCTGCAGAGCTCCAAACCAAATGTTTTCGCTCCTGTGGCCCTCGAAGTGCTTTCGCGTCTGCGTCCCCCGATGTGCTTTCGCTTGTGCGTCGCTGAAACCACGTTCGCTCCTGTGGCCCTCAAGGTGCTTTCGCTCCTGTGTCCCCCGATGGGTCTGTGCGCAGCCGATGATGACGCAGGAGGATGGGCGGCGTTGCCACATTGCACTACGGAATCCGTCTATCAGAGTTTTCGCTTGTGTGTCCCTCAAACCACTTTCGCGTCTGTGGCCCCGGAACCATGTTAGCGCCTGTGGGGTTTCGCTCGACTGTCGTGTATTCCATTTCTGTTGCATTAAAAAGTTCAGGCAGTTTTTTCTTCAGATAATTCTAATGCGTGCTCAAGATAGGTGCTAATGAATAGACAATTGAGGTCTCCAATTTTCCGTTGTCTCTCTTTACTGTGACGTCATGCGTATAAGATACGGTTAATCGAGGTCATTGGGCGCTTCCCAATAAGGCGTATAAGGACACAATTGGACACATATGGACACAATTCGACACAGCTAGCGTTCTAATAGCAGTAATAGCACCACATGTCGACACAATCGAAACATTGGCGAGGCTGAGTTTAGAATTGAGCTGGCAAGTGCACTTTGACATTGTGTATCCGTCTTGTCGCAGTTATTGGAAAGCGCCCTATGTTTCTTGAGATATGACATTTCGTTTCTGACAATGGGAAGTTTTTCGAATGTGACAAGCGCTCTGTCGTGTATTTATTTGATTTCAGCATGGATTTCATGATTTCACTTGTTCTTACCCTCGTTCTTACCAATAAGTGTGTTATATGTAGTGGATACTTACAGAAATGGTTCAAGGGTGTTGTGTCGCTCTATGCGAGTCGAGAATAAGACGAATACACCCAGCATAACCATGCACCGGTTCACGAAAGACCCAAACTTGATGGAAGTGTGGCTGCACCAGCACCAGCACCAGCAGGAATCACGCTGCACCAGACACGTGCATCTTACTACGAAAAAACTCTATTACTTCGTCCATTAAAAACTCCCTTATGGGCTCTAGTGACTTTCCCCACATGATAATGGGAACAGTATAGCTATCCGATTCAAAATTCCCGCAAAAGTCAGAAACGAAACGTCCAAACGTCATATGTCAAAGGTGACCTCGAAAATCCATGTATTTTCTATCTCCTAAAATTGGAAAGGTCAATTGAGGTCTCCAATTTTCCGTTGTCTCTCTTTACTGTGACGTCATGCGTATAAGATACGGTTAATCGAGGTCATTGGGCGCTTCCCAATAAGGCGTATAAGGACACAATTCGACACAATTTGACACAGCTAGCGTTCCAATAGCAGTAATAGCACCACATGTCGACACAATCGAAACATTGGCGAGGCTGAGTTTAGAATTGAGCTGGCAAGTGCACTTTGACATTGTGTATCTGTCTTGTCGCAGTTATTGGAAAGCGTCCTATGTTTCTTGAGATATGACATTTCGTTTCTGACAATGGGAAATTTTTCGAATCTGACAAGCGCTCTGTCGTGTATTTATTTGATTTCAGCATGGATTTCATGATTTCACTTGTTCTTACCCTCGTTCTTGCCAATAAGTGTGTTATATGTAGAGGAAAACTGAGAAGATACTTACAGAAATGGTTCAAGGGTGTTGTGTCGCTCTATGCGAGTGCGAGCATAAGACGAATACACCCGGCATCACCATGCACCGGTTCAGGAAAGACCCAAACTTGATGGAAGTGTGGCTGCACCAGCACCACCAGGGATCACGCTGCACCAGACACGTGCATCTTACTACGAAAAAACTCTATTACTTCGTCCATTAAAAACTCCCTTATGGGCTCTAGTGACTTTCCCCACATGATAATGGGAAACAGTATAGCTAACCGAAGGTCAATTGACCTTTCCAATTTTAGGAGATAGAAAATACATGGATTTTCGAGGTCACCTTTGACGTTTTGACGTTTATGACGTTTGGACGTTTCGTTTCTGACTTTTGCGGGAATTTTGAATCGGATAGCTATACTGTTCCCATTATCATGTGGGGAAAGTCACTAGAGCCCATAAGGGAGTTTTTAATGGACGAAGTAATAGAGTTTTTTCGTAGTAAGATGCACGTGTCTGGTGCAGTGTGATTCCTGCTGATGCTGGTGCTGGTGCAGCCACACTTCCATCAAGTTTGGGTCTTTCGTGAACCGGTGCATGGTTATGCTGGGTGTATTCGTCTTATTCTCGACTCGCATAGAGCGACACAACTGGACCATTTCTGTATCTTCTCAGTTTTCCACTACATATAACCGTTGAGTGAGCGAATATGACAAGAGACGCAAAGGCATTGTAAAATGCGTTCCCTATTGCCATCTCATCTGCCGTCTCACACGGTGCACCCTCCGCACCGCACTGCCTACAAACTGAACGACTGTACGGTAGTGACCTCACAACAGAGTGGTCAAGCGGCAAAGTGCAAGGCATTATTTTCTCTCTACTGGGGTATTTTCTATATCTTGTGCCGCAAAGCCTACCTACCTACGTACCTACCTGATATATTCGACCACTAACGATTCGGCTGAAACTACAGGGGCCTCTATTCCATTGTCATTCATTTCTTTTCAATAAATTCTAGTTCTATTCAGGACAAAGTTTTCTTTCGAAAAACTACTGGCAAAGTCAAGCAAAACATGGAACATTTGAACGCAAAAAATCTGAAATTCCCAATTTACTTCATTTCTCGATATTACAATATAATCTACCGACACGTCCTGTTGTATTTATTTACCTCGGGACTTTTTAGATGGGCATAAGAAAAACAAATGGTACCTACCTATTCAATTTTAACGAAAATATGGGAATATATACAGGGTGATTCACTTTTTTATGTTAATATTATAAGAGATTGTAGAGTATCAAAAAAATTATAGACTTTTCTCGAAAAAAATTTCATATCAGAAACGCATTCTAACGGAGATAAGAGAAGCTTTCGAAGTTTAGTTCTGAAAATTTTGTTTGTTGTAACTACAAATTTTTTACTGGGTATTGACCAAATTTGGTACACAAAGTAATTTTTGTTTTGATTGTTTTGGTTGAAGGCGGCCTTTTCTTATCAAGACATTGATGAAGCACTTTTTCAAGGGGAATTCAAAGCTGCCAAAATCGTTATTCTAGCTTTCAAAACAACCGAGATACGACATTCAACTTTTTTTTTCTCTTATGGGCGCCATATTGGATTTTGACATTTTTTAATACAGTATTTTTTTCTGGTTACAACGATGTGCTACATGTCACTGATGAATAACTGTTTTGGGTAATTTTTTTTATTTTTCAAAGAGTGCTTTGGAAACAAAACCAGCACCGACAATAAAATAAAAACCGTGAATGCTGAACATTTTATTCAACAGTGACATGTGACACATCGTTGTAACCAGAAAAAAAAACACTATTCAAAAATGTTAAAATCCAGTATGGCGTCCATAACAGAAAAAAGGTTGGATGTCGTAACTCTGCTGTTTTTAAAGCTAGAATAAAGATTTTGGCAGCTTTGAATTCCTCTTGGAAAAGTGCTTAGACAATCTTATGATTAGAAAAGGCTACCTTCAAGCGGTTTTTTTTAAATAAAGAATAAAATCAAAAATTCAAATTCCTGTTTTTTTTACGATATCTCGAAAACTAAAACTGATAGGTCAAATATCTTTTCGAATCATTGATCGTCATAATAATGCGCAACTTTTTTCTAATTCAACCGACATTGTATCTCTAAAGATACACGAGATATCCATACTTGGCCTCGAAAAAGGGACACCTGTATAGGGTGTAGCAATTTTTTTGCATTTTTCCGAAACACTTTGTATTTCATCACCACAATTTATGCACATTGTTATCCTGAATGCAAACGTGCATTAAATTTCTAGATTCTATTTGAAAAAAAATCCGTCACCTTGTACATAATATTGAAAATTTCTTCATTTATCGCAGACTTCACTTCGCTTTAGATGAAATATACGTATTTTTCTGTATGGGTGAGGCTTCACGTTTTTTTTTTGTATCTATTTGAAAGTGATTATTCTCATTTTGGAAATGGTTATTCTTCGCACATATCTCGATACTGTGCGCCGGCTAGCTACCACGCCACGCTCCGATATGTTCACCCCGCAAGAGTCAGCAGCGAAGTGAGAATCTGGGGTGAGATGGTGAGAATCTCAGATCCACAGATCTCAGATCCAAACTGACACGTCGCGCCCCCTAGATGTGAGATCCATTTCTGGCTACGCGCTGGAGCATATGGCTTGCGTCTCTAGTCATATTCGCTCACTCAACGATATAACACACTTATTGGTAAGAACGAGGGTAAGAACAAGTGAAATCATGAAATCCATGCTGAAATCAAATAAATACACGACAGAGCGCTTGTCAGATTCGAAAAATTTCCCATTGTCAGAAACGAAATGTCATATCTCAAGAAACATAGGGCGCTTTCCAATAACTGCGACAAGACGGATACACAATGTCAAAGTGCACTTTCCAGCTCAATTCTAAACTCAGCCTCGCCAATGTTTCGATTGTGTCGACATGTGGTGCTATTACTGCTATTAGAACGCTAGCTGTGTCGAATTGTGTCCATATGTGTCCAATTGTGTCCTTATACGCCTTATTGGGAAGCGCCCAATGACCTCGATTAACCGTATCTTATACGCATGACGTCACAGTAAAGAGAGACAACGGAAAATTGGAGACCTCAATTGATATCCCATTTGCGATGTACATACATTCAGTAATGTAAGGTACTCCTTGTGTTGATCGGGGAATATTGTAAGATGAAGTATTGGATTGAGCCTGGTTTCCTCCAACAAATATTTTGCTGGACTTTCAGAAAAAAAAATCAGTTGCGGTCATTCCATCACTTTACGTTAAAGTTCACGAACAGCTCAAAAAGTGACATTACTGAATTTTCTTCGTGAATGGATAGAGATACCTACAATGATAATGACGATTATGATTTCTTGAAAGAATAAATGTGGTGACGAGACAATGAAATCAAAATAATTCAACAAAAGACAAAATTATATTGAAAGACAAGTCTAAACGTCATATCGGCACATTTTCCACGAAACGGAACGGCTTTCGACAAAATTTCACGAGACGGAACGGTTTTTGAAAATATTTCACGAACCGGAACGCCGTTTTACATTTTCAACTGAAAAATTCCTTGGAAAACTCGAAAACAGTGGGTCCGATTTCGAAAATTTTCCTCCAAACAATTATCCAACTCTTTCTCCGAAGTTTTCGCCAGTTTTCGTTCCCAGCATGTCTGCACCTGAAATGAATATCTCGTGGGGTTCACCGCATGTCGGAGTTTGCACTGCAGTTTTCTCAAATTCATGGAATGTACAAATTTCATTTCGAAAAAATTACCGTCGGGAAAACGGAACCGTGTCGATTTTGAAAATGGGTCTAAATGTGACGCCCGTGTGGGGTATAATTTCTAAGGTTTTTGAGGTCTCGGGATTAATTTTTAAAGTGAAAATGTGGTTGAAACAAAATTAAAGAATAGCCTCATTATTCAGTGATTTTTTGAAAACACACGTTTCGAGGCTATGCTTATCCAAAACATTCTTATCCTTTAATTTTGTTTCAACCACATTTCCACTTTAAAAATTAATTCCGAGACCCCAAAAACCTCAGAAATGATACTCCACAGTCCACACCCCCTCTATCGATCAATGCTAAAGAAACAAGATGGTGTTCAAATTCAGATCAGTCGCTGTTACTTGACTTCTGGTTGTCGCACCGCTCCGACAGTGGCGAAATCGTGATCTACATATCAAGCTCATGCTACAACGTCAGCAAGCTTGATTTAAGAGCATTTCAGAGTGCTTGGAAAAAACATTTGATCTTTCGTTCTCTCCCCGTCCCTCCAAATTTATTCAAAAACAAATTGCATTCAGAAACATGAAATCATGGACCCCGCAACTATTCGAAAAGGTACTTTTGCACGTTCCATGAGATGACCATTATGATTATTGGAATCAAACAAATATGAAGCTTTTTTTTAATATGCCACTTTTAGCTCGACTCGCGTTTGTCGCATTGCTTTTGCAGTAGCGGCATCGTGATCCGTATAGTTGATTCATGAATGAGAAAAGTCTCCAAGCATGATGTTATGATGGTGTTGGGTGCCTTGATAAAAAAAGTTCATATTTTGACCACCCCCTTCAATCCTGGTCTGATCAACTTTTCACTTTCAAAAATGAGTTCCGAGACCCCAGAAACCTCAGAAATTATACCCCACACCCCCTCCGCCGGTCAATGCTAAAGAAACAAGATAGTATGTATTTAAATTCAGATAGGTGGCTTTTACTTGACTTCCGGTTGTCGCGCCGCTCCGTTAGTGGCGGAATCGTGATCTACATATCAAATTCTTGTAATAATGTTACCAGAGGACCAGAGCCGATTCAGTGACAATTCGGAGTGCATAAAATAAACTGTTAATATTTCGCTTTCTCACCCCAGTATCGTCTTTAGGCATGGGCCCCGGCTTCTTTGGGGGCCCCCGAGGCCCCCTCAAATTTCCGAAACTATAGACTATTGTTCTCATATCATTTTTTGAGCTGATCGTGCGCCCCCCTTACCTCCCAAGCACCCACGACGCTCCATCCCACTTGACTCATTCAGAAAAGACCGGTTTTCTGTCGAAAACTTCCAAGAAGCGCAACATTTTTGTGAAAAAAGTTTGTTCAATAAGTACTGTGCTAAAAAAGTTGAAAAGTGAAATCGCAAAACCCTTGAAATATGCCAAAAAAAAAATTGCCTGCGGCGCTACCGCTCCTCAGCTTGCGCCATCGTCGTTACCTTTGTCCCCTCTGCCCTCAATTTTGGCTACACCACTGGGTTTTTGCGCGGGCCTTCTCACGGGGGTTTTAGCATGCGGTGCTCCTCGCCTCACTCGCGTTCTTTTTTCAGCATATTTTTATAAAGGGGCCCCTCATTGCTTTGTGCCCGGGGCCCCATTTGTTCAAAAGACGGCACTGCCTCCCCCTCCCTCCAAATTTGATTGAAAACCAATTTCGTCTGCAGAATTGGATTCGCAGACCTCGAAAACATGGTAATGACTAATGACATATACACGTCCACTCCGATTACCATTGTCATCCAGTTCAAAAAACGATCACATATCGGAAAAAATTCAGTTAATTACACCCGATTGTGACTATACGAAATAATGCTATACTATACTATAGCATTGTGACTATGCTAAAATTTTTGCACTAGATGTCCAAAGCGCTTTTTTTAGTGCTTTCAAAGATAGCACTAAAAATCGCAGGAACTTTGGAATCAACAATTTTATCCGATTGCGTTCAAATTCATAACGAGTGGACGTAGAAATATACCTACATATTTAATAAAGAATCGACATGTCGGAAGCCGATTGTCCGTCTGTTTGTCCGTCTTTTCGTCACGCAGCATCTAATCCTAGTTGGAAGGGTTTTTGCGAACGATTTTTTCTCTCTAGTAGGTAATGAGAACCACTTTCTGGTTGTTAACTGGGCCACGTCATAACTAGACATAACTAGAAAATCGGAAGCATTTATTATGATTTTTGAGTATTATGTGTTCCACCTCCTGCATTCCAGGATGCTCTTGATGGATAGGTCGTAAGTACCTATACCGTAGTCTTGAGAACCGAATTAGGCAAAATCGTGTCTAAATAACGGTAGGACCCCAATTAACATCTTGCGTTCACTGATATCCTTCATGAAGGAAGTGCGCTACTGAGCCTCACGCCCGTGAAGGCATATTCACTTGTTTTTGTTGTTGTACTGTACCTACTGGCGGTTTTCTGGCCCATAGCATTCAACTACTTGCTACTTGTGCTTGAATACCTTCTGGTGTAACAATCTCTGGCAATCCGGCTCTGCGGAGAAGTTTGAAAATTCGTATTTACTTAATTCAGATAAGTACAAAACAAATAAATTCGTCCCATTCACTCAATAATTATCATCGAGCCCGAGTGATTACCAAACATTTCGCCTAATGCTTATTGTTTAAACACGGCACTGCAAGTAATGAACCGAATAAAAATAAATGAAGCGATAAATGCCCCCAGTAGTAGTAATAACAAAGAGATTCTGAAAATAAAAGAAAATGAACCGGAATACAAAATCATATCGTTCCTTTGTAGGTAAGGTAGGTTCACAGGAGATTATCTGTTTTGTTTTCATTTTTATGAATTGTGCGAACAACAACAAAGAACTCGCGCGGAACTTGGTGTTCTGTTTTAAAGAACCTGACACAAGAAAATTAAAATTCTACATTTTGAGTAATTAGTTACGAGAGCGCTATAGTAAAGAAGTAAAAAGCAAATCGTCGACTCCGAAACTATTATTAAAACACACTTTGCGAGACTTTGGGAGTTCTCTTGTTTCCTTTAGAACTAACGTTGGTGGGAGTTTTAACATTTCTCCTTGCGCTCTTAGCCTCAGTGCGCGCTTAAAATATAGGATCCAGGACGGATTAAAACTGGTAAAGTTAAGTAGACAAAAGCAGTAGACTTCTTTTCGGGTGCGATTTATTGCTTGCCAAGTTTTATAGGTCTTTTTGCCATGGAGCCCCCGACCATCCGATTGTTTTCCAGCTAAAGTGTCGAAGGAGTGCTGCAAGGGTAGGTAGGTAGGTATCTACGGAGCACTTGGGAAAACATCGAAAATTTAAGACGCAAACGGTCGATGGATTTCAACTAAAGCTGTTTGAGCCAGGTCCAGCCGGCTCGATTTTAATTTATGTGAAGGAGTCTTGCCGTGCAAATATCCAGAGCCCTATCGAAGGATTAGAAGCAGGAATCCAGAGCAAACTTTGAATATCGAGGTATTTGCACTTAATCTTGTGGGTGGACAGTTCAATGTTAATATATCACAGTTGGCAAAACGTATCGACGTTCTGTAGCAGCGACCTGAAATAGGCGGGTTTTGAACGTCGACTCATTCATTATGGTGTCTTTGTGTCGATTACTCCCTGGAATCGTGGAAAATAGGTCCGACCAAGCTGTGTTGTGTATGTGTTTGCGTGCGTGTATGTGCATTTCACGGCAGTTTTCATTTCCATTTTGTTTTATGCTGGTTCGTTAACAACACTGCAGTTCGTAAATTAATTAAAAATGGCAAAGACTGCACAGGGACTACCGTAACGTTCCATTTAGCAGTAGAACCGACCGTAAATGGAAATGTAAACTACGTCAGTGAAGCGTTGAGAGTGAAAATATTTGAAAATGGCAGCAGTATGAGTTCAGACCGAAGCCCAGTATCCAGTATCCTTAAGACGGCACGTTGGGATAAGATTCTCCTCATCCTCCTGATTCAGAAAAATATAATAGACGTACCTCTCACTTGCTTTCCAAGAAAGATACAGGATACAGGGTGTCGAAAGTTCTTTTTTCGATTTCGAGAAATTTGTAACTTGCGAACTATTTAACCAAAATAGCTCAAATCCAGCACAGGCTGGTTTGTCGGAATTATCTATCTACCTGTCAAATTTCAAAGGAATGCAATTAGTGGTGTAAGAGTTATGGAGATAACATTAATTTGAGAGGTTCTTCAGCTGCTTACAAATTAATGACCCTCATAACTCCTATGCTACTGATTGGATTCTTTCGGAATTTTGCAAGGAGGTAGATGTTTCCGACAAACCGGCTCATGTTGAATTTAAGCTGATTCAATATGGTAGTTCGCAAGTTACAAATTTTTGAAAATCGAAAGAAGTGAAATTTGACACTCTGTATCTTCATTAGGAAACGAGTGAGGGGCACGTATGTTATATTTTTCTGAATCAGGAGGATAAGGAGGATCTTACCCCAAAGTTTGATCTGTTAAAACTGATCCACCCTGTATACACTGAGTTCCCCAAAAAAAATCGCAAACTTAGGTCGCATTCTTGCAAATCATGATAAGGCGATGCCATTTGGCACACATGCTCTCTAGATCCCAAGTCCCAAGTCTCCAAAGTCAACTTCTAGAGGTCCTGCGGTCCGCCTTTACCTTTCCTTTGAAGAAATTTCAGCTGTTCCATTTACCAAATGAGCTGTACCTCTAGAACTTATGCAGGTAGGATTGGTAGGAAGTTTTGGTTTGGCTCAGTTTGTGCGTACCTCACCACCTGAATGCACCTGTAGGTATCGGCCAGAGCCCCGATGAGGTTATCGAGGCCCTCCTGTAGGAACCCTTCGTGGGTCGCGGGGGGCAATCAATATCCGACAAGTGAACACAGAATTGGTTACATTTATCCCAAAAAATAATAATAATAATAAACGCTATACTAGTGCATATATATTATTCTACTCAGCCAGAACTTGAAGCATAATGAATAAAATAAATGATCAGAAGTACCAATATCATTCAAATAGTGACAAAAATAGATTATTTCAACATGCCAGAATATGTCTGCTCTGATGAAGCAAGTATTTACTATACAGAAGGGAGAAAAATCAGAATGAGTTAAATTTACAGCTAACATCACGTCACGAGTGATTTGCTCATCAAAGAATAATTTGCAAATTCAAGTTTGAAACCGAAATGCATAGGTATCCTTCATCAGATTCAACAGCTTGATTACTTACATTGTAGGTGGAAAAACGCTGGAAAAAGGTGATTCTGTGGTAGGGAATTGTCATCTTGTTGAAATTCCTCAGACAGAGTGAATAGATGTTAAACCTATTGAAAACCGAGCAAGGTGTGCAAAAAATTTCTCAGGTGAAGAACACGACGATTCTCCAATCTCCATATTGAGCCAGCGTAACGCCCTAAATCCTGCCAGACACATGGTCACCCCATTGAAGATTGAAAACACATTGACTGACAACACGAGTTTTGGACTTGAATCCTATACGCTTTGTCAAGACATCAATGCAAGGGCCATAAATAAAGCCAATGTAAATGATTTTAAGCGAGGAGTATGCACGTTGGATTAGATAGTCACATGGGCTTTAAATCTGAGGTCAGTATCCAGAATCACACCAAGTTTTCTGTAGTCGTCCACAAGAGTTATGTTACGAGCGGCGATTCTGGATAACACGCGATCTTCCTAGATTCTTCCTGTAAGGTCGCAGTGTACAAGTGCGGAGCGTTCTAGTGCATTCCACAGCGTGCGTGCAGGCTTTTGCCCGTGAAACTGAATGGGGAGATTTCAACGATTGATCAGAAAACATCAGCCGAATTGGAGGAGGTGCCGTAATTCCAGAACACACGGGAAGCATGCAAAAGGTGTGTTATTATTCGGGAGTCGTTTAGAAACCATATGCCAGGTCACTGTGGAATTTGCCAGGGCCGTTCCTAATGGGGCGTTCAAGGCGTGCGACGCACGCGGGCGCTCTTTGCCAGGGTCGCAAAAATTTGACCGACTGGAAGAAATTCAAACAAGGCTCTTTGCGCCCCCCGTTATAGCCGGGTGGCACTTTAGCACCCAATACGAAAACCAATTATACCAACACGAAGCAATTCTCCGTTGTTAAGCTTAGTTCATAGTCGATGCAAGCGGATACGGAACCGCATACGGTTACGCAAACGGTAGCGTAAGCAAAACCGCTAGTTTATAGTGAATGCTCCCATAGACGCACGCCTGCGGCGTAGGAGGAGGAATCAGGTGATTTGTTTGCCTGAGTGTGCCGTTTCATTCCACATTGACATTGTTGTTCACTTAGCCATCCAAACTCAAATTCTGAGCAGGTAGGTAGGTAGTGTAGTATTTTCAATAGCGCACAGCAGAAGTTGATTATTTATTGGACATTGAACGTCAGATTTTAGGGGTTGGTCACGAACGGGTTAGTAGACAAGGAATAATTGATCAGAGTCCGTCACGGTCGCACAAACTCCCGGCAAATCTGTAAACGACCAACGACCAGTTCCCCTAACCAGTTCAGGGGAATCCGGGGTAAAACGGAGTACCGCGGGGCACAACGGGGTACCCCCCTTAAATCTCTTAGAGAGCTCTCTATAGGGCAAATTTACAGTGAATATTCTGCCATCCATAATCCATATGTCTTATCAGTTAGCAAATTGGCGCCCTCCATACACTTAAAGTTGATACAAACCATCATTCGTGGTCAAATTTTCGAGTAGCGTTGCAATTTTGTTGGATTTTTGAGACAAGGTAGGTATAAGCTTTTCTTTTTCAACTAAGATCTATTAGAACAATTTAGCAATTTTACCATCAAGTTACCAAAGTTTTTGCTCGCATTTGACGTTAGTGTAGTTTTAAAATCATAAACACAAATTATGAACCCGATCCCTAACCTAAAATATATGCCGTGGGGCAGAACGGGGCGGGGCAAGATGAGGTACCTCATTTTGCCCCGGTTGATAAAATTCACACATTTCTGTGATGGGATTGATTTTGTGTGGTTTTCTGTGATTTGTATTTTTTTGTTGTTTGATAAAGATTGATGTAAAACAAATAAGTATAAATTCTCACCTACATTCTTATTCTGGCCGCATTCCTAGATCTGTTATGTGATACCCCATTTTGCCCCGGGGATGGGGCAAAACGCACCAAGACACAAAAAATTATGTAACTCACTTTGTATCCTATTTGTTGTGCCTTTTTTGGTTCCAAACAGTAACGAATGCTTTAGGCAATTGATTATCACTAGCGAAGTTCAAAGATTCACCTTAGGTTAGATTCGACATGCCTTTGAATGTTAAAGTATGTTCCAATATCAGGGCCGGCTTTACAGCTTTTGGCGCCCAAAGCGAAGTTCTGTAATGCGCCCTTTTATGAATGAAAAAATAGCATCTCAAGCGTTTTTTTAATGATGACAATAATGCTGATAATAATTGAAAACTGCACAAATTGTGAGTAAAAAGGCGCCGCAAGTGGAATTTTTTCGAGATATTAGAGAGATAAATAGCGCTCAGGCGCCCCCCTCAAAGTTTGGCGCCCGAGGCGGTCGCCTCGCTCGCCACACCCTAAAGCCGGCCCTGTCCGATAGTCAACTCGGTTAACCAGCCGGTCGACCGATTTTTCAGTGGTTGAATTTTGATAACGGAACGACAGTTGACGTTTGGGTTATGGTGCGATGTGACGGAGAAAGAGTGTCTGCCCTGACCGGGACTCGAACCCGGGTCTTCCATTTGCCGGCTGGATACTCTGACCACTAAGCTATCGGGGGAGACAACAGTTCCTCCGCCACATGCCCATATGAGAGCCGCCACAGGGTTAACCTTCACTGGCCGGCCTCCGAAGCTTGTCGTTGTGGTTTGACAGCTGGTTAACCTTTTTCAGGCAGCTGGTCGTTCCAATATACAGTTTTTCAGGCGGTTGGTTAACCAGAACGAATATCGGAACGTACCTTCAAGTACTGCCCTGTTCCTAAATGGAATACAACACACCACTGGCTTGTTAAGATAAAACAAACCGCGTCTTCATATTTTTAGCCGTTCTTGAAAAATTCTGAAATTAGTGGTCAATTTCATGAAATTGACATTTTTTAATAAATCAATGACTTTTTAAGATATTCGAGTGAAACTCGGTAATCCCATGAAGAGTTAAGTGAAGAATGGAATGCCGGTTGCCATCGTCCCCATCTACTATCTTCAAAAAATTAACAGTCAACTGTTTTTCTTCTCATTGTCCGGTGGTTAGCCGTACCAACCTTGCACTTTTGAGTAAAGCATTAAGATTTGGCACAGTTGAAGTAAATATGTACATACCCTGTACCTTACTTTCCTTTCCAGAAGTGGTGCCCAGATACTTGCAGACGCCGTATTTCTGATTCTCTTGTTTTTGCATCAGGGACATTAAAACTCATGTTGCTACTTGCTAGTGAAAAATATACTTCTGCAAAATATGCGAAGATTACGTGGTAGGTAGGTACCTAGTTCTCGTTTTCAGCCAGCTTCCCGTTTTGCAATTAGAACCTTGTTATTCTAGGCTCGCGCACTATAGACCTCCTTGGACGGATCTACCCAGATGCGGAACACAATATTTATAGTACCTATATTAGAAATAGAAAAAATAGGTCTTTTGCTGGAATTAATTCAAACAAAAACGATTTTTTTACCATGGCAAGCTTACAGTCCCTTCTTCAACATATCAAAAGTCCTCAACTCTGGGACTGCTACAAATCAGTATACAGGGTGAAAGTTTATTATTTTTCTTTATCTTCTTTTTTCTTGAAAACCTGATGACCGAAAAAAAAACGGTTTTAGGCTAGTTTGATGGGCCATAGTCTTTCAATAAACATATGAAAGATATACCACCCAGCAACTGCTGCGTATCAAGTTACAGGGTGAAAACTATTTTTCATCTTCAATTTTTTTCCTTGGTGAAACTGATCTGGATTGAAGCCGGTTCCAGTTCTTTTGCAAGCTTATAATGTCATACTAAACATGTGAAAAGGACACATCTCTGCATCTGCTGCTTCTCAATTTACAGGGTGAAAAGTCATTTTCACGTTTCAATTTTTTTCTTGATGAAATCGGCTCACACAACAATTTCAACTGGTTCTTCTGTAAATTTGAGGTTTCTAGTCAAACATATCAAAATATTACATTCCTGCTACAGCTACGTTTTAATTCACTTTAAATGTTTGGTTGCGTTCCAAAATTTTTTGAATTTTTGATGCAATATATCCAAGTATACACAAACATTTAAATTTGTAAAAAGAACGTAGCTGTATCAGAAATGTATCATTTTGATATATTTGACTAGAAACTTCAAGTTTACAGAAGAATCAGTCGCAATTGTTGTGTGAGCCAATTTCAACAAGAAAAAAATTGAAACGTGAAAATTACATTTCACTCTGTAAATTGAAAAGCATCAGCAGTTGCAGAGATGTATTCTTTTTTATATGTTCAGTATGACATTGAAAGCTTGGAAAAGAACTGGAACCGGCTTCAATCTAGATCAGTTCCACCATGAAAAAAAATTGAATATGAAAAATAGTTTTCACCCTGTAACTTGATACACAGCAGTTGCTGGGTGGTATATTTTTCATATGTTTATAAGAAGACTATGACCCATCAAACTAGCCTAAAACCGTTTTTTTCAGTCATTAGTTTTTCAAGAACGAGAGGAAGAAAAGAAAAATAATAAACTTTCACCCTGTATACTAATTTGAAGCAGTATCAGAGTTGAGGACTTTTGATATGTTGAAGAGGAAACTGAAAGCTAGCCAGGTAAAAAAATCGTTTTTGTTTGAAATAATTCCAGCAGATATTCTATTTCCAATATACTAATAGTCCGGACGTTAGTGGGAAATACCTTGCACTTTTATACCAAGCATTGTCACTTTGCATGCCTGTTACTGAGACCACCCTGGACCAATCTGGGTGTGAGGACATCGGCGCAAATCGTGCAGACCCTTTATACAGGGTGAAGTATGAAGTAGAAAAAACTGTTGAAAAATCGTAAATCTTGAACCATAACCAGTGACGGATTTAAGCACGGGCGACAGGGGCGACCGCCCTGGGGCCCCCACATGTTACCACGAATTTAGGGCCTCCACAAATTCAAATTTACTAGAGAAACACCTTATTTATTATTATTATTCTTAGTATTATTCCTAAAAGCTCAACTCGAGGCCTCCAAAAAATACTGTCGCCCCAGGGCCTCCACATTCCTAAATCCGGCACTGACCATAACCGATGTACGTATGTGAATCAGGATATTGATGAAAGGTTTCATGCTCATGAAGGTGCTGCAAACAGTTTTGAAATATCTTGAGGCGTTTCTGAAATACGCTAAAAGAAGTGAAACTTCTTAATTTTTCTTCTTTTTTGGATTAATCAGTTGTTTTCGGAGATATCGAGCTGCAACTTGATATTCCGTCAAATAATGATGTTGTTACGGCCTCGATTTTCGAGCGCTCAGGGTGCGAGGCCCTTCTTCAAAAATTGAGCCCGGACCTGAACTCGGAGTGGTCAGGTTCTGGTGATTTTCTCGGCGCTGAGTTGGCAGCGACAGTCGGACTGTGCGGCCATGGAATGTTCCGTCGAGGATAAAAACAGCGGAGTTTTTTTGGGCAAGAAGCGGCGTCCCTATAAAACCGGCCGCGTCCAGATTTCGTTCTTTCCGCCTCGAACCAGTGTATCGAAAAACGTCATGTGTGAGTAGTACACTTACGGTGCGTGCACCACTTTGAAGAGGAGCGCCTTGGGTATGTTCAATTCAAGTTATCTGCGTCCGGAAAGCAGGTTCTTTATTGGTACATTTTTGTGAACAGGCCGTTTCGGCGGGGGGGCTGCTCGTCGATTCATGAGAGGACGCTCTCCGCTTCCCTGTCCACCTGCGGATGCCCGTACCAATCTCGTCGGTGTGATGAACGCGCCGCCAGTCCACCCCGCGCCCCCTCAAGGTAGGGAAGAGCGCTAACGTCCACCCTACAACTGTTTTCTGCTGTCCTTGGATGCCCATGGGGGCCCAACCCTCAATCTACACTCTCGCCCGCGCAGAAGAGCGCTTCCGTCCATATTTCTGCGGCCTTGGAAGCGCAGAAGAGCGCTAACGTCCACCCTACAACTGTTTTCTGCTGTCCTTGGATGCCCATGGGGGCCCAACCCTCAATCTACGCTCTCGCCCGCGCAGACGAGCGCCAACGTCCACCTCTACTTGTGCTGCTGTCGTCCAACGACCAAGGGGGCTATCGTCTGCATGTTTCTGTGCTCCCGGGCCGTCGGCGACCGAATGCACTCTACCAGCTTCGCTCGTGGGGTCCCGCGGAATCTAACTCACCCGCCGGACTTCGAGTACAGGAAAAGTTAAGTTCATTTCGAAAAGCTTGTCTTTCTCATGTTTGATTCTTTTCTCTACCTGCGTACCATGCCTGCCTGTATTATTGAAAGTTTGTCCGTCTCGCTCGCACGGTGTCAGTTTGGCAATTGATTGTGCGGTCGTGCGCCGAGCGCGAAAAACCCCGTTCACTTTTGTTTGTTGTGCGACTGGGAATGTCTGCTGTCGATGGACTTTGCCGTCTGTCAGGTTGGCAGCCGTGTCGGCCATTTGACGGGCGGTGATGTCAGGTTCCACGATTTTGTTTAATTAAGCCAAAATGTTTGAGGTTATCTGTCCGACGAGTCAATACCACCTGTTATTGCGACTTGTATGTAGCTGATTTATTTTTCTTAGTTGCCTGTGTATTGGCCTTGTCATCGTGCAATTTATGCCTTTTTTTTGTGACCGATTACTGTTTCTCTGTCATGTTCCAGGTCCAGTGGGAACGCCCCAAAGTCATGCCGCAGCCGACCTTTCACGGCAAATCAACCGTCTCACCGGAGCAGCGACATGGAAGGTGGCGTCCAGGGAGAATTCTCCCCAAAACATACCCGACAGCTGTGCGGGCCTGTTACCGGTGGACGGCATGACCAGAGGGGCCGACTCGCTGCGAACCTGGAGGAGCATGGCAGAGAGGCAGTGAATCTGGAGGCTGGGATTGCTGGGCTGATGACGTCGCACGATTCGCCGGGCAAGTTCATTTTAGAAACATTATATTCATCGCCTATAAGTCGTCGACTTCTTGATTAGTTGTTTAGTACTCCTTTGTAAACTTATTTAGAGTAATTTCATAATTAAATGTTTGTCACTGCTAAATCAGGGTTTTAATTTGCCGTGCCACTGCGCCCCTTTGTGATTCGTGAACGCTGACACACTCGGTAATGTTTCCGAACTGAGCTAGTCGATACTGTAGCGGTGATGTACCCCAGAGGTCTCTCTGGCCCCGTTTTCTACCCCGGGTAGAATAAAAGATTCTCAAAATTTCCATCCGGAGAATCTAAAAGGTAACAATGTTTTTAATAAAACGCGATGTGGGGACATCGATAAAGCCGGCTAGATTCGAGATTAAGATCTTCAGGTTTTTTCCATCGTGAGCGCCATCTTCAAATTGCCCTTCGTGGAATTGTTGGAAAAACATCAAGTGACGACTTTGTTGGACATGCACATTGCACACGATCGTTTTATGATGAGAACCCAGGTCCTGAATTGCGCCAATGACCTCTTCGCCTCAGAAACGTTACCAAGTTAGTTTTCCTTGAGTTCTATCCACTTACGTGACAATCATGACCAAATGGAATTTTGGATCGATGACATATGTTTGCGGTATTATAATCCACATCACTTTGTGAAGCCAGTCACTAAATTTCATCATCATCAGCCAAATGGTGTTCGAATGGTTCCTCAAATGGTTTGTTTGAGGAATTTGAAAATTTAACTCGAATGAAACACAAGCACGAATTAACTTTTGCCGATTATTACATACAACGCCCTTGATTATTATTAGAGCTACAAGGATGATAATCACTGATCTATTTTCTACAGTCAAGGGCAACGGAATTAAATGGATGTAAACAATATCTGACAGCTGTCACTTTGGACCTTTTTTTTGCAATAATCAGGCAAATTTCACGCATGCTTGAGATTTTCCTAGATAATTTTAGCCAAGCGTTTCCCTCGGGCTGGGCTGATTGTGCCCGACTCCTGGCATTTATCGTTTACAATCAGCTCTCGTGATCACTAGGCCAAAGTTATCGTGAAAACCTAAACACTTGTGATATTATTGCCCAGAAAGGCTACCTACTACTAGTAGAAATGGTAATTCCAATGTATCATTGTATAGTAAAATATGTTTAGGTGCTGTTACCTAGTGTGCTCTTTCCGCTTGCTAGTATGCAATAACCGATAGCTTAAATTTAGTCACGTGGACGTTGACTAAATTGGGTATGTGGGCGATAATCATTAAAAATTACTTCTTCTGGTTTCTGATTGGTGAGAGGACTGGGAGGCGCAAAAAATATATAATGGAAGATTCAAGTTGCTTGAAGAGTAAGTAGACGCATTTTCCAGCAAAACGCCACCAAATATAAAATTAGAGTGGGTCTTGTCGGTATCGGTAAATATTTTCCGATGTGTTCCGCATAGGTAAATAATGAATAATTCATGCGAACTTTTGAGTGGCGCGCATTTATTTCAAAACGTATTGTGCCCAGTACCACCACTCATCGGAGCTTAGGCCGAAAGTGCAGCGATGTGCTTTCCCAGCAATACGGCGGGGCCGCATATACACTTCCCTTTATCCTTTATCCCCTTCATAGCATAGTGCACCTGCACCCGCGGACCCCACGGTGACGTTTTTAAAGTTTCAAGGACCAGCGATGTACCCACCCAGCGAGTTGCATTAACATTTATCACGCGCACATAACGTATTTATCGTAAAATGCCCCCGGTGAAAGTTTAAAGGGAGCACACCTGCAACTTTATCCGCCGGCTTACCTGTCATAAAACGTTCCGACTAACGGCGCTGCGGCGCAAATTATTAATTAAACCTCGACAGTAATCCCTTTCCCGATTATATCGCTGGCGAGAAAGGAAAGGGAAGGTGCCCTAAGGCCGGCGCGCCCACCCTGTTGTGTGTGTTGGCATAAACAAGAAGTTGGCGCATAAAAACTTTGAAATTGCCCCGGACCGAATAACACGCTCCGAGGACTCGTCGCAGTAATTTCCAAGTTCCAAACATACTTATGCGTTATAACAATCAGGCGGAGGGTAAACACTAAACAGGCCAAGTCTTTGCTGAAAAATTATGCAGTAAATAATCATTGAGTTTGGGAAGTGTAGAGGTAACACCATATACAAGTAGGTAGGTACTTACTTACCTAAAAGAACTAAGGATCCTTTGGGTAGATCCATCCAAGGAGGTCTATAGTGCGCGAGCCTAGAACAACAAGGTACTAACTGCAAAACGGGAAGCTGGCCAAAAACGAGGACTAGGTACCTACCACGTATTCTTCGCATATTTTGCAGAAGGATGTTTTTCACTAGCAACCCACTCAGCATAGTATGTCATGTTTCATAAATGAGATGATCTCAATGATGTCACAAAGTAACATCACAATGAACGTTACTTCCACATCTATGTGATGTTCATCCGCGATGTTATACGATGTAATGTCTGAGAGAAGTTTCGAAATGAACTTAAATTGAACATCACACATGAAACATCTACCGGACGTAACATTGTTACTTCTTTCAACTGATCCAAGTGTAACATCTCACTGACGTCAATGAGACGTAGTCACTGAGAGATTCTTTAAATTTCGTGGGCTGTCATTGTTAGGCTCTGTGTGTCGGAAAATATTTAAATAACAGTTTTGCCCCCTATTCCATGTGTGTGATGCCAGAACAGCCTTTATGTCTTCATGTTCAGTTTGAGGCCCTGCGGGCCCCCTTATGTCTTCATGTGTCGTTTGGAACCATTTTTGTGTCTTCTTGTGCTTGTGGCTTTTGGAACTAGTGTGTCCCGTTTGTGTTTCTTTGTGTTCTTCGAAAGCCTACTGGGCCTTCTTGCATTTTGTCGTGGCTTTCGCACCTCTGGTGAACCCTTGTGTCTGCTCCTGTGTTATTCGGAACCGCAAAATGGGTCCTGTTTTGTCTTGCTGTGCTTTCGAATACTTTGATGATTCCCGTTCATGTCTTATTGTAACGTCCGGGGCCCCAACGGAGCCCCTTGTGTTTTGCTGTAAAGTTTCGAGCCCCAGCGAGGCTCTTTGGGCTCGGTGTATCGTTTGGAGTCCTAATGAAATATCCCGAGAAATATCCCTGAACATCAAGCGCGCTGTTTAACGCTTAGACGAATCGGCAGCAGTGTATCTAACTATCACCTGTGGGGATCCAAGTTCGAATCCTCCGGAGTACGCCAATAGAAGAACAACTTTTCTTAGGGAAAAAACGTGCTGTATAGATTGTAAAAATCAATAAAAATAGGTGCGAAACCTCCTATGACATAAAATTATGTTGAAAAGAGGTGTAAAATTAATTTTATTCAAAAATACACATCCAAAATGCGACGTTATAATTATGTAGGTCAAAAAGTGATATCTACGAGATGTGGAATAGCGATGTAGATAGTATGTCACATTTGGACATCTTTGAGATATCTCATTCATGTTTTAATTACCCCGGACCCCGGCCGGACATAAGAGGTAACAGAGATGTCCACTTAACATCGCATAGACTTTTTTTGTTAACATCGCAGTTGTGACTTGAACATCTAAGTGATGTCACAGAGATGTTTTCCTGCTGAGTGGGAAGTAGGTAGCAACATGAGTTTTAATGTCCCTGATGCAAAAACAAGACAATCAGAAATACCGCGTCTGCAAGTAGGTATCTGGGCACCACTTCTGGAAAGTAAGGTACAGGTATGTAGGTACTTGACTGTGAATGCCAAATCTCAATGCTCTACTCAAAAGTGCAAGGTTGGTACGGCTAACCACCGGACAATGGAGAAGAAAAACAGTTGACTGTCAATTGCTAAATTTTTTGAAAATAGTGATTGGGGCGATGGCAATCAGCATTCCATTCTTGACTTCACTCTTCATGGGACTACCAAGTTTCACTCGAATATCTAAAAAAATCACTGATTCATTGAAAAATGTCAATTTCCATGAAACGCTGACCACTAATTTCAGGATTTTTCAGGAACGGCTGACGATATGGAGACGCGGTTTGTTTTATCTTAACAAGCACTGAATTGTCGATGTAGGTACATGGTGACTTTCATGACGCCAACTCTTTTGGTTAATGAGTTGACATTTTTGTATTATTGAACACCCTCCTGTACACGCGGGTCTGCAAGTAGTGCCATCTGGGCATTACTTCGTAACAGTACGGCATATCTATGTACTTCTGTAGTGGATAAAAAGGCCAGTGGTGTGTTGTATTCCATTTAGGAATCCGGGGCAGTACGGGCTACTTAACGTTCAAACGCATGTCGAATCTAACCTAAGGTGAACCTTTGAACTTCGCTAGTGATAATCGATTGCCTAAAGTATTCGTTACTGTTTGGAACCGAAGAAGGCACAATAAATAGGATACAAATTAAGTTACATAATTGTTTGTGACTTGGTGCGTTTTCCCCATACCCGGGGCAGAATGGGAATGGGGTATCACATAACAGATGTAGGAATGCGGCCAGAATAAGAATGTAAGTAAGAATTCATACCTATTTGTATAACATCAAACTTCATCAAACAACAAAAAAATACAAATCACAGAAAACCACACAGAATCAATGCATAACAGAAATGTGTGAATTTTATCAACCGGGACAGAATGAGGTACCCCGGTTGCCTTGCCCCGTTCTGCCCCACGGCATATATTTTAGCTTAGGGGTCGGGTTGATAATTTGTGTTTATGATTTCAAAACTACACTAAGGTCAAATACGAGCGAAAACTATATGGTTACCTACTTCATGGTTAAATTTCTAAATTGATCTTAGTTGAAAAAAAAGCTTACCTTGTCTCAAAAATCCAACAAAATTGCAACGTCACTTGAAAATTGGCCACGAATGATGGTTTGTATCAACTGGGTGTATGGGTAACTGATGAGTGATGAGACATATGGGATATGGATGGCACAATATTACTTCACTGTAAATTTGCCCTATAGAGAGCTCTCTAAGAGATTTAAGGGTGGTACCCCGTTGTGCCCCGGTACCCCGTTTGACCCGGGTTCCCCTAAACCGGTTAGGGGTACTGGTCGCGCGTTGCTCGTTTACAGATTTGATGGGGGTTTGTACGACCGTGCCGGGCTCTGATCAATTATTCTTTGTCTGCCAACCCCTAAAATTTGACGTTCACTGTCCAATAAATAATCAACTTCTGCTGTGCGCTATTGAAAATAAATTGTTTCCTAATAAAGTTAAAATGAATTTCTACTATTGTGGCATATCATATCTAGGAAAAGATAGTCCGAATTCATCCCTTATGTCCACCCACCCTTGACCTTATAGCTCCTATACCTTGATAGTTTTTCCAGAAATGACTGGTTCAACAACACATTGAACAACAACAACAATAAAGTTCTACAATTCCAATGTCAAAGAAAGCGTGAGATCTAACCTACAGTTTACTCGAGTTAGTGAAACTGATGTTCTCAAGATAATCTCATCTATCAAGAGTAAAGCGACAGGAGCCGACGGCATCAATATTTGCACCATCCATCTTTGCGTCCCATTTCTATTACCGTACATCACCCATATTATCAATTTCTGTATCGAAAACTCTGTTTTTCCCTCTACATGGAAACATGCTCTTATTTTGCCGTTGCCCAAGTCCTCTAAACCTGAGAGTTTCAGTGACATCCGCCCAGTAAGCATTTTACCAACTATGTCAAAAATTCTCGAGAAAGTAATAGAGCAACAGCTGCGGGCGCATATAGAAAGTAACTCCATTTTGCCTGCTAATCAGTCAGGATTTAGACCTCGACGTGGATGTTGCACGACTCTTCTTTCTATAACCGATGACATCTTGAGAGCTTCAGACAAGGATCTCCTCACCATTCTTGTTCTGCTGGATTATTCCAAAGCGTTCGACACCATCAACCACCGGATCCTGAAATCTATTCTGCACTATACTGGTCTGTCGACGTCTTCCATCAACCTCCTATTCGATTATCTAGCGGGCAGAACTCAGAGTGTTACTTACAACGGCCGTGTCTCCTCTCCCCTTGAAATTTTAAGAGGTGTACCACAAGGATCCATTTTGGGGCCGCTACTGTTTATAATCTACATATCAAATTTTACCTCTGCCTTCCTCTCCGGCTGCCAACATTCCTATGCTGATGACACTCAGGTACGCATTTCATTCTCGGCGGACGAATCTCAACAGGCTTTAGCAGCACTAAACTTTGATCTTGCAAACTTAAAAGACATCTCTCAAAAGCACTGCTTACAGCTCAACCCTAAAAAATCGGTAGCACTTCTGTTTGGCAGAAAGGTGGATCGGGACAAGGTGAAATGCCATGATGGTATTGTGATTGGTGATGAAATTGTCCCCTTTGCATGCGAGGCCAAGAACCTTGGGCTACACATCGACAATGACTTGAAGCTCACCACTCACGTCTCCAAATGCCTCCAGCGAGGTTATTTCCACCTCAAATCAATTTATCAAAACAGATCATTCTTAAGCTTCCATGTAAAAAAACTGCTATGTGAATCCTTGGTGCTGTCTCAGGTCAATCACTGCGACGTCGTTTATGGTCCTTTTCTGAGACAGAATGACAGCTACCGTCTGCAAAAGCTGCAGAACTCGTGCATTAGACTTCTTTACGGAATAAGAAAATACGACCGTGTGAGTCACAAACTCTCCGATGCTGGTTGGCTCAATATGGAGAACAGAAGAAAATTACAGTCTGCGACCATGTTCTTCAAAATTCTCCGTACTAAAGAGCCCCCGGATTTGTTTTCCAGAATAACCTTTAATTCAGATGTTCACAATGTCAACACCAGATTTAGGGGATCCATCACCCCTCCACTCCACTCCAAAGAACTGTTCAAACGATCATTCACTTACCAGGTCTATAAAATGTTTAACAACTTGTCATTTGAGTATGCCACCCTCGGTTTGAAGAGTTTTCGAACACAGCTTTCTCAAACTTTGATGAACTGCCAGTGATGTAAATAATGTAAATGTGTATGTTCGATACTTGTACAGTTTTATTCACTTTACTTTAATTTTGTAGAATGTACAATCTTTCGTTACTTCGTATTGAGCGGAGTTAGGTGGAAGAACAGCTGGTGAGCCAAGGCCTGCCTATTAAGCTGAATCTCGCTCTGCTCAAATGCTTCTCTAATAAAGACCATTTATTATTATTATTATTATTATTATTATTATAACTAGAAAATGTGCAACGAGTGCTTCTACTGCCGCCGTATCGGGAAAAACTACCAGAGTATAGGCGCTACAGATTCAAGGGTGGGTGGACATAAGAGATAAATGTGAACCACCCTTTTTCAGCACATAATAAAAGCTACAATAGTGAAAATTGATTAAAACTTATCAAGAAACAATTCACCTTCAACAGCGCAGAGCAGAAGTTGATTATTTATTGGAGGGTGAAAGTCAGATTTTTAGGGGTGATACGCAAGGAATAATTTGATCAGCAACACTTAGAACATACCGTACCAGAAATTCAATGAAATTCCACGTTTATTTTGGCCGTTATTCGACTTCAAATGTTCAGTAATTTTTCAAAATGGTAGGTAAGGTTGGTTCTAAAAATAGGGGATTATTAGGTAATTATGATCAGCTGGACGTTATGACAAGTATAACCCTAGAAGGACCTTGTGGCGTCAGCGGCAGAACAGATCCACCTTCTAATCATTTAAGACGGCAATAGCAATGAATTAGTTCTGTGACCACCGGCATTCCCTCCCCCCAGCTTCCGGAGGGTGAATCGTTGAGTTCAGAGGATTTGCGGAATGATAAAGTTTGATCACCTCAACAAGAGAAACAGCATATTATTATTTTGAGCCAAATCACCCGAGGGGCCAAATCATATCAGTAATGTGCGGGGTTCTTTAGCCAAGGTTTGGGTGATTTTCGATCTAAATATAATGACTGGGCTATTAAAGGTCAAAAAATAAGGGGTAGGTACCTTGCAATTTTACACCAAGTTGTCACTTTGCATGTCTGTTGCTGAGACCACCCTCTACCAATCTGGATGTGGGGACATCGGGGCACATCGTGCAGACACTTTATACAGGGTGAAGTAGAATAAATAATAATAATGTTTTTTCCTTATCGGCCTATTTCTCGGTCATAGAAGTTCATTTCGCCGTTATACAGGGTGAAGTAGAAAACATTAATTATTGCAAAATCGTGAATCTTGAACATTTTCCGCTTTACAAGTACCTGATTGGTCCGCGCTCTTGCGCTGTTTGCGTTCTTCGATCATTGTAGACGGACTCTTAGTTACGCAATAAAAAACGTGAACCGTGCGTAGGAATCTGTACCTAGGAGATATTTACATCGATAGGAATGTACCTACTGCTTCTTCAGGAATCCTTTCCAAAGCTCTGTGGCATGCTTTATAAATTACGTCCGGGTCATCATCTCTACCCCTCGCGGCATGCTTCCCTCTTCTGTTGTCTCTTTTATTATTATTTTCAATTTTGCTTTGTACCGCGCAAACATCCGATACTTTAAAATAAACATGATTATACGTGTGCTTTGTACATTATACAGTTCTGCCCTGTCGAGAAATTTCCAACGTTATTAGGATGACAACGCAAAAGGACGAGGCAGGACATCTAGCGAGAGCATCAAGAAAAACATTTTCATTCGAAAAATTTGTTTATGCAAAACGCAACGCTTCGGGATCAAAACAGCAGCGCGCACTCACTCATTTATTGATTCGCTATTCTGAGTTATTGCAATGAAATTTAATTATTGGCCAATTAACATTTTTCCCTCCAGGCTCCTCATCCGTTCTGTGGTGGAGTGTGTATCTTTCGGCATAACAGAGTTTCGGACTGCCTACCTTGATCTGTAACATAGTTATCAGGGTCCTGGACAACTTCGAAATTCACGTACGGGCGTGGGTCCACTGCAATGATTACATTTACATAATCCCCTTGGTCCATCCACCAGCATGAAAATTTGTATCCAATGTACCTACCTACCTATCTGTAGGTTAGGTATGTGCGCTTGTCGCTTTTGGGAATTTATTCACTGCAGACAATGTAACATCCTTTGGTCATCGAAGAGAATTCATGCATATGAATATGAGACAAGACTAAATGCATTTATGGACAGATTTCAAATATTTACAGTAGTTACTCTATGTACAGTTTCGATATTTCGAACCGATTGGACCCGATGTCCGGGTCAATAGCGCGCGTGCGCCGCGCTACTTCTAAGTTTATGGCAAAAGATTTTCACCAACCAGGAAGTGCTTGCTTCTCTGCAGGAATACACTGAATAACATTTGAAACGTACTTCTTCTATTTTCCAATTGATTCCGCAATAAGTTATATTTATGATGAAGAAAAATACCTAATACAGGTGTCCGAACGAGAACAGGTGGATTTGAATTGCCAACCATTTTTGTTCATTTTGTTTTTGACGCTTCAATTTTGACAGATGTCAAGTAGAAACCCGGCAAATTCATAGTGCAGAGGCAGAGGTACACGAATAAACGCCCATTTTGGGTACAATAAGCCAAACTGCACAATTGGCGGAGCTTGCAGGAATATGTGCGAATGTCATTGACATTTCTTGAGCCGCGGCGAACCTACTCATGATATAAACGGTTCGGCTAATTTTATGGTTGGGAGACAAACTTTCAAACAAGCGCTAAATATTTATAACAGTGTACCTAACATTAATTTACAAGTCGCATAAATTGTCGCATTTACGTATTATACCTATATTGCACTCCGCTATGTCCGCACCCTCCTGCTCGGTCTGAATTCAACTCCATACTCTTCGATGTTGAGCCGCTTCTTAATATTATGTAACTATTCGCTTCTAAATTCTAGAATATCTCGAAATTTTTATGGAAGAGCCTCGAATGTGAAGTATTTTCCATTCCGGTATATTCCACCTGTATTTGGCAGAACTCTACAAGAATCTGGCTTCGCTAATATTCCGGTAAGCTCTCGATGCGCAACTCCTCCGCCAATTGTGCAGGTGGCTTTATTCGTGCGTCATGGTCTCCAGTGCCTTTCGTAACAATAGCCAGTGATACGTCATTTGACCATCTGATAAGCCTAATTATATCACAAAATCAGCGAAATGTATCAAAATGATTTTAAAATGGTCTCTTCTGTGAAATTGATGTTATGCTACATACCTACACGCTACACGATGTCACTTCTTTGGGTGACGATATGAGAACCCGTCTTTAATCCCTTATAGGTATTATTTATACCTATACACCTGGTCTCATAAGGTTTTATCATGTCCAACGTCTCTTGATTTGCACAATTTTGCATTTTAATGAACTTATATAGCGTTTTTGGGTCACTAGAACCAAACCAGTTCGCAGGGGCGCGATTCTCGAACGTGTTCAAAAAGTTTTCGTATGCGAATTCTCCTTTCCGACAGCCCAAATGCACACGAAAAAAAGGAGATTCGAACCTATACGAAAAGTCATTCGAATAACTCGAGAATCGCACCCCTGCTCTAAAATCAGGGGATTCGATTGGCTCTCGAAAATCCCTGGCTAGTGTTAGTGATAGCGATTTTCGAGCTGAAATAGCTCGGTTCTAGTGACTCAAAAACGCTTTTATTCTACCAGAAAGGAATAAATAGTGAGTATAAAAATCATTTTGCGTAGTTTCTTTGAAGCGTTTTCACTCTCCATGCTTTACTGGCTGTATTTTACATCCCCATTTATTGGGGCCAATTTTTCCAAATGTCTTAACCAATGATAAAGGGATCCATAGTGTTCCAAATGGAGTTGTATATCATAAAGTTGTAGTAAATAAGTCTTCTCCACTTGTTTTTTATATCGTTTACTCGAGTTTCGGCTAGTTAAATATATAAAGCCATTTTCAAAACTAATGTGACATATAGCATAGAACTTTATGTCTAAGTAATGATGTAACAATGAAGAATAGACGTAAGAATGAGATACCAGTAACCATCCATCAGGTTCGCAACTTCAACCTCAAAAGCTTCAAGACCATCATATTTGAGTTTCTCATCTTCAAAAACATGGGAATCGATACCTCAACAAATGGCATACGTCAATGGGGCCTTGCAATTGAAAAACTCAACGTGAGGTCGCCACTACTGTAGGGGGCGCCTACTTCGATAAAGCGGCCGTAACGACGCGAAAAACAGGGGAGTTTGAGTAGTTTGACCAGTAACTGACAGTGACAGGAGACGTCAAGCAAGAAACAGAGGTTATCCAAATTTCAAATCAAGACATAAAATGACGGACGTCGGTCGCTGAAACGTCAACGCCGTCAAAATCGTCGAATTTGCCCCCAACGGTCGTGGCGCCCTCGGTGTGTAAAAGTGGCAGTGCAAGGCCCCATTATCATGAAAGTAATGTACAAAAATGGATGAAATAATGGTCAAAGTTGGCGTCGCTGAGGGGGCTAAATAAGGCCTAATCGGTTGGGGTCTCTATCTGGAAATATTCTTTAGAGTCTAAGTATTAACTTGAAAGAATAAAATTGCTTTTAGCCCATTGTGCACAATGGGGTACTTGCCAATGAAATAGATTCGACTGAAAATACTTTTAATCATCAACAAGAGTAATAAAGAGTATTTACTCACAACCACTATGGTCACAGACCTATGGTGATTGATTCATTACATACCTAGTAGGAGGTCGGGAAGTGACCCATTGCCGACCTCCCGAGAAAGTGAAGAAATGGTAGCTTATTTAGAAGTGCCTGAGCTCTATCTTCGTCATTAGGCCAAACTTTTCAAAATAGTATGTATGTTTTCGTCATATTTAGACGAGATCTACTAACCAGTTGCATTTTTTGCGCTATCATCGCGGAAACACCTGTATTTTGGTAATCGCAAAATTTGAAATATATGTGGGAGTTCTTGCGACTGGCGAGTAGGTAATAAATATTTGTTTCAGTTCATATGAGATGAAAAAAAATATTTTTTTTTGTTTCACTCTGTAGGTATACAGCGTTTGCAGTATTTGTGTCGGTCGCTACCGATCTTCATGGGTCCAGAGAGGTCCAAGCAACACACTTGTGAAGGGGCTTAGCTTCATCACAAATTACAAGGTACCCCCGTTATTTTTCCTCTAACATTCGGACTAATTCTTGAACTCAGTCGAGAACACTCTTGAAACGTTTCTGACTCGGTTTCTGAAGTAGGTGTAGGTGAAGTAAAGAAAATTAATTTTTCTCTGAAGAGCTATTGAGTTTGAAAACTATTTTGCGGACGCCAATACGTTAGTGAGGGGGCAAAATGAACTTTTCTTTCCTCCCAATCTACCCTTTTCCGACAGTCTTCAGTCCGATCAAAGGCGATCAGAGAGGGAAATTGACGTCTCAGCAGCACTTCGTTCCGCTGTCTCTGTCGGAAATGAGTTGCAGCAAAAATATGTTTTCCTGGTCACCCTCGCTCCCCCTCCCCTCCCTCCCCTTCTAATCCCGAAGGTAATTGGAACAGCGGCGTCCGGAAAACTGGTCCCCGTGTTACGTTGAACAGGGCGGTATTGGCGAATTTCGGATGAAATATCGACGGGGGAGGTCTTTGTTGCGTTATTGTTGCGCCGCTGATTGATTTCACCTTGTTATCGAAGTTTGCATGCGGCAACCATGGGGCTTATGCCCGACCAATTTCCCGTATAATAAATAACGCGGCATCAATACCAATTCCTGGAGTTGTTTGAGGGAAAACGAATTTCTGTGCGCCTTTGGTCGCCGCTCGCGCTGACTAAGGAGAGCGCTCTAGGCCGCCGCGCGCTAGAAATTGCACTTAGAAGATGCCGGATTTACATTGAGCTATCAATATTTACGAAAGGAAAGGGAAAAAGGAGAGCGCGTGGATATTTACCCGTGTTTACCGACGGCAAACTATTGGGAAATGGTGTTATGTATATCCATCTTCATTGCAAGGCGAGGGGAATCTGATGAGGGGAGGGGGGGGGGAAGGTGATAACGGGAATTTAGTCAGCGAGAAACTTTCATAACAGATAACAGATACCTAACAGATAAAAATGTTCATTTGTGTCAGATACTACTCGTGGACAGGGAGCTGTTGCCTCAAAACTTAAATCATAAGGTACATTAATTTAGCCCTGTAGGTCTAATGTGGGTTGATGAAGTTGTTTAAAATTTATTTGTCTCACATGTTACACCGGGGGCTTTAGGCTGGGATAGGCTTGTCAATTTTCGAACAATGGCCAAAATTTACGTCATAAGGCACATGAATGAAACCAACGGACTTTTGTGTGGGAACATCCCCTCAATCAAAAATCGGGTCATAAGACAAAATTTTTGGGGGCTCTCGGTCCATAAGACAAGTTTAAATATTTCAAAAAGGGCCAAAATTTGCCTTCTCCTGGAGACTCCTCCTTTGACATAATTTAAGAAATGGAAAACGATTCCTACATGATTTTTTACGTAGGTTTCGAATCTGTCCACAAACATTTTTAATGGTACATCGCTTACAGGGTGCAATATCGAAAAAATTTTCTCAAATCGTACACTCTGTATTTTAACATGAAAATCGATTCCGTATTTCATTTTGATTACAAATATATACCACACTTAGTGGGTTAGTCAACAAAACGCATGTGGAAGAATTGATAAATTTTGGTCCTTTTTTGAAAATTTCAAACTTTTCTTATGGACCGAAAGCCCTAAAAAATGTTGTCTTAGGACCAGATTTTTGATTAAGGGGATGTTCCCACACAAGATCCAGTTGGTTTCATTCATGTACTTTTTGACGTACCTAAATTTTTGTCAATTTTTTGATAATTGACAAGCTCATACCAGCCTGAAGCCTCCGGTCTGACATAATAATAATAATACACGGAACGATGAATGTGTGTTTAAGCCTCCTCTTCCAGGACTATGATGAGGTGAAGTGAGGAAGCGGGCTAAGAGTATGTGCGTAATAATGTCATCGGATGGCGTTGGTGTATAAGAGCTAGACTGGTACCGGCAGTTCAACCCTCTGACAGACAGACGTCGCTACTTGTGCTCGACATTGGTACTTGGGTATTACCCACCAATGTTTCTGAACATATTTTCTGATGCATCCTAAGCACTCATTGAAATGTGAACATAGAAATCCGTAGGAGATAAACACACGGAAATATCATCACCGCTTGGAGCCCCTCCTGATTGTGTTTTCTGATGAACCCTAATCGATTTTGATTCCGGAACATTCCACAGAACGCATTCAAGTTGTCTGTTGTGCTTTTCAGCATGAAAAATGTTTTTCATCAAAAAAATTAAATCGTTTCTGACCGAAAAAGCGTTTTAGGCGGCGTAAACCTCCACAAAACATTTTTCTTCGATCTGACTCTAATTTTACCTTTCAAAAAATGAATTTTTGAGTTTTCATCTCTGGGTGATTAGAATACGTTTCCAGGTGTCGGTTTGACCCGCTGAAGCCAAATTCAACGACAATTTTTTTATGTCCCCTACACCCCCTGCAAAACACCCGCAAAAAAATTTAAAAACCATTATTAGTCGTTCCACGAATCTTCAAAAGAGCTTGCAGCGCATGGAGCAATTCCTCCTTCTTCCTTCCTCCCATTCGAAATTTTTTGAACTTGGATGGATACGTTACAACATTGTCTGGTACACCGAACCACCCATAAATACGTCGACATAAAAGGCCATGAGAGATAAACACACGAAAATATTATCATCCATTGCAGCCCCTAATGATTGTGTTTTTCAATTAATCCTGATCGATTTTGATTTTCAAACACAAAAAAGAACGTATTAAAGTCGTCCGTTGTGGTTTTCCGCATGGAAAGTGTTTATCATCAAAAAAATTTAATTTTTCTCAACCGAAAAAGCGTTTTGGCCGGCGTAAGCCTTAACAAGACATTTTTCTTACTTCTGACTCTAATTTTCTTTTTCAAAATATGAATTTCCCAGTTTTCATTTCTAGATGATTAGAACACGTTTCCAGGTGTCAGATTGACCCGCTGAAGCCAAATTCAACTGCGATTTTTTCATGTCCCCCACCTTATTCCAGAACACCTTCAACAAAATTTGAAAACCATTTTTTTTCGTTCCATGAATCTTCAAAAGAACTTGCAGCGTATGGAGCAATTCCCATTTTGTCCTTCCTCCCATTTGAACTTTTTTGAACTTGGATGGATACGTTCCAATATTGTCCGGTACACCGAACCACCCATAAATACGTCGACATAAAAGGCCATGAGAGATAAACACACGAAAATATTATCACCGATTTCGGCCCCTAATGATTGTGTTTTTCAATTAATCCTGATCGATTTTGATTTTCAAACACAAAAAAGAACGTATCAAAGATCGAAGTCGTCCGTTGTGGTTCTCCGCATGGAACGTGTTTTTCATCAAAAAAATTGAATTTTTCTTAACCGAAAAAGCGCTTTGGCCGGCGTAAGCCTTTACAAGACATTTTTCTTTCATCTGACTCTAATTTTATTTTTCAAAATATGAATTTTCCAGTTCTCATTTCCAGATGATTAGAATACGTTTCCAGGTGTCAGATTGACCCGCTGAAGCCAAATTCAACTGCGACTTTTTCATGTCCCCCACCTTATTCCAGAACACCTTCAACAAAATTTGAAAACCATTTTTTTTCGTTCCATAAATCTTCAAAAGAACTTGCAGCGTATGGAGCAATTCCCATTTTGTCCTTCCTCCCATTTGAACTTTTTTGAACTTGGATGGATACGTTCCAATATTGTCCGGTACACCGAACCACCCATAAATACGTCGACATAAAAGGCCATGAGAGATAAACACACGAAAATATTATCACCCATTTCGGCCCCTAATGATTGTGTTTTTCAATTAATCCTGATCGATTTTGATTTTCAAACACAAAAAAGAACGTATTAAAGTCGTCCGTTGTGGTTTTCCGCATGGAAAGTGTTTATCATCAAGAAAATTGAATTTTTCTCAACTGAAAAAGCGTTTTGGCCGGCGTAAGCCTTTACAAGACATTTTTCTTACTTCTGACTCTAATTTTATTTTTCAAAATATGAATTTCCCAGTTTTCATTTCTAGATGATTAGAACACGTTTCCAGGTGTCAGATTGACCCACTGAAGCCAAATTCAACTGCGATTTTTTCATGTCCCCCACCTTATTCCAGAACACCTTCAACAAAATTTGAAAACCATTTTTTTTCGTTCCATGAATCTTCAAAAGAACTTGCAGCGTATGGAGCAATTCCCATTTTGTCCTTCCTCCCATTTGAACTTTTTTGAACTTGGATGGATACGTTCCAATATTGTCCGGTACACCGAACCACCCATAAATACGTCGACATAAAAGGCCATGAGAGATAAACACACGAAAATATTATCACCCATTGCGGCCCCTAATGATTGTGTTTTTCAACTAATCCTGATCGATTTTGATTTTCAAACACAAGAAAGAATGTATCAAAGTCGTCCGTTGTGGTTCTCCACATGGAAAGTGTTTTTCATCAAAAAAATTGAATTCTTCTCAACCTAAAAAGCGCTTTGGCCGGCGTAAGCCTTTACAAGACTTTTTTTTTTCATCTGACTCTAATTTTATTTTTCAAAATATGAATTTTCCAGTTTTCATTTCCAGATGATAAGAATACGTTTCCAGGTGTCAGATTGACCCGCTGAAGCCAAATTCAACTGCCATTTTTTCATGTCCCCCACCTTATTCCAGAACACCTTCAAAAAAATTTGAAAACCATTTTTTTTCGTTCCATAAATTTTCAAAACAACTTGCAACGCATGGAGCAATTTCCATTTTGTCCTTCCTCCCATTTGAACTTTTTTGAACTTGGATGGATACGTTCCAATATTGTCCGGTACACCGAACCACCCATAAATACGTCGACATAGAAGGCCATGAGAGATAAACACACGAAAATATTATCACCGCTTGCGGCCCCTAATGATTGTGTTTTTCAATTAATCCTGATCGATTTTGATTTTCAAACACAAAAAAGAACGTATCAAAGATCGAAGTCGTCCGTTGTGGTTCTCCGCATAGAACGTGTTTTTCATCAAAAAAATTGAATTTTTCTTAACCGAAAAAGCGCTTTGGCCGGCGTAAGCCTCTACAAGACATTTTTCTTTCATCTGACTCTAATTTTATTTTTCAAAATATGAATTTTCCAGTTCTCATTTCCAGATGATTAGAATACGTTTCCAGGTGTCAGATTGACCCGCTGAAGCCAAATTCAACTGCGATTTTTTCATGTCCCCCACCTTATTCCAGAACACCTTCAACAAAATTTGAAAACCATTTTTTTTCGTTCCATAAATCTTCAAAAGAACTTGCAGCGTATGGAGCAATTCCCATTTTGTCCTGCCTCCCATTTGAACTTTTTTGAACTTGGATGGATACGTTCCAATATTGTCCGGTACACCGAACCACACATAAATACGTCGACATAAAAGGCCATGAGAGATAAACACACGAAAATATTATCACCCATTGCGGCCCCTAATCATTGTGTTTTTCAATTAATCCTGATCGATTTTGATTTTCAAACACAAAAAAGAACGTATTAAAGTCGTCCGTTGTGGTTCTCCACAAGGAAAGTGTTTTTTATCAAAAAAATTGAATCTTTCTCAACCTAAAAAGCGCTTTGGCCGGCGTAAGCCTTTACAAGACATTTTTCTTACTTCTGACTCTAATTTTATTTTTCAAAATATGAATTTTCCAGTTTTCATTTCCAGATGATAAGAATACGTTTCCAGGTGTCAGATTGACCCGCTGAAGCCAAATTCAACTGCCATTTTTTCATGTCCCCCACCTTATTCCAGAACACCTTCAAAAAAATTTGAAAACCATTTTTTTTCGTTCCATAAATTTTCAAAACAACTTGCAACGCATGGAGCAATTTCCATTTTGTCCTTCCTCCCATTTGAACTTTTTTGAACTTGGATGGATACGTTCCAATATTGTCCGGTACACCGAACCACCCATAAATACGTCGACATAGAAGGCCATGAGAGATAAACACACGAAAATATTATCACCGCTTGCGGCCCCTAATGATTGTGTTTTTCAATTAATCCTGATCGATTTTGATTTTCAAACACAAAAAAGAACGTATCAAAGATCGAAGTCGTCCGTTGTGGTTCTCCGCATAGAACGTGTTTTTCATCAAAAAAATTGAATTTTTCTTAACCGAAAAAGCGCTTTGGCCGGCGTAAGCCTTTACAAGACATTTTTCTTTCATCTGACTCTAATTTTATTTTTCAAAATATGAATTTTCCAGTTCTCATTTCCAGATGATTAGAATACGTTTCCAGGTGTCAGATTGACCCGCTGAAGCCAAATTCAACTGCGATTTTTTCATGTCCCCCACCTTATTCCAGAACACCTTCAACAAAATTTGAAAACCATTTTTTTTCGTTCCATAAATCTTCAAAAGAACTTGCAGCGTATGGAGCAATTCCCATTTTGTCCTGCCTCCCATTTGAACTTTTTTGAACTGGGATGGATACGTTCCAATATTGTCCGGTACACCGAACCACCCATAAATACGTCGACATAAAAGGCCATGAGAGATAAACACACGAAAATATTATCACCCATTGCGGCTCCTAATCATTGTGTTTTTCAATTAATCCTGATCGATTTTGATTTTCAAACACAAAAAAGAACGTATTAAAGTCGTCCGTTGTGGTTCTCCACAAGGAAAGTGTTTTTTATCAAAAAAATTGAATCTTTCTCAACCTAAAAAGCGTTTTGGCCGCCGTAAGCCTTTACAAGACATTTTTCTTACTTCTGACTCTAATTTTCTTTTTCAAAATATGAATTTCCCAGTTTTCATCTTAGATGATTAGAACACGTTTCCAGGTGTCAGATTGACCCGCTGAAGCCAAATTCAACTGCAATTTTTTCATGTCCCCCACCTTATTCCAGAACACCTTCAACAAAATTTGAAAACCATTTTTTTTCGTTCCATGAATCTTCAAAAGAACTTGCGGCGTATGGAGCAATTCCCATTTTGTCCTTCCTCCCATTTGAACTTTTTTGAACTTGGATGGATACGTTCCAATATTGTCCGGTACACCGAACCACCCATAAATACGTCGACATAGAAGGCCATGAGAGATAAACACACGAAAATATTATCACCGCTTGCGGCCCCTAATGATTGTGTTTTTCAATTAATCCTGATCGATTTTGATTTTCAAACACAAAAAAGAACGTATCAAAGATCGAAGTCGTCCGTTGTGGTTCTCCGCATAGAACGTGTTTTTCATCAAAAAAATTGAATTTTTCTTAACCGAAAAAGCGCTTTGGCCGGCGTAAGCCTCTACAAGACATTTTTCTTTCATCTGACTCTAATTTTATTTTTCAAAATATGAATTTTCCAGTTCTCATTTCCAGATGATTAGAATACGTTTCCAGGTGTCAGATTGACCCGCTGAAGCCAAATTCAACTGCGATTTTTTCATGTCCCCCACCTTATTCCAGAACACCTTCAACAAAATTTGAAAACCATTTTTTTTCGTTCCATGAATCTTCAAAAGAACTTGCGGCGTATGGAGCAATTCCCATTTTGTCCTTCCTCCCATTTGAACTTTTTTGAACTTGGATGGATACGTTCCAATATTGTCCGGTACACCGAACCACCCATAAATACGTCGACATAGAAGGCCATGAGAGATAAACACACGAAAATATTATCACCGCTTGCGGCCCCTAATGATTGTGTTTTTCAATTAATCCTGATCGATTTTGATTTTCAAACACAAAAAAGAACGTATCAAAGATCGAAGTCGTCCGTTGTGGTTCTCCGCATAGAACGTGTTTTTCATCAAAAAAATTGAATTTTTCTTAACCGAAAAAGCGCTTTGGCCGGCGTAAGCCTCTACAAGACATTTTTCTTTCATCTGACTCTAATTTTATTTTTCAAAATATGAATTTTCCAGTTCTCATTTCCAGATGATTAGAATACGTTTCCAGGTGTCAGATTGACCCGCTGAAGCCAAATTCAACTGCGATTTTTTCATGTCCCCCACCTTATTCCAGAACACCTTCAACAAAATTTGAAAACCATTTTTTTTCGTTCCATAAATCTTCAAAAGAACTTGCAGCGTATGGAGCAATTCCCATTTTGTCCTGCCTCCCATTTGAACTTTTTTGAACTTGGATGGATACGTTCCAATATTGTCCGGTACACCGAACCACACATAAATACGTCGACATAAAAGGCCATGAGAGATAAACACACGAAAATATTATCACCCATTGCGGCCCCTAATCATTGTGTTTTTCAATTAATCCTGATCGATTTTGATTTTCAAACACAAAAAAGAACGTATTAAAGTCGTCCGTTGTGGTTCTCCACAAGGGAAGTGTTTTTTATCAAAAAAATTGAATCTTTCTCAACCTAAAAAGCGCTTTGGCCGGCGTAAGCCTTTACAAGACATTTTTCTTACTTCTGACTCTAATTTTATTTTTCAAAATATGAATTTTCCAGTTTTCATTTCCAGATGATAAGAATACGTTTCCAGGTGTCAGATTGACCCGCTGAAGCCAAATTCAACTGCCATTTTTTCATGTCCCCCACCTTATTCCAGAACACCTTCAAAAAAATTTGAAAACCATTTTTTTTCGTTCCATAAATTTTCAAAACAACTTGCAACGCATGGAGCAATTTCCATTTTGTCCTTCCTCCCATTTGAACTTTTTTGAACTTGGATGGATACGTTCCAATATTGTCCGGTACACCGAACCACCCATAAATACGTCGACATAGAAGGCCATGAGAGATAAACACACGAAAATATTATCACCGCTTGCGGCCCCTAATGATTGTGTTTTTCAATTAATCCTGATCGATTTTGATTTTCAAACACAAAAAAGAACGTATCAAAGATCGAAGTCGTCCGTTGTGGTTCTCCGCATAGAACGTGTTTTTCATCAAAAAAATTGAATTTTTCTTAACCGAAAAAGCGCTTTGGCCGGCGTAAGCCTTTACAAGACATTTTTCTTACTTCTGACTCTAATTTTATTTTTCAAAATATGAATTTTCCAGTTCTCATTTCCAGATGATTAGAATACGTTTCCAGGTGTCAGATTGACCCGCTGAAGCCAAATTCAACTGCGATTTTTTCATGTCCCCCACCTTATTCCAGAACACCTTCAACAAAATTTGAAAACCATTTTTTTTCGTTCCATAAATCTTCAAAAGAACTTGCAGCGTATGGAGCAATTCCCATTTTGTCCTTCCTCCCATTTGAACTGTTTTGAACTTGGATGGATACGTTCCAATATTGTCCGGTACACCGAACCACACATAAATACGTCGACATAAAAGGCCATGAGAGATAAACACACGAAAATATTATCACCGCTTGCGGCCCCTAATGATTGTGTTTTTCAATTAATCCTGATCGATTTTGATTTTCAAACACAAAAAAGAACGTATCAAAGATCGAAGTCGTCCGTTGTGGTTCTCCGCATGGAACGTGTTTTTCATCAAAAAAATTGAATTTTTCTTAACCGAAAAAGCGCTTTGGCCGGCGTAAGCCTCTACAAGACATTTTTCTTTCATCTGACTCTAATTTTATTTTTCAAAATATGAATTTTCCAGTTCTCATTTCCAGATGATTAGAATACGTTTCCAGGTGTCAGATTGACCCGCTGAAGCCAAATTCAACTGCGATTTTTTCATGTCCCCCACTTTATTCCGGAACACCTTCAACAAAATTTGAAAACCATTTTTTTTCGTTCCATAAATCTTCAAAAGAACTTGCAGCGTATGGAGCAATTCCCATTTTGTCCTGCCTCCCATTTGAACTTTTTTGAACTGGGATGGATACGTTCCAATATTGTCCGGTACACCGAACCACCCATAAATACGTCGACATAAAAGGCCATGAGAGATAAACACACGAAAATATTATCACCCATTGCGGCTCCTAATCATTGTGTTTTTCAATTAATCCTGATCGATTTTGATTTTCAAACACAAAAAAGAACGTATAAAAGTCGTCCGTTGTGGTTCTCCACAAGGAAAGTGTTTTTTATCAAAAAAATTGAATCTTTCTCAACCTAAAAAGCGTTTTGGCCGGCGTAAGCCTTTACAAGACATTTTTCTTACTTCTGACTCTAATTTTCTTTTTCAAAATATGAATTTCCCAGTTTTCATCTTAGATGATTAGAACACGTTTCCAGGTGTCAGATTGACCCGCTGAAGCCAAATTCAACTGCAATTTTTTCATGTCCCCCACCTTATTCCAGAACACCTTCAACAAAATTTGAAAACCATTTTTTTTCGTTCCATGAATCTTCAAAAGAACTTGCGGCGTATGGAGCAATTCCCATTTTGTCCTTCCTCCCATTTGAACTTTTTTGAACTTGGATGAATACGTTCCAATATTGTCCGGTACACCGAACCACTCATAAATACGTCGACATAAAAGGCCATGAGAGATAAACACACGAAAATATTATCACCCATTGCGGCCCCTAATCATTGTGTTTTTCAATTAATCCTGATCGATTTTGATTTTCAAACACAAAAAAGAACGTATTAAAGTCGTCCGTTGTGGTTCTCCACAAGGAAAGTGTTTTTTATCAAAAAAATTGAATCTTTCTCAACCTAAAAAGCGCTTTGGCCGGCGTAAGCCTTGACAAGACATTTTTCTTACTTCTGACTCTAATTTTATTTTTCAAAATATGAATTTTCCAGTTTTCATTTCCAGATGAAAAGAATACGTTTCCAGGTGTCAGATTGACCCGCTGAAGCCAAATTAAACTGCCATTTTTCCATGTCCCCCACCTTATTCCAGAACACCTTCAAAAAAATTGAAAACCATTTTTTTTCGTTCCATAAATTTTCAAAACAACTTGCAGCGCATGGAGCAAATTTCCATTTTGTCCTTCCTCCCATTTGAACTTTTTTGAACTTGGATGGATACGTTCCAATATTGTCCGGTACACCGAACCACCCATAAATACGTCGACATAGAAGGCCATGAGAGATAAACACACGAAAATATTATCACCGCTTGCGGCCCCTAATGATTGTGTTTTTCAATCAATCCTGATCGATTTTTATTTTCAAATTCAAAAAAGAACGTATCAAAGTCGTCCGTTGTGGTTTTCCGCATGGAAAGTGTTTATCATCAAGAAAATTGAATTTTTCTCAACCGAAAAAGCGTTTTGGCCGGCGTAAGCCTTTACAAGACATTTTTCTTACTTCTGACTCTAATTTTATTTTTCAAAATATGAATTTCCCAGTTTTCATTTCCAGATGATAAGAATACGTTTCCAGGTGTCCGATTGACCCGCTGAAGCCAAATTCAACTGCCATTTTTTCATGTCCCCCACCTTATTCCAGAACACCTTCAAAAAAATTTGAAAACCATTTTTTTTCCTTCCATGAATTTTCAAAACAACTTGCAGCGTATGGAGCAATTCCCATTTTGTCCTCCCTCCCATTTGAACTTTTTTGAACTTGGATGGATACGTTCCAATATTGTCCGGTACACCGAACCACCCATAAATACGTCGACATAAAAGGCCATGAGAGATAAACACACGAAAATATTATCACCCATTGCGGCCCCTAATGATTGTGTTTTTCAACTAATCCTGATCGATTTTGATTTTCAAACACAAAAAAGAACGTATTAAAGTCGTCCGTTGTGGTTCTCCACATGGAAAGTGTTTTTCATCAAAAAAATTGGATTCTTCTCAACCTAAAAAGCGCTTTGGCCGGCGTAAGCCTTTACAAGACTTTTTTTTTTCATCTGACTCTAATTTTATTTTTCAAAATATGAATTTTCCAGTTTTCATTTTCAGATGATAAGAATACGTTACCAGGTGTCAGATTGACCCGCTGAAGCCAAATTCAACTGCCATTTTTTCATGTCCTCCACCTTATTCCAGAACACCTTCAAAAAAATTTGAAAACCATTTTTTTTCGTTCCATAAATTTTCAAAAGAACTTGCAGCGCATGGAGCAATTCCCATTTTGTCCTTCCTCCCATTTGAACTTTTTTGAACTTGGATGGATACGTTCCAATATTGTCCGGTACACCAAACCACCCATAAATACGTCGACATAAAAGGCCATGAGAGATTAACACACGAAAATATTATCACCCATTGCGGCCCCTAATGATTGTGTTTTTCAACTAATCCTGATCGATTTTGATTTTCAAACACAAAAAAGAACGTATTAAAGTCGTCCGTTGTGGTTCTCCACATGGAAAGTGTTTTTCATCAAAAAAATTGGATTCTTCTCAACCTAAAAAGCGCTTTGGCCGGCGTAAGCCTTTACAAGACTTTTTTTTTTCATCTGACTCTAATTTTATTTTTCAAAATATGAATTTTCCAGTTTTCATTTTCAGATGATAAGAATACGTTACCAGGTGTCAGATTGACCCGCTGAAGCCAAATTCAACTGCCATTTTTTCATGTCCTCCACCTTATTCCAGAACACCTTCAAAAAAATTTGAAAACCATTTTTTTTCGTTCCATAAATTTTCAAAAGAACTTGCAGCGCATGGAGCAATTCCCATTTTGTCCTTCCTCCCATTTGAACTTTTTTGAACTTGGATGGATACGTTCCAATATTGTCCGGTACACCAAACCACCCATAAATACGTCGACATAAAAGGCCATGAGAGATTAACACACGAAAATATTATCACCCATTGCGGCCCCTAATGATTGTGTTTTTCAACTAATCCTGATCGATTTTGATTTTCAAACACAAAAAAGAACGTATTAAAGTCGTCCGTTGTGGTTCTCCACATGGAAAGTGTTTTTCATCAAAAAAATTGGATTCTTCTCAACCTAAAAAGCGCTTTGGCCGGCGTAAGCCTTTACAAGACTTTTTTTTTTCATCTGACTCTAATTTTATTTTTCAAAATATGAATTTTCCAGTTTTCATTTTCAGATGATAAGAATACGTTACCAGGTGTCAGATTGACCCGCTGAAGCCAAATTCAACTGCCATTTTTTCATGTCCTCCACCTTATTCCAGAACACCTTCAAAAAAATTTGAAAACCATTTTTTTTCGTTCCATAAATTTTCAAAAGAACTTGCAGCGCATGGAGCAATTCCCATTTTGTCCTTCCTCCCATTTGAACTTTTTTGAACTTGGATGGATACGTTCCAATATTGTCCGGTACACCAAACCACCCATAAATACGTCGACATAAAAGGCCATGAGAGATTAACACACGAAAATATTATCACCCATTGCGGCCCCTAATGATTGTGTTTTTCAATTAATCCTGATCGATTTTGATTTTCAAACACAAAAAAGAACGTATTAAAGTCGTCCGTTGTGGTTTTCCGCATGGAAAGTGTTTATCATCAAAAAAATTGGATTTTTCTCAACCGAAAAAGCGTTTTGGCCGGCGTAAGCCTTTACAAGACATTTTTCTTACTTCTGACTCTAATTTTCTTTTTCAAAATGTGAATTTCCCAGTTTTTATTTCTAGATGAATAGAACACGTTTCCAGGTGTCGGATTGACCCACTGAAGCCAAATTCAACTGCGATTTTTCCATGTCCCCCACCTTATTCCAGAACACCTCCAACAAAATTTGAAAACCATTTTTTTTCGTTCCATGAATCTTCAAAAGAACTTGCAGCGTATGGAGCAATTCCCATTTTGTCCTTCCTCCCATTTGAAATTTTTTGAACTGGGATGGATACGTTCCAATATTGTCCGGTACACCGAACCACCCATAAATACGTCGACATAAAAGGCCATGAGAGATAAACACACGAAAATATTATCACCGCTTGCGGCCCCCTAATGATTGTGTTTTTCAACTAATCCTGATCGATTTTGATTTTCAAACACAAAAAAGAACGTATCAAAGTCGTCCATTGTGGTTCTCCGCATGGAAAGTGTTTTTATCAAAAAAATTGAATTTTTCTCAACCTAAAAAGCGCTTTGGCCGGCGTAAGCCTTTACAAGACATTTTTCTTTCATCTGACTCTAATTTTATTTTTCAAAATATGAATTTTCCAGTTTTCATTTCCAGATGATTAGAATACGTTTCCAGGTGTCAGATTGACCCGCTGAAGCCAAATTCAACTGCCATTTTTTCATGCCCCCCACCTTATTCCAGAACACCTTCAAAAAAATTTGAAAACCATTTTTTTTCGTTCCATAAATTTTCAAAAGAACTTGCAGCGCATGGAGCAAATTTCCATTTTGTCCTTCCTCCCATTTGAACTTTTTTGAACTTGGATGGATACGTTCCAATATTGTCCGGTACACCGAACCACCCATAAATACGTCGACATAAAAGGCCATGAGAGATAAACACACGAAAATATTATCACCCATTGCGGCCCCTAATGATTGTGTTTTTCAATCAATCCTGATCGATTTTGATTTTCAAACACAAAAAAGAACGTATTAAAGTCGTCCGTTGTGGTTTTCCGCATGGAAAGTGTTTATCATTAAAAAAATTGAATTTTTCTCAACCGAAAAAGCGTTTTGGCCGGCGTAAGCCTTTACAAGACATTTTTCTTACTTCTGACTCTAATTTTCTTTTTCAAAATATGAATTTCCCAGTTTTCATTTCTAGATGATTAGAACACGTTTCCAGGTGTCAGATTGACCCACTGAAGCCAAATTCAACTGCGATTTTTCCATGTCCCCCACCTTATTCCAGAACACCTTCAACAAAATTTGAAAACCATTTTTTTTCGTTCCATGAATCTTCAAAAGAACTTGCAGCGTATGGAGCAATTCCCATTTTGTCCTTCCTCCCATTTGAAATTTTTTGAACTGGGATGGATACGTTCCAATATTGTCCGGTACACCGAACCACCCATAAATACGTCGACATAAAAGGCCATGAGAGATAAACACACGAAAATCACCGCTTGCGGCCCCCAATGATTGTGTTTTTCAATGAATCCTGATCGATTTTGATTTTCAAACACAAAAAAAAAACGTATTAAAGTGGTCGGTTGTGGTTTTCCGCATGGAAAGTGTTTTTCATCAAAAAAAGTGAATTTTTCCCAACCGAAAAAGCGCTTTGGCCAGCGTTAGCCTTCACAAGACATTTTTCTTTCATCTGACTCTAATTTTATTTTTCAAAATATGAATTTCCCAGTTTTCATTTCCAGATGATTAGAATACGTTTCCAGGTGACAGATTGACCCGCTGAAGCCGAATTCAACGGCGATTTTTCCATGTCCCCAACCTTATTCCAAAACACCTTAAAAAAAATTTGAAAAACCATTTTTTACCGTTCCGTAAATTTTCAGAAGAACTTGCAGCGCATGGAGCAATTCCCGTTTTGTCCTTCCTCTAGTTTGAACTTTTTTGAACTTGGATGAATACGTTCCAACATTGTCCGGTACACCGGAACACCCATAAATACGTCTACATAAAAGGCCATGAGAGATAAACACACGAAAATATTATCACCCATTGCGGCCACTAATAATTGTGTTTTTCAATGAACTCTAATCGATTTTGATTTTCAAACACGCAAAACAACGTATTCAAGTCATCCGTTGTGGTTTTCCGCATGAAAAGTGTTTTTCATCAAAAAATTGAATCTTCTTCGACCGAAAAAGTGCTTTGGCCGGCGTAAACCTTCACAAGACATTTTTCTTCCATCTGGCTCTAATTTAATTTTTCAAAATATGAATTTTCCAGTTTTTATTTCTAGATGATTAGAATACGTTTCCAGGTGTCAGTTTGACCCGCTGAAGCCAAATTCAACGACGATTTCTTCGTCTCCCCCACCCCTTCCAAAACACCTTCAAAAAATTTGCAATCCATTTTTTTTCGTTTCATAAATCTTCATAAGAACTTGCAGCGCACGGAGCAATTCTCCCTTTGTCCTTTCTCCCATTGGAAATTTCTAGCGCACTTTCCCAAAAAATGGGAAAAAGGCGCTTTTAGCTTCACTTTGTCCGTCCGTCCGTCTGTCCGTCCGTCTTTACCCGGGATAACTCCTCAGGGAAGAAAGATATCGATGTGGTGTAAACGCTGATCAATAATACATATGTCCAGGATGTCAAGTTGACTTTTGGTTTTTTGTTATTCTGCCGCCATCTTCGATCCGCCATTTTGAATTTTCTTTTAAAGTGATCCGATTGAGATGAAATTCGTAGGCAATCTAAACCACATCAAGATCTATCCAACTTTTGACAATTGATGCCCTGCCGCCATCTTGTATTTTCACTATTGAACATGTTTCCAAGTGATAGAACTAGGAGAATAATGCCTCAACGAAAAGAGATATCGATGTGGTGCAAACGCCAATCGAATACGTACGTGACCACCATATAAAGTTGACCAATGATTTTTGTCACTTGGCCGCAATCTTCGATCCGCCATTTTGAATTTCTCTGGAAGTGGTCCGATTTGCGTGAGATTCACAGGCCATGTGAACTTCATCAAAATACATCCGATTTTGGACAAATGATGCTCTGCCGCCATCTTGGCCGCCATATTGAAATTTCTCATCATTCAACGATTTTCATTGAGCTTGGGACTTACCTCTGACCTCTTTTTCGTATGATCATTCTTATTCTTCAGCCAAATTTCAACATTCTGCCACTATCTTGGCCGCCATATTAAAATATCCTCGGAAATATCTTATTAGTGAAACGATTTTCATGAAGCTTGGGACTTAATCTTGTCTATAGTACGATTCATTTTGATTTTAGAGCCAAATTTCATGATTCTGACGCTATTTTGGCCGACATATTGAAATTTCTGCCCAAATAACGGTGGAACCCTAATTAACATCTTGCGTTCACTAACCCTCCTAAAGGGAAGTGCGCTACTTAGCCTAGCCTCATGCCCATGAGGCATATTCGCTTGTTTGAACTTGAATGGATACGTTCCAACATTGTCCGGTACACCAAAACAACCATAATTTGTCGACATAAGAGGCCATGAGAGATAAACACAAGAAAATATTATCACCGCTTGCGGCCACTAGTAATTGTGTTTTTCAATGAACTCTAATCGATTTTGATTTTCAAACACGCAAAAGAACGTATTTGAGTCGTCTGTTGTGCTTTCCTGCATGGAAAGTGTTTTTCATCAAAAAAATAGAATCTTTTCTGACCGATAAAGCGCTTTGGCCGGCGTAAATTTTCAGGTACAAGGTGAAAGACATTTTTTTCCGATCTGACTCTAATTTTACTATTAAAAAAAATTAAATTTTGAAATTTTGGATGATCAAAATCGTTTCCAGGTGTCAGTCTGACGCGCTGAAGCTGCTAAATCTATAATAATCCCCTTTTTTTCTTGATTCCCGATCATTTCATCATGTTTATCCATTGCGGATATTGGCCTTTTGACTATTAAATCAGAGGCGAAAATTCTGCACACGAATTTTTCAAGACTCTCATTCGTAAAATACCTAATGCTTAATTTTTGCCTGCCTACTCTGTCAAGGTACCTAAAGATAGGTAGGTACCTACCTCTAATTACCAATAACCTACGTTTTGGCTGCTGCAGTAATCACTATGATATCTTATTCTAAGGGTAATTTTTCCCAGGGTCTTCACCATTTCTCTTTAATGTTTATTGCCAATCAGAATAGTAGGGGTGAGTACCTAACACGTATTGGGTGACATCTTTTTATAAGGGAAATCAGACGCATTACGCCAAATTATTACGAGTTAATGACGTGTTTCTTTTTTCTACACTTAGGACTATTGTAATCGCATTTATTCCCTGGCGGCAATACGCGATATTACGTGAACATTTTTTGTGTTTCTCTCAACTCTGCACCCACTCCACCACCGGTTGTAGATACCCGAATACAATCGCGGTTGGCCGGTGATAGAGGTGGAGGGCGAAAAGTTGGTCACTCACAAGAATGTGGGCGTAAAAAATTGGCGGGAGAGATGCACCTTGCGGCGTTGCCTGGAGTGGCTAGCATAATTTAGGTACCTTTTTATGGCAATATTTGGTAATAACCCATAGCTCAGGCATAATCGGTGGAATTGACACCTGAAACACGTTGAATATTTCCGACATCATGATCCATAAATCTTTTGAGTGATTATTCACCAAAATTCATCCATCACCGGTTGAGGAGTTCGTTCTTAGCAAGTACCTGAACCACATACTACCTGAACCAAATAAAGCAAGTACGTCTTCAAGCCCATAGCTAGAACAGTAAGTTGCAGCGTCTTTCAAACAGGGATTTTCTGGTTTTTGAAATTCTTTTTTGGAGAAAGCAGCTAGTTATGTTCAAATTCAGCGACGATTTTTTCATGCCCCTCCCTCCAAAACACCCGCAAAAAAATTGAAAACTATTTTTTTTTTGTTCCATAAATCTTCAAAACAACTTGCAGCGCATGGAACAATTCCTCCTTTGTCCTTCCTCCCATTCAAAGTTTTCTGAACCTGGATGGATACGTTCCAAGATTGTCCGGTGCACCGAAACACCCATAAATACGTCGACATAAGAGGCCGTGAGAGATGAACACACGGAAATATTATCACCGCTTGCGGCCCCTAATGGTTGTGTTTGTCAATGAACCCTAATCGATTTTGATTTCCAAACACGCAACAGAACGTATTCAAATCGTCTGTCGTGACTTTCTGCATGGGGAGTGTTTTCCATTGAGAAAATTGAATCTTTTTCGACCAAAAAAGCGCTTTGGCCGGCGTAAACCTTTACAAGACATTTTTATTCAATCTGACTTTGATTTCACTTTTCAAAACATGAATTTTTCAGTTTTTATTTCTAGATGATTAGAATACGTTTCCAGGTGTCAGTTTGAACCGCTGAAGCCAAATTCAACGACGATTTTCTCATGCCCCCGCCCCCTTCCGAAACACTTGCGAAAAAAATTAAAAATATATTTTTCTTGTTCCATTAATCTTCAAAAGAACTTGCAGCGCATGGAGCGATTCCTCCTTTGTCCTTTCTCTCATTTGAAGTTTTTTGAACTTGGATGGATACGTTCCCAGATTGTCTGGTGCACCGAAACACCCATAAATACGTCGACATAAGAGGCCGATGAGAGATAAGCACACGGAAATATTATCACCGCTTGCGGCCCCTATGGTTGTGTTTTTCAATGAACCCTAATCGATTTTGATTTCTCAACACGCAACAGAACGTATTCAAATCGTCTGTCGTGGCTCTCTTCATGGAAAGTGTTTTCCATCAAAAAAATTGAATCTTTTCCGACCGAAAAAGCGCTTTGGCCGGCATAAACCTCTACAAGATATTTTTATTCAATCTGACTTTGATTTTACTTTTCAAAATATGAATTTCTCAGTTTTTATTTCTAGATGGCAAGAATACGTTTCCAGGTGTCAGTTTGACCCGCTGAAGCGAAATTCATTGACGATTTTTTCATGCTTCTCCCTCCAAAACACCCGCAAAAAAATTGAAAACTATCTTGTTTTCGTTCCATAAATCCTCAAAACAACTTGCAGCGCATGGAGCAATTCCTTCTTCCTCCGCCTTCTAAAATTCCCAATCCAAAACCCACCCTGGAACAAGTACGTTCGACTGTATAAGTAGCTAGTTAACTATGAAGGCAGGTACTTGGGTAGATAGGATTATGTAGGTATAGGTACCTATCAAATTTTTCCAACATCAGTCATAATTGAAAGCAGGGCTGGGGCAGCAATGGGGTTTTTGGAAACCCCCTCTTGCCCTTTACGCCATTGCACTGCAAAGTCCTTTTCCTCCTTCTGTCCCTAAATCGGGTTGGATCACTATCGATTTAGGTTCGATGCTTTCCCCTGGAAACATCAAAATCCAAATGACGCGTTTTCCCCGAGAGGTTGTCGCAACCGTGGCGTGCCTAGCTGTGAGTTCTGAGACATAGAGCTGCATGCACCACACACTTCTGACGAAATCCAACGCGCAAGGTTTGCGAGGACCAGACGCTAAGGCTAGCTGCTAGCTTTGACTTCCATCTGTTGTGGAGTAGTTTCTCTATTATGGGAGACATTGTAAATTACAGGTTCCTGCAATTTGTGACCCTGTTTTGAAGGTTTGCGTAGAGCTCAGGGGGAGGAGCAGCAATGGCCGCGATGGACTCTTAATGACACAATAATATTACTCTTAGCCCTGATAAGCAGGGTCGGTCAGGGAGACCTAATAACACAAAAATATGCCAAAAGTGATAGCTAATGTGAATAAAGTCATAATAATAATAATAATAATAATAATAATAATAATAATAATAATAATAATAATAATAATAATAATAATAATAATAATAATAATAATAATAATAGGCTTTATTGTCCAACAACAAAAAGAAGTCATAAAGAGGACAAGAAAAATTATTAAAATAAATAAGTAGCACTACTAGCATATTAAAGACATGTAAGACAAAGCAATTTTGAACAACCTTATCAACGCACAATAGACCTACAGGGTTGAAATTATAGGTGCTTTCCTTTTTCCACAAAACTCACTGATCTGATCTGAGGAAAGTTAGAGAGAAAAGCGAGAAATCACATGCGCGAAAGTGAGATACCACTAACAACTTAGGTCAGAATACTTAGTTCAGGTTGTCAAAGGAAAGCACCTTATGTACCTTATGACGTAAGTTTTGAGGCACCAGCTCCCTGTCTTTTTGTTTATTATTGTTACCTGATATTTAGTTACTTGACGGGCTCTTCAAATACATATGTATAGTATTTCTTTTTCACGAAAAGCAATAAAGACTTTATTCATTTTTCTATTTTGCGATTATAAGAAAGTCATTTCGATACGCGGATGACGTCATTTGCGTATCGAAATGACTTTCTTATAATCGCAAAATAGAAAAATGTATGAAGTCTATAGACCGAAGAAGTGTGACGTCACAACATGGCAACATGGCCGGCGGTTGACATTTTCTGGAGGCCAACGTCAAACGTGACATGACCGTGGGATGCACGGCACGTGGCATGCACTTGACGTTCCGCTGTTTGTGTTTGTCATGTGTTTGTCAAATTTTTGCGAAGGTGAATAACGGAAATGGATATAACAAAAAAAGATTCATATTTTGGGCTATAACAGGTGGAGGAAATCAAACTATATTGCTATAAACTAAAAACTGCTAACTATAAACTGCGATCCATTGCTCTTTGCCTCTGAGCATCTTATGAACGAGATTGTCGACGGCGATTCTCCTGCCCAGTTTTTCTTCGAGGTCTTCTCGCTGCTTTGATGGACCGTTACAATGAAAACAAGCATGTTCCGCGTTGTCCTGACGCTGAGGCTTTTGAGGCTCCCCAGTATTTCTTTCATCCAACTTTGAACCAAGGCATTCCACTGCCGTTGCCACTGCTCGACGAACTGCTCTCTGGCCTTGTTTCTGCTTTCTGGTTTGCTGGTGGGCACTCCTAGGCTTGTTTCCTCTAATCGCAAGCATCAGGGCGAAGGGTGGGATACCCGAGAGCACTCGTGCTGCATCATGCGGAACCGTTCTGTAGGCACTGGTGATTCTGAGTGCAGCTTTGCGCAGCTCTCTGTTGGGCTATGTCTGGCCTTTTTGCAACCAAGTCCGCCTGTATGAGACGCTGGCTGTCTCTTAGGCTGGCAATTTCAGCAATGCTCACTGCCATTTTGCACTGACTTTTGTGACTTTTGTTGTGAACCTCCAGAAAATGTCATGCCAAACACAACCAAATATAGAAACGTCACGTTCATGTGACGTTGGCCTCCAGAAAATGTCAACCGCCGGCCATGTTGCCATGTTGTGACGTCACACTTCTTCGGTCTATATTGCTCTTGGAAGAAGCTCCATAACGATACGCATTTTTCAATGCTAATAGTAAAAGTTGGCAATATTAGCGCGCATGATATCGACATGACAACACTTACCGACAGGAGTGACAGTTCAGGTGACATGGTTTCGCAGAAGGAACATACTAACATATCCGAAAGCCCTTATTAAGAAGAATATCTCAGCTCTTCAATCTTGTTCTCAAATTCTGACTTCCTACCCGAAGGGACGTCTCATACAAAAATTTCCATCCGTTCCTTTGCTACTCGTCGGGGAAGTTTTGGGGTGACACAACCGATTTTTTGCCTTGTGATCGAAAGCAGGGGTTAGATAATAGTATATTATAATACGTTTTATAAGACATCGTATTGTCACACGCGCCATAATTGACAAGAGTGTGACAATAGGAATAGGTTTTATAAAACGTGTGTCATACAATTTTTTCTATTTTGTAACTATGCCCATGATGCTTGCTTTTTAGAATAAAATATAAGATATGAGCCTCTGCCAACATTTTGTTAGAAATTGCTCTTGATGGTGAAAGCACAGCTTATCACTGGAAATGAACCAGATTTTTCTGAAATAAACACAAAAATCATGCATGGGCATAGCTACAGAATAGAACAAGCGAATATGACTCATGGGCATGAGGCTCAGTAGCGCACTTCCTTTTTGAAGGATTAGTGAACGCAAGATGTTAAGTAATTAGGGTTCTCTACCGTTACTTGGGCAAAAAATTCCAATATGGCGGCCAAAATTTCGGCAGAATCATGAAATTCGGCTTGAAAATCAGAATGATGGCACCTACTCGACAAGGGTAAGTTCCAAGTTTCATGAAAATCGTTCCACTAATAAGAGATTTCAATATGGCGGCCAAGATGGCGGTGTGATCATGAAACTCAGCTTGAAATAAGAAGATCATACGAGACAATGGTAACTTTCAAGTTTCATGAAAATCCTTCCATTTATAAGAAAGTTCAATATGGCAGCCAAGATGGCGGCGGAATTATGAAAGCAAATCTGCCTATTTGGTCCGTGAGGACCTAAGCTATCCATCGGATAAAGTTCAGTTTTCAAGGGCTGTCGCTTTATTTCCCGCGGAGAAGTTAAACTTCTCCGAAGTGCACAGGAGATCTCTGTTTTTTGATAATACTGATGATAATAATAATGATGTATGAATAACAAAAATGATGCCCATTGGTCACCCTTGGGGACATCAGCTATCCATCGGAAAAAGTTCCAAGGCTCTTGTTTCAATTCTCGAGAAGGAGTACAGCGTCTTAATTTCTACACGGACAGACAGACAGATAGACAAACCGGCCACATAAGCGTCGTTCTCTTACTCATAAAAAAAATGTTCTCCAACAGATTTTGACCTTCTGAACATGAATATCGAGTTTATTTTTGAATTGGAACATTTCTTTTTTATCGAAAAACCGAAAAACTGATAGTCTGTCACATGATTTTTGGTGATACCTACCTACTTTTTTTTTGTTATTGAGTGAACATGTTTCGTAGTTTGAGTGCCATCATCCTTCAGGTACGGTTGCGGACTCATAAAAGTTTACACCGACGGCGATCGAGTGGCCATGCTAATTCAGTTTTGACGTAATTTTGAATGGGCATGGCCACACGATTGTCATCGGTGTAAACTTTTATGAGTCCGCAACCGTACCTAGTCTTAGCTATTTCAAAATGTTAAATAGTGTTAATGGCACGTCCGATTTTAAATTTGTGGGGCCGCGTATTTGCCGGGCCGTAGCTTTGCGGTGGTTTTCAAAAAATTCATAACAATTGACCCGACGGTCGGATCGAAGTGGAGTTTTTGTCAAAAGAAAGTTCAAATTGTTCTCTAAATATAATACCGTACATGTGGTGATGTATTCTTATATGAAATTGTAGTTGCCCGCATATCGCAACTTTCTACATTTTACCGTGGATGCCAGCACTTGATCGACGAAGCCGCCTTACACCAAAATGTTATTTTGTGATTGTTCATGATTATTTCGGCAAGATTTTTTTTGATTCGCGTACCAAGGCCATGAGCTACTCATTCGAGTTGAAATATTTTCTGTATTGGATTTTGTTTTGCTCGGAGGAAAGGATATCAAGCACCTAGTATGGGGGCATAGGTCGTGCCGTGTGCAGCTTCGTGAAGATATATATGTGAGTTATGTCTAAATCGATTCCTGTGGGATTAAGGACTATGAAAAATTATGGTGGAATGTTGGCATTTACTGCAGGCAAATATGGTGGAGGCGCCAAAATGAACTTCATCTGGTAATAAAAAACTGGCTTTAGCTCGTTTGTTTTTCAACGGATTTCAACATCTGACACGTCATTTTGTAGACAAAAAAACTTTTATCTTATTTCATACCCAAATTTACAAACGTCATTTCGTGAAACTCAAAATTGTCTTTATAAGATATGCTAAACTCCGCCATTTTTTAAAGGTTATCCGATATTTTTGAAACCTGGCAGTATCATGGATCTTGAGGTGCCATTTTCGAATTTTTACTTTTTCACTTCGTATCTTTGCCGTTTTGGCCGCCATATTGAAAAGATGGCACCCAAAGAACAGTTTTTTGTCAATATCTTAAATTCAACTGACTCGAGATTAAAACGTGTATATGCGGAAGAAAGCCCATTCAAATCTCTACAATTTGACGTATCAGTCATTTATGTGCGACTTACGGTTCTTGAGTTAGAGCTTTCAGAACTTCCGGAAGCATCAGCTTTCGGCATTCAATCAGCAAGTTAAATTGATACCACTGTCATGTAGTAAGCAAATTAACCATAAATAGCTCTTGGCGATTAACCATAGATGATCAAAATTTAGAAAATCGATCATGAAAATGTTATTTGTGTAATTACAGGGTGAACTGTTTAAGTAAACTGATTTTAGAAAGAAATAAAAGTAATATAGCATTTGAAGGATGTCAGATACATTCGAAACTTATTACAATGATGAAATTTGGGGTCATCATTCAGAATATCCACTTTTCCACTTCGTATCTCTGCTGTTCTGGCCATAATTTTGAAAAGATGGCGCTCAAAAAAACATATTTTCGGAAAAAAATTTGGAAAAATCTTCATAAAATTTTAGGATTCATATCAAAAGTATAAAAGTAAGGTCTATTGAATTCTTTAAAATTTGACATCTAAATCATTCATGTGCGACTCACGGTTCTCAAGCTATACCTTTTCAAAGTCAATTTTCCCTTAGAGTTCACCCTGTAGTTGCATAACAACCGTTACCATGATTGATTTTCTTGATATTAATGGTCTGTGGTTGACAACTCATCATTTTTATGGTCAATTTGACTGCCACGTGGAGCTAAGATCAACTTGAAATGCAGATTGGATGACAGAAGTTGATGCTTCAGGGAGTTCTAGGAGCCATAACCCAAGAACCGGAAGTAGCACGTACGGCCAAGACGGCAAATATACGAAGAAGAAAAGTAGAAATTCGGAAAGGGCACCTCAAGATCTACAATACTGCCAAGTTTCAAAAATATCAGATAACCTTAAAAAAAGGCCGGAATTTAACATATCTTATAAAAACAATTTTGACAGTTTCCCGGAATGATGTTTGTGAATTCAGGTATGAAATGAGGAGAGAATTTTTTTGTCTACAAAATGACGTTCCAGATGTTGAAATCCGTTGAAAAACAAACGAGCTACAGCCAGTTTCTTATTACCAGATGAAGTTCATTTTGGCGCCTCCACCATATTTGCCTGCAGCAGATGTCAATATTCCACCATAATTTTTCATGGTCCTTGATCGCCCAGGAGTCGATTTGGACATATCTCTATATATCTTCACGAAGTTGCACATGGCCAAGCCTTTTTTGACCCTATGCCCCCAGACTAACCAGCAAGCAACGAATAATCATTTGCGGCCGAGCCGTAGCTTCAGATTCATTTTCAAAAATTAATAACTATTGACCCGTTCCTCGCACCGATGTGGAAGTTTTGTTAAAATGAAGTTCAAATCCTTCTCTAAATATAACTCCGCATATGTATTATTGTAAAATAATAAGATCGGGTACTTCCTCGCATGTGATTACTTTCGACACAGACTTTCGAGATCAGGCCGGCTTCTGAAATGCAGCATTCAACGGCGATGCCGCGCCACACTAAATTGTTATTATTGTAATTGTTTATTATTATTTCATCGAGATTTTTCTTGGTTCGGGATTCAAAGTCATGAGCTACCCATTGGAGTGAAAATTTTTCGAAAAAACTTCTCCGTCTAGGACTAGATGCTGTGACGGACGGACGGACGGACGGACAAAGCGAGGACAAAAGCGCCTTCCCGTTTGGAGAAGTGCGCTAAAAATTGTATATAACACACGTTTTATAAGACCTATTCCCATTGTCACACTCTTGTCAAAATATGTCTCTTGTCTTGTTAAAATGACGCGTGTGACAATACGATTTCTTATAAAACTTGTATTATAATATACTATTATTTAACCCCTGCTTTCGATCACAAGGCAAAAAAATCGGTTGTGTCACCCCAAAACTTCCCCGACGAGTAGCAAAGGAACGGATGGAAATTTTTGTATGAGACGTCTCTTCGGGTGGGAAGTTAGAATTTGAGAACAAGATTGAAGAACTGAGATATTCTTCTTGATAAGGGCTTCCCGATATATTAGTATGTTAGTATTCAGCAGTTAGTGTTCTGTTCGGACCACCTATTTTTTTTTTCAAATAGGTCGTTTTAGTCTTTCAAACCCTCAGAACCCATCACCAGGAAAAAGATATTCAAACATGGTAGGTATATTTTCAGTTTCTATATATCTTTATTCAGTTATTCCTTGCATGGTTTTGTTCTAGGTACTTGAAAAATCAAGCACATTGACATGGGAAGAAAAAAGTCGAATTTTGGAGATTCTTCTGAACAACCAGTATCGATTTTTAAGGTCGAGGAAAACCAGCATTTCAAAGTTAACGGCTTTTAACAAAAAGTAAACAAACGAGCATTGAATTGGCTTTTCATTTCCTAAGTTATATGTAAAACACATCGAAATTGGCATATTTGTTGTTACGTTACAGTCTCTGAGCTTAAAGTATGCAAACTGTTACGGAAAATCCGGAAATAAATTTCGAGTCACTTTTCACTACGTTTTCCGGAAGCTGTACCCCAGAGACTACCAATCACAGAATAATGAGCTTGGTATTGGTCTCTTGGGAATTTAACGGGTTTCGTTAGTCCACATGTGTTTTTGTGACCATGGCGCCAGTTTACAAGAGAACAGGAAATTTCAAGGATGGCTGTTCTTTGATTGGCCCTAAGAAAAATTCCAAATCGTGGAATTCTCGGGATTTTTGATAATTATGTTACTCTACATCAATTCTGCATCGATCAAGCAAATGTCGTCAACTTCCGAATTTATTTCGGATTATGGCCGACTTTGGCTTAATTTGACTCGACTAAAATAATAATCAAAATCAGTAATCAGCAAGCTTTGGAGATAACATCTCTACCAAATTTCCAAATTTCAAAACTACACTGATGCCTATTGATCTATAAAAAACCGATAGATCTCAAGGTTTTAGCATACGGGGACAAAATAAAAATTTTGTATTTTTTTTGTGATGACCGTTCTCATTTTTCCAATTATTGGATGGGAAGTGAAGAAGTGATAAATTAGGTTCATCCTCTAACACCAACTGTAAAACATTGATTCGTTCTGTTGTTTTCCCGTCAAGCAGCAGAAAAATGTTCAGATACCTGTATGTGTATCTACATATTTACCCACCTTCATGTTTACCGCTGCTACACATTTTAAATTATGAGGTCTGCGATTGCTCGAATGGATTTCCACAAGTTCCTCCTATTTTTGAGGGAAAATGCAGCACTTGAGGTAAGAATAAGGGCGAAAAGGCGTGAAATTTATGGCAAAAGTTGGGGCAGCGTGAGATTCTCCTTCTTTGCACAAACACCATTTTAAAATAACTGAAATGTCTACCTATAATACTTGTCTACCCATATCCGAAAAATACTCAAATTATCTACCAAACAAAATTCAAAATAATGGCTGCCGATTTTGGAACCTCTGAACAATATTAGTAGAATATGAATTACCTACACCGAAGTGAATTTAAGTGAGATTTAGGGAAAGTCCAAAACGACTGGGATTTGAAGTCGTTTGGTATTTTTCTAAGTATTTAAGTAGGTATTTTGTCGTATTAAATCTTCAGCAGCAACAACTTACCAATTTGTTTTTGCACTTTTGCAAACGAAAACGAAAATGTCTTAGAGGTTGCCGTTTTCCCTATTCCAAGGAACTCGTGGAGCGTGGAGGGCTGCCAAATTGCTTCTCGTGTTATTTTTTTTCCAATTTTAGGCCAGTGACAGTGTGTTACTCGAATTAAATTTTCAAAGATTCCCAGATCGAGGTGCTGTGGTTGCAAATTGTTTGCAACAATGTGCTCAACCAATTATAATCCCAACGTGAAAACTGACCTAGAGAAGAGCTGAATAGTAGAGTAAAGTAGCCGATTGTGGAATACCGTTTTGTTTTAATTGGGCAAAAAATTGTAAATGTTAGTTTCAACTCTCAAAGTTTTGAGTATGAATAGGTTGAGGACTTGTTAACGTGTGGTCAAAACTGGAAGATAAATAAATGACGCAGATAGGTCGAAAAAATCAAATGTTGAAAATGTGACTTTCACCGAGCTCAAAAATTGGGTGGGTAATGTGGGATACCCCTATATCCGAATGTGGAATACCACATTATCCTAATGTTTTTCATATTATCCTCTGTCCAAATGTGTTCTTTTACGCTTTTTTAGGCATTTTGCTGGAAAGAATTATCACATTAGAGAAGTGCTACATTATATTGTATAATAGCGCTGATGTGGAATATTACACATTCGACACCTGTTGGTATTCCACATTACCGGCTTTTCAACATTCAACTTTGAATTAAAGCCAGCAGTTAAAAAAGAGATTTTGACTCAAAAATTGAACCTGGGCTAGATGCATACATTCATTACATTACCATCTAAGCAATTTTCATGACTAAAGCTTTCATACTTTGATCACAACTAAAATTTTACGCAATCATCCTCGAAAAACTCAGGATGCCGGCACACTATAAAATAATTATTTTTTTTATGTTATTGTCATATGTGGGTATTACAGTTTCCCTAAAGTGAGAGGTAATCTAAATAGTATATGATAACGCTACTGGAGTGAAGATGGCGTAAGCAGTTTCTTCAGGAAGGGGGTATTCCACATTAGGAATATAGTATTCCACATACGGCTACTTTACTCTACCTCCAGTACATGCCTCCAGTAAGTATGTACTTCTATTACAGAGATCGAGTCCAGTGGTAAATTAACCGCCGTTTGAACGTTGCGGGTTTGCTTGCTCACTTAAAAATCAGCTAGTCCTTCCAAATTTACCGCAAAAGTGAGTGAGTCACTTATAGGTAGGTACCCACCGGATGTGCACCGCGTGTCAATTTTCCTCAGGCTGATGTTTCTGCTAACAAGCGTATTTTTGGAACATTCACAATGAGCGTTTGTTTGCACTAATCCCACATGGTTGTCTTGATTAGGTCAGTGTTGCTGGCACCACGTTTATGTTGGTCATTTCAATCAACAAATAGCGCCGCTTTTCCAGTACTAAAAAAATATTTTCTTTCTAGATGTAATCTGGCGGTTATAAAGTTTTTTACGGTCGCATCGTGCAATTGAGCTCCTGGAGAATGTCGCTGATGAAGTTTTTATCGTCCGATGGAACTAAATAAATAATTCCCAGATATCTATCTTACCTATAGGTACTTGTTTTGATATGACTGGTGAATGGTGAATCATTATTTTGGGTCCACTCCTAGTCCGGACGTTGAGGGAAAAAAATAGGGGTATCTTGCACTATTATACCAAGCATTATCACTTTGCATGCCTGTTGCTGAGACCACCCTGGATCAATCTGGATTCTGGATGTGGGGACATTGGGGCAAATCGTGCAGAAACTCTATACAGGGTAAAGTAGAAAAAAATTGTTGAGCAAAAACGGCAGCGGCGACGCCAGCATTTCTTGAACGGACGGGCACAAAAAGGCACACTATTCAGGGAGGTGGGCACTCAATCATCTAGTTATATGTTCAACCTCCCATCCTTCAAACTTTTTTTTTCACATAAAAAAACAGTCAAGCACAAAAAAAGTTGATTTGGAAAGAAAAAAACAAAAAAAAAACAACGGGATACATTTTTATTTTAGTTTGTTTTCATTAGTATGTACTTAGTTGTGCAATTTAGGTAGTGTGATTTTTTCATATTACATTTTCCGAGAAATTTTCTGAGAAATCGGGTGGGTACGCGGATGGGCACCTATGATTTTAGGGGGAGGTACGTGCCCACCCTGGCCACCCCCTGGCGCCGTCGCTGAAAAACGGCAGGGTCACGTCGTCCTCTCAAACCCGATTGAAGGAAATCTGTCACCTACCGAAAATGCTTCCAATTATACTGAAAGAGTTTGGAGGAATGTGTTCTGTAGTTTGAAGCTAAACCGAAATTGATTGCTCCATCCTAGTTTTGCAACTGGGAAGTCAAAAATGTTGCTACAGCTTATCTTTCAAAGGTTTTTTGTTGAATATGGCCAGAAACGCTTCAAAGATGAGCTGTAGCAACATTTTTTAAGTCCCTTCTGCAGAACTAGGATAAAACAATCCATTTCGGTTTAGCTTCAAACTACAGAGCACATTCCTCCGAACTCTTTCAGTATCAACTGAAAGCATTTTTGGCAACAGATTTTCTTCAATCATGTTTTGAGAGGACGACGTGACCATGCCGTTTTTGCCTTTTTCACAAAAATCTTAGCAAACTTTTTGTTCAACTGATTGTCAAAAGAACACCACTTGGCTGATGATGATGAAATTTAGTGACCGACTTCAAAAAATGATGTGGATTATAATATCGCAAACATGTCTTCGATCTAAAGTATCACGTAAGTGGAGAGAAATCAAGAAAAACGAACTTTATGAAGTTTCTTCGGCGAAGAGGTCATTGGCGCAATTCAGGACCTGGTTTTTCATTATAAAACGATCGCGTGAGTCCAACAAAGTCGTCACCTGTTGTTTTTTCAACAACTCCACGAAGGGCAATTTGAAGATGGCGCTCACGATGGAAAAAAAGTTGAAGCTATTAGTTTTGAATCTAGCAGGCTTTATCGATGTCCATATCGCGTTCCATTAAAAACATGATTGTTTGTTGGAATATCAAGTTGCAGCTCGATATCTCCAAAAACAACTGATTTATTGGGGAAAGAAAAAAATGAAGAAGTTTCACTTTTTCCAGCGTATTTCGGAAACGGCTCAAGATATTTCAAAACTGTTTGCAGCATCTTCATGAGCATAAAATCCGTCATCAACATCTTGATTTACGTACGTCCATCAGTTATGGTTCAAGATATACGATTTCTCAACAATTTTTTTTTACTTCACCTCGACCCACAGTTGAATTTTTGCTATCATCGCTGAAACATCCTGTATGTATGTAAACCTGATGAAATCATGATTATTATGTCTCGAACTCTGCAACAACCTGTCGTCTGGTCTCTGGTCATCAGGAATTTCAGGATTGAAGCACATCACAGAAAGGAGCTAGAGCGGTGGTGTTGGTAATAATGCAGGAGTTGAAACAAAAAAAAAGTACTATCTGGTACGGAGGGTTTAGGATTCACTTCAGGCAGATACGATACACGGGTGGGATAGTGTAAAACTAGGGTGACTGGCTTAGGATGGGACACTAAATAAAAATACTGAAAGAGACAGAAATCCTCTTTACTGCACCCTAGACTCCCCCCAAAGTCATCGTTACAAAACTACAAGACTTTCTGAGAAAGGATTTTAGAGAAATTATTAATATACCTATACAGGGTGTCCGTTTTTCGAGGCTAAGCATGGGTATCTCGCTTATCTTTAGAGATACAGAGTCGGTTAAATTAGAAAAAAGTTGCGAATTTTCATGACGATCATTGATCCAAAAAGATATTTGACTTGTCAGTTTTAGTTTTCGAGATATCGAGAAAAAACAGAAATTTGTAATTTTTGTTTTTATTTTTTATTTGAAAAACGGTTAAAGGTAGCCTTTTCTAATTAAGACATTGTGGAGGGAATTATTCAAGGGGAATCCAATGTTGTCAAAATCTTCATTCTAGCTTCCAAAACAACCGAGATATGACATTCAACTTTTTTTTCTCTCATGGGCGCCATATTGAATTTTGACATTTTTGAATACAATTTTTTTTTCTGGTTACAACGATGTGTCACATGTCACTGTTGAATTCATGCTTTTGAGCAAATTTTTTTTTTCAAAGAGTGCTTTGGAACAAAATCAGCACCGACAATAAAAAAAAAACGTGAATGTTAAACATTTATTCAACAGTGACATGTCGCACATCGTTGTAACCAGAAAAGAATATCGTATTCAAAAATATCAAAATCCAATATGGCACCCATTAGAGAAAAAAGTTGAATGTCGTATCTCGGTTGCCTTGAAAGCTAGAATAGCTAGAAGCTAGATTTTGGTAGCTTTGAATTCCCCTTGTAAAAGTGACCTGACAATGTCTAGATTAAAAAAGGCCACCTCCAACCGTTTTTTGAATAAAAAATGAAAACAAAAATTCAAATTCCTGTTTTTTCACGATATCTCAAAAACTAAGATCGATACGTCAAATTCCTTTTTGGATCATTGATCGTCATGAAAATGCGCAACTTTTTCCTAATTTAACCGACTTTGTATCTCTCAAGATAAGCGGGATACCCATGCTTAGCCTCGAAAAACGGACACCCTGTATAATATGTACTCAGACAAAAACATGTTTTTTGGATTTGAAAGGACCATGGAGCTCTTGCTCCAAAGGCCTTTAGCCCAGTCAACGAAGAAAAAATTGCGAAAATAAATAGTGTAGTTTTGAAAATTGGCAGAGATGTTCTCGAAAGCTTGCTGATTACTGTGTAAAAAGTTCCCATCGATAGGTGGTGTGGAATCGCCGCCATCTTGGATTATTGGTACATTTCACGTATATTTTGCAGTTATCCCGATAGATTGCGATCCCATCGAAAAACCGCTCGGTTCGAATGAAAGACAATCAAATTGTTCACAAAAAAGTTGCGTATCACTTCCACGTATTTGTCATAACTTTGGAGAAATTGGCCTGTGAGCGTCAGGTGTGAGTCGTGGAGGAGATATTTTATTTCTCACGGTATTTTTGGAGAATCAAGAAAAACTACAATGCAGTGCTGTTCAGGTGATCTTCGGTTATGGATAATAAAATTAAAAAAAAAATTTGGCCTCCACTTCAAGAAATACGGGGGGGTTAAAGGGAAAAAATTGAACCTCTAATATTTTCGGTTATTTAAGAAAATTTTGAAAACATTTTTGGGAGGAATTATGAGCGATCCATTTATGATACAAGGTGCAAAAGACAGATCAATCATTGTACAGGGTGAGTCTGTACCCTGGATTTTTTCAGACCGCGCGTAAACAAAGCGAGGCGTGCAAAGCGCCTCTCGACACCTGAAAATGTCCGTAACCTACACTACGAGAATCAGAACAATGGGTGACCTAAACTGGTTTGTCTGTCACTCATTGTTCTGATTTTGGTAGTGTTGGTTACCATTATTTTCAGATGTTTCGATGCGGCTTTGCAGATTTACGCGCGGTCTGAAAAAATCCGGGGTACAGACTCGCCCTGTACAATGATTTGTCTGTCTTTTGCACCTTGTATCATAAATGGATCGCTCATGATTCCCCCCAAAAATGTTTTCAAAATTTTTCTTGAATAACCGAAAATATTAGAGGTTCAATTTTTTCCCTTTGACCCCCCCATATTTCTTGAAGTGGGGGTCAACATTTTTTTTTCAATTTTATTATCCATAACCGAAGATCACCTAAACAGCACTACATTGTAGTTTTTCGTGATTCTTCAAAAATACCGTGAGAAATGAAATATCTCCTCCACGACTCACACCTGACGCTCACAGGCCAATTTCACCAAAGTTATGACAGATACGTGGAAGTGATACCCAACTTTTTTGTAGACAATTTGATTGCCTTTGATTTGAACCAAACCGTTTTTTATGGGATCGCCTTTAATCGAGACAATTACAAAAAATACTTCAAATGTACCAATAATCCAAGATGGCGGCGATTCCACACCCCCTATCGATGGGGACTTTCTACACAGTAATCAGCAAGCTTTTGAGAACATCTCTACCAATTTTCAGAACTACACTATTTATTTTCGCTATTCTCCTGAATTATGCTATCATTGACTGGGCTACTTATAGAGTTTCAATTGCACATTCTCAATTTTCAATTAAATGGTTGGATGCATTGGCCTTCCCGCCAATCTTTTTTCGCCAGATCTACCTACTAGATCTTCAGGAATTGAGGTGCTGTAGAAGAAGATGACTCGGAATGGATTTTTTTCTGTGTAGGTATGTATCTCTAGAAAATCATAAGATATAAGGCAGTTGGACTATAAACCTGGGACACTGTCCACTAAAATAGTCTTGACTTTAGGATTCAGCTTGTATGGAGGTGCAGAGCTGACATGGAAGTTTTTTTTTCAGGAATCGCCACTTTTTTCTGTCAATTGCTACTTCTTCTGTCACTTGCGACTTTTTTCTGTCAATTGCGACTTTTTATAGACCGAGTGTATTCGTCGGTAGCACCGTTATGGCACTCTTATGTACTATATTGGTGTCAAAACTTGCGGCTCGCCTGTTACGCGGGTCACGAAACGGTTTGGATTGGTCTCAAGTTTTTACTCAGACCTTGGAGGTCTGAGTGGAAGGTCTTCTAAGGTCTGAAAGGTCTGAGTGGAGGTAGGGTTGCCAGACGTCCCGATTTAGGCGGGACTGTCTCGCTTTTCATTTGTATGTCCCGCGTCCCGCCAGCTCACTGAAATGTCCCGATTTTTACAGTTCCGCCTATAACGCTCTGATTTTTTCATTTTATTTTTCGATATCACGCGATTTTGAAACAAAACGTTCAACTATTTAGTTGTGATTGTATCACAAAGTTTATTCACAGGAGAGAAATGTGAAGAAGGATGGAATAAATTTCTTCTCAAAGTAGGCCTCGGTCTCCTTGCTGGCTACGTTTTTCCGCTAGATTTTCAGGAATCATAGGCGGGAGAAATTTTCTCGATCACTCGTTATTATGTGCTTACAAGAAACTGAAAAGGCGTTTAATTGCACCCTGCAGACTTGCAGGACGCAGAATCATATTTCCTGGTATTCCCCTGCAAGTGATACCTACTTACCTGACTTGGATTTTGATTAGTGAAGTTGTAATGTAAAAACTTCAATTTTGAACAGGGTTCCTAACAACTAATTTAACAACGGTGAAAAATGACGATTCTTTGAATGATTCAATGAGTTTTCAGGGGCGTAAGGACGGAGTGATCGAGCAAATTTCCTCTAAAGGTAGGCCTTCATCTCCTCGCGTACCATGTTTTGTCGCCAGATTTTCAGGAATCGAAGGCGACTGGAGAAAAATTCCATTCCATTACTCATTAGTTCAGATTTGCTGAATGCTGAATTCAAGAAAAAAATGGAAAAATGCTTTTTGAAATCATTGCTTTTTGGTATTATTATTAGCATTATTATTATTATTTCTATAAAAAAAATTTTGCCTACGGCGCTATTTTGCTCGCTCCGCTCGTACCTTGCTATTATTATCTCACTATTATCATCCAGAAATTTTTATGTCCTGATTTTGGTTTTCAAAAATCTGGCAACCCTAAGTGGAGGGTCTTGCAAAGTTACAAGACCCTGTCCAACACTCACAAGAGCTCTATATCCTCGAACCACAAGAAGGAGACACAATAGGATGGCATCCTGATACTAGATGATTATCGGCCAGACCGTTCCAAGCGGCGGGAAAAATGATTCAATTCAAATAAAGTGAATTAAATTCAAGTATAATATGTTGACTACCCATCCAGGACCATAAGCAAAAGAATTGGGAGTTTCACAACATTTTTTTAAACAGAATCAATAGCTCACAGTGGATGAGTAGAGCCATCCTTTCTCTTTTCAAATTGACCTCAACGATAAATTCCTCTGAAAAATAAGGCTGTTTAGCATGAAGATGCGAGAGCATTTTATAGCGAACGACGGGCGCCCCTAATGTGGGTACTTCTTATAACGTGGGTTCAAAAGAAAACTTCCAATTTGGATTTGGATTTTTGACAAAGGCGGCGAATCTCGGGGCTTGTGAGTTGTTTCTTATTATGATACGGCGATTGGCAACTCCTGTACGGCCCTGTCTCGCGTCTTGAAAGCCGTTATAGAACTGGGGCGCCAAAACGCCAAATCGGTTGTTGTTCCGGAAAGTTCGTTGCTTTGCGTAGGCCGTAATAAATCAATCCCAGATCCCGAAATTTAATTTAATTGGCGCCATTAAAGGTAATAATTAAATACGTGCTTAGGACTTCGGGATTCATAAAGCCGAGAAAAGTTGGGCGCCGCGCAAATTAGGTAAACGAGTTGAATGTAAAGAATGGGAAATCGATACCAATACATAAAAGCCAAATATAACGTTCATGGCTATCTGCGATGAAGTTACACATCATTGGAGAGGTGGTGAGCGCGTTTTGTTTTGAATGCAAAAGTGAACGCCACTGCGGCGCATTCTTTGTTTTTGATTTATTTAGCGGAATGGACTGATAGTAGCTGACTGGGCAAAATTTCATTCTTTGTTTACCACACATTTTGCCGATCCAGCCAGGGCTCCAGCCTCCAACTTTGATGGGGTGGGTGACTCATCTCTGGATCTGGATATTTGATAGCGCTTTAACAGGTTAATATCGGAAGTTATCGTTTTAGTGGGCTGCTTAATATCGAACAGAATATCTGAATATTAATTCCATCGTAACTTGCAGAGAACTCTGTCTATCACACAATCGTTGTAATGGGAGTTTCGTGCTTGCTTTACAAACCAACTTCCATACCTACCCATTCCGTTATTACAAGCTTCGATCTCTGGGATTCTACCGTAAAACTATGGCTTCGGTGTAGCTACAAGCAATTTGCATATTTTAATTGCAAAAACTCGCGCCGAATATTGGGTCATTAAAAACCGATTGGGTGGTATTCTATTGATTTTATTTATTTAGTGGCAATTTATTATCAAACGTCACCGGTTCAATGCGCGATGTATGCAAAACTGCAATGAATAGATTGGTAACCTAAAACATACAAAGGGAGGACATCACCATCGACAAAAACTAACCGAAATAAATTCGGGCCAGTACATTTCGAACGCCAGAGTGCTGGTCAATAGCTAAATTGACCGGCGAAATGAAAACAGATCAAAAAAAGATAATTTCGCATGGCAATTTATAGTAGACGTTGTCCGTGAAAGGAGAAAAATCGAGTTTTTCGAATTTGAAAATTTTCGAATACTTATACATTTTCATACTTGATTTTAGATTACTCTTCTTTTTTTCAATTCTCCTACTCCACTGGTTTTCTTGAAACTGACGTTAAATTTATTTAATATTCATTAAGAATTACTTTTATGTTTTGATTCCGAACCCTTGCTAAAAAACTGTACGTTTTAAAAGCAATAAATTATTATATTATATTATATCGTCCATCTAAAGAATTATTAGTTCCCTCTTGGGCAGTGGGTTTTTCCTTTTTACATTCCATTTCTTCGCGGCATCACGGACTTTCGGCATAATTTGCTCAGTGGCCGGCAAAAACCAAATAGCCTTGGCGAAGACTCACCAATCAGTGAAGACAATGTCCCTTATCGTTCACACTGTAAATCACTCAAAGGAAACTAACAATTCCTCGCATATTCTCGAAAATTTTCACTTTCGCGTACATGACTCCCCGAGACGGTGACAATATATGCCACATTGAAAATTGTACATGAAGACAGCTAGCTGCCAACAAGTCGTCAACGTGTCATTCGTACCAACGCAATCCCTTTTTTCCATAGCTTGCTCTAATGCAGAAAGCCATGAAATTGATTATATGTTGTGAAACATCAAATTGAAGGTAATAAGAGATAATAATAATTTAACTCTAAACTGCTCCACAATGAAGTTGTAGCCACCAGAAAAATGGCTTGACTTTGACGGCCAATAACTTTCGATTCGATTGTTTGTTGCGTTTACTAGCCCAATCTATCCTCAACAGATCCTGTAATTGTGAATATCAAGAAACTGCATGTAATATTTATACAGATATGTGATAATGTAAAAAGGTGGAAAAAACTTAATCGAACCCCCATTTGCAAATTATTTTTTTCAAATTCCAATGTGAAAATAATGAAGTGTGATGCATTGTTTCGAAACGACTTCGGAATTACCGAGATTGGAGGTCTTACACAGAAGATATGAATTTTTATATGGAATGTAACAGATCTGCCCTATTTTCCCGCAAGATTGAATCACTTCTAATGAATGGGTGGTCGACAGTGAGCACGATTGTTCTTACAACCGTTCCGGATTACTCGAATTTGAAAACAACCCGGAAATTTGGTGTGGGGACTGTGGGGCGAGGCAGGGGGGCACTTTTTGAAACACTAATCACTGTCTGTTTTTGGCACGTTGAATTTCATCAATATTTCAGATGTCGAACATGATTTTTGCAAGTCTAAACCCCTGAATATGGTAGAACTTCATCTCCCGTGAAAGGGGGAGCCCCCTGGAAGTTTATTTGTTGTGCTTGTGCTATGCCTAGGCTTCACCCCTTATTGCGTTTTTCTGGTAATATCGTGCTACAAAGATGATCAAAAATGTGTGTTGCTGCAGAAACGCTGAAAACCTATATTTATGCCATTGTTCATACTGACATGTCAAGTCACTCCAACAATGCCGAGATCTGTGTTTTCAGCGTTACTGTGTAGCAACACATATTTTTGATCATCCTTGTAGGATGGTATCACCAGAAAAACGCAATCAGGGGTGAAGCTCAGGTATAGCACAAGCACAACAAGTAAACTTCCAGGGGGCTCCCCCTTTTACGGAAAATGAGGTTCTACCATATTCAGGGGTTTAGACTTGCAAAAAGCATGTTCCACATCTGAAATATTGATGAAATTCAACCTGCCAAAGACATGCAGTGACTAGCTTTTTAAAAAGTCCCCCTCTGTTTGGCCCCACACCAAATTTTCGGATTGTTTTTAAATTTAAGTTATCCGGAACGGTTGTGGGAATAATCGTGCTGAATGTCAACCACCCATTCACTGGAAGTGATTCAATCTTGCGAGAAAATAGGGGAAATCTGTTACATTCCATATAAAAATTCATATCTTCTGTGTAAGACCTCCAATCTTGGTAATTCCAGAACAGTTTGGAGACAAGGCATCACACTTCATGATTTTCACTTTGGAATTTGGAAAAAAAATTTTTGCAAAAGGGGGTTCGATGAAGCTGTCGCAATTTTTCAGCTTTTTACATATCACCCTGTATAAATCTTACATGCAGTTTCTTGATATTCACAATTACAGGATCTGTTAGAGATAGATTGGGCTAGTAAACGCAACAAACAGAATGGAAATCACTTCCCACTCAGCAAGAAAACATCTCTGTGAAATCACTAGATGTTCAAGTCACAACTGCGATGTTAACAAAAAAGTCTCTGCGATGTTAAGTGGACATCTCTGTTACTTCTTATGTCCGGGTAATTAGAACATGAATGAGATATCTCAAAGATGTCCAAATGTGACATACTATCTACATCGCTATTCCACATCTCGTAGATATCACTTTTTGACGTACATGATACGTCGCATTTTGGATGTGTATTTTCAAATAAAAATTAATTTTTCAACATAGTTTTATGTCACAGGAGGTTCCGCACCTATTTTCACTAATTTTTACAATCTATACAGCACGTTTTTTCCCTAAGAAAAGTTCTTCTTCTATGGCGTCCTCCGCAGGATTCGAACCTGGATCCCCACAGGTGATGGTTAGAGGCACTGCTGCCGATTCGTCTAAGCTACCAACTTGTCTACTACAGTATATTTAAACAGCGCACTTGATGTTCAGGGATGTTTCTCGGAATATTTCATTAGGGGACTCCAAACGATACACCGAGCCCAAAAAGCCTCGCTGGGGCTCGAAACGTTACAGCAAGACGCAAGGGGCTCCGTTGGGGCCCCGGACATTACAATAAGACATGAACGGGAGTCATCGCAAAGTATTCGAAAGCACAAAAAGACAAAAGGGGCCCATTTTGGGGTTCCGAATAACACAAAAGCAGACACAAGGGTTCACCAGAGGTTCGAAAGCCACGACAAAATGCAAGAAGGCCCAGTAGGCTTTCGAAGAACACAAGGAGACATAAACGGGACACACTAGTTCCGAAAGCCGCAAGCACAAGAAGACACAAAAATGGTTCCAAATGACACATAAAGACATAAGAGGGCCTACAGGGCCTCAAACTAAACATGAAGACATTAAGGCTGTTCTGGCATCACACACATGGAATAGGGGGCAAAACTAAAAATTAAATATTATCCGACACACGAAGCTTAACGATGACAGCCCGCGAAATTTGAAAAATCTCTCAGTGACTACGTTTCATTGACGTCAGTGAGATGTTACACTTCGATCAGTTGAAAGAAGTAACAATGTTACGTCTGATAGATGTCTCATGTGTGATGTTCAATTCAAGTTCATTTCGAAACATCTGTCAGACATTACATCGTATAATATCGCGGATGAACATCTCATAGATGTGGAAGTAACGTTCATTGTGATGTTATTTTGTGACATGATTGAGATCATTTCATTTATGAAACATGACATGCTATGCTGAGTGGAAGGTAGAGTTGGGGACTTTTACTATGTTTATCAGTACATCTTACTGGACATTTCTGTCAATTTTTTAAAACTCCGACAGTTTTTTCCCTCAAACGGACAAATTTGTTCTAATTTGACTGGCTTATCTGATGCTCTCACATGACAGATTGATGGTGTTGTCAGCAGCCTTACTGATGATTTCTTGAATCCATCAGTATTATTTGTGGGACTAGGATCTTTTGTTAGGTACTCCTTCTTTAGTTCCTAATTCCGCACGAATTCCAGTATTTCATTATCAACTAACTATAATGTTAATGTTAAATCTTTGACAAATTCAAATATCGCGCCAGTTGCCACGCTGATCTGCTTCCTCATCTCACCCCCTCCCACTTACATAAGTTAGGAGGTTAACATTATGTGTGGTGACTGGTGAACTGTGAACTCTAGCCACCAGAAACCAGGAGCAAAACAGTAAAAAATCGAGAAGCAGAACGAGCTCGGTCGCGGCCACATCGTGCAACAAAAAAGCAAGACCGGTCGCGAAACGTGAAAACAAGTGCAGTGCTATCGTACTCAGGTACCTGTTCATCGCTCCGCTTCATTCGCACCTGTAATAACACCATCGCTTCACCTCGCACCGCAGCCAAACGTAAGTCGTACGTCCTTTTTAAACTTGTTACAACCGCACATCAGCCTGTGGCGTCAGGCGTGATGCGTGGAAGATGCCTAAAATTTTCGTGGATTGTATGTTGTATGTACGATCGCGTGCAAAAAAAAAACGGAGACGCTGAAAATACTTTGAGACCTCAGTTTCAGGACTTCTAGTTTTGTGAGAATGATGCATTGAACCATGTTGATCGATCACACTAGTGTGCATGCTGCATGCAACATGCATGCATACTTCACCGTTACACAAATAAACGGTACTCACTCACCAGGGGTTGCCAACTGTCCCGCTTTCCGCGGGATGTCCCGCTTTCAGAGGGCAGTGTCCCGCGTCCTGCTGTAACCTCGAGCGGGACGCAGTTTGTCCCGCTTTTGGAACCTTGACTTTGCCCTCGTGTTCAAAAAAACTTAATCTATACAGTCCCAAAACCAAAAAAATCTGGACATCCTTTACTGCATTTTTGAAATTTTGAAATGAAATGATAGTATATTATTTACAAGCGGGTAATGATTGCTTCTTACTCATGAAGATGCAGTTTGCCGACACGAGCCTTGGCGAGTGTCGTGAAGCATCCGAATGAGTAATCGCCATTACCCGCGAGTAGAATACTATGCTTCATCCAGTCTTATTGAAAATGCAGGCATGTATGCGCGTGATAATGCGTGCATTATTCAATAAGATTGGATAAATACATTTTATCTACGATGCCTACTAAAAGTAGCACTTTTAACGTTAGATTGCCGTGTTAAAAACGTCAAATTATCTAGAAGCGTTAAATAATATATGTCATCAACGTCACTTTCAGCACGGCGTTAACTAATAAAATCACCAAAATGTAGTTACTTTTTTATTTGTCACTAAAATTGTATCTGACACGTTGACATTTCTATAGCCTGAAATATCGAAAATTCTGCGTTGTGTGTAATACTTTTTGAGGACTTAACACAAAAACGCAGGCGGTGGTCCCAATAATAAATGCAGAAAACGGAGGCGCTTCAGAGCAGAACATGAAAATTTGAAACGGAAAGGCGTTGAGTCAAAACTGGCAGCCATAAATTTTCCGACACAAAGACACATGGTAACTAGGTAAAACCAAAAGTAACCAGATTACCTAGCAGTCAAAGCAACCCTGATGGGGTAACACCACGCACGACGCGACAACCCGTTATGCTCTGTCGTATAGCTAAAAAATTTCAAAGAACCGTGCGTAGATGAAATATTGTATGATGTACACTCGGATGTACATGTTAACCCTTGACTGGCGTCGTGAAAAATCTGCGCGTAAGCACCGTCGTGCGGTCCCATGGACCGCATATTGATAACGTTAGAAATAAACTACGCGACTATGAAGAATCGATTGCATGTATATAATTAGGAAGTACAATATAAAAGACATCTCATATACATCAAAATCTTCAAAAAAGTTGAATAGTCGAAAAACAACAAATTAAATTCGAATGGTTGATATTTTACGAATGAAATGGCACCGCTTGATCAAAAAAATTATAATTCAGGAATGAAACAAAATCAGGACAAAACCAAATAGGGATAAGCTCTATACATATAAGCACATATAAAAGAGTCTACAGAACAGAAAAAAAACTGCAAGGGGTTAGAATAGTAAATTTCTGATCAGTCAGGTTTGTTGTTGCTGCATTCTAGACAAATTTTTCTGCTGCATTCTAAGCAAATAGGCTTTTTTCAAGAATGACACATGTACCTATGCAGTTTTCCCTTTTTTTTTTGACGGACAAAGATGGCATGTTTTCCTTCAATAAGCATCGAAAGTTCTCCCCCCAAGATTCGGCCGATAGAGCATCACCTCATCCTCAAAATCTGGATCATTGTACCTTACTGCATCAGGAACAGGTATTTTTGCCATCTTGTGGAGTCTAAAGTGTGAAAATCGTGTTATTTGCAAATATAGAAGAATCTCGATTTATTGCCTGCCGTGCGTCGTGATCGAGGTCCGTGGGACCGCAACACCCTAATATTATCTAAATTAGCAGGTCAACCTCGGCGACAATTCACCTAGGTTTGCAAGACACTGAATGCGGAAGGTACTGGAAGAAACGGCGCAAAATAATAAAAAGTGGCTGAGGTAGTGACAAAAACTCGGACAAAAATATATTCGGAGCGGTCCCTGGGACACTACAACGCCAGTTAAGGGTTAAAAGTGTTTTATTTTTCGCTAACGCTCGTTTCGCAATTGTCCCCGCTCACAAAATAATCTCTCACTTTTAATTTAACACTCACATCATAAATAGCTATTAAATTATTAACTTTCGGTTTCTAAACGGTAAATCAAATTTTATCATCGAATCAACTATGATTCTCCGCCCAGTTCATCCATAAATCCATGAATTTGGCCAATAGCAGCGCGAATTAATTGAATTCAATGATAAAATTTAATTTAGAGTCCAGGAACTGAAGGTACGATTGCGGCCAAAATAAAGTGGACGACAATGTCAACGAGTTGGCTTGCTGTCATGCGACGTTCAGGCCAGAATCCTGAAAAATCTGTCAACTGTCGTCCACTTTAAAAAGTCCACAACGGTAATAGTTTATGCCGATGTTATGCCAATGTCTTCTTCCAAAAGTTTCTAATGTTGAGATTTTTAGTTCGCAAATTATGTATTTAAACACCCGTACATTTATTTCTGGCAAATGATTGTGTCTTAGGGCTGAATTTCAAGTCTGTAACGCGGCTTGCGTCACTCATTTACGGCATCGATAAGCCAATCATTGCGTTGGATTCTGTTATGTTGCCTTAGTGACGGGGCCGAGGACGGGGCTTAACCCTACAGTTGCGCGGGCGTATTTTCAATTTGAACAAACCCATTCAATTATTGTAGATATTCATATATCGGTTTCAAAAAAGACAAAGGTGTCGGTGTTAGGTAGAGGAAAGTCGCCTTTATTTCGGATATCTTTTTTCATCGGCGTACATTTTATGCCAAAAAAACACTTTTTCATCTGGTTTTTCATGTTGATATAAAGCTTATAGTGTGACAAAGCACAGCTGACAATCAAATAAATTTTATTGACAAAAATCTACAAAACAAATAAAAAATTCGCAAAATATAGCATTTTTCTGGATTGCAAGAAAGGCTCCAAATTTCGGACACCCCTATCCGAAATTGGGCACCCAGTTTTCAAATGTGGAAAATATTTACGAAAAAAAATGTAAATGTAGGTATTCTTCTTTTCTCTGTTTGCACATTTTTCCTGTCTTCATTCAAAGCATTTTTTACTAGGGATCGACCGATATGGATTTTTTGGCCGATACCGATTATTATCGGCCGATACAGATATATGCGATATTCATATCGGTCTCAATATTTTTACTTCTCAATTACTATTAATTTCGGATTTTCTTGTATGAAATAAATTGCACAAGTGAATATACAGTGTGGTGATAAAGACCAGCACAAAATTCGTATTTCCGTTAATGATTTTTTTTTCGAAAAAATCCTGAAACAGGTCGATTTGGTTCTCATCCAACCCACTACATAAGGGGTGTTTTTCTAAATCTGGCGTCAAGAATGCTGTGCTCCGGCTGAATGAGGCTTTTTTCGGCTGGAGCACAGCATACTTGGACGCCAGATTTGAAAAAAAACACCCGTTATAGGAAAAACTACTGTAAAAAGGAAACATTTTTTGGTACAAAAAAATTGTTACCTAAAACATACAAATTTTCACACTGTTGTTTGAAAAAAAAAAAAATTAAATCGAAGCTTTTAATTTTATAAAAAAAATTGAGGGTTGTCATTTGAAAAAATTGATGACATCATCGTTACTCAAGAACAGCCAACGAAAGAAGTGTTTTTTATACAGTTAGTAGTTAGTGGGTTGGATAAAAACAAAATCGACCTGTTTCAGGATTTTTTCGAAAAAAATTGTCAACGAAATATAAATCTTGTGCAGGACTTTATCACTAACCTGTATATATTATAATTATATCACTACTCAATGTGTGTAAAAAATTTTTTTCCTATCAGCGGAAGGTTTTTCGATGTTTTAGTCTCCAATGGCTTCTGTCACAAACATTCTGAATAATCTCCAAATCATCAATACTTTTTTATTTGCAGAATTTATTTCTTAGTTCGATAATAGTGAATTATTGAATAAAATATGATTGTCTTTTTTGTTTGTTCTCATTTCCGAAGTTTGTAAGTTTAATAACGAAGAATGATAATTTGGTATGATTTTTTCAGTGTTACATGTTTCAAGATCATTCGGATCCGAGTTCGGATCATATGTTTTTCAAGTGTTTTGAAGAAGAGCACATCTAAATATCGGCGACATATCGGCCGATACCGATATAGTCCGAAAATAGGCCGATATACCGATATACCGATATACTACATCGGTATCGGTCGATCCCTATTTTTTACGCCAGTACAATCCTCCAAAAAGAGTCCGCCTGCAGAGCATGCACTTCGGCATCATCATCACAGATGTTGATGCCGATGCCGATGCCCATCCATGTGTGAATCGTCATCTGAAGCCAAATCTTCCAAGGCACTTAGAGGCGAGTTCCTGGTGTGTTTCTACTTTTTTCCACGACTTTTTTATTTTTCCCTTTTTTTGCATGCTTTTTGGCAATCCAAAATTTGGAGCCATCCACTATCCGAAATTGGGCAACTTGCGACCATTTTGGCTAAAATACTAAAAATGCTGTTTTTTTTTTGTACCCGATCTATTTCAAACAACAGGTAGGCTTCCAAGATCCATACTTTGTTCAGGTCAATATAAGTTATGTGTTATGTGTTACCTGATTTTTCGGAGAAATCGTCCCTTCTGTGAAATGTCAAATAATAATAATAATACATTTATTGCTCTAATGATGTTTACAAAATTTTGAGCAAGGAGCTCGTAAGATAGAAAAACAGATCAGAATCAAATTGAAAACACAAATTCTAATAGCTACGCAGACACCTCCGACAAAATGAAAAATGAGGAAAAAATACTCCTGTGACCCATCGCACCTCTACATACTTCTCATTATAACCGAACAACTGTGAAATGTCAAAAGAAACTTGACTTGTCATATTCCACTTGAAAAATTCCTGCGATCTAGGGAAAAATTATAAATAAATAAATAAATGTTTTTCTCCTTATCGGCTTTTTGCCATAGGAGTTTTGCCCGTTTATTCATTTCACAATTGTTTACATAGAAAAATCTCGAGAAAAATGCCATTTTGGACAACACAACACCCAGACTTTCCACCGGGAATCGAACCCGGGGCCTCCCGCACCGCAGGCAGTCACAGAACCACCTCCGCCACGGGGCCGTCTTAGGGAAAAATTATAGAACCACCAAATACATAGTAATGCTTTTTCAGTGGTGCACAAGTGATAGTAGATTCCTTTAATTTTTCTGCCTGGAAATTTTCTAGAAGAGGCGCTATCCGAAATTAGGCACGTGTCAGAAATATGGCGACTTTTCTCTACTGACGATATCGTGTCGTGTGTTGTCGTTGATAACACACGGCAGGTAGACGGTGAGTCTTTGAAACTCAAGCCTTTTTATTTAAAAAAAATCCTGAAAAAATGACTTCCACTGGCACAAAAATACCAACTTATTTAACACTGTCCCGCTTTTTTGTCCAAAATTCCGCTTTTTCAACTTCATTGTCCCGACTATGACCAATATAAAGTTAGCATCTTTCCTACGGAGTACGGACGAATGTCGCTCAATAGGTCGCGGGAACAAAAATGGAGTTCTAAAGATGGGTATATGGTATAATGCCTAGTATAATGTTATTCTCACTAGTACCTACTTGTTATTAGAATTTTTTTGAGTTGTGAAGTTGTAATAAACATATAGAAAATTTATTGAAAAATTGTCGCTTTATCAAAAAAATTAATGTGCTAAACTCAAGATTTCACTGAGTAATGTCAAAAATAAGCGATTCTCTACAGCGGTACTTTGGCATCCCATCAAACGCAAGCGCGGCGCGGGCAAGAAGCTGGCATGAGGCGTTTTTGTTGTGCCGGAAAAAGCTGCTCGGGGTAGATCACTAGACAAAGAAAGTAGATCCAGCTGGGCCATGATTGGCGTATGTATCTACTTTCTCTTTATCTAGTGATCTACCCGGAGCAGGTCCTAGTGTGGTTAAAGCGCGAAAATGCGCCATGCGCTGTTGCCACGTCAGGCATACTTGCAACGTTGCCATAGCGGGTGCCAAGGTGACGGTTATGTTCCCGCGACCTATAGGGTGATTGCATGAAATTCGTTAACCTGATCACGGGCAGGCAGTGCAAGGATCGATAGTTATGTTTTGACGTTTGTCATGGAATTGCATTGGGGCACATAACAGGTGTAAGGCATTCATTGTTTTGTTCGAATGATTAGAAATCACAATCTCGATCTCGTAAACGCCTAACAAAACAGTACGTGAACAAAACACGTAAAATCGTAAAAATAACAGTATTTAGTGAGGTTAGTCCGGTTGACGTTGACTCCGACATGGATGAAACTTGACAGATGACAATGACACTATTGACATTTTGCCATAAACTCCCTCTACATGTAATCACCCTATTAGTGTGACGTAGGTTGGTATAGGTTAGGGCGCCGTTGCCATGGCTACAAACCCGAATTGACAGTTGACGTTCACCACACTTTCAAACTGCATTTGATCCTTCTTGCACCGTGTTTTGCTGGTAAAAGAGTGATTTTCACCTGGAACGGCCTTTCATAGTTACATTTTCTTATTTGACAGCCCGCAACACCGTTTATTAACACCGTTAATTTTTGACGCAAGAAAAATGTCAACGTCAACTGCCATTTCGGGTTTGCATCCATTGGTTGCCATGGCAACTGCACCCTGACCTACACCAACCAGACCAACCTACGTCACCACTAATTCGAGTCGCTAGAACCAAACCGGTTCGACTCTGAAATCAGGGGATTCGATTGGTTTTCGAAAATCCTTGGCCAATCAGTGATAGCGATTTACGAGCTGAATCGGCTCGGTTCTGGTGACTCGAAAACGCTATAATTGAGCGTTAGAGAAGAGAGCGTGGGAAGTTGAAAAGAACGCGTCGTAAAACAAGAAACAGGGCTAAAAGTCGCTAACAATCGTAAAAAACAATTAAAAAAAAAGGAGTAAATCACACGAAACGGGAAGGAAGTCGCAAAAAAGGCAGTTGACGCGTGTAGAGAAGAAATGGAATGCATGCAGGAAAAAATAGCAAAGGCGGGGAGAAGTTGAAAAGAACGCGTCGGAAAACAAGAGACAGGGCTAAAAGTCGCTAACAACCGTGAAAAACCATTTGAAAGAAGGAATGAATCACACGAAACTTATCATTGTAACATTCTCCTTGTAAAGAAGAAATGGAATGCAGGAAAAAAATAGCGAAAGAGTGCAAAAAAGAACAAGAACGCATGGAAAGTATCACGTAAAGTCATAAAAAAGGAATTAAAGTACGTCTAAAAAGAAGAAATAGAACACAGGAAACGGGAAAAATGTCGCGAAAAATATGTAGTTGACGCGTGTGATTTCTCTATTTGTTTTCAATTCAGATTTTTTTTTCTGTTTCAATGGCCTTAACGTACTGCGCTTTGTGAAGCACATGCATTTTCACATTTTTCGCATAGTTTTTATAGGCAAGTAACAATAAAACTGTATCGTAGTGTACTGTATCTGTATCGTAATTTTCGTAGTGTACTTTATTCTTCGCTTGAGTGATATAGGCAACCAATCTGTACAGCTTTTTTCACTGTTATCTACGTCGAGCTAGTGGAAGCCCATTGAGAGTTTCGTATTGGGTGCATGACACAAAAGCTGAAATATCTGGCACGTATTCTGTTTCCTTTTTTTACGTACAGTTAACGTAAGTCAATCATATTGTTCCTTACCTAGATCGACTCAAAATTGCATAAGGAAGAGAATAGTGGTAGAATCGTTACTGTTGAATGGTGCGGCTTCGGGTCCCGTTTATGACACGGTCACCCTGTTTTCCATATATTTCTTTTTTTTCCCTCACTCTTTCTGGTACTTCCCTATTGACGACCCTATCTATCCGTGGTATTTTCATCATGCGCCGGTAGCACAATTCGAACCGTGAAAATCGTGAACTGTAATATTTTAATTAGTATACATATATTACTGAATATTATATACCTATACGTATTATTATATTAAATCTATCCTCGTGCGGAATGTATAGTGATTATAGATAAAATCCACCTCGATAAAAACCATGCAGGTATGTTCCTTCCCTGGCATGAGTTATGAATATTGGATTTAAAAACAAATGCAGCGTAATACGGCCCACAACGGAGATATCGGGAATGGTTTCCCTTTACTGTTCACTTTTGCGTCCTTTTCTTTCAAACCAGTAATTCCCCTGTCGCAGGAAAAAAGAACACAAGAGTTCAATATTTATGAGGCGAAATCCGAATGGATTGCATTTTGCTATCCTGTTTAAATCGCTGTTCGTGGATTCATTTGGTTCTGCTAGTAACAATATTTTTGACAAATGAGTCCCTGCCGCGCAATCAGCATTATTTTTTGAATTTTTTATGCCATCCACCGCTCATTCAACTTCCGTACAAATAGTAGACGTTTGGAATTATTATAGTTGCTAACGGCAGGCGTGACTCGTGACGATAGTCATACAGGGGTGCATGGCCCAATGAAAAGTTCCTACCCTTAATAACTCCCGATTTTTTTTTGCAATATTTGTTTGAGAAAAAACAGGACGATTTAGATTTCGAGGCAGACATCTAACGCATGTATTTTAACTCTCTCACTTTTTTTTTGTGAGTCTGTGAAGTCTTTGGCGCCCCTAAATGAGTCCCAATCTGTCCAGGGTCTTAGGGACAATATCGTTGGTCGTATTGGTTAGATAGAGCCTGATCTTTGCCAAGAAGTTACACCCGAAATTTGACCTAAATCGTTATTTTGAGCTGACACGCGATTGGGTATGTGCAAGTCGAGATGCAAGTGCATGTTGAGTATTCAGGTGAGAAAAAAAGAGCAAAATATTATCGAGCACCAACGTTATCGCTGATTAAGGATTCGACGATTTTTAAAATCATAAATACCTACATATTACCACAAATTTTGTTGCGCAAACAATAAACGACAACACTGTCAGCATGTTATTTCTGGTAATAAATCTAGCACATTGCGATTGCGACGATGAGTTTTTCGAAGCCAAACAAACCTGGTGACAATTTTCGATCTCATAAACATATTGGAAGGAAGGCCATTTTCTGGACATCCTGTGTAAACCAAATCGAGTTCAACATCAAAAATTATCATCAAACAGTCTCAAATCAATGACCACCTTTGATGTTGAGCTCAATTTTGATCACTAAAGCATTATTGTCAACTTGAATGTCAAATTTTTCGGTCAACTAAGATGCACGTTAAGTATAGGTATGTAGTATATGCACGTTGAGTATGCACGATGCAGTATACGTTGTACAAAACGTATACTGCCGCCAGGCGGAAGCATGTACGGTATTATGTACATACAGTGAAATCAGAGGTGAAACCGATTTTATAGGAAAGCCATTTGAAATTTGGAGTCGCTTTGGCTTTTAATCGTCAAATGTTTGTCAAATATGATTATTTTGCGGCATTTCTTTTCCAAAATAGTCTTTTACAGTGAGCTAAAATCTTACCATGCCACAATGGTATCTTACACAAAAATATAAAATACGATTTTATTGGCGTAGGTCGATGCCGGAGAGAATAAGAATGTACTGTCCAGTTTGCAAAATTATAAAAACCATTTTTGGCACCAAGAAAGGGAATATGAATTTATCTCATCACAGCCCATCGGTTCAAATCGAGTGAAGAGGCGCGTCAAAAGACCAGTGCCGGATTGCCACATGAACCGGGTTTGAGCAGGATAAATCCTCAGAGGTCCCAAAACTCGTGGTGTAGACGTGGTCCATAATTTCTGTCGGAGAAATGCCGATTGTTTGCAGACCTGTGTCTTCCCGATTGTGTCAACCTCACGTGCCAGAAAACTCATTTTGCTCAAGTTGTACACCAGCTGAAAATCTGAAAAAATCTGTATTTCACTTTGGTACATTGAAATGATCTCTGGTCTGCTGCAAATTGTCTAAATCATCGTCCTCCTATTTGGGTGAAACACTTTGTCTCATAGCTATTGACCATAAGCCTCATCCCGTCACCTATAATTTCTTAGGAGTTGCGATCTGAGAGGGCGAGTTATTTTTTGGACAAGTAAGAATTTTGATGTTGGAGTCGCTCTTGAAAATACATCGCTTGGAATTAATTGGTCGACACTTTCACATGAGAACCGGAGAACACAGGAGACACACACAGAGTCTGACGGAGATGTCATTCGAACATAACCACAATGACAATCAAAACGTAATAGGCTCATTCGACAGCAAAACCATGTCCGCATACCGAATTTCAACTCCATCGGATCAACGTTGCGGCTGTTATTGGGGAAGATTACAGACACAGACACACACAGCTCCGTAATCTTCTCTAAAAAACTTTTCCATTCAACATTCAATATCTATCCGATGGATTGGAACCAAATTTGGTAGGAAGCAACAAAACAAAGGAATCAAATCAAGCCCACATTTGCAGCTTTCCACCAATTCCCATGCAGTTGGACGAGTTTTTGAAATTTTCTCCTGGCCGTTACCATCAGAGACGGCCGCTCGCTCGGATTTTGACAATGACGACCCGTGTTCGGTGCGATCCCCTCCTGGTGGGGATTGACTTTTTTCGAAATATTCTAACTAGTTTGCAATACATGTCGTGTGGGCCCACTTTCAAATACGACACGATTTCCGTTTTTCGACCGTGATAGTCAAAGCAATAAATTTAATTCTCAAGTTTGCTTGTTTTCCACCGAGTTTTCAACCTTATTACCACAAATGCCAGATTTTTAAGCAAAACCGTCGGGCACCCACCTGGTGATTTGTGCAGCTCCACCTTCTATAGTTCACTGTATATATAATTTTTTTATTTTATTTTCCTGTTTCACCCTGTATAAATGCCCTGCAGGAAATTCAAGTAAAACACCCCGTGAGATGTGATTGCACCCATTCAAGGAATGTATTTCACATGGCCCCTATGCTCCTTCATTCAAAATCCCACGGAATGCTTTTTAATTACATAAGCTCCTGGACTGCTTAGTATAGTATAATTATGAATCATTTACTTTGTTTCTTTTTTCTGCCTGGAATATCAAAGCAAATCCACGGAAGCAATTTTTCCCAACAGGCTTGTAATCTTCCCTAATTACTACGGAGTGGGCGCATTTTTTGGCACGACAATCGGGAATGGAATGCAGTGGTTACGCCAAATTTAATTCGTGACGTCTACACAAGACAATACGTCGTCGTCTTCGTCGTCGTCGTCGTGGAAAAACGTGCGTCACGACAGATGATGCCACTTTGCTCTAAAATAATCTGAATGTTCCTGACGTGGTCAGGCTGAGTCTGATGCCGCCGCTACTAAACTGATTTCTTTACTAATTCGTTCTGATTTGTTATAAAGCGGGCGAATCAGCGGGTTCTCTCCATTTCCTTCCACTAATTGGATTCGTTTCTTTTAATTGAAAACTAATACCTGATGGGAAATTTCAAGAAAGAAGATTTCGACAGCAATTCCGATGCGATTCCCCTATAAATTAATGGGCCGACTGCCCGAGAGTTTCATGTACTTACCACTGAAGTTCACCGCATTAAACATATGGAGTTTTACATGAGTCGGGTAGATATCTACCGTATTTGACTAGTTATCTAAGATCGCTAGCGGCACACGTGATATACAGGGTGTTTCAGGGATGATAGCAAAAAATTTAATTGTGGGTAGATCTCGTCAAAATATGACGAAAACCTATACACCATTTTGCAAAGTTCGGCCTGATGTCGAAGATACAGCCCTCCAAAGTTCCCTTTTTTCGGATTTCAAAAATTTGTAACTCAGGAATGTTTCGACAAATTCAGCTTTAATTCAGCAAAAGCTGGTTTGTCATGAATATCTATCTACCTGCCAAATTTGAAAAGATATCAACCAGTGGTGTAGGAGTTATGAGGGTCAATAATTTAGAAGCATCCGAAGAAAAGTTGACTTAAGGTGACCCCTCATAACTTCTACGCCACTGATTGGATTCTTTCCAAATTTGGCAGGTTGATAGATAATTATGACAAACCAGCTTATGCAAAATTAAAGCTAAATTTGTCAAAGCATTCCTGAGTTACAAATTTTTGAAGTCCGAAAAAAGTGAACTTTGGAGGGCTGTATCTTCGTTATTAGGCTGAACTTCACAAAATGGTATACAAGTTTTCGTCATATTTTGACGAGATCTACCCAAGTTGATTTTTTTGCTATCATCCCTGAAACACCCTGTATTCTAAAATTTCTAGGCACTGCAACGGGTTGATGTCGATATCATGTTGGTGCTCAGACCGCCGGCGCCGTAAGAGAGGATCACCGTGGTAACAGCATAATACAAGATCTGTCAACTGATCACTGATCAGATTGCTTTATTTGACAAGCTTGCGCCGTCATAACTTTGCCCCTTCAACATTTTGAAGCACGAGGAGCGAAGCGACGAGTGATTCAATTGACGAGTGTGACAATAGGTCTTATGAAACGTGTGTTATGTAGAATTTTGTCTATTTTGCAACTATTCCATGCTTTTTTTTCAAGAAAACAATGTGAAATAATATGTGCCTCTGCTAACAAAATTGTTGGGCATTGGTCTTGATGGTGAAAGCACAGTTTATCATCAGAAATGAATCACATTTTTCTGAAATAAACCCTTTCTGCGAAGCGAAGTGATGTCACCTAAGCTGTCTCTCCTGTCAGTGAGTGCTGTCATGTCGATGTCATGCCGCTGATATTGCCAACATTTGGGAGTAAAAAATGCGTATCGAAATGGAGCTTCTTACGATACGCGAATGCCGTCATTTGCGTATCGTAATGACTTTCTTATGAACACAAAATAGAAAAAATAATTATTGAAGCTGGGTGTAGTAGGTCCAGGTGTACGTTAGGTCAGATCGTCTGGTCGCAGCAATAGGAAATTTCACAATCCGCTTACGTTCACTTCATCCATTCGTTTCATCCTCGATGAAGAACACGAATGATGGACCAGGATGAGCTTGATCTGAACAATCAGTTATCTGACGGAATGCGATAATCTTGAATATAAATAGTTTTCACTGCCGTTTTATAATTTTTGTTTGAAATCCATTTTTCAGGGTCGGCTGTATTTAGAATAATGACGAATATTTTGGCACAGTTCTTTGCATCTGTTTCTAGATATTTTAACCACTTTTCGCTGGATATTGAGGGATGCGTAACAGCGTGATTGTTGCCAATTTCAGCGACTATACAGGGTGTTTCAGCGATGATAGCAAAAAAATATAGCGGTAGGTAGATCTCGTCAAAATATGACGGGAACCTATGCACCATTCGGCCTAATGACAAATTGACAAAGATACAGCCCTTAGAAGTTCACTTTTTTCAGATTTCAAAAATATGTAACTCAGGAACGTTTTGACAAAATTAACCTAAATCTTACAATGACTGGTTTGTCGGAACTATCTACCCACCCGCCAATTTCGAAAGAATCCAACCAGTGGCGTAGGAGTTATAAGAGTCATTAATTAGAAGCATGCATCCTGAGAAAAGTTGACACCAAGTCAATTTTTGACTTAACCGTCTTAACCGTTGATTTAACCGTCTTAACCGTGGGCAACCGGAGGGGGGGGGCATAACTTCTATGCCACTGGTTGTATTCGTTGAAAATTTCGCAGACTGATAGGTGATTCTGACAAACCAGCTTATTCCAAATTGAGGCCAATTTTGTCCAAACGTTCCTAATAGCTGTATTACACTACACAATTTCTTGTACAATTTCTTGAACAATCTGTCCAATCAACAATCAAGTTCATTGTTTTTTGACGCCATTTTGGGTAATTCCACATCAAAACGGCCACCTATTTGGTCAATGTTGTCCGATTTCAATAAAATTTGGTGGATTTGTAGCTCTTCATGAGACGTATCGTTTTCATCAAAGAAAATTTTTTTTTGTAACAAAATGGCGAAGGTGGAAAATTAATTGTTTTCAAAATTGGGATGCATCGCATCGGTTCAAAAAATTTTTTTTATCGCAAAACCCATCCAATATTTCAACACAATTTCCAAGTTTTGTGAAGTAAATTGGATGGGCTATCAAGCAGTGGAATTTTTGTGTGTTTGTTCACTTTCCGACTAAGCAAAAAATAGTTCCAAAATTTTAAAAATGTTTTTTTGAGAAATATGACAGTAAACGTGGGTGCGTCACCATAGTCACCCTCGGAAGAAGTGGAACCATAGTCACCCTCGGAAGATTCATATAGGTATAAATCGATTGGCAAACAACGTTCGAAGAGGTGATCTTTTCGTATTCCCGCTCCGCTCCCTAACGGTTTGTAGCATCTTGTTTTTTTTATTATCATCATTATTATTATTATGAGTAACTTGAAGGGCAGAATACTTTCGACATGATTTTGTCACGATTAGACTTTTTTTGTTTCTTTTCTCGCTGCGCTCGGCGCTTAAACTTCCATTCTCCGTCACACGAAGTCTCACTCATACCCCTAATACAATAAATATCTATTTTCATCAATAATATTCTCCACAAAGTACCTATATTATGATAATAATTTTTATTTTTATTTTATTCATTTTCCTGCGGTGCCGGTGAGCCGACGAGGTCCGTCCGTCCAAGGTACAAATAATATATTTATGCGAATGTGACATTGTGACGGATTTTCTTACTGTACGATTTTACCCGTTATATTACAGCACGGTGTAAACTTTGTCTGGTAGGCACAGCATGGCAATCTAATAATCTTCACAAAGTATAAGAATGTCGTTTGGGAAACTCCGGTATTAATTTCAAATGAAAAAATATGAAATACATACGTACATATTTACATAGGTATGTACCTCGTGAATGTGATTTGAGGTAACTACGTGGTTCTAGAGTTCTTACGATATTATCTTCTCCAATCACAATGAGACCGTAGGTTAAATTGAAATATTGACAGAATTGATGAGTATTTCCATTTATGTGCTCGCCACCCTTATTTATAATGTCACATTTAATTGAGGTAAAATCAAACCATTCCAAAAATTAACTAAGAATAATATCAAATGAGAGCGCCACGCAATGGATACAATGATAACTTTTAGCCAAGTCGAGAACCATTCCTGTCGGGCCACCAGCATCACAACACCAAGGAGAGCAGTCCAGTGTCGGCGATACGCATTACGAAAATAAATTATTCATGTTCGACTGCAAATGACACTACCGTGAGTTGAAATTCTTCGTTCAAATCAAATTTTTGTTTATGATGGAAGCTGTTGTACTTAAAACACAGTGCAAGCGGTAAAAGAATACTAACTAAGAATACTAACCGTCAAGAGTTACTTGACGGGCTCTACAAATACATATTGTATTTCTTTTTTACGGAGAGCAATAAAAACTATATTTATTTATTTATTTAACGGTAAAAAATAGAACCGACCGCCGCAACAGCTTATTCTTTCATTTCCTGGGACGACGCTGGTCGCCCCAAGGTCAGACAACGTTACAGGCGTTCGTTACAGCCACTGATGCCATGAACCGATTTCACTCCCATGTGTGGTTCTGCGTTAGTTGTGTGTTGTGATCTAGGCGCGAGAATAGAAGTTCCACTTCAAAAGTATCTTTATCCAACCCTATTGAATAATGCACGCATTATCACGCGCATACATGCCTGCATTTTTCAATAAGACTGGATAAAGCATAGTATTCTACTCGCGGGTAATGGCTATTACTCATTCGGATGCTTTACGACACTTGCCAAGGCTCGTGTCGGCAAACTGCATTCTCATGAGCAAGAAGCAATCATTACCCGCTTGTTGAATAATATACAATAAAATGTAGCTAAATACACCTGTATTCGTTCCCCACTATGGGTAAAGTGGGCAGAGGTACCTAATTTCAACAGCGGTTCATTTTCTGTCGTTGTGACCCATAGCTCAAGACTCGCTGTAGCCCAGGAATAATAGACATTGACCCGGAACAAGATCCGAACCAAAATTGGTTTGTTTTATATAGTTTTGTAACATGGCCTAAACACACCATGAAAAATCCCGCACTGTAACCCATCTGCGTTACAAGATATTGCTGAAAAAGGGCGCACTACACTTTTTTGTGATTTTTTCAATCCTAACTCAACAAAATGCGGAAATGAGAAAGATATTTTCATTCAATATCAGTTTGTCACGTCCCCTTTGCCCTTTGCATATACTGGGATATTCCTTGAACTGCCCCTTTTGGTCATGGAAATATAAGTCAGTTTTCGTTGATTTACCCACTTATTTCCGGTTTTCTCAATATTATCTCAATAAATGCAAAAATTATGAGCATTCTTTCACTTGAAGTGCACCGGCACTTCAATTGCTACTACTTAAAGCATATCCTATTTCATAAATCATGAAAATCAAGTCACAGTCATGAAAAATGGCGACCAAGAAGAAGCAAAAGCGCAACTTTTGAATATGTGTGGCGTTTTTATATTAAATCTCTCAATCTGATGCATAATGTAGTTATTACTTTTTATAATAACAATTTAGTCCCATTTGTTTTGATTGCCATCACTCCCAGACATCACTCATCAGTATTTACCATGACGTCTCCACAATGGACACAATCGGCGGAAACTCAATTTGATACTTGTAAAAGAAGCTTAGATTCAATAATCCTGGCTAAAACCAGCAGAATGGAAGGTTGGTTAAATCCATTCAGACAAAATTTTGGTGCTTTCTCATTGATTCTCTATAAGATGCGATCTCCTCTAGATGGAAATGACGATGATGGAATGAAATTCTCACACCGAATGAATAGCCTCTCACAATCGTGAATTGAAACCTGCTTGAAAACCAAGGTGCGCGTGACAGGTGCTAGGACAATTCGTGACAAGGAAGGACCTATATTTTGTTCGAGTTATTGTTCCCTTCGATGTTTCTGTTCATTCACCGTGGGTTCCACATGCAAGAAAGATGATACGAGATCAGTTGATTCGCGATTTGTTTGTCAATTTGTAGCTGACTGATCAAGGGAACTGCTGGGTTCATGGAAAGATGATGGGTCTAGTACAGATTTCAGGCATTTTTTTCGGAGTTAATCGACTAGCATTCAGCAGAAAAAAGTCCAGTTAATCTGCAATCAGTCTGATCGCTGATCATCTTTTTTGTGGAACTTGGAACAGTGATTTCTATAACAGAAGAAAGCACCCCCTCTTATAGGTAGGATGATTTCAAGCATTATTTTAATGACCATTTTTGAGCTATTTTCCGCTTTCACTTCCTTCTTCAATCTGTATCTTCAATCTTCAAAAATATCAAATACATTTTTGTCAAAGAATTGATCCATTGTTTACTAAATGATACGAGTGAACATGTTCATCTCGATCTTATCGTCAAAACTCCTATAGGGTATAATGTCCCGTTGTTGATCCCTGGTTGGATTCCAACCAGAGGTTGACAGATATCTGAGCCAATGACACCGCTTTTTGCTCTCAACCAGACGTTGAAATTCGATGAGCAAAGGTCGAAAAGGTCGAAAGTCGAAAATTGAAATCCGTATCAGTACTGGGCCTTACTGTCATGTTTTATTGTCCGTGATCACTGTTGGTGATCGAGTGAATTTTTGGGAGTTCACATGTATCGGAATCTTTCGTGGGGGTGTCACGTTGATAGTTTCCGCCGTCGACTGGCGACCCAAAACTTCATTGTGAACCAGCTGCGCGGCTCCGTGGGTTTCCACCAAGGCCTGATGGCCTATTATCATGCCTGCATCGAGTCGATACTCACTTACGATGTTTTGTGCTGGGGGAACTCGACTGAGGTAAACAGGGTCTTCAAAATGCAATAACGCATTCTGTGCAGCATCTTCCATGTATCTTTTGCCAGTCGTGTGGGCCTTATTTGTTTATCCGCAGTGGGATGCTGACGGTTCCTTGCTCTGTACATTCTGTGTGTCTTGTGTCGAGTAAAGAGACTTAACCCACCCAGGGCAGGGTTGGGGACATGCATGGAGAGTGCAAGACCCGTAACTTTGACAGAATCTTTGTTCCGCCCTTCAGGTTCTCCCAGGTCGAGAGGGGACCCTTGGTAACGTCCATTAAACTCTTCAATACTTCACCGAGCGAGGTGATCAGGCAGTCGGCTTCCAGGTTCAGATCTCGAATGAAGAGGTTCCTTAAGTACAACCCCGTTCTAAATCTAAACGAAGTGTAATCTTGTAGTTGTTTTTGTTATTTTATGTATTATTGTATTTTGTATTTTGCCTAATGAGACACTTATCATCCTCATTGACAACTCTACACAGGGCTTAACTCCTGTCCTATACACATGTTAAAGATTGAGGCAATAAATTGTTAGTTGTTAGGAAAAATTGAAGTGGAAAAAAAACCTTACCAAGTTTTTTGAAAGTCTAACTGCATACTTCATAATGTGAAATTGATAATTTGCGCCAATATGTACCTGTACTCTCGCAATGCTGAGTTCCCTGTGAGCTAATTCGTGGGTAATGGTAAAGGTTCAGAGGCGGGCTGGCCTCATATGCATCATTAAATATAAACGATAATAACTAAGCAGCAGTGCTGGAATAGCGAGGCTGTCGACGTACAATTGATTAACTCGTCAATCACAGGCCACGTCAAACAACGATTTCATCACACAGTTGCTTAAAGCACGTCGGGATTTGCTAGCGGCCTCGGGGTCCTGATGGTAATACCGTACATAGTGTTTGTAGCATGCATCAGCATAGACCTTGAACAGATGCAGTCAAGAGCACCCATAGAACATGCATGGGTGTAACTGACGAGCTTTTAATCACGCTTTGCCCAAAGGTCCAGAGAACAGCACACGTGCACAAACTGCAAATAGGTACAGCCTGGGACCAGAAAGCTTCAGCAACGTAATTAACATTTCACGATCACCTCCGATGTTTCGTTCAACAACTAATGTAGTAAACAAATCAAAGTTCAAAGACTTTCCTTCGAAACCATCAAACATATCTTTCTTCACCTTTCGTTCAAATATATGGCCCAGAATAGCTCACAATTCTAACCAAACTATTATTTTTACTGAAGGCGAACAGTATAACAATAATAATTAATAAAAGAACAAGGAAAAACATATCGTTGTCTTGAGCTATTGTGCCCACAAGTTCTGATCCGTTGCGTTTCTGGAGACGAAGTGAAACAGTCAAGGAAGTAGTCGAGCAGTTGAGCAATATACCTCCTACACACTCGGAGATCGGTTGGCGGTTATTATTTTGGTAAATCCCTCTAGGGAGAAGATGAAACTATTTCTATTCGACCGGACCGGTCCCTCGTCCTGTAATTGCACATATTGATAACCTCGGACATCTCTCAAGCCGCTAAAGGAAATTGAAGACCTTTAAATTTCATAGAAGCGGTCACACAAAGAGCCGATGGCGGCATCGTCGTATCCTTGTTACACTCGAGGAGACCTCAAAGGAGGAGGCAAAGGACGTTTCCGAGACATTGACATAAAATAAATTTCTTTCGGCGGGCTTGGCAATGCGCCGAAAGCGAATAGCAGGACTATATGTCTATATTTTACCGATTCTGTTTGTACTTTCGAGTGTGTAACGAAACGGCCACATATTCGGATTCCTCCTCTATTCAGCGAACGATGGAAAAGTCGACGGTAATGGTCATGGGGCGCGTTCTTTCTTATTGTTCATACGCCGGGTTTTTATTGGCAATTGAGCCGCGCGCAATTCTGCCGACCGCCAAAATGGCATTTGTAATGCCGTTTTTTGCTGCAATTTTCGGGTCGGCAACGGAGGGTAACGGGCAATTATTCAATTTGACTCGCGGTCTGTACCTTTGAGTTCGTGTTTTCACTTGCAATGTAGCTAAAAATAGAAAGAGCCATTGCCCATTAATTTTCCGGCGCACATTGGATTTACTGAAGTATTATTCAACTCGGATTTTTTTTTCTTATTCATTAGGTGGCGTACGTACCTCGTGAAAAGGGCATTCATTCAGTGATCGAAGAAGATTTTATAATGTCGTTTCACAAGGAAATGTCTCTATTTTTCTGAAATCCATCCCCGTCTGGTCCAACTGATGAATCAAAATACGAATAAAATCAATAAGGTATAGATTCAGAAATAAAAAGCTGCTTTTCTTAGGCGAATTGCCCAATAGGATCCCTTTCAGAAATTCGGTGTGACGATAACGACGACCAGGTGTATATGAGCACAGGCCACCGCTTCTTATTAAAACTTGATTTTCACTAGACTTTGACTTTCACAGCCAGCACTTCCATTTCGACATCTCGTACTGCATAACTAGACATGATCCTTCGAACGAAAAGAAATCACTGGGAAATGAAGACCAACTCCAGGATGCCCAGTCCAAGAAGAAGGAACGTGAGCCTGCGAAAAAGAAACAAAGAAAAAAGCCGAGGACCTTCAACGGGAGCCCTGCGAGAAAGAAAAAAATGTCAGAGCCAAGAAGCCAAAGCAACGAAGAAAAAATCCCAGGAGGCAAAGGAGGAGGAAGAAAAAATTTGCCAACGCCAAGAAGCCAAAGCAACGAAAAAAAATCCGAGGACATCCAACCTGAGCCCTGCGAGGAAGAAATTTTGCTTCCAGAGCCGAAAAGCCGATTACGTGGACCGTAAAAAACATCGAGCAAGCCGTTCGCAGTTCAAACAAAAGAAGGAAGATTGCGGGCATCATGACACTGGAACAACTGCTATACAAGCTGTTTGATATGCCAGCTATATTCCAGGAGTCAGCAGCTCAGCTGAGAGAACTCCATCATACAACGTCAGAACTCCTAAGTGCCTTGGGCATCAATACAATAGAATGCGGTCCACTCATCACGAAGATGACAACCAGAAAATGAAACCCAGAGACCAATCGAATCCACGAACAGTCTCTAAAAAACCCATAAACGAAACATCAAAAACTTAGGCACGAAAGAACATCGAAAAACGAATCGCAGAAGAAATGATTCCGAGAGAGACGCTCCAAGAAAAACGAATTCCAGAAGAAATAATCAAAGAAGAACAAGATCTAACTAAAATAATCAAGGAGAAAAAAATCCCAGAAAAACTAGTTCGGAAAGAATTCAAGAAGAGAGAATTCCAGAAGCAAGGATCCTGCTGCTTGCTATACAGGGTGGTTCAAAAATGGCGCATTTCCTCCCGTGTACGTTGTGGGAGACGTTGAGAGAGCACGGAAAAAATAGTGAAAAAAAATTGGCTCATTTATCCTTCGAGTTATGAAGAGGTGAAGTTGAGAATTTAACTTCTTCAGTTTGCATGATTTTAAAGCAAACCATTGTTACTTGCCAAGAGTCACATGTCGTTAGTAGTTCCCGATTGAAAGTTTCTCTTGCAATTGAGATTTGAGTCGTATTTTCAAATTTCAAAATTCGTCTTTCACCTCAAAAGTGCCGTGAAAATACATTTGGCAAGGATGTGGTATGGTCTGGCAGGTTCTGCAGAGTTTCCAGGGTAACAATACAATAATGCTATTGTGACATGGACCTGTACTTAAACTGGACTTATAATACCGTATATCGCCATGACTCCAGTAGAATGCCGACATTATCGTTATCCCTAGGGACTTTAATTTTCCACAATTAATATTGACCGTTCTGCTACGATGACTTTTCTCTGATGGCGACATGACATCGCAGTATAAAGTTTAGGTTAGGTGTCAAAATGACATTTTCAAATTTGCTTGAGGCATAGCCGTTTTCTTTCGGTCGCTTGCAGCGTTTTGTACGTACATGTGATCATAGGTTCCGGTAATTCGATAGAAAGGACGATGTTCCGTGTCTAAAATTGTTAATTGAAGTGTGTTGAATACACGGTGTGCTGTTGGGCACTAGGCCGTTTGGCTTTTTTGTTTATGTTCCCCAATGGCTGGCCGTTGTTTGTGTTTTTCTGTATTCTGTAACGAAATAGTAGAATTTCATTCAATAATTGATTGACGGCAATCTTACTTGTGAAAAGAAAACACTCTCAAGGCCCGAGCTGTGTGGTCCAGTAGGAAGTACCTAGCTGTGGTTTGTGCTGCCGAAATCATAGTGCTTGCGCCCCTTCTATACCGTGCATTTTCTTTCGCAGAACTACTGATATAAGTTATGAAATCCACAGAATATTCTTATCAAACGGATTAGGGAGTTATAAAACACACCCAATTCGAATTCGACACCACAAATCCGGAAACTTCCCACGTTGAAAAAAACGAAACTGTCAAAATGACGTTTCTGGTGCAGGGATCACGCCCTCCTTGGATCACGCTTTCTGGTGCAAAACTGATAAATCGCAACCGTGATCCCTGATCGCAACTGCGTTGATTTTGAACTTTTGAAGCAACCTTCGATAAATTCGAAAGACAGTGACTCTCAAACTTCATGACTGTTTCAACTTGCGAACTTGCAATGAGTTCTTCGAAACAAAATAAACCTGATGGCTACTTTCGAAGTAAAAAACATATTATTGTAAATTGAATCAGTTATTATAAAATAATATTATATCCATAAATATTTATAGTACAAAATGTGCCGATGCAAGTTACGGATTTTCTATAATCTTTTGAGAACTTCTGTTATGATAACGATAATGGTAGCGCCCCTGTGGCGTCATTTGTTGTTTGGTCGGGTGGGGTGATCAGCAGTCCATTTTAAATACAGGTCCATGTATTGTGATGTACATCTTTGATCTAAAGGTGCCAGGTAGGTACTAATGCGATGCTGCCAGATTGGACAGATTTGTTTTTGTGAATAACTTGCAAATCGTAGCCGATTAATTTTTTTTATTATTTTTCCCATTCTCCGCTAACGTTCACTATAACGTGCCCAAAAGGAAATGCGCCATTTTTGAATCACCCTGTATAGCCCAGGCGCCAGGGAAAACAATAAGGAAATAATTGTTTCCTGGCTGGAAACTAGCTTAGAACGATCTGAGTAGCTTAGGTTTTGACATACTAGTTTCCCCCCTTTCGGAAATGTCGGCGTCATGTCGCCATCATCAACAAGAAGTGCACCAGCGTGATTTTTGCCGAATATCTTAATTTTGGGTCATCTGACAGCAAAAGATGTAAGTAGTCATTTTGAAGCCTATGAAATTCCCTACAGTTTCGTTTTTCAATCAATTCTCTGCGACCTATGGTCTTTGAGATACAGCTTCTGGAAGCGAGAGTCATTGTCGTGAAAGCTCCATGGCCACTTGACTCGAAAAACTAAAATGTCGATGTGACAAAAAAAAATTCTAAATGAGATTACTTGAGAATTCTTCATGCTATAGTTGCGGTGATGGTCTTAAACTTTTCCACTTGAACCGTAGATTACGAATATTGAAAAGTCAAAAACGTCACATTGTACATATACAGGGTGTACTACGGGAATCAAATCAGAACAGAAAAATTTGACATATTTCTTCGATATAGCCTATGCGAAACTCTAAGCACTTATCACGAGTCCAATATCAATATGCATTGCTCTGTAAGCTTCACTTGATACACTTGAAAAGTGGTCAGCTCACAGCCTTCCTGTAAAATGTTTTGAAGGCCCTCTGAAATCATTGAAATTTACAGTAGCAAGAAATGTATGTAACTATATTATATACCAAGGAACCAAAGTGAATTTTTGATCCCTTGGGTGAAGTTTGTTGCTCGAGGGCCCTTTGGGCCCAAATCCATAAATCAAAAATTCACTTTGGTCCCTTGGTATATAATATACTGTTATATACATTCCTTGGTACTGAATTTTTAATATTTTGATGATTTCAGAGGGCCTTCAAAACATTTTACAGTAAAGCTGTGAGCTGACCACTTCTTTAGTGTATTAAGTGAAGCTTATATAGAGCAAATCCATATTGATATTGGACTCGTGTTAGGTGCTTAAAGTGTCGCACATAGGCTAAATACAAATACAATTTTACAAAAGAAATATGTAAAATTTCTCTGATCTGATTTGATTCCCTCAGTACACCCTGTATATGTACAATGTGACGTTTTTGACTGTTCTATATTCGTAATCAACGGTTCAAGAGAAAGAGTTTAAGACCATCACCGCAACTATAGCATGAAGGATTCTCGAGAAAACTCATTTTGAAATTTTTTTGTCACATCGACATTTTAGTTTTTTGAGTCAAGTGGCCATGGAGCTTTTACGACAATGCCTCTCGCGTCAAGAAGCTCTATCTCAATAACCATAGGTCGCAGAAAGGTCATTTGAAAACTATTCCATAGGGAATTTCATTGGTTTCAAAATGACTCCTTACATCTTTTGCTGTCAGATAACCTAAAATCAAGATATTCGGCAAAAGCCACGCTGGTGCACTTCTTGTTGATGATGGCGACATGACGCCGACATTTCCGAAAGGGGGGAAATTAGTATGTCAAAACCTAAGCCACACAGATCGTTTTAAGCTAGTTTCCAGCTAGGAAACAATTATTTTCTTATTGAGCTGATTTTTGCTCCCTGGCGCCTGGGCTAATAGCACTAGCGGTTCACAACATAATCTGGTACAATCCTGCATTTTGTGATATGTGCAAACAAGAACTTCGACAAAATTGTTCCCAGATCCAAAATGAATAATTTGGCCCGCTGTTCTTTTCGATTACCCTCTGCTGGTCCGTGATTGGGGGGTACAATGGGGACATGACTATTTTTTGTTGCAAGCACTAAACACTGCTATCGAATCATGTTTGATGTCATTTCTGAATAACTAGAGCCTGCTGATCACGATGTCCTTGTTGTATTCCAAGCGTCGTTCGAAGATAGCACCTCCGCCAATTGTGTAGATAGGTCTTACTCGCGCGTCGTGGTCTTCAGCGAGTTCCGTAACATTATGCTTACCCTGTCCAAATGGCGATATCGAGAGACGCTTGATATCATGTGGCTCTTGCCTCGGTAGTGGCTGCTACTTGGCAAGCTGGTGGGTTCTTGATTGTTGTTTTTTTCGTGGTGCTTTCGTTTGTCCGTCAGGTTTGTAACATCAGAACCTCTTAAGCATCGGATGCCACTAGAAGTCCTCGATAACGCCGCAAACAAGGTATACTTACATAAGGTATACCTACAAAGAGTTAGACAACATTTTCCAGGTATATGTTATTCTTTTTTATATACCTTTTTTAGTCTCCCTCCTTCTCCCAATAGCGACTCGAGAGCCAAAACAATAAAAATGTCCCTCGCGTGGGCCAAATCTCGCCAACCCTATGCTGGGCCAGACACAGCTTAATATTCAAGTGGCGAAATTTCAGCCATAACTGAAATTGTCTTTTCAATATTCGTGCACCTTATTAGGGATCCGGGTTTGCATTGGCTGTCGGCGGAGACAGCCTCACTCCTTAATTGGAACGGCGGTGTAATCCCCGAGGGGCTACCACCTCGCCCCCTTCTTTCAAGATACCTTCCGAGATTAATCCATTGTCACTCATGTCACATTGTAGCCCGACAATTTACTTGATAACGTTGAAGCTATCCTTATTCCTTACATTTTAAAATTAAAGGGAAAGACCTCCTTTTCGTCGTCTTTCCACCCTGAACAATGCCGCTTGTAGCGTTTCTTGCCCTCTTATCAATCAAGCGAGAGTGCGTTGAGTGCGCCGATGTCGACAGACGGAAGATTTTTTTTTGATGATATGGGAAGCGATAGTAAATTGTTATTTGAATTTTAATCAAATATTCGGCAAAGGTATCGACTAAGTTTCGCGAACTGAGTAGATATGAGCTTGAGCTTGCTTGCACATTAAATTCTGTGAAATTGCAGCCGACGCTTCTCAAGGCGAATTTTTCTTTTGAGCTACTTCTGCTTTCTAACAGATCTAATTTTTGATGATGGAAACTTGGCGGGACCGTTTCCCATTCAGAGATAACTTAATGCGGCCGGGAGAAAATAAATTGTTTTTTAATATTGGCCGATTTATTCCGGCTCGTCGATCCCGGTAGATTCTGCTTACTCCAATGTTTTCGTATTCACGACTGGTAAATTCTGGAACGATTTATCCCACCCTGTCGATGTCTCGGAGAGCATCAGGGACGGAGACATGGCTCGTGAATCAACTGCCGGAACGGAACATCTTCAATCGGCCACGTCAGCGCGTCAACTTTATCCTTAACCCAGCGCTGAACTTTCGTCAAATTGTTGACGTATAATTTCCACCCTCCTCATCCTCTCACACGCATACACACATACTCAACACCCACACAATAGCATGTATTAATTCTACAAAACTCTCTGGCGCAATTTGGACTTGCTGGTATGGTATTGATCATCAATATCATGATACACTACTAACGCTCCGAATACGACCATTTAATAAATGTTTGAACTGGAAATGGCAATCCCGGACAATTCCCAAAGTTTTGCCAGTGTGCGTTTAGTTTGGATATCCCGTGAGTATCTACCGCAATGGAGAATTGATTAATTGCATTACTGGGTGGGTTAGTGGTTTTAATTAACGGATATTCTATAATTAGTTGTCATAGTGAACTGAGGTTAACCACCCACATGTATCGCATTATTTCCTTCGAAGGGTGTGGCGAAGGTTCCAACGAAGGATGAAAAAGCAGTAAGAAGAGGCATCGAGTTTTGTTTGAGACCTCCTTTTATTGCAGGAATAAATCAGATTGACAAAATTGCAATAATACATACTACATGTGCTTAGGTTCAGAGAGGAAATCGATGGATCTCAACTTTACATGGATAGGATAGGTGCACAGTCGCTATACATCGAGAATTTCCACAGTGCATGATTGTACCTATTTCAGCCTCGATTTTAGCAGAAAATTTTATTACGAGGTCAAGTGTGACATTCATCTCATAATCATTACCTATACCCGAGACCGTAAGCACAGACCCGTAAGTTAATATCGAACAAAGACTGAAAACTTCAATAATAGTGTTACGAGCGGCAATTCCCGTTCATTCTGGAGCACCTCTGATCTTTCTAGACGGATCCCATCAGGTCGTAGTGTACAAGTGCGGAGCTCTGGACATTTCTGGAAATTTACGTGGCGACTTCAACAGCCGAGTGAGACACATCTGTCCGTTTGGCGGAGGTGCCGACGTTCCAGAACACGTGGGAAGCACGCGAAAGGTGTGTGATTCTTCGGAAGTCGCTTAGAAACCATATGCCGGGGTCATTGTGGAATTTGCTGGAGCACCGATGGAAAACTCGAGAACACTTACTAGTCGGAAGTATAAAATTCACAGCGATAGTGAGCGGATAGAAAGCGAGTAGAAAGAGAGAAACCCCACGAAATATTCATTCTGGGTGGAGACATGCTGAGAATGAAAGTTGGAGAAAAGATTGAGATTATTTTTGGAGGGAAAGTTTTCTAAATTGGACTCACGTTTCCGAGTTTTCATCTCTGGAAAAAAATGCAAATTTTCCAACTTCTTACCTCGTGAACAGAATTTCACCAATTTTTTTTTAAGAAGAGGTAACTGGCTCTTGAACATTTTCCAACTTTTTTTTTAATTTCCCGGGAATTTTCCTGTTGAAAAATTAGCTTTTTAAAAAAGAGCTTCATTAAACTGAAGCCGTAATTGACGATCATTATTTCCAAGTACCATAATTTTTGTTTTGTTAACGTTGAGTTGTAGTTACTTCTTTCTCATATATCTTTCTAGGTTTCTCATCATATCTTTCATGCTTCTCTCATCTTTCGTCAGAACGACCAGCTCGTCCGCGTACGCCAACGTCCACACTTTCTCCTTGTCCACCACGATACCTCCTGCCTGTGCTTATTTGAGAATTTCTTCTAGGTCTGCCAGATCTGCAGTAAACAGATTGGGACTCGAAGGACATCCCTGCCTCACTCCTCCCGTGGTGTAGAAGCTTTCACTCTCTTCTCCTTTTACTCTTATTTTGTTTGTAGTTATCTCATGCTTCCTCAATTTTGTTTATCAGATATTCATTTATTCGTTTTTCTCTTATGCTTTTCCAAAGTCGTTCACTATCTACCTTGTCAAATGCCCCCTTTAGGTCAATGAACAGAGCATATATATATCTCCACCTTCCTCTTTCAGTTCCTTTTTCACTATGTGATGTAGAATGTACACGTTCTCCACCGTTCCTCTTCCCTTTTTGAACTCTGCCTGTCCGTCTGGTAACACTCCCCTTTATACATCTCTTTCACCAATCTTTCTTCTAGTACCATTACGTAAATTTTGTATGCCGTGTTAAGCAGGGTAATGCCTCTATAGTTTGCTGCCTCATGTCTGTCGCCTTTCGTATGTAATGGGCATATTATTCCTACTCTCCATTGCTGTGGGAATCCTTTTCCGCACCACACGTCATTCATTACCTCTCTCGATCTCTCTACCACTTCGTCCGGGCCATTCTTGATTCTTTGCCATTTTCAGGCAATTTCTCTTGAAATTCTCCAAGTTTTTCGGAAGAGAGTTTGGTAGGGGGTACAGTGACTCATGACTTATCAACAAAACAATGTTGTGCGTAGGCCAGAGACGGGCACCGCAAAAAAGAGCAGTACGACGTGAACAATTCAACTGTAAAGAATAGAATAGAATAGAATAGAATAGAATAGAATAGAATAGAATAGAATAGAATAGAATAGAATAGAATGGATTCATTTCCCAACAGGCAATGCTCAATTACAGGAAAACTTTACAACAAAAAAAATGGAATAGAATGAGAAATTATATAAAATAAAAAATTAAACACAATCATGCGAATACACAAAAAGAAAAGGTCAAAGGAATATTAATAACATAAGCAAGTTGACTTCGTGGAGTCAGTCATTGCTCAGGACGGAAGACATAATGGACTTAATGGTGCTGAAATTAATATCACAAACATTGGAGATTTTGTTAAACGTATGGAACATAATAGAAATAGGGGAATTGAAAAGGACGTTGGTTCTGGAACTGGGATTATAGAACGTGGTGCGCTGTCTGGAATTTAGACGTGGTATGAAAAAAATAATTTTGGATAGAAGATTGGGACAATCCAAATTATTATTTAATAAGGTGTGGAGAAGTTTAACAGCTAGCATGGTACGTCTAGTTTCCAAGGAGTGAAGGTTAAACCTGGATAATAATAAAGAGTACTCGATGCCACGAACTGGATATATACCATCCTATGGTAAAGAAACCATAAGTGTGATCGTAATTTCCTCCTCGGTCGGGACTAATCATCGTGAGTAGAAGGCAACACAGTTTGTTTCGTGGTTGTGAATTTTTTTTTGAATGTGTCCCTCAAGTGTCATTGGTCCAAATTTCCATCCGTTCTTTGCCACTCGTCGGGGAAGTTTTGGGGTGACACAACCAATTTTTTTTATTATTCGACAGACGACAGACAGGGCTATACTTCCAATTTTTCTGTATACAGTTTCTCAAGGTCTTTCAAATAATATACTGCAAGTCAAGTTCCGTGAGATGTAGCTTCTCACATTTGTTGATAGTGACATTTCTAGTTTGACAGATGACAGCCGCCAAAAACTAATGGACTCATTCCACAGAAAAACCATGTCCGCATACCAAATTTGAAGTCGATCGGATCAACGATTCGGCAGTTATCGTGGAAGATCACAAACACCACCCACAAACACACAGACAGACAGACAGACAGACAGACACAAGAACTGACATCATTCTGAAAATGGCCTTAATCGTCTTGGGGGACCTCAAAATGGATATAACAGGATATAACTTCTTTTCTGTACGATTACAATACTTCCCCTTATCCCCTTCCATGTTGGTGTGGGTCGGGAAAGTGAAATTATTGCGGGTAATGAGCCATATTCTGAATAAGGTGTTGCAACCATTTTGATAATTCTCAGAAGGAGACCAAAACATCTATTGGAGGGAAAAACGAAATCAAAAAAGAAAGTGTGCTGCCTGTGCATCACAGGTTGCTTCAAAACACAGCGTAAACATCAGTATACAACTAAGTACCGTATGATGATGATCAAAAACTTCCCTCCTCTAGGCAGGCTGTGCTCTGGTCATTGGCAGGCAAATGAGGCTGATTTTAGCCAGGCCACAGCCTGCCTAGAGGAGGAAAGTTTTTGATCATACGGTATAAATACAGACTAGGTGGCCCATGGGCTACGCTCCAAGCTTTTTTAGTAACATCTTTTGAATAAATGACAAATATTATTGTGTGTATAGGTGGTATCGTCAAGGCGGCCATTTTTAGAAGCTAATCAACAACAGCTGACTGGGATCTGTCACATACATAAAGACTTACATGGCGAAGTTGTCAAGCACTTACAGCAAGACGCTTGCTGACGATGATTTGCCCAGGCGCGAGTAGAAAGTTGCGGTGCTGTGTTTGCAGTGTGACTCATTTGAGCTGGTGAACAAAAATCTTGATTACAAATTGGATATGATGCAAAAACACAACGCGGGAGGTCCTTGTAGACTACTTGTGTTGGGTACAGAAACGTTCTCAGTCAAGCAACTCATAGCCCATAAAGCAAAAGAAGCATACAACCTACCGTACGCAAGAAGTGTTCTCTGCAAGCTTTCAAGTCTCTTGTGAACTTCTTGTTGAGATAATTTCTTCGATTTGCTCGATAAAGCCATCAGGATTTTCGCTGTTCAGATCATTCCTGCGCTCAATCTCTACGAGATTTCATCACTCCAGGGTAGTCCAAAACAATGAAAACCGATGCTCCCATGCGGGAGTAGATGGCCGAACATCCATACATTGCGCAACGTACTATCTTCTGAGCCATTGAAAACATGAACTTTGTGGCACTCTAGTTGATTTGACAAAAGTCAGTGTGATTAGCTTCTACAAAATGGCCGATTTTCAGGAGCGTGACGTCACGCCGATACGACCTATAAGACCATGAGTGAATACTTTTTCAAGGTCGTTAACACTAATTTGTGAGGCAAAAATGGTGCTGATTGTGAATATTAGAAACCAGTGTGAAATCAAGTGTTGGACACAAAAGGCGGCTCATCAATATTTTGCTACTTCCATAGCCGCTGATGCCTATGCACAATAATACACACAGCTCACGTGCTATTTTGAAGTTATCAAAACAGACTCCCTTCGTTTTTCTTTCATAAAAGCTTTATGAAACTGACTGAAGCGCGCTGTCTCCGACCCTAACGTCATAATAGTCCGAGAGTATGAGTCAAAAATGGTATACTAATAACACGCTTTGACAGAAACAAAAAGAAAAAAAGTGAAGAAAATTCAAAGCACCCCTTTCTTACTTCTGCCTTCTGAATGGACATTCGGTCTTCGGAGCCCACTTCGAATGGAGATTTTGTTGATGGGCTGATAGAATTATGGTATTTCCAGGCAGTTAACTTCATTAACCATAAATACTTACCTACCTACCTGCGCAAAGAAGAGTTTTGGGTTCTCTGCGAGCATTTCAATTCCGAGTCCGATATTTCGTCGCTAATTAAATGTAGACGTAAAAAGCCAATTACCATTAAGTTGTGATAAAAGCTGCCCCTCGAAAATAATTTAATTTAAATAGCACTTATCTCTGGCCCCGGGAGTTATGGTCGCCGGCGGGCTGGCATAGCGCTCCAGCTCTGCTCGTAAGCAGAGCCTTACACAAAAAACAAACAGCACAAGAGCCGAATTTATGGAACGGCCCCTTTATAATTGCAGCCAGCTGGATCATTTCAGATTTTTAAAACAACGCGGACGGCATCAGGAGAGGAAATATTATTTGTCATTTCGAGAGATGGAAATCTCCGTATTACAATAAAACTCAGCAGCTGTTGCCTGTGCTGCTGCCATCAATTGGAGCATCAAAAATTACTCAATTCGAATTTTTAATAACAATAAAGTCGACGCAGGAGTGAAAAACGCTTTTCATGTCCTGACTCTAAAAGGATTTATAAGGGTGCCGCTGTAGGTCGAACTTTATCAAACTTTAATCACCAGTCTTTGGAAATCTGCTTAAGGATCCAATGCCCCCGAGTTTTATTCCGTTATGCTGGTGGATTTTTCCACGGGTAGCACAGACAAGCACGATAGAGACTAATTAAAGCCAATGGTTCATTCCATGCGCAGGGTATCTAAGAGAAACGTAAAAAATCTCAGAACTCTGTGTAAATATTATTCCGGTAGACCACAGTTACTCCGATTTCTGGTTTTATGCAGCCTAGTATTATAGGTACATATTGATCTGAACCGGGGGTTTACCTTGAAACCGGTATTTCCATTCCCAAGACCCTTACCTTATGGTTGACTTTGATGTTCGAAATGTTAAGATACCAATGTTGCAGCAATCGTTTGCTATGGCTTTACTCTTTGGTTGAAGCTAACCAAAGATGAAAAAACTAGGCCTGAAATTCGTACTAGCAAAATTTTGCATGCCGAATTTCAGGCAAAGAGACTCACGAACGACTCTTGTTTTTTGGATTCATGACTTTTATGTGGTCATTCTTCGGGAATGTCATGCTTACATCCTTCAATTCGAAAAAGTTTGCTGAAGCAGAAGAACCAATGAACGATAGCGACATGAACGAGGATGGAAATGAACCTTACGATGCACCTGATGGAACTACGTCGCATTGATGTTCATAACTATATCGTTGAAAAAATGAGAAAAAGTATAGGACCTAGCACAGAACCCTGAAGAACTCCGGAACGCTGTAAAACCTTACGGGACCTAAAGCCTTTGAGGTAGACGTATTTATTTATTTATTATTTGATACATCACCGTATAGGTCGAAACCCATTTGTACGGTGAGGGAGAACAAAAGGAAGATATTATCTTCTCAGGAAAAGACGATAAGACGTTCGTCCTTGCGAAAGGGAGGTGAAACAATCGAGGGTTACGCGAACAATGCAAGGGTACACTCAAGCCAAAAAGACAGAGCAACTTTGGACAGTCAATGTCGCCGTTGGTTGGTCTTCAAGAATTTTCTCTGAACTCTCTCGATCGATGTCATACGGACACCATACGTGAGACCCCACACAAGTGAGGCATATTCGAGGCGAGAGCGCACAAACTCAACATACAGGGTCCGGAAGGTCATGACGTTTGACAGAAACCTTCAACCCCGAAGCACAATCCCAAGCATCCTCAGCGCTCCAACGATGATGGATTTGATGTGTTTCACAAATGTGAGTTTTGGATCGAATGTGACTCTTAAGTCCTTCACAACCGCAGGCCTGTCCAGTTTCACGCCACCGATTGTACAGGGTACTCGGGTCTGGTTATTACAAACTTTGAGGGATGATTCCTGATCAAAAATAAAGCAGAAAGAACAAAAAACTCATGGTCCTAAAATGCTTTCTTAAAAAGATACTTGAAGTTTACTTTTTTAAATCGTTGTTTTACCGTAACTTTTGAACCGTTGAACCGATTTTAATCAAATTTGAACTAAAGTTTAGTCAACTGAGTCTCCATTGAGTAATACTACCACAATTCATCAAAAAGTTCTGGGGGCGTAGATAATAGGAGACTGTCCCCTATTTTCGCCCCTATTTTCGCCCCTATTTTTATCTCCCCTGATTATTTTTCAAAATTGTTGATATTTTCGGATTCTACGATTTTTTTTCTTCAATTTAGAAGAAAAAGTTACTCTTGCAAAATTTTGATTAGAGGCTTAATTTTCAAGATATTTGAGTTTGAAAAATTGGAAAACAACACGAAATCGCCACTTTCCAGGGCCCAAATTGTTTTTTTCTGAAAAACTTCATGTTTCTCAGCGAAAATGGTGGTTCATCAACTTAAGACACCCAGAAAACTCATTCCAGTTGACGAATCATGGGTTTTCTCGAATTTTAATTTTAAGTCCAGGAAAAGTGGCGATTTCGAGATATTTCCCAATGTTTCAATTCCAAATATCTCGAAAACGAAGCCTTTACTCAAAATTTTGGAAAAGTAACTTTTTCTTCCAAGTCGAACGTAGAATCCAAAAATATGAACAATTTAAAAAAATAAATAGAGGAGATGAAAATAGGGGCGAAAATAGAGGACAGTCTCTTATTATCTACGCCCCCAAAGATGTTTGATAAATCGTAGTATAATTATTCGATGGAGACTCATTTAACTGAACTTTGGTTCAAATTTGATTAAAATCGGTCCAACGGTTCCAAAGTTACGGTGAAAAAACCAAAAAAAAAGTCAACCTCAACACCCTATCTTTTTAAGGAAGCATTTTGAGACCATGAGTTTTTTGTTCTCTCGACTTTATCTTTGATGGGGGATCATCCCTCAAAGGTTGTAATAACCAGACCCGAACACCCTGTATAGTCGAAAATCACAGGCGATGTTACCCTGTGGTAGCTCATACGTTGCACTTGTTGATGTTTAGAGGAAGCTGGTCACGTGTGCACCACTTATTCAAGACAGCAAGGCTCTCCGAGTTGAGTCCTGCATCAAACACTGGTCGTCCTGGTCAAAATCCGAGAGAACGGCCTTCTCCGGTTGTAACGGCCAGGAGAAAATCTTATAACTTGTACACGTCCAACTGGGAATTGGTGGAAAGCTGCAACTGCTTGCTTAATTTGATTCTTTTGTTTTGTTGCCTCCTACCTTTGGTTCTAATCCATCGCATACATTTTGAATAATTCAATGGCAAAGTTTTTCAGGCAAGATTACGGAGTTGTGGTTGTCTGTGTCTGTAATCTTTCACGATAACAGCCGTAACGTTAATCCGATCGACTTGAAATTCGGTCTGCGAACATGGTTTTGCTGTCGAACTCGCTGTCGAACTCGCCTATTACGTTTTGGTTGTCATCCGTCGAACGGGAATGTCACCATCAAAAATTACAGAAATTATATCTCACGAAACTTGAATTCCAATATGTCATTTGAAAACCCTTGAAAAACTGTATTCAAATCTGTTGAAAGTATTTCTCTGCCTGTCATTCATCTGTCAAATATTAAAAAATGTCAAAGTTCAAAGCTTTGTTATTTAATTATTTAAAATTTATCTGATGTATTATGCCAAAGTCGGCAGGAAGCAACACAACAGCAGAATCAAATCACGTTTGCAGTTTAAGCTTTCCACCCTTTCCCAGTCTGGAGCTACGAATTTTTATTTATATTTTCTGTCTCACCCTGTATAGATCCCCTGCAAGAAATTCAAGCAAAACACCCGGTGCGGTGATTGCTGACCATCTAAGGAATTTATTCCACATACTCGCTATGCTCCTTTATTCAAAATCTCACGGAATTACATAATCCCCTGGAATAATATACAGGGAGGCAGTTCACCCCAAGGGAGGTGACCGACAACGTCATTCATAAAGATTTATATAAAAGATAAAGAAGTAGGTATATTTATAAACCTATTACAAAGAACAAAACAAGGATATCAGTGAGTCAAAAAGTCCATACGAAGACGAACTCAATTTGCAGAGTAAGATGCCGTGGTCCAGTCTGCCAAATGCCTTCGAGAAGTCAGTAGTCGGTGTATCATCAACCTGAGTTGTCCACCATCAATTTGCTCACTAAGAGATTGGGTGAAGTTTACAAGATTGGTCACACTGAACCTCGCACTGAACAGTTGTTATTCAGGGAGTGGATGAGCTCAATTTTTAAACAACTTTTATTTCATTCAGTTTCATTCCAATAATTGTTCTTTGTTCTTGTGAAGGATCCTTCAGTTTTTTGCTCGGCTTTTTGCTATTTTTTGTTTGAAAGTGTTTGTTATACATATGTTTTGATACTGTTAGGGGGGCCTCATAATATCTGTGATCCCAGGGGTCTCCGACATGGTAATCCGGCCCTGTGCATGACAATACTGGCCGTAAATCTACCAAGTTGAAGTTCGATTTCTTGAAAATTCAATGATTTACTGAAAAATCAGTTTTTCCGGAATATTCTAGGAACTGCTCAAGAGTTTTCAAAACTGTTGACTGTGCTTTGATGGGTAAGAAATTGTGAATACATGTGTCTATTCATGTGAATCCATCTGGTTTGCGTCATGATATACGAATTTTTCAGTTTTTTCTATACGACACCTGTATATCACGCCTGCAGTACTTGCGACTTTGTCGCCTGATCTTGAGGACGGAGTTATATTGGTAAGATAAGCGTTGCAGAATCAATCCCTGTGGGTTTATTTCTTGACAGAATCTCACCATTTACGTCTCTTTCGAAAGCTACAAGGATGTACTTTGGTTTGAGCCCATTGGCATCCTTGTAGCTTTCGAAAGAGACGTGAATGGTGAGATTATGTCAAGAAATAGACCCACAGGGATTGATTCCGCAACGCTTATTTTACCAATTCAACTCCGTCCTTAATCCAATATGGTCACTCCCATTTGCCTGGGGTCCTTGGGGCGCAGGTTCACCTATATTGGCACCGTAGCCAACTCCAACCCTAGCCAGCCCGATCGATGAGCGTTCCCCGTTGAACAGCCAATTGAACCAGTGAGTTTAGTCTATGGGAAGACCTGCGCACGAGCTGCGAGTGAAGGGAACCGCCCATATGAGAAGGCCAAGTGGTATACTAAGTGGTATTGCTTAATAAAAGTGAAAGGTAATTTTTGCCCTTAAAACCCATCAAAATGTAGACGTAGGTATTTTATAAATGACTATTTTCATTTCAAACTAGTCTTTTATTCAAAATCAGATAGAAAGTTTGATCTGATCTTGGGCGTTGTTGTTTATAATGGAGCAGTGAACCCGAGGGTGAGAAGATTTCGCAGAAATAACAAGCATGTTTTGTGGTTCTTTTTCCGACTCGGCAAATAAAAATAGGACACTCACACACATCTCTGCATGGGGAGGTGGAAGGCGGAGGCAGCAAAGAAGGGAGAGAAACCGCAGACGCGCTCAGTGGCGGGGGACACAATACAAAATAACAACAAAAATACGAGTCGTTGATCGTTGTGTTTCCTTCGAAATCGGAAGCAGTTCACTCCTCTTGGTGCGACTGCCGATGCCGACTGTTATATAAGTTGTAAGTAGAGAGGTATAATAAGCACAGCACACTTTTTTCGCAGTTAAAAACACCGTGTTCTCGAGTATCAATCCAGCTGATCATATAAATCTCATTAGAGATATGGTATAGAGAAATTGACGGATTTACGGACACCTCTCTGCCGAGCTGTTGTATTAAGATAAACGTCTCCTTTGACGGGCCCTTGCCGCTGTGACGTAATTGGCTCGGGCGCGAGATTAAAGTAAGCGCCTCGCGTTTTATCTGCTTGTTATTGGGGTAACGAGTGAAGGGTTGCCAGCTCCTGCTGCCCCAGTCATCCCAAATGATGGCCTGCGGCGCACAGATAGAGCGCCATGTAATGTTGGACCCTCTGGACAGATGTCGCCACCGTTGTTCAGGGTTGTGTCTGTTTCGAACTCTCATCAGTTTTTTTAGCGCACTTTCTCACAGGGAATGGCGCTTTTAGCTGCACTTTGTCCGTCCGTCTGTTCGTCTGTCTGTCTGTCTGTCTGTCCGTCACGCAAACTGCTCCTCATCAGGAAAAAGACTATTGATTCATTGGTACACACGCTAATCGATAGCTCATTGCTTTCGCATGTCAAATCGATGAAAATCCCGCCTATACAACAATGAAAAACGACAATAATAACAACTCAAGAGCAGTAACGCATGAACGACGAACTTGTGAATTTATGACTTGCAATTTTCGACAAGCGGGCAATACAAGTAGTTGATCTTATAGAAAAACGTACATACATATGCAAGATTATAATTTAGTTACGAAAACTTCGATGTTTCTAAAAAGAAACACGCAAATCGATATAACGAACGGTTGAATAGTTCCCATAAATGACTTTTTAGTCTTTTTACTATCATAATTGCAGTCAACTGTGAAACAATTTAGATATGGAACAGCGTAATAACAAGGCATAACGCTGTCATGTTGTGGTATTCTCCCTTTGTTTTGTTTATACGTTTGTACCTGAAGTAGGGGCCGTTGTTGAAGGAACGTTCGTAGCGTTTTCCGATGGAAGGGGGAGATGGTGCTGAGCGCGTGGCAGCCGCAGGCAGGAGGATCAGCTGTTGTGAGGGACACGTGAATGATAGTGCGCTGCAGTATGCGTCGTTTTTACGAATTTAAGGTTGGTTTTTTACTGATTATAGTATGGTAATTTTGGCTTCCACCCATCTACCAAATCATGCATGGTATTCCGATACATATTTTGTCCGCATGATTATTGTACCCAGCGCGAAATTCCGGCCGAGTTGTGGGCCTTTCGTTTTCAACGCGTTTACGTAACTCGCAGTTTTCCCCCTTTTATAAGGTGCTCCGCACTGCTTTGAGTTTTGTAAATGATCTCAATTTTGATGGCAAATTCCGTAAATCTAGGGAATGTGCATTTTGCGCACATAATGACGCTGTCCCGGAACTACACTTCGTTGTTCGTGCGTAATTCGAAGTTTCATTGCTGTTTCTTTTCCCTCTACCAACACTGATGTATTATGAAGACGTTGCCTCAGGTGTTGACGGCATTCAAGAACCACAAAAAGTGATGAGTCATTTTCATTTCATCTTGTGACAGCCAAAAATCCAAAACTATGCAAATGACGCATAATCACAGTGTAGTTCGGGACCAGCAAAAAGTATTCAAGGTTCATTGTGCATCTATACAAATTTTGTAACAAACAAGAAGACAACAAGAAGCAACCCTGCTAGGCCAAATCAGTCGCTAAGTAGAGAACAGTACTTTTCATGATTCCATGATTCGTCCACATTTCATTGTCGGGTTATACATGAAAGTAAAGAGAGGAAGAGAGGCTTGTACGCTTCTCTGTGCCCGGGGGAGATCTGCTTGTTTGAATCTGCCTTATCTCTTTTCCAAAATGTTCACGTGATCCTTGACGATATCCTTTGCTGTTCCTACTTATGGTGCAATTCTGTAAAAGGCGGCATTCTGTAGACACTCTATTATGCAAGAAATCCCGTTGGATATTGGTTTGCCTGGTGTAACTGAGCGTTTGTTGTGGAGTGTTGTTTTTCTGGAGAATCGCAACATTAGTTTCCAATCCTTTAGCCGCTGCAACAGACTCGGGTTTGTTTTGTTTTACTGTCCTGTTTTGACGGGCAAATTTATTTATAAACATATTCGGTAGTATCGTGGAATCTCCTCGCCAGGAATGCGAACGTTGAATGTTGGGGCTGGGGCCGCAGAAATATTTTGAAGTGTTGTTAGTGTCCAATGATTGTGATTGCAATAATTCTTATTCCTCGATAATACCGACAATATTATAAGTTCGCTATAATATCATTGTTCGTTCACAAGCTAAACTGTAAATATTACTTGTCTTGCCTTCAACGAAAATAAGTGTTTACATTCGGGGACGAATGTAGACACATTCAATTTTGAAGAAGTGTTTTCCTACCCGGTCTCACTTCTTTTGCTTTTACCCCGCTCTGTTCAGTACCTTGGACGAACTGTCCGGCTCCAGCCCTCTCACCGACAGGCAACTGAGTGGGTTGATCCCATGTGTGTACTCCATCGAAAATGGCTTCTTGAGAATTCCTTGTCCATCCCATCAGGATTTCACGGAAGTACCTCTGACTCCAAATTGACCTCTTTGATTCACGTTGTGGGGTTTCAATTTCAAAAAGACGACAAGAGATGACCGCTGAGTCGGACGTAGTCGCACCTTTGCCGGTACTGTTTACTAATTCTTCTTCTGTTTTGTATGTATGTTTCTGTGAGGTTTGTGTGTAACCGCAAGGGCATTTCGGGCGAATACAATATGGAAACTCATTTCTTCCGATTGCTTACAAAGAGTATGATCAAATCCCACTTATCTACTAATTTATTTATCATTTGTTTCTTGTTGACTTCACTATTCATTTATCTCTCATTTGTTTCTTGTTTATTCATGTGTAAAAAAAATTGCTGAGCGTAAAGTATTTTCCAAAGCGGAAGCGAACGAGTTTCCTTTCATTGTTACGTAAATAACTTGTAAACTGAGCCATGTTCAAAGAGGTTTGAGCACCAATTCATGCTGGCTTGAAAAAGCAATACTGAAGTGACTTCTCTGTCATTCCATCATGACTCATTCACACTTGACTTTTGTTCAGATCATTTGGGGAGGAATTTTTTAGCATTCAGTCAGGCCATACGCAGGGGTTTCTTTGACGTGTTCTTCTAATGTGTGCCTGTTGGCGAATACATCACTTTTCCTTCGTGAATAAATGGACAGTTTGACATGCTTTATGATTTCTTGTTTTGTTTTGCCAATCTGATTTCGTGTTTATTTTATTAGTATAACTTCCTGCATTGTCTAAATAATTTGTAATGATTTCTCTTGTTCCATTTGTGTTTGTGTTTTGTTGTTCTGCATCCATGTTTCGTCATTTATCACTGACAGTTTATTGTTGTGAGGTGTTTTGAGGGAAAAAAAATCATTTAAAACGTTGCTGATGATTTTCAATAAAAGTTAATTTTGCTTATGTTCCATTCGCGTTTCATCCATCCAAGATTTCAACCTCATCCCCAAGGGCACATTCTCATCTAGATTGAGAATTTACGCAACGTAGGTGGAAGGCCAACAACGTTAGGAAGGGATGGGGCAACGACGATCACAGCCAATCTCGAAAAGAGGTTTACACTACACTATAATTACATTTTGATGAAAATTATTGAAATTTCACACTTTATACTGCATATAGTTATGTAATCTACAGGTGTCCCATTTGCAGCCCTCTCCAGCTTGGACCGTGAATCAGTGTCATGGCAAGGGTAGGATAAAGATGGAACTGAAAACCTTCCCTACATTTCTTCAAAATTTGTAAATCACGGGAAATGTAAATCGAAATCAAAATTTCACGTTTTGACATTTTTACCTACCTTTTAGAACTTTCCGGGGATTGCATGTCACACTTGAAATTGAGCTCTCACCTCGGGTTCCATCAAAATTTTAAGAGCAGATTAAATCTATCACGCTGATAGTTGCTATGTACCAGCCAATAGGATGGCCAGTTGCTTAGTTACTATCAGAGTGATAAAGTTATCGCGTTGATAAAAGTTTGGTGGAACCCGAGGTTAGTCCTTTTCGGTGTTTGAATATCAAATACCGTTACCTGTACTATACTCACATGATACCAACTTTGTTAACTAACTACGTAATATACCCTTCTCCAGTTTTAAAATTCTTGTTTCACTTCGCAGTTGGGTTTACCTATGAGGTGAGATCGCGGTTAACAAAAGCTCGCGCACTACCGCTGCCTGTGGTGTGCGCTTCCATGCACGTTGAAGTATTCGTTATCCTTGTGCATTTCCTCAATCTCCAGGCAACAGTTGGTTGCACAAAAATTTCTCAACACTGCGTGAACCTGCTGTTCTCCGGGACTGCATATTCTTCAGTTTCATTTTTGACATACGCCTTCCAGAGATGTTGGGAATCTTACGGAAATCTTACAGTTGTCATCTAAAGTCGAGTAAAAATGTTGAATTCCCACCAGGAGATAGCTATAATACACATTGCTGCCCACACAAATAAGAATTCCTCGGAACCAACGCCTTCGGTGATGTCAGCCAGCGTGCTAATGATGACAACGACGACGATGAGTCGTCGCCAGTGGCCCTGGAGCATCCATCAGCAAAGGTTTTCCGGGTGTGCGTCGGTTCGTCCCCGTCCGGGTCACGGCCGTGTTGTTTCAACAAAGAAAATCATCTCCCGGCAAGAGTAGGGGAAGGTTACTTAAAATGGGATACTTAAGGTTTGAACCCTTAGAAATAATAGCTGGATAAAGCAAACCTCATCTAATTATGTCTAATTATTCCTTGCTCTGTTTTATATCATAACCCCAAAGAGTTTTTGGAACGAAAATGTATTTTCCGAAATATAACTACTTTTCCAAGAAATGTGCAAGTATCCCATTTTAGGGAACCCATACGGTAAAACGGGATACCTCATATCCTTAAAATGGGATAGTAATTGAAATTGATAGATTTGACTAGTCTATTAGGAATATGATAACCAGACATCCAAATTCCAAGTTTTTATTATGGAAACTACTAGGTAGGTATAACAGACATATAAAATATGAACATCAACTACCATTCTTAGGTAACAAGACAAAAGCAAAATAAACATTCTTAAATTATGCATAAGACAAGAAGAAAGAAAAAAAAATCAGACTTCGAGGCAGAAGTCACAAAGAAAATCTTCTCCTTCTTCATCTGCCCTGGCGCAGGCATCATGAACCCACCTTCTGCACCCCACGCATCTGGGATATCCCGTTTTACGGGATGACAAAAATCCCGTTTTACCCGAACACTCATATTTGACATTCGAAATTTTTTTTCACGTAACCCCAAAATAAATCAAAAAAACTTGTTGGTCAAATCAATAGTTCATATCTTGGCTTGAGGTAAATAAATAATGAACATGTTCTCCCTTTCACTTCGCACGCAATTCTTACTAATATGAACCCTTGATATTAGATCAGAAAATCTGAAAACCATAAAACCTACCTGGTACGGCTCGCGCTTCAGCTGTCAACTTGAAAGTACGTTTGACCGTTGCATTAGACTAGAGCTTGAGTTCGGTGAATATTGGGTTAGATGGCGATACTTGGTTTTGTCAGAACCTTTGGTATCCCGTTTTAGCTGAGTATCCCATTTTAAGTAACCTTCCCCTAATACATATTCATCATTCATGCAATTGTACAAAACAAACGCTGTCTTGCGTCGGCGTTGCGTCGCACACCACCACCACTACCACCACCATCAGCAGCAGCAGCAGCAGCAGAACAGGGAGAGAAGAGAAGCATCCCCCGTTACCAGGCAACCGGAAGTCGTTACCATGGTGACGCCCACCAAAAAACATTCGCAACAAAGGAACGGGATTAATAGTCTCGCAGATAATGTTCGCCGGTGTTTCAAATGGCGAAATAAGTGTGTGTGCACTCTGGGACTGCTACATCCGAACAGCTGTGCCAGGAGCGCGCCAGGGGCGGATTTATGACGGAAGAGGCGAAAACGGCCGCAGCCACTCCACGATACTGACAAGAGTTTTCGCCGGGCCCAACTGCCTGCTCATTTTCGTCCTGATGGACGAGACTATAAATCCCAGCACATCACTAGGTTCACTCAAGAGTCCTCGCATGGTGGTCAGTCACCAGCATTAATAGCGACACTTTCCTACAGTTCCAACCGGTTTGGTTGGAAGAACTCATTCCTTTCTGATCTACAAAGTTCGCTGGAATTGAAATTAAGATTGTTTATTTATTTATTCTGCACGGCGTGTACAGCCAATTACACAGAAAAAAAGAGTATAAACATGAAACAAGTTTTTACAACACATAAGAACAGCACTATGATAAATACATAGATCAACACATAGACAAGAAGGTTTCGACTGAATCTTCGAATGTAGATTTACCCCAGCCATGGACGTCTGGCTGGGCCGCAATCTCCCCGGTCATCATCTTGTTTATTATTCGACAACCTCTATAATTTGTGAGGCGTGGAGCACATTAGTTCTGGCGACTGGGACGTGGAATGGAACCGCACGACGCGCCTCCAGACGGGTCACATGAAACATAGACTCGCCAGGAGCGTTGGAGCATCGAGACGGTTGTTGCAGAGGTTGTTGACAAGCATGGCACTGGAGACATCCCGACGCTCCGCCAATGGACTGTAGCCAAACATTCCCAGTAGCTGGTCATGAGGAAAGCCTCTCTCTGGATATACACCTGTGACGGTGTGGTGTAGAAATTTGAGGTATCGCCTTTGAACAGACTCCAGTTGACTGATATATTTATTGTAATGAGGAGACCAAACAGCCGACCCGTACTCGAGTTTAGACCTGACCAAGGTCCGATACAAGGTGTTGAGTGCCGAGGTACCAGTGAACTCCCGGAAATTTCCATAGATGAATCCCACAGTTCTGGACGCAGAGGCGGCGATCGAGTTAACATGTTCCACGAATGACAGAGTGGAGTCAAACCACACTCCCAGGTCCTTTATCTCAGTGCAACGCCGGAGATTATCGGCGTTCAATCTGTAGGTGTGATGTGTGGGTCTCTTTGCTTTGCTATATGTGATGCTGGAGCACTTGGAGATGTTAAGGTGGAGTTTGCTGTCCAGACACCATTATATTACCCTGTCGAGGTCATCTTGGAGAAGTTTGCAATCGCGGGCGGAATCAATTCTGCGAAATATTTTTTACATCATCGGCGAACAGTAGAACCTCACTCTTCAAATTTCAAACTATGTCGTCAATGAAGAGAAGAAACAGCAATGGAGCCAAGTTGCTGCCCTGCGGCACGCCGCTAGTGGCCGTGTAAGAAGAGGACCTGTGATGCATGTATCCAACAAACTGAGATCTATCAGATAGGTAGCTTCTGATGTAGTCAATAAGACTCTCGTGGAAACCGAGGTTGGCCATTTTTAAAAGCAGCACGTCGTGGTCCACTCTATCAAAGGCCTTGGCGAAGTCAGTCTAAACTGCATCCACTTGGCTGCCATTGTCCAAGGCTTAGCTAATGAAATGGGTGATATATGCCAGATTCGTTGTGGTTGAGCTCTTTTGCATGAATCCGTGTTGCCTTGTGGTTATGATGCTCTTCACCTTTTGGTAAATCCTAGAGTATATACATGTCTCAAACACCTTCGAAGATCCGTTGATGATAGCGATTGGCCGGTAATTTTTTTCATCTTTGTTGTCACCAGACTTGTGGATAGGAGTTATTCTTGATGTTTTCCATCTGTGGGGAAATGTATAGCTGATTTGACTGATAAATTGAAGAGGTGCTGAAGGGGCCAAGTCCAAGCCCCCACGCAGTCTTTAATCATGAATCCAGGAATCTGATCAGGTCCATCGGATGATTTTGGTCTCATCTTTTGCACGGCCCTCAGAATTTCGTTCTGAGAAGCTATCAATGTTGATATTGCGGCAATCGGGTTGTGTTCGAACTGGTGGCTGATTAAGTTTCTGAGTCGTAGTGCCCGATCCAGAGTGAACGCTGCTGAAGAATGTCGCGAACGCGTTTACAATTTCATCCGGACCTGAGTATTCTTACCTGACAATTTCTTGCACCATTTATGGTCCAAAGAGAAAAAAAAGATTTATTTATTTATTTATTTATTTATTTATTTATTTAGTATTGGGTGTCCGAGCTGTGCATCAAGCCCGGAATACTTGTCCTCTTTTGCTTAACTCTAATAAAACCCCAGAACTCGTTGGGGCCCAGTGTGATTTTCTTCTGTGTAGACTCCAAGTAGTCCAGGTATGCCGTCCTGATCCGCAACTTAAGGCTAGACCGAAGTGCTGCGTACTCCGCTCTGGAAACAGGCGATTTCTTCAGTCTTCTCTGCAATCTGTTCTTCTTCTTTATGTCGAATATGATATCCTTCGTAAACCATGCTGGATAACTCTTTTTCCGTAGGTGAAGTCTTGCTTTGGGGACATATTCGTCAAGGATCTCATATATTCTTGAGTGAAATAGATACAGGGTGATTCATGAGTGACCTTACATAGGCTAATGGGAGATAGAGGACTTCGAGGCAAGTCAGGATCCACTAAAGAAATTTTATTTTCTCCAATGGTTACGAAGATACAGGGAGTTTTGTGTGTTTCGTATGAAATTTTGATGAGCGATATATTATCTGAAACGGCCAGAGGCATTCTGTTGAAATTCACCAGTAATATTTCTCTTTTGGAACTCATCCTGAAGCCATACCGAGCAAGTCAAAATCCAGGGCCGGGCTAGAAAAAAAGTGCCCCTTTTTTGTTTCATCAAAAAGTACATTTTCTGACCGCTTTTCTGAAAAACTGCAATCGGAGTCAAAAAGCTAAGGAAAAATGTTTCAAGAATCATTCTTCAATTTAGATGACACACCTAAACCGTTTCAACAATAAAATTAAAAGTAAAATTTGTGGGTGAGTTCCCATTTTCGACCGGACATAATCGACTCATTGTTTGATTGAATTCATTAAAATTAATATTTTGGCTTGTCTCTGTTGAATAGAAGAGCTTGGTTGGAAGAAAAATTCCAGAGTCGGCCATTTTTTTTCTATGACAAAATCGAGAGTGAAACCAAAAGTAGACTCGATTTGGTCGTCAAAAAAAAATCTTCGGCTATGGAATTTTTCTTCCTACTAAGCCCTTCTATTCCAAAGAGACAAGCTAAAAAATGAATTTGACTGAATTCAATCAAACAATGAGTCGATTATGTCCGATCAAAAATGGAAACTTACCTACAAATTTCACTTTTGATTTTTATGTCGAAACAGTTGAGGTGTGCCATCTAAATTGAAGAGTGATTCTTGAAGCATTTTTCCTTAGCTTTTCGAATCCGGTAGCAGTTTTTAAAAAAATCGGTCAGAAAATGTACTTTTTGATCAAATAAAAAAGGGGCACATTTTTTCAATCCTGGCTCTGGATTTTGATTTACCCAGTATGACTTCAGGGTAAGTTACAATAGAAAAATATCACTGGTGAATTTCAAGAAAATATCTCTAGCCGTTTCAGAAATATCGCTTATCACAGTTTCATACGAAACACACAAAACACCCTGTATCTTCGTAACCAATGTAGAAAACAAAATTTCTCCAGTGGATCCTGACTCTCCTCGAAGTCCTCTATCTCCCATTACCCTATGTAAGGTCACTCATGAATCACCCTGTATATCACACGCCTTATCAACATCGTTTTCCGCATATAAAGTTGTCCAGTTCACACTCAGAACGGCATTATACAGACCCACAAAATCTGCTCTGCGGAAGTCGGAACCAGGATGGGCATCTCCTCCGGTTGGAAAGTTGGGGGAAATGTCAGATTCAAACTCAAGATTGATGGATAGACAAGGATGGTGTAGATCTTCTGCTACCAGAGAATTGGGCTCATGATAGACAACACCCCTTAGGTTAGTAATAACCAAATCCAGGAGTCTGTCTCTCGCATTCCTGATGTTATTTATTTGATCGAGTTCCAGATAGCTCAAAAATGTTGCCAGGTCCAACGATTTGTTGTCCGATGCGGCCTCTCCATATTCTGGGATGTTGAAGTCGAGGGGTTGACCACCTAAGAAATTTGTGTACACAATTTACAAAATTTACCAAACATTTACTACATTTACTAAACATTTACTCACATTTACCAACATTTACCAATATTTACCAACATTTACCAACATTTACCAACATTTACCAAACATTTACCACATTTACTAATATTTACCAAACATTTACCACATTTACCAACATTTACCAATATTTACCACATTTACCAACATTTACCAAACATTCACCACATTATTTATAAACAAAATCCACTAGTAAAAAGCATAAGATGAACTACTGAAATGTACAGAACCAAAATATCAACTGGAAAATACCGAACAGAATATCGTCGTACTGAGTAAGTAGTCAGCTTTAGATAAACTTGTCTCTCGAGTAACTTTGTATTACCTACGTTACATATTATTATTTTGAATGGTCCAGTTTGGCATCATAAGTACCTAGATGGAAATTAAATTCAAAGCCGTGGAACTTTTACGATCCGTACAACCTCTCCCTATTTTTACCTTGCATTTGAGGTACCTACCTATTATTTTTAGTACTAGGTATGTGATAAAAACTGTGTTTTCTCGAGATATTCTGATTAGCGTTTGAAAAATTTCATTTTCCAGAAAAGAGCAGAAAGAGCAGAAGCAATAAATTAATCGTGTTGCCTAGCTTGGAGGTTTTGCTTTGCGGTCGGCCGGGGTCGGGCACAGAAACTGTATTCGTAATCCTACGTTCGTTCATTTCCGTTCATGTCTCGATCTTTTGCTGTTCGGCAAATCTTCGACAGAGTCGCAGAGTCTAGGGCAGAGTTTTTGACTACACATCAATAAAAATTGGAACTCAGAGTATTTTCTTTGAGAAAAATGTAAACCACAGATGTGATAAATAAACTGCTCAACAATTGAAGTGGTCCACTCGAAAATTTCGCCCGATTTCAAATACGAATATCTCGGAAAAAAATTGACCGATTTTAAAAAGTGCAGTGTTTTTGAATAGCTTATTCTTTTCACTATAAGGTGCAATAATAGGCCAAACAATTGAATACATGATGCATGATATACAGGGTGACAACGAAAGCAGTGATAAAATGTTGCATTTTAAAGTACGTCCCAGTTTTTCCAAAAAAATCGCCGAGTCTTTCTGATAACATTTTCAAGTAGTGCACATCCATGGCTCGGAACGGTTTTTGAAATTTACGCTTATCTTCTTTGGTTACAGGGTGATGTAAAATGAAACAACTTTTTGTTTTTATAGTGGTAACTTTTTTGTTTGTTAACCGATTTTCACAATTTGGAGCTTACGTTGAAGCGAAGACCTCAGTTAAGAGAAATCGAATCACAGAATTGAATTAACACATCATTTCAAAAAAAAAGGTTGGATCAAATGTGATCTAAGCATGAAATGAGGCCGAGATCCGATTTGGGGGGATTTTTTAACAAGAATCAACTTGTCGTTGAAGGAACCACTCATTGCGAGCATTTTGAGATCAGTCTCGCTTATATAAGGCAACAATTAACGACGGAAAACCCAAATTGGGACTGCATGTTTTCACAGGATAACTGATGCCTTTGCTCACCTGAAAACACACGTACTTATTGTTACTTTTGACTGTTTCTGTCGGCCCTCTGTTGACTGTCCAAATCGCGAAGGAAACTCGATCAGTGATTCTCGTAACGTAGGTTACGTGTATTTTCAGGTGAGCAAGAGCATCGGTTCTCCTGTGAAAACATGCAGTCTTAATTTGGGTTTTCCGTCGTTAATTGTTGCCCCAAATAAGCGAGACTGATCTCGAAATGTTCGTAATGAGTGATTTCTTTAACGACAAGTTGATTCTTCTTGAAAAATTCCCCCAAATCGGATTTCGGCCTTATTTCATGCTTAGGTCACATTTGATGCAACCCCCCTTTTTGAAATGATGTGTTAATTCAATTATGTTTATCGATTCCTCTTACCTGAGGTCTTCGCTTCAACATAAGATCCAAATTTTGGAAATCGGTCAACAAATAAAAAAGTTACCCCTACAAAAACAAAAAGTTGTTTCTTTCACATCACCCTGTAACCAAAGAAGATGGGCGGAAATTTCAAAAACCGTTTCGAGCCATGGATGTGCACTTCTAAAAAATGTACTCGGAAAGACTCAGCGAATTTTTTTGCAAAAGTGGGACGTGCTTTAAAATGAAACATTTCAACACTGTTATTGTTGTCGCCCTGTATATTATGCATTATGTAATCAATTGTTTGGTCTATCAGCGCACTTTATAGTGAAAAGAATAAGCTATCGAAAAACACTGCCCTTTTGAGAATCGGTCGATTTGTTTCCAAGATATTTGTATTTGAAATCGGGCGAAATTTTCGAGTGGACCACTTCAATTGTTGAGCAGTTTAGTTGACTTTTTCTCATCATAAAATGTACACAACAATTCCAACATTCATCAAAAACATTCTGAATTTCTCAAATTTCATGAAATCGACTACAAAATGTATCGTTTGGGAATTTGAAAAATTTGTTGTGGGCGACACAAAACTTTTTCGACTAGTATCCAGAAACCCTTGGAAATTTTTGTTCGATGTGCTTCTTCAGGTATAAGGGTTGGAGTTCGAAAGATAGAATGGAATACATTTGCAGAAAATTGACAATTGGTTCAGTAAATATTTGAATTTCCCGGAAATACTCAAAGCCTTTTCCAAACCATTTCATTATGAAAGTCGTCAATTAGGACTTTATTTTGAGATCCATCATTGAGGTCTACTCTTGGCTATTAAACTGCTGGACAACGAAGTTGTCGGTATCGGAAAAATGGTCCGACTTTGGAGGCCAATATCTACCGATTGCCGATTGCGATTTCCATTTTGTTTGTTGCGTTAACTAGCTCAATCTTTCCGTAACCCAACCTGTAATAGTGACTGTTGAGAAACTTCATGTGCATTTTCTACAGGGTGATAAATAAAATGGTGCAAAATTGCAACGACTTCATCTTACCCCCATCTGTCAAAAACATTTTTTTTTATGTATTCCAGTACAAAAATTATGAAGTGTGGTGTCTTATCTCGAAACGGTTTTGGAATTACCCAGATTTGAAATCTAACATCAAAGATATAAATTTTTATGTTGAATGTTGCAGATTTGCTTGACTCACGCATAGCACAAGCACAAAAAGTATAACATTCAGGGGGGCTTTACTTCACTCAGAAGCTATAGTTTTACATCGGTACCATGTTCAGGGGCTTGAGCTTGCAATTAGAACATGTTCTACATCTGAAATTCTGATGAAATTCTGATTAAATCCAACGTACGAAAAACAGAGGCAGGGACAACCCCTCAAAAAAGTGCCTCCTACTTGGCCCCACACCAAATATTCAAGTTATGTTGACAGCAAATTGTCCTGGACTGTTGTACGAACAATCTTGCTCAATACCAACATCCATTCATCAAAAGTGACTTAATCTCGCGTGCCAACAAGGCAAATCTGTAACATTCAACATAAAAATTTGTATCTCCAATGTTAGAATTCCAATCTGGGTAATTCCAAAACCGTTTCGAGACAAGACACCACACTTCATGATTTTTGTACTGGAATAGGTACATAATTTTTTTTTTGACAAATGGGGGTGCGATGAAGTCGTTGCAATTTTGCACTATTTTACGTATCATCCTGTAGAATTTTCACATAAAGTTTCTCAACGGTCACTATTACAGGATAAGTTACGGAAAGATTGAGCTAGTTAACGCAATAAACAAAATGGAAATCGCAATAGGCAATCGGAAGATACTCCAAAGTCGGACCATTTTTCCGAGACCGAGAACTTCGTTGTCCAGCAGTTTAGTTGGTTTTTCTCGTTTTTAGCTGGAAACCTCGGAAATTGAGAAAAGAAACTGTTGGAAAATGCCTGAGAAGTAAACTCTTGTTGAAATTTTTTTGTGAAAATCCGTTCACGGTATAGAAGTTTAGAACTTTGCAGTTTTTCTAAGGTGGAAAACTCAAAAACCATTAGTCCATTTCCAAAAAATTTCTTCTCAAAAATCAGTCTAATCTTTTCTCCAAGACTGGCAGCAAGTCTGCATCTGAAATGAATATTTCGTGGGGCTTACCGCATGTCGAAGTTTGCTCTGCAGTTTTTTTTTTAAATTACGGAATGTGCAGTTTCAATTCTGGAAAAATCATCGTCGGAAAACCGAAACCACGTCGCATCTGTAAATAGGCCCACACGACGCGCCAAAAAAGAGTGTCTGAGTTTAGTTCTGCACCAAACGCCGTCGTCCAGGTCAAACCTAGAGTGAGCGGCCCTTTCGGGTCGTAACGGCCAAGATAAAATTCAAAAATTTGTAACGCCTTGCTGAGAAATGGTGGGAAAGTCCAACTAAAGACTCAATTAGAATATTTTGGTTTGTTGCCCCGTGTCGAATTTGGTTCCAATCCATAGGATAGATTTTGAAAGATTATTAAATGTCAAACTTTCGAATTTCGATATCTTCCAATTACTGACAAGTAAAATACTTGAAACTGTTCTAAATACAACTGATTCAGGGCTTTCAAATAACATATAGTCAAGTTCCGTAAGTTACAGATTCTGTCGTTCTTTGATGTCACTTCCGTTTCATAGATGGCAGCCAAAAATCAATCAGCTCATTTGACGGCAAGACCCTGTCTGTATACCAAATTTCAAGTCGATCGAGTCAACGGTTCGGCATCAGCTATCGTGTCAGAACGTTTTCCCTGCACCATCACATAAATTTCTTTTATTCCGAGTCAGGAGACAGGTCGGGAAAGTAAAATGAAGATTTGCATGAAATACGAGAGTTTACGAGAACTCTTTAGGTGTATCTAAACTTATCGACGAAGACAAAAGAGGAGATTATTTTGGACCTATTAAGAAAGCCCCAGCGTAATTTTAGTTTTTGTCCAAAGGAAAACTAAGGGTTGAACTGAGGAAAAGAATAAAAGTTTCATTACTTCCATTACGGTTTTAATATGTATTTTTTTTGTAATGTTAGAAATTTGCACTGTCCTCGATCCTCCCCTCGTTCATCCCTTATAGAAAGACTACGTATTCTAAAAGACTTCAAGTCAGAAATCAAGCATTTGATATTATTATAAACATAAGTGGCCTTGAATACATAATCAGGTATTTGGATCGTAGAACAAAAACAACTATACAATGATAACAAAGAATCAAAATAATTGCTAAAAGAGGTTAAAGGACTTTCCATTTTTTTTTATGAAACTCCACTTGAAAGACTGCAGGATGACCGAAAAACCGAGGAAATTACAAATAATTATCTTGAAATAACTGAAAAACTATCACATTGACCAAACACTTACAAATATTCATCACATCAAAAAGTATCTACAAAAATCCGCTAAACAGCTACTAAAATTGACTGTTATTCACTGAAATTTACCAAACATTTACCACATTTTCAAACATTCACTGAATATTTACCAAAATTTACCACATATTTACAAACATTTACCAAATATTTACCTACCAACATTTACCAACATTTACCAAATATTTACCACATTTACTAACATTTACCAAATATTTACCACATTTACCAACATTTACCAACATTTACCAAATATTTACCACATTTACTAACATTTACCAAATATTTACCACATTTACCAACATTTACCAACATTTACCAAATATTTACCACATTTACCAAACATTTACTCGAACTTGTACACCACATTTACTAGGTGGTCAACCCCTCGGTTGAAGTCACCCAGAAGAATCAGTCAAGCGGTCGATAGTTTCATAAAGTAAAGTGTAGTCTTCAGCATGTGATCCCGGAGGAAAGTAAACAACGAAAATGCAAATCATACCATGAGATGGACTCTGCATCCAACAACCTCGACTGATGGTAGCTGTACCAGGAGATCATTCATGTCTATGGGAGTAACGTTGAAGTGTTTGTGAATATATAGCAATCAAAACCTCCCCGCCACGAGACAGTGACAGAGCCTCCAAATTCCGATCACATCTAAAAACCGTATAGTTATGTTGGAAAAGTTCTTCAGAGTTGATGCGTGGCTGAAGCCGGATTTAAGTCAATGCAATCAAAGGGTGTTCTTGGTCACAAATAGCCGTAAAGAATTCAGTGATCTTTGAGTTTAACGGCTCGATACCAAGTTGGGGCTGAGACCGCCGTAAGTGCGGTTACTATAGCAACGGCAAATCAGACCGCTCTATTTGGCAAGTTACGCCGTCCTAACTTTTGCGCCTGCAACTTGGTATCGAGCCCTAAGCCACGAACATTTTGGTACAAGATACCTGGCGTTAAATCAAACTTTGGCTTTGCAGCTCTAAAACATCTCCAGCAGGGATTTTCTTGTCATATATTATTTTATAGCGTCGAAAATTCACTTCAGGCGGCCAAAAGTTTGAAGAATCTTTCTGCTCAAAATCTATACGTAGATATAATTTCCGCGGTGGCATTGTCCGTGACTCGTGAAAGAAAAATCCAAGCTTTTTTGTTTTTGTTGTTCGGTCTACCCCCAAAAAGAGCTGGGTCAGTGTCATCGCTTTTTCGCGTTCCCACATTGGGTGTCTTATGCCGTTTTCCAGTTTTCTTGCGGTTTTCATTATCTTTGTGAGCAATGGATTTAGAATTGTTTGGTTTGTTTAGTACATCAGCCGTTCTATTCCTTACTTCTTGCGCCTTATGCTTATCGCTGGCAGTTTTTGTTGCATTGTGTGGAATATTAATTTGAAAATGCGTTCCCTGCGGATTTGGCTGATTCGTTTTCAGATGTTCTTCTAGTTTACCGATTTTTTGGGAAATGGTCGAACTGCAAGCAACACAGCAAGTGGTAATGTCCGATCTGATCTCACCCATCTCCTTCAGAATATCCGCTTCGAACGTCGTCATCTCCTTCTTGAGTTTATCAATGTCCGGCTTGAGGATGCCGACCAATATCGTCGAAAATTCCGCTCCGGCTCCCTTCAAGAATTTGATCATTAAGAGCGGGTCACAGGTTTTTCATCAAAGTTTTGACTATTCAGAACGTTTAATCAACTTCGCCTAGTCTGTAAGCGGTATTTTCTACAATTTCTCAATAAAAAGCTTCTCGAAATCCTGAATTCAAGTGATGACGCCACTGGCGCTGGGTATAGTCCTGTCCCTAGCAGTACTTCTGTAGGAAAAACGATGTAATCAAAATTTTTTTTTTGGAATCGTTAGAGGATCATCCCAGGACAAATGATCACTCGGGTGCTTTCGCGATTTCTGGTACATTTTCCAGCAATATCGCATCAAAGTTGGCGGCTAGTCAATTCTTCAGTTCGCTGATATTTCTTGGAGTTTTTGCGATTTTTTTCAAAAAAAAGTACTAATCTACCCAAAAAACAATTTCGGATCGAATGGTGCTATCAGATTTTGAGTACTTACGTTATACCGGGTGAAAAACAAATAAAACGAGTTTTATATTTTTTTTCCAACTTTTTAGTTTCTTGGCCGATTTTCACAAACTTTATGTCAAAAGCTCGCTGACTAAATCGTCTACTCAAATCAATTGTCAATATAGCCAAATTATCAAAAATCAAGATGGCGGCGGCGAACCTAAATAAAAATGTGTCGTATTTCGAGAATTTTTTTTTGATTTCTAAACTTCGTAAAGAACGACACTGATGGTGGATTCTGGCAGATTCAGCTTTCTTCTGCAATTTGGGACTAGATTTACTTGATTCGCACATTCCACTGTAAAAATATAGTGAATTAAAGGAAGGTCCACTTGTGATTTTTTCCAAATTCACAATAAATCAGCAGTTTAAAAACCTCCCGCGAATCCTTATTTCTGAAGCAATTTCTACACACTTGGTGGTGATCGTAAGCTGTGTGCATAGGCTACAAATACCGTGTTGGTGCATGGCCGAAGTTTCGAAATTTTAGATGATAGATGACGTAAATGGTGGAGGTGCGCATGTCAAATATCTAATATTCTACTTTTTGTTCTCACATGTTCTGAACGAAATTTCCATAAATGGTTGGCTTAATGGTCAGCTGGATAAACACGCAACGAGAGTCAAATGTTGAAAGAGTCGAAATGTGAAATTTTCAAATAGACGACTTTACTTCTTTGGAGAAAATAAAACGGTTCTATCCGTTGGTCCAGGAATTTTAGCTGTTAAAATCGCAAATAGCGAACAAATATGAAAGCCAGCCGGATTTTTGTATATAAGCTCAGTTAGGCATGTAGTTCAACATAGTCAAAGTTCTCAAGAATCCGGTGAGAGCTTCGGCAGTTGTGGCCTCGAGAAGAACTTGAGGATCAGTTTTTCGCGTATATCTCGTGAACAATGGCACTTGGGAAGAACGTGCTTGGGAAGAAATTGTTGAAAAGTTTATTGTCTATAAGAAAGGTCCTCACACGTTTCATCGTCAGTCCACTCTTTCTTCGTCAAAACACAAGAAAACTAAAATAATCCAGATGCTCGATGCTGAAGACTGTATGGACCTTGAGTTTCATGATGGCGGGGTGCCACTTGGTAGAGGTGTTGTTCGATCTATTCTGTTTTGACTGTAACTATTTGCCATCAATACCAACTATGCCGGCGGCATATACAGGGTGAAATAAAAATAAGAAGTTGGAGAAATGTACCTCAAGAACCAACACAGGTGAAGACATATAAACCGCCAAAAATATTTCTAATTTCATGTCATGAAGTCGTCGTAAACTTGGATCAAATATGTTGAGCCGTTTCTGACATATCTTCAGATGACTGAAGTCGTTACGAAAAAAAACTAGTTTTCCGTTTATCAGTAACTCTTCAGATATTGAATCGAGACTTGGTGTTTTGAATCGAAACAATGATCAATCACATTTAAAATGAAACAATAGTGAAAAACACTTTCTAGGCCAACTACTTTAAAAAAAACACACTCAACTTTTTTCTGATGAGTAGACGAAAAAATTATTTTTTTCGGTAACAACTTCAGTCTTTTGAAGATATTTCAAGAACGGCTCAAGATATCTGATTCAAGTTCACGACGACTTCATGACCATGAAATCAGAATTATTTATGGCGATTTACATGTATTCACCTATTCTGGTTCTTGAGAAACAAATGTTCAACTTTTTATTTTTATTTCACCCTGTATATGCCGCCGGCATAGTTCCTATTGATGGCTTCAAGTTTCAATCAAGAAATAGTGGACCAACCAACACCTCTACGAGGTGGCACTTCGCCATCATAAAACTCAAGGTCCATACAGTCTTCAGCATCGAGCATCTGGATTATTTTAATTTTCATGTGTTTTGACGAAGAAAGAGTGGACTGACGATGAAACGTGTAAGGACCTTTCTTATAGACAATAAAATTTTCAACAATTTCTTCTCTAGCACGTTCTTCTCAAGTGCCATTGTTCACGAGATATACGCGAAAAACTGATCCTCAAGTTCTTCTCGAGGCCACAACGGCCGAAGCTCACACCGGATTCTTGAGAACTTTGACTATGTTGAACTACATGCTTAATTGAGCTTATATACAAAAATCCGGCTGGCTTTCATTTTTGTTCGCTACTTGCGATTTTAACAGCTAAAATTCCTGGACCAACGGATAGAACCGTTTTATTTTCTCCAAAGAAGTAAAGTCGTCTATTTGAAAATTTCACATTTCGACTCTTTCAACATTTGACTCTCGTTGCGTGTTTATCCAGCTGACCATTAAGCCAACCATTTATGGAAATTTCGTTCAGAACATGTGAGAACAAAAAGTAGAATATTAGATATTTGACATGCGCACCTCCACCATTTACGTCATCTATCATCTAAAATTTCGAAACTTCGGCCATGCACCAACACGGTATTTGTAGCCTATGCACACAGCTTACGATCACCACCAAGTGTGTAGAAATTGCTTCAGAAATAAGGATTCGCGGGAGGTTTTTGAACTGCCGATTTATTGTGAATTTGGAAAAAATCACAAGTGGACCTTCCTTTAATTCACTATATTTTCACAGTGTAATGTGCGAATCAAGTAAATCTAGTCCCAAATTGCAGAAGAAAGCCGAATCTTCCAGAATCCACCATCAGTGTCGTTCTTTACGAAGTTAAGAAATCAAAAAAAAACTCTCGAAATACGACACATTTTTATTTCGGTTCGCCGCCGCCATCTTGATTTTTGATAATTTGGCTATATTGACAATTGATTTGAGTAGACGATTTAGTCAGCGAGCTTTTGACATAAAGTTTGTGGAAATCGGCCAAGAAACTAAAAAGTTGGAAAAAAAATATATAACTCGTTTTATTTTTTTTTCACCCGGTATAACGTAAGTACTCAAAATTTGACAGCACCATTCAATCCGGAATTGTTTTTTGAGTGGATTAGTACTTTTATTTGAAAAAAATCGCAAAAACTCCAAGAAATATCAGCGAACTGAAGAATTGACCAGCCGCCAACTTTGATGCGATATTGCTGGAAAATGTACCAGAAATCGCGAAAGCACCCGAATTATTATTTGTCCTGGGATGATCCTCTAACGATTCCAAAAAAAAAATTTTGATTACATCGTTTTTCCTACAGAAGTACTGCTAGGGCCTGGATTAGTAGGTGCGTAGTTAATTTACCGTGTGTTACGTCTCGTTCACAAACCAGAAATTAGGTTTGTGGTCTGGTGTCTGGTGATTCTCATTTCTACGTAGAAATTGGTATCAGACTCGGTACTAGAAACGAAGTGCCATTCTAAAGTTGTGTCTTGACTCAAGTTTTTACCTTTTCAGTAGTTCAGTTTGGAGTCGTAGTCGTCAGTATTTCATAAATATGTAAACGAATAATACAGAGTTCGGCCACCAGGATTGAACGGTTTTGAAAAGGCTGCTATGGAATACTGCTTATCTGATACACTTCAAATAGTGGCGGACTTCTATCAGTTCTATCTTATGCTGGAGGTTTTGGACCGTATTCATACCTCGCTTTTAAGCTAAAAGCGCTTTTAGTGCGATGCGCATTTAGAGGCATTTATCATATTTCAGTGTTCAAAAATACATTATTGCGATTGGGAGCGATTGTATGTACTTAATTGCAATTAATTTGCGAGTTGATTTGTATTTTTGAACACTGAAATATGAGGAATGCCCCTAAATGCGCATCGCACTAAAAGCGCTTTTAGCTTAAAAGCGAGGTATGAATACGGCCCTTTGTGTTTAGTTGCAAACTGGCCGGGCAATAAAGGGATCTTTGCTATGAAATCGTGTAGCCTGACCCAGTCCATCGTGCTAACGTAGGGATGCTTCCGTCATGAATTCAATTTGCCAGTGCGTGCTGAAGTCCCGTCAAGAAAATATTGTCATTTTGAGATGTGTAAAGCAACGTGGGTAATTATTGGCCTCTTCGGATTGTTCACTCAATCAGCATTTAGCGACCCCAGTTTGTATCAGACTTGACGTCAGAATTCATGTCCAGATTTTTGCCTCAGTTTTTGCTGTCGACAAGGCGACGACGTTGGCACTACATCATTTACAAACTATAAATACCGACTTGATGGTGAGTTTTGTCAGTGAAAGTTCCTCTTCTACATCAGATGGACGTCGCTTTCCAACTAAACAGATCCCTCTTTGTTGAACCCGCCTCCGTGACATCGTATCTGTTGGACTGTAGTCAGTCACCGACTTATCTGGTCTGGTCAGTTGAAGTCGTATTGACAACGTCGTGTCGGTTGGACGTTCGGTTTACAAACCAAAATTGTCCATTAGTCAGGTGGAAATTTTTGATATAAAGCTGAGCATTTGCAGAGATAATCAGGAGCACGTCCTTCATCACCAAAAAAAAACACAAGGATCCTGTTAATGCTAGTCGAGTTATGGAGTAGAAGCTCTTCCGATTTCAGAAGTTTACCTACAAGTTTCACCACCAAAAGACTGCGCGAACACTACGACACATCAACACAACGCACAATGACAAAGTAACATCAGAGGAATAGCCACTCTATTCCGCTTGTGAATGGCAGTCACTCAAGGTCCGTTCTCATTCACTGGCGAACCCGGTCGGACAACATGGTTGGGCTCGCCAAATGTTCGTTGGTGTGCTATTATTTGTTGTTGCCAACACGCGCCCAACCAGGTTGGGGAAAACGCGGCTCGACTCAGCGTTGAGTGGTCAGCAAGCCAACACGACAACGAACATCAGAGGTAGTTAGCGCGACAAATATTTTTTTTATGGAATGTTAAGCAAAAGAAAAATATCGTGTCGCCCTGACGGCCAACATGCACCAAGCATGTTGTCCACTGGGTTCGCCAGTGAATTGAGACCTTCACTTTACAGTCGCCCATTTTGTTTGTATCAGCAGTGAGAGTTTCACGTTGAACCAATGCAATATTGACTGTCGATTCAGATTTCTCGTACGGAATAAGATATTTATGACCAGATCATACCAGAGGTGTCATTTCTTGCATGGTAATCGAACTTATTGCGAATTGTTTCTGGTCTTCACGCTTGATCTGGGTTCAATTTACTGTTGTTTTTAGCGCACTTCCCCAAAAAATGGGAAAAAGGCTTTTAGCTTCACTTTGCCCGTCCGTCCATCCGTACCCGGGATAACTCCTCAGGGAAAAAAGATATCGATGTGGTGTAAACGCTGATCAATAGTAAGTACATGATATGTCCAGGATGTCAAGTTGGCTTTTGGTTTTTTGATACTCTGCCGCAATCTTTGATCCGCCATTTTGAATTTCTCCAGAAGTGATCCAATTGGAATGAAATTTGCAGGCAATGTAAACCACATCAAGATCCATCCAATTTTCGACAATTGATGCCCCGCCGCCATCTTGTATTCTCCATATTGGACATGTTTCAAAGTGATAGAACTAGGAGAATTATGCCTCAACGGAAAAAGATATCGATGTGGTGCCGCCAATCGAATGCGTACGTATCCACCATGTAAAGTTGACCAATGATTTTTGTCACTTGGTCGCCATTTTTGATCCACCATTTTGAATTTCTCTGAAAGTGGTTCGGTTTGAGTGTGCAGCAATGTGAACTTCTTCAAAATACATCTGGTTTTGGACAAATGATGCTCTGCCGCCATATTGAAATTTCTTATTAGTAGAACGATTTGCATGGAGCTTAGAACATATCCTTGTTCCGTATGACCACTCTTATTTTCCAGCTAAATTTCAACATTCCGCTGCTATCTTGGCCGCCATATTGGAATCTCTTATGAGTAGAACGATTTTAATGAAAGTTGGAACTTACCTTTGTCTAGTGCGATCATTTGATTTTCAAGCCAAATTTCATGATCCTGCCGCTATTTTGGCCGCCATATTAAAATTTCTGCCCAAATAACGGTAGAATCTTAATTAACATCTTGCGTTTCTTAATCCTTCAAAAAGGAAGTGCGCTACTGAACCTCATGCTCATGAGGCATATTCGCTTGTGTTTTTTTTTTCAAGCGGCAGGTACTTGGGCCCGATGTGTGACCAGTTAGTTGATGTGTCATTTTCGCATTTCGCGACATTTTCATAATATACGCAAGAGGTGTTATGCCGACCCTGGTGGCCGGCGCGACGGGATGAAAAGATTGAAAAGTGGAAACTCGCAGCCCTTGTGATGAACACTTGATTTTATTGACATTAAACTGACTCTCCTGTATACTTGGTACTGGATCTTAACATCAAGGAAACATTTCAACAAAATGTCAGGTTGAGCATTATTCGATTAAAATTTTGTGGGCGAAAACAGGTCCATGGGGCGAAAGCACAACCATCACCTCGACCATCACATTATCACTAGGTAAACAGAATCGCGAGTTGTCAGAATTGTAACAAATAAAAAAAAAGTAGGTTGTCAAGTAGAGCTTGTGAAAGTAGGCGTTTTGTTTTCCTAACGGATTAGACTCATTCATCCATACAAGGGGACCAAATCATTTGGTGAATTCACGAATGGCACCTCCTACGACCGTACTTCCTGGCGATGAGCCATGGAAGTGTTATTGCGAAAGTCGTCATCATCAGCAAATTCAATAAGCCGGGATCCCCCGCCAACTTCGAGGCGTATCTTTCATAATTCTTTTATACAAGTTTCTGTTTGAGATCCCAATTGGACGTCGTCGTCCTTTGTATTAGTAAGTTACAATTTCATTTAGCGTTTAGTTTCTTGTATGTTGAATGAAACTGCTGCTGCCTTTATTCCTCTTCTTTTTTGCAAACTAATCCATTAGTGTCAAAAGTTGATTATTGTAGATACCGAAGGTTACCTACCACCTACCGAACCTACCGACGTATAGTGGCAAGCACTACGCGGACTTATTATACCCTTCCGCAAATTTACAAAGACCCTCATACCAGCACACCACAGAAAAACCTCATCGAGAACACCAGCGCACAGTGGTCCCGATGACCGAAAAAACGGAACTAATTAATTTTTTTTGCTTAATCGCCTCATCAGCGGTCCAAAATCATGAGAAAAATATTTAAAAAAATCTTGCCACAAAGGGGTGGTTTTTAGAAGGGGTGGTTGAGAAAATAATCAGATTAGAGCTTTTTTATTTGCGGAATGGCTTAAAAAAGTGACAAGAATCATAAGAAAAATACTAAAAAAAATCATGTCACGAAGGGTAGTTTTAAGGAGGAGTGGTTCAACAAAAAATCCGGTTTTTTTTGTGGAATTGCGTTGAAAGCTGACGAGAATCATAGGAGAAATACCAAACCAAATTTTATATGTTTATTTGATTCAATTTTGAGAGGTGGTCTCTAGAAGGGGTGGTTTAACAGAAAAAAAAAAGATTTCAGCTTTTTATTTGCTATTTATTCATTGTCTGATGAAGATTCGTCTGTCTCCGTTTCGCCGGTTTCTGTGGCAGCCGATTTGGAAGTCATAGGCCCTGCATCAGCTAGCTCTGTTGTGAATCACTTCAACTGGAATATTTGATATTTTTTTCTTCGGCAGTTGCCTTCAAGTTGTAATCAGTGGATCTGACGAAATTAGAAGTCTTTGTAATAAATTTGTAGAAGTTGAATTTCTGCGGAGGTTTCTATAACGGTGATGGCGTCTTCTGAAGGGTAGCCCCTCCTCTTAGTCTTCAAAACCTTATTGTATGAAGGTTAAATGTCACAATTTCTCTTTTTTGCTTCTTGTCGTATAAGAAAATATTGATGCTTCGACAATTTTGCCTCTACCACTAGAGACGTCTTCGGTAAACGGGGAAATATTTTTTTGCTGCTGACTTTTGATCCATGAAGTTTTAATTTTGTCAGCCCGAGTAGGGGTTGTGAATACAGCTTCCGATATCAGCTTTAAAGCTGCTTCATGGCCCTCTTCCTTGAGACTCTTCTTCGCAGCAGAAGTTAGTTCTTTCATCTGTTAAATTAGCAACTCGTTTTCGCTTGACCCTTTCAGATATTCCTGAAAAGGATTGTTTTGGACGACCGGTAGTCCTTCCTCTGGCTGTTCTTGGCTCCGCCAATTTGGAAACAAAGCTTTCATCCAGCCAGGTTTTATTTTGGTACAGAAATCTATCAACAACTCCATAGAACATTTGTCAAGTTTTTGATGAACTTTGGCGCAAAAACGGGAGCAGTCCTGTCTGAGGACCATTAATGTATTTTCGTCTTTTACTTCAAAGTGTTTAACCAGGAATTTATATAAATGTTCGATTTGAACACTTCTGTCCTGTTTTTTTTTGGTCGTAAAATGTCGAAGAGTTCCTTCTTCTCAACATTTTGTTCGGAACCTGATAATAATTAGAAAGCAAAATAGGTATCAAAAATCTTCTTAAAATATTGTCGACGATATAAACAGTCACAATCAAGCAAAAAGGTCGATTTTCTACAAAGTTATGGGGTGTTTGTTTGTTGTGGGTCAAATCCATATTTAATGCGTTTTTGATGTCACGCCTTTGCAGAGAAATATTTCAAAAAAGTGCAAGTATGAGCAAGCAAATTTTTGATATGTTTCAGAAGAGATTTCAAGCTATCCATTGCACATTTTTTTAAAGCGGGGCTTCGCGGGGCTTTTTTTGTAAGTCTAACGGAACTTGAAACTGTACGCACGTTCATTCTAATAATACCACCGACAATAACTATCAATAACTAAGTGAATAATCGACCGATTCACTTAATCAAATATGAAATTGAAACTACATACCTTGATTGATTTTTCACCAAAGTTTCACAAAGATGAGTTGCGAAATGTTCTTTCTGGAGCTAATCGAACTTGGAACAAAAAATACACGTATGACGACGAGAAACGTACACGATATAATGGTCGTCTTTGAGAGGATGCAAAGCGCGAATGTTCCGCAATAGCCACCCGCAATTTTGGGAAATGGTGGCCTGGCCTTTTGTTTACCCTCTCACAAAATTGGGGGAGCCTGCAAAAACTTTTGGAAAATTCGAATTAGTTCCGCTTTTTCCGTCATCGGGACCACTGTGCAGCGGTATGAAAACCCTGTGCGCGACATGTAGGTTGTAGGAGTTATAAAAGTAAAACGCTTCTGCACGATTATGTCTCCTGTCTCTTTTCATTGGTATGTGGAGTATGTCCACGAGACGGCGGACGTATCAAAATTCTTCTGCCACGGTTATTTTAGGGACAAGTGGTGCCCCTTTGTCCCTATAAGGATCATACCTAAGATTCGTAATAATATCTTGACATTAAATTCCCCAGCGGAGAACTTGGATGGAAACTGACCCGACTTTGTCTCAGAACGCCGTTCACGATAACATTTGAAAGAAGATCTTATTCTGACGTAAAAGCCCTGAGGTATGAATATCGCTGTGACCTGAATATTTCCGCGTGTCTCCGGCAGATATGCTGTGTGCTTCCTCCGCCACGCACTTTTGCAATAAAATATACAGAGTTTGCCACGTAAAATATATGGACTAGCATTAACAGCGCTTTTGTTTTAGGGGGCACTTCCACGGGAATCTCTGATCGACTCTAATTCACCTGGAGAGGGCTTCATTTTGCATGAAGGTAAGAATTTTCACCATAGTTCTGTTCAAGTGTATGGGCAACGGAATATTATGGGAGACATAATATTGAAACTTTCAGTTGGTGACTTCTTCGCCTTTTTAGCGCACTTTTCCAAATGTGATGCCGCTTATATCCTCGCTTTGTCCGTTCGTTTGTCTGTCTGTCCGTCCGTCCGTCATAGCATCTAGTTCTAGCCGGCTAGCCGGAAGAATTTTCTCAAACTTTTGACTTCGATGGGTAGCTCATGGCCTTGAGACCAGAACCAACAAAAATGTTGTTAAAAGTTGAAATAACAATGAACAATCACAGTTATAAGAATCAGGTGTGGTGCCGCATCACCGATGAAGTGCTGCATTTCAGAAGCCGCGAGCCGGCGGGATCTAAAAAGTAACGACATGCAGACAGGTACAGATTCGTACAAAAATACATGGACACACAAACAAGACTATATTTGGAGAAGAATTTGAACTCCCTTTCAACAAAAACTTCTACCTCAATACGCCTCCCGGGTAATTAGCTACGAATTTTTTGAAACGATCTCAAAGCTACGGCTTGCCGCGACGCGCTTGTGCTAATTGAAAGTTTGCGCATCTGTTCCTGACAGTGCAATTCGACTGTTCAACTTTTTGAAGTAGCCATTGATAGGCACCTGGAAGATATTGGCACCAAACTGAGGAACATTTACGCTCAATAACAGTTTTAAAAAAAGTAGACAGCACTTGAAATCGCAAGAAATCAAAGATTTTCATCCGATTGCGTTCAAATTCTTCATGTGAACGTGGAAATTTACTTGCCTATCCAATAATCGACATTTTGTTATTCGAATTGTTATCGTTATTGTCGAATTCTTGATGGGGGAAGCCTAGTGTTGTGGACATCGCACCTGATGGCTTCGATCATTGAAGTCAAGCCATACACAGCGCGGCTGGTCTTCGGATGGGTTACCGCTGCAACATATCGCTGTGATGGGATTCACTCAGAAACGGGATACCGGCGCCAGCGCCAAAATCTTTCCTCGGCAAGGCTCTGGGCTAATCTCCCGAGTACTTCGGCCCTCGAAAGCTTCCTCTGGAATTGTGATAGGCTGTTGCTATTCACTTGTGGTTCGGAATCCACTTTGAACTGTATTGTAGGTTCCCTATTCAATATGAATAAGCAGAGAAACCAGCCGAAACCTTTCATCGGTTGTTATGGCTAATATTTTGAAATAATGTCGAACCCAATTTTTTTTTGTAATGGGTAGGTAATCAAAACTACATTCCGTTAATTAACTCGTAACTGAGTCATGTCATAGAATACCTAAGTATAAGAGTTTCACTTCCTTCATTTCAGCATGGTTCGAGGCATAGTCTTGATGGATGGCTCATAGTCTTGGCACTCCGAACTAAGCAAAATCGTAGCTGAATGACGGTAGGGACCTAATTAACATTTTTCGTGCTGCCATGACCGAAAATGACAATATACGCGCGGTGTCCTGCACTGTAATATTCAGAAAAAGATCTAGAGCGGCAAAGTAAAAAGTACACGTGAAAAATAAACTAACCTCGCAAAATCATCCACAATTCAAGAGAGATCACGTTTTCAATGTTATAGCTTGAAATTTTCGGTTCAAATCAGTTAAAATTATAAATAATCACTTTGAAAATTGACAATTTAGGGTCATTTTTCGAATATCTGTTGGTACAATTGCAGAATGATTTTTGACGTTTTGTGGCGCGAAGGTTTAAAAGTGATTAATTTATGCCATTTCCCGTGTTTCGTCGTCACACAAGACACTAGAGCTCAGTGATTTCGGGATTTTTGGGGGATGGCCCTTCTAATTGGGGAGGGGAAGGGCGGTTTTAAGCAAGAGAATTCAAACATAGGACGCAATTTTTCAAATCGACATTTGACACACAATAATCTGCATCTAGTAGGTACATGCCTCGTGCCTTGGTGATGGATGGCAGAAGTATACCAACTTGAAATGATTATTGCGATATGATCTTATTTATTTGTAATTTCATTGAAAGCAGCACGAAAAACGATGTATGCTACTCGCGCTGAAAACGGCATAGCATAACTCTCTTACATGCAGCTCTCGGCCTAGGGCCTCGAGCTGCATTCACGTTCGTTATGCTATGCCCGGTTTTCGGCGCTAGTAACATGAAATACTATTGCGTTCACTGACTGATCCTTCAAAGGAAAAGTGCGCTACTGAGCTTTATGCCCGTGAAGCCGTGTTGACTTGTTCAAAATCTAAGTTTATTGGTTTGAATAGCCAAAAGTTGAAGTGAACGACGATAATTTAAAAATTCATGGAAAGAATAATGAAGCACAGGTGCTACGTTCCTACCCAGTAGTGGTTCTTATGTCGAGTTCTTATTTTCAAAAAAAGGGGTAAGCTGAACTAATTTCCGCGCCACGCCGAGTTTTCGATGTGGGCATAAATCGGGCACTAAACGTCCCAAAAGTGCGGCTGTAAATGATCTCAATAACGATAAAAGTTGGTCGTTATTATTACTCTAATTAGCAATTAGTCTGATTTTCTCAGCATTGTGATTGCCCCAAACGATTTAATTATTGCATCCATACCGTTGGACTTTTCTCCATACGTAGGTACTTAATTAGGCGGTATAAATAAAAAACATCTCATTTGCCCCTAATACAAGCATTGCTTTGATTTTGGGGTATTTTCCAAGGGATTTGTCCCACCTTTAATTAGCATGAGAACAAAATGTGAGCAAAGTGCTAGCGGCACTTTATAAGTACCCACTGCAAATAAGGGGCCGGTCACAACCAGTAGTACGTAATTGCGTGAACGGGAGATTTGCTTGCTCTGACATGTTGGCCTGATTAGAGCAATCATTCTCCTATAAGGCGGTGTCAATAAAAATAAGACAATGCTTATATACTGATGGTTTCATAACTACTCGTATTTAGTTACCTGCATTTATTTGATAAAATTTCAGTAAATTTTAATCAGCTCTCAAAGCTGCTGGTTGCTAATAGTGAATATTAAAATGCTATTTTAGCATTGTGTAGTACCACTACTAAACTGCGCAACAGTCAATGTGTCCACCTCGAAAATTTTACCCTTTTTGAAAATGGTATCATTTTCGAATGCCACCAGTAATTTTAATACGGTTTGCTTTGTTCGAAAGGCTGATCCTTCGTTCATCTAAAAGATTGACGCCGAACATTTAGTAACTTTAAATAAAGCTCCTACAGGGTGATATGTACACCGGTGTGCAAAATTACTCTGCCGTCAAGAGGTCCCCGTTTGCGGAAAAAATAAGTCCTTTCAATTTTAGCGATGAAACCATGCACGAAGGCTGATGCTTCGCCTTTGCGCCATTCCAGATTTTTGTAAACCGGCAGTCTAACAATGAAGATATGAATTTTTATTAAAAGATCTGCATTCAAGCTCTATCGGTACGTAGCATTATCGCATTTGTAATTAGTCCGGTGGATTAGCGCCAAAAAATGCCTAAACTATGCATTTTGTGATAAAGCAAAGGGCTTCTGGATTTACGTCCTTGAGATTCAACTTGACAATCCCAGAATTGGCGCCAACGAGTTTAGTATGGCAGGCGACCTCAGGAGCCATCCGTAAGTATGGAAGAACAAAAATTTCGTTGCCGTTGTTTAAAAGCTCGAAAACGATCACAAATCATCAATTTGTATCGTGTTGCAGCTTTTCTTGTTGGAAGCAGTCCTATTTGTGTTGCTTGTGAAGTGAGTATAGAAATCAAGCATGTTGATGGCCTGTTCTTGAGGCAGAATTGATTTTTCTTCCAGTTTGATAAAGCAGTGAGCATTTTACACATTTCGCGAGACTTTTATTTTGATTTCTGTTCTTGTTCATCAGCAATCATTGATTCCATAATATACAGGGTGTTCCGCGACATTACAACCCTTTTCTTGGGGCATTTCTTTTTGCAATGATTCAAAAAAAAACTTTCCATTGTCAATTTTCATGAAGATTCCAAAATATTAGTTACCCCTATCTATAATTTTCTGCCTCTTTTTATGTACAGTTGTTACAGATTGTTCACTACCTGTAGGTTACAAGGTGTTACAGATTGTTCACAGCCTCCAGGTAGGCCAATACATATACCTAATAAGTACCTTGGGGGTCCTATTTGATGTGGATGTGATGATGACTCATGGATGTGCTCAACGTATCCATGGGGATGTGACTATGGTTGGTGCACATGACCACGTTGGGCAGGTCCTCCTGTATTTTGAGCACATCCTTATGATGCACATGGCAACATTGAGCACATCTGAATAATGCACATGAAAACGTTGAGCACATCCTCATGGTGCACATGGGTACATTGGGCACATCTCCATGGTAAGTAATGCCATGGTGCACATATGTGTTCCAAAATGTGCCCATGGGCACTTTTCTACCAAGGGATTAGACTTACTGAATGTGATTTGGTTAATTACTCAATAGAACATCATGAATATATTGTTTATTATTGTTTGAAAAAAACAGGTTTCTTAACCTCAACAAAAGAATGTTTTTTTTTCAAGTTTGGAGAATGGAACGAATACGGCGACGATTGCTACCAACATTTCAAATAGACTCATAAGCTTCGTTTATGACACATGACGATACTAAATGTTTGTTTTGTGAAAGTTCTTTTATGTTCAAAGTTTGAAGGGCCCCCATTCGCCTCCTCATTGACGAAATGTCAAGTGCTGCGGGTCAAATCATGTCTATTGGTATAGGGTTCCCACATGAAAAAATTCGTTGCCCTAACCAAAAATGCAGTATCGATGTATCCTTGGATCGCATTACTCGGTATTTCGATTTCGAAAAAAATCAGGGAAAAAATCGAAGTTTTTACTGCAGGTTTATCAACTTTCGAAGACATCTGGAATCGAAATTGTTATATATTGTATCAGTCACAGGTCTCGTAATGATGAAAAACATACACTGGATATGTCTTTTGTTTTTACAAGATGATTGAAAGGATTTGTTCCGAAAGTTATTTTATGTCAACTTTGAACACTGTAATTGACGCACCTTCACACAAAAAGTCATATTGTGCATGCGATACAGCTCCGATATCATGTTTGTTGCTTTTACAAAGAGGAACAATTCTTCTTCTGCCAGACAAAGTTGAAAACCGTACAATAGAGCCTTTATTTATGACGCAACACGTTTTTAAATTGAAGCATGCGTCACTTATCAGGTGCCGTGTTGACGCAAAACCGCCCTCGCGACCAGACACTTCTATGAGCTTGTAAAGATGAGGAGCATATCTAGTGCATCTTTTTCAGTCAAAAAAAACTTGGGAGTAACTGATTATGCTAGAATAAATGGAATGCTTATGGTAAGGAGTGAAAACCATGAGATTAAAGTTGAATATCAAAAAAGCGTGTTTTTTCAGACAAACTTGTTCAAACATGTTTCTAACCTAATTTGAACACTTTATTTGAACTCAGAACGTCGATTTCAGTCAAAAATGATACCAAACTTCTTCATATTCATTCAGGATTGATGAAAATCATAAATCGCCTTCAGAGACAAAAATGCCTCCTCCTCAGCCCCCTTACGTGATTAGCATCGACATATTTGGTCAATTCCTCCCCATAGGGTATCAGAGCATCGAAGTATGATGTATTTGGGTGCTTTCGAGGAATATGGAAGATTTTGGTTCTTTTACAGCTATGGATGGCTCCTGAGGTCACCTGCCACACCAAACTCGTTGGCGCCATTTCTGGAATTGTCAAGTTCAGTCTCAAGAATGTGAATCCAGAAGCCCTTTGCTTTATCACAAAATGCATAGTTTAGGCGCTAATCCACCGGACTAAATGATAAGAAGGTGCAATTGAGCAAATTAGGACCTTAAAGGGTTTCAAACAATATGACTTACAACACACTTTCATTATTTCAATGGTGACTGAAACACGGGCAATTTTTTTTAAATGATAAAGGGTTAAAAATTTGAAAAACCTCAATTGAACATTATTGACGTTTTGAACCTTTCTTCTTCGCAAATTTGAGCTTCTGAATACGATTCTGTCGTCAAATTTCAATTTCACGTCACAGGAAAAAGCCCAAGAGCCGAAATATGGTAAGAAACACAAGGCTTGTGAATATCCAAATGACGTCTGGATATTGCCTTGATTTGAATATTTCATCGTCACTTCAACATTGATGGACCATTGTGACATTAAAAGGTCTTCAGAATACATTTAAAGAGACCCAATTGACCAATATTTAGTGATTTCTGGCACTTTTGCTTCCATTTGCTTGACCTTTTGAAGTAAGTTGTGTGTTGACGGCCCCGTGGCGCAGGCGGTCGAGTGGCTGCCTGCGACGCGGAAGTCCCGGGTTCGATTCCCGGTGAAAAGTCTGGGTGTTGTGTTGTCCGAAATTTGCACTTTTCTGGATTTGTAAACTTGATAAATGAACGGGCAAACTCTTATGGCGAGAAAAAGCCGATAAGGAGAAAAAAATTAATTATTATTATTATTATTATAATATTAAGTAAGTTGTTGTGGTACAAGCTTTGACAATTTCGGTAGTGCTAAAAATGTCATTCGATCAGTTTAAGGCTCCATTTCGGCCAAAATTACTGCATTTTCCATTAGCAGGGCTACTTCATTTTCAAATGAAACTCTGCCTGTTGATAGGATTGTTGCCAACAAAGGGCTTAGATGGTTACCACAGAGCTTAAAAGAATGCAATACGTTTTAAATTTGCCTGCTCTATGGTAACCATCTAACCTTTTGTTGACAACAATCCCATCAACAGACAGGGTCTCATTTGGAACAAAAATTTGATAACATAGGTACCTGGACGTTCTCAAAACCACGTCACATGTTCTACATGTCATCGCCTGGTTGTCTCAGTAGGTCCTGGCTCTCCTGGTAGGTCGCTTGCAGGTCGTTTGCAGGTCTCGTGGTGGCATCGTTGAACCCTTTGGTACATATTTCTCGAAGCATGGACAACAGTGACCCACACTCTACATGCATTCCTTAATTACTGTACTTAATATTATTACCCAATTTCCACTATGAATTTTACAATCATTGACGTCTACATGACATGAATAGATATAGGGAGCTTTCCAATAACCATCACACAAACGGGCACATGTATACACGCACTTAATGTCAAAGTGCACTTGTCAGCTCGATGCCAAACTCAGCTGTACCGTTATGTTCGATTGTGTCGACATGTCGTGCTGCTATTGGAACGCTCGCTGTGTCAAGTTGTGTCCGTATTGGGAAGCGCCCATAAATTATAAAACAATCGAATAACTTATAACTAGCTGCGAGCGTTTTGGAGGCATCGCAGCTGTACTCAAAAAGTCTTCATCATCGAACAGACTTGAATTCCTTCTTTTCAAGGATCTGTAGTGTGAAAGTAACCATTAAGTAACCATAACCAGTAACCATAACCAGGCTATTAGGTTTTTGCAACCAGTGAGAAAACCTCAGTAACTGAGTAAAAAGTGAAAACCGACTGCCCAAGGGGAAACTTATCCTTTAGATGGAAAATATGGACAGTAGAACAGTAATTTATGAAGTTGAATTGTACTCACGCGCAGACAATATGCGCGTGAGTACACTGTGTCGTCCATTTCCTGTGAGTACCTACGTATGTGTCTTCCTTGCTGTTGCAGCAGGTATAATAAGCTTATAGTACCCACTACTCAGTGATGTGCATTAGAAAATGAGCCTCTGGGCGGTGGCCTTTTCATCATATCTTCGGCATCATTAGTGGCCACCAAAAACGCAATAGGTTTGGCCAAGAGCTACCGAGCAGCAGAGACAATCATGCCCGAGATAATGCCAATTCTGTAGGTATCTCGTAACGACCTCGTTATATGTATGCTGTCTTTGTCTGTATCTATGAATCCCCTGTTTTTCCTCTTTGTCTATCTGGTGTTAACGAGTCGTTGCGAAATATAGAATAACCCTAAATGTCCCTTATCGTCCACACTGCAATTCACTTCAAGAAAACTAACAATTTCTCGGCCATTCTTGAAAATTTTCAATTTCGCGTACATGATCCCCCGAGACGGTGACAAATGTTAATTAAAGATTGCACATGTAGACAACGAGCTGCCAACAAGTCGTCAACGTGCTATTCGTACCAACACAACACATTTTTTTCATAGCTTGCTCTAATGCAATTAGCCGTGAAATTTATTATAAGTACATCGGTTCTCGTCTATTTCCTCCATAATTTAAAATCGTATTTGGCCCGATGTCGATAATTGTTATTGCAATAAATTGAATTGCTATTAGCTAAAGCTTTTGGTGAAACCAAAGTGGCGGCTTTCGAGCGTGTTATCAAATTGTATTTTATCTAGTTAGCAAGTGGCAAGTAGGAGAACTCCAAAAGTTAACCCAAAGGAAGGGAATCGCTAAGCACGGCCGGATATTCGGCCCCATAACTCACGCGGTCCGGGGCACCACAACTATAACTCGCCAACGCCGCCTGCAACCCGAGAGCAAAGCAGGAGAGAGCAGGAATAAAGCCCCCCTGACCTCCCTTTCCTTTCATTCAACTCCGCAGTCAAGGGGGGGGGGGGTCACAAAAGACCACACTTTTCTTTGTCTGTGACGTGTTATTCTTTTTGGTGAATTATTTTAATAATGTAGGTACTTACCGAGCTACCCAAAGGCTCTAGGTTTTAGTGTAATGTCGCTTTCGTGAAGGGTTTATAATCAAAATAACGTCGAACTTCTGTGTGAGTGCGCGAGTAGGTATACAGGCTGTTTCAGCGATGATAGCGAAAAAATTGACTGTGGGTAGATCTCGTCAAAATATGACGGAAACCTATATACCATTTTGCAAGGTTCGGCCCAATAACGAGGATACAGCCCTCCAAAGTTGACATTTTTCGGATTTAAAAAAATTGTAGCTCAGTGACGTTTTGACGAAAATAACTCAAATTCAGCATACACTGATTTGTCGAAACTATCTACCGATCTGCCAAATTTTGAAGGAATTCAACCAGTGGTGTAGGAGTTATGAGGGTCAATAATTTAGAAGCATCCGAAGAAAAGTTGACTCAAGGTGACCTCTCATAACTTCTACGCCACTGATTGGATTCTTTCAAAATTTGGCAGGTTGGTAGATAACTATGACAAACCAGCTTATGTTGAATTGAAGCTGTCAAAACGTTCCTGAGTTAAAAATTATTGAAGTCCGAAAAAAGCAAACTTTGAAGGGCTGTATCTTCGTCATCAGGCCGAACTTTGCAAAGTGGTATATAGGTTTCCGTCATATTTTGACGAGATTTCCTTCAGTTGATTTTTTTGCCATCATCGCTTGAACACCCTGTACCTATGTATAACACTACTAACACTGCAGGGTGTAAGGTAGTGGTTGTTACAAACTCTGAGGGATGATTTCTCATCAAAAAGGAAGTCGAGGAATAAAAAAACTCATGGTCCTTAAACGTCTTCTTAAAAAGATACAGGGTGTTGGAGTTGACTTTTCTACATTTTTTTACCATAAGAACCGTTGTTGAACCGATTTTAATCTTTCAACAAAAGTTCAGTCAAGTAAGTCTCTATCGAACAATAGTAAGATGTTTCATTAAATATTTTTGACGGCGAACATAATGAGGGGTGCCCTCTCTTTTCCCCCTATCTTTACCCCCTGATTATTTTTGAAATTTGTTCCATTTTTTCATTTTTCTACGTTCATATTAGAAAAAAAAAGGTTCTCTCGCAAAATTTCGATTTGATGCTTCTTTTCTAGATATTTGGGTTTGAAACTTCAAAAAACCTATCGAAATCCCTACTTTCAAGATCCTGAAATCTGGTTTCCTGGGAACTTCTTGTTCTTAAACAAAAATGGTCATTTGTCAACTTGAAACACCTAAAACCTATTTCTTGGATTTTAATTTAAGGTCTTTGGAAATAGTGTTTTCGAGATGTTTTTCCAAGTTTGAAACCCAGATATCTCGAAAATGAAGCCTCTAATTAAAACTAGCTGAAGAAACTTTTTTCTCTAAATTGAACGTGGAGTTGAGAAATTGGAACCGTTTTCAAAAATACCTAAGGGGGTAAAACAGGGGAAAACGGGAAAGTTACCCTCTATTGTCTTCGCTCTTGAAGATTTGAATGAAACGCGTTATTATTGTTTGATAGAGACTTGTTTCAGTAAACTTCGATTAGAATTTGAATAGAATCGATTAAACAGTTCAAAAGTTACGGTAAGAAAACAATTTGGAAAAGTCCAGCGTCAACACCTTGATGTATCTTTTCAAGGATATATTTTAGGACCATGAGTGTTTTCATTTTTTGACTTTGTGATAATGTGAACTAGAAAACTCTTATCGGTTATCATCTGTTTTTACTGTATATATTTTATAGAGAATAAATACCATTCAGTTGCTAATAGTCGACTTATTAAGACGTTCAAATATTACACTGGCGACGACGATAATGCGAAATTGAGCACACAGCTTGGTACATAATTTTCTACAGTAAGAAAAATACGGTATGTTCATCAAAAACTTCAATAAAGGGAGGCTGTGACGCAGACCATTCGATCCGAAAACGGCCAGGTTGTCATCGGTCCACGGCCTCCCATTATTGAATTTTTTAATGAACATACTGTAGTACCTACGTAAATAAGAAGATGTCAATCGGTAAGTTGTCGGAGTTCCAATTAAATAGAGGAAATTGGACACTTTATACGGCCAGATTCGCACAATTTTGCCTAGCGAACAAAATCCAAGATGACTTGAAGATCAGTACGTTACTCACAGTAGTGGGTGAAGAAACATTTGAGTATATCGTGTATTTATGCAGCCCCGGTAAGCCTCAAGATAAGAAGTTCGATGGTCTCATCAAACTGGTAACAGAAAATCTTTAACCGGAACCATCCAAGAGGGCAGAAAGATTCAAGTTTCGTCTACGAAAACAGGAATCAAACGAGTCCATAGCAGCATACCTGGCGGCGCTGAAAAACCTCTCGAAGACCTGCAAGTTTGGGACAGAAGAGCAGATCCAAGACCGCCTGACGGACCAACTCCTATTCGGTATGAGAAACGACACAATTCGGCAACATTTGTCTGCAGAAAAGGACCTGGACTACAAGAAGGCGGTACGAATGGCTTTGAGCATGGAAGTGGCTGAAGGAAATGCTCAGATGGTAGAAACTGCAGCGTTTTTACCAGCGCCATCACCAGTAATGAATAGGATGTCTGACTAATGGCGAAAATCAGCAGCCACCAGAAGGCGCTGAACGCAATCAAACATGGTGGCCCAAGGGGCCTTGACAAATAGGTACCCAGCGCACAGCCCCCAGCGCAGTAGCGCAGTAGCACTCGACCGTTGACAGTACCTACTCCAAATCATAGAATATTGACAGTTTTGACAGTTAATTGAGAAATAATTTAATTTTTTTGTCTTCCTTGTTTCCTGGTTTTCCACATCGTCATGAATGTGAGCGAGTGAGTGTTGTAGTCTGACTTGAATTACTGCGTTAGTATACGCCGATGGACACAATGCACAATGCAGCAGCAAAAGCTGATACGTGAGTTGGTGAAATGCTGGCCGAAAAATGCAATCTCTGAATGCTTATTTACATTACAGGTATTGAGTTGTGTGAGCCCCTTGCACACAAGGTGGAAATACTAAGCCCCAACAAGACAAGGCATAAGGCATAGGTACAACAGGACGCATCACGAAAATGAGCCAGCAATGATCGCTTAGGCCAGAAAGATGAACATTCTTTTGGAGTAATCGTGCGACTCGTACATTGTAAAGTAAAATTTCAGTAGCTAATAAGCATTTAGGTACCGCTGTCTAGAATAATAAAAATCATAGTTTATCAATAATAGTTGAGTATTCTTCAATCATGAGTTTAATCATAGCATCATCGGCTGATGTTAGTGTTTCTACAATGGAAAATATTTTCATATCGATTAAGTTGTTCTAAATCTGAACTGATAAAGCGAGTGACGGATTCTGATTTGCAGGGCAGGTCTCTTCTCTCAATACCGCTGGCGTTGATCTCCAGGCTCTCCGGCTGCTCTCACTGGCTTATCGGAGATGGCTTCACGAGTTCACGACACTGTTCTAACAACTGGGCCACAGAACCTAACCTCCAAATGGTTTTCAATGATCCATTTATGAGACATAACAAAGCACAAGAGTCTCACAGTCGCAGTGAGCCCCAGTCACCCCCAGTCACCCCGCACACGATTAAATGACCTGCCTCAATCATTTCTTCGCACTTTGTCGAGAGGGGGCTGATTTGGTCACCAACATGACCATAAATATTGGGCAAATGAATCTGTATTATCGGCATTTTCTAGAACAAAAATAAGTTAGAGATACTGCAACGAAATTCCATTCCCAACGAACCCCCAGACGGTCAAATATTACAGACTTCATTTGTGATAGGGAATCGTATCTCAAAGTTTGTATCAAACCAGTACAGAAACACCTGTATGTAGGTAGGTACGTTGTATGTTCGTCCCAGGCCCGCGTTGTGTCTCCGTCTCAGAGGAGTTGCGTCCTGCTCTTCGGAAGGATGACGGCCGTAATGAGCCGAATCATATGCACAAAACAAACCTAATGCCATCTTAATTACTCGGCTGATAAGGGGGCTTTGCATCGCTATTGTTTTGTTGCTTTGCTTGTGGCGACCGTGATTTAATATAACGCCATCGACCGCAACTGGGAGGGGGGCTATCTCCTAGGGAGTGTGTAATTGATGGTAATTTAATAACGGCTCGGGCCACTCTTTCCTGAAATATTAATCACCCGGCCGTAGCGCCCATCAATTAATAATTTTCATTAACTGCCGTCGAAATAACACTAACACTACTACTTACTTAAACCCACCGCTTTTGTTCCTAATTCGGACAAGGAAGGATAGATACCTACGTACAAGGGTGTAGTTCTGAGAAAATTCAGTCCAAAATGAACCTATTTACTACTAGCAGCTACTAACTTAACTACTCTGCTGCTGCGTCCTCATGAAAAAATCTATTGTGGCACCATAATTCTTGCCTGGCTAATATCCAAAAACCCATTGCAGTTTTTGTTCGAGAAGTCCCTTATTCGTTGACTTTTCGGATAAAACCACGGAACCTTCTCAGAATTGATGTTCCATTATAAAAATTGTCAAATTCAGATTTCATTTAAAAGTCTGTTCGGCGTGAATCGGTTCACGGATGGAAAAGTCGCTGGAAATGCATTTTCTCAAGTCAGGGGTACTTTAAAACCGCATGTCCAATTTCAAATATTCTTGCACTAAAAAGTAATGCACAACGCCGGAAATTCCCTGGTTTTTTAAGATTGTCCAACTGTCGAGTAATTTTCAAAAAAATCGCAGCAAAAAATTCCAAAAAAAATTAAGGAATTAATTAATTAAGGATGAGCTTGGACTCTGGTCAGTCTCGTCGTTTGGACATGGCAAAAACACGCACATTGAAAATCTACCATCAACCAGTACCTAGATGCATTAGAGGAAAGAGGGCACTTACTGTGAGCATACTTCTCTACTTACTTACAGATACACTGCATCGACAATACAACAACCTGACAGTTTATTAAATCCATTTAGTGGGGTCGGTACAGTATTATACGCTGCATTTTTGAGTAATGCAATGTCTTTAGGCACACATGTTCTTAGCACCTGTTTGAACGATTTTGTCCATCGCCGCAAGCGAAATTTTAGTTCAGATCCTGTATACAGGGTGAAGAAGAAAAACAATTTAAAAAAATTGCATCTTTTGAACGGACAAAGGTGGAGTATTGCAGGGCATGTCATATGATGCGCAATTTGATGGTTGTTGAGGTACACCAAATCATTTTGAAACATTAGTTACCGGTTTTTAAGATATTCTGAAAAAACTGAGGTCTGTCAAAACATCTTCATTATATCGCTTATTTTTGAAGATATCGGAATGAAATTTGGTATTTGCTTTATAAAAGACGTCATAAATAAATAACAGCTGCAGTTATTTTCTAGGCCTACTATTTTCTTAAATAAGACAGTCAACTTTTTTGAGGGGGAGCCGCCATCTTGTTTTGTGAATATCAAGCTGATGACCGAAAAAATGACTGATAGTCATCAGGCTAGTATCATGCCATTACTCTATATTGTGGAAGATCACCTTGGATGGACCATCATACCATTTTTCCTGAAAGAAACATGACGCACTGATTTTATCGGGTTCCTCAGAACTAGAGGACCTACTTCCAGCCATCGAGCCACTGCAAGTAATTGAACACTGCAATTATGACCCCTGATCATTTCTCAGGTTGCTCACCAAGATTCATAGCCATAAGTGCAGCGGTTCAGTTTTAGCAGCTGTTTTAATTAAGAAGTGTTGCATTTTCGTGAAAAAAAACAGAAAATTACGAGGTCTCTGGGTCAATTCTTAGGTCATTGGAAATAGACCCTTCACGGAATGTTGATAAATTTATGCTAAATTATTAGAAAAAAGTGCATTCTATAGCATAGGTTTGAAGAAACGGCTGAAAATTGTTCGAAACGGTTTCTCTTGTCTTGTTAAGCGTTAAATTATGGATCTTTTTGGCGATTTTCATGCCTCCAGCCTATTTAGATGATGGGATGAAATTCTTCAATTTCTTATCACCCTGTGATGTCATCTGCATAGATCGCCATCATGCCAACATTTCCCAAAGTTGAAGGAGGAATCTGAATAGAATATATTCCAAAATACATTGCGGCATCAAAATTTATAAGGTTATCTCCATTATTAGTGTTGCCCTACCGCATAATTTGCTTGCTTCCTACCTACTGCAAGATAGTCTTTCATGTTCTTGCTACATCACATGAATACATCCTGTGCCAGTTTTTTAAAACCTATACTGAAGAATGCACTTTTTTCTAATAATTCAGCATAAATTTATCAAAATTCCATGAAGGATCTTTTTCCAATGACCTAAAAAATGACCCAGAGACCTCGTGATTTTCTGTTTTTTTCATGAAAAATCGACACTTTTTTATTTAAATAGCTGCTGAAACCGAACCGCTGAACTTATGGCTATGAATCTTGGTAGACAACCTAAAGAATGATCAAGGGTCATAATTGCAGTGTTCAATTACTTGCAATGGCTCGATGGCTAGCAGTAGATCCTCTAGTTCTGAGAAATCCGATAAAATCCGTGCATCATCTTTCTTTCAGCAAAAATGGTATGATGGTCCAACCAAGGTGATCTTTCACATGATAGAATAATGGCATGATACTAGCCTAATGACTATCAGTCATTTTTTCGGTCATCAGCTTGATTTTCTTAAAACAAGATGGCGGCTCCCCCCCAAAAAAGTTGACTGTCTTATTCAAAAAAATAGTAGGCCTAGAAAATAACTGCAGCTGTTATTCATTTATGACGTCTTTTATAAGGTAAATACCTAATTTCATTCCGATATCTTTAAAAATAAGCAATATAATGAAGGTAATGTTTTTTTTGACAGATCTCAGTTTTTTCAGAATATCTCGAAAACGGTAATTGTTGTTTCAAAATGGTTTTGTGTACCTCAACAACCATCAAATTGCGCATCATATGACATGCCTTGCAATACTCTACCTCTGTCCGTTCAAAATATGCAATTTTTTCAAATTGTTTTTCTTCTTCACTCTGCATACAGGATCTGAACTAAAATTTTGGTTGCGGCGATGGACAGAATTATTCAGACAGGTTCTAAGAACAGGTGTGCCAAAGGGCATTACTCAAAAATGCAGCGAACAGGACTTTTTCCGAACGTGCCGACTCCACTAATTAGAATTTGGTATTTTCGACGGCGCCGGCGTCTTGGTTCCTCAAAAAAATATCGTGAAGTAAGAATCGTAAAATGTGCCTGTACGAGAAAAGCAAGTTTATTGCTGCTTGTTTTGGAGTGTTGCAGTGTGCCTAATCCTGGATGCAAAAATTAAATTTAACTTTGTTGACCAATGATGGTATAATCACTGACAGATAAAGTTCAGCCTACCTACATTTTAGGAGTGAATCAGGTTCGTTACGAAGTATTTTCGTCCACGTAGGAAATGCAGAAGAGTATTATACCTCATAAGTTTGTATAACTTGCGTCATCGATGAGCTTATGAGTTCATTTTGTGGACAATACATCAGTATTTTTCAGGAAACCACTCAAACAGATCGGTTTGCTCTTTGACGATCTAGCATTTTGTCATGAATTCGTTTATTTCAAGTGATCCTCTAGGTCCAGCATTATCAAAGTGGACCAAAATTTATGGAGCTTAATCCTTGAAAATTAATATCTAGTCCCAAAATAATTCTATAAGTAATCGATGAAACACCTTTCGCCTTCTGTGGGGGGCAAACTAGTCAAATATCCTCTGCGGGCCAAACAATACAAATATCTAAATTCCAGTCATATCACCAGGATTTTTTCCCTAAAATGTTTGGAACGTTTTTTTGGGTTTTGTTAAGCGGGAGAGGCAGATATAAGTAAGGTCCTCATGCATCAATGGTATTGTTACAATTATTGTTTTTTTTTGTCATATTATGTGCCTTGTTTGAGCCCTGTATTTTTATCTCAACCACCTTAAACCAATCGTAATTGAAATTCACGATAGAACCGTTTTATTTTCTCCAAAGAAGTAAAGTCGTCTATTTGAAAATTCTATATTTCAACTCGTTTAACATTTGACTTTCGTTGCGTGTTTATTTAGCTGGCCATTGAGCCAGCCATTTGCAAAAATTCTGTTTAGAACATGAGAGAACAAAAAAGTAGAATATTCGATATTTGACATGCGCACCACCACCATTTACGTCATCTATCATCTGAAATTTCAAAACTTTGGCCATGCACCCACACTGCATTTGTAGCCAATGTACACAGTTTACGATCACCACCAAGTGTGTAGAAATTGCTTCAGAAATAAGGATTTGCGAGAGGTTGTGAATCTGTTGATTTATTGTGAATTAGGAAAAAATGACATGTGGACCTTCCTTTAATTCACTATATTTTCACAGTGGAATGTGCGAATCAAGTAAATCTAGTCCCAAATTGCAAAAGAAAGCTGAATCTTTAAGAATCCATCATCAATGTCGTTCTTCACAAAGTTCAGGAGCCAAAAAAAAATCTCGACATACGACACATTTTTATTTAAGTTCGCCGCCGCCATCTTGATTTTAGATAATTTGGCTATATTGACAATTGATTTGAGTAGAAGATTTATTCAGCGAACTTTTGACACCAAGTTTGTGAAAATCGGCAAAGAAACTAAAAAGTTGGAGAAAAAAAATAAAACTCACCCGGTATAACGTAAGTACTGAATATCTGACAGCACCATTCGATCCAGAATTGTTTGTTGGGTAGATCAGTATTTTTATTTGAAAAAAATCGCGAAAACTCAAAGAAATATCAGCGAACTGAAGAATTGACCAGCCGCCAACTTTGATGCGATATTGCTGGAAAATGTACCAGAAATCGCGATAGCACCCGAGTGATTATTTGTCCTGAGATGAGTCTCTAACAATTCCAAAAAAAATTTTTTGATTACATCGTTTTTCCTACAAAAGTACTGCTAGCTAGGGCCTGGATTACACTGGCCAGCGCTAGCCCTGATGAAATTTAGAATATCCAGTTCAGTCAAGAGCAAATACATTGAAGAAAAAAGCTGGTGAATGCTCACTAGTGAATGCCGGAAAAATTAAATCTGTAAAAGGTAACAAACCTTCTTTGCACCCACCTGCTACATCCCTTATTGTAGATCTAAAGCTCCTGATCTGGAGCCTGCCGTGCCTTGTTGAACTAAACCTCTAAAAACAAGGATATGTAAGGAAATCATTCAGATCAACTACTTTTTAAATGCTGTTGACATTCAAACTCCAACAGAAAAATCTTTAGTGGGGATTCTCGGGGACCAGACGTTCGGTATTTCATAATGCATAAAATTCCAGGAGAGTCCAGACTATCCATTACATTTTTATTTCGAATTTGGTTGCGGGCACAGACCATTTTCCTAATACGGTAGGCTTGCGTTCGGTTGTCGAATAACGAATAAGTAAGATTTTAGGCGCTTAAATTGAATATTCGACCAGGTTGGTACAAATTTGTCAATTGTCAATTTCAAAAAAATTCCGCATAGGAACTCCTGGATACCTCAATATGAATAATGGTGTTCCTGCAAAAGTGATGTAATTTCAAATACACCAAAAAGTTTTCCACACTGATTTCGCGGAGATTTACTCAGTGTGCTAACCCAAATAATAACACAAAATACATGTTATTGCACATATTTATATATTATATATATATATTAACAGTCTTTATTTCTCAGCTCTACCGGCATCGATACACACACATCCAGTCTTACGGGCCAACTGCCTGCGCGTTACATACTCGTGCGTCATCGACGCTATACAATGCAGGTATGCGTAATCACACCGCCAAGTTTCACTTGCTGGTCTCCACACTCAGTGAATTGTGTCTAATTTCTACCTTAAAGTGACAAGTGGGGTTTTTGCAAAGAACGCCTCAATTGATAGCGGTGTTAGGTACAAAATTTTGATATTCATTTGATAGATTATCAAAATACTCTATATGAAAAAAACGCTAGCATTACAAGACCAAAGTATCTGTTTCATAATTAATAACGACTTGCTGTGGATGCGCATATCAGAAATGCTCATATACGCAGGTCCGGGGTGCAGTGTAGTGACCGTTGTGTTGGTGGTGACTTTGTTCTGTTGTGTTATATGTGATGTGACCGGCCACCGGCGTCAAACTGTCAATTGTCGTCTGTCGTCTTTCAGAATTTGTACCACCCTGCTGACGGTTGCGCTAAGATGGCCTTGAAACGAAAACGGACTATTGGTAATTTTTGGTCGGCGGTGGAAAGTTTTAATTTAAGACGTACATCTGACATGCGCTTGACAACTCGTCAGATAAAAAGTTTGACTGTGACATTTGACATTTGACCCCTTCCAAAAGCGGCCCCCAATAGTAACTTTCATTATAGTGGTATACCCAACGCTTGCGCCAAATTTTGGCGTCAAATACATTTGCGAACAAATGCTACAAAATCGCAAGAAAAACCGCCACAAAGTTGAAAAATACGCGCCGCAGCGAACAGGGTAATAGGCTAGAGGTTAATACACACTAGTGATTACTTATTTTTCATCAAAAAGTCCGCATTGTTCATTAAATTATAAATAACTGCGTTTTACATTGATCGGATGTGCGTACGCAACCCATAATGCAACCCCCAACAACTCTATTTTCAGTTTGACAAGCAACGGCCGTGACTTTCCGCTGCTGTCTGCTGTCAACGTCAACTATTTATTCGCCATTTTGAAGTTCGCTCCGAGTGTCGTACGTTTGTGAACAAGTAGGCCGCTATTCTTGAATCGTGTGAGAAAAGTCCCTGGGAGTAAAATACATTCCGCAGTACACTGATGTAGCGAGTGTTGCCTAAAATCGTGGTTTTTAGGCAACTTTCGCTAGTCAAACTGAAAATAGAGTTGTTGGGGGTTGCATTATGGGTTGCGTACGCACATCCGATCAATGTAAAACGCAGTTATTTATAATTTAATGAACAATGCGGACTTTTTGATGAAAAATGAGTAATCACTAGTGTGTATTAACCTCTAGCCTATTACCCTGTTCGCTGCGGCGCGTATTTTTCAACTCTACGGCGGTTTTTCACGCCATTTTCTAGCATTTGTTCGCAAATTTTGTATTTGACGCCATTACTTCAGGAGACGAGTATGCGCGCTGATGGCGCGCTGGATAATGAAAGGTACTATTGCGGGAAAAGTTTAGTGTAGGGTTGGATTATCGCGGAGCGGTCATTATTTCAATTGTCATGTCGACGCCTTGCATTTTATCCACTGAACAATTTTCAATTTTCATCCACGAGAAGCGGCCTAGGCTAACTGGATAATACCTACCGACCACCTCGTATTATCTCTGTCTGTGCGATGTGTGGCGCGACATCAATAAAATTGACTTATATTCTCCCACCATTCTTGTTGCTGACCTGAGTGTTCGCTTCAGCAGTTCTGATTTTTCGAAACGACGACGGCAGAAACTGCAAATAAAGTTTCATCCGGCCGGAGACAATAGACGAGATGGGTAGGAGCCAGGTGGCCCGGAAGTTGGTCCTCTAGGGAGTCCCCGCCCGGAGCGGTAATGTGTGATGGCTGCGTTATGATGGAACACCGGGGGATTCAGCAGAAACGAACTGTCAAACTCCGCATGGCCGCCAAACTTATAATATTATGTAAACGGGTAATGAACTGTCTGTCTCCAATACAACATAACAAGCTCGTTAGTTTGTTGTACGATGCAGCAGCGAGCAGCCAGTTTCATCGTTCGTCTACGGCTGCTGCTATATACTGCTGTTGTAGAAGGAACATAATTCCAATTCCTCGAATAAACCTCGCACAACAAGCAAAACTTCTAAATAACTCCCCGTTTCGGGTACTATTCAGCACCATCGCATTAATAGAACTTGAGTAGGTAAGTATTAGGTAACTCGTGTTGCTTTTTGTTAACGTCATGTTGCCATTTAGATGGGATCTAAATTAAATATTGTTGGCCTTGTCGGGTATTCTTCACTATTTTGAACTTTGGCGCCCACAAGCTCTTTCCACGCCACTCGGCCGTTTTTATTACCTGGCATACACCATCGGCAAGGTCCTCCCAATATTGATCATATCAAACATAAGAAACGTCCCCATATGTCCCGTCGTATGTGTATCCTAGTGCAGGGGGTATAGAAGCTCAAATCTTCAACTTAGTATATGTTCTCAAGGCTCAAGGCCAATTAGGCCCTTTCTCCCCCGTAACGTGGTGCCGAAAAAACTCCTTCAGGACAAATGGGAGGTTTTTGCTGAAGGCCCCAATATTAATAATTCCTCAGTTCTGGTGACAGTGGTGACACGAGAAGCGCATGGGTACACAAGACACCCAAGCTAACACTGTGGGAAAGGTTTTTTTTTCAAGAAATGTTCACCTAAGGCCTCGCCTAAGCCGCTATTTTGCTTGCTTTCTCAGCGGTTTATTCAAGATTTTGAAGATGCTCTAACCATGGATTCCCAAAAACTGAAATCCGCATACGGCCGTAGAAGAGGCCATTGAGGTCATCGTAGTACTTAAGGCGGAGCTCTGGACACATCGGTTAACTCCGTCATATAGGCCTTTATTACTTCCATTTCTTCACCGCGTTTTCTGTTCTACATCCTCTAATATTTCTTCCCTTGTTTCTTAACGCTATTTTTCTTGTTCTTCTAGAAGATTTTTCAGCTCTTTGTTTTCTTCTAAATATTTTCCTGTTCTTCTAAAAGTTTATTCAGTAGTTCTTCCTTGTCTTCTAGTCATCGTCCTTGAAAAAGATCTTGCTGTTCATGTAGGAGATTTTTTCATTCCATTTCTCGTCCTTCCAGACGATTTTTCAGTTTCTTCTTCTCGCTGCGCTTTTTTTCTTAATATTCAAGGCGCTTTTATTCTTCTTTCTCTTCGAGACGTTTTTTCTTTAGTTCACGTATCATTGCCATGGTGTTAGCTGAAGTGTCTTCGACATGTTTCTCGTCTCCGGCATTTACAAATCAATCCCAGAATTCTCCAGAGATCGGCGTATTCAGATCGCTTTTCTCCAAATCAGCAGTCGAAATTTGAAAATTCCGAAATATTTCACCTCTGCCACCAGCTGCTACGGATTTCAGGTTTGCTTATTCCTGGGACGTTCTAAATTATTGTAACTTGTGCGTCTTGCTGCTGCTCCTTATATTGCCGTTTGGGTGTTTTGGCGACTTCGATGATCTATCCGGAACTATTTTTGCGTTGTGCCTCCGCCAGTTCAGAATATTCAAGAACCACCACCTTAACTGGAAGCTTTAAAATCCATTTTAACGTTCAAAATGCTCAACTACAACATTAACTCAAATGTACCTAAACAGTTTTCGTTTTTTAGTTAGTGGGCTATGAGACCCTGCTCCCTGCAGTCCCATAGACTGGAAGCTGAGGATTCGTATGAATTATTAATCAGGCACAAGTTCACCACAGCTCAAGGTGACTTGCCCATCATTTTTTACATGACTCCTACACCAGTGGTTATTCCTGACCATTTTTCCCATCCTGTCAACCTAATAAACAAGTGAGTATGCCTTCACTTGCGTGAGTCTCATTAGCGCATTTTATAGAAGATAAAATGTCTCTGGGCTTACGTTTGCCACGTTTCGTGGCAACTATGTATCATTCATGAAATGAGAACACCAAAGCATTAAATAATTAGGTCTGGGAGAAATTACAATATCATGTTATTTCAAGTTGATCGAGGGCGGTTCTCTTTATGTTGGCGGCGCAATATATACATTTAATATAGCCTAGCCCGGCTTTGGGAGTAGCAGCTATGTAACAGCGTAAAAATTAGAAAGCTAGGACGTCTAGTTGGCTAGGAGTTCGAGGAACAGACGGACGGACGGACGGACGGACAAAGCGGTTGCAATAGCGATTTTCATCAAGATGGAAAATGCGCTAAAAAATGCTACACCGCCGTTGCCTAACCCGAACAGGTCATATTGTACACTGAGGAGAAGAAATCACGAGTTATGTACATTATGCTTCTCCTACGATTACCGTCTTCTGGAAAAATAAATAACTGAATTTGGCAATATTTGAACGTGCTGCATAGCATTCTAGCTATCAGTGGCAGAAGCTCTAGCTGACGTCTTCGGATGTCAGACTCCCGGTATTCGATGCTCATGCACAACTAGACGAATAAACTCTCAAGAGAGAATGATTTGACGAATTCTTTTTCCGCCACTTCATCAGAAGAATGAAATACCGGCCCTAACCAAATGTGGCAATGTTTGAAATCAATGTTGAAAGAAATAATTCATCAATAAGATGGCAGACTTCATTTTGCATAGTAGATATTCTAGCTGCATTAGACAAAAATATAAATGTATAAAAATGTACTTACTCACTTCTTTATGTTGCAATAGTTTGCTATTGCAACATAAAGTTGCAAGTTTGCGATGTTGCTATTGCAACATAAAGAAGTGAGTAAGTACATTTTTATACAAATTTGCTTCGTTCTATTGTCCGCTTTCACTGATAGTTTTATCAGGAGTCAGGGAATATATTCTCTCACAGAACTGTCAGTGCGAAAATGGAAAGCGCGTGGAACACACTAGATCTCCTCACCAGTGATGGACATAAATAATGAATACATAATACGAGACATACCTAATATTTGCCTCTTTATCTTGCTCGTTGTTTGGTCGATGGTGACTTGGTGGTGAAAATGTTGAATAGTACAGAAATAGTCGTTTATTCAAGATAAAAAAATCCAATCCAAATCCATAACCCTTTTGCAGCAGAAGTCTGGAGGCAGGGGCAAGGCAGATTTACGGGGAATTAAATTTATGTCTAATGAAGGTTGGCGGGGGCGTTCTGCATTACGAATTTTCATAGAGCCCGACAGCAAACCATTGTGAGGCACTATAAAAAAGGGGTTTGAAATAGGTCAGCCGGTAATATTCAAATTTATTTGATTTCCATTTCTAAACTGGTATGGCACGCCTGCTGCCAGGATATAAATTGATTTTATATTTTATTTCACCAAGGCTGGCATAACCGAATACGTGATTTTACTCGGTCCGGGCTTATATTCCAGGAGCAGACGTGCATTTTGCACCCATCACACTTGTGTTTACGCGATACCCGTTATTCTGTCACGATGGCTGATAATACTGTTCGAATGTTCGATATCCTTTCGATCTGTTATTTGTGTATACAAAAGCTTCTTCGGTACATCCACTATTATAAGTGCACGGTTGGTTGCGATTCAACGTTAAAAGCCAGTCTGTTGCGAAAAACCCTACGATAATAAAACTTCATTTGGAAAGTCGGTGCTTGATTTAATTAAAAATTGATGCGAGCGGTTGAGGAAGATTCGTGAAAACTTTATATGCTCCAGCCTGGATGGAACTCCAGCTACTAAAGGGATAAAATATTGGCCAGGGGAAGACTGCGACGTGCCAGCGAAATAAATAATGGATAAAACGCCAGATTATTTCGTGTCATATAATTTTTATATGTGGATACAAAAGCAAAATAAATATAAAAATATAATAAAGCATCGTGGTCGCATTATTTATTTTTCATTTCGGAGTGTTTATTTTTGTTGTTGTGTGGAAATTCCAGGCGGCATTGAATAATTCCGACCGAATCGAAATAATTATTTTCCAGCGGGATGGACGATGATTTTTTTTATTGCTGCGGATGGAAAAGTTAAATAGTTCATTTTACCTTTCCAACAATTTTGGAAAGCTGATTTGACATTTTATAATATTGTGTACTTGTTGAATTGAAAACAACATACAGAGCTCATTAAATAAGTAGATGAATACAAAATAAACAAGCGAATATGCCTCATGGGCATGAGGCTCAGTAGCGCACTTCCTTTTTAAAGAGTTAGTGAACGCAATATGTTAATTAGGGTTCATCTTAATTAGGGTTATTTGGGCAGAAATTTCAATATGGCGGCCAAAATAGAGTCAAAATCCTGAAATTTGGCTTAATAATCAAAATGATCGTACTACAGACAAGAATAAGTTCCAAGTTTCATAAAAATCGTTCCACTAATGAGAGATTTCAATATGGCGGCCAAGATGGTGGCAGAATGTTGGAATTTGGTTGGAGAATAAGAATGATCATTCGAAACTTTGAAACATGTTCAATAGTGAGAATACAAGATGGCGGCAGGGCATCAATAGTCAAAAATTGGATGTATCCTAATGAAGTTCACATCGCCTGCAAATTTTACTCAAATCGGACCACTTTCAGAGAAATTCAATATGGCGGATCAAAGATGGCGGCCAAGCGACAAAAATTATTGGTCAACTTCATATGATGGTCACGTACGCATTCGATTGGCGTTTGCGCCACATCGATATCTCTTTTCGTTGAGGCATAATTCTCCTAGTTCTATCACTTCGAAACATGTTTAATAGTGAGAATACAAGATGGCGGCGGGGCATCAATTGTCAAAAATTGGATATATCCTAATGAAGTTCACATCGCCTGTACATTTCACTCAAATCGGACCACTTTCAGAGAAATTCAAAATGGCGGATCAAAGATGGCGGTGAAGTGACAAAAATTATTGGTCAACCTCATATGATGGTCACGTACGCATTCGATTGGCGTTTGCGCCACATCGATATCTCTTTTTGTTGAGGCATAATTCTCCTAGTTCTATCACTTCGAAACATGTTTATTAGTGAGAATACAAGATGGCGGCGGGGCATCAATTGTCAAAAATTAGATATATCCTAATGAAGTTCACATCGCCTCCACATTTCACTCAAATCGGACAACTTTCAGAGAAATTCAAAATGGCGGATCAAAGATGGCGGCAAAGTGACAAAAATTATTGGTCAACTTCATATGATGGTCACGTACGCATTCGATTGGCGTTTGCATCACCTCGATATCTCTTTTCCTTGAGGCATACCTAATTCTCCTAGTTCTATCATTTCGAAACATCTCCAATAGTGAGAATACAAGATGGCGGCAAGGCATCAATTGTCGAAAATTGGATAGATCTTGATGTGGTTAACATTGCCTGCAAATTTCATTTCAATCGGATCACTTTTAACAAAATTCAAAATGGCGGATCAAAGATGGCGGCAGAATAACAAAAAATCAAAAGTCAACTTGACACCCTGGACATATGTACTATTGATCAGCGTTCACAGAACATCAATATCTTTCTTCCCTGAGGAGCTATCCCGGGTACGGACGGACGGACGGACAAAGTGAAGCTAAAAGCCGCCTTTTTCCCATTTTTTGGGAAAGTGCGCTAAAAACAGGAATTTAATTTTAGCAGTCCGATGCAAATTTCACGGAACAGTTTTCCGTGTTTCTCGGTAATAATTTGTTTTGTGTTCATAATTTCCTGCGATTTATTAATACGTAAGATTTTCCACTGTTGAATCCCCATAATAATAATTGTTTAGTTTAGTTTAGTTTATTTATGACTGCAATGACCTTAACTTAAGGTATTTTATAATCTTCGAGTGTCCATGATATAATAATAATTGTTATCCTGCCACCAAAATAGTATATTTATATTACCTCGTATATTACATACATAATATATGTAATACGATCTTACTTCTTACAATCATTTTATCAAATCGAATTTGAATTAGGTAACAACTATTTGTTTCACATGTTTTTATCAAGAGTGCTTTGCAACAAATTAGTTGGCTTTGACTTTGACAATTCAGTGTATAAGAGCAATTTCCAAGTTTATTGTCGGTCCCGCAACAAGATTGGCAAAAATTTCTATTGAAATTCTGACTAGAAACTGGAATTTACACTGCCATAACTTCGAGAAGCAGCTGCAAAAGCGTCAGCTCCAGTTCCAATTCACCAGGTTCCACCCTTCATTCGTAGAGGTCACAGCAATCACTCTGAGGCACTCTCCGAGGTCTCATCTCTGTAAATTCTGGATTTCATCTCAGCTCTCAAAGGAGGATTAAAACATAGCATTGACGGCCTTTAACTCGGCTGCCAAAGAAGGATCAAAACACAGCATCGATTGGCAAGACACGGTAACCCCAAGTTTTATGAGGTCCATGATCTTTGGTAGTGACAGTATGACTCGCGCGTTCTGAGCAAAGTACTTTTATACGTACTCGTACAGTGCTACACGCATTTTACCGCGATTATTGGAGATTCGTCTACGGGATTTTCAATTTCGGTTCCGCATGTCAACTCCCAAAATATTGTTAGAGGACAGACCAACCTATTTTTCCTAGTAATGTTATCAGTAATATCTATCAGGAGCATTAAGGAAACCGCTGGTAAACTGAGCAATGGAAATCGCTTGCTTCTTTGCCTGGTATTTTCTCAATATTGAGACTACCACAATTTCAACTTAATAAATGAAATGAGCTGATGAAAAATCTTGGACATGATTCCAATCGCCCCAATTTCCTATGAATTTTTAAGTAAGAAAAAATAATAAAAATCTCTCACTTGCCAAGACTTTTGCTTTTTTTTCAAATGTAAAGAACGACAGCAATGTGGGAACTAAAAAGTTGTTTCGTGGGAGCTCCAGCGCTTCAAAATTACACGGCCCCAGGCCCTACCTGGCAACAAGATCTGCTAAGCGCACCTCTCTAATTGAAATGCTCAGTTTTTTATGCCGGCAATTTCTGTGCTTTTGTCACTTATTGCAGGGAATGCAAGGTCGATTTAATTTTTGGCCATCAACCTCCGGATAATGGTACTGGAACATCTTTGCGCATACCGCTCGGACGTTATTGTGCGGGATGGAGGATAAAGATGCGAAATTCTAAGGTGATCTTATCATAGCTCGGTCAGTTCTTCCGTGTAAATTATATCGCTAGCGCCCTCTTTCAAGCTTCTCACTCGTTTCTATACATCAAGGTGTCAAAGTTCACTTTTTTCGATTTTTCAAAATTTGTAACTTGCAAACTATCAAATCAAATTAGCTTGAATTCAGCACATGATCTGTCGGATTAATCTACCTACCTGCCAAATTTCAAAGAAATCCAATCAGTGGTGTAGGAGTTCTGGAGAGAACATTAATTAGAAAGGTTCTTCAAATGCTTCCAAATCAATGATTCTTCATAACTTCTACGCTACTGATTGGATTCTTTCGAAATTTTCAAGTGGGTAGATGTTTACGACAAACCATGAGTCTATGCGGAATTTAACTTGATTTGGTTTGATAGTTTGCAAGTTATAATTTTCAAAAATAGAAAATAGTTGATTTTGACACCTTGTATATTTTTTAGGAAACGAGTAAGACGCACGTATCTTATATTTTTCTGAATTAGGAAGATGAGGAGATTCTTATCCCAAAGTTTGACCGGTTAAAACTGATTCATCCTCTATATCTACTTATTGGAGTTTTCCAAAATCTTCTTGGATAGACCGTTTGAAATGAAATGATGCAATTATTCAGTCTGCTCCAACAACTCCAGGTTGGCAACGGGTCTAAATGCAAATCCATCGACAATGTATAACCTACGTAGTACGGAGTACGGTAGTTCAACGAAACGTAAACTGGTCAGGTTTTCAAAGGGCAGGAACCGAGCACCGGCAAAGCACACGTTTCATGTAAAAATGCACTGCTCACTTTTGATCTAGCTTTAACGATGGGACATGAGCTTTGCAAGACCTCGAACATACTCCTCTGCATAAAGAGACGTGAGTTTAATTTCGTCCCATCAAATTATGTGAAAATGTTTTGAAAATATCACGCTGTTTATTTTATACAAAAGGAATTTTGTATTAGTTCTGCTCCACTGGGTCTCCTTGTTCCGAACAATACAAATATTTATCTAAGGACGAAATTGATTTTTGATTACAGCTTCCTCTCCGTATCTAATCTCGAGTTCTGCGCAATATTTTTTATGCCCTGTAAAAAAACAACGCCCTTGTCGTCGTCGCTCATCATTCGACAGCTCAGCATCAAAAGCCATCCATCCAGGCTAGGCCAACGCGGGATTTTCATTTCGCGAAATTAATAAAGTGAACCCTTACGATTGCACCGTACACCTCCTTGTACTCATATCGATCGTGAATTTTAATTAAATGTCCTTTAGTGTATCGGCTGAATAGTGAACCGCGCTTTAAATCCTTAATTTCCAATCTGGCCTTGATGATGATGTAATGAAGAAAGTTTCGCGGCCTACGCTATTAATATCTGCGCGGACCCTTCGTGTTACAGCGACTAGCGACAAGCGACATCATAAAAATATCCAAGTTTCAGATGTAAACAAAACCTCAGTTCGACCCAAGTTATCATCGGTACATTTTCCAGTCGATTTGCCCCTCTTTTTACTTTTACCTCATGTACCCAGCAAATGGCATAGAATACAAATCCGATATCTTGGACTCCCACTGGCGTCGCTCCAAAATCCATGCAACTGGATACATAATTCTAAAACATTAACGGACACACCTGAAAGGCCCCGAAAGGCACTTTAACCCCCGCGTGTCCCACCTCCATCCCCTAAAAGCAGTTTGTAAAGACCGAAAGTTTAACAACTTTATCTGCGCCATAATGCTTTAGCTTTGTTTTACTATGTGCTCAAAGTTGCTCGTTATGTTCACTTTTGTCCCGGTCTGGGACAAAGCAGCGCTCGTTAAACAAATTGGACAAAAAGTCTGGGAATAATAAAAACCTTTCGATAATTTGCTTTTCGGAGTTTTCTCCATTGCTTGCTAGCTAATATCAGGTGATAATATTCGTATAGGTCGAGGTATAGGTACTATTGAGAATTTGGAACTGGGCCAGCAGCGGACGTCGTCAACTCGGCTATTGGTTCCATGCTGTAGTGTATCCTGGTCACGGCACCATTTCTGTAGTGTAACCCTCTTTTCAATGTTTGGCAGTGATCGTCATTGTCCCTTCCCTTCCTAGCGTTGTTTACCTTTTACCTACGTTTGTGTGAGCTCTTACTCTAGATGAAAATGTGCTTTTGGGGATGAGGTTGAATTCTCAAAAGAAACGCAAATGAAATGCAAGCAAAATGAATGTTTTATTGGAAATCAATCAGCAATGTTTTAAATGAATTTGTTACTTTTCTCAAAACACCTCACAACAAGAAATTTACAGTGATAAAATGACACAACATGAATAAAGAACAACAAGAAAAATCATTAGAAATTATTTAGACAATGCAGGAATTTACAACAATGAAATGAACACAAAATCAGATAAACAAAACAAAACAAGAAATCATGAAACATGTCAAACTGTCAATTTATTCGCAAAGAAAAAGTGACGTATTCGCTGACAGGCACACATGGGAAGAACACGTCAAAGAAATCTATGCGTATGGCCTGGTTGAATGCTGAAAAATCCCTTCCCAAATGATCTGAACAAAAGTTGAAGTCATGATGAAGTAACAGAGAAGTCACCCCAGTAATGCATTGATCAAGTCAGCGTGAATCGGTGCTTGAACCTCTTTGAAAGTTTGTTTCGTTTACAAGTTATTTACGTAACAACAAAAGGAAACTCGTTCGCTTACGCTTCTGAAAAAACTTTACGCTCAGCCAATAATTTTACACTTCACAAACAAAAAAGTAAAATTGATGGATAAGTAAACAATGAGGAAATGATCGGTAAACAAGTATATAAATAAACAAGACACAAATGATAAGTAAACAAGTGGATAAATCAGCAAGAAAGAAATGATAAGTAATGGGGTCTTATACAAAATCACAAAATACGATTATATTGCCCTGAATCGATGCTTGAGTGAATAAAATGGATTACTATTCAGTTGAAAAAATATTTAAAAAATCTTTGGCATCAAGAAAGGAAATAGAAATTCAGCTCATCACAGTCCATCTGTTCAAATTGAGTGGATGAGCGCGCCAAAAGCAGTACCGGGTTGCCGTCTATGGTTGCCACGTAAACGTCTGGGAACAGTCAACGTGACTATCAACAGCAATATATGCTGTTTAACGTTTTAAACTGCCGCAAGAATGATCGGATTTGAGCATGATAAATCTCCCAGAGGTCCCAGAGATCATGATGCGGACCTGGTCCCTAATTTCTGTCGGAGAAATGCCGTTTGTTTAAAGACCAGAGGGCTTAAAGACCTGTGTGTCAAGCCCCGCCTTGTCTACCTGACGCAGGCGAAGGAGATTCACTTTGTTCAAGTTGTAGAAAGAGCACCAAAAATAATCGGTATTTTACCTTGGTAAATTGAAATCCGTCCAGCAAGTTGTCCAAATCGTCGTCCTTCTATTGGTGTGCAACACTTTGCCTCGTAGCTTTTGACCATAAACCTGACCGAGTCAGCTAATTTTTTAGCAGTTGCCATTGGGGAAGACGCAGCTATTTTGTGGCGATGTAGCGAATGGAGATAATCCCTCTGATGGAATCATCACTTTGACGACACTTCCTCGTGGGAACCCGGGAAAACAGCAAAACAGGAGACACACTCACAGAGTCTGGCGGAGACGTCATGTCGACATATAACCATATAAAATGAACAGAATTTGACATAGCAAACCTTTGGCAACGCTTCCTAGTTTTCTGATGCAAAATTGCCACATTCCATTGTGACCTGTCACTACAATTCGAAAATTAAATTGTTTTCTGCTGATACATGAATTCCACAATATACAAAAAGATACTGCATAGTGTTGTCTTGTTTTTCCGTGATTTTTCAATCACATCTAGTAAAAATTCATGGACTGTAGACCCCCTATCAGACACAAGCTGACAACAACGCTCAATGCATATTACACGATGACCTACCCAGTGCGCAAGCGCGGAACAGGTTCTTGACGTCATAAACCTTCCAGTTCAATCTCCCACCTGTTGCGGCCCACATTTTCAACATTTTTTTCTGAAAAAAGTTGGAACTTTTGAGATGAGATATTTTTATGCCTGTAGTTATCACAGTTTGTACTTTCTTTTGAACAAATAAAAAAAAAGTGGTATAAGACCCCATTGTGTAGATAAATAAACAAAAAACAGGTGAGAGATGAATAAGTAGAGAAGTTGAAGTTGGTTACACTCTTTGTAAGCAATTGGAAGGAAGAAGTATCTATAACGCATTCGCCCCAAATTCCCCAGAAGTTACCCATCACAAACCCCACAGATACATACTCACATACAAAACAGAACAATGGTTAGTAAACAGTAATCACATACAAGAAAATCGACTCGAGCCAACCTGTAGCCATCCCTTCGTCTTACATAATCCCCCCCTCCCCCCAAATAAGAAAAGATTAGTAGACTCAACAAGGCAGATTTATACGAGCAGGTGGACCCCCTCCCCGGACACGGAAAAGCGTGAAAGTCTCCTTTCCTTCCTTTACTTTCATGTATAACCCGACAATGAACAATGAAATGTGAATGAATCATAAAAAGCACTGTTCTCTACTTAGCGGCTGAGTTTGGCGTAGCAGAGTTTTTTTTTGTCGTCCTACTGTTTGTGACGTAACCTGTGGAAAATAAACAATAATGAAACCTCGAAATACGCGCGACGGCGCAATTCTGGGGCCACGCCATGAGTGCGCAAAGTGCACACCCACTAGATTACGGCCTTTGTCATCAATATTGAGATCATTTGGGAGTAGATAAATTACACAAATTTCAAAGCAGTGCAAAGCACCTTGATTTCAAAGAGGAGAAACTGCGGATTATGCAAGCCCGTTGACAACAAAGAAAACAGAGAATTTCGAGTTAGTATGTACAATTATTTTGCGGACAAGATAGGTATCGAAAAGCATGATCTGGTAAGTGGTTGGAAGCCAAAATTACGATACAATAATCAGTGAAAACTAACGTTCAATTTATGAAAACGACGCACACTCGTTGCACTTGAAATCACGTGTTCCTCACACCACAGCTGATTCTCTCCTCTGCCCGCGGCTGTTCTCGCCCGTCGCCTAGCGCAGCGCCATCTCCCTCTCCCATCGGCAAACGCTACGAACGTCAACGACCGTACCTACTTCAGGTACCAACGTACAAACAAAACAGAATAAACCACAATACCTACCTCTTCTACTTTCAAAGATGATCTGGCTCTGACAGTGCTGGCACGTCACACCACGAATCTGTTACTTTCAAATGCCAGATTGGCAAAGATCGAAAATATCATGATATAATCCATTTCAAGCTTGAAAAAACCACAGCTTGCCATGAAAAATTTGAGTTTTGTTGGTGTCTCTGATTTTTGATGTTCAATGTCATCTTGATATAAGGTTGCTACGTTGAAATTTGTGTCCCAATGACATGAAACCTCCGCCTGAACTACTCTTTGTTGTCAAATTGTCATTCTGGGGACTGCGTCGCCGGCAGGTCGCCGGTTTGCTCACTGGCCTGATCATGATCCACTGGAACAGAGAGTGAATTAACGTACCTAGTTCTCACAGGGCGCAACGAGCTCAGGTCCCGAGATCACTTGCGACGAAATCACACTCCAGAGGTAGAACTATAATGTCCTCCTCGGTAATTTTTTAAACTATATCATATTCTTACTGCAACTCCCAACACTTTTTACTATTGAAATAACGCGTCCAACGGCGTTTTCAAGACAAAAATAGGATGAAAATAATGTGTCAGTGTCAAAATCTCATCTATTAAATTAATTAAAACGGCAATCCAGCAGGATCAGACATCACTTTGACGAATTTTATTAAAACCGTCTGACTTTTTCAATCCATCAAGTTATCAGATTGTCCAACTCGAAGAGAAAATATTGTCACATGAATGACCGAGACTGCCCCAGCGGACAGCCAACGGCCACAAGGGAGCCCAAACGCATACCCTTGACAATATAACAGGCAACTGTGTTTTTTTTAAGCTTGAAATGAATAATATATAAATATCAAAATTTCTGACATACACATACAGGGTGTCTCAGCAGTAGAATCCACCCAAAAACACAAGAAAACCATTAAATTTAAGTAGCAATTTTCCTGCCGCAACGGCATGCATTGCCGATAGCGTAGTCTTTCGGTCGCTCACCTCTGGAACTAGATCTACACCAATAGCCTGCTAAATACGTTAACCATATTATCAAATATTTCTACTTGTCAAATTCCCATGTCAATGATGTAGGTATTGCAGGTATCTATTAGTGTCTACCAGGCTACTAGTACTAGATTTCCCAGTATGAATCCCTCCCAAAAAAACTCCTTTGCAATTTAATACCGAGCTCTAACGAAAAGAAACAAAAATAAAGATAATAGCAATAATAATACAAATACCACAGTTGAGTGTAGGTATTGATGAAAATCAATCCTTCTAAATTAGTGAGTACAGTAGAGTATTTTAAACAATTAAAATGAGAATAAAAAAAGTTCCTGTTGTGATATTTCGCCTAAACTTCAGAGTCTTTGTCAAAAAACCATAAATATCATTTAGTGGGTTTTCTTATGTTCATTTTTTGAGGCCCATGTGCAAGTTGGGACCAGAGTATAGTGGTTGGTGCCAAATTGCTCCTTAGATCATGCTGAACTAGGATCGCGATGGCGAACATCTAAGACCCGCGACTGGGCAGCGGGAGGGGGGGTAAAATGTGATGAAGACGTAAAAAATGTTAAATCATGAACCGAAAGAGGTACAGTGATGAAAGTTACCGTACGTATTCGCCATTTTACGCCAATGAAGGTTTAGCAAACCGATTTCAAAAATATCAATTGTTTCCAGAGATATTTCCAAAAATATAATTCTTTTTGTGGTTATTTTATTGTTGAAAAAATCGAAGAATTTCAAAGATGGAAAGATGAAAATTGATACTCTGACTATTAGGGATGTTAGAAATATAGTCGTGATTGGCGGAAATTCTTCGGCCTACTATTTTAGGAAACAAGACCGTCAACTGTTTTCACCAGCTTGGCCGCCATCTTGGATTTCCGTTTGGTGCAGTAGTCGCAAAAACGACAGGGGACTGTGGGTATGGTAGCGTTAGATCATTTCAATATGAAAAGTAACTATCCAGAGAGAGTAAATTACTTCTTTGGCGAGGAAAATTGCTATTTCATTATCTCCGGCTCCTGCGCGAATTCAGTGCCAATGATGGCTGATTTGGAGATGGAAGCGGCACAATACGTTTGGTACCATAAAACTTGATAGTTTGTGGAGTCAACCACCAAAAGCTATGATCATGAATCAAATGGTTTATTGTTGGTGATTGGTTGAAGCAAAGTGTGCTCATTTTTGGCAGAAAATGCAAAAAAACTGAGTTTTTAGTGAACATTACAAAGCTCTGGAGGGAGACCTGCGGCCAAGATTGGCGGCAAAAGTCATGTAACTAGTTGAAGTGGGTATGCTCTACAACAAGTAGCTATGATGAATCGTGTAGTTCGCTTGAAGACCTCTAGGGAAGTCGACAAAGATGTTTTTTCATGATAATAATTTCAAGTACAGTCCCCCCCCCCAAAAGTCTGTGAGTTAGTGAAAAATCACCACCACAAATCTTTCAGCTCCGTGAACTGCGGTGATTTCGAATAAATCGAACAAATGAATTGTTCGAGTCTTGCAAATGTTCCGTGGTCGAAAGAGTTGGTTCCTAGAGAAGAGAGAAACTTTTGGAAGGGACTGTACTTGAAAATATTATCATGAATAAACATCTTTGGCGACCTCCCTAGAGATCTTCAAGAAACCTACACCATTCATGACAGCTACTTGTTATAGAGCATACTCACTTTAACTAGTTACATGACTTTCGCCGCCAATCTTGGCCGCAGGTCTTCCTCCAGAGCTTTGTAATGTCCACTAAAAACACAGTTTTTATGCATTTTCTGCCAAAAATGAGCACATTTTGCTTTAACCAATCACCAACAATGAACTATTTGATTCATGATCATAAATTTTGGTGGTTGACTTCAAAAACTATCGAGTTTTGTGATAAAAAACGTATTGTGGCACTTCCAGCTTCAAATCAGCCATCATTGGTACTGGATGTGCGCAGGAGCCGGAGATAATGAAAGAGTAATTTTCCTCGCCAAAGAAGCAAATAATCCTCTCTGGGAAGTTACTTTTCGTATTGAAATTATCTAACGCTAACATACTCATAGTCATCTGTCGTTTTTGTGACTACTGCACCAAAAGAAAATCCCACCACCAGCTTTTGCTGGCCGCCAAGATGGCGGCCAAGCTGGTGAAAACAGTTAAGACGGTTTTGTTTCCCAAAATAGTAGGCCGAGGAATTCTCGCCAATCACGACTATATTTCTAACATCACCAATTGTTAAAATGAGTTTCATCTTTCCAAATTCAAAATTCTTAGATTTTTTTTTAGCAATAAAATGTTGTATATATAAATAATTTATTCAAATAAAATAAATCAACACCTTTCTATATAAAATAGATTGCCTAAGACAAAGGATACCGCATCATAGTGAATTTTCTAATTAAGTTGAATATGTAATTTGATAAGTTGGAATTTATACATAGAGTTAAATTTTAAATTGAGAACATATGGTGTTTGAAAATTCTGATGGAATCCTTGAGTGCAGATAATGCGATATCCTTTGCCCTTCTGGTTATTAATTATATTTTTGGGAATATCTCTGGAAATGATTGATATTTTTAAAATCGGTTTATTGAACCTTCAATAGTCTAAAATGGTGAATATGTATGGTAACTTTCATAACTGTACTTCTTTCGGTTCATTATTGAAGATTTTTCATGTCTTCATCCCATTTTACCCCCCCTTCCGCTACCCAGTCGCGGGTCTCAGATGTTCGCCATCGCGATCCTAGTTCAGCATGATCTAAGGAACAATTTGGCGCCAACCACTATACTCTAGTCTCAACTTGCACACGGGATACCATAAGAAAACATACTAATTGATCTTTTCTTTTGTAGAAAATTCCACAACACCAAAACTTTTTTTACCATTTCAAGTTGTGATTCTAAATGCTCCTCAGCGTACGAAAAACTCTGCCTATCCCAAATTCTACTCAAATTGTTTGTTTGCATCAAGACCTTCAACTGTGATACCCAGTTGAACCTTGTGCCTGTGTCTTTTTTTGTGTCGTCAAGTTTTTTTTATGTCGATCGTGACATATTTGTGTAAGGCGGTGATTAGGCGTTCGTAAAATCTCACACCACCAGATTTCTGATTTTCGTAGGATGTTGAGCTCGAACCTGTTTAGAACAGTCTCAAGTCGAACAAAGCAGTTCAGTGTTGACGGTGGTAGAAAAAAAAGATTTTACAAATCTTACCTGGGCTCTCTCTATCGAGTCGATGTACCTCAAACTCCGAACTTCCACCAGGTACAGAAGAGTTGCAAGTTTTTTTTCAAGAGAAAAGTTTTTTCCTTGCCTTCCACGAGTTTGTGCGACATCCACTTGATAAACTTAGTGTGCTACCAATTCGCACTGCCATGGGGACTTTGCGTAGGTGCCCCGCCTCTGAGTGAGCCCACCACAGCGTCATGTTGCAGCGGTCACCCATCCAAAGACTGGCCACGCTGTGTATGGCTTGGCTTCTATGATCGAAGCCAAGCGCGATGTACCACTTCACTTCGCGTCCCCCCCTTGAGATCTTAGTTTACCATAAAACAAGATCGTCAAGAAAAAGGTGCCACGAAATATGATGGTTTGAACAAAAAATTTCAAATGGCTCTCCTGATGTAAAATCGGTTGCACAGGTATTCTTCCGCCTAGATGGCGGTATTATCTCGTCAAAATCTATGTCGTCGCAAGACATCTTGGCCTTCGGCCTTGAAATGCGCCGTGTCTGGTCTCATCTTAAGGTGCGTTCAGTCAGCTTATTTAGCCGCAAGTTTTAATTTCAGCCGTAAGCGATGCATCGCTTATTGGCTGCTCTGAGGAGGCTGGTTCGAAAAGAGCCAATGGGCGTCGCTGCGCTTGCGACCAAAATTAAAACTGGCGGCTAAATAAGCTGACTGAACGCACTTTTATATTTTCTATATTCTCACAACTCAAGCGGCAAGGCAGGTAAACACACACAAAAAAACACACACAGCAACGTATTCTATTCAACTTCTGCGATTCAGGAGTTTGTGGTGTTGTGGTAAGTTCGATCTTGGCCGGGGGCGGTAGGATTTCCGCCTCGAAAACAAGCTTCTTGATTCAGTTGAAATAGTCCAGTAAAATGAGGCGATTTTTATGCTAAAGTTGGAACTAATTAGGGACTCGATGAAAAAAATATAGCAATGTAGAGAATAAAAAACTGAGTAAGAAAAACCAAAGTTTTATTCCCAACCATCCCGGGAACCATGGTAAAAAAAATGAAGAAGATGGAAAAACCTTCTCCGCTGCCTTTCTTCTAAAACGCTGAGAGAACCGGTGGGAGATGTGTGAAAACTGTCAGGGACCAAGTTGTAGAGAATTTAATAATCAACAAAAAAGTCCCCGAAGGCATACATCTAACTTTTTCAGTTTAGCCAATAATCGCGGTCAAAGTGGCGCGCCGGTCCAATGGAGTGGAAAAACTGTCCGCTTGCCATTCTTCCTGGAATGCTGCGAGAACGACAAGAGATATCCAAAAATTGCGAATGACAAAGTTGTAGAGAATTGAATGCTCCACTGGAAAGTTTCTGAGGCCAGTCATTAACTTTTTTAGTTTAGCCGTGAACTAGGCTCGAAGATGCGCGAAGATCCTGTTAATGAAGTGGTTCTTTTGGAAAACTTACAAAAATCCTAGACTCGATGGGAAATATATGACAATGCAGAGGATGAAAAACTGGATCTTAAAAACCAAAGTTTCATTCCACACCGTTCCGAGAAATCTGAGAAAAAAAAATAAAAACTTGACAAATTGCGATTTTCACTCCCAGCTTCCACATTGAATACTGAAATCAACGTAATAAATATGAAAAATGTGGACAGACAAGCTTGTAGAGAATTAAATGATCTATAAAAAATCCCGTGACGTCATCTATCTATCCTTTTCGACTTAGCTGCGGAGCGCTATTAAAGTTGGGGCACATGACTCGTGACGCGCCGCATCTGGCCAAACTGCTACGACCGACGTTCCGGTGATTGTTCGATTGATTATAAAACATGATGAAAGATTTCAAACAATTGCAAGCTTCCTTTAACGTGTGGTAACTATTGTTAAAGATGTAACTTCGCGGATGAACGCTCTGTTCTCTATAAATTTTCTTGTTCGGCAGAATTAAAACTGAGATACTCGTATTTTGTAACACAATATAATCATTGGAAAACATGTGGGACGTTTCATAGAAAGATGTTTTTAACAATTTTTTTTATGAACAATGATGACGCCTTCTTCATTTATATGGCGGCGATATTTCATGGGAGCAGGACGGATTTTCATCGACATATGGAGGTGGCGCGTCTTCAACGGCACATCGCTCTTCATCCTTGTCGTTGTAGTCATCATCATCGTCTTCCGAGACGACAATGCAGGAAGCATTCAAACGGGTAGCTCCACCGGAATGGTGGGAAAATTCGGTGCACTTGAGCCCAGCTTTCCTGCATCCGCGAAGCTTTTTGCAGTTATTTAAGCATCTGCAGGAAATCAGCCGAAGCAGATATATTTTCGGGAGCTACTTGATCCTGAGTTCCAATTGGCATCAGTAGGGAATTATCAAGTTTCCAACCCCATTATTCAAGTGAACAGTTATTATTTCCGAGCCACAGCTGAATTTGGTGGTAGACCCGTTTTACGTGTTCCTTGGTCGCAGACGACGTTGAGGGAAGCTGTGAAAGACCAACTGCTGTCTTTGCCCGTCCTACAGCGGCTTGGAATTTTATATGTTGTCTGTAGTTGTCCAGCGAATACAAGTATTTCAGTTTTAATTCTGCCGAACAAGAAAATTTACAGAAAACAAAGCGTTCATCCGCGGAGTTACATTTTTAACAATAGTCGCCAGACGTTAAAGGAAGCTTGCAATTGTTCAAAATCTTTTATCATGTTTTATAATCAATCGAACAATCACCGGAACGTCGTAGCAGTTTGGCCACATGCGGCGCGTCACGAGTCATGTGCCCCAACTTTAATAGCGCTCCGCAGCTAAGTCGAAAAGGATAGATACATGACGTCACGGTATTTTTTATTGATCATTCAATTCTCTACAAGCTTGTCTGTCCACATTTTTCATATTTATTACGTTTATTTCAGTATTCAGTGTGGAAGCTGGGAGTAAAAATCGCAATTTGTCAACTTTTGATTTTTTTTTCTCAGATTTCTCGGAACGGTGTGGAATGAAACTTTGATTTCTAAGATCCAGTTTTTCATCCTCTACATTGTCATATATTTTCCATCGAGTCTAGGATTTTTGTAAGTTTTCCAAAAGAACCACTTCATTAACAGGATCTTCGCTCAAACTTGGGCGTCAATTTCATATACAGTTTTCCACATTATCTCAGAATTTTTGTACTTCAATTAAGAACAGCTAAAACAGACTCCTGTACTTTGTACGTGAATCGAATTTCAAACAAAATTATGTCAAGTGACGAGTGCCCAAGCTGCTGTATGAAAAGTAAAGAAACACTCTCCCATATTATTTAAGAATGTCCTATCTACTCCGAATTCAGGGACAACCGGCAACTGAGCCTCTCTCAGGATATTCACCAGCTGATTTCTCGAACCGATTTACGTCTGTGGAAATATTTATACAACTTCATGGGGAATGTTTTTAGGCTCAGGGCAATAATTAACGAAATATGAGTATTTTAATTTTTATTCCAACTCTATTGCTGAATTCGTTCTGTATAAAATTGTGTCTTATTTACTATTTGTCGTCAATATGTATTTGGTTTAATTTTCTTTTTCTGGTAACCACCACACTTTGGATTTTCTTTTTGTGTGTAACCTTGTTATTGGACGTCAAGTCCATAAAAACAATAAATCTATTTATTTATTTATTTATTTTATTAACAGGATCTTCGCGCAACTTCGAGCCTAGTTCACGGCTAAAATAAAAAAGCTAATGATTGGTCTCAAAGACTTTCTAGTGGGGCATTCAATTCTCTACAACTTTATCACTCGCAATTTTTGGATATCTTTTGTCGCTCTCGCAGCATTCCAGGAGGAATGGCAAGCGGACAGTTTTTCCACTCCGTTGGACCGGCGCGTCACTTTGACCGCGATTATTGGCTAAACTGAAGAAGTTAGATGTATGCTGTTGGAGACTTTTTTGTAGATTAATAAATTCTCTACAACTTTGTCCCTGACAGTTTCCACACATCTCCCACCGTTCTCTCAGCGTTTCAGAAGAAAGGCCGCGGAGAAGGTTTTTCCATCTTCTTCATTTTTTTTTACTATGGTTCCCGGGATGGCTGGAAATGAAACTTTGGTTTTTCTTACTCAGTTTTTCATTCTCTACATTGATATATTTTTTTCATCGAGTCCCTAATTAGTTCCAAGTTGAATCCTTATTTTACTGGACTAAAATGCTTGCTGAATGCAAAACGCGCCATGTGTCGCATAGAACGTGAAATGTGAACTATAGTGCCGACCCCATGCGATGTTGGTGGTCGTTGAAAATCTCTCAGAGGTTCAGCAAAATTTCCGGTATAGTGGAGGAAAACATTCACCGGCGTCTGTGTACGGCCTCGTTGAGGAAATAAGCCGACGTCAAGTGACAAAAAAAAAACTAACTTTGAAGCCGAGCTCGTTTAACCAAAAACTGTAGTAGATTTTTGCGGCCTAAATATTTACCGCGCGGAAGTTAAAACTGAATGGAAGTAATTGGCGAGCTTATGGGACATAGTAAACAAACCTACGGCTAGTTAATGTAGGAGGCCATGAAATTTTGTTTATGCAAAAGGCAAACAAACCGCTTTAAATTTAACGTCTAACTAACCCCGAAACTTTGTTAATATTCCATTTGTTTTGTTTGCACAAGAGATGTTCGTATAGTTTTGTTTTATTAAATGATCTGCGCTGTTCCTCCCACCATTTTCTATGAATATGCACAGGTAGAAATGAGAATGCGTCGCTCGAGAGTTCGTTACGTAGAAATTGGGTCTTTGTTGCTTTTTTAAATTTTTAGGTGTTTGGATGAGCGTTGTTGGAACAAATTTTACTGTTTACTTTTTAGGAATATTTGCAATACTTTTACGGATCTACTGTTATGATACCATACTTCACATCGATATTCATTGATTGTTTCTGCTATTCTTCTTCTTGAAGTTAGTGAAGTTAGTCAAACTATTTATGTTTCGGAAGAAATATTCTCCCATTTTCATGTATCGCCTTATGATGGTTATAATAGTCCTAGCGGTACACGTAAAAATGGCTCTAATTGTGACAAAAGTGTGAAATTTGGTGTGTGGACTCCTCAAAGCATTTAAAAGGTTTTTAGAAGGGGAGCCAAGAATAATTTTGATTTTGATTTTTTAATTTTTTGTGACGTCATTTTTTTTATTTTTTTTTTCATTTTCGCAACTATTCAACATTTTTTACTTTTGCTTTTGTTTTATGGTGAGTAACTGCTTAATCCAAAAAACGGAAGAGAAAATTTGCGAAAAAAATTAACTGAACTGAAATGATGGCGTTTTTTGTAAAAATCAATTTTTTCCATTTTTTTCAAAAAGTACTGTGATTATGTGGAAAATTAAAAAAGGCAATTATCCGTCAAAACAAGCTCTATCAGAAGTTATGGAAGTGTTTCTCAAAATTCCACGCCGTTTTTGAGATATTTGGAAATATGTTATTTCTTGCGACTGTTTCTTCGTATTAGCTCCTATTTCATCAAACATATAACAGGGTTCTTTTTTCTTGAAAATATACTTCAGAATGATCAGACCGAAGATTTCTCAGAAGTTCATTGTAAATTGTAATTTTTCCAGTGGCGTAGATCATAAAAATTCAAATCGTTTCTACCCTCTCACCATACTTTCTACACCACTCGATTATTTGAAAAATACATGACATTTTGGCAATATGATGATCATCCAAGATCACTTAGCATGACATTTCATTTAAAAAGCACACAATTTTTCCGCTGATCAGATCGACTGCGAAACAATGCATCTTGTATCATCTCCTCGATCATCTCAATCATGACTGTTTTAGATAAATTATAGTTGATTCTCCCCCCCTCAGAGTTTTTGAATAGGATGTCATAACAGGTGGCTTTTGATGATCATCTTGTCAAATAAAATACAAATATTTACAAACAAATAGGTAGGTATGTTCCTATGTTCCAAACCGCAATAATTACAAAATAGATGCGATGACATGTATGCCTTCGACGCCAGTGATAGCCACTCAACCAACTTTACTGTTGATAAAGTGCAGAATTTTCAGTTTGGGGGAACAATAAACTATTATGTATCTAAAACAGTCATGATGGAGATGATCGAGGAGGTGATACAAAATGTAATGTCCGTTTTTATTACTATATTATCTTTGTAAAATTCACCTATTAATAAATGTTACTTAACCCATTAAAGCCTAACGAGCCCATATGGAGCCACCATTTCTTGATAGAAATTATAACTGATATTTTGGTCAAAACCTTCATTTTCCAAAAAAGTGTACCTGCACCGTTTAGAATGGATAATGATGATATACACTTGCAAGAAAAAACACCTTGATCGATGTTACTTTTTCCTTGCTAGCGCTCTGAAAATACGTGTTGAATTTTTCGCTGGGAAACGATGAACTTCACTTTGATATAAATATTATTATTGATGTTATTCATGTCACAGTTGTTCTAGAAATAATTTTTTGCATTCTTATATCATCATTCAAGGCTATGAAATGTTTTGTGGATGCAAAGTGCTTTTCATGTTTTTGTTTTTTGACCGTAAACATAGCTGAGCCCATATGGAGCCACTAGGCTGTTATCGGTATAACTTGTGTTGCGGAGTTCTGAACATAATAAATTATAATTTAGTGGAATAATTCTTCAGGAAGTCATTGATCGTGCGCACGACGATGATGATCATAATAGAGAAGTGTTGGATGTATTCATAGAGCCTTCAGAAAGTCATGTTTTGACGGACGAGGATTTAGCAGATGAGGGAGGACCTGGACTTGTTGATAATTTGATCGGGAAACAGCTTGCTGCAAATGCCGAAATTGTTCTGACGGATCGGATAATGTGCGTATAGGAGGTACTCAAGATATAACTGAGGTACTGAGGAAAATCAGTTACCTGAAGAAGTCACTGAAGAGCCTGAAAATATTAGAAGACAATTAGTAGTGATTATCAAATCCCGAAATTATTCATTTTTGGATTCAGCAGATTTGGAGCTTCCAGTTGTACATTTTCCAAGCCCAGATTACTCATAATACAAACATTTGACCTGCGTAGAGATATTATTATTTTCAATCATTTTGTTTCAAATGATTTATTTGAAAAAATAAGGAATGAAACGGCAAGTTACGCACAATTCCAAAATTTTCCAGATCCGCCAGTAACCGTTCAAGAACTAGAGACTTTCTTTGCCATACTGATTCTAAATGGATACAACATTTTGCCGTCCTAAAGAAATTATTGGGAGAACGCAACGAGCCAGTATCTAGTGCCATGAGAAGAGACCGGTTTTCCCAAATTTTTCGCTTTATACATTTTGCCAATAACTACCTTGTGGATGAACGCGCTAAGATGTAGAAACTGCGACCGATAGCAGACATGTCGAAAGAAAAGTTCTTCGAACATTTTGTGCCAGACAAAATCTTTCATATGATGAGTCTATGATAAGACCTTTTGGTCGCCACGGGTGCAAACAATTTATACGTGGCAAGCCAGTACGGTTTGGTTTCAAAGTCTGGAGCCTGGATACACCCTCTGATATCTAATAAACTTTGAGGTATATCAGGGAAAGAATCCAAAGGCAAACATCAGATATGAATATTTCATCAAAATTTATCATGAAAATATGGATTTTAAATATTTGTTCTACCATTTTCTCACAAAATGATATGTACGAGTATTACCTAATATATTTCACAATTTGATACATTTTTATCTATTCTTTGCATGGATCACGCATCATTGTGAAACTACCCGGGTAGCGCCTAGTGGCTCCATATGGAGCCATGTCATTTGGGCAGTTTTTTTTGATAAAAAACATGGGAAATACTCATTTTTCTTGTATATGTAATGGTATTGACATGTTTTGGTGAAAAAACCCCAATTTCATATAAAATTTTAATCTCGGTCTTAATGGGTTAATATACTTAAAAAAAAGTAATATTTAGCAGTCGATCTGATCAGTGGAAAAATTGTGTGCTCAAGATCGTCGATTTCATCTTGTTTTCAAAAGAAGTGTCATACTAGGTGAACTTAGATGATCATGATGCCAAAATGTCATATATTTTCTAAATGATCGAGTGGTGTAGAAAGTACGGTGGGAGGGTAGAAATGGTTCGAATTTCCATGATCTACGCCACTGGAAAAATTACAATTCACAATAAACTACTAAGAAATCTCCGATCTGATCATTCCTAAGTATGTTTCTAAGAAAAAAGAACCCTGTGATGTGTTTGATGTAATAGGAGCTAATACGAAGGAACAATTGCAAGAAATAACATTTTTCCAAATATCTTGAGAACGGGTTGGAATTTGGAGACACACTTCAAGAACTTCTGATAGGGCTTTTTTTGAGGAATAGTTGCATTTTTCTATTTTTCACATATTCACATTTCACACAAAATTGAAAAGTTTGATTTTTACAAAAAACGTCATCATTTCAGTTCAATTGATTTTTTTTATAAATTTTCTCTTCCGTTTCTTGGAATAAGCAATTACGCACCATAGTACAAAGACAAAAGTCAAAAATCTCAGATAGTTTCAAAAAGAAAAAAAAAAAAAAAAATTACGTCACAAAAAATTGAAAAATTAAAATCAAAATTTTTCTTGGCTCCCCTTCTGAAAACCTTAGAAACACTTTCATAACTTCTGATAGGGCTTGTTTTGAGGGATAATTTCCGTTTTTAATTTTTCACATATTCACAGTATTTTTTGAAAAAAATGGAAAAAATTGATTTTTACAAAAAACGCTATCATTTCAGTTCAGTTAATTTTTTTCGCAAATTTTCTCTCCCGTTTCTTGGATTAAGCAGTTACTCACCATAATACAAAAGCAAAAGTAAAAAATCTTGAATAGTTGCAAAAAATTTAAAAAAATAAAAAAAAATGACGTCACAAAAAATTAAAAAATCAAAATCAAAATTTTTCTTGGCTCCCCTTCTAAAAACCTTTTAAATGCTTTAAGGAGTCCACACACCAAATTTTACACTTTTGTCACAATTAGAGCCATTTTTATGAAATTTTACTTATACCGCTAGGACTATAAGGGCCAATTCTGTATCAAACCCGTTTAAATTTAAAGGCCGTTAAAAGAAAATCAGCCAATCGTGAAGCCCATTTCTGATCGTTCCTAGGTGACCGACGCCTTTAAAAATTTTAAGGGGCCTTTAAATTTTACAGAATTGCCACTTACAGGGTTATTCAAAAGTCCGGAATAAAATTCATAATTTTTTTCCATATTTATTTCGGAAAAAACGCTCGGACCGGTCGATTTTTAAAAACGGTGAGCCGTTTTTTCATGACACGTGTCATGTTCTACCGTCAACCCCCTAACCCCAAGCCACCCTTAGTATTTTTTTTTCGAATAGCACCCTATGGCTTGTGGGGGCTCGTTGGGAAGATTGTCAAAAACTCTATTTAGATCTACCATTGGAAATTAGACCGGACGTTTGACCATGAATTTCAAAGGAATACGAACGAATGCGTACTGGAGATTGCTGTTGATTGATTGGTAACCTGTATGGTCAAACATTCGATCTAATTTTTTATAGTAGATCTGAATAGAGTTTTTGACAAGCTTTCCAACAAGCCCCTACAAGCCATAGGGTGCCATTTGAAAAAAATACTAAGGGTGGCCTGGGGTTAGGGGGTTGACGGTAGAACAAGACACGTGTCATGAAAAAACGGCTTGCCGTTTTCAAAAATCGACCGGTCCAAGCGTTTTTTCCGAAATAAATATGGAAAAAAATTATGAATTTTATTCCGGACTGTTAAGTAAAGCTAGGGTTCCTCAAAACTTCATGGTGAAGCGTCCGATCCAATTTTCAATGATAGATCTGAATAGAGTTTTTGACAAGCTTTCCAACGAGCCCCCACAAGACATAGGGTGCCATTTGAAAAAAAAATACTAAGGGTGGCCTGGGGTTAGGAGGTTGACGGTAGAACATGACACTTGTCATGAAAAAACGGCTCACCGTTTTTAGAAATCGACCTGTTCGAACGTTTTTTCCGAAATGGATATGAAAAAAGTTATAAATTTTATTCCGGACTTTTGAATAACCCTGTATAATAAGAAGTGTTACTGATTTTTTCTGGGACATTTCGGCATATTTTCAATCAAGTATGAAATGTTGTGCAAAACATCGCTTTATGAATTAGCATGGGGCCTATGAAATCACCCCCATCCCCATAGTCCCCCTGCACGTGGAAGCACTGAAACCTCCTCTAGATCTCAGACAAGATGTAGTTGCTGCCAGATTTGCCTTGAAAACTATGGTTTACTAATTACTACCCTCCGATTACGTCTGTATAACGATGGCGAAGAACAGCAACCTTCTATGTCACCGTTTGCAGAAATTCAGCAAGCTCCTATGTCAAAAAGGGGTACTTTTCAGGAGAAACAAAATTGTACTTCAAACGTGATGTACTATATTTTCTCCCATTTCAGGTTGAAATAATAATCACTATTAATTAAGGTGACATAATGGGATATGAAATTTGATATTATTCACTAGATTTGGCTATAAAACGTGACATAGACGGTTTTGTCAGCAATATATTGATAATGTTTACAGATAGAAGCTTCATAGCAGTCTTTTTTGTCTGACATAGAAGGCTGTTTTCCATCTTGTCGTGGAAATTTTGTGCATGCCATTACCTTCCATCTTTGACCTAGAAGGTTATTTATCTTCTGCCTTGTCATCGTATTTTCTGCCAAAACCTTCTTTGTCTGACATAGAAGGTTGATATTTTGCACTTGACATACGTAATAAGTCGTAATGGAATCTGAGGTTTTGACAGTCGATTAAAAGCTGGAGTGTCGATTGTTTAATTCATTATTTTCAACCCTGCTTAAATTGACATAGAAGGTTGTTGATTTACCGCAAATGGTGACATAGAGGGTTGCTACTCTTCGCCATTGATAAGTAAACTCAAAACCTCGCTTAAAACTCAAAATTAACATTTTCTAAAACTAATGTTACAAGTAGGTACCTACTTGTATTCTTTTCACATTTTCTTCAAGAGAAATGGAAATAACGTAGAACATGCTTTCCGACTACCGGCATAAAAAATTCCCTCACTTTCCGACATGGGATTCAAAGCGCATACAGGGTGTTTCATTGACCTTGCATAAAATTTCGGGGAATGATTTCTCTCAAAAAAATAGTCAGAAAATATGAGAAACAATTTTTTCTAAATGGGGTACTTGCCTAATTTTTTTTTATTGGCTTAATCGATAGTATGGTTAAAAATAATGTACCCGTATTTTTTCTTTTTCCTAAATTCCCAAAATTGCGGCCGCAGTGCGTGTTTTAAAAATATGTTTGTGACGTCACAAATATATTAGATATAGAACATAGAAGGACTCTTTTTCCTCGTTGGGTTGGCAATGATATAACGTCGCCAAGGTGTCGTTTTCAAACCACAACAAGATCTGAGTGTGACTGACAACGTCAAACCGCCGACCGTAATTTATTCCTGTGCCCTTTTTTTGCCTTTGACTGCTTTGATCGAGGCTTTGATCTACGCGGTAAGTACCTACTCGTTTTGTTCATTTCTTGTTCAACCTAACTAGTCTCTTCTTTAGTCTTCAGTGCTGTCCACCTAAAAGCCTTTCGCATGTTTGTCACCCGTGCTCTGACCTGGCTGACCCTCGGCTTAATTTCGGACATCAGTGTTCCTGCTCCCCACATTTTATTTGGAGATCCATCGCGTCCTCCCCACATGGATCTCTTGTAGCTCTAAAGTATTACCTATCCGGAATTGTATGCTAATGATGAACCTATAAAAGCTCACTGTTCATTTTCAGCCTCTTATTTCTGTACTATTGGTGATCCTCCGGATTTTCCCCTGGAAATAAATTATCTTGACTGAGACAGTGTTATAAGAGGTTTCTGGAGTCAGTTTCTTCGAAACCTTGTTCGACTTTATTGTCTAAATGCTCATGGTAAGAGAATTCGATAGGAAACCGGTTTTGCGATAGCATGTTCAAAATGACAGTGTCACAGTGACATCCCTGACATTCATGATTATTCCATTGTCACACAGTGAGACCAACCGCACTCAAAATCCCTGTCCTGGCGCGAAGCTTTTAGGAGGATTTTTCAAATTCGTTTTTTTCTGTAGAAAACGACGGGATTTTTGTAAAATTCTCAGTCGAGTCCCCCTATCACTTATGCTAGCAATCAAAAGTATTTCCAGCTGAATCTATTCCATTGGCAAGTACCCCATTGCTTCCTAAGGGAGTCACAGCCCCTTAGGAACGAAAGGGGCTGGGGCTCAAGGTACGAAGTGAAACAGAGTTTCCAATTATTTGCTCAAGAACCGTCAAGGTGAAGAACTTCAACGTTGGTGTAGGAAGGTTTCTCAACAGTGCAAATGTACAAGTAAAATTTGAAACAAATCTGGCCAGTGGCGGCGGAGTTAGAGGGTGCTGGGGTAGGTTGAACTTTCAAAAAAAATTGTCCTCAATCCGTTCGTATTTTTGTTTGCACATTTGAAAAGACTTGTTCAAGACCAAACTTTCATGCCATTTTTTTGTAGGGTGAACCGTTCACAAGTAAAAGTGAAAAACCCAGGAACATGACATGCGGTTTTTAATTTTTTTTTTTTTGTCAGAAAGTCATAAGTAGGTACCTACCTAATGTATAAATAATCAAAGTAAGAGACTATTTCAATGTGCGAACAAAAATACGACCGGAAAGTTGACTTTTTTGTAGCAATTCAACCTGAACCCTTATTTCGACCCCACGGGTCAGATTTGTTTCGTTTTTGTTTCAATTTTTTTTGACACAGGGAGATTTCTTCACAGTTCAAATGCAACACGTGTGAGATTTCGAACAAATTCAACCATCATCAGTGGAGTTGGGGGTTGGGGTAGGTCAACTACCAGAAGAAAATTATTCGACACGTTCCTGGTTTTTTCAGTTTTGCTCATCAACGGTGCATCCTACGGAAAAAAACGCAGGGGGCATAAGAGTTTAGGCTTGAACGAGTCCTTTCAAATGTGTAATCAAAAATACAAACGGATTGTAGAATTTCATTTTCCGACAGTTCAACTTACCCTAACCCCCTCCAACTTCGCCGCCACTGGCCAGATTTGTTTAAAATTTTGCATGTACATTTGCACTTTTGATGACCTTCTCACACTAAATTTGAAGTTGTTCGTCTTGGCGGTTCTTGAGCAAATTATTAAAAACTCTGTTTCACTTCGTATACCTTTGAGCAGGGGCTGTAACTCCCTTAGGAAGCAATTTAGGGAAAAATGTTTCGACTAACTTTTCGACTTATTTTTTTAAGAGGAATCACCTCCCGAAATTATATGCAGGGTCACTGAAACACCCTGTATAATGCTGCAGGATAGGGAAAGAAATAAATTCTGTGCTCTTGGTGCATTATGCAGATATGCAAGTTAAGTTAGTCATTATGCCGCCTGACATTTATCTAGCACTAACTAATAGGTTCACGAAAGAAACGGGATTCTCCTGCTCGACAGCAGTTTGTGCCAGAAGATTTTAATTTCAAATCTGACATCAGAATATTATGCAATAAAGGACTAAACCGTTGCATTCCCTCTGGCGTTGTCTTCCAGAGCGGCGGTCTGCAACCTGCAGTATTGGTCTTGTCTGTCTTGTCTGCACAATTCAACATACTCGCACCAAAACCACGGAACATAATCATGACCATTGTGATGATTACATTTTCATGTAATCAAGTTGTGTTCGTTGTTACCCCCCCACAAGATAAACAAGATGAACCATATAGTACCGCCAGAATTACTATGATAATCATTACCGCACCGTATTTCGTATCTCTCTTCTGTCTGTACAACCGGTTGTATGTTATGTTTGGATGAATTGTATCATATTATATATCTCTAGCAACAATGCATGTGGATACGAAATATGCACGAGATATGCACATCAGTTAGACCGCACGCGTGTGTATCGCGTTTTCATTTGAAGTCGAATTATTGAATAGCCCGGGCGCCACAACAAATACTTCGAAAATTCATGCCAAATTGGAGTTACAATTTTCATCCCAGGTTACATCTATATAGATTGCCAAGCATTCATGGAACTAATTATAGATCCCGATTCGATATAGATGTATTTTTCAAAACAATAGGCTTCCGCATCCAACCCCTTCCCTTCCCGCATGCCATATTTAATTACCAGCATAAAGCGGACATTAAGCCGTTTGATCTGTGCGTGTAATTTATCTATCATCGTTATGGCCGAATTATGTCGCATTTTTTATATTAACTCATTAGCGCCGAAATTCTATTTTTTTGTTACTCACGTTTGATATTTTCTGTGTAAAAACTCATTAGGGAGTTCGCGATTTCACGCAACGTACGACGTAACGCAACATAAACGTGCAAATTCCAGTGTAAGTAAGGAATTCCAAATAAACTCGTCTATTTTCACTTTGAAAGCATAGACAAGGAATGTCAAAACGCTGCGCTTACTTAGATCAGCAACTTGGATTAAGATATTATATAGGGTTGCTAGATTATCGACAACTTTGGCTCTACAAGGGTTACGCAATCATCCGTTACTAAGGGCCGATGGGAGGGGATAAAATTCAGCTATTTGTCAAAGTCGACCATGAGCGGAGCAAGCAGGAAATCTGCGGGGTCTGGTGCTGTTGCTGTCATTCTGTCTCACATCACCTAGCCCAGTCAATCTAGACTTTATATACCATGAATACCGGGAACTAATTCGCCTAAAGCTGATTTTTACTTCAGTGAGTCCTTAGACCATGAGAACCCACCAGTCAATTTTCTCGGACTTTCTCGAGTGTGCTTCATGGTCTGCCACGGCGACCCAAACGAAAGGAATTAGGTAATAAAATGTCTTGTATGCGACTAATAGCGGGTCACTTCCGGTGGACACGGAGCCCGCCAAATCCAAATTTTATTCTGAGAAAATTTTAATTGAAAATGAGCAGTAATGAAAAACTCTCGTAGCACATGTGGTACTTGTAGGTTGTAAGTCGTCGGTCGTCATTTGAATCTGAATCGTGGAATACTACTTGCTGGTTGATCCAATCAGCCCCTCTGTCGGGTGAGCAGAGGTCAGCCTGCTCTACTTGGCGCCAGCTCCAACGAGTACTGTTGCGATTCGCTTTGCAGTTGCATGCAATCATCTGCAGAAGCGAGTCCAGGGCTGCAGTGCGATCTGTCAGTATCTGCGTCAACTCGCCTCAGGCAATGAGCATCTCGTGGAGACGGTGTTGTCGACGATGACGGCAGTGCTTCCTGATGATGCCATTTCTAGGGCTGTATTGACGATTACGAAGTCGGCAACGTTGGTGCCTGCCTGACACCTACTCCTTCTTGCTCGAAGCGCGTCCTCAGCAATCTCAGCATGTCTATAAACCTAAATTTGTTTAGATCGTTGCTTAAAAACTCCTCTGAGGCGATTCTGTTGTCTGCTCACGGAAAATTATATTTGGACAAGACTTTCTAGTAGCACGTTGTCTCTGTTCTTCTCTCTTGGTGCTTGCGGGTTAGTCACTGTACCCATCAAACACAACAGCAGCTGATGGATACTTGCTCTGCACATTTGCTACATACAAATGGCTCTGGACAGGTTCTGGGTACCAAGATGAACACATCTGACGTTCGTGACAGCTAAAGCCCGTTGGGACGGACGCCTATGGCGTTCCGCGAGGCCGACAGCTGTCAGTCCTTGACTCCGCGAGGCCTGTGAGTAAACCAACGGTTCGCCAGAATGCGCTCCCCTTACGCCGGCCGACCGGTCGCGTGATAATCAGGTTCCCTAATATCATCCCGTGTTCAGCGCCCCTAGCGTAATGGCAGGGTACTAATCAGAGAAGTGCTCACTAGATTCTCCGTTTGAAATTGAAGATTTCCAATTATTGTTTATGTGAGCATTTTGCTTTTGCTCCGTTTGTGCGAGGAGTTGCTGAGGAAACTCCCCTAGCAACTCCTTGCACAAACGAAGTAGAGCAAAAATGCTTTTACAACATTTTTTTCCCGTTTTGTGGACGGTTGAGAAGACCAGATATTAGTAAAAATCGAACATTCATTAAGAAAATGTATACAAATAAAATTATTCTGTAACGGACGCAACAATGAGGTTCACTAAATTGTCCAGGAGGAGACAAACACTTTTGAGATAGCAATCAATCTGAAACAACGTATAGTAACAGACAACAATAAGTTGCAGTCAAAATTGAATTTTTTTTTTTATTCTTAAATGTTTTTAAACTGCTCAACAATTGAAGTGGTCCACTCGAAAATTGCGTCCGATTTCAAATACGAATATCTCGGAGAAAAATTGATTGATTCTGAAAAGTGCAGTGTTTTTGGATAGCATACTCTTTCCACTATAAGGTGCAAAAATAGACCAAACAATTGAATACATAATGCATAATGTACAGGGCGACAACGAAAGGAGTGTTAAAATGTTTTATTTTAAAGCACGTCCCAGTTTTGCCAGAAAAATCTCCGAGTCTTTCTGATTACATTTTTGAGAAGTGCACATCCATGGCTCGAAACGGTTTCCAAAATTTCCGCCTGTCTTTTTTGGTTACAGGGTGATGTAAAATGGAACAACTTTTTGTTTTTGTAGTGGTAACTTTTTTGTTTGTTAACCGATTTTCACAATTTGGAGCTTATGTTGAAGCGAAGACCTCAGTTAAGAGGAATCGATTAACAAAATTGAATTAACACATAATTTTAAGAAGGGGGGTTGCATCAAATGTGACCTAAGCATGAAATAAGGCCGAGATCCGATTTGGGGGAGTTTTTCAACAAGAATCAACTTGTCATTGGAAGAACCACTTATTGCGAATATTTTAAGATCAGTCTCGCTTATTAAATTTTTTTTTGAATTAATGTTCTTCTCCTTCTTGGCTTGTCACCGCCATAGGAGTTTTTGCGTCTTAAATTGATAACAGTAAATTATTACATATGAAATACAATATACGCAAATTTTTGAAGAAACACAAAACATCCATGACTGACCGGGATTCGAACCCGCGCCATCCGCACCACAGACGGCAGACGACCGACTGTGCTACGGGGCCGTCTCAGTCTCGCTTATATGGGGCCACAATTAACGACGGAAAACCCAAATTGGGACTGCATGTTTTCACAGGAGAACTGATACCTTTGCTCACCTGAAAACATACGTACTTATTGTTACTTTTGACTGTTTCTGTCGACCTTCTCCGCTGTCGACCCTCTGTTGACTGTCCAAATCGTGAAGGGAACTCGATCAATGATTCTCGTAACATAGGTTACGTGTATTCTCAGGTAAGCAAGAGCATAGGTCCTCCTGTGAAAACATGCAGTCCTAATTTGGGTTTTCCGTCGTTGATTGTTGCCCCAAATGAGCGAGACTGATCTTAAAATGTTCGTAATGAGTGGTTTCTTTAACGACAAGTTGATTCTTCTTGAAAAATTCCCCCAAATCGGATTCCGGTCTTGTTTCATGCTCAGGTCACATTTGATGCAACCCCCCTTCTTGAAATTATGTGTTAATTCAATTCTGTTAATGGATTCCTCTTAACTGAGGTCTTCGCTTCGAGATAAGCTCCAAATTGTGAAAATCGGTTAACAAACAAAAAAGTTATCACTACAAAAACAAAAATCTGTTGTGGGGCGACACAAAACTTTCCCGGCGGTATCCAGGGACGTCAGTAATGAGTTCGATTTGAGCGTCCCTTCGGGAAAGTGGGATTTATTTGAGAAGTTGATTGAAAAAGTTCCAGTGAGTTGAGCGTTTAGTGAGCATCCTGCATCCATTTTCAGGCCGACAGAACAAATGACAGGCTCTTAGGTTTTCACGGTGATGAAATATTTCGAAAGGTAGAACTAGGAAGCTAACTGTTGTGATATCTCAAGAATGCAATGCTAGTTCCTTACTAAAATTTTTGTTCCTACTTTAGACATGATGATGGAATTACACAAACTTGACTGAGAAATTTCTACATCTGTGTTTCAAATTTCAACTCTATATCTTCAATTAAGAGCTTGGGCAGACAAGCCCAGACCCAATGTGCCATCTGAGGGCTTCCAAACTAAATCATCTACTTAAAGTCTAATCAGGTCATTCCAGGCTGAACTTCTGCTTTCGTACCTGATTTCGATTTGATCGGATCAACAATTCGGTAGTTATCATGGCAGAACCGTTTAATTTGCGCGATCGCATTATGAACTAGGTACAAGGTGATGATATAATTCAAATGGTAGAACTAGAGGTAGTTAACTGTTGTGATATCTCAAGAATGCAATGCTAGTTCCACACAAGGGGGTTTACGCAGCCCCAAGAACACTTGAAGACACAATTAATCGGGGCGCACTCTTGCCTTTAATGATGCAACCTAAATTATTGTTTGAAAAATAACTGGTGAAAATCAGTCGCGGATTGAAAACCTGGGCAGAGTTCTAATTAATTGCAATTCAGGGCCCCCAAGTGGTGACCTGTGAAATGAGACTTCGAGTCCATCAAGAAGTTAGGTCCGAACCACCCCTGAAGGCACGATAGTTCCGAAAACTAAAAAAAAAGAGGGGGGCTCAGTGGGGCTTCAAGAGGCACCCGTAGACACCAGGAGCCTGAAGGGCCTCAACGAACCCAAGAAGACACAAGGCTGCAGTTTTTGCCTGAAACGGCAAAATCTGATAGACACAGATGGGGGCCCCATCAGAGCCTTGAACGGCAGACACCATGGGGATGGGGCCCTGGCACCGAATCAAATAAGGGAACTACACACATTACAGTTTGTACATATACGTCAATGGAATGGGCATACTGAAGTTGCTAAAGCTACAGAAAACACAAGGAGGTTTACGGAGCCCCAAACAACACAAAGGATCGGTTCGCACTGTTGCCTCAAATGATGCAAGAAGATACTAAAGAAAACACCGAGAACCTGCCGAGAACAGCGTTCATGTTTTCACTTTGACATTGATACAATTCGTAACAAAAACGTAGTTACCTACCGGTTTGGTTGCCATGTTGCTAAAAAAATTGAATAGGCCAAAAATCGAGGAACAGGCAAGCCCGGCTGAATTCGGCCAGGCCAAACTTTGAAAATTCATAGCGCTTGTCCGGAAAACGGTGGGAAACTCCAACTTCAGCATTAGTTTGATTCTTTGGTAATGTTGCTTCCTGCCGGGTTTGGTTCACATCTGTCGTATAGATTTTGAATAATTAAATGGCAAAGTTCCAGACTTTGATATTTTTTATAATTTGACAGATAGCAGGTAGGAAAATATCTTTAATTGTTCTGAATACAGTTCTTCAAGGGCTTTCAAATGACATATCGAAAGTCAAGTTCCGTGAGATGTAGCTTCTGTCATTTTCTGATAGTGACATTTCTGTTTGACAGATGACAGCCAAAAACTAATCCGGTCATTCCAGGGCGAAACCATGTCTGCATACCAAATTTCAAGTCGATCGGATCAACGTTTCGGCAGTTATCGTGGAAGATTACAGACATACATACATACACACTAACGGACAGACATCATTCTGGAAATTGTCTCAATCGTCTTGAAAAACCTCAAAATGGATATATCCGGCGTAATCCTAAAACTTTTTTTCTGCACGATTACAATACTTTCCCTCCGAGTTCGTGGGGGGCCGGGAAAGTAAAAGTTGTTTTTTTAATCACCCTGTAACCAAAGAAGATAGGCGGAAATTTTAAAAACCGTTTTGAGCCATGGATCCGTAAACCCCCTTGTGTTTTTTGTAGCTTTAGCAACTTCAGTAGATATGCTCATCCCGTTGCCACGTTTAAGTTTTAAAGTGTGCAGTTCCCTTGTATGATTCGGTACCAAGGCCCCCTGGTGTTGTTCTCCTGTGTGTCCGGTGTTGTCCTGATGCTGTTCCAAGCCTTGATGGGGCCCCCACTTGTGACTATCAGATTTTGCCGCTTCAGGCGAAAGCGACACCCTTGTGTCTCCTTGGGTTGGTTGAAGCCTTATAGGTTCCCTGGTGTCCACAGGTGTCTCTTGGAGCCTCACTAAGCCCCCTTCTCGTTTGGGGCTCTGAAGTGCAAATAATAAGTGAAGTGCAAATAATAAGAACTCTGCCCCAGGTTACCTTGTGAACCGATTTTCACCAATTTATTTTTAAACAAAAGTTAACTGGTTCCCAAATATTTTTCAAAAATTTTGTTCCCAATTCCCCGAGAAGTTCCCTGTTGAGAATGTAAAACCGGCTTGGGTTATCGAGACCGAACTCAAATTATGGAATTCAAAATGAAGCCCTTTTTGAGGAAAATATTTCAGTTGTTCATACTTCTTTTCAAATTCCAACTTCCTACCCGAAGGGACGTCTCATACAAAAATTCCCATCCGTTCCTTTGCTACTCGTCGGGGAAGTTTTGGGGTGACACAACCGATTTTTTTTCACTGTTAGAGGTATTCATGTTTGGAAATATCTCAGAGGCAATTAGATTAAACTGTATTCTTTACGAAAATCATCCATTCGATCTGTAACTTTGCTTTTCGAGTTTGGAAAAATCGATTTGAATTTTATTCGGCACGGCCCGGCGTCTACTAATGACCAGAATACTACAGTATGCATCTTCATTCAGCATGTATCTTTTTCCACCATCTTTTCTGCACTAAAATAAAATTGGTCTTGAAATGTATAAAAACAACGTGTAAAGGCAGCATTTGAAACTTCGCTTGTGAAAATGTACTCTTCGTTCATTTCTACATGTAGTTTCAATTAAACAGAACTAAAAAATACTGGCTACGGTACCAGAGACCGGCCAGGAATCATTTTGTAAGAATTAACCTCTAGCAGGTATATAAACCGCAATACAGTGCCTCTGGCGCGAAATCTTGCGTGGCGCCACATATGGGATTGCGAAGGAGGGTCTTCTGAACAAGTATGCCAAATTTTTGTTTTGATCACAAAATGCACATATTATTCTATTCTTGGCCGTTAACCTCCCCACTATTGAGTCCGGTCTCGATAAACTGGACCGGTTTTGCATTTTCAACGGAAAATTTTGGAAACTGTTAGAAAATGTCAAAGAATCATTTACCTTTTGTTCAAAAATCAGTTAGTTACATCTTGTTACAAAAAAAATTGGCGAACATAATATGTTCACTAAATAACAAGTTGAGAATTTGCAGTTTTTCTGTGTGGGGGGGGGGACTAAAACCGTTGATCCGATTTTAAAAATTTCTTCTCAAAAACTAATTTCAGGTCTTTCTCCAAATATGACTAGCTGGGAATCTGCACCTGAAATGAATAGTTCGTGGGGCTAACCGCAGGTCGAAGTTTTTGCTCTGCAGTTTTTTTTTGTATTTCGCGGAATGTGCTAGTTTCATTTTGACAAGAGCATCGCCAAAAACCTAAACCGTTTCGCAATTGAAAATGGTCCTACACGACGGCCTATTCACTTCCGACATCAGTTGGAATTTCTTGAAAAAAGTCGATCCCTCATCAGCAAGGAAAGGACGTTTGAGTTGAGTCCTGCATGCACCAAACGCAGGCGTCCTGGTCAAAACCAGGGTGAGCGACAGGCTAGGGTGTCAGCGGCCAGCAAGAAATTCAACAAGTCGTAACATTCGACTGGGAAATGGTGGAAAACTCCAACTGCATCCTCATTTTTTCTATTGTTGTCTTGGTTCCTGCCAAATTTGGTTCGAATCCATCAGATTGAAAATGACTGAATGGCAATTTAAAACTTTGTCATTCTTTAATTTTTTACAGATAACTTTTGTATTTTTTTTGGAAGTAACACTTCCGCTTGACAGTGACAGCTAAAGCCCAATGGGCTCATTCGACATCGTGAAAGATTAGCCCCACACACACGCACGCACGCACGCACGCAACGTAGGACAGCCTGTATTTTCGTGTGTGGCTGTGTGTGTGTCTGTGGAAAAATGCCTCAACTTTGAGAAAACTCTAAATATTTGCTTCCCAAATGATATTTGCGTATATATGCGTTGGTCTTCGGAATTGGGGAAAAAGAAGCAAATGCAAATGAATCAAATCCGTGGCACCCACGCGTTGATCTCGAAACTTTCAACATTAACCTTTTTCTGTAACGAGGGATTTCTGGTCGCTCGTTAAGGATAAAAGAAATGGCAATCGCCAATTAGTGGGACTCAAGTGGAACCTTGTCCATGTACTTACTATGGGATGGAAAATCCTGGTGCGGAGCATCAGCTTATCAATTAGAAATAATTGCGAAAATCGCATGAAGTTCATGCTGGGCATCTCGTCTCGTGCGCTCCATCTTCGCAATTAAGCAAATATTATATAGCGGCGGAGGAAAAAAACTTCAAAGGGACCTAACAAGTACAGGCCGTGTGCGAGGCGAAAGACGATGCCGGTAATCACTTAACTAAATATGCTAATTTACAAAGATTTAAGAGTCGTTGTCGACGACGACTGCCTGTTTTCCGCTGTTAGTACCCCGCGAAGCTAAAACGGAAATAACTTTTCCGGTCGTATGGCATGATATGTCATTCCGGTTCAGGTGTGGTTAAACCTGGGGTTAAACGGTTAATTTTACCCCGATCTGACACGGAACTACTCGCACAAGTTAGTTCGCAGTTCGGGGGTAGGATATCTTCTGCTTAAGAAGTAAACAAAGCTCAATCGATCGTAAGTAAAATATTTATTTGGAGATTAATTCATTCAATTATTTATCATCTCAGTTATTATTATAGTACACCCAACAGGATAAAGAGCCCCGTTAAAGTGTGAGGGATACCAGAGACGAATCCAAGTTGGGGGGGGTACATACTTAGGTAAGAAGAACCTTCGTGGCTATGTTGGATATAGAAGAGTTGGAGCGTTCTACCTCGCTCTCATACGCAAAGTAACTAACAATCATCTGCTAAAGAGGAGATACGATTAGGATGTTGGTTCTAGCTGATGTATAGGAAGATTGTAGAAATAATTTTGTGACCTAGAGGAAAGTCGAGGAACACTGAGACCCACAACGCCAACACAATCAGGGCAATGCAATCCAATGCGTTGCTAAACGCTAAACAGTCCAAAGAGAAATTAGATCGGATTGAATATTACTCAATACCTGTAATAACGTATGGTCCGAAAGTTTTGGGAAATTGTTCAAAGCTAATAACTTTTTCTGAATAGTCTTTATTTTTTAACTTGATACTGCAGAAATTAACATCATATATAACAATAACAAATTCATATTCACCATATTGATAATGGACCATTATCTTCGATGGATTCCAATTTTCTTCTGCCATGTTCCATAATTCTACAGGATCAATTTCTCCAATGCGAAATTCTCTAATGTTATTGAAAAATGCGACGCCGTAATTGGTCTTCATTTGCAGCTCTCCATCTCTTGTCCTATACTATCCTGCTCAATACTCACCAAAAATCTTATATTGGTCGAACTTGCGGTACATTGGGAGGCAGGAGCTCAAAGAAATTAATCCTGTTGTTGTCCAGAGAATGATCGAACATGGCAGAAGAAAACTGGAGAGCCATCTAAGATAATGGCCCATCTTCAATATGTTGAATATGAATCTGGTATTGTTATAGATGATGTTAGTTTTTGCAATATTAAGTTACAAAATTAAAACTATCCTAAAAAAGTTATTAGCTTTTAAAAAAATTCACAAAACTTTCGGACCATACGTTATACTGAGTTTAAAAAAAAAAAATGCATAACCAAAATGTCGTGGACCGATTTATGATGGAATTTCCACAGACATTCATGTTTGTTTTCGAGTAGCTGCTATAACATTTTAATAAGAAATGGTAGGGTCAAGATCAGAAGACAGAACTGCAGCCCTAAAATGTCTCATCATTTTAATTTTCGAACGAGTTCAGTCTCATGGATCTAATTCTGTTCCCGTCTTCTTTTGACCTACCACATAATACATGCCGAAGATTTAGATGGTTCAATGAGCAGAGTCACTGGAGCTCAAGAATAATAGAATGATATATTTTCGGGGACGAGTTCCATTTTCCACTTCTGCTTTGCTGGTTATGACAACAGTATAGGTGGATGAGGCGCTTTCTTGGAAAACGAATGTGTTGCACTTTTTTTCAAAGTTATGTACTGGGTTATTCAAAAAATATGTCCGCACCCCTATTTTTCTAGAAATTGGTCAACGATAACGAGTTGCGGCAAAAACTGTTGGGTTCAGTGGCTTTTTTTGGTCAAGTTTAATATGTCATCAAAACTACTTCACCAAAACTCTGAGTACGAAGCTGAAGTTTATTCAATAAATTTGCTGATCGAAAATAGGGTCGATTTCTCGGATACGGCCCCCTTATTTTTCGAGGTTGAAACTCAACATACAAATTGATACTATCGACTATATAAGTACTCACTCAGCAAGAAAACATCTCTGTGACATCACTTAGATGTTCAAGTCAGAACTGCGATGTTTACAAAAAAAGTCTATGCGATGTTGAGTGAACATCTCTGTTACCTCTTATGTCCATGTAATTAGAACATGAATGAGATATCTCAAAGATGTCCAAATGTGACATACTATCTACATCGCTATTCCACATCTCGTTGATATCACTTTTTGACGTATATAACGTCGCATTTTGGATGTGTGTTTTTAAATAAAAATACATTTTTCACCACTTTTCAACATAGTTTTATGTCATAGGAGGTTCCGCACCTATTTTTACTAGTTTTTACAATATATACAGCACGTTTTTTCCCTAAGAAAAGTTCTTCTATTGGCGTACTCTGGAGGATTCGAACCTGGATCCCCACAGGTGATAATTAGAGGCACTGCTGCCGATTCGTCTAGGCTACCAACTTGTCCAATACGGTATATTAACACAGCGCACTTGATGTTCAGGGATATTTCTCGGGATATTTCATTAGAACTCCAAACGATACACCGAACCCAAAGAGCCTCGCTGGGGCTCTAAACGTAACAGCAAGACACAAGGGGCTCCGTTGGGGCCCCGGACGTTACAATAAGACATGAACGGGAGTCATCAAAGTATTCGAAAGCACAATAAGACAAAAGGGGCCTATTTTGGGGTTCCGAATAACACAAGAGCAGACACAATAAGGGTTCACCAGAGGTGCGACAGCCACGACAAAATGCAAGAAGGCCCAGTTGGCTTTCGAAGAACACAAGGAGACACAAATGGGACACACTATAGTTCCGAAAGCCACAAGCACAAGAAGACACAAAAATGGTTCCAAACGACACATGAAGACATAAAGGCTGTTCTGGCATCACAATCACACACATGGAATAGGGGGCAAAACCATTTATTGAATATTTTCCGACACACAGAGCTCAACGATGACAGCCTGCGAAATTTAAAAAATCTCTCAGTGACTACGCCCCATTGACGTCAATGAGATGTTACACTTCGGCAAGTTGAAAGAAGTAACAATGTTACGTCCGGTAGATGTCTCATGTGTGATGTTCAATTTAAGTTCATTTCGGAACATCTCTCAGACATTTTCCGTATAACATCGCGGATGAACATCACATAGATGTGGAAGTAACGTTCATTGTGATGTTATTTTGTGACATGATTGAGATAATCTCATTCATGAAACATGACATGCTATGTTGAGTGGGTAGACAAGTATAACGACTGCTATATAGTACAACTATTTTCATTACTGTGAAAAAAAGTGAAACGCATTCAAATTTTGTGAGGCATTTTCCGTCTCAGCTTATCAAAAAACTCACCAACGCCGGGTTGCTCACTTCGAGTTTAACTTTGAACTTGGTTTGGTTGCCATAGATTCAATTGTTGCTACAATTATTTCCATAGTAACCAAACCGGGTTTAAAGTTGAACTCGAAGTGAGCAACCCGGCGTAACTCATATAAAAACTGAATTCACGATTTGTTGCTTAGAATCAGTGAATGAACAATCCTTTCTATCTCACTTTATCGCGACTTTAAGACACGTTTTCTTGAAACTGCGTAAGTGTCGCTTGGTGCCTTTCTGATCAGCCTGCTCCTGCTCCAGTTAATTAACCACCCATCACTCCCCATCAGGTAGATTTCAGAATAGTTTTTTTTTTAAATCACATTCTTATGCTACGTTGCAGATACATTTTTGGGACATTCCTTATGTATTTATATACTTTTGGTTTGGTATTCCGTTGAAAATATCGTCGTCGCCTTGATGATAATAGCAGCATAAAACATATTACGATCTATGAATTGAAGAGATACGGCCTCCGTTGGTTTTGTGGTCGGTAATAAACATAAAAAATAAATACAGCAGCAGTAGCGCCGCATCTTTATGACCATTGATCTGGAAAATAAGAATCGCGATATATCCCCCCTGCATCATTCTAATGTAGGTATCTGATGCTTTGGTTTAAAAATTCAACGTAGACTCACTAATCAATAGCATAGGTGAGGTATAGATAGATTTAATATTGTAGGTCTAGTAAATCTCTGAAAGGTACCTATGTTACTTAAGTAGTTATACAGTTGATGCCCGTTTTCCGGAAATAGTTGTTCCTCTCTCAATTTCAACAACATAACAAAATCTGCATTTGTAATTGAAACTGTCTAGAATAATTTACAAATTCCGGGTGATATTAACTGGCAAAGCATTCCTGAAAGTCCCGAATTTACATAACGTCAGCTTTGGAGAATTAAAACGGCATTAATTTTGTTACTGCTGACGTCACGCAACTACTGCTCGGAACAATTAGCGGCGGTTTTCAGTCAGTGTGTGTTCGCATTAAAAATAATTTGCATTAGCTAAGACCATTAACGGGATTTAGTTGTGTTTTATGGTGCAGAGAGTCTGCGTTGGGTTTCTCGTTTCGTTTTTCAAGATTTCCGCAAAGGAAAATTAACAGAAAGAAAGAAAAACTGAGACAGCTTGTGATGCGCACCGGTGTCCGTTGATTTTGGCTTTTTCGAACGACGAAGGAGCACGTTTGTCATTAGTTTTCCGACAGCCGGAACAACACTGAATAAATCTCATGTCGGAAAGCATTCCTCCTATCGACCATTACCCGAAAACGTATATCGCATGGGTCAACCGCAAAGGATATATGTGTTGAAGACTCCTTCCTTCGCCGAAACGAACGGTAAGGAGTATTATAATGTTCAGGGTGTTTCAAAATTAGTTAACAATACTTCTTACCCTACACTTGAAGCCACCCGCATTTGGCGGGCCGAAAATAATCCGGAGGAAAATAATTCAAAGCCGTGAAATCGAGGTATAAGAATGTGAATATTCAGAGTCAAGGCATCAATAAAAGATGTCGCTAGTTATTTAATTCATTCGTGTAAATCCCGCAAAGCTCTACAACATAATTTATTTGCTTCTCATCGTGAATTCAAAAATCGTTCCTGCTCGACGTCCGACAAAATGGTGAATTGGTGCATATGAAGTAAAACACCCGCACATTGACCCAGCTAGTTGCTGCCGTACTCCTGCTATGTTGACGCGCCGTGTTACCGCCCGCTCGCCGCCGCCATCATCCGATGTTCACGTGATGTCACCCGGTGTCCCAGCGCAGTGTATTGAATTACCCATTGGAATTTCACGGCTATACGCCGTTCGCGGTCGTTTTGGATGCGAAAAAATATTCCGAATTGCTGGGAATGGAGGATATCGCCGGAGATTGACCGTGGTACCTGGACCAATCCTCCTGGGCTGCCGTCCGCTCCCGACTTGTCACGTCCGCTGCCGAGTGCTTCTGCGGGCCTGTTAGCGAAGAGTTTCAGTCCCCTTCGAGGAAGCTGAGTTAGAACCCGTTTATGTTGCGTCGCGACCCTCCTAGAGGCCGAAGCGTCGAAGCCCCAATGATGAGCCCCAGCCCACTTGGAAAATGACGAGTCGATTCCCCCCGGCTGATGTGTCTCAAAGGCCCCCTGGAGCAAGTCGAGTTGGAACCCTTCGGAGTCGTGTTTTGGTCCCCTTGGGGGCACGCTGAGTCGAGAACCCTCCAGGTTGAGTTTTGACCCTCCGAGAGACTGATGAGTTGCTTCCCCCGTTGAGTTGCAACCCGTCTCTAGAATGTCGTGTCAGAGCCCTTGGACGTTGAGTCTTGATCCGCCTCCAGGTGTCGAGTCAGAGCCCTCCGGCGACGAGTTCCAGCCCTTCTCCAGGTCGATGTGCCAAGGCCCTTCCGGTGTTGAGTTTCGACCCTTTTCCAAGTCGTAGAGTTGGGACCCGTTGACGAAGTGTTTCGAACCCCCTCCAGGATGCTGAGTCGCGTTCCCTCGACGGTGAGTTCTAGCCCACCTCGAGGATGTCGAGTTAAAACCCCTAAATGATCCAGGCCCGATAGAAATGAGGTCTCTCGTTTCGGTATCTCGTGTGGCGGAGTGATGACCTCGACGAGCGGGAGGTCAGTCTTGGTGAGTTGGGATAGTTGCTTACGGTTAGGCTTTGTCGGAAAAATGTATGATGGAGCTCACGCGTGCGTTCTGAATCTGCCTGCACGTGCTGTTGTCTGCGCTACTGTCTGCCGTCAGGTACAGCCACTTTCAAGCCTCGTCCTTTGTTGGATACCTTCATAGAAAGGTATTCGCGCTCTTGGGCCCTCTGGACTGGGCTTTGTGACTGCGGTACTCAGAGCACCGGACCTAGTGGGTTAGATCTGGAAACTCGCGGGTGAGCTTCCTCTGCGTTTCTGAAGCTCCTAGTTATTCGGAAAATGTAAATTTTGAGAACTACGGGAAAAATCAAGTAATTGAAATAAAAAAGCATCGCGTTGAGATCGGGGTTCGGACCCTGCCATAGAGTCGTAATTGTTGATCGGATTGATGGACCCCCCCCTCCTTGAAACTAATGATTTTGTTTTAGCGACACAACCGTTCCTGATATTTCCATGTAGAGTTGTCCCGGGAATGAAAACGTTCTTATTCGAAACTGAGGAATTCAATCCGGTACCCAACGACGCCATCGTTCAGATAGGGACTTTGTAAAAATGAATTGTTATTAGGGCTCGATCAGGAATAGTGTAGACGGCGATTACTTCGCGTTAGGGCAAAGACTATTTCGACGCCTCTCCGCATCGGCCTTTCGGCGAACACCCTGTATAGTCAATTATCTGCGTTTTGTTTCTCCTGGCTGCGGCCTCCTCTCACAAATTGCTAAACAACAACGAACTAGCGCGTATACGGGGCCTGCTCAAAACGTTCTCCACATTAAATTAGTACCTTGACTTGAGTAATTGTTTCGCGTACACCATCGGTTTTAAGGTTTTTGGAAGGGCGAAATTTGGTTCAACATTTCCGGTTATAGGCACTTTCGATCACGGGAATCTTTCTGAGCGTTGGGGGCAATTCACGGCGAAAACAGGTTTAAAGCCCCCACAAAGGCCAGCCATATCCAATCCCTTCCAAACGGGCAAAAGAGAACCATAGCCCAAAAAGAGCGTTAGCCTTTGAAAAGAGGCTCCACAAAAAGGGGGCCACCGCACACACCGGCCCACAAATCTCAGATTGCATTCGTGGTCGAAGTCACTCTTCTCTTTGCAGTGTCTAGAAGCCGGGCCTAACCCTAACATAACCTCTAACACTAACATGAATGTTGGATCTGATTTGACCACAAAAAGAACTTTGAACCGCGAAAGCCAGTCAGAATTAAATGTCGGTCAAGGTGTAGAGTCAGGTGTTCGTCGGAGGGTTGGGGTGTTGGGACGTCTGAAATAATTAGGGGAAGGTTATCTCTTCGGGAATAGGTTAGATCATTTAGATATTCCAGCCTGCGATGTAAAGGTAGGACTAGGTATAGGAGCGAGCCATTATTTAAACATTTTGAATTGTACATAGAAGTCAATAGATTGATGTTATGTTAAAATTTTATACTGTGTCTTATTGCGTTCAAACTTGTAGTCAGACCTGTCTCAACAAGCTCGAGAACTCTATAATCGAACAACAAGAAGAGAGGCACAACGGGATGTCGTCCTGATACTAGATGATCATCGGCCAAGCGGTTCCAAAAGCGGGAAAAGTGATTTAATTCAAATAAGTTGAATTAAATGCCAGTATAATGGGTTGCCTACCCATTCAGGGGTACAAGACGATAGCTGGGGTCGTTTCACACTTGAATTTGAATTCTGAAATATGAAGATTGTGCTGTCTTTTTTTATGTCCCTGAATCTAGTTACAGGTCTATATAAACTGCGCACCAATTGAAATGGGTCATCAAAAATTTAAGTAGCTCATGTATTGAGCTACAACATGCGTCATAGGTCATTTTCGGTACATGTGTTTCGTATCAATATACAGGGCACTCAATCAGGCACCTACTGTGAAAATGGAGAAGTGTAAACAGCTAACAGCTGCCATCATTTCATAAAAAAAATATTTTCCATTGTGTGTTCCAGAGGAGCCGTTGTGAGTACCCATACCTCGAGACATTTCTTCAAATTTTTGCCTGACCTGATCTATTTGAATTACAGGTTGACCTCAAAAATGGAACCTTCTGGTTTTGCAGAATAATCTTTTACGTTCTCGACCGATTTTGGAAAATGCATGGAGGGCTCTTGTTGAGGCTCAAGGCTCAGACAAGAAGGATCGAGAATCTAGAGAGTTTTGACTAAAAAAATCTGAAAAAGGGATTCAACCGAAAGTGACCGAAATGTAAATAAAGCTTTCTGGAGACAATAATAATAATAAATGGACTTTAGTATTAAATACAGTAAAAAAATGAATTCATGTAGGGGTGAAGTCTAGCTGAACGCTATTCTATTTAACCCCAGTAACTAGGAATTCAACGTGCCAAAAACAGACATTGACTAGCGTTTCAAAAAGTGCCCCTGCCTGGCCCCACATCAAATTTTTGGGTTGTTTTCAAATTCAAGTTATCCGGAACGGTTGTAGGAACAATCCGAACAATTGTGCTCAATGTCAACCACCCATTCATTAGAAGTGATTCAATCTTGCGAGAAAATAGGGCAAATCTGTTACATCCCATATAAAAATTCATATCATCTGTGTACTCCAAGCTTGGTCATTCTAAAACTGTTTCGAGACAATGCACTTCATAATTTTCACATTGGAATTTAAAAAAAAAAAATCCAAATGGGGGTTCGATGAAGTTGTCGCAATCTTTTACTTTTTTACACATCACCCTGTATAAATGTTACATACAGTTCCTTGATATTCACAATCATAGGATCTGTTGAGGATAGATTGAACTAGTAAACGCAACAAACAGAATAGCCCAGGCGCCAGGGAAAACAATAAGGAAATAATTGTTTCCTGGCTGGAAACTAGCTAAAAACGATCTGTCTAGCTTGGGTTTTGACATACTAGTTTCCCCCCTTTCGGAAATGTCGGCGTCATGTCGCCATCATCAACAAGAAGTGCACTAGCGTGGTTTTTGCCGAATATCTTAATTTTGGGTCATCTGACAGCAAAAGATGTAGGAAGTCATTTTGAAGCCTATGAAATTCCCTACAGTTTGGTTTTTCAATCGATTTTCTGCAACCTATGGTCTTTGAGATAGAGCTTCTGGAAGCGAGAGTCATTGTCGTGAAAGCTCCATGGCCACTTGACTCGAAAAACTAAAATGTCGATGTGACAAAAAAAAAAATCAAAATGAGATTACTCGAGAACTCTTAATGCTTTAGTTGCGGTGATAGTGTTAAACTCTTCCTCTTGAACCGTAGATTACGAATATTGAAAAGTCAAAAACGTCACATTGTACATATACAGGGTGTACTACGGGAATCAAATCAGAACAGAGAAATTTGACATATTTCTTCGATTTAGCCTATGCGAAACTCTAAGCACTTATCACGAGTCCAATATCAATACGCATTGCTCTGTAAATGCTCAGTTTATGATGAGCGATACCCGGCGGAGCGGAGCTGAGCTGAGCGATTTTTTTTTGTCTGGACCAATCCTGTCCATTCATGATGTCACTTCCCCGCATCGTGATTGGCCTAGGCAAAAAAATCGCTCCGCTCCGCTCAGCTCAGCTCAAATCGCGGCAAAAAATCGCTCATCATAAACTAAGCTTAAGCTTCACTTGATACACTCAAGAAGTGGTCAGCTCACAGCCTTTCTGTAAAATGTTTTGAAGGCCCTCTGAAATCATCAAAATTTACAGTAGCAAGAAATGTATGTAACAGTATATTATATACCAAGGAACCAAAGTGAATTTTTGATCCTTTGGGTGAAGTTTGTTGCTCGAGGGCCCTTTGGGTCCAAATCCCCAAATTAAAGATTCACTTTGGTCCCTTGGTATATAATATACTGCTATATACATTCATTGGTACTGTAAATTTTTAATATTTTAATGATTTCAGAGGGCCTTCAAAACATTTTACAGTGAAGCTGTGAGCTGACCACTTCTTTCGTGTATTAAGTGAAGCTTATAGAGCAAATCCATACTGATATTGGACTCGTGTTAGGTGCTTAGAGTGTCGCATATAGGCTAAATCGAAGGAATATGTGAAATTTCTCTGATCTGATTTGATTCCTTAAGTACACCCTGTATATGTACAATGTGACGTTTTTGACTTTTCTATATTCGTAATCAACGGTTCAAGAGAAAGAGTTTAAGACCATCACCGCAACTATAGCATAAAGGATTCTCAAGAAATCCCATTTTGAAATTTTTTTGTCACATCGACATTTTAGTTTTTCGAGTCAAGTGGCCATGGAGCTTTTACGACAATGCTTCTCGCTTCCAGAAGCTCTATCTCAGAAACCATAGGTCGAAGAAAGGTCATCCAAAAACTATTCCGTAGGGAATTTCATTGGTTTCAAAATGACTTCTTACATCTTTTGCTGTCAGATGGCCCAAAATCAAGATATTCGGCAAAAACCACGCTGGTGCACTTCTTGTTGATGATGACGACATGACGCCGACATTTCCGAAAGGGGGGAAATTAGTATGTCGAAATCTAAGCTACACAGATCGTTTTAAGCTAGTTTCCAGCCAGGAAACAATTATTTCCTTATTGAGCTGATTTTTGCCCCCTGGCGCCTGGGCTAGAATGGAAATCACTCTCGTAGTATGGTGTGTATGATATAATTGATGACTCCAATAGCCTAATTCACTAGGGGCCGTATTCATACCTCGCTTTTAAGCTAAAAGCGCTATTAGAGCGATGCGCATTTAGGGGCATTTCTCATATTTCAGTGTTCAAAAATACATTATTGCTATTGAGAGCGATTGTATGTACTTAATTGCAATTAATTTGCGAGTTAATTTGTATTTTTGAACACTGAAATATGAGAAATGCCCCTAAATGCGCATCGCTCTAATAGCGCTTTTAGCTTAAAAGCGAGGTATGAATACGGCCCTAGGTATTTAAACTCCAAATCTTCATTCTAACCAGCTGAAGTGGTATAAAAGTGACATGAACAAGTATACCGGACCGGCCGCAGTGTTTGAATTTGGCTGAGACTGGTCCTGGGCTCCAGGGCCCCAGGAAAATGAGGATGAACATGAAAAGAATAGTAATGAATAAATTAATGAAAAATCCTACAATGAAGCCAAACAAATTTCTATTTATTTGCTAGTTGAAGTGTTGAAAATGGTTGTGAATAAAATAGTATACATACTCTTGGCGGTAATTGCTTCATTACTGCTGAGAGCAAGATAGCTGCGAGCTTAGCACTATCTCGCCCGAGCACTTCCCGCCTCGCTATGTAATATATTAATACATACTCTCGACGGTAAATACATCATTCCAGCTTCGGGCTAGAGCCTCCAGGCCAGGCCTCTGTGCCCTCAGCAGTAATGATGTATTTCCCGTCTCGGTATGTAATATTCTATTACATATGTTTTATTCGCTAAGCAGGATGCATCTGTCGACTTGCAGCTTGACGTTTCCATCTAAAAGGAACCTGAATACCAAGTTTTATTTCGCAGATAATTAATTATTTTGAGTTTTTACCGCATGCAAATTGATAGTCCTTATAATCGCATATAGCCGCATATTTAGTCCATATTTTTACATATAACTGAAAATTCAGTCAAAATTTTGGCCATTCTATCTTCATGTGCTAAAAAATCACGATTTTTTCATTTTAAGAACAAAATAATTGGAAATTTTCGTAGATTTTTTTTACTGGTCAAAGTTGCTTGGTTGGTTTCACATGTGAATGTCGAAATTTTCACTATCTTTGCAGCTTATATCACTTATTTACCCGCATATAGTGCTTAATTTGAACATTTTTACCGCATATTTTGATACTTTTTAAGCGCATATAAACTGCATATTTTGAGCTTTCTTACCGCATATAAATCCGCTCCCTACTCATTATTTAGTGAAGAATCAAAAAGAAAAATAACGGAACCTGCGTGCATTTTCTTTCCCCTGTCGTGGCCATAACGAGCATCTCGGTTGTTCTCGTGATCTTTTGATGAGCTCTACGTGCGTTTCTAGGGCATTTCGCGGAGAATTTCGGACTTGTCGTCATTATTGGGCGATAAATCAGCACCGGCAGGGCTGAGTGGGCAAACGCGAGTTTTGTATTGTTGCGTGAAAGAGATTATGAAATATGTAGCCGACAGACACCGTACTTTCAAAGGGTGTTTTCTCTCTAAACTCAAGCTACAACGCATATCTGCAAGGAATGGAAGTTTTTTAGTGGTTTGTACAAAAATAGTGCCTGGCTAATTTTTTTCTAGCAAATTTTTCTTGAACAGTATAAAAAGTTAGTGAATAAGTACATAAATTGCAACCAGGTGAGGGTGGAATTAGGGTGTAAATAAATCTGTAAACAATGAGTTTTCAGTTGAAGTGAATACCCAGTCTTCAGCACTCACTCCACGAATAATTTTTCTTGTTTCCATCAAGCGCATGCTGATAGCTACATGCGAGATGCATCTTAATGGTGGCCCTACATTGAGCATCAAATGCTGCAGCTTTCTTTGCAGCAGAATTCTGATTGGATGGGCAAAATTCAAAAAGTTTTGCCGCAATGCTGCTAAAGAAGTTGACTAGACGTGAACTTCTTGAGCAGCATGGCGGCAAAACTTTTTAAATTTTGCCCGTCCAATCAGAATGCTGCTGCAAAGGAAGCTACAGCATTTGATGCTCAATGTAGGGCCACCATAAAATTCCGTGATACGTCTCGACACCAGCCCAAATTTGTTTGAATTGAGGAAGATAGAAGGACTTAAAAGAACAATAATAATAATTATACTGTCCTTATTGATTTTCCAGAACAGAGTATAGGCCAGTCAACCTGGCTCAAAAAGTGTCTTATATTTACAAAACGTATACTCTGGCTGAATTTTCGCACACACCTAGGGAATCCCCCACAGAGCCCCGAACCGCGAAAATCCACCAAAATTTCCTTGAGCTTTCCGAGATAAGGGTGTTTTTCTATATCTTGGTTTCTATTGGTTGGATTTCGATTTTCTTTTTTTTTGCAATGTTCGGAAAAATATTTGATTAAAAGTTGTAGCTCCTGTGAGTCCCTACAAGTTTCAACCAAAAATTTTTTTGTGCCGCGGAAATTGCCCGCCCCAGAGCGCGGTAAAGTCGACCTCGTTTGGAAAATATTTCCAGGTGTAGGGGGCATCGATTCTAACTCCATCGTGTGGGGATCTAAAGGCCAAATTCTCATTTATGTTCGTACTAACTTCACTAATAATTGATGGATAATAAAACCTTTGTACAGGTGACTTTTTTGAAAAGGACCCACCCCCGATATTTCGCTGCACAAATTTTTCCTGGGAAAAAACCGGAACAGTTGGATTTTTATTTCGAGAGAGACATCTAAGACACGTGATGACCCCATCCCACCACATTTTAAAATTTCAAACGGCATCACCTACCTTGTGATACATCAAATTGAACGTAACAAAATTTCCTTTCTGTCAAACATATTTTGAATTGTCTCGAATCACCCCTCCAACCCCTTTAAAAATTCTCTTATTGTTGATGCAGGAAAGTTTCTCCCTCATCATTACGTAACTCCTGATTTTTGAGTATCAGATTCTCCAGTAAAATCAGGGCAATTTTTATTTTGAAGGGGACACCTACAACACGTAGTTTCAGATTTTTATCTTCAACCCCCTCGCCTGGACTCCGCCACATTTTGAAATTTCAAATAGCTTATCTATATGTGATACATCAAAATGCAGGTAATAAAATAGTCTTTCTGTCAAACAAATCTGGAAAGTTTTTATTAAATCACTTTCAACCCTTCTCAAAATGATCTTTGTTTGTAAATTAAAGGAAAGTTTTTTCTCTTATCAACTTCCAATAGTTCCAATTCTTGAATTCTATTTCGGACAAAACATTCAGGACACGTATCTATTGCCAAATTTTCATCTCCAACAAAGTGTAGAGTAGGGGGTGGTTTAGAATATTTGAAATAATTTTTCCCAGGATAAAAATTTTATTATCTTTATCACAAGAATCACAATGCCATTTAAAATTTGAAAGTAGGGTAGGGTGAGGGCGAAGAGGAGGAAGATAATTTGTTATCAAGTGTCTTAGATAGCCCCACAGAGGATAGCCCTCTGCCTCTCGAGATAAAAATCGACCTGTTCTGGTTTTTCCCCAGGAAAAACTCAACTGTGGGTAGATCTCGTCAAAGTATGACGAAAACCTATATACCATTTTGTAAAGTTCGGCCTAATGACAAAGATATAGCCCTCCAAAGTTCACTTTTTTTGGATTTCAAAAAATTGTAGCTCAGGAACGTTTCGACAAATTTAGCTACAATTCAGCAAAAGCTGGTTTGTCATAATTATCTATCAACGTGCCAAATTTGGAAAGAATCCAATCAGTAGCGTAGAAGTTACGAGGGGTCACCTTAAGCCAACTTTTCTTCGAATGCTTCTAAACTATTGACCCTCATAACTCCTACACCACTGGTTGGATTCTTTCCAAATTTGGCAGGTTGATAGATAATAATAACAAACCAGCTTTTGCTGAATTAAAGCTAAATTTGTCTGAACGTTCCTTAGTTACAAATTTTTGAAATCCGAAAAAAGTTAACTTTGGAGGGCTGTATCTTCGTCATCAGGCCGAACTTTGCAAAATCGTACATAGGTTTTTCTCACATTTTGACGAGATCTACCCACAGTTAAATTTTTTGCTATTATCCCTGAAACACCCTGTATTTTTTCGAACATTCCAAAAAAAAAGAAAATCGAAATCCACTCAATAGCAACCGAGATTTGGAAAAACATCCTTATCTTGGAAAGCCAAAGGAAATTTTGATGGATTTTCGTGGTTCGGGGCTCTGTGGGGGATTCCCTAGGTGTATGCAAAAATTCAGCCAGAGTATACGTTTTGCCATTCCAAATTCTCTATTGACTGGCGTATATGAGAAATCAAAAGTTAGATAAAAATAAACAATGAAAAATCAAACTTAGGACGAGGTTCAGATGGGTGCACAATCACACCCTTCGTCACACCCTTTGCTCTACCACATAACCCTGATCTTTGTTTCTCCTTGACTGTGAAATCAAAAGACAGAATTTTTCAACAATTTTTCAGCACTCCACTACATATCTATTCAACATACCTACAAAGTTGACCTGACACTTTTGAACCACCCTGTATATGTATCAGCGTTTGTGTTACACGTTGAATGCTCATCCAACTCTTATTCTGGTCACCATCTTCACAATCTAGTCTTGGATTCAAACGTTAATTGGATCAATTACTGAAGCAAATAACAAGTTAATTAGCACAAGAACCACTGAGCACATCGACAATAATATCTAATAATAACAGTAGGTAAAATTGAGATCTGCTTCGCTTTGACGATATTATTGCTGGTGTCTTCCTGAAACTTTCTGGTTCAGTTTACGGGTTTGATTTAGTCGTTATGTTATGTTCATAAAAACTGCGTCGATTGCGGAGATTAGCGTGTTCCAGTTTCCACAAATTTGACGTGGGGGAGAGTAGGTAGGTGCCTACCAGCATCAGACAACAAGACCGGCCCGCGCGCGGTGATCAAATAAAATGGCATCCCTAGAGAGAAAAAACAGTATAAAAGAAGTTAAAACGAATGGTCCAGTAAATTGTGGAGAGGAACGTTTATGGGCTCGTGATTTCGATTCTGGCCTGCCACTTCCACCACTATAATTTTGAAAGGGGTGCACGAAGAGGCGTTGATCGAACTAACGAGTACCTAACGACGGACGGCGCGGCGGGGCATCAGGCTAGCATTTAAAATAGACGTGTGAATTATGATGGGCGCGGTTAATGTTGGTAAAGTCAATTCGATGTGTCATCATAATTAAACAATCTCAGTGCAGAGCCGGAGAGAGAACAGGGCTGACGGTGGCACCAGCCAGCAACCAGCAGCGGCGGCGGCGGCGGCGTTTACGCGAAATCCGCAATGACAACGGGCACGTTGTGCTTTTATCTGGAAACATCGCTGTACGGCCGGTAATGGCCGGCATTGTGCAGACTAATTTATGGCTCAATAACGCAGCGAGAGGCCGGATCGAACCCGTACCCGTAATGTTGATAATCTGTACTGAACCAGAACGGAACGCAACCCCTTTATCCACGGCGATGCTTTATTATTATCTTCCCTGAAACGATAAACACTGGCACACAGCGGCGGCAGCGATGGAAATCCGTCACAATGGGACGCTGATTCCGATCTAAGCTTTTTTCGGCATGCCGAGCTTAATTTCGACCTTCCCGACAAAATTTTCTTCGGGCGAGGCCCGCGCAGACGAGAGCAACCTGGACGGGATAATCCAGCGGATTTTGCGGAAGTCCGGGAGTTGGGCTGCAGCACGATTCAATAAAAATAGATTAAGGAAACGGCTTATTTTCAACGAAAACAAGACACGAGCGCGTTTCAAACAGCAAGCAATTCTACATACAGTTACAGTTTTCTTACTTCTGAAAACGAAAGTCCAATGATGTTGGTCGGGTTGGTCCATTGCGGCGTTGTGGCCCTTTTCCACAATTTAGCCGGGGCGCAACTTGTTCGTTATGATACCTACGTTACCTTTACGTATAGGTACTACAATACGTAAACTCAATAAACGGCACACAATACGTATCTACCGTCTTAAGTCGTCGGATATGTTATTTTATACAGGGGTGGCCCAACGAAAACGAAACAGACAAATTTTCGGGCACTTGACCACATTTATTTGTATTCTGTAACATGTTTACTAGACGGACATAAGCCTCGTCATGGGTTCAGCAACTTCGAGCCAGGAGCCAGCTTCCTAGAAGGGGCTGTAACCCTCCAAAAACACTGAAATTAGCATTATCTTGAAAAATTTGCATCGAATCAGAAAAAAAAAATTAACACCGCTATAAAGAAAATCGAAGCAGTTTTGAAATGATGTTTCACTCAACCTCAGTTGTAATTTAAAATTTTCGAAGGGGCTGCCACCCTGACTACGGGGGTGAAACTTCACGATTGATATACTTAATAGCAGTTGAACGTCCCCCTTCAAAACAAAGTTGACCTTTCCGGGCTTATTTCGCAAAAATGAGGGCGAACGCCCGAAAATCTGTCTGTTTCGTTTTCAATGGGCCATCCTGTATAACAAGTACGCAAAATGAATCTCAGCGGACGAATTCGCTTGTTCAAGGGTATCCGAGCTGAGCGAAGTATAAATCCTTACTCTAGAAAAGAGATGTCCACTTCAAGGCCATGAACGCGATTGCGCTGTGCGAACTTCGAACTTGATCACGAGGTCAAGTAGGTAGTTTGAAACGAACTGATAGGGGACATTGAGGTGACTGTTAACACTGAATGTATCACAAGAAGTAATAAACGTGGAAACGAACATGATCATCATATGATATTTGGTCACAATTTTCAGAATGATTTCTTTAATGTTGGTGTTTTGCCGAAAGTTCGATACTTTTTTGTAAAATAATTCATACTTGATTGCGTTAGCTTAGACACTGTTCCCTTACGTCAGTTGAAGTATGTTTGGTTGTCTACATCTGAGTGTGGTTTCCAAATTTGTTTTGGAATTCACTAGACCATTCAATGCTAGAACGCGATAGCGCATTTCATTTCTGTGATTCTGTGTTTACGGCGTGTTCGTGTAGTCGCAGGTCGCAGTTCAGAGTTCAGCATTATTCTGTGGTTCAGTTGTTGTGAAATTAGCGAAAAGGTGAGTGTTTTATTCACAGGCCATAATCCTTAGTCTAGAAAAGAGATGTTCACCAAGATTTGACTAGGCAAATGCGAAGGTTATTGTTGTATGTTGTGTTGCCTATTATTATGCTCCAAACTTCATCGAAAGTCGAAAGTAAAATGAGTACCTAGGTGCATCTCATTAGATTACGTTGTTATCAAAGGTTAGAACGGTCAATTAGAACACCAAAATTGCAATAGTGACTTTGTGGATATCTGAAATAGAGTTTGACTGATCTAAATTGAAATTTTTGAAAATATTCCTGAAACATTTCAGTTTCAGCCAAAGTGTACCAAACAATAATTGAGGAATCGCCTCGGTAATCGCATTTTATAGCATGTTGTGTTTATGGTGACCTCCGAATCTATCAGATTTTGGAAAGAAGAAATTCAAGCTATCAAATGTTAATTATCTGGAAAATTGATTTCTTTTTTATTGCGTGTTCTACAATAACAGATGATGGAGTAACTAATGTTGAGGAGGGGAAATTATATTTCGAATAATTTTAATGGTGGGTATTCATTCTTTGAGATTATTCAATTTTCGAGATTATTCAATCTTCAAGTTTATTCAATGTTCAGGACCACCTGACTTTTGGGTTGGCGCGCTTGCGCGGCTCCATGATCGATTCGTAGAGGACAATTTAAGGAGTTAATTGTTAGAAGAGGTGTAAGCTGCCGCCCGGCAACGTCGGCTGTTACGTCAATTGGAGGCACGTCAAAACTGTCATTTTGCTGTCTTGTGCAGTCCACTACCAGCAAACTTTTGTTTCTGTGAGCCAGCAGGCTCTTTATTGGGCCCAAGATTGGGCCTTACATCGTTAACCAGCATCGTCGCCGTCGTCGCAGACAGACCTTTCTCTGCATCATCCCTAGCTTTCACCCAAGGAACACCAACAACGACTGTGGATTGAGTACTCCGCACACCCCAACTGTTGGCACGCCAGAAAAGGTCACCGCTTGGGCTGGCTGCGTCGTCAGTCTCCTTTTTCTCAAGATTTTCTGCTTGGACCCCACGTGGAGATCCGCATTCTATATTTTACAGTTCGCTATCATTGTAATTGGGACGCGAACGTGTGTTGTGTCCCCGCACTAACATGATCAAGGTTCAGGCTCGCTTTGTGACCCATTTGAGATTGGGGGATCAATCAGCAGGCAATAAATGGCAGGAAAGGCAAGGGCGAGAGCTACTGCGCTACTGGCAAAGCAGCATACCATGCTTGCATCTGCCTGCGGAAGGTGTAATGTAACAGTCACCAGTCGCAATTTTCCCACCGCACCTGCCATGTAATGCATTGCTGGTAGCGCAATCTTCCAGCCTCTCACCTCTGGAACTAGATCTACTACTAGCCTGCTAAATACGCCAACCACAAGATCAAATACGGGACACAACAGCACACCCCCTTTCACATTATTCCTACTTGTCAAAGTTCATGTCATTGATGTGGGTATTGCAGGTATCTACTAGTGCCCACCTAGGCTACTAGACTTCCGAGTGTGTGTTCCTCTCAAAAACGTCCTCTACGATCAATTACCGAGCTCTACACCAGTAATATGATCTTATTTATTTGTAATTTTTTAAAAGCAGCACGAAAAACTATGTATGCTACTCGCGCTGAAAATGGCATAGCATAACTCACTTACATGCAGCTCTCGGCCTAGGGCCTCGAGCTGCATTCACGTTCGTTATACTATGCCCGGTTTTCGGCACTAGTAACATGAAATACTATTTCGTGTCTACACGGAAAAAAGTAGGTCTGCAATTTTTAAAAGCTCAAGTATGTAATTCCTAGTGGTTCAGAAAACATTTTGGTGACAACGTATGTGGGTTTGTAACGATTACATACCTCGTTTTCTAAAAAATGAAGGTTGTAAAAATCAATGACCCAGGTAGGTAATAACGCTGATGGCTCAGGTATGTAATATCTGAAGATCCAGAGAGCAGCAAGAAGGGCGCAGGCATGTAATCGAGTGAAGAGCCAGGTATGTAATATTTAATGACCCAGGGAAGACTGGATAACGGCGCAAGTATGTAACCGCTTAAACTTAAAGCCAGGTATGTAATATCTGATGATCCAGAGCGACGACTAGATAGTGGCGCATATTTCGCAGATTAGCTAATATACATTCAAAAGTAGGTACCTACAATCCTACATGCACCATGCACATGGTCTTCTTGGAACTTATCTGCCGAATAATGTTGTGAGGCACCAACTTGATTAGAATATGAAAATACCAGCTCCAAGCCAACTCATATTGAAATGTAATGAGAAATTCGTTGCGAGCTTTCACACTATAGCTATGGTATGACAAATGCTTCAGTGTTTGTTCTGGAAGTGCCCAATGGCACAGTATTTGACTCCACTGGGTCATTGTATCTTTACTCGAAGACGATGCCTAGCGGACTGACTGGCGTTGGCTTCAGTCTGGCCGTTGCTCCAGTCGAACTAAAAAGAATATCTGCCTAAATGTGGTCATTACATATCCCGGTCATCACCAGAAAGAATTGCAAGTTGGGGTATGTAATTTCGAATGGTCCCAGGAGTGTGAGCGTCGCAGTCATTCATCGCACAGTATTATTGATGGCAAGGAGTAGTCTTAATTACAGACTTCAGGTATGTAATAATTACAGCTTTGGTGCAGCACTGATTGAAGCCAACAATTGTCTGCATTTGTCGCTGACCTGTCTATACACATTTTACCTACTTGAGTCAGTGATGGTCACTACCTGCCGGTTCGGAAAACAGTGAACTGTAATATTTGCTATCCTGGGGTGATACTGGATAATGCTGAAGGCAGTAGTTTCTTGAATTACCACCAAAAACCCAATATTCACTACCAAAGTTGATAAATATTGACCACCTGGATATTCACGTATTGAAATGGTTGGTAGCAATTCAGATATTTAATGACCTGAGCCTGTAACACCTACAGATTTCCGTCAAAGCATTTTTCTCCGTGTATTTATTTATTTATCATCATTATTATTATTATTTATTTATTATGATGATGCTCATTGTGACATGTTTACTCCTTACTTAGAGCTAATAAATGATTGATTGGTTGATTGATTGATTAATTGGTTGATTGAAAGGGTAAGTGCGATTCTTGAAAATTTTCAAGCAGTTTCTCTCTTGAAATTCTCGAAGTTTTCCAAGAGTTTCCCACTTTAAAATGAGTAACCGGCCTGGCTCATCAAGACCGGACTCAAATGATGAAGCCCTTATTAGAGAAAATATCTCAATTCTTCAATCGTGTTCCCAAAATCTAACTTCCCACCCGAAGGGACGTCTCATAATAGAATTTCCATCCGTTCCTTGCTACTCGTCGGAAAAGTTTCGGCGTGACACAACCAGTGTCGGAACTAAGTTTGTTGGCGCGTGTGGCAATGTAGCAATTGTGCACCACAAGGAAGTAAACATCCCAAGGAGATCAAGCTTTACTAGAGCGCCGTAGGCGAAAATTTTCCCAGATAATAATAATAATGCTAATAATAATCGCAAACTTAAGCTGGAAGCTTCCATTTTCTCCCCCTCCGTATTTTTGGTTACAATGGGAACACAATTATCTATAAAAGAACAATTCAAAGTAGTCAATAAGATCATTATCATATTTTTGAAATATTCCACTCGATGTTTAAAAAAAAATAGGTGGAATCAATAATAAACTCATTCGACTCCTAGAAAAAACATATTTTTGAAATCTTTCACTCGATCTTTCATAAACAAATAGGTGAAATCAATAATAAACTCATTCGGCTCCTAGAAGAATTTTTCAAACTCCCGGCCGTCCATTATTTTGCAATCGAGCTTCCCAACCCAGAAATAAAAACATCAAGACCAACTGATTTTCAAAAACTTTTGTAGTACCTCTGACACGGTTGCATTACATCCCTTGTAGGTTTGGCATTTATTGAGATAAACGACGTCTATAGGTTGAACTGGCTTGTAGTTTGAAGTTCAGCGGATGGCCGAGTTACCTCATGTGATTTACAATGCTTTCAGATCTGAAAATACACAGGGGGAGGGGAAGTGGTCCAGATACCCCAGAAAACTGGGTAACTGGGCCACCACGACCTGAACAATTGAAAAAATAATACAAAAACCTATGTTACCGATTTAGTTGTAATTTAGTGGACTCATTAGATACCCATGCAACGTCTGCCTGAAACGCCATATCATGAAGTCAATATTTCCAGTTTTAGAATCAATACACAATACAGATGATGTAAAATCCTATCTGTGATGGTTTCGTTGTTGCTTTTGTTATTTGTGTTTATTACTGTTTATATTCTTAAGGCCGCTCTATGAAATTACGCAACGCAGCCGCAGCCGCAACGCAGGTTTCTGATTGGCTCGCAAGCCTTTCGCGTCGTTGCGATGGCTTTGCGGATACCTTGCGAGCCAATCAGAGACCTGCGTTGCGGCTGCGGCTGCGTTGCGGTTGCGTTGCGAATTTTCATAGAGCGGGCATTATGTAATAATTACGTTATGCTTATATAGTTTATTTATTTATGACGACTTCCACAGCTACTGGCTAATTGTTTTGTATTGAAACCTATGAAACGGGGAAGAATAAAGTATATCTATCTATCTATCTATCTATGTAAAAGTGTGGCCCAGTTATCCACATTCACCTTGCAAGAAGCTTTGAAGAAGTGAACTAAGTAAAGGTTTCTTTCTTGAATGCCTTGAACTAAAATAAATGTCAAAACTAAAAAAGCAAAAGAAAGAATTGTTTTTTCTTGAACAAGATTTTCTTATCCAAATTGTAATCACATCACTTTATTTGAATTAAGAAGATCTAGTTCAGCCGGAAACAATGCCAAAATTGTCAATTTCGTCCGAAATCACTAAAAAAGAAAATCTGTGCCGTGGCTGGAACTATGCCCTCCCATTCTTCCTCTTTTTGTAAAATTGACATTTGTTGTGGTGAAGTTTTACTGTGGAGGTCTACTGCATTGATATACGTCACTTTTGAATCAACCCGATAACCGGCTTCAGTTTTTGTCCCTGAAAGGTAGACAAATTGCAATTCTGAGAGCTGCATGGTGGTTCCATCGTGGGTTCACCTCCTACACCTCGTATAGTAAAGGACAGTCTTTAGAGCGTATATGCTAAGTTTCATGCTTTTATCACAAAATGCAAGGTTTCTCTGAAAAATGGTCGTTAACCGCCGCACTACACTTGAGTTTCCATTATCTCCAAAAATGAAATAAACTACGCAACGAAATTATTGTCGTACTCCAAATTTCACCCTTTTTCAAAACAAGAAAACTCCCGACTGGTTTGAACAATTTCAATTCTGTTCGAAGCATTTGAGAGCTTGATTCTCTAGGCATAGAATCGTATCAATTCGAAGATTTATAGATATCAACTTGAGTTTCTACAAGGTGTTGATGAAAGTAGTGCAACATTTATAAAGTTTGACTATCTCCCATTTGAAATCAAACTGTTTCTTTTGAATTTCAACATCAATGACATGTAGCTAAAGTTCATATCTCGAAACGGTTTTTGATTTATATCTCTATCTCTTTCATTTACAGGGTGGTATCGAAAAAACTACTTTTTGGTCTTCTGGTGATAACATTTTCCCTTCTTCAACAATTTTCTAAATCCAGGGCTCATATTGAAGCTGAAGTCTTAGGTAACCCAATAAACATAATCGATTCAAGACCAACATTCAAAATATAGGGTGCCATCAAAAGTGTCATATGAATATATCTGTCGAGAAATCCGACCGGGTGGAGAATTAAATGGAAATCAACATTGTTTTCAGACGAGGCATTCATTCTGAACACTCTTTGATGTTTCATGATTGATTGTGGCAAGAACTTTGGATGCAGGGTCCGAATTGCAGCTGCATGTTTTCCAAGAAGAAGCAGCGCTATAACTCACCTGCAGATGCCGTAACCAGTGTTACGGAAAATAGAGCGAAGAGAACTGTCTGTTCCCGATTGTTCCGAATTTCGTATCGTTGGTTACGGACATTTTTAGACCAGCGAGAAAGCTGATTCTCTTTCAGAAACACTCAATTCTAATTTGGTCCCTCTATCGATCATTCTGGTGACAATCGATTATGGAACATCAAAGAGTATTCAGAATGTTCAAAACAATGTTGATTTTTGTTTGATTCTCCACCCGGTCGGATTCCTGGACAGATATATTCATATGACACTTTTGATGGCACCCTATATTTTGAATGTTGGTCTTGAATCGATTATGTTTATTGGGTTTTCTCACCTAAGACTTCAGCTTTAATTTGAGCCCTGGATTTAGAAAATTGTTGAAGAAGGAGAAATGTTATCACCAGAAGACCAAAAACTAGTTTTTTCGATACCACCCTGTAAATGAAAGAGATGGAGAGATAAATCAAAAACCGTTTCGAGATATGAACTTTAGCTACATGTCATTGATGTTGAAATTCAAAAGAAACAGTTTGATTTCAAATGGGAGATAGTCAAACTTAATAAATGTTGCACTACTTTCTTCAACACCTTGTAGAAACTCAGGTTGACATCTATCAATCTTCGAATTGATACGATTCTATACCTAGAAAATCAAGCTCTCAAATGCTTCAAGCAGAATTGAAATTGTTCAAACCAGTCGGGAGTTCTCTTGTTCTGGAAAAGGGTGAAATTTGGACTACGACAATAATTTCGTTGCGTAGTTTATATCTTTTAACATTTTTCTGTCATTTCTGGAGAATTTCCGCAAGCTGCTTCGAACTCCATGCTTTCGATTTACTAGTCACCCCCTGTATAGGTGCTTCTATCCTCCTACCTATACCCAATAAGGCTTATTCTGTTTGATTCGTTCTCGTTTGCCTGGAACGGCAGAAAGTGAAGAAGGAAGAACTAGATAGAACTTTGAAACGTATTCAATAAGACAGTAAGTTATACCGCGTAAAGTTATACCTCGGGCGATACGACGCTCGCTGTACTACTGAGTATGGAGTATGGAGTGTAGGTTCAGGAAATACGAGCAGCAAAAGGCTGAGGTCGCGGGCAGCTTGCATTGGATTCGATATGTTGTGATAAAATAGTCGAAAACATGATCATTTATTAACGAGTAAACGCAAGCACGGCAAGCGGAGAGAAGAAGAGCGGACGAGAGCAGCAGGTAGGCGAGCGCGGGCGACGGCGCGTCGGCCTGCGCCCTAGCGGCGGCGTCGCTCAATAGCGGCGTCCACAAGCAGTGCCGCACAACCTTTCCCGGCGTCGGGTACTCAGCTGTTTACACAAACAGACGACCACGCGACGACCCACAAAACATCATCGCCATAGAGGCCGCCGCCCCCACCGCTCCTCCACCCCCGTCGCATTCCATGACTGTGCTGTTCCGGATGACGCTTCTTCGGCCCCAGACTCATTGCCGCCAATTTTGCAGCCGCCAAAGGCTCTGACGTGGAGGCGCGCTTTTGCACCTCCCGCGGTCATTCCAGGTGGCTGCCGCCGCCGCTACCACCAAGAGCTGCCGTCGACGACACTCCGTATATACTACCGCAGCCCATTGTTGTTGCATAGCGCAGTGAGAGAACTTCGACGACACCACCGACGGCGACGCTGTCCAGTGGCGTGCACCACCGACTATTAACAGAACCGGCCGCGGCGCGAGTGATGCACTGAGCGAGGTGGTGGTCTTGGACGGGGCCACGTGTGAGTGGGGAATCGCGCCAGACTGCCTCACGGTGCGGGTGCCGGCGGGCCTCGTAGCCAAGGCCGGTCATGTGCCACCCAATGGGGGAACCACCTCCGAGGAAAAAGCCTCCATACCGGTAAGTCTCAAGGGAAAGGCTATGAAAACCCCAACGGCACAATTAACTAATGAAGCAACAAATCTGTTGTTCTCCCGCTCCTACCTGTAATAGAAAAGATTTGAACGATGGACGAGAACAGAAATCCAATAGGTTGCTGCCAAAGAGTACTGATAAGTAGTTGCTTCTATGGTACTCATTTCAATTTTCCATTTCATGCCTTCTCAAATCACAGGCGGGCAGGCAATATGGGCAAACGAAGAGAAACGGCGTTCAAATGAAGCACTGTAGCACGAGCATGATTGTAACAGAACTGTTTGGTTCTAAAATGGTATTCTTATCAAGTAGGTACATTACATACTTATATCATTACGTATAAAATACATTTTCTTATTTCTGTTGTTCTGCGTCACCGAATGGTTGATAGTTCCATTATTTGTTATTGTCTATTATGTGTAGGTACCTATATTTTATTAGTGATGATCATAATTATTTATTGATTCAACCCAAAACCTCACATTAGCAATATTTCGGATCAGTTCCAATTTTGAGTACCTCCATACTTATTTTCTCACTCATAAATGATATAATGATCATGATTATGAATATTGTAATGTGGATGGATCTCCAGAATATATCAAACTTGAGACTTGTAAGGGTTGAGGTTTGCATGACATTGTGACTAAAGTCTTCATAACAGAGATATCTGTCGACATGCATATACAGATGGCGCCATATTCGTCATAACTTAAGAATTATTAATAACCGTCTTGACTCCTGGAGTCATCAATGTAAGACAATGTTGTATGAGAACTAGGGCAGGTAATGCGAATTACTTTTGGGATAAAATGAATTCCATCCACTTTTTGTCACAATTTGAAAAAGCAGTTTGTCTCAAATTCCACATTTTCAAAGGTCTATTATAGAAGTGCCTAATAAACAATTCGGGTTAAAAATTATACATCTATCTACAGATAATCTTAAGAGTTTTACAATGATATTTGATGACTGTGACCCATATTACCATTATATTGTATCTTTTGAAAATGCGCCTGCGCCTTTCTGCGCAACCGCGAATATTCGTAGTAGAGAAGGTGAGAAGGGTGGCTTCTTGAAAAACCGTCGTGATGTCTGTCGCGGGACCTCTTATAGGCCATCCACAATGATGTTAATGTTAACGTAATGTTATCCGGCAATGGTAATGTTAGCATTCAAAGCAATGAATTTCAAATGATGACGTTCACAGTCATGTTAGTGGCAATGGTAAGCATTACCCATTGAAACGCGTTGCTTTGAAATGCTAACATTACCATTGCCGATAACATTACGTTAACATTAACATCATTGTGGACGGGCTATTATTCATCATAGCATCCTCTTTGCAACGTTCTTGGAGATAGATTTAAAGGTGCGATTCTCTAAAAAATAACATTCCCTAAAGGCTCTGTTACGTTGTCAGTAGCCAATGGCCGACAGAAATTTTTACATAACAGAGCGTTTATGGAATGTTATTTCTCACAAAATAGCACTATAAGCTTGTGTAAAATTGCCTTGATAACGCAATATTATTCAGGTATCTATATACTTTGCGTTACTAATGGAGTCATTATTAAATCGGAAACGGTGCTCTAATGGAGCATATTATTATAACTGTTTTTCAACCACTAGGAATAATTTATTGCCAACCGAAAGTAGGCGAACGTCAGTTCCGTAATGTCACCTGTCAAACGTTTCTATTTTTAGCAGCCAGAATTTCCAATTTCTGGGCGATCATTAAGAAAAAGTAGATCAAATTGTATATTATACTCGTTTAAGAAGACGTATTGACACATTCCTTCCTTTGAAGCACTCCCATAGAAAAACATAGTACCTACGGACCACTTTTGGTGGGGAAAATGCTCTAAAAACAACCACAATAAAAATGTATATTATCAAAGGGATCATGTTGGTACTTTTGCATAGGTATAGTGAAGGATACATGGCGTTCTTTCCATGGACTTTTGTGCTGAAGGACTTCAAATGTTCCCTTGTTATTATAATACTGCGACGTACTTATTCATATCACTATTTGATTTTGGCATTTAACAGATATCATGAAATCAATACCCATCAATAGCTGAAGTAAAAAGTGTAACAGTTTCTATTCATTCCGGTCATTCGGAACTTGAAACAACTCCACGAGGCCCATCATTCTGTAGTCCAAGTACAAGTGTGATCTCCTGTCATGATAGATGGTGACTGGTGACATTGGGACTAGTTTTGGACTGAGAACTGTTGGCTCGGAATAGTTTTTGGAACGAAGATGTCAGACCCATGCAAAATGTCACTAACGAATTTGAAAATTGAGAAAAATATCAGAAGGATATAGCCAGCGTGGCTGCCGGACTTCAACTAAATAGATAAAACCAGAGGTATACGTTCAATAATGTTAGTGGTGTAAAAATAAAAATCATACATGATGATCCATATGCACAACTTATGAGTTTCCTGTCAAGAGCAAATTCCTTGACTTATCCTTAAAAAAGATCACAGGAAAAACATTGTTCAAGAATAGGTATTCACAGTTTTAAATTTGTATATTACCATTTGTTTCTTTTTAATCAACAAAAAAACCTAATTTTTAGCCCCAACCCTAGCCCCAACTTAACCACCCTGTATCTTAAAAACTGAGCCATGTACGACACATAATTTTTAAGGTTAATAATTCTACAAAGTGTACAAGTGTTTCAAAGGGAGCTTTGAGGAACATAAAAAAATATAAGCAGTTATTTTTGTCTTCTTAATTATTAAGAACATTTAAAAAAAAAGCGGTTCGTTATCGCTGTTGTTTTGGTTTTTATCTTTGCACCTTTTTCTCGACGTCGCGCGTCGGTCGCCTAGGACGCCTCTAGTTTTATATTTATTGTAAGTGTATTTTTATACTGTACTCAGAGCCAAAAGTCCATTTTCTTGTAATTCACTGTTTTCAGTTTTCAAAATGGATTCATGCTGAGGTCGAAACTTAAGTAAATTTGTTTGATCCACAAAAACTCGCCTTCATTCTGTGGAGAGGACAACTCATTTCTACATTATGTTAGTTGTACAGTAGGTCAATAAATTTACTCTTGACAGGAAAGTTACAAGTTGTGAATCATCCTGTTGATTTTAATGATGTAATAAATATAAATAATGTAAATAAACGTGAATAAATACGTAAATAGTCATCAAATTGTGCTAGATAACAAAGGCTTTTCAAATATCAAATGACCTGTTATAATTTATCAAGCATTGACAAAGTTGAATTGTATGCTGTTGGACTGAGTGGGACTTTGTGAGCTGGTGCCTCAAAACTTACGTCATAAGGTAGATGATTTTAACCCTTAAGATCTAATGTCAGTGCCGGATTTAAGCACGGGCGACAGGGGCGACCGCCCTGGGGCCCCCACATGTTACCACAAATTTAGAGCCTCCACAAATCCAAAAACACCTTATTTAATATTATTATTCCGAGTATTATTCCTCAAAAAATCCTAAGGCTCAACTTGAGGCCTCCACTAACTACTGTCGCCCCAGGCCACATTCCTAAATCCGGCACTGTCTAATGTGCGTCGATAAGATTGTTTAAAATGTCTTTGTCTTACGTGTTAGACCGGGAGGCTGGTATATACTTGTCGGTTTTCGAAAAAGGGCCAAAATTCACGTCATAAGGTACATGAATGAAACCAACGGGCTTTTGTGTGGGAACATCCCCTCAAGCCAAAATCGAGCTGTGAGACAAAATTTTTGGGGGCTTTCGGTCCATAACAAGATTGAAATTTTCAAAAAAGGGCAAAATTCACCTCCTTCTGGAGACTTCTCCGTAGACATGATTTCAAGAATGAAAAACGATTCTCCATGATTTTTTACGTAGGTTTCGAATCTGTCCTCAAATCTCAATCAATCAATCTTAACTCAAATAGTACATTCTGTATTTTAACATGGAAATCGATTCCATTTTCCATCCTGATTACAAATATGTACATATATATGACACTTGATGGGTAGTGAACAACACCTGTGTGAAAAAATTGATGAATGGATGTGAATTTTGGTCCTTTTTTTTTGAAAATTTTAAACTTGTCCTATGGACCTAAAGCCCCCAAAAATGTTGTCCTGCTAGCAGATTTTTGATTGGGAGATTTTGATTGCGGGACGTTCCAACACAAATTCCTACCTTATGACGTAAGTTTTGAGGCACCAGCTCCCTGTACATGTTGTCGGGAGTTAGTTTTTCTTACGTAGTTATATTTGATATTTATAATTCTATATATGGTGAGCTCACTGAGTTTCAAACTGGATATGTCATTTATTTTACGGGATTGTTCTTTGACTCTTTCTGAGACGAAAATCGTTGAAAAAACATTTTTGAAAACTGCGCGGTTAGGGGGTCTAAGGCGCCAAAGCTATAATGGTTGTCACAATCGTCGTTTATATAGGATTTTTTCATAGGTAGAAAATCGACATAGCAATTTCGAAACAGATTAATAATAACGTACTTCTCGGCTAAAAGTTGAAAAAAGTTGTTGCCGACTCCTTTCTCCACAGGATAGACTTCGAAAAATGTTTCTATTCATCCTGTCTTTTCAGTTTAACCCAGTTGTAAGTGAAGATGGGTATAAAGGGAGAGTCCCAAGCTAAAGACCACGTTAGTTCGTAAAATGTGATGAAAACCTGGAATTCAACCTTTCCTTCAACGCAGGAACCATCATGTATTTACGTGCAACTGCAATGCCTGCTTACAACATACATTACACTTCACACACGAGTGCTATTATTAGATCCGCAGTTCCTGCTTTCGTTGCGGACGCATGCACACATTACAAAACTATGACGTATTTGACGTTATGCCTTTCCTGGAACGCTAGAGTTTTCCAGCGAAAGCAAAAGCCATGCCGCTTGTTTTATTCATTATATATACCTTCCTAGCTACCATAGCCCATATTTTATACTCACCTCGTACATACCCATGTACAATGTACAATATACCTATTCTAGCACTTCTGACATAGTATGTAGGTATTGTAGGTATTGTAGATATCATATTTAAGCTTTATCATGCTGGGAATAGTTTTGTTGTGGTGTAGAACTTATGCGATAGCAAAAGATTCTTGAGGTTCTATTATATTTACAACCATCATCGTGATAACCGAGCGGGCCGGTGAGAGTTACGAGTTAAATTATGAGTACATGATGTCTTGTAGGTACATTAATATTATTGGTAGTAGGTGTAAGTACGAACATATTGTGATCGAGTGAATTCCTAATTTAGAAAGCTGTTTCAGAATAAACGTACGTTGAGAAACGACACTGAATTCGGTTGAACGTCTCTGTCAGTACATCATAAAGCCGTATCCACAGGATTAGTGCAGTGGGAACGGCATGGTAAGAAAGCTCAACTATAGATTTTTTTATATTCAGAATTCACATAGACTTACAGTAAGAAAAAAATGACAGTGGCAGCGCCAAAGTTTCTTACCGTAAGTCTATGTGAACGCTTAATATTTAAGAACCTATAATTTAGTTTTCTTACCGCTGTTGCCACTGCACTAATCTTATGTGGTGAAACTATTCTTCAACCGGGAGCCGGGGCAATCCAAGTCCAGGAAGAGTTTTGTACGCGGCCAGCCGTTTTCGTGTAAAGCGGGTCGCGGGTTCCGCAGTGTGATCTTAATTCTTATTTTATTCTTTGGGGCGCCAACCGAGAGTAGGTAGACGGCTCTTGACTTCTCGCTTAAGTGAATAAAGCGAACACCCGGTATGACCACCTAACTCCAAACGGAACGATGATTTTTATTTGGGAACTGGCGGCAACTGACAGGAACTGAATATAAACCATCGTTTCGTTTGGAGTTGAGTGTTCATATAGGGTGTTCGCTCTATTGACTCGACCGAGAAGTCGAGAGCCGTCCATCTACTCTTGGTTGGCGCCCCAAAAAAATTGAATAAGAATCAAGATCATACCGCGTAACCCGCGACCCGCTCTACACGAAAACGACTGGCCTCGTACAAGCACTCTTTTTGGACTCGGATTACCCCGGCTCCCGGTTAAGAAGTAGTTACACTGGCGCCCCACGTTGGGCGCTATGATATTACTCCATAAAACTTGGTTTTCTACACGGCAATTTCCGTGCTTTTAGTGGAATTTTTGTTTCAATTGCCAATTACCGGTCGACAAGACTCTTTATTCCAACTTCCTCAGACTTCTTTCTTTGGAGGCTTGTAAAGTCTCTGGCCTCTCTGAATGAGTCCCGAACTACCCAGGGTGTTTCAAGGATGAGCAGTCTATGCAATCATTAATTAGATTGAACCAAAATTCCACACAGCCAGCATATCTCCTAAGCTCAAGTGACCACATGCCGAACCGACTCAGCAGCAGGTCGTGAGAAAACTTCCGCAGATGGTAAATACCGTCAATAAAGAAAGATGCCGTCTTCAGAAAGCGTCTTTGAATTTTTTCCAGGTCCAAAGTCCAAGGTCCAGGTCGAAGTTAACTGTAGATGAAAATACCGGCCTCTAAGAAACATAATTATACGTAGGTACCTAATATTATCATGAATCCCAGGCTTGGTCCTTTTTTTGGTAGAAGACATTGCCAAGGTTTGCAAATGGGTTGGCTGTATTGTTGACTGTCACTAGGCTGATAATTACTCTTGGTCTCGCTTCTCTAAACGAGCTATCCATTTAGGGAAACTACACCTTCTTTGGCTTTGACTTTTCATTCCGTGCACTGGATGAAATCAGTCTTCGCTCACCTTTTTCAAAATTATTTAAAAAAATTCATCAAACACGAAAAACTCTGACATGGGGCTTACGTCTGATGGAAATTGAAAGGATGGGAATGCAGGAGGAACCATTTTCTTCTAGATTAAAAGTTTTTATTGTTCCTAATGAAAAGCGCGCCCGAGTGATAATTATTTTAATATGGGATTGGGAAGCAAGTGAATTTTAATTCGCCAAGTTTCCACTCTCCTCTAATTTATTCGTGATGCGCGTCTCTGCTTTGCATTTGGGACGAGAGCACGGGAATCCTCCATTCTTTTCACAGAAGAAACGCGAAATGGTAGTGATCGATCTGGTAGAGTGAGGGTCCGCAGCAAAAGCAAAAACTTTGAAATATGAACGAGCCATGCAGCGGAGAAACTTCTCTAGAGAGCCACGGAAACAGTTATTTAAAAGCTCTTATATAAACTAATGGAAAAACTTCAATTCTGAAATCAGAATATAAACAAGAAATTTCCTTGCATATGGTTTTAATCTGTTTTTCATTTAAACTTTCGACTGCGAACCCGGCTGAAATGAATAATGGTTGTTGTATACCTACTTCCGGAAAATGCGCGCGACCTCGCCGATTTAATGAAATTGCATATTTTGTCCCATCTAATAACCTCGTCACCACTCCCAATTTCGAACTACCCAAACTAAAATTGTTCTTCTTCTCTTCAATGTAAACTGATCAATAGCCGTAATTTGAGCGAACGATTTTCACAACAGACGGGTGTGAAGTTTATAAGTAGGTAGTTTACATAAAGTTTATTTACCTACGACGACTACCGTAAGTGACCAAATACTGCATAACTGGGAACCTGAGTAAGTAAGTCCTAACGCACGGCGTGACGTGTTCTGTAAAGTAGATCACACAGCGTGCGGCTGTGTGAAAAAAAACGCACAGTGACGGAATTTATGTTACATAATCAATTTTTGTGCTATCAGCACAGTGTTTTCTCATAAAACAAATCGTCGTCTAGTTACCATGAAATCACGAGGTTCTATCTGAATTTTCGAACCTTATGAAAAGTGAAATAAGAAATCCAAATTTTAGGAAGCTTATACATTAATTATATAGATATGCGTATGTAATCAGAGTTCGTTGATAAATATCGCTCATGATGCCGTGTAGAAAAATGGAATGTGCACTGTGCACTGTGCAGTGTCTCCTCCCATACAATAGCATCGACTACATTTCCTCAGTATACCAACGTGCAGATAATGGCCGAAGCCAAATACTCCACTAAATGTATAATCAATTCCATGTTTTCTTTAATTTATTTTTTGGAAATTTTTCTGCCATCTCACAGTGGATTTGTAAAGTATTTGCAGTCAAGGTTTTTCTATTTTTTTTTTAAATAAGAGTGAGCTATGGAAAAAATGTGTTTTTTTGTGACACAGTGACAGTGACAGAATGTGACACTGGCCACCGTGTCACGGCATCAGTGTGGTCGATAAGGGACATTGTGTCCTTTGGTTATTTGCTTTTCACTAAGGCTGTTTGAACAGGCTGACATTTGACATGTGATGTGATGTCGCAGTGGGTAGTATTAATAAAAAATTAGCATATGCATTTGCTTAGATTTTTGAGGAGTTGCTAAGCAGACTTTCCCTAGCAACGCCTATGAAATTCAAGCAAATGCTTATGCTTATTTTTTATTAATACTACCCAGTATGCTTAATTTGCCATAATCCCAAAAATGACCTCATCATTTCTGAGAGCCAATCGAATCAAGTTACTTCATGGTATATCCAATACAGTTGTTGTGTACATTCCTAATTTCAAGCGTCGGAAAAACCTTCGGCAGAGTCGGCATCAAAAATTCCAAAATCACAAAAAACTAAATACCTCTTTGAAAAAACATAATACGATTGAAAGTTGAAAACCGTTTCGAGATATTGATAGACGCTTTCCAAAAATGTGACACAAAAGTTCTGCGACTTGTTTTCTTGGAACGCCAGGACCTTGCTAAAGTCAAGTCATTTACGCACTCCTTTTATTGTCACCCTGTATATTGTTATCACGTTGACAATCAGGTGTCCTAAGATGGTACCTAATAGTCGAAAGATTACTTGATTGAGGCATGGGACCAAAACCATCGTGTTCCCCTTTCCATTAGACATTACGGATAAAATTGTTTCAGCCGCCGAACAAAAAAAAAAGAATCGAAGAAGTTACAGACACGGAACAAAAACCATCGTGTGTCCTGCCCCTTCGCCATCACAAATAATAGTTTCAAGCGCCGTGTCGCCTATACACGCCGCCCTCAACGCAAAAAAAAAACAACGAGAAGCAAGCAATAAGTTACAGAAACGAGATAAAAATGGGGATCGGTGTCTCAATAATAATAATAATAATAATAATCGTCGTATTTTTCCTTCGACCAACCTATTTTTCCTGTTCGACGTCTGCTCATTAACGATCGAAATATTAAAATACTTACGTCAGAAGGCGTCACTCACCGATACTACTTACTGATATTCTATTTTCTAATGTATATTTTCGAATGTTGTATTGCCACTTCTCATTTTTATGTAAATTAAATGAAATTACCAAAAACCAGATGAAGTTCCTCCAATTTTGAGAAATTTCACAACAACCGGCAATGCTGCTCGACATTGACAGTTGCCAGGGGTTTTCAGATTTTTTGTTCAGATTCACCTAGTTACTAAAACTGAATTATTTTAATCCCTCTTGATTTCAATGTCATGGATTCAGCCAACATTCTTACGCGATTTGTTGTACCTCTATTATTATTGATTACTGGAAGTTCTCGACTTTGAACAACGACCATCTACTGAGGGCGAAGAAGAATCAGTGGCATACCCAGGAAAGTATGTGGCCCAGGGACGCCCCCTAAATGCTGGATAATGAAAGATCGTTTGCCGTGGAACTATGTTTGGCATTGAAAAGCGAAAGCAAATAGCACTAGTGACGATATTTTTACTTTCGCGCACAGTGTTTGCAATTGGCAACTTTCGCGCCTACTATACCGTACAGAAAGTAACGTTTTCGTGGGTGGTCGTAGGAAAAATTAGATTTCATTTGATCACACGATATTTCAGCATCATCATATCTACTGTGTCAATAAAAAAATAATTACTCAAAACTCATTCCCCCCTAAATGAAAAAAAAAACACCGTCTCGGCCATAATCGTAAGCTTAGCATATTCTGAAAAACCGCAGAACCTAATGAACAACGTCATTATCAGTATTATTATCATTATTATTAAAAGCAAAGCCCGCATTCTAAATGATTTCGACATAAATATTAAAAATTTAATATGAACTGTCGTGATTTATTACCTTTCCGCAAAATATAAAGCGCGGTCCTTCTCCGGGTTTTCATAAATATCCACCTATTTAACTACCAAAGCGTCCCAGAGCTCCATACCAGCGCCGTCAAATATCGTGCCTCAACCTAAACTAACGTTCGAGCTAACGTTTAATTTTCCTCACAGCCCTCGTTCACCTTCATGGCTTGAACTAATTAGTTTAGAAGTAATTGGGATTTTTAAAATTCAATTAGGTCGCGAGCCTTTGTATACGCACAAAATGGCACTGTGGGCTTTGGGAAAAGGAAACCACTTGAGTTCGGTGCAAATCCTTAGTTTTGTTTATGAAAAACTTTTTTCTCATTTCAGTCGAAAATCAAATTTTGTATTGGTACGAATGGTACGATGCTTACTTCATGATAACGTCTTGGCAGCTGTTTGTCTACATAATGGGGAATTTGCGTGCACACGTCCGTACGACGTAACGTAACTTTCAACGTGAAAGTAGACGAGTTTGTTATTTGGAATTCCTTAGTTACAGGGGAATTTTCTCGTTCTACGTTGCGTTGCGTTGTACGTTGCGTGAAATCGCAAACTCCCTATTATACTATAACGTTACATACATGTATTGTAAGATTTACAATTAATTAAAAATTTGCAGTTTGTGTTGAATGAACAATGACACCGAATAGCCGTCTTACGGCAAAAATTTGAATATCTTCAAAGGAACGATAGAGGTAAAGATACAGGAATCCGTCCATCGAAAAATGCTTTCGATGCAGGGCTCTGCTCATTCTTCACGCAAACAGGGAGAGCAGGGAGGCGCCTGTGCGGGGTAGAGGGGGATTATCGTTCTTTTTGCGGCAAGACTGTCGCGAGTGACAGCGGCACTAGAATATTGCTGCCAAAGCGCCCTTTTGACTGAGGCGAAAGAAAAACCTCTCCGTTCCAAGCAGCATGGACGCTCTCGTGTGATACGATTTCCATCAGTGAGAGGTATGTTTTTGGAGGACAATTAATTCAGATTTAGAACGCGACAATCCGACTTTATGGTTTTTTCTTTCTCTGCCGTTTTACTCCGTTTCTATGGCGGGTGTACCCGAAAGGTGCCTGTCGTCAACGTCGACGCTTCCACGAATGCCGTCCCTGTAATTCTGTTCTGCACCACAAGTTCTGAGGCTGCTGCATTCTTCACGTTGGAATCAGCTGGGACCTCGTGCGTCTACGGCCAGCTGTTTCGCGGTTTTTTCCGAAATCCCGAGGAAGATACCGTTGCAGCCTGCCGCCTGAGAAAAGATTTTCCACCGTCACCCTTCAGGAGGCGTTTCAACAAGATTTTCTACCGGCACCCTTCAGATTTTCAATAGTTTCAACAAGATTCCCGATGAAGTGCTACCTTCCAGCAGTGTGCCCAGGACCATCGATTCCTGAAGCACTACGCGGCGCCTTGCTGCATAAGGGAGGAATTCTTTGCTGCAATCCGGGGACATCTCAACCGGCCCTCCTGGCCCTTAAACATCTGCTGCTCCCACAATAGTTCCTGTGTTCGGTGACGTATATCCTTGACGAAGTCAAGTATTTTGAGGTGCCCCCTTGTTTTATTTCATCATGGAATAAAGTGAGGCAACAGAGTTTTGCCAGGTTGCGTTAGAATGACAAGAAATATATCTGTGCACAGAAATAAGATTCTTTCTTAGTCGTTTGGCCGCGTAATCAATCTCAGGACGAAACTATATTCTTTCAAATGGGGAATTCGAAGAGACTAGTCACGGGTACTGATTTTTGAGCAATGAGCAAACGGGCAAACTCCTATGGTAAAAACTAAAGCTGATAAGGAGAAAAACATTTATTATTTTCCATCATTATCATCTAAGTCGAAGATGTTGATGGTCAACGTAGAAATTCGTTGGTTAGTGGATTTTCAGGTTTTGAGATTGTCATAGATCACAGTGAGTTGTTGGCACAGACATACTTTCGGAAACCATAGAGGCTCAGTAAATTATAATTTACAAAATAATCTCACATTTATTTTGTATTCCTAAAATTTAGCCAACCTCCTCACGTTTTCGAACTTATTCTGTCGTATTGAGCTATCCAGATCAACCCATCTTGGACTATCGGTATTGATCTAGCGCCGAAGTTTTTTGAATTATGTGTAATTACCTAATGGGCTTCAAAACTCCTAATAGATTTCAAACACTTGATCTTTTTATCTTGTATATAAACTAACCTTTTTATATCTAAAATGCATAAGCAACAAGGCATGCACTTATTATAAGGATAATAAATCACAGATGTACTTCGCGAGTGCTGATTGTAACGATTAATGCCCAATTTCGTAGGAGGAAGGCACTTATCTAGGAACAACCACAACCAGCCCGAGGGAAACGCTTGACCAAAATCATCTGGGAAAATTTCAAGCACGGGTGATATTTTGCTGATCATTGCAAAAAAAGTCCGAAGTCACGGCCGTCAAATTTTGTTGTTTGTATTCAATTTATTCAGTTGCCATTGATATAGGTAAGTGATTATTATCATTATAGCTGTAATAATCAAGGGCTTTGTATGCAATAATAAAAAGAAAACCGAATCTCAATTCCCAGTGCGTCATTTTACTAGGACGTACGTTATTCAGTCGTTTTAGTGAGTGCCAATTTTAACATTGTATCCACAAAATTCACTTATATTCTTTATAGTTTCAACATACCTGATGTAATATGCGAGTACATACCCATTCCGAGGTAAGGAATTGTAGCTCCGTATTGTCCTGTGGCTGACTTGATCATCGCTGTCGGATCAAAGAAAACAGCGAAATCAATAGCAGAGGAGCTTGCGTTGAGGGAATTGAGTGCACGTTAAGGGCGAACAAGAACCGGCGGGATGCCTTTCTCTTCCGCCATTAATAATAATAATGTGTAGGTACCTATAAGCGTTACTGCAATGTGTTGTGCACAATCGGAGACCAAAATAATCACAGCACCTGCTGCCATTGTCTGCTACAGTATACTGTCTCCTGTTCAATTATTGGCGCCATAGAATGAGTCGGATTACAATGCGGTTGAATACGGATTGTATTATGGAATGACAGAAAACTACAGGAAAGCAGTAAACTTGTAATTAAAACAACAAATGAAGTTCGAACGCGTGCTCTGACAAGAAAAGTCGCCTCAAAAACAAGTTTTGATTTCCATAATCCATCTCCATCTAGCCTGACCCCAATAACCTACCCAGTACCATCTATCCTCCACCCCCTCAATCCAACTACTCTTGAAGCCCCGAACGTTTGCCTTTAAACTTATTATTTATTTTAGAGGAAACATAAATACGCCGATGCAAATTTACATAAAATTTCCTCGAGCATGAAAAGCTTATTTTCCTGGTAGACTATTCGGAATTTAAACATCGAGAGATTACGTACTGCTGCGTGTGTACCTACTGCATGTTTGTTTCCGGCATCGTCTCCAGGATGGCAAAGATCCTTTTCTATTATTAAACGAGCGCAGTTCTATATCGACACACAGATACACACACACAAACATACTTGTAGCAGGAAGAAAAAACCTCCTGCTCACAAAGGATAATAAAAATTGGAGCGGTGTAGTCTGTTCAAGAGTCGATACTTTCTTCCACCAAGCAACCGTCAGCTTTAGATCGGGGAAAAGTTTACGGCACGTATTAGATGTACTAACTTTATCGGCACTAAAATTTCGACAAACTCTCCGGATTAGAAAGAAACAAAATTCTGGATTCGGCCAAGTCCACCACGATACAGAGCTACTTCTCCGTCTGGGGGTTTAATTAAATTTCCCAGCTGGTTTATTAAAGTTTCTGTTTAATATTGAGTTGAAGTAAATCAAAGTTGTTGATACTACACACACGCGAGGTTTCCTTTAAAGGATATGGGGCAACATTTTGAAGTTTATCGGAAATCGGAATGATGAGAATAAGGAGATGAGCGTGGCATCGCGCGGTGTGGAGAACGTAAGTTTGGCATTTTCCCGATGAAATTTGATACTTTGCATTCCAGAAGTTGTTCAAGTTCGATGAGTTTGTGCAAAATTTTACGGTTAGTAGAGACAGTTTCAATCAATAATGTTTGTAACTAGGTATGCCTGAATAGAGCTATGCTTATCCATCATAGGAAGCCAATGCTATGCAGCATCCTACTGAAAAATCATCCTACTGATAATACGTCCAAGCGGTCTACTGATAGAATACCCACAAAGTCACAACTGCCAACATGCAAAATCCCTCTGCATTCAGCATCCTACCATTTTAGCAGTCTACCCATAAAGCAGTCTACTGAACAAATAACCACTGCCACTGATTTGGCGACGTCTTCGCTGCAGAAGTCATACTGCTTTTACATAAAGCAGCCCGCCGACAAGGTCATTACTGTCAATATCCTGCCGCATTTCATACAACCCGTCGTGCATACTAATACTAATCTGGCCTAACCTACTAGTCGGGGCACTATTGCTTATTTTCTCAAAAAAATTGATGGGAGCGAAGACGTTGGCTACCGATTCCATTTCATTTCCTACATCATTCATCAGCTTAATAAAAACTCAACATGATATCTTGAAAATCAGTGAATAATTGAGAAATCAATCAGTCAAGACAATTTCAACTATTCTCGGGATTTTATTTTCAAGATATTCCAGAAACTTTCCAAAGGAATTCCAAATTGGTTTGCTGTACTTTGTTGAGAATTGAATGAGGCATCTTTATGCAAAGTTTCACAGCTTCGTCTGTTTTGGTTCATGAGATATGATTTTTTTCATTCTTTCTTCTATATCACCCTGTATATAGCGACGACCAGGGTTTCGGCGGCGGCTAGCTATTCAAATTGGTTCAAGAGGCTCACACCAACATTTATACCGAGTGACATTTCTCAATACCAAAAAAAGCAATAGCGTCCCGACTATAATACATGTATTCTGCAGGAATTTGGACAAAGTTTTTGGTATGGGTTATGTGCGAGACAAGTAGCGCCGCGTAGAGCACGAGCGTGAAGTGAAGCTTTCGTGGTATATTGCCCAGATACACAAGAAGTACGTCGGCGTGATGCGAACATCCTAAGCATTCCCTCCACTCTGCTAGTCCACAGGTGGTTCTTATTTTCACCACCATGGGCTCTGTGTGTCCTACGTCTTGATAGCAGAAAGTCATGCACGCTTCCCATAGTGCGGAGAAAAGAATTCACCGGCGTCGGTGTTAGACGTTAGATCTTGGGTTGAAAGCACAACGAAGGCAGATTGCTGGTTTCCGGTAGTCTGCGCCGACAATTTGCAGGTTTATCAGCGCCGACCGGCAACCTGGCTTCCTTGTGTTTTCGGTCTTAGCATCGAAAATAGTCGGGCTTGGGCAAGTTAACCGAACAAATGAAAATTTGGATATAGTTATTTCCAGAATAAATATAAACTTTCTACCTGCAATTACCGCAAACCCATAAAACCAGCGGGCGACCTAAACAGGCACGTATTAGTCAGGGGTCATCTGGTATCCCGCGGGCTCCTTCGTGAAGGGGGCAAGAGACCTTTCGTTTCTTATAGTCCTATGTGTGGAGATACCGAAATGTTTTGGTGCCACTTTCAAAATGGCGGCCATTTGTTTCCGGTGACATTTATTCGGACCTAATTGCTTCATTCTCGCCCGATTTGAATTTTTTTTTATTTAGAAATACGTGAATTCATATTCTCTATCCGCTGCTGTTATCGGTTATCATTTATAATTATCTGTTTGACCGGAATTAGAAAAAAACTGAAAATTATGATGACTTAGTCCTATAGGTTTCTCGACTGTTTTTCAACGTAATTCAAGTTGTATTGATCCTAACACCATCTACAATTGATGAAGTTCACTAAAAACTCAGTTTGCTGAAAAATAATGGCCACAAGTGGTCAAAAGTAGGGGAAAAAAGAGCGATATTCACGAAAAATGATAAAATTAAGGAGGAAAGTGCCGTATGTTTTTTCAGGAAGTAGGTATACGTGTGATTTTCTAGTAACTACTTCTCTGGCCTCTAAAGACACTTGAATACTCTGGTACCAATTCCAAAATGGCGTCGTTCCAAAATGGCGATCATTTGATTTTGGTGACATGGATTCACACTCAACTTACGCCTATTTTCGCTCGACTCAAACCGATTTTAATGATTTTTCTTTTGATCAGGTATGGATTGATGTTCTCTATTTGTTATTGTCCGAAATTTGCATGTGTGCCAAATAGTTTTTTCCAAAAAGTGAAAAAAAAAACTAGAAAATCAGTAATTTTTACGATCCCTATTGCCTCATCAGGTGCAATAGGGCTCCCCGTGAGAGGCATGTCTGGCAAATATTTTTCTATTATTCTCATATGTATGAAGTTGCCGAAATGCTTTGTAGCCACTTTCAAAATGGCGGCGTACCGATTTAGCGGCCTACTGGATTTTGATAAGGTGTTCAATATTTGATGCAAAAATTCCAACTCGGTAACCAGAAAAGTTATAGTAATGAAAGTCACAAGGTAGATTAACAATTCAATGCTTGTTGAGATAAAACAAACCGCATTTACATTTCTTGAGCCGTTCCTGAAAAATCTTGTAATTAGTGGTCAGTTGCATAAGAATTGACATTTTTTAATAAATCAGTGAATTATTCAGGAACGGCTCAAGAAATTGAGATGCGGTTTGTTTTATCTTAACAAACATTGGATTGTAAATCTACCTTGTGACTTTCATCACTATAACTCTTTTGGTTACCGAGTTAGAATTTTTTCATTTATCAAAATCCAGGTGTCCGCCAAATCAGTACGCTGCCATTTTGAAAGTGGCACCAAAGCATTTCGGTAACTTCATACATATGAGAATAATTGAAAAATATTTGCCAGACATGCCTCTCACGGGGAGCCCTATTGCACCTGATGAGGCAATAGGGATCGTAAAAATTACTGATTTTCTAGTTTTTTTTTTCACTTTTTGGAAAAAACTATTTGGCACACATGCAAATTTCGGACAATAACAAATAGAGAACATCAATCCATACCTGATCAAAAGAAAAATCATTAAAATCGGTTTGAGCCGAGCGAAAATAGGCGTAAGTTGAGTGTGAATCCATGCTACCAAAATCAAATGGTCGCTATTTTGGAACGACGCCATTTTGAAATTAGTACCATAGCATTTAGGTGTCTTCAGAGGCCAAAGAAGTAGTTACTAAATAATCACACGTGTACCCACTTCCTGGAAAAACATACGGCACTTTCCTCCTAAATTTTACAATTTTTCGTGAATATCGCTCTTTTTTCCCCTACTGTATCACTTCTGGTCAATATTTTTCCAGCAACTTGAGTTTTTAGTGAACTCTTTTATTGTAGATGCTGTTAGGATCAATACAGCTTGAATTAGGTTGAGAAACAGTCAAGAAACCGGGAAACCTATAGGTCTAGAAGTCATCATAATTTCCAGTTTTTTTTCTAATATCGGTTAAACAGATTGATATAAATGATAACCGATGACAGCAGCGGATAGAGAATATGAATTCACGTATTTTCAAAAAGAAAAATCTCAAATCGGGTTAAAATGAAGCAATTTAGGTCGGAATAAATGTAACCGGAAACAAATGGCCGCCATTTTGAAACGACGCCATTTTGAAAGTGCCACCAAAACATTTCGGTATCTCCACATATTGGACTATGAGAAATAAGAGGTCTCTTGCCCCCTTCACGAAGGAGCCCACGAGATCAGTTTTTTGAACCTATGGTACCTGACTATATCTAAGGATGGCATGACGTTGTGTTCAATGTTCCGGAAAGAGCCACACATTATGAATGACTAGAGCTAAAATTGCATAATACAGGCCTCTGAGGTTGTTGTAAAGTGCCAGGATGAATGTCGGACAATAGATATCTAGTATTTTATCGCACCTATTACAGAGTCGGTTCCATTTATCTGGGAAAGGAGTATATCTGTCGAGCACTGAATGACCTACACCATATCGAAAATCGCCGAAAATCGCACTTGAAATTGCGGTGCAATAATAAAAAAAAATTGATGATGCAATAGTTAGTGATCCAAAAGATTAGCCTCAAAATAATTCGAGTATTGTACCTACTGTAAAATTCACCGACCTGTTCGCTACCTGACGCTGGATTAACATCCGGGATACAGAGAAAAAAAAGAGAAGTGGAGAAAGTACGATAAAGGATCGGATTAGTTCTGGATTTATTCTGCGGTTTAAACAGGCTGCAGAGTGGGATGAACCATTTTATCTGAATATGGCCGAGTAACTTGAAATAGGTGAGTAGAGTATGGGCAATTTCTGGGCTGATATCGTGAAATGAGATCCGAAGAATGAGCGCGAGCTTATTGAATGTCAATTTTGCGAAGGCATAACATTGTGATCAGTATGAAATGTCGGCCAAATAAAGTTACTTGTCTATTCGGAATGGCCTGGAATATTTTTAGACCAAAGTACCCCGTTAAAGTTACGGTCAGGTTACAGGCGGCGGGGACATGAATAATTCACAGGAATGGATCTTACATAGGTGCGGGGCTGGGATAAGGTGGTTAAAATGCCTGCAAAAAGCATGAGGGGCCTACATTTCCCCATAAAATACGCAACACACCACCGCCGACCGGCAGGATGAATTCTACCCCTCACTTTATTTTCTTTTCCTTCAATGGTTAAAACAACCACCATCCAGCAGGATTGTTCGCACGAAACTTTTTAATGACGGCGCTTGGGATACCTCTATAGTACAAAATGAATCTCTCTAAAAATAGAACTTTGCATGTTTGGATACCCATACACTTATACCTGGTGTATAACGAGAGTGTGAAAAATCCGCCGCATTCCTTGATAACTAAATGTTTATTGTAGAGTTCAGAAGCTGCATCCACCAAAAACAGATGAAATGGAATAGAGCACGGCCCGAGTCAAAATAAACCCATGAACGAAAATAGATTCGCTTGCTTCTGGCATAATCGGCCGTGGTCTCGAATAAACGTTTTACAATGGTTTGTTTGAGGCAATAAATGTAGGTCACCTCCGGTAATAATAATTGGGGACGCAAAATTTGCTTAGACCCTCAATTAAGTTTCATCCTGGATATTCCAGGCGCGTTCGATGGAATATTTATAACACGATTGGAATTTTCAATGAAGAATAACCCCCGACTCGCCGAGAGGGGATGAGGATCCGTCCTGGTGATGAAAATCGAAAAGTTAAAACACCGTATGACAATAAAAGAGCTTTTTTTACAATATACAATCCGTATGATGGATTGGTAACGCGCCCCTCCTTTTTTTGCTGGTGAATTTCCATGTCAACAGTTACACTGAAACTCATTTTGAAAAATGTGACGAATATCTCCCGGGCATCCAGCCGCCCATATATTCGTTGTAAAAAATCAGATAATGGAAAACAACGTGTGTTCCATCTCAATACCTATACTTGCTGCTCACACGTATATATGTATATGTTTTCATAATTTAATAAAAAACAACATTGCGAAATTGTTACAATGTGGGATTTTATGCCTCATGCATATGATTGCCTGAGGGGATGTGTGTATGCAGCGCCCCATTAAATTTTACGGTTATTACGTAAACATCTGAGTGTAGCACAGACTCATACTTTTATAGATTACCTGATGCCTCCGCTCTGGATTCGATTCCACAAGACCGAACAAACCTATTTGAAGTTTGAATTAAGTTGACGCATCATGTTCCATTTTCAATCTTGAAACAACGTAACTACAATGTATACAGGGTGTCTCAAAAGTATATCGATATCGCATTCTGAGTTCAGAGCGGTATGCGAAATGAGATGCAGAGACGGTATGCGGAGAAATGCCTTGAAGAATAGTGAATGAGAGGGAAAAAATTGAGTGAACACGAATTTGGAATTTAGATTATTTCCGGTTATTCTTCGACCCGATACGTCCTTAATTACAGCCGGTCACAGTAATCCACGAATCAGGCGGTTTTACTCAAACAAGTCCAGTATTAATTATTTCAGACGGCTGGCCTTTATGCCGTCTCTTCTGGCCCCTTCTTCACTTCACAGAAAGTAATAATAAATAAAGGCTCTTATCCCTTTTTGCTTTGCCCGACAATCACGGAATGGGTCGAACAAAGTTTCGTGCTCCCTGCATCTATACATTTTCGCGAAACGATTTGTACAAGCTATTTTAATTATAACATTTAAAGAAAAGCCCTTTCATCGACTCTCCACGCTCAGAATTCTCGGCGACAACGAGGCACAATGAAAAAAGTCCACTCAAAGGATCCATTCGATCCTCGTTAAGTCCGCGGCGCCATTACGGGTCAACTTTCTGATTCTTTTATTCGATTGTGAGCAGCCAGGGAAAATATTGAAGGTTTGAAATAAGTTATTTATCGACATCCAGCGGGCGAGGAATGGAAAAAGAAATTGTATCTACATGCAGTTCCACTTTTTTTCGCCTCTTGTTCTGAGTGAGAGCTACCGAGCGGAATTTGAGAACATCACATAGGTATAATATAATACATGTACCTTTGCGAGGGAGAGGACTTTTTGGTTCTGTGCTTTGTTAATTATAGATACAGGTTCTAGATGGGATGTGTAGCAGGACATAGTTTTCAGGACATAATTGTCTCTTTTGTGAGAACAAAGGCCGCAATTATGGGTATGTCCACTCTATGAGCCCGGCAGGTAGGAAGAATGCGCTTGGCGTGTGTAGCTGCTCAAATTAACAATGTAAATTATTGGTCTCGTAGGCATACGCGCTTTTTCCACTCGAGAACTTGGGGGTTTATTTCGGATTGTGTGAGCAATACGGGGTGGTCCAGGTTCTGATAAATAAACTTTGCCAATAATGCTAGTCGATTGAGGATCAGAAACGAAGTGGAAGTTTTTTCTCAAAGACTTCTGAACCGCCTGATGGCTGAGTTACTTCAATTTTGCATAGATGATCCGGATTGACGATTCACAGTGAAGGATAGACCGTAACATACCATGAGTAAAGGAAGAGATAGGAGATTCAATGTTCCGTCTGCAGTTTCGGCACTACAAATGTTCCAAATTAATATGAGAAGGAATTTCTGAACAATGATATCGGTCAGTTTACTAATATGTAGCTCTTTATGATAATCATTTTTCTCTATCTTTCTTACTCATTAAAATTTGTTTAGAACATTTTCAAGAACAATGAACAAAAATAGCTATTTTGATTAGACAATCCAATTTCAGACCCGATCTCCTCAGTTATTTCTTTCGCACAACTGATAGCTACGGAACTGTAAGAACAAGAACAATATTTTGGTAGGCGAACCTCAATAAGACGTCCGCATTGATTGTTTAGTAAAAATTCTGTCAAAAATATTCACTGATGTAGATATTGGGACAGCTCGCCTTTTCACCCCCATATTTCCTACGCCACTGTAAATTTTGAAAAATTGATGCGTTTTTTTTGAAGTTTTTCCACATCCAGCTCTTAGAAGAAAACTGGCGTTCCATAACTTTGATAGGAGAAGTATTTTCCGAGATGTTTGAGTTTGAAGGTCCAAGAACACCTCAGAAAGGTCGATTTCAACAGACCGACAACTTCAATTTCGGAATTGATTACTAAATAGAATGTTTTTTCTATCTTTCTAGTTCTTCTAACTTGCGAAAATACTATTTCTGCAGAAAGATATTTTGTTTTTCAAATATTTTTTCTGAAATGGATGTTTTAGATGTGTTTGATTGAACAATCAAACTCATATCTCGGAAACAGCTTCTCTTACCTATAGGTACATAGCGCGCCGATTTTCTTTATAAAATTAAACGTACCTATAGTCCATAGATCGCATCAATTTTTCAAGTTTCCAGTCACGTTAGACAATTTGATGGTAAAAGGGCGAGCTTTCCCAATACCTACAGTATACCCCTAAATCGTTCTGACAGAAATTTTTAAGCAATCACTAGGGAAATATTTCATAACCGGAGTTCATAACCATCTGTTCAAAATTCGCGCAAAATCGGTCCAACCGTTCACAAGTTCCTAAAATAAAGAGGGACTGTAACTTTGGTCCTCTTGGACTGCTTCTTTGATCCTCTATCGACCTGCAAAGGTTGGCCACCAAAACCCGGACTACCCTAAAAGAAAAACCGTGGATAAGACAAGACTCGATCAGCTCTGACGAAAAGTATACGTGAACCAGAAAATGGCGTTATGGAATGGCCTGTGCCTGTATGATTTTCTAGGTGAAACGGCATGAGTAAGTGAAAAGTGAGCCCGCGTAAGAAGGGAATTAAGTTTTCGCACTCGGCGTATTTGGCACGATCCGCAGTAAAGATACGCTCAGAGAAAAAAAGCGTCCATATGTATAAACAGATGACATCGCAAGTGCATCCAAATTTAATCCGCGAAATGAGTCACTGTGCCCATTCCATGACGTCCTATACCTACAACTACGCTTTGAATGTAAATTTTGTGAAGGAAAGGTCGCCGAAATGGTAATTTCTGGGCGGTATGAGACCGGTGAGGGGCAACAATTCGAAATGAATTACGTAAAATAAACTCACATTTTAAAATTCAAGCTGTGTAAAATAAACGAAACCTCATACCCGGCACGGGCGCCCTTATTATGTTTTATTCCGCTCCCCCGAAGCTCGCACAGACGGAATTAACAATGAAAAGAAATTGCGAAAAGTTAGATTAGCTCCTTTGAATTTGATATTCAGGAGGCGAGGTGGACGGGCCATCGAATGGTCTCCAGGATTTCAAAGTATAATGTATAAAAGTCCTATTTACCTACACTTACCTCCACCAAAGGAACGTATGGATCTCATTGAATTTCAAATGTGGGACGACTTCGGGGGGCTATTTTTATATTCCCCGTACAGAAATTTCAGCTATCATACGCTGCTATAAGGTCGATGACATCACTGGGTGACGCAGCTATTAATACTATTCGATTGGCTGAAAAAGAGGCGCTTAAGGAATTGCTAGTTGAAATGTAAACACTTCCTCTTGCATTTTTTCTTCGTTTTTATCAGCGGACGCATTTGCTTTTGGAGCAAAGCCAATGCGATTTTTATCTGTTTGCGGACAAACACGACCGTGGTAAGGTGACAATTGAATGCTGGTTTTATTTTCTCAGCGACAGCGACCGCTGCTGGAGATATCTTTCGAGAATTTTTACGTTAGCCGTAAAATTGTGCGATACGTCACTGCAATAAAAATGTTATTTGTAAACTCTACATATCTGGAAGATTCACATCCCCTGAATTTTTTCAAGAGCGGACTCTTGAGCGGACTTTTCTCGTCGGTACAGTGACGTAATTAGGTGTGACACCTCTGGGTTCCATCCTGAGAGGCTTGAGGTGATAAATGAAGCTATTTCTAGGTTTCAAAGGGTAGACCATTTATTATTTGCGGAATATGAAAGAATTGACAAGTACTTGGGAAAGCTCCCAGGTCAAAATTAATGATGCGGTGGAAACGTGTCAGTATTACATTTTTTACTTGCATGACTTTGTTCTCGTAGGACTATCAGAGGTGAACTAAGGAGCACTGCCGGTGGTCTCTATTCTAATAAGGAGGAAAGAATCATTACAGTGTAGTAGTGCTAAGGATTTTATGCCTTTTTTTTTTCAGTTATTCAGAATTGACTTTCACTACGTTCACCCGAGGCCCTAACATCAATGTTAACATCACCGGTTCATGATCGCAAACCCATCTTTTTGACTGTAGTTCACTTACTAAAATAGTCAAGAAAATAGTTATTTATAATACAAGAGCGCGATTTCTGCTGAAAAAAAGGTTGAGGGTCTAAAATGGCACAGCGCTCGGGTGTGGAGCAACATTTTTCGTAATCGTTCCGTTAGATGAGAGAAAACTTGGATTTATGGTGCGATTGCGATGCGGCAACAGCCAATGGCTGACGGGATTTTTTATACAAAGCGTTTATGGAATGTCATTTTTCACAGAATCGCACTATTATTGTTAATTTTGACACTATACTCTTCAAACAAAAATGTCAAGTATGATACATAAACTCAGAAATCGATACAGGTGTCCCTAAATTAGCCTACAAAACTTTATTTAGTAGCAGATTCTATGATCGAAAATAAGAAAAACAGTTTACATATGAACGTGGGTCTAAAACGCTTCATAAGAGAGCTAAAATTTGATTATAAATCTTGCCCACTGTCTCTAGTCCCGTGCTGCCAGTTTCGCTGTCTGCCATGTTTGTCGCCTGCGACTGAGAAGCTCTTCTACAGCATTGTTCCATGCTCGTCTTGGTCTTCCTCGCGGTCTTCTTGGTTCTATTCTCGCGTCGCATATCTTCTTCACTTGTCTGTTTTCCTTATTTTAACTACATGTCCAAACCACTGTTGTTGTTTCTCTTCTATTTTCTTTGTCAACTCTTCTACTTTCAGTTCTTCTCGTATTGCTTGGCTTCTGATCCTGTCTTTTCTTGTAACTCCTAGTATTCTTCTCGGATATTTCATTTCCATCGTTTGCAATTTATTCTTTTGTCTGTCTGTCAATATCCACGTTTCGCTTCCGAATGTCAGTGTTGGTAGGTAAATAGTCTTGTATAATTTGAGTTTCTCGATATTTCTTTTTTGTTGAGGGGAGTGTTTTTCATCGAGTAATAAAGTTTGGCTGTGTTTTCGATTCTTTTGTAATTTCCGCTTCATGTCCTCCCTTCGTGTCAATGGTAACTCCCAGGTATACAAACTGTTCCACTTGCTCTAATTTGTTATTGTCGATTTCAATGTTTGTCTCTACTTCTTCTTCTGTTGATATGACCATCACTTTAGTTTTCGATAGGTTGATTTTTATATTGTAGATCGCCAAGGTCTTCTGCCAGATTTCGAGGTTTTTCTTCAGTTCTTTTTCATTTGGCGCGAATATTACGACGTCATCAGCGAATGCATATTCTGTGATGCCAACTCTCTCCATGTTCCTGTAACCTATGTATAGCTTAGTCATTTTCGGCCTGCACTCCTTTATGATGTCATCCATGATTATTATAAACAGTAATGGGCTCAACACCCCTTCCTGTCTTCAATCATCGTAAGTTGTAAATTCCTCAGAGTAGGCATGTTTTGTTCTGACGTAATTTCTGGTATTTGTATACAAGCTTTTTATTGCCGTTATCAATTTTTGGTCAATCCCTCTTCTTGTCGGGCTTTCCCATATCTTCCGTCTTGGTGCTCGATCGAATGTTTTTTCGAGGTCGATGAAGGTCAGGTAAGCTTCTCTCTTCTGTGTCAGTGTTTTGCTATCAGCTGTTTTAGGCTAAAGATGTGGTCTTGTATGATGTGGCCTTTTCTAAATCCGCCTTGCGAGTCTATAAGTTGTGGTTCTATTTTTTTTCTAAGTTTTTGTTCTAGTACTCGTTCATAGACTTCAGTTGCGATACTGAGCAGAGTAATACCTCGGTAGTTTTGGCAATCGTATCGGTCTCCTTTCTTATATAGTGGCAGAATCACTCCGACTTCCCAATCTTGCGGTACTCTTCCTTCGCACCAGGCCTTTTTGCAGATCCCGAGGAATAACTTTGCGCCCTCCTCGTCCATATTCTTCAACATTTCTGCTTCTATTCCGTCGTGACCCGCCGCTTTTCCATTTTTGATTTTGTTGACCGCCTCCCTCAACTCTTCTATTGTTGGCTCATCATTGGTAGCTTCGCTTCATTACTCATTTCTGTTTCCGATGTGTCTTCTCCGTTTTGTGGTGTCATCGTCTGGTCTGTTCTGTCAATTCTAAGGATTTCTTCAAAATATTCTTTAAGTGATCAAGTACGGGCTTTTTTTCAGTTCTCATATTCTTCAATACCTTGTAGAAAAGCTTTTGGTTTTCCTTACTGTCGCTTTCCATTTTATGTCAAAAGATTTATTTTTCTTTATTTCGATTTCTGTAAATTTTAAGAGCAATAAATTACAATTACAATTACAATTACAATTACAATTATTTTGATTTCCATTTTATTCATTCCACCACGTTATTAACGTCCGGTACCACGGTTGATTTTTCTGAATGTTTGAATAATGACGACGCGATGATTGCTTCTAAGGAGATGCTAAAATCAGTTTACCCACAAACAACAAGTAATTGATAGGTTAACTGCCATCTACCCGGTATGTAATTATTCACTTCTCGTGCATATAATACGCGAAGAAAGTGATAGGTGCGCCCAGCTTTCTTTCATTGCAATCGTTGACACTTGGGCTTGACGCCGCTGTCAAGACGAAAATAGAAACGGCTGGGATTTGCAACTCACCGTGAAAAAACAGATATAAAAGCCCTGAAGCCTATCGGAAGACCAAAAGCACCTTCCCGAGCACCTTCCCCTGGCGATTTTCCTGAGATTCTTTTTGGAAAATTTCAGGCCGGCCCTGAGTGCAGTTTTCAAATAGGACTGAAACCTGGCAAATTCAGTATTGTTGATATTCTCTTTTATATTTATGGTGTTTCGCAGCATGGAAGAAGACTTCCAAAGCGTCGAAGACTCCATATTTTTTGCCAATCCATCGAAATAGGATATCATGATGTTTTCACTGATGTCTGCGTCTTTGCCTGCGATTTTTGGTTGGCAAAAGGTTTCCTACCTCTTTGCCGCGGCCTCTCGTAGTTTCGGCGAGGTTGATTGCGTTTCGATTTCCAAATCGGACAAACCTACTTAATTATTATTATGAATTGACACAACAATGCCTAAATGTCAATTTTCAAAGCAACCCAACTTCCGTCGATGCCTACTCCGTATAAAGTTTTGTTCGTGAATTATCATTTTGTTCCACCAATTATCATTAGTTTTTTGTGTTTTTGGGTAAAATCGTATACATACCTCCACGGTAGATGCGTTATTCCAGCTGCGGGCATAGCTGACGGGACGCTCCGCTATGCTTGCTATCCCTTAGCCGCCCTTAGCAGTAATAACGTTTTTCCCGTGTCGGTATGTAATATACTATTTAACAAAGTGCAAGCGCGCGGCATGAGCATTTGCCTCCGTCGAAAAATGCCGTAACACAACCCGGATAGCGGTTTTGAAGCCTCGTGGGTGCACATTTTGAAGGATATTGAGATGCGGTTTTTAGCGCATTTTCCATCTTGATGAAAATCGCTATTGCAACCGCTTTGCCCGTCCGTCCGTCCGTTCCTCGAACTCCTCTCAAACTAGACGACCTAGCTTTCTAATTTTTTCGCTGTTACATAGCTGTCACTCCCAAAGGAGGGCTAGGCTATATTGGATGTCTATATTGCGCCGCCAACATAGAGAAAACCGCCCCCGATAAGCTTGAAATAACATAATATTGCACTTTCTACCAGACCTGATGCTCTGGTGTTCTCATTTTTTGAATAATACATAGTTGTCACTTATAAACGTAAGCCAAGAAACATTCCGTCTTCAATATGCGCCGCCGACATGAAAAAACTGCTGAAAACCGCCCCCAATCACTTTAAAATGAAAAACATAAACCCGAAGACATAGCGATCTGATTCTTTCGGTATATAAATAGCTGACTAAAAATGGAAAAGGATAGGCTACTTTTGGTTACTCGCCGCCCCCAGATTCCGCTCCCAAACGATAAAAAGTGCAACTTTCACAAATGTTACTGATTGAGATGTTTCCTTAAACATTTAGGAACTGCCAACTCAATATGTGCAACATTTGCTCAGCCGAACGCTGCCGCTCCCACACGCCGCCCCCAAAGTAAGTGATGAATGAAAAACATGAACCCAAAGACATAGCGATCCAAGTTTTTTGCTATATGGATAGCTCACTAAAAATGGGTAAGGATAGGCTACTTTTGATATGGCGCCGCCTCCAGCTTCCGCCCCCAAAAGAAAAAAAGTGCAACTTCCAACAATTTTCACTGATTTAGCTGATAATGTTACCTCGAACATTTAGAAACTTTTGACTCAAACTGTGCAAGAATTCCTTTGCCAAACTCTGCCGCTCCCACACGCCGCCCCCAAAGTAAGAGATAAATGTAAAACATGAACCTGAAGACATAGCGATCTAGTTATTTCACTATATTGATAGCTGACTGAAATTGGAAAAATATAGGCCACTTTTAATTGGCCGCCGCCTCCAGTTGCCCCCTCCAAACAAAAAAAATGCAACTTTCACAATTTTCACTGATTGTCATATTTCCCTCACATTTTAGAAACTCCCAATTCAAACTGTGGAGTAGTTACTTTGCCGAATGCTGCCGCCCCAACACGCTGCCCTCAAAGTGAGAAATGAATGAAAAACATAAACCCGAAGACATAACGATCTAATTCTTTCGCTATATGGATAGCTAACTAAAAATTGGAAAAAATAGGCTACTTTTTACATGGCGCCGCCTCCAACTTCCACCCCCAAAAGAAAAAAGTGCAACTTTCATTAATTTCCACTGAATTACATTTTAATGTTACCTCAAACATCCAGAAACTCCCAACTCAAACTGTGGAAGAATTTTTTTGCCAAACTGTGCCGCTCCCACACGCTGCCCTCAAAGTAAGATATAAATGGAAAACATAATCATAAACCCGAAGACATAGCGATCTAATTCTTTCGCTACATGGATAGCCGACTAAAAATGGGAAAGACTACTGTTGATTAGTCGCCGCTCCCAGCTCCCGCCCTCAAACAAAAAAATATATTGATGAGTGAAAGTATTTTCATTCAAATCTATTTCATTGGCAAGTACCCCATTCTAATAACACAATATCACAATGAGTTTCGAATGAAGAAAGTGGGCAAGGAATGGTGTTTCTCCTTCAACCAAATTTCTTTACGTTCACAATATGCCTCTTTGAGAAAATGCGCTACTGAGATTCACGCACGTGAAGGCATACTCACTTGTTTGTATTTGATAGAGGCAAGTTTGGCATTGCCAACTTTATCACGAAAATTTTAGTTTGATGAAGAGCAAGTACAGCAAAGGGTGACGACAAGCTCAAATCATTACCAATTTAGTTTTACTTGACCTTTCGAAAAAAAAGCTAGACGACAAATTGTAGACTGATGTCTTTTGTATTCAAGTTCAATAAAATTTGAATTGAACACCTTGACTGTAGACCACACAGTAGGGCAAAAGATGACGCGGGTTTTATTGTTTGGTGGTCAAATCCGATCAAAGCGTAATGCATGTTCGGCGGCGCGTAGCACAACGGGACTGCACCAAAGTCCTTTGAGTGGAACGTGGCGAGAACGCAACGGTAGGTTCTAGAAATGATCAATAGCTGCAGTTTTGAAAAAAAAAACGTGTGTGCAAAGTCCCTGGGCCATTCTCTAATAAGGCAGGAAAGTAAGTCGGTACCCACCTTTTATTTTTGGTGGACCCACAGTGAAAAGAGTGATAGGTATACAGTAATGTATGGATAATCCGAACCCTCTATAATCCGAACTACTCTATAATCCGAACAATCCAATTGTGTAAAATGATATCTATAATCCGAACCCCTGTATCTTGTAATCCGAACTGTCACTTATTTTTCTTTGTGCGTGCGCGCGCATCTTCCGAAAAAGTACTGGACATTTTGTGCAAGCTTGAAAGTCTCAACTTGCATTGTAAGCTGTATTTGAATCATGTCTTCAACATAGAAGCAGGTCACGTTGACTCTTCAACAAAAAGCTGATATTTTGCGTCAATTAGAGTCTGGATGTTCATACGCTACCCTGGAAGTACGGTTCAGTGAAATAATTCGAATTTATTTTAAATAAACCTTTCATAGCTAGGTTGCATACCTTTCAATGTATATTGGCGGCATTTTTTTGGTTGAGTAAGATATCTATAAACCGAACACGTTCGGATTATAGATGTCATTTGATATGAATTCTATAATCCGAACGTTTTGGTAATCCGAACGGGATCTGCAAACTTTCTGTTCGGATTATCCAGACATTACTGTATCATATTGACTCATGTCGCAAGGCTAACCCGACCCTGTTATTGACTACAACAGTATTAAGTACTTGCATCCCAATCTAAAATGATTTATTTACGGGTGATGCTAATTTAAATTGCTTCGGAAATAGATTTAATGAACGAGGCATCAAACTACTCAATTAGTGATCAATATCACTGTTTTACTAGCTCACTCGCTTTCTTTGAGTTTTATTACACTCCTAGTACTCCTGCTGTTTTAAAACAACTTCAATGGGAGCATTATTGGATTGATCATTGCAAAAGTTAGAAAGTTACGCTCAAAGACGAGTGTACATTTTTTTTATTTGTTCACAATTGATCACTCATAGTCCTCGCACCTGAAAAGATTTCCAAGGTATGTGAATTGGACAGGTGCGTTATTAGTTACAGAGTGTTAACCTAGATTGTGCATTGCCAAAAATTTGCGACCTGCGCAGCGTTTACCTTGCGCACTACTGACTCAGCACCGTTGAACATTTGCCAAAAAGACACGTGTATCTGCTTCATTCCGACTCTCTCATAAAATTATTTATTTTCCGGTTTGCGCAATACTTGCCTCTGTCGTAGATATATGTTTACTCGAATCTGCTTGCCAGATACACGAATGTCAAGACCTCTAATTGCAGTCCAGATGCAACTCTTCGTTCTTGCCGCCACAGCAGTATGAGCAGAGCGAAAACAGACAAGCTCTTTAATGCGATAAAAATTCGCTTCTCTGCGTTATTTCGGACCGAATTGCGTCATAAATCATGCGGGAAGTCACCTTTCTTGCAAATAAACCGAGCATCAGGAGGAACTGGGGAAATAATAGTATTTTTGGAAGAGACCTGTACGTGCTAGTCCCATAAGTGGTAAATCAAATGAGCCACAACAAACTTAATTCCTGTGTGTCAGACTGGAGGCTTAATTCGATGCTTGGAGCGATGCCATCGTTTGTCTCTTGGTTACATTATGAATTCTTTAATGTCTAATGTCGAAAATGCTTTCCGCGCTCCTGGCAAGAAATTCGCCACACTTTTTTCTGTGAGGGACGGGGAAATTTATTGTTCTGTTTGTGACCTCCACTATAAGGTGGACACTGAAATACTTTTTTATTATTATTATAAGGTTCCGTTCTCGACGTCAACCAATAGCACTTGGTTGATGTCATGAATCTGTCTCGAAATAATCTTTCAGTAAACTTTAGTAGATGAAAGATACTTAGTATCGCACACTTTTGACTTCACTATTGCTTCTATGATGTAGATCGTAGATGTAGATTGTAGGTATCATGTACGTTTCGTTTACGTTGAAGCATTTCATTAACCCTAACCTTGAGATCTCACGGAACCGCATACCTGTTTCATGTCTTGCCACCAGGAACTTTACAATTTGTCTCTCCGCCATCCTTGGTATTATAATCGAATTGGTGCCCGGAAGATAACGAGAGCAATTTATCAAGCTTTATAATTACACACAGACATACACTCAGTGTGTGTCCATTACGCAGAGTTGAATTCTGTTCCATATAATATGGCGACCACGTTCGCACGATGATAATCTCCCTTACAAAAGGTGCCGCTATAATTATGCTTTTGTAAAATAAAGTGGACGGAAGCCACTACGGCTCTGGCTATTAACTAAACTGAAGTAGTTACAGTACAGCGTGGATCGCGAGATAGGATCCATGAAGTATTGGGCAATCATTTAGCGCCCCCCGGGCGGCTGCGTAATGAACTAATGGACCATGTAGCTCATCGGATTATCCATGTAGCTGGTAGTAGTAGCTCGTAGAGTAGTGCAGCAGCAGATCCAGGATAAAATGGTCATCTACTTCATTTCGTCCGTCGTAAATCGTTCTGTTAATGGTCGAACGATTCCTGCTTCTCGAACGATTGATTTTTAAAGCAGCATCCCTTCATTAAAACTTTATAAATTTCTCGTCGTGCTGTTGGTGTTTCTTGAACAATCCCTTTTCCATCAGGCTTTTCCCTAAAAATAAATACTCCGTATTGATTTCGGCCGTTCGAACACACAAACAGCTTTTATCGGTTGTACGCTACTAGAATTTTTTCATCAAGCTGGGTCAGCAGTGGGAGTATGGAGCTTCAAAGTGCAAAATGGATTCAAAACAAGCCTGTAATTCCACGACATGATGAGTGATGACTGATGATCTAAGCATGATCTGTATTTACTTAATGAGGTTCACGCCCATTTTGATTCAATAATGAATAATAATCCTAATACTGGAGGTCCATTATGATCATGTTGAACTTACCGTGTTAAAATATGAGTAGAAGAAGAAGAAAAATATTGAGATGACCTGAACTATAAATGTTGTTGAAAACGGAAATCAGATATGAATTTGATACTTGAGAAGATACCAGATACCTACTTGTTTGAGGAAAAATCGACGGTAGACGCATCTTGGCGACAAGAGCGCCCTGCAATAATCCTGATTCATATTCCTGCCAGTTTTTGATGTTCTCCTTAGGCCCCGTATTTGACCAAACAGAGGTAGGTACCTATATCAGGAAGGAGGGTGGTGACTTATAAATATGAATTCCATACAGTGCCACCAAGCTTATTAGTGGCACAGACTTAGTGGTATCTATGACATTTATCATCTCGATTTATCTCATGGTATATTTTCAGTCATGGATCGCGGTAAAGTTATCCCATGATGGGAAAATAATGTGCCGAAGTCATTTTAACTAGTGACTTCGTGATCTTAGTAGCTGGTTTTTGTGCAATCCATATACAAATACATACTTACAAACCAATCCATCACAATTATTATTGTCATATAGTAGCGTCCGCATACTTATTTGGATAATCGACAGCGTCTCGGCCTCATAAATCTTTCGTCGGGTGGAATGCGATCCGCATTCTAATGAGCCATTATTACATAAATTTCTCTAAAACTTAATGTTCCGCCCAGTATTCGAAAGTATTTATTTACAAGATGTCGGCGTTGATGCCAATATCTCGCCCACGTTTCCATTGAATGATTTTAAAATAGACACTTTGGCCGACTTTTATAGACTGCTATATTTCCTATTCCCTTGCCACTTGGCTGATGAAAACATCATAATATTGACAAAGTCTCGAACACTCATGCACCTCTAGAAGCTGGCTGAGGGGATCGCTACTATACAGATGATTTACACACCTAGGCAATGGCCACGTAAATTCGAGTTTTACAGGCCACTTCACAGACGTAATGATATTTCGGGCCGTTCCTGATGATACATTGTCGTCTCATGCCCGAGATTGAGATTTACTCTGGCGAAAATCGATAGTGCCCGTGATGATGTATCGTTTTCGTCAGTTCCATTCCATTCTTCCTTCTATAGTATGTTCAACCCAAGTGTGATTCTAGTGGGCTAGGGGTCTTGCCTCGCGATGCATTTGAAAGGAGGAATAAGCTAACTAGAATCACACTAGTTGAATGCACAATGTACTATTGTCACGATCGTAACATGAGGGCCGTAGGTGAAAGTTATTCCTCGAACACGAAAGGAAAGCACTTGTAGCCTAGCATGTGAGTGGATCGACCGAATCAGCAAACGCATGGATAATTGCCGCAATAATGATAGAAGGCAAGACAAAGGTTTTGCACAATAAGCAAGGATGTGTCTACCAGAACACGAGGCATACCCACGTCACTGACCTCTGAGTCGGATAATTTAATAGAAGAGGTTCGAAGACAAATGATTGATTCAGTGAAACAGTCATTCCAGACCGCCCCCCCCCTCATTTTGAGGTATGGCGTGCGCCAGAAAAAAAGGTCTATTCGGCGCCACTGGCTCATCCGTTTCAACAGATCCCGTATTTGATGGTTTCATAATAGCGTTAAAAGTTTCACTCTCATCACTTACCTCGTAGAGAAACATGGTAATGATGTTATGTTTTATGGGAGATTCCGTCTTGAACCTGTCTCTTGAAACCAATGCATCTATGCTGTTCACAAAATGGCGATTGAATTCTCAACGTTCGCCAGCCTCTCGTTCCCGCTTGTTACCATAAAGGAAGGAAAACCTCTTTTCCTCTTTTTTGTCCACATCAGAGCTGGACTATTACCTTCAATTTCCCAGGCAGTTTTGGATCTATTACAGCTATTATTATCCGGTTGTCATTGTATGAATTTTGAGCGTCATGAAAAAGAATGCTAATTATTTAGCACAGCATGAATAATACCTGATCCCATATGGTTCCTTGCAGCCAAGAGCTTGACTAATAAGATGACTTTGACCATTTTGAAAACAACAGTAATTTCTTTTTCGAGATATTTTTCTTTGAATTTGAAGAACATTTTGAGATGGACCTGTTTTTCGTTGAGCAGTTTATAAAAATGTTTTCAAAGAAACATGTTGGTTATCAATTATTCACGCCTTATTCTCTGTGAGGGTGGTGCTCTTTTCTACATAATGTAAAAATTGTCTAATAATACACAACTTGTGGGGAGTGGCAAGTAAGCTTGGGTTTTCAAATTGACACTTCAGTATTGATCAACAAGATCAATACGCTGGTGTACGACGAAAAGCATTGTTATATTAATCTGATTTAATCTTCTCGTCCTAGAGTTGATGAATAATTGGAAAAAAAATCATATTAGAGTTTATGGTCTTTGCTGCTGCTGCTGAAACGAGTGCTATGGTTGTAGTCATTAGTTGTAAGGTTTCAGATTAAGAAGTATCGTGATCATGATTGTGGTGGTTGTTTTCTCGGGAAGGTCTGTGAGAGAAGTGCGGGCAGTCAAGTTGCGACCTCGGAATTTATAGGGCGCAATGGTCATCATCAAGTTTGAAAAGATAACTCCAGATTTCATCAATCTTTTACTGGGTAAGTGTGGGAAGGGTCCATCACGTTTAGCGGGAGCTACCATGCATGCCTAGAATAATAGCAACAGCCCGTGAAATTTTCTTACTAAAAGTTTGTTATTTTCATCTGTTTTCAGAATGAACCGTAAATTTTGTTCATTTTGTTCATTGTTCATGGGGTACTTTGGGTACCTCACCTGGTAAACTGCGTTGATTAGAGCACATGGGAATGGGTAGATTAAAACAGTCAAATTCGAATAATATTGCACCCCATTGATATTTAATTCAAACTAACATTAGCACAGGCTAGATCTCAGGTTTCAGCACCTCCAGCTGCCTTTATGTTGGTAAATTTATCCGAAGTGAAGGGCTGACACGAGAAAGCCTTTCCATACTTCACCATTTTGAATATTAGCAAAATGCTTTAATATGAAGCTGAAAACAAAATCTGTCTAAAACTCAAGGTGCAAACTGCAAAGCTTACTGCGTGGCGTCACCTGGCCGGTCTAACCAAAACGATTCGGTTTCGCATAAGTCTTATTCATAAATATTCACTCAACGTGGCAATATGCCACAAGGTAGTAAGTAATGTTATAGCATGATTCATGCAGTGAAATAGAGTACTATTTATTATCCATTCCAAGCTGAACAAAACCACAGTCACCTATGATATTTTTCTTCAAGTTTGACAATCTAATGACTTGATGCATTGAAGAAGTCGAGATGATTTTATCAAATTTATCAAAATGATGTTTGCTATGCTGGATGGCAATCAGTTAATTCAACTGCTAAGAGTCCTCCGTACGCTCAAAGCGGCTCCAACTAGAAGGCCTCTGAATCAAAGCCGGTGATTTTCTTTTACCTGGTATTTTAGAAATTTCACTCCATATAAACAGGTGAAAGGGAAAAAATCCAAGAAAAACCGATCACAGTCGAAGATAGTCAAATTTCACGCGCGCCATCCTAGGGCCTTTATTTAACCTGATAAAATTCTGTTTTTCTTAGAGTGGACTCTTTACAGTACTCTACTCTGCACGACAGATCTGAATAATTTTCCCGTTTTGACACCGACACGTTACTTTCATTATTCTTTGTTTTGGAATCGCCGTTGGCCAATTTACTTTGAATAATGATGAGTGTTGTAAGGTGCCACAGTAACAGAAGAACAGAACCTGTCACCACCTTTTATACCTTGTTATATTTTACCATTTCGACCTGTATTATTTGTATTTTAAGCAACCTCAAATGTTGGGAAGATGAATTTTGAATAAAATTCTTTATATACAAAATGTGATAGAGAATTTACAGTTTTAAAAACTACTGAGGAAGACCTATTTCCAGCGCCTCAATGTGATCTCGTCGCAAGTGATCTCGTGACCTGAGCTTATGACCTCTTACTCTTACCATCAACCAAAAGGCGCGGTCGCAAGACGGCCATTATTTATGCCGGATGGGCTGAAGCAGGGGGCCTCGCTGGCTCCCCCATAAGAACTACATAATTAACGTATCAAATCAAAAATTTATGTTAACTTACTCTCTCTGTTGGGATGATGATTTGTGATCCTTCCCGAAAGAAAGCGGCTCAGGTCAGTGTTCGAACTGGCGGGCGACGCCGTCCCAAGAATGACAGTCTCACAATACAGTATGGTTCAAGTCGAGGTTCAAGTTGAAGTTTGATGTTTTTCGCGATTTCAAAGCTCTACACGCTCTCTGGCGGCTGAAACGGCGAAGCTATTAGTTTGTAAGTTTTCACGTCATTTTTGTTCGGTCGTTTCGGCACGAATTGTCAAAATACTTGTATAAGTCATCGACTTATTCAAGAACTGACAAGACAAAACTTGAATTTTTCATTGCAAGCTGTGGTTTTTTCAAGTTTGAAATGGTGGAATGGATTACAGTGTGATCTAGCTCACAAGATTTCGTACTTACCACACGCTCACAGAGTTGTAAGCAAGTACTACCTTCCCTAGTGGAAATGTGCCCATTTGGGCATATTTCGGACGCCCAATGTGCCCATGTGCACCATAGGGATATGCCCAATGTATTCATGTGCACCATAGGGATATGCCCAATGTACCCATGTGCACCATGGGGATGTGCCCAGCGTACCCATGTGCACCAACTATAGTCACATCCCGATGAGTACGTTGAGCACATCCCCATGTTGCACATGGGTACATTGGGCATATCCCCATGGTGCACATGGGCGCATTTCCACTAGGGTTCATCCTTCCCGTCTGTCAACTTCATATCTACTCACGTCATGTCTTGATTGTTTTCAAAGAAAGAACAGTCCTTAAAGGTGCGTTCAGTCAGCTTATTTAGCCGCAAGTTTTAATTTTAGTCGCAAGCGCAGCGACGCCCATTGGCTCTTATGAACCAGCCTCCGCAGAACAGCCATTAAGCGATGGAGCGCTTCCGACTAAAACTAAAACTTGCGGCTAAATAAGCTGACTGAACGCACTTTAAATTTCAAGTAACTTGATGAATAGAATAGAACTGTAGATAGCATGGCCTAGACAGGTACCTAGGTTCTTGAAATCAGTTTATGTTCATATTCATTTTTGATAATTTCCAAAAAAAATACTTATTTGCAGATTAGCAGTTTTTTGATGGCATAGGTAGCTAAGTAATTACTCAAAGTTTGGATGAATTCTGATATTGTATGCATAGGTACCTCATACCTCAGCCTCTTACGTTATGCCAATTCAAATAATATAAGAACGGAGGCTTCGCTGCTGGGCGTGTTTGGTGTTTGTGCATGCTAACCCAAGCGAATATACCCCACATTTTGTTTTCAGATAAAAATAAGTCTACGTTTTTAAGCACACTTTCTTGTAATATCTCGCTCTTGTTGTGGTTTTCTATTACACTAAGTCTTTAGTAAACGGCCAGTGTGCGCGGCAGAGACAGAAAATCGCGGCATGTTCGGTCACTTCAAGGAGATGTAAAATTAGGCAACCACAGCCGTAGCCACTTTGACACTAGCGGACAGGTGATCGCGACAACAAAATCAAAAATAAACGAATAAAACCAACACCACTCGCAACTCGGCTGTGCGCCACTTCCCACATAGAAACGCGGACATTCCGACACTCGCAGGAAGCGCCGCCATTACGTCTCCCAAAAAAGAAGATCCACTGAGAATCTTAGGTACCTACTCACAATACATTCTGTTTCTCCTACCTAATAGACAATCAGCGGTTCACCGAAATGTATCTTTACCTAGGATGCCACACTAAATAAATATCACGTGAAATTTGGCCTGTAACCATTGGCCAAATCCTTAGTTAGGTACCTACAGGGGACTCAGGGGAGATTTGACATTCACGTTGCGGATGACTTATACTTTGATTTGTTCCTGAAACAAATACTTCATTATAGTATATTGGAAATAGAATATCTGCTGGAATTAATTCAAACAAAAACGATTTTTTTACCATGGCTAGTTTTCAGTTCCCTCTTCAACATATCAAAAGTCCTCAACTCTGGGACTGCTACAAATTAGTATACAGGGTGAAAGTTAATTATTTTTCCTTATTTCCTTTCTTTCTAAAAAAACTGATGACTGAAAAAAACGGTTTTAGGCTAGTTTGATAGGCCATAGTCTTCCAATAAACATATGAAAAATATATCACTCAGCAACTGCTGTGTATCAAGTTACAGGGTGAAAACTAGTTCTCATCTTCATTTTTTTTTCTTAGCGGAACTGATCTAAATTGGAGCCGGGTCCAGTTCTTTTGCAAGCTCATAATGTTATACTGAGCATATAAAAAGGATACATTTCTGCAACTGCTGCTTTTCATTTTACAGGGTGAAAAGTCATTTTCACGTTTCATTTTTTTTCTTGGTGAAATTGGCTCACACATCAATTTCGACTGATTTTTCTGTAAACTTGAAGTTTCTAGTCAAACATATCAAAATAATACATTTCTGCTACAGCTACGTTTTTTTTTTACAAATTTAAATGTTTGGGTATATTCGGGTATATTGCATCAAAAATTCAAAAAATCTTGGAACGCAACCAAACATTTAAATTTGTTAATAAAAACGTGGCTGTAGCAGAAATGTATTATTTTGATATGTTTGACTAGAAACCTCAAATTTACAGAAAAACCAGACGCAATTGTTGTGTGAGCCGATTTCATCAAGAAAAAAATTGAAACGTGAAAATGACTTTTCACCCTGTAAATTGAAAATCAGAAGATGCAGAGATGTGTCCTTTTCATATGTTCATTATGACATTATCAGCTTGCAAAAGAACTGGAACCGGCTTTCATCTAGATCAGTTCCACCAAGAAAAAAAATTGAAGTTGAAAAATAGTTTTCACCCTATAATTTGATACGCAGCAGTTGCTGGGTGGTATATTTTTTATATGTTCATTGGAAGACTATGGCCTATCAAACTAGCCTGAAAACCTTTTTCTTCGGTCATCAGTTTTTCAAAAAAAAAGAAAGTAAAGAAAAATAATAAACTTTCACCCTGTATACCGATTTGTAGCAGTCCCAGAGTTGAGGACTTTTGATATGTTGAAGAAGGGACTGTAAGCTTGCCATGGTACAAAAATCGTTTTTGTTTGAATTAATTCCAGCAAAGCACCTATTTTTTTCTATTTCCAATATACTATTAGCCATCACTTAAATATTCCCTGAAATTTTGATTTGAGCTGGTTTTAACGACATTTGGCCGTCTTTGCTTTCTTTACTGTCGAAGCAAACCTAGTGGTAAAAGAGTGCGAAAATTCTGTGATGCGAAACAATCTACGGGTCTCCCCGCAAATAATATTATCCGGTGTACGATTATTTTTCATGTTGAAAAAATGTGTTTTCTAAAAAATGCTGTTTTTCTTTCAGGTAAGTTTACGGGGTCCCTTAAGACTGCCCAGACCATATATTGTCCAACTTCTCTATCTTTGGCAGGTCTTCTGTCATCAGGTAAGACTATTACAATGTCAAGTTGATTGAGTATTGAATAAGGCTTTGTTTCAAATGGCAAATGCACTGACTAATCAAAATCATCCTGATGGCCATGTTCCGAGATTGATAAAGGACTCAGACTAATCGTTTCAGGATGATGAATCAACCTCAACATCGATTCAATATTTGGAACGACTTGAGTAGGTAGGTACTTATATCCCATACACTTTCTATTTTCAGTAGAATGACTTTTTGGAGCAAAAATAACGTGACAAGCTGGAACGCTGAGAAAATACGGCCGATGGCCGCTGATTTTCGCTCCAAAACTTTGCAGGTGCCATCAGTCGTAGCCGTAGCCCCCCAGCCTGTTACTCTATTTTTGCTCCAAAAGGCATTTTACTGAAAATAGAAAGTGTATGGGATATAAGTATTTGATTTGTCCTCTTTCTCCATCGCAATTAGTACCCACAGTGGACGATGACGCGTGACGCGGTTAGTGAAGTTAATCGGGTATACCGAGGGGCGAGGGGTATACCTACTTGACTTGTCTCTTCGTTCGACCAGACCGAGGCCGCCGAGGTACTTGCTTTACAATCCGGTCAACTTAAGTCAAGTTCAAAAAAACAAGTTGCGCCGTCGAACGGAAAAAGTCAAAAACTAATTACTAATCATTAGAGCTTTAAAGTTGCCTGGTCTTGGCCGTGCGAGCATAAGTTATTTAAAATATTCCGTATGCTGGTACTGTATTATTCAACGGAACTTTGTGAAGCACTAAGCTGCGCTTTTTCGCTTAAATACGCTCCCAGCATTCAGTCCTAATCGCCAATTATCCTTCGTTGATGAGTGATAAACTTGTATAAGTCTCGAGACGACTGCATCATTGGCGCTTTTCTGACGTGGGCATTGTAGGTACTCGAACTTTTTTGTAACTGTAGGCAGTCGTTTTAAAACCGAATACCAGTGAGTTTATAACCGTACATACATACGGTTTCTCATCCGTAATGACAGTGGCCCGAAACCTTGATAGCGACACAATACATATTTATTTCGCTAGCTGCATAAACATCCCTGTACGTTTGAAATTGAAGTTGGAGTACTAAATTTCCCGGCATTAAAGGGCGTGATTTACAATTGGCAATTTTACCCTTTCACCCCCATAACGTGTGTAATAAATCGCATTCACATTATTAGCAATTTCCACCAGATCTGTTATTGCTGCTCATAACATTCATTTCAACTTTATGTGCAATAATCGTGAATCATAGAAACTGCTTTAAATCAAACACACCATTTTAAGCAGGTGCGGATTGTGTTTGCCATGATCGGCCACGGCCCGAGTGTATTTATCAGCAGGTAATTTGAATATGGCTCAAATTTCAGTATACCTATGTGATACAACTGAAGCAAGCCAGAGGATAAAGGCATGAAATTGTAGGTAGTCACTACGTAGTAGTTCACTAGGAGTGGAAGGAACTCCTAAAAATAGAGTTAGAACCTCGCTGAAGATCACGATGCACTATTCTCGAGTACTACAGAACCAGTGCAGTGGCGTACCCAAACTTACGGACAGGTAGGAATCAGGAAGATTTAGTGTATGTTTAGGTACTTATTTCAAAAAGTGAGCGACTCAAATAAGGTACAATAGCGCAGCAGCCGAAAATTTTTCTGCATAATAATAATACTGACAATAATAAGCAGAAAAAAGGAGACCCTCCTGAATTAATTTTGTATTCATAAAGTTCTATCAAAACTCAAAGTGCAGAAATATTCCAAAATAGAACATACATTTTGTCAAGTGGGTACTCGTATAATACAATAAATCAATTAGATGATAATATCGAGCCCCTTTGGAGCCTTGACCAGCTTTTCAAAAGTTTCGTCAGTGGATAATGTGTAGGTATCAGGTAAATCACTATCACACTATTTTTTTCACGTATTGCGCTCAAAATCATGGGGGGGGATCGGGATCAGATTTTTTCTCATTAGTCCAAGCCTTGAAGGGATTTATCCCCTTCATTTCCCTCCCGTGGGTACGCCTCTGTACAGCACACGAGTTTGTAAGGTGCGACATGGCTAGGAAGAGGCATCAGATTGGATGTAGTGAAGTCAACTTGAGCGATTTCTAAGTGCGACGATTCATGTGACTTCTAAATTGTTGGTACGTAGTAATAAATAGTATTTTGCAACAGTTGTCTCTCAATAATGAGAAATCAAGTATTTAACGCAAATTCGTAATAAACATTGGCGTCAAAGCGGCATTTTTTTTCCTTTTTATCAGCTCCTCACGCCATAAGAGTTTTTGCGATTTTATTGTTGATATACAAACTGCTGAAAAATCATTATCAAGCACAAATCATGGACAAACACAACACCCAGACAAGACCAGGAATCGAACCTGGAGCCTTTCGCACCACAGGCAGCTGCTCGACCGCGTGTGCCACGGGGCCGAATTAAGAGTAATTCGGCCTGCTTGATTCGGCCTGCGACTTTAGGGATTCTGAGAGATTCCAGAATTGATTTATGATTTGTGAATATCGGAGTCGAGGAGCATGTTGAAGACGCAGGGAAATGATGCCGCCAGGGAGTAGTGGTTCATAGAATCAATATGAGGTAAGAAGTTTCCTTGGGCCCTGCACCTACTACAAAGGATTTGTCAAGAAGCTCTCTCACATTGGACTCCGTTCTTGTGGTCTAAGGAATCTGAAGAAGACACCAAATATGGCGTTGTGTTCGAGTCCCATATCGACATCCTCGACTACAGGTACAGTTCATCTTGGATTCCGATTCCGGCTCCAGTAATACTGGTATTGGGACGATTCTCTAGGAACTTCATGACGGACCAGAACTGATGGTTATAGAATACTACACTGAGGTTTTTTCCAAACCAAGAAGAAACTACCTATTGTAGAAAAGAGTGTGGGGAAAGTCCGAATGGAAAGCAGGAATTATTGCAATTGATGCTTTCCAAGACACAAGTGAAGGAGGGCTATGGGTGAGGGGCAAGAGACAGTTTGTAATTGTTGTAGATAACGTTACGTGCATTTTTGGGTGAGCATGGACATTGATTTTCCTGTCCTGTAGACATGCAGGCTTCATTTGGCTCTTTCGTCGTCAATATTTGCCCTGCCTTGATTGGTTCCTTTGACGAGTTGATTATGGTTTAGTTTTTCCCCCAATGCGCCATAGTTGAAGAGAAATGAAGATTGTCGATCATCTTGAATTCTAAGGGGGCTCCTGGATGAATTTCGAATTTGCTCCATATCTCAAAATGAGCCTTCTTGTTTATAGTATCGTTGTTCATCATGTCAGATTTCGTAGCCTAATACATGATTGCATTATGTCCGGATTTTCCAAGATAATGCCACTGCCTGTATTTATTTGAAACCATTGAAAACAGCCTGATGATGTAGAATTTGAATACATCATTATTTCATTATATTGTTGGTCGTGCGGCTTAAAATATAGGCGCCGCTTTGCAAAAACTGGCAACAAGCTCGCTCTTTTGGCCATCAAAATTTATCCCAATTATCGTAAGTCCGTCGTGCATAAATAACCACTCGACGTCTCATTGTGCTAAGTTATAATTAAACGTCTCAAAGAATCTCTTGGCACTATTCTTGCTACAAAAATAAATCACTCGGTCTCGTTTCAACAGCATCACTATACATTGTTCAAAATGCCTGATCCAGAATTTCTCCTGTAGGCATGTGTGAGTGTGTAGTAGTACTTCTTGTGTACGTTAGGGCGTATACTAACATTACCACCTGTTTTTGCAATTAAACGCAGATCCAAAGGACTTATTGATAAACACGGCGCGTGAAAAGTGACGGACGAATATTGATTGATCATGCATTATTTATCAGAGCTGGAAAGTGTGGCCGCTGCATTAAAGGTGCAATTATGTTTTATGGGCATGACGGTCACGCAAAATATTAATCTATCATCCGAAGCTCATATTGTGATTGGATTTCGTTTCAAAATAGGCGTTGCACCGTAATTTACACGGCATAGTGGAGAATTTCCCGCTCGGGGGGCCATTAAACTACCAACGTATGAATTAGGAGCTGATTTATCGTAACATACAGGGTGGGCAATTGATCCTACGGCTGGTGACCTACATAGGGATTGCGGACTGGTGCGTGGCTTGGGTTAAGCATTCCCAGGTGACGTGGATTGGCATAATGGCATTTTATTCACAAAACAAACTAAACAAAAGAGACAAAGTGGCAAATGTAATGGCCAAAAATAATATGAGGGAAGTTGAGCCAAACATGGTTTGCTCCTGCGGCAAAACTCGAGGCATCCGAAGCATCTGGGTTGGGGCTCTGTGTGAAAAAACGCTGGGATGAAGAGAGCTGGTCAATAGAGCGCGTCAAAAAATAGCGCCCGGAAAAAACAGCGTATCGAAAGACAGCGATCGAAAAAATAGCGCGTCTGGAAAAATGTGTCGCAAGATGGGTCTCGGTAAGAATAGCGCGTCGCGCACTGTACAGTGTACATCGTAGAGGCACAGGTAGAGGGATAATATTCCATAGTTACTTCGATGGTTTTGTGTTTTGTGTTGGAAGAGCGCCACGAGAATCAGCTGTTATGTCCAAACGCTCTTCATTGCGCGTTGTTTTTTTGGACGCGCTGAACAATATACAGGGTTATATTCAACAGTCTGGAATAAAATTCATAATTTTTTATCATATTTTTTTCGGGAAAAACGCTCGAACAGGTCAATTTCTGAAAAGGGCAAGCCGTTTTTCCATGACGCGTGTCATGATCTACCGTCAACCTCTTGACCCCTAGCCACCCTTAGTATTCTTTTTCAAATGGCACTCCATGGCTTAAGGGGGGCCCGTTGGAAAGCTTGTCAAAAACTGTATTCAGATTTACCATTGTAAATTATATCGAACGCTTCATCATGAAGTTCTGAGTAACCGTAGGGTTACTCGAAAGTCCGGAACAAAATTCATTATTTCTTACCATATTTTTTTCCAAAAAAGACGCTCGAACAGGTCGATTCTTAAGAGCGGCAAGTCATTTTTCTATTATACGTGTCATCATCTACCGTCAACCCCTTAACCCTTAAACCCTCGACCCTCAACCCCTTGAACGTCCAAAAATTATTGAAGGTAGATCTGAACACAGTTTTTGACAAGCTTTCCAACTAACCTCCACAAACCATAGGATGCGATTCAAAAAAATACTAAGGGTGGATGGGGGTTACGGGGTTGACGGTAGATCATGACACGTATCATGAAGAAACGACTCACTGTTTTCAAAAATCGACCTGTTCGAGCGTTTTTTTTTGAAAAGATTGGTAATGAATTATGAATTTTGTTCCAGACTTTTGAGTAACCCTGGGGTTTTTCAAAACTTCATGGTGAAGCGTTCGATCTAACTTTCAATGGTAGATCTGAATACAGTTTTTGACAAGTTTTCCAACGAGCCCTCACAAGCCATAGGATGCCATTTAAAAACAAGTGAGTATGCCTTCACGTGCGTGAGTCTCAGTAGCGCATTTTCTCAAAGAGGCATATTGTTAACGTAAAGAAATTTGGTTGAAGGAGAAACACCATTCCTTGCCCACTTTCTTCATTCGAAACTCATTGTGATATTTTGTTATCAGAATGGGGTACTTGCCAATGAAATAGCTTTGAATGAAAATTCTTTCACTCATCAATATTTTTTTGTTTGAGGGCGGGAGCTGGGAGCGGCGACTAATCAACAGTAGTCTATTCTTTCCCATTTTTAGTCGGCTATTCATACAGCGAAAGAATTAGATCGCTATGTCTTCGGGTTTATGTTTTCCATTTATCTCTTACTTTGAGGGCAGCGTGTGGGGGTGGCAGCATTCGGCAAAGTAACTGTTGCACAGTTTGAGTTAGGAGTTTCTAAATGTTCAAGGAAATATCACAATCAGTGAAAATTGTGAAAGTTGCATTTTTTTTGTTTGAGGGCGGGAGCTGGAGCCGGCGACTAATCAAAAGTGGCCTATCTCTTCCCATTTTTAGTCAGCTATCTATATAGCGGAACAATTGGATTGCTATGTCTTCAGGGTTATGTTTTACATTTATCTCTTACTTTGGGGGCGGCGTGTGGGAACGGCAGAGTTTGGCAAAGAAATTCTTCCACAGTTTGAGTTAAGAGTTTCTCTCGTGCCCGGTTGCAGGAACGTGGTAGCAAATTTTGGGACGTAGCAAATTGGATCGGGTTGCAGGAACAGGGTATCAAACGAGGTAGCAAACAGGCTGTGGCTAAGGTTATCACGCATTTGAACTACTTGCATCTTTTTATGCGTATGCACGTACCTAAAAGCGCTAAAAGGTCTGATTCGACACTTTATTTTGAATTTTCCAACGTCTCCGATTTTTATTCTTCTGAAGAAGAACAAGAAGTAGAAGATGCAGTTCGTTGTGTCATTGCCGATCAAAAAAAACCGTCTCGTAGATAAGATGTACCTACCTCGCGTCGCAAGCTGTCAAAGTCAAAGAAGCGTCAGGAATTTCAGAGGTTAACAGCATTATTTATTTCTTCGAGTTTTGAAGAATAATATGCAAATCATTGCGTCGAATTGAGGCATAAATCCATGCACAGGCTGTCGATCAGGTGAATATGACAAACTGCCTCCGTAAATGCAACAACAATCGTATGTCGATCAACAATTCCAGGTTCAGGCGATGGGAGTTACCGACTGAAATTGCGAACACTTGCTGGGTGCCTCCACGAGCCCTGTACCTGTACGGCGGAAACAAAGCTGTTGTTTACACCAAGAACGCGGAGCTCTTTATTGCAAAGTATTGCTCAGTCAAAGTATGAGTGCTTCGGTGACAACGATGAGTTACAGGAGTACTGGGACTGTGATCCCGTGACGAAACTTGAACAATTTTGGGCCGCTAGTGACACTGTACCTATCAAGCATGTGTCAAGGTGATATCCAGTGTTGATTCAGTAGCTCCAGAACAGCTTTTGACGACAGGAAATACTGCAGGAGTCGTTGGCATGAGCAACAGCAAAGAAATTGAGAGAAAGGAATGAAACTGAATTCTGGATTTGTCAAGTTTTTCTTTGGTACAAAAATAGATCTCACACACTGAAAATGGCTGCCTCTTTTCTCTTGTCTCTTGCCCTAACCCTTAGATGTGCACATTTAGGTAGTTTAGGTCCCTTGCCCATCAGGTCCCAACACTACACACGACTCGGCAACTGCAATAAAGAGTTAACCGGATCGAAACGTGTGGTGGACGGTTTGTTGTTGACCGGGCCGTCACAATATGTCACGCTGTATGCGTATCTAAAATGTCTGACTCGGCGCTTTCTGAATTTTCGGAAGTCTCCGAATTTTCCTCTTCTGAAGAAGAGCAAGACGTTGCAGATGCAGTTCGTCGTGTAAATGCTGAGCGGAAAAACCTCTTCGAGTTTTACAACGACAAGGAATTTGAGGAGCGATATAGGTTCACGAAGGACAATGTGTTGCGGATCGTGGATCTCATCGGAGTTGAAGACCTAGAGCTATCTTCTTCGGTGTATTTCTTTCCGCGCACCATTTCCACTCTTCAAATTTGCTTGACTCTTGACAGCTAGACTTCAACTGTTTCAAATGTCCTCATACAAACAAACCTGTATAACTGATTGCCTGCACCCATCAGCCAAAATTCTCTATTTATGAGCACAAAATGTAAACCCAAACGTATACTCGGTTTGAATTAGGCACACCAGTGCTTTTCTCACTCACAATATCAGCTCAGCTTTCCATTCCCATATTTTATTCAATTTTTTGTTTGACATATTATTATGTCAGTCGTCACCCTAGACACTCCTTTTTTTACGCCTACAAATAGCCTACCATTTGATACCGAGTTTGGTACCGAAGCTAATTTGCGACGGAGCAAATTTTAGTTTCTTGCAACCGGGGGTCGGAGTTTCTGAATGTTTGAGGTAACATTAAAATGTAAATCAGCGGAAATTATTGAAAGTTGCACTTTTTTCTTTTGGGGGTGGAAGTTGAAAGCGGCGTCATATCAAAAGTAGCCTATTCTTTCCCATTTTCAGTAAGCTATCTATATGGCGAAAGAATTAGATCGTTATGTCTTCGGGTTTATGTTTTTCATTCATCTCTCACTTTGATGGCAGCGTATATGGGGGCGGCAGCATTCGGCAAAGTAACTGTTGCACAGTTTAAGTTGGGAGTTACTAAATGTGAGGGAAATATGACAATCAGTAAAAATTGTGAAAGTTGCATTTTTTTGTTTGGAGGCGGCAGCTGGAGGCGGTGGCTAATTAAAAGAGGCCTATCTTTTTCCAATTTCAATCAGCTATCAATATAGTGAAAGAATTAGATCGCTATGTCTTCAGGTTCATGTTTTACATTTATCTCTCACTTTGGGGGCGACGTGTGGGAGCGGCAGAGTTTGGCAAAGAAATTCTTGCACAGTTTGAGTCAAGAGTTTCTAAATGTTCGAGGTAACATCATCAGCTAAATCAGTGAAAATTGTTGAAAGTTGCACTTTTTTCTTTTGGGGGCGGAAGCTGGAGGCGGCACCATTTCAAAAGTAGCCTATCCTTTTCCATTTTTAGTCAGCTATCCATATAGCGAAAAACTTGAATCGCTATGTCTTCGAATTCATGTTTTTCATTTATCTCTTACTTTGGGGGCGGCGTGTGGGAGCGGCAGCGTTCGGCTGAGCAAATGTTGCACAATTTGAGTTGGCAGTTCCAAAAAGTTGAAGGGAACATCTCAATCAGTAACATTTGTGAAAGTTGCACTTTTTATCATTTGGGGGCGAAATCTGGGGGCGGCGACTAACCAAAAGTAGCCTATCCTTTCCCATTTTTAGTCAGCTATTCATATACCGAAAGAATCGGATCGCTATGTCTTCGGGTTTATGTTTTTCATTTTAAGGTGATTGGGGGTGGTTTTTAGCAGTTTTTTCATGTCGGCGGCGCATATTGAAGACGGAATGTCTCTCTACGTTCATAAGTGGCAACTATGTATTATTCAAAAAATAAGAACACTAGAGCATCAGGTCTGGTAGAAAGTGCAATATTATGTTATTTCAAGTTTATCGGGGGCGGTTTTCTCTATGTTGGCGGCGCAATATGGACATCCAATATAGCCTAGCCCTCCTTTGGGAGTGGCAGCTATGTAACAGCGAAAAAATTAGAAAGCTAGGTCGTCTAGTTTGGGAGGAGTTCGAGGAACGGACGGACGGACGGACGGACAAAGCTCAAAGTTTCATATAATATAAAGCATTTTCGTCAGATCCGCGATTGCCAAACATCAGAAAAGCGTCTATTAATAATTTCAAAGTCCTTCTTTGAACTTGTTCTAGAATGCAACATACGGCTGATGGTTAAGCTTTGGCTTAAGTTTTCTGTCTCGCCCGTGAACTCATTCAGGTGTCTGCTGGACTGGATATGCACCAACGGCAAAGGTTCAGTAGGACCTTCAGTGTTATTCGTATTTCTATGGCACCAACTTCAAATTTGTTGTTTTGTGTGTGTCAGAATAATGCGAGAATGAAAGTAATGAGCTATTAATGGAGGCTCAAAGCGTCTAGGACGTGAACAAGCCAAAGAGCATGAAACATACACCATGTATCATAGGTACTATAGTTGCAAAATAAGAGTCGTAATGTTGAAAAGGTCTTGGTGCCTACCTGATCACTTTTCCATATGTTTTCCACGTCCGTTTTTTATGCCTGTTCACGTCCTAGGTGTTTTTGCGCCTTCACTGATAATACTATGGTTCCATTCTCGCAAATTCCAACACACACAAGACAACAAATTTTAAATTGGTAATAACACTGAAGATCCTACTGCCCTTCGCCGTTGGTGCATATCCGGTCCGAAAATTTCTAGACACCTGAATGAGTTCATGGGCGAGATAGAAATACTCGTAGAAAACTTTGAACCAAAGATTGACCATCAGCCGTATGTTGCATTCTAGAACAAGTGTAAAGACAAAACTTTAAAATCAAAAGACGCTTTTCTGATGTTTGGCAACCGCAAGTCTAACGAAAAATTATTTAATTATGAGTCGCTATACCGAAACTTTGAGCTAAGGTAGTTGTTTCAGGTGAACAAGGTCTCTTGATGTATTTACCTTGATGAAAAACATCATCAAAATCAAAGCTACGTTTTTTAGTATTTAATTATTGAAAAAAAAGTTATCAACAAATCATGAAAATATATTTTTTTGGTTTTTTATCTGAAATTGTCATTGTATGTTGATAAATCCTCAGTATATGTAAGCTTACTATATAAAACAGTGAAATGTATTGCAAAACATTTTCCATTCCACACTTACATCTCTTAAATCAGCCGCAGAAAAATGTGCTCCCAGAGCTCATATTTTGTATGTTTTGGGGCGCACCCTGGGGATGTTTGTAGAGTTATTTTGCAGAACTTACACTGTAACTTGTTCCGTGGGATCTATTTAACGAGCTCAAGGCTGGAAATCGATGTAAATGGCATACAAAATTTTCAATTCGAAAATAAGCGAGAGTCTGCTATTTTTGCGGTTTTCAGATGTGAAATATGAGGTCGATTTGATTTCTGATGTAAAAATAAACTCGATATTCGTGTTTAGAAGGTCAAAATTAGTAAGAAAACATATCCCGCATGCCTATGTATCACAAAAATTCAGGTCCTGTCAAAAATCGTCGCCATCTTTTTTTCTGAGTGGGAAATGTTGACGTATCCTTGGAAAAAATTAATCACCTTGGTATGAGGAGTTATCATACCAAAGGGCATCCCGTCTAATTCATTTGCGGTATTCAAAATCGTAGCACCCCGACTACAAGAAATAAACAGAGTTGACGGTTTTATTATCACCAGTAGCATGAGAAATGTACGATGATTGCTTTTTTTTCTGACATTATTCATTTTGGAAATACTAAATTGTACTTCAATCTCTCAACAAATCACTGAAATTGGAAAAAATGTTGATTTATGAAAAAAAAAAAACAGTTTTTCTCGAAGAAATTCGAAAATGGCTCAAGATATTTCAGAATCGTTTACAACATCTATGTATGTACCTAAGCATAAAATGACGAATAAGTATTAAGTATGTAGGGTGATTTTGATGTCTTTTTTGTGATTTTTCACATTTCTCAACCTGCTGTATGTATACAGGGTGTCCGTTTTTCGAGGCTGAGCATGGGTATCTTGCTTATCTTGAGAGATACGAAATCGGTTAAAAACTAAAAAATGTTGCCCATTTTCATGACGATCGATGATCCAAAAAGATATTTGAACTATGTAGTTGTTGAACATTTTTTCAACAGTGACATGGGACACATCGTTGTAACCAGGAAATACTGTATCCAAAAATGTCAAAATCTAATAATATTATGGCGCCCATGAGAGGAAAAAAAGTTGAATGTCGTATTGGTTTTGGAAGATAAGAGTAGTGATTTTGCTAGCTTTGAATTCTCCTTGGAAAAGTGCCCTGACAATGGGCCTTATGAATAAATATTGAGCAATTGCTTCGCTAGATTTTCTCTTTTTGAAAAATTCTCAAAAAATCAGAAACTTCAAGTAATTTCTTGATTCAGGTTTTATTGAACATTTGAGTAACTGATTGAATAACAATGGTTCAAAGTCTCATTTCCAAATGTTTCTCCGTTTTTGCTGCTGGATTTTAAGCAAAAGCAATTGCTTAATCTTTATTCATAAGGCCCAATGTCTTGATTAGAAAAAGCCACCTTCAACCGTTTTTTGAATAAAAAATTAAAACAAAAATTGCAAATTTCTGCTTTTTCACGATATTTCGAAAACTACAACTAATAGGTCAAATATATTTTTGGATGATTATCCGCCATGAAAATGTGCAACTTTTTCCTGATTTCACCGACTTTGTATCTCTAAAGATAAGCGAGCCTCGAAGAACGGACACCTGTATACGGCGCTTGGCGCTTGCATGGGTGTAGCTGAAAGTTACCCTGCAACTCCATTCACAATAAATAAAAAACTATCGAAAACATGATGTGCAAACCAAATTTTAATCTTTTATTTTCAATGTAAAGATACCAAAAGTGAGTTAGCCCAGAGTTTTTCAGTGGCACCAGAGGTCTCTAAACAGATCTATGATCAATGCTGTTTTAAAATCTGCAAGAAACGTCCTTACTTACTTGTTCGGTTTCGAGTTCCGACGCTATGTTCGACACAGAAAGCAATTTTGTGCATGAAAGTCTAAAGTGGATTGATGCTCGCAAAAAATGAGAATCTAAATGAAAATAACGATAAGAATAAAAGTGAGGAGAATGAGCACCGCAACTGCCCATTCATACTCCAGAAATAAAAATAGGAATAAGAAATAGTCTGAAACATTGCGCATAGGTGTCGTTCGAAGCATTAAAATGACAGTCGTCGAAATTCGTGGTGGCAGTCATTGACAGTTGAATTTCTTGTTTTATGCTATTTTTTATTGCGGTTGTTTCCCTACTTGATTTGTTCAATTATAAAGCAGGGTTCCCAAAATTTCGTTTGTTGAGCCCCCACCCACCCCGGATTATAAATAATATTTTCATGCCCCCCCCCCCCCCCTTAAATTTGATTAAAACTCACAATATTTCGAGTATTCCCTAGTGGAAATGTGCTCAATTGGGCCACCTACTAGTAGGTATACTATATAGTACTAAACCCCGTTTTAGAGCATCCCTGGCTGCACAGCGTACACAGGCCAAACCTCTTGTTGCGCCACCATCAACAATCGTGTTTTATCCAGCAGCCTTCGCGTTTTAGTCTAAAAATAAAACGCGAAGTCAATTTACAAAGCATTACGAATCTCGCACGAGTATAGAACGTATAGAACATTGCAAACGTAAACACATTAACACTGTTAATTTAATTCTAAATCTGTAAAGCGATCCAAGTAAATTGGATTAATTTATTGTATGTAATCCTCTCGAGCGACTCCAAGCAAAATATTACAACGTCAAGCGTCAAGTCCACTAAAATTTGGTTTTTATCGGCGCCGCACTCACACGAGTATTAAATTCCCGAAGAGAGACACGTTAATAGGATTGTTCTTGCCACTTAGTAAGGTTTAAGCTTGATGGACGAACGCTTTGCTCCTTTTAGAACCAGACAGTGTTGCTGTCAAGCTCTCAGTTTCAGTACAAAAAAACCTCCTTAATAGTCAGATTAATCATATCAGATCAAATAATTTCATCACTCAAGATCAGTTCAAAAAGTGACACTACTAAATTCACATCGTAGACGAAATTATATATTCAGTAGGTTCACTTGTACCGTGATTCTAGTCGGCTGTGAGATTTTGTTTCCAAATGTGAAATTTAGAAAATCCCCAAAACTTTGCAGTTGGCTGCTCTGGCCGGACCAGTTTTGAAACACATTTTTTGCGTATTTCCTCTGCAGATAGCCGGAACATTTTTGCGGCACGTGATGTCTGACGCTTTTTTCCATTTTATTGGAAAATGTATCAATTTTTCGACCTGTTTTTAATTTTCGCCAATAAACAAATAAATCACAAGAACCTTGACATTTGACAGTTGTGAAAAATATTTATGACCTCTCGAAGCCGGTTCAACTTTCAATGAATCAAATTGAAGAGTATACAATGCCCTTCGTCCAAGAAAGGGGCCCCATGCAATCATCAACCCTTTCGCCTCTTCCAGTCAAAAATACGCGCCAAACCCTGAACAATTACAGGCGATACAAGGATCGACGTGCAGTTTGTCATTGGCAAAAGAATTAACGTGTAAAAAGTAAATTGAACCAAATTTAAAAAAACCCAGCCGCTCAAAGTTGCGTAGTGAACCGAAATTGATGTAAGTACCTTCAATTTGCAATTTGCTCTCATTTTGGGGCTTCCCGGGACGAGTTTTTGTCGACCCTAAATGGGCCGCCGTCAAGATGACTTAGATTTGCGGCCGCCCCGTGCTCTTTTGGTGTCTACATGACGGTAACACAGCTCTGCGCCCCCCTAGTCGCACGTCCACTTATGACCAGGTCAGTTTTCCAAGATTTTAATATCAATTTGATAAGAAATACTTCCAGAGAAGTCAGTTTCACACCAGGTGAAAAGGCGGCAAGCCTACAATGCTTAAGTAGAAAATTTGCCCAGCCAACTTGAGTCACAGTACAAGTGAACCTACTTTACCTACATCGATTTCAGGCGATTTCATCGATTTGTAGGCTTATCCTCGATCGAACAAAACAATTTTCATTCAACTATCACGAATACCGCCACGGAGACACATTAAGCGCCTGGACTAATAGTGATATAAGACAAATGAAAAATCCTATGGAAAACAACAGGTTTAAGTAGTATCAAACAACGAAACCGGAAAAGCTCATTTTGCACGTAACACGAAAAGTTGACAACAGTTTTATAAACAAAAAAAAAAAGCACAAAATCCACCGCATTTTGCCGTATCCTATAGTGGCCAGTTTATAAATTACGCTTTATTGTGTTCAACAGACAATTCGCGACCACTAAATCGCTTCACAAAAGCGTAACGATAATAATTAATCCCCAGTTTCGCCGCAAGTCGAAGCATTTTCCTATAGTAATTGCCAACATTTCAAGAAAACAAAGCGCGCCGCCAAGTTTTGTCAAGGCCACCGGCAGCAGTGGGAATACTGAGGGATTGCAATTTTCGAAGGGAAAGGAAAGGGTAGCACACAGTAGTAGGTACAAAACCACCACCTACTTTCTAATAAATTTCAACAAGAATTCCCCCGGCTCTCTTTGGAGTTTGAAATGATCATTTAAATCCGCGGTGAAGCAGCGAAGTTTACTGTAAGACCAGCTAGGTATGCTATACTTATACTTGCTACACTAGCACGGTCGAACCAAGTTTGAACTAGTTCACAACAAGATTTCCAAAGCACCCTTGCCTCTGTCGGATGAATAATGAATGTAGTCGAGAGGAGCGAGAAGAATCAGCGACATCTGTGACGTGTGGTTGGACGCTGGAAATGTGGTTTAGCAGTGCGTCAGTGGAAGATATATGGGGGTGGTTTTGAACACTTTCAATTAATTTTCGTGCGGGTCTCAACCTATTTTGCTTGATATAAAAGCAGGATCCTGAAAGCTCATAATATGTTTGATATAATATCTACCTACTCACTTGCAAGGTGTTGAAACTTTTTAGGTTATTTCTTGTAGATATAGGTAGTATTATGAAGTTGGCGATATCACGTGTACAACGAATGCAACGTCATAGTAGTTTACAATACAAGTTGGCTGTTACATAAGTGGTTTTCAGACACGAAGCTGAAATTTGCAGAACGAGGGCGCAGCCCGAGTTCTGTGAGAGGCTGAGTGTCGGAAAGCATCTTGTGTAACAAGCCACGAGTGTTGTACAACATTTCACGTGTTTGTTCTATTCGAAATTGTGAAATTTTTGAGGTTATTTTGACAAGTGTCAACTTGAATACATAAACTGTAATATCCATATACAACTTATATAAAAGTCATTACATCTCATGTATTAACACAACAAACATGTAAAATGTGGGAAACGCCTGCAACTAGGGAGTTGCAAGTAACAAACTCGTCAGTTTCCACGTTGCAAGTTGGGTACGTACGTCGTGTTATACGTACCTACGTATGCGCGTAAACTCTACTGTCAACCACAAGCTACGGAAAGCTTTGAAAGAAAAAAAAAAGAAAAAAAAGGTACAAAATATCCACTTATTTGAGGAATTGACTAGAGTTCCTGACGATTGCTTAACGAGATCCCTAGGTATATAATTTTCTGATTATCAATCTTATTAGGCCTGTTACTTTTCAAGAAAATGGCATAGACATGCAAATATTTACGTGCGCTTCCGCCCACATGAGCGTATACAAAAATGAAAGTAAATATTATTTCTCAAACACGTAAGTGGTTGCTGCAGCCACGTTGGCTTGCGTTCAAGCGAGATATTACCCAATAAAAGGAATGCTACAATAAAAGTCCTTAAAACTTGAATTTCCAAGTTGAATCCTAGAAGCACACATGTGCTAAGACATAAATTTCCCTAAGCCAAGTTTCTGTTGCTTGAGATGGGAGAATGGAAAATGTTTTCAACTGTCATAACTTCATTTATGCATGAATACTATTTCCATTTTGTTTGGATTTATTTCGTATTTGAGCAAGATTTTCTGGCATATTTTATATCATTGCGTAGAATAGAGCTCCTAATCGGAGACATACGTAAGTAGGTACCGTATGATCAAAAACTTTCCTACTCAAGGGAGGCTGTGGTCCTGGTCATTGGCAGGCAAACGAGGCTGATTTTGGCCAGGCCACAGCCTCCCTTGAGTGGGAAAGTTTTTGATCATACGGTATAATTACCTACACTTTAGGTATGTAATATTATGTATATTATTTATTGTTATAATAAAAATTAAGATGCGTCAGTTCTGTTGACAATAGCTTGAATCTATTCAGCTTTTTTCTTGTATCTGTCAACCTCGTCAGTTTCCTTTGTCATTTGCGTATACAAAAATAAACATAATTGATAGATGATGTTGACTAGTATAAAAACATTTAAAGTTCTTATGCGGTTTGTTTAATAGCCGCTCTAGCTCGAAGGACCAGATTGGTATGGTACGATGGTTCGATGGTACGGTAACAAATTAACGGAGTCCTATCGACCGTAGACTTTTTGTTGATATTATATTGAAAAAATCATGGAAATAACAAGCTTCTAATACAGTAATGTCTGGATAATCCGAACAGAAAGTTTGCAGACCCCGTTCGGATTACCAAAACGTTCGGATTATAGAATTCACACTAAATGATATCTATAATCGGAACGTGTTCAGTTTATAGATACCTTGCTCAACCATCAAAATGCTGCCAATATGCATTAAAATATATGCAAATTATCCATGAAAGATTTATTTTGAATTATTTCATCAAAGCGTACTGCCAGGGTAGCGTATGAACATCCAGACTCCAATTGACGCAAAATATCAGCTTTTTGTTGAAGATCAATGTGACATGCTTCCGTGTTGAAGAAATGGTTCAAATACAGTCTACAATGAAAGCTGAGGCTTACAAGCTCGCATAAAATGTTCGATATTCTTTCGGAAGGCACGCACAAAGAAAAATAAATAACAGGTCGGGCTACAGGATACAGGGGTTCGGATTATAGATATCATTTTACAGAAATGGGGTGTTCGGATTACAGAGTAGTTCGGATTATATAGAGGGTTCGGATTATCCATACATTACTGTAATATTGAAACGTTACACGCAGGCACAAAAACAACGAAGAATATAAGTTGCTTTGACATCCCTGTTTTCCTCGTTTATTTAACGTCGGCCTATTTCCGCAACGAGGTCTAACATCGACGCCGGTGAATGCTTTTCTCCACTATACCGGAAATTTTGTCGAACCCCTGTGTGTTTCAACACAGGGTAGGGATTTTCAACGACCACCAACATTCTATGGGGTCGGCACCATCGTTGACATTTTACATGCTATATGACACTCGACGCGCTTTGCATTCAGCAAGCATTCCAACAAAATCCCTATTTTTTTTCATCTGGAATTGTCTTCGAGAAACCTTTGCAAAGAGCTAATATTCGGCCGTAAATTGAACAAACGCATGTTGTCATGGCAATAGGCTTTCTTATTGGTTCTCTTCAACTCCACAACAATTAGCTCATCAACAAGGTCGCTAGCTGATAGTTGACGAACTGAATCGGGCTGAAGCGCGGTCACACTGAAAGTGTTACCAACACAGGTATTAGTTGAAAAAATTTCGAGCTAGAAATGCCAAGAACTCTGATGCCTGCTGACAAGATTTGTCACAATCATAGTACAAGAAACTCGGAAACACATCAAAACGACAAGGAATCTACAAGTATATTAATATCTCTCAATACCGCTTGATTATTCCACAAACAAGACGGCAAGACCTTCTTATTGATTTGTCAGGACGCAAGATAGAATATAGCAAACTCTCATTGTGAAGAAAAGATAATAATATTCTTGCGTGCTGACGAGAGTAGAAGGTCCTTGCGGTATGTAATTTTTTATCATAAAATATCATCATGTCACCAGTGGGGTAGAGATTTAGTTCTAGCTCCTCCAATTTACTTATTTTTGACGATTTCTTATGAAGACACTGAAAAAAAAAGATAAAATAGCTAAGACGTGGTGTTTTTTTGTTTTGAAGATGGTTAAAAATGCACAATGTGGCTCTTTTGCGGTTATACCTAAGTGTGAAAGGTTGTAACGGAAAATGAGAAAAAAAAACATGCCAAGGCCACACATTATGCATAAGGGTGGTTAAGCAAAAGGGAGATATATTTTATGAAGTCTAGTTTTAGTCTAGTTCAGTTCGTAAGGAAGACTGACGCGGTTTTAGTACCCCTATCGAGTTATGTGTAGAGACTATCATCTATGTATCGAGAAAATATGTGTAACCATGGAATGGCAATCCTGCCTAAGTAAATCCTGCCGGAAATGCAAAAGATTGAATAATTTAAAAATTGTAGATCACAACCTTCAAAATGCTTGCCAACAAATGTCAGTCACATTGTTGATGGCACACAACAATCACCCCTTTCACAGGCCACTGCGAGAAACTCATCTAGTTTTGCGTATGCGCCGTAACGATAGTTGCTTAGCAGCACCATGTAAGTTCTGACAGTGGCGCGTCAAAGGTGTGATTGTTGTGTGCCATCAACAATGTGACTGACATTTGTTGACAAGAATTTTGAAGGTTGTTATGTACAATTTTTAAACTATTTAATTAATTGCATTTCCGGCAAGATTTACTTAGGCAGGATTGCCATTCCATGGTTGCACTTATTTTCTTGATACCATAGATGATAGTTTCTACACAAAACTCGATAGGGGTACTAAACATGCGTCCGTCTCCCGGACTAAGTTTAGTAGGTTATTAGGAAAAATTGTACAAAAGGTTGAATGAAATGTGACTTTGCATCAAGTGTTTCATAAAAAATTGATTCCAAATAACTGCTAAACAAACGTTTGTTCTGTTATTAGCCCCCGTCAACAGATAGGTATAATGTTAAAGTTGGATCCTAAGTGACAAAACGTCAAAAAAAAAAAGGAATGTAAAAAACTTTCAGTTCACCGCCGGAAACTCTGGTCAGCAACGTTTACTAAGATTAAAAAGAGTAGAAAAGAAAAAAAAAAGCAGAAAGATTCAGCATTTCAAGGCTTACCTACACCTGACCAACAAAACAATTATTGAAGGTATGGAGGTGCCTAATTATTGCGATAGGTCTAGTGCAGTTTTGTTTGTCTGCTGTTGAAAGAAAACTGAGTGTGCAACTGGTCAGGAGCAACATAGCAATTTCGATTGATGCTTTTGCCTTTCGCTGATCACTTATATGGCTTATACCCTGGACTAACTATATGTAGAAAGCTTAATGTCAATGATCATCAACGATGGATCGTCATTTAACGTTCGTGCCTGATGATCATTAACCAAAAACACGACATTGTTCTTCTTTTAGCTGTCGCCAAGACAACAAGGGATTTGCTGTCGCCAAGAAAGCAAGAGAAGTTAAATGACGATCCGTTAATGATCATTACGCTTTCCAGTGTGTCCAGGTTATTGTCGGGTTCAGGTAAAAATTCGGGTTATTGCATTTCAAAAGGATGCCGCTTGGGCTGCAGTATGCACCAGCATTATAGCACGTTCCTTTAGTGAGCTATGATTTTCCTAGTTTCTCCTTTCCTATGGCGTCGCTCCTGGTGTCTATTTGTGTGACTAAATTTCGAAAAAAGCCTGGAAGATCTGATAGAGGAATTGCTTAAACCGGCGTACATATACTAACACTGAAAAGATGCCCCATTGGAACGTCGCGTCGCTTAGAACTCCGCTTTTTCTAGTCTTTTTAACACGGATCTTGGAACGAAGATAATTATGCAGGTAATAAAATAACCATGAGCTCCTTCTTCCATTAGACTTGCGAAATAAAATCAAAAATGTTTATTTCAGAGGTGGTGATCTGCGACACTCCAAAAATAATAGTTGCGGCGGTTCTTGGTCGTACCTACTCTTGGTCAGGTGGGCGTCGTGACCGTCGCGACGTCGCTGGTGTTGAACAGATACTAGTTGGAATGAGGGACGCCACGTACGTGGACGCGTCCAAAACAAGCATTTTAATAGCGTGCCGCGTGTTTTGATGGTGTTGCGTGTACGCTGCCCCAAATGTTTCAGCACTAAACAATGTTTTGCGCCACCATATAGGATTTCCGACTATAAATGGGGATTTTATGGCTGGAAATACCGGGTGTCACTTTCATTTTCTTTTTCGCGGTAACATGTGCGTTTTTTCTGATACATTTCTCGTGCAGATACCGGTACAACGGTAAGGCCACCATCAACCTCCATCCCTAATGGATGAACACCAGGCGGAGTGATACCCCACGGGAGACGGAGGATTTAGTGCGAAACCCGGAGGGATTTTTTCAATTCGACCCAGTGTTTGCGCTTTGTGAAAATATGTGGCTTGAGGAATGCGTGTTTCGGCTCTGTAGTGTGGAATTTACCCTCAAATTAACTACTGAGAGATAATAGGCAGCATGCTCAGCTGGATAGTAAGTAATGAAGGAGCGTTTTATATTATTAATATGGGGATGAAACGGGAGCTTCAACACGCACACACACTCGTGCACACATTTTGTGGACGCCAGAGCTAGCTCTGATTCACCTCCACGCTGAATCTTCCATGCCTTGGCTTTAAAGATTTTATTATTGAAGCTGTATGGAAGGGGAAAAATGATAAGCAAAGTATTCAGGAACTTATGGAAATTTGTGTTTGAAACGTCCTCAGGTAGGAAGTTGGAATTGGAGAGAAAGATTCAACATAATTTGCAGGAAATTGGAAATTTTGCCAAGGAAATTTAAATTTTCCGGGAAAACCTTAAATCTTATTCCAAATCATCTTATTGTAAAAATTGTCAATCAGGGCTTCACTTAAGGCTCCATCATTTAAGTCCGGTCTGGGAAATACAGGCCGAACTTGAATGATGGAGAGCCGTGTCGATTTTGAAAATTAGTCTACATGACGCCCAATCCATTCTACTTTTGATATCAGTCGGAATTTTTCAAAAAAAGTCGATCCTCAAGCAGAAATGGATTTAAGTCGAGTTCCGTGAGATATATAGCTTCTGACATTAGTTGATAGTGACAGTTCTGTTTGACAGATGACAGCCAAAAACTAATGGGCTCATTCCACAGAAAAACCAATGTCCGCACTCCGCATACCAAATTTCAAGTCGATCGGATCAACGGTTCGGCAGTTATCGTGAAAGATCACAGACAGACAGACAGACAGGCAGACACACAAGCAGACACACAGATAGACATCATTCTGGAAATGGTCCTAATTGTCTTGGGGGACCTCAAAATGGATATATCCGTCGAAATCTCAAAACTTTCTTTCTGCGATCACAATACTTTCCCTTCCATGTTGGTGGGAGGCTGAGATAGTAAAACAAACAAAACTTATACATATTTTCAATAGAAAACCCCTCATTTTCTCTTTTAAAAATCGCCTCTGAAAAAAAAAAACGTTTTTTTGCAACCCTAGGTTTCATTGATAATTCTCGATTGGTGTCTGACCTAGTATGAAAATGCTCTGTTTGCGATGCTGGAATATTGAGTTATTCCGGTTGAATAACCTAAATCTTGCAAGAAATAATAGGACTTCACCTTTGAGGGTTCCTATCCCTTCACCTGAATAATTGCGCTTCGGTCCAATTAGCCGAAAATGCCAACAAAAAAAAAACCGGAAACGTGTCTAGAATACGATTCTGGCGTATCTTATTCATCATTCGGGCTGGTTAATTACGACAGAGATTTAATTTAAATGCATGGGGCTTGATTAACGCTCCTATTAAAATCATCCAGGTTAAACAGAGTCGAGGGGTGAAAAACCATCACCGATGCGCATCCGGAATATTCATAAAGTAGCATACTCTAAATATGAATGAATCAACTCAGGATTGATCTAGAACGTGTTTACATTTGGTAAACGAAGGGGGCTGAGGTTACGTATAGATAGGTACATGAGTATACACCATACCAGCATAATATAGCATGATTTATTAGAATTCTCCTGAAACAAACAAAACTATTTCAGTGGGGCGACTCTAACTACTTACAGTCCCGATGATAACATTCGAAGGGCCATAACAATATAAAAGTTCAGTAGTTCAGAAGTTTCTTCGTTGCGCGGGACATGTCGGAGGGGATAGACTCCGTGAGAATCCTCTTCGGTCTCTAAATGCTCCCGTCGTTGCAGGCTTCTCTCACAACGTATACGTTACGTCATAAAATAACGCGATTGTTTAGAACAAAAAACTGCGCTGTAAACTTTGGGAAAATTACTTCCGACCCGCCGAGAGGATATTTAAATCTAAACTGCGGACGATGTGTTTAAAGAGAAATTTGCAACGTTGCAACTTTTTCTTTGTTCTGTTGTATGGCGGCAATTATGGGGCGCTGTACCGTTTGGAGCGCAATAAAAACGTGTTCATGTTGCGATTTGCACGCTCCGTTTTTTAAATTGCCACTCGTTTTAGTTTTTGCCATGAGTTATGGTGGATGCGCTCGAAAAACATGCTACTCAACAAACTGTCGCAATTAAAACTGTAGAGTTGCAAATGTCACTCATGTTCGCTTTCGTGTTTTTGCTGTTTCCAGTTCATTCACTAGATGAGGACAATCCTACTGTGATAAAATGGTGAGCTGAACCTGACACCTTCCTCTCTCTTCTTACAACCCGAAAACCGAGTCACAGGCTCTTTGCAGAAGCAAGCTAGTAGGTTTGTTCTGTCCAGAAATAAAGCTCAGTCTACTAGCACAAATGTGACAAAACCTACAGGAATATTAATAGGGGAAGTGGGACAAGAACGCTGTTTGAAAACTGTTTGTAGGATTGCTGTGAAATTGAGAAAAAAAATCATAATTATTCGAAAATGTCAATAGGCTCAAACCAAAGTACCCCCTTGTAGCTTTCGAAAGAGGCCTAAATGGTGAATTTCTGTCAAGGAATAAGGCCGCTGCGATTGATTTCGCAACGCCTTCATCAATTTAATTTTATCATTAAGAAGAAGGATACCTGAGTTAAAAATCAGCTTCTAATCTGATGGGTCAAAAAAAGGAGCACATTGGAGTCAACCAGAAGTAGGATGCCTGAGTTCGAAATAGCCTCCTTATCTTGGTACGTCTTGAAGGGTTTCTGATGCCACTGAAAAAGTGGATTTGGTAGAAATCACTGTTGGTACCTTTATTTTCAAAATAGGAAATTCAAATTTGGAATGCGACTTCCTTGAAAGAATGTATGAGCAATTATATTTGATTTCCAAAATTTTTTCGAAAAATTTGGAAATCCAATATCTCACCCATACTTTTTTCTTGCGAAAGTCGCATGCCAAATTTGAATTTTCTATTTTCAAATGAAAGGTACTGACCGTGATTCCTACTCATCCACTTTTTCGGTGGCGGCATCAGAAACATCTTATTAGGGACGCGTTACTCTTCGAGACAGACTTATACATAAAGTGGTGGAGTGGGAGGGACGAGAATGTACACTTTGGATTGGGTGGGCTTATTCGTGCGCCAAGAAATGCAAAAAAGTTTTAGACCCTTGCAGAGTGATGTTAGGTGTTTCAGATTTATTGCAAAAAATTCTTTTTTAATTTTCTGAAATATATAAAGACTATTCGAAATGTGTAGGATTTTTGGGGGGTCCCCTAGAAACCGCATGCCGGTTCATGTGGAATTTTCTGGAGGACCGACGGAAAATTCAAGATCAATAGTCGGAGCTATATAAGGCACCGATCATCGACCTACGGGCAGTATTGAATCCGAAGTGATCGAGAGCGAAAGAAAGCGAGTAGTAATTAGCAATATTCCCAAGTAATTAATTATTGGCGTGTATTCATTGTAGACGCAGTAATAAAGAGTATGTGTTTTAAAACGATCGTCCAAATTATAAACGAACCTAAACGCGAGATACAGACCGCGATTCAGTGAGTTGAATGATGCCTACGAAATGTCCTGTCGCGATCACGGCAAGGGAAAACGGTGACACGAGTTACGTCGTCGAAAAAAACAAGTGCCGAGCTTCTGGACAATAGGTCCCTTTGTTTTTTTTTTATTGCGCATGTGTAGCGCGAATTTCATAGTTTCGTACACCGATATTGAAAATTAAGGACGGCATTCCCTAGCATAAAAAATAGCTGAAAGAGACTGCGGATTAGCTGAAGAGCGAAAGAGAAACAGATAGATTCTTAAGGCGTGAATTCCTGCCAAATCTGTGCAGCTAAGAATGTAACAAAAAAATCAGTTATTCAAATCTAGGCTGGCAAGAGAATAAGTTTTTTTTCGAAAAATATAGGGGAGACCGGGGCATACGGTCACCCGGGGCAAAGTAGTCATCGCTGTTTATTCGGTAAGTAGTGGAGTGACACCGCAACATATGAGCTTCGTTTGTCATGTGACTATACAGTACAGCTTTGGCATTGATGGCGGTTTGTTGCCGGGCAGCCACTGCGGGTTAGATTAGCAAAAATTAGTTCAGAGGTACCCTGATGTTATTATAAGCAGTGACAAAGATCGTGTTATTTCAATGACTTGCTGCGATTCCTTAAATATTGTTCAACTGGGTGAAAGGCATGCTTTAGGGAGTGGCAATACAATGACAGTTCTTTCGTAAACTAATAATATCCCATTTCCACCTTGTTGTCGTCTGGGGCATAGTGGCCATAGTAGTGATCACTCTGCCTCACTACTGTACTGATGAGTAGCAGTTTTGTTGTTAGCCCTAGGGTTATAGTGCCCTTGCCACAACGACGCGAGAAGCCTTCTATACGATGACTGTAGATGATTTTTTTGTATTGCATTGTTATTCAGTTTTGCTTAATTTTTAAATTTTTGTTGTTGTTTCAGTTCATGTTTTTAATGAAGTTCTTTTGAAGTTTACACAGAATTTGTAATAAGGCCCTGTCAATATACAGGAAACGTTGCTCATAGTATCCAGGGGATGGATCACTTTGCCCTATCGAGTAGACCACTATGCCCCAGGGGGTGGGGCAAACTGGTCTTTCTGCACCAGCTAGTTCACATTCTATTTTGTTTCTGCAACCAAGAGATAGGAAGTTTTAAAAATCAATATTATACCCGAAGAACTTATTCAGTTGATAGAGCACTCAATTAGAGACCTAACTGGAAGAATTACTGAGTTATGGCGGTTAAGGCCATAACCGCTTTGCCCCGGTCTCCCCTACAAAAATTTAAAAAAAATTGAGTTCTTCGAATTTCAAAATTTTGAAATATAAATACTTATTCGTTTTCATACTTGATTTTGGATTACCCTTCTTTTTTTCAATTCTCCTACTCCACTGGTTTTCATGAAACTCACGTTTAAAGAAAAAACTGCAGGAAATGCCGTTCTCACCACTAAAAATTTTGTAGTGCACCTAAAATTCCACAAATAATTTGGTTGAATGTTAGGTACTATTTTTTATATTCAAAGCAAATGTTTTATTGAAACCAAGTTCAATGATCATTTGTGGAAGTTCAGGAACAACGAAAATGGCAGCAGAACTCAAAACAACAAGACAATGGCGCCAACTCTCACTTGTGACAATTATGATGGCACTTCTCGTTTTTATTTCATTTGCTCATGTTTTGATAAAAGAACACAACTTGTAAATGACTGTACCGAGAAGGGAGTTCAAAGAAGCTACGAAGAGATGCATTTACGGTGTGTGTAAAAGTGACAGCCAGGAACCAGTAGTTGGTCAGGCGGCTAGACAGAGCATGCAGCGTTGCCAAGTTTCCATATTCACACTGACAGGTGTACGAAAGTTTTCAAAATCTGGCGCCTTCACACATGCGCACCTGCCCAAACGAAGTAGCCTATTTAAAATATTGACAATCTGGCATCTCTGACGGACGAAGCGACTATGCGCAATATGCCCGAAATTATACGTAAACTTATTTCTTACATTTGAGTATATAAAAGCTTGTACCTTGCAATGTATTCCTAGAAATTAGGTACAAGTCTGCGCTATGTAAAAAGTTGAGGTTGTGAACAACATCATATGATTGCGCATGCCAGACTTCTACGATTGTGCGTATGTAGGTGTAAAACGGTTGATTTGGAGGTTGTAAATGTAGCGTATGGGTTCCAGATGGGTTTATTCCTTGACGTTCCTTCAAGTTCTGAAGATTTTTTTTCAATTTTGAAAATGTCTCATAGGCTCAAACCAAAGTACATCCTTGTAGCTTTCCAAAAAGACCTGAATGGTTAATTTCTGTCAAGAAATAAACCCACACGGATTGATTCTGCAACGCCTTATCTCACCAATAATAACTCTGTCCTTAAAAATCACTCCCGAACGACAGACGCACTCACCTTATTCGCGAAAGAGGATACCTAGAAGTGTTGGGGTACATATAATTATTTCATTTTGTGGTAGTGTTGATTACATATCAGCTGTAGTACCGGTACCTATGATACATCATTTTTACCATGTCATGTGTATGATTTCAATTCTGATAGTGTGGAAAAATCAATTGCCGAGTTCTAACTAATTGCGGCCGAAAAGGGGGGACGGCCCTGCCCTGGGCTGTGCCGTGAGGAACGAAAGCGAAGGGCTTTATCAATAATTCCTCAATGGCACGGCAATATCATCAGTAAGCATCGAGCAATGATCATTAGCCGGAAGAAAAGTAATTAATTTCCGGGAAGAATCGTTATCGTTTCGGGCATTAAATCAAAGCCCTGCGGTCTCGGTTTTCACCTACTTCGTTCGACGGCTGCGGTGCCTGTCGCCTCTGAAATAAATCGACCTTTGGGAGAGAGGCGAGCGCTTCTCTATTCGATAAGCGTACTCCAAAATGTACTTGTGCAGCATGCCAAATATTATTTCAAGGCGACCGGCCTAGGAATTGCCGCCGGAAAGCTCTCTTGCCTGTTTCTCCTCTGTGTAAGCAAACGGGAACGCGCCGGGGCTGTGCTCTAAATTTTAATTAAACCCGACTTTTACGGCATGATTTTTTTCGCGTCGATGAATTAACATTTAGCTTCAGACGACGCGCCGTAGAATAACCGTTTTGCCTAGTTAAAAACTTCAGGTTCTCAATAGCTCTTTAATAACGAACGACCTCCCAGAACTTTTTACGGAGCAAGTCTTGTCTATGCCCATCAACTGGGACAATATTGGGAACAAGTCGAAAGAATGACTATATGATTGGAAATGACATAATATGTATCAATTTTGAGGTCCCCTAAGGCCTTTTTCAAAATATTGTCTCCTGTCTGTATGTTTGTCGCCTTTCTAGAACTGATGGAGCAAGAAATCCAAGATATCTGTCTTGAAAAACTGCTGGATAGGAAGGCAACCCTTTGTACTTAATGCTCATTTAATAGGAACCTGGCTATGAGGTGACCCCTCATAACTTTATGCCACAGATTGGATTCTTTCCAAATTTGGCAGGTTGATAGATAATCATGACAAACCAGCTTTTGCTAAATTAAAGTTAAATTTGTTGGAACGTTCCTGAGTTACAAATTTTTGAAATCTGAAAAAAATGGACTTTGGAGGGCTGTATCTTCGACAATAGACCGAACTTTGCAGAATGGTATAAAGGTAGGGCACTCCATCAGTACCTGTGGTTAAATCTGATGGTTTGTTGAGACTATGTGCAGACTCTAAGACTACAGTAAATCCAATTCTTGAAGATGATAGATATCCTTTGCCAACTATTGATCAGCTCTTTGCATCTTTACAAGGTGGTAAAAATTTTACAAAACTTGATTTAAAAAACGCTTACAATCAAATTGAACTGGATGAGGAATCAAAGACAATGTTGGCATGGAGTACCCATAAAGGTATTTTTAGAGTAGAGAGACTGCCTTTTGGAATCAAACCTGCTTGTGCTATTGTCCAGAGGATTATGGATAGAACACTACAGGGATGTAAAGGTACGGTAGTTTTCCTTGACGATATAGTAGTTACTGGTGGTGATGACGTGGAACATTTAAAAAATTTAGAGGTGGTGTTTTCAAGATTGCAGGATTTCGTTTGAAGAAAAACAAGTGTTGTTTTTTTAAAGAAGAGATCACTTATTTGGGACGAGTAATTAATAAGGAAGGTCCTGAATAAGGGGACGTCGAAGGTAGACGCAATACTGAATTGTAAAACACCAAAGAATATTACAGAGTTAAAGTCTTTTCTAGGAATGTTGAACTATTATTCAAAATTTATTGAGAATGTTACAGATATTGTGCACCCACTGTATGAATTGTTGAAGAAGAATACATGTTTTAAATGGAGTAAAAGTTGTGGAAGAGATTTCATTAAGGCGAAAGAAGCTATCACTTCAGATATGGTATTGATTCATTATAATCCAGATCTACTTTTGAAAGTGAGTTGCGACGCAAGTTCATATGGAGTAGCGGGAGTATCATCGCACATTTTACCTAATGGGAATGGAAGACCAATTTGTTTTGCTTCAAGAAAACTTGGTAAATGTGAAATGGCTTATTCTACTTTAAACAAAGAGGCATTTTCAATTTATTTTTCCGTCAAAATTTTTTATTACTATCTTATGGGACGCAAATTTCTTTCGACAACAGATCACAAACCTTTAATTTATTCGGAGACAAGAAAGGTATTCCTGTGATGGCGGCTGGCAGACTATAGCGCTGGGCTGTTTTCTTATATCAGTTTGATTTCACCATCAAATATCTGAAAGGTACGTTTAATCTGCAGATTGTTTGTCACGCTTACCTTCGTCTAAGTCTGACGAAGTGGAGGAATTGAGCTATACTTATTATGTGAATTCAATTTATGATAACAATGACCTACCACTTACGGCAGCAGATATTCAGGATGAAACAAAAAGGATGGAGTTTTATCCAAAATTTTATCTGAAATTAAAGAGGGATGACATAACAAATTGGAGGGAGATTCGTTCAAGCCTTTTATTAGTCGAAAAAATGAACTGAATGTAGAAAATGATATAATAATGTGGGGTTACAGAGTTGTAATACCGGAAAAGTGCAGAAAGTTGTTGTTAGAGGAATTACATATTGCGCACCCAGGAATAGTAAAAAAATAAAAGTGAAGCGCGATCCTATTTTTGGTGGGCAAAGTTAGATATGGATATTGAAAATTTGGTTAAGGCTTGTTAGGCTTGTAGCAAGGCAAGGCCTAGTCCGCCTAGAGCATCATTGATCGAATATGAAAAACCTAGTTACGTTTTTGAAAGAGTTCATATTGATTTTTTTTGGTCCTGTTAGAAATAAGATGTTTTTAGTTTTAATAGATGCATTCAGCAAATGGGTGGAGATCCATGAAATCAAACCTGTTACGTCTGCAAGTACCATTGATATTTTGAGGAAAATTTTCTCCTGTTTTGGTTTACCTAAGCAAATTGTGACAGATAATGGTTCTCAATTTACTTCAGAGAAATTTTCAGTTTTTTTTTAGAATAAACGGGATGGAATTGAGTTTAACACCTCCATATCATCCGGCTAGTAATGGAGCCGCGGAGAATGCAGTAAAAAGTGTCAAAATAGCTCTAAAGAAATCTCTCGACGATCCACAAAACGGTTCTAGCTCGATTTCTTGTATTCTGTCAAGATATCTTTTAAATTACAGGACAACGTCTCACTGCACGACTGGTGTTACGCCTGGTTTTGCGATGTTCAACAGAAATATCAAGGTAAGGCGCTGCGACCTGCCCAAGCCAAAAAATTTGAAAGTCAAAGAAAAAAAATTTAACAGAATAAAGCCAGGAAGAGATATTCATTTTTCTGTGGGCGAGGAGGTGCATGTACAAGATTTTAGAAATGTTAACAAAAAAAATGGTTGAAAGGAGAAATTACTAAGAATTTAGGACCCCGTGTTAATTTAGTAAAAAATATATTTAATAATATTTGGAAGAGGCATTGTGATGATATAATTAGTGGTGGAGGTGTGTGATATATCGAGTTGGGTAGAATAATTGAAATGTCATGAAAATAATCAATAAAGACAATCCGAATCCCGTATACTTTGAATACATAAAAATTATGCAGAGTGCCCTGTGGGTCGCAGCTGGTGAGTATTTTGGCAAAAACATGCTTAGGTACACCGCATGTTCATTTGAGAAATCAGCCCGCGAAAGATTCAAGTCAAACTTGATGACACCCTGTATTTTATTGCCTGTAATACACAGACTTGTCAGTAATCAAGTGTCATAATAGTGGTATAACAATTCGTCGAATCATATCACGAACTGGACTAATTGTGGTTCCGACGGGGTGCCTGGGTGATAATAAAAACACCCTGGCGAAATCGGGACAATAGATTTATCGGACAAGGGGATCTGAAGGTTAGGTATTCATGTGGGGGTGAGAAGTCCTTGGTCCTTGGAAGCGTGTGCAAGCCCGATAAGCCGATTGAGCTGTGGTCGCTACGCAACAGGAAGAGACATGCTGTTGAGGTGTATACGGAAAGGACAAGGTGCCTGAGCGATAAAGCTACACCTACAACACCCGCACTGAAAAAAGCATTCCGTGTTATGATAATACGCATGCAAACACGTGGGGTCACGCAATCACTACAGCAGGCAGCAGCGTCGGATTTACGAAAAACTTTGACGTGTTTGACGTCATTTTGCATGTTTGCTCTGGAAACGCTCCTCTAAGACGAAGATGAGCACGGATCTTGCACCCTTTCTGCAGGATGGTACACAATGATTACAATAGGGTCCTTGCATGAATTTTATATTGAAACAATTACTTCATAAAATCATTCGAAACGTTATCCACAATAATTTCCGCCCAAAAAAAAAAAATTAAAAAAAATTGGTCCATCATTCAAATGAAAATCAAAGTTTGAATTTCGTTTTCGCGCTAAAAACGCGGTTACTTCTTCAATGACTTTGTATGACCACGATGACGTCAGCCCGAGAGTTCTATTTTTCGTTTGCAAGTTTTTTTTCTTTGCGAGGTTGCAGCCCTGCGCCCTAAAACCCCGCGAAAATTTAAATCTTTATTATTTTACAGACCTTTTTCAATTTTGGAGCCGCGAACAGCGCCGTCGCCTTTGCTCACGTGTCAGGGCCATCCCCAAGCTCGTGCTGTGCGCTTTTCAACCTGAATTGAGCGTCAGCCCCCACAGACGTCTGAGACGGTGACAGTGAGATTATGTCAAACATTTAAAATTTGTAGTCGCAATCTGTTAGTGTAGAATCAAGTAGCCCCAGCCCGAGGCACGATGACGTCATCCCGCAGCTGACACATCGGTGCATGGAAGTTGCATGCCTAATAGTTCTTGTGCTCCAAATTTACAAAATAAAATAATATATTAAGATTTTCGAAAAACCGTTCAATCTGTGGTGCTATTTGGCTACCAAAGCATCATTGGAGGCAATAAAAAAAAAACGTGCGAGGACCCTATTATGACTCGCCTAATCTAGATGCGTCTGCTTGGCAAATAAATAATCCTGACAGGTAATTGAAAGCCATTGACTTAGTTTAATTAGAAATATTCGCGTCCTTGCCCAAAAATATGCAGGTAAGTATTTTCCATTAATAAGTAATATTCAAACCCGACCCGGTTATCCTGCCTGGTTTGTATATATACGTATACATATTCAATGAAAACGCGCCTCGCTTTGATGTTTGTTGTAAATCGTCGTTCCGGATAAGTAGTTGTGTGAATTCGCCAAACTATAAAGTACTTACTGGATGAAGCTCTGCCCGGTGCTCCCAACTAAGCTCCGGCCGATATTGTGCGCTCCCGCACAAGTTTTAATTGAAATATTTACCAACGTTTCCATATTCATATTGGGAGCTAATAATGTAAATAATTTAAAAGCTCGGATTCAGTGAGAGAGCTAATGGCGTTGTCCCAAGGATCGATCCTCTGCCCTGCATTGAAAATTGAAACGACCCAAGCAGTAGCCATTATAATAATACAGGTGTTTCAGGGATGATAGCAAAAAACTAAACTGTGGGTAGATCTCGTCAAAATATGACGAAAACCTATATATCATTTTGCAAAGTTCGGCACAATGACGAAGTTACAGCCCTCCAAAGTTCACTTTTTTCGTATTTAAAAAATTTGTAACTCAAGAACGTTTTGACTAATTCAGCTTTAATTTGGCACAAGCTGGTTTGTCATGATTATCTATCAACCTGACAAATTTGGGAAGAATCCAATCTGTGGCGTAGAAGCTATGAGGGGTCACCTCAAGTTAATTTTTCTTCAGATGCTTCTAAATTATTGACCCCCATAACTCCTACACCACTGGTTGGATTCTTTTCAAATTTAGCAGATTGATAGATTATCTTGACAAACCAGCTTTTGCTGAATTAAAGCTGAATTTGTCAAAACGTTCCTGAGTTACCAATTTGTGAAATCCGAAAAAAGTGAACTTTGGAGGGCTATATCTTCGTCATTAGGCCAAACTTTGCAAAATGGTATATAGGTTTTTGTCATATATTTTGACAAGATCTACCCACAGGTGAACTTTTTGCTACCATGCCTGAAACACCCTGTATTTAGTATAATACCCGATCTCCCTTTGCATTTTGATTTCGTTGGCTAACTGGTTCATGTGGGTAACCTATGAGCTCCTCAAGAATCGCACACTTTACTGAGAGCTCTATAATAAATTAAAACCTCCGGTTGCACCAAAGAATTCAATCATGAATCAGCTAACTGAGGATTTTCTCTGGTAAATTCTTGATCAATGCAAGTTGACCAACTAGAAGAAATGCATACAAGCTGTTATGAACTGAACATGTTCTCATAATTTTTTGTAAAACTGCGTTTTTGATTGGGCACTACGCTAGAATTCACTAATATGCGGGCGCTAAGAGCCAAAATCGGGATGAACCTTGCAAATGGTGATGCATGAAATTCGGTACACATACTCAGAACGAGCCCCTCTTTCAGTTAAGAGGTGGAGCCACGTCGAATTTTCACCGGAGGGGGGCTCGGGGGGCTCCTGAAAGTTCAAGGTGCTAGGACTCCCACTAAACCGCTTATCAGCTCGTTTTAGTAATTGAAAAGGAAACTTATATATGAATATATCGTGAACATTGACGGCGTTTATCGTCTTGTTCCGGGAATTTTTCATTATGAAAAAAAAACTTTTTCGGCAGATCACAGAAATGGGTTTTATTTTATTTTCACCTACAAAGAATTAATAAGAAGATGTGCAACACATTGATTCCCACAAATTCGTATTTTCTGAATTCGTTTGTGGAGTCAAAATTTTGATGGTATATCTTCTTGAAGAGGGGCACTCCAAAGAGTAATCTATTTTCAACACCAATTTCAAACAAGATTTTTTCAATGTTCTGAATCGAAATCACTGAATTCTTCCCAGCAAAACATACCCTGAACCGTTCTTTGGAAGTACCTTGTGCGATTGAACGTGAAGTGAGTCGTGAAACACCATCAGAATTTTTCTTCTGTGATGCTGTGCTCCACTCTCGACCGGGGCAATTTGGTTCCTACATAGCATGCGCGGAGTGTATACAAGTAATTTCAATATTATGACACAATTTCAATAATGGAAAATTTGACTGATAGCTTGGGGGGAATCCATAAGAATCGTGCACTTTGTGCCAAGTCTTTGAAATTTGATATGGTCTTAGATATGGTCTTGAGGTTTTAGGAAACCATCGCAAGCAACTTGTGTACGACCTCTAGTGGCCTGTTTGCGTTAAATCCAATATGGCCGCCATCTGTACTTCTACTAGCTTCTATTGGACACAAAATCTCGAGTAATACCACTTTTTATAGGTTTCAAGATGCGAGAGGTCCATTTCTCAGCTCTTATTTGTGTTTAAAAATCAATTTCAAGGTCATTAAGTGCTTTGATATGACAGATTAGACAATAAGATGCAAGGTGAAGAGACAATTTTTTATATATATTCCGTGTGATTACAAAATATAAAGAAACATGAATGGTGGACACAAATACGATAGAATCTGACAAGCTTTACAACAAGATATGATATTTGTTACTTCATGTGTTATGTAAGCTGTTTGTGCAACCTTCTTGACACTTGCATATATTGGACTTTAGCGAATCGCGGCTTGATAACATTTACATCTGCCTGTGCATGACACCAAACAACCACAATTGAGTAGTAATGAATATCCATGGCTTGCATCTGGAAGATCAGTCCAGTAGGGTACCCATTCTTTGGCTCTGTCGTTCCATTCCCAACGAAATTAACTGTAATTAGGGATATCAGGAGCTCTGGACAGCGACACCTTCCAAATGAATGCGAAGTGAGCAGAGCTCGCTGTTTATGCTGAAATAGAGCATGTTGTGATGGTGATATAGATTCAAGAGACTTTAGGCCTTGGGTAACCATCAACTTCTTTGCATCATTGACTGAATTTGCATCACAGTTTTTATCGTGCATCAGAACTGTGAAGCGTTCAAGATGAGACATGTGCTATCATTCCAACGTGAAACTATTCGGTGTACAGTAATGTATGGATAATCCGAACCCTCTATAATCCGAACACCTCAATTCTGTAAAATGATATTTATAATCCGAACCCCTGTATCCTGTAATCCGAACTGTTATTTATTTTTCTTTGTGCATGCCTTCCGAACGAATACCGAACATTTTATGCCAGCTTGTAAGTATCAGCTTTCATTGTAAGCTGTATTTGAACCATGTCTTCAACACGGAAGCATGTCGCGTTGATCTTCAACAAAAAGCTGATATTTTGCCTCAAGTGGAGTCTAGATGTTCATACGCTACACTGGCAGTACGCTTTAATGGAATAATATAAAATAATTTAAAATAAACCTTTCATGGATAATTTGCATTACTCTTTGATGCATATTGGCAGCATTTTGATGGTTGAGCAAGGTATCTTTAAACTGAACACGTTCGGATTATAGATATCATTCAGTGTGAATTCTAAAATCCGAACGTTTTGGTAATTTGAACGGGGTCTGCAAACTTTCTGTTCGGATTATCCATACATTACTGTATTTGTGATGTCAATCCTCAAGATGAGGATTCAGTGTCACTGACCTCAGGATGAGCACCCCATGCTTTCCATGTCGTCTTTTTACCAATTCCAAACATCGATGATGATAAGTACACCACACCCCGTAAATGCATGAAAAAAGAGAAAGGCTTCGGAGCGTTCAGATCCAAGCTGTTGACAAATGTCATGGATTGGAATCTTCTTGAAGATCTTTCTCGAACCATAACCAAAACCTATCCATAGCTCTAACATATTCAACAGTGTGAAGTGACAGATGGCCAGAACAACCACGTCTGTGTCCACTGTGGCGAGGCACGCTTTGGTATGTCTTTCCTCAGCTGCGTGTTGCAAGTGCAACATTCTGATGTTAGCTTCTTCTTGCTGGCTTGGAGAAATGGTTGATAATTATTATGTCACTCGTTTTGTTGCTTAGCACCTGATTACCCTTTGTGGTGAACAGTTCACATGAAGCAAGCACCAGTGGTTAGTTCAGCAAATTTCTCGCAGAGGAAGTTGAATAAGTCTCATTCATTGTTGGAGTTTGATAAGAATTTTACCCGTTCTGAACTCTTTGGTATAGGCGTTTCTGCAGATAATTACACCATAAGGTTGTTTCCTATATTTATGGGGGTACGTAAAAGAGAGTCCATCTCAACTATTCCTAAACGATCATGGAGCTCAAAGACAATATTCGGAGACTTATTGAAGAAATAGAACCTCAAATCTGCGAAAATGAAATAAAAATGTTCACTAAAAAATAGCTCTTTGCAAAGACAACCAAGGAGTACATTGGACAGATGTTGTTTTCCATTTTAATTCTCATGTTTCTACTTTAGTAGGTATGAGATAGGTAAACTTCCGATTTTCCAAAGACTGCGCCTTTTATTCAAAAAAGAAATGCTTCAATTTAACCCGAGGTTCAACCTGGGACACCCTTTATATTCTTACATTATTCTTATATTCATATACTATACTGGTTTATGGTAATATATTATTCAATCATATTTTATGTCTCCTAGAAGCCCTTCTATTAAAAATACCAGCACAGATGGCGGCCATATTGGATTTAACGCAAGCAGGCCACCAGAGGTCGCGCAAAAGTTGCTTGCGATGGTTTCCTGAAACCTTTAGACCATAGCTAAGACTATACCAAATTTCAAAGACTTGGCACAAAGTGCACGATTCTTATGAATTTTCAATAATTACTGCTCCGCTATGAACCGAGAAAATACCCTGCATCGTGTATACGCTCCGCGCATGCTATGTAGGAACCTAATTGCCCCGGTCGAGAGTGGAGCGCAGCATCACAGAAGAAGAATTCTGATGATGTTTCAGGACTTACTCCCACGTTCAATCGCACGCGGTACTTCCAAAGAACGATTCAGGGTATGTTTTGCTGGGAGGAATTTAGTAATTTTGATTCAGAACATTGAAAAAATCCTGTTTGAACTTGGTGTTGAAAATAGCTTACTCTTTGGAATGCCCCTCTTCAAGAAGATACGCCATCAAAATTTTGACTCCACAAACGAATTCAGAAGATACGAATTCGTGAGAATCAACGTGTAGCACAACTTCTTACTAATTCTTTGTGGGTGAAAATAAAATAAAACCAATTTCTGTGATCTGCCGAAGAATTTTTTATTTTTTCATAATGAAAAATTCCCGGGACAAGGCGATAAACGCCGTCAATGTTTACGATATATTCATAAGTTTCCTTTCCAATCATTAAAACGAACTGATGAGCGGTTTAGTGGGAGTCCTAGTACCTTGAACTTTCAGGAGCCCCCCGAGCCCCCTTCCGGTGAAAATTCGGCGTGACTCCACCTCTTATCTGAAAGAGGGGCTCATTCTGAGTATGTGTACTGAATTTCATGCTTCCATCGCCATTTGCAAGGTTCATTCACCTAGTGTCCCCACTATAAAAAAAATGCTCAAATAACTATTTCATGATTATATTTTTTGGTGCAACCGGGGGTGCTGTCAACAATATGTACAGTTTTGGAACTATTGCTGCTATAACAAATAGCAGTTTTGGTTATTTGTATAACAGTTAATTCACTCCTCGTCTTGACTTCTCTCTGCGAGATAAGAACTCATCAGAGATCAGAAGTTGGGAGCCCATAGTGAGCATAGTGCAATTCCAGTTCTATGGTTATATACTCACTGGAGCTGAAGTTTAAGGCTGGAATAAACGTAGTTTATGCCGGCAATTTGTAAAATCGCACAAGAGAACTGTAGCTAAAACAATAGTTTCGTATAAAGTATTGCACATTATACAAGAATTTACTGCGGCATCTGTGTGCGCCGTAAAAGTGCCATAAAGAGCAATGCGGCAACTTAAATATGTCTTATGATCTTGGAGGGTGGAGGAAAACACAAGAGGGAAAGTCTGGATTTAACCTGGTTTGAGGTTGGCTTCTTTATGAAGGGTCAGATGCAGTGTTGCTGCCATATGAAAAGACAAATTGATAATCATCACTAAATTTCTCCTGCTGCACTAATTTCTGTGGGTTTTAGTTAGTGCATGAGGAATGGTGTCGGAAATAAAACAAAACAAAGTTCGTGAGAAAATGAAATGTGAAAATATTCGACGAGGGCTCCGAGTAAAAATTAGTTATTTTTTAAACCTTCCACACCATCGGGATAACAATATGGAAATTTCCATGATGGCCGCACATTTGGAGACCCGACAATGAAAAAGTGAAAATATACAAACTACGCCCAGCTGGTAAGGATATTCGAGAAAGGCCTCCTCTGAATGAAAATGGATATTTTAGAAGAAAAGTAACCACTCCTAATACATAACAGTCATTTTTTTCCATGCATCACATTGCAGCTCGGTGAGTCCGGCGGGTCTGTGTGGATGGTGAATGAGCCCAAAAGTGAATCCTACACGTACCGGATGAAACTCTGGAAGTAAATTCAGAATCTGGAATAGTATTTCTTTGGCTTCAATTAAGATGGCACATGAAGCCATGCCTTAATTGACTGCGTATATTTTATAGAGGGTGTCGAATAATCGAGTTATTAACGGCCAGTATATTATCAACCTGTTCAAGTGCGCAATTAGGACCTGAAAGGTTCACGTTTACCTCCGATTTTTTGTGTTCTATGTCAAAACTTGAAAACATAATATACCGAATGGATGAGACCAGTAGCCTCTTAGTATATTTTCTCTAACTTTTGAACATGAAACGTGAAAATTCGGAATAGGTATACCTACTTAAGTGAACTTTTTGAAGGTCCTTTGAACTGAAAGCGCATATAAACTAGTTGATAGTAAAGAAGGCATTTTTTTGAAGGGCTATTTGATCTTAATCAGCTTTGCCCTCACTACCACAACATTCATAAAGAAAACAACCCGAAGGAACATACAAAATACTTGAAATAGTGACGGAAGATATGTGATGAAATTGAGCCAAGAGTAGGACTTCAAACGGGAATATAAGAATGTTTTGCACGCAACAAAACTCAACAAGGCATCAAGACTATAATGAGAGAAACTTCTAAGTGTGTTCTGAATTCAATTACATAGGTATATAACCTACTAAACAGGGTAATTCTTATTGTGAACTCAAAAGCCACAAATGATTCATTTTCCTTCAAACACCTGCAAAACGTTCCAGGCGTGCAGGCGTCTCTAATACGATGCAGGGCAGGAAGTAAAGTCAAATTCCAACAAATAATTTTGCGGCCTTTTTAAATTTTTATTCATTTTTGAGTCACCCTGAGCAACACTAAAAAGTTTTCTCTTTTAGTCTGTTCTAACAAGTTTCTTATCAGATAATGCAAATAAGAGGGGACAAACCTATATTAATTGGCCCTCCATATCCCCCAAAACAAAAACCTTATTAAAATTGTTTCTGCATTTTTCTGACACATTTGAAGCGTTTTCTCAAACCTTTGGACTCCAGGGCGCGAGCTCTGGGACACCTGTTTTAGAGTTTATTTCTGGATACTGTTATGGTCAAACATAGCATGCCGGGTGACATATATAAAAATGAGCAAGTTATGAGCCAGGGTCCCGGTTAATTAATCTAAAATTATTGTTGAAAAATCTAAATTCAGTTCAAGGCAATCTAAAATTAACTCAAAGGTAGTCGCTATACATACTCCAAAGATAACATCAAACTCGAGTTTTATGTTCCATTATTATTTTCCTAGTTCTTATGATTCGTAAAAATTAAACGGGTTTGTATCTGTAACGTAAAATCTCCTATGAATAGGTACACATGATTCGTTCTTTTTTTCAACGGCAAATCCAACAAGCAACAAGCTCATCCATATAAATTAAGTATAGCTAATTTAATCATTTTGTTCCAGAGTGATACCCTAGCAGAATCTGAACCTGCTCCTAAGGACATGACAGCTGTCAATGCGGTAAGTTGCTTGATTAATATCCTTCAGACGGTTTCTCCAGTGGCAAGAAGCCTGATTCTCTGACACTTGCACATGTCGTGCATCCTCTCTTCATCACATCAATTCTTTTTCGTGACACGCTTCAATAACTCAACTGTTTGCATCGATCCTGAGCAGGAAATAATCCGGCGAGATTTTTTTTTTATTGCGCTTTGAAGTTTTGTGGCATCAAATGAGATGTTTCCCTGGCAGGTTCTCAATAGACGTCATTAGTTGTTTTCAAAGGGCTGAAAAATATTCAATTTATTTAAACTGGCAACACTGATGCAGTTTGGCTGCCATAATATTCCAGCGGGATGTGTGATCATGACGTTTCCGCATAGATTTCCGTCGTTGCCAAATAATGCCAAAATGCCAATGTGTTAAGTGTTATCAGTTACTGGTTTGGTACATCGATGTAAAGGGTGATTCATTTGAAAGTACTTTTTTCAAAAATTAAAAAAAATGAAAAAGGAACATTTTATCGGGTAATCTTTGATATTAAACAAAAGAACTGTTCTTGGCATTTATGCTTTAAAGATTATTTCTGTCAAATTTTGGCCGTAACTGCGGCTAATATGGTCCATTCTGGAGTTCCAATTTTCAATGACACGTTGGAGCATTTCGAGTGGTATTTGGCGAATGACGCGAGTAATGTTGGCACTCCAATTCCTCAATCGTAGCCGGCTTATCCACACAGACTTCACATAACCCCAAAGAAAAAAGTCTAGAGGTGTGATATCACATGATCTAGGTGGCCAATTCACTGGTCCGAAGCTTGAAATTAAGTGTTCACCGAAATGTTCTCGCAATAATGCCAAGGTTCCACAGACTGTATGGCAAGTACCGCCGTCTTGTTGGAAACAAATGTCGCCAAGATCATGGGCTTCAATTTCAGTCAACAGATAGTTTGATATCATGGCCCAATAGTGGGCCATTCACAGTAACATTTTGACCGCCCTCATTTCTGAAGAAATATGGACCGATGATCCCACCAGCCCATAAACCATACCAAACCGTTGTTTTGTCTGGATGTAATGACAGCTCTTGAACCTCTTTGGGTTGCCCTTCAGCCCAAACACGACAGTTTTGTTTGTTAACGTAGTCATCAAGCCAGAAATGGGCCTCATAGCTGTACAAAATTTTTGTCGAAAAAAGTGGATTTTCTTCAAGCTTTGTAAGAGTCCAAAGACTGAAACGGTAACGATTTGGAAGATCGGCCGACTTCAGTTCTTGCACATGATAAGTTGCCAAAGAATATTTAACAACAATACCAAAACAGTTTGGCAGTTTGACAGTTCGATCAGTCATAAAAAGCCTACTAGAAAAAGTACCTCCAAATGAATCACCCTTTAGTACGACAATACGAATGGACTGAACTCAATTTTCATCTTGATGGATAACACTGGTCAACAATGGTTTTGTTGCCCCCTGATATAAGAGTGGTTTCAAATACTTCTATGCCAACAATCCACGAAACCATGAATGGTTCTGGGATGTTGGCTCTGTTTTTTAGCGCATTTTCGTAAGAAAAGCCAAGAGTGGCCAATGGGCATTATTGTTTTGATCCATACATAGCTACCATTATTATTATTATCAAAAAACAAAGATTTTCTGTGCACTTCTAAGAAGTTGAACTTCTCTTCGGAGAATGAAGCTCGAGCCTTGGAATTTTTTTTGATGGATAGCTGATATCCCCAATGGTGGCCAATGAGCATTATTTTTTGATCAATACACAGTTACCATTATTGTTATCAAAACACAAAGATTTCCTGTGCACTTCTAAGAAGTTGAACTCCTTCCCGACAGAGTTGAGTCAAAATTATATTTAAACCTAATCAAGCCGTCAAAAAAAAAATCACTGAACCTGACGAGGTCCATGTACACAGCTTTATGTGTACAAGTTGATTTTGCATCAAAAAGCCAAATCAGGTCTGCAAAAAAAAATACTATGATGGGGTCCATGTACACAGGTAGGCTTATTGAGGCTAAGTAAACTTGCCTCAATGAGCCTAACAAATCAGGTCTCCAAAAAAAATCACTAAACCTGACGAGGTTCATCTACACAGCTTATGTGTCCGAATGGATTTTTCGTGAAAAAACCTAACCAGGTCTCAAAAAAATAACTGAACCTGACAAAGTCTACGTACACAGGTTTAAGAATATAAGTTATTTTCGCGTCAAAAAACCGAATCAGGCGTTGAAAAAAGTTACTAAACCTGACGAGGTCCATGTACCGTATGATCAAAAACTTTTCTCGTCTAGACAGGCTGTGGTCTGATTAATGTAGGCAAACGAGGCTGATTTTGGCCTGGTAACAGCCTGCCTAGAGGAGGAAAGTTTTTGATCATATGTCACATTGTACATAGCTTTATGTTTTCGAGTGGTTTTGCGTCAAAAAACTCAACATTTTATCATTCGATGTTTTACTCTTCGACCTTCTATTATTATTATTCTCGTGGGTTAGGTTCGTACCCCTTGTACTGAAACAACAGTTTATTGTGTCCCTTGGATGTTTACTTCATAAGCCCCGTTGCCTCAAAAAAGTTGAGTACGATACTTATGAGTTTGGTGGTTATCCCTTCTGGTTCTACATACATAGCCTCAAAGTCCAAAATACGAGTATCTGACTGCTCCAAGAGCAGAGCACTGACAAAGTATGAGGAGAGGAGTTTCCTCTTTTTCGCTACATAGCCTACAGTCAGGGTCGTCTTTTACCTTAATGGTGGTAAGATGTTTCATGAGCGAACAGTGTCCCGTGAATAGTCCAACTGCCCCCCATCTTAGCTGTTTCTTGCCAAGATTATTAGTTCTTCCACTCTTTCCCTGGAAGGCCCGCCGGTGAACGTTCGCGATTACCTTAGTTCAGGGGCGTCGTCCAGTATAAGGTGTGTCCCCCCGGACTGCTTAGTATGATTGTTGATTCACCACACTGGCTCGTTTCAAACCAAAATTTCTCACTAGTCTTTCCAACCCAGAAAACAAGAGAGAAAGGTAGTCTTGAACGGAATAAGAATTGGTCACACCAGACTAACCCACTCGTTTCTGTTCAGCAACAACGACCCTCCTAACTGCAGTACATGCAATACTAGGCTGACTGTACACCACATTCTCTATATTTGCACCAAATTCAATAACCCATCGCGACAACAATTCAGACTGACAACAGGAGGGCCCACAATCTTGACCAACCCTCAACAAATCCCCAAAGTTTTGAATATCTTGAAAAATATTAATTTTTACAAAGACATATCTAGGTATGGGTAGAACCAGAGACCTCAGCAAATACCTGGTCAAATTGACCTGGTTATAACCCTCAGGTAGGTATCATCATTGATTTTACCTTCATCAGGTGCCTTGGCTTTGTTTTTTCCCCGGAAACTTCGTACCTCCCAGTATAAAAATGCAAGGAAAGAAAAATAGTATATTGTAATACCTACTAGTGCTATATTGACGACTGTTATTGTCATACAAGCACTTCGTGGCACTGTTCTTCGCAAAAACAGTTCTACAAAGTAGTCATATAACTGAAATAGACAAAACTATGTATCTGACCCGACCATGATTGTTAGGTGTATGCCGGTAATGGCAGAGGGTGCAAGCGGGTGATGGTGAATCTGTGATCTGTAATTATCCGAAATTCGTGTTATTTCCCGAGACTCCCGCACCTGAGCTTTTGTGCAGCAACCCCCAACAAGATTAATAAATAAAATTCATTTTGTAGGACGACGAAACCGTGTTTTACTGCGTTTTACGTTTTACACGGTGGACATGTAATCCTTTGTAACGAGATTATCTCCACCCTACCCGTGCAGAGTAATCGATCGTAACACATCAATTTCGAGGAGATATAGAAAGAGAGAGCGAGTAAGAGAGAGAGAACGAGATAGGGAGAAGGGAGAAGCTCTGCAGGTTTAGGATTAATTTTTTGCTTTTTTCTTCTGTCTGTATTTCTCCATTAGCTCTTCGCGCGACTTTTCTTGAGCCGACTGGGGCACAAAAAACCGTCAACTTTTGGGGGAGCGGGGTGGGCGCTAATGAAAGGGCTGCAAAGCCCCGATGAAAAACAATTAAAAAGCCTGAAGCATTATGCAAATGGCTAAGTACACGAGTTAGGTGCCTAACTGGAGTGGAGTGGTGGAGGGCAATGTTTATAGGAGGCACAGCTGTTCTCTCCCACCAACCTAATGCAGTCCTCCCTTAAAGCAGCTTAAAGCTTGTATTAACCGAGCTCATGTATTATTCGTAAGCTCTTAAATGCGTAGGCGGGAACTCTTAAGAGCAGTTTGTGATTACGTAGCATGTAAGAACCGTAATTGAAGATATATTCCGTGTGCAAGTTTCTGCCAACAACTTATTAATTATTTCCCATCTGTAATGAACGCCGAAATCGAATGTCGGCATTGGAACTTCCATCCTCTCTGTTTTGAACCAACGATTTGCTGATAAAACACATATGAGCCAACGTCTTGTAAGTTGCGACCAAGAGGTCTTCCCGCCTCATTCGAGGAATAAAGTTTGAGGTTGGCGATTTACGCAGAATAACAGACGCCAGGCCGTAAAATACCATCAGTGAAGAAGAGATGGGAATAGAGTTCCCTCCTTCTACGGTTCTGGCGCTACTATAATGTTCGATATTCAAAAAAGAAAATAAATCGTATTTCTGGACAACTTTTCATTTTCTCCCAAAAATATAATTTTTCTTGAAAAATATTCAGCAGCGCTATTTATTTTAAATCACAAATAGCTACTTAACACCTTTTCTCACTTTCAGATACCTACCTACCCGTTTCTTCAGTTTTCCTTTTTAAGCATTTATAGCGATGAAACCGTGTCTATCTATGGAAAAAACACCATTCTCAAAAATCAATCCTAGATAACAAACCAATAACTAATTTGACGATTTTGAAAGTACTTTACCTATTTAGTCGTGCGAAGTGATGCTACTCGACTGATTTGAGTGTTCTTCCACCCGAATCGATAGATAGGAGTCATATACTGCAGTGTTCATAATAAATTTATTTGGATAATGTCAAAGTGGTAGAAATAATTTTTCAGTAAAGGTCTAAAAAAATAGGTCACTGTCATTTTTCGATGTTCTTTTGTTATTCATCGAATTCCTTGTTCAATTTGGCCCGAGATTAGCTCTCACAGATCAACGAGTAAGATCTTATTACAGAGATAACGGCCTTTTTTGAAGACGCGCAAACTTGAAATTGGCCGCGCGACAAATGTTCCAGATAGCCATGGAATCTATGAATCAATTCAATTACTTGACACTAACGTTTTCCTTCAAAAAAAAGCATCTTTTGCATTCACAAAATTGTATGCAGGAAAACGTTAGTGTCAAGTAATTGGCGGCCCCGTAGAACAGGTGGTCAGTATCTGCCTGTGGTGCGCAGGTTTGCGGGTTCGATTCCCGCTGTAGTCTGGGTGTTGTATTCGTCTCACACTGCAATTTTTCAGTAATATAAAATCTAACAGTAATAAAGGGCTTCTATTGCAGGAAAAGGGTTGATAAGAAAAAACAAACTTTAGTGTCAAGTAATTGAATTGATTCATTGATCCCATGGCCATCTGAAAAATTTGTCACACGGGCAATTTCCAGTTTGCGCGTCTTCAGAAAAGGCCATCTCTGTAACTAAGATCTTGATCATTGATTTGTAAAAGCAAACGTCGGACCAAATTGAACAAGAAATTCGACAAATAACAAAAAAACATCGAAAAATGGCAGTGGCCTACTTTTGTTATAAAAATCACTCAGGTGCGACCCTACTGCACGCCACTGGTGCCTTCCCCCAAATTGAAAGTATTTTCATAAAATGGTATATACTTAGGGCGGTATGCATGCAAAGTTTCGTATGATAAATCAAGGCTTGGCTTCTGGAAGTTATATGGTAGAAAAATGTTTTTTTTTACCCTGTATCTTTCTTATGAAGTGAGATAGGGGCATCAATAGGTTTTTCTGGATCAGGGCGTCAAAGAATCAACCCTTAAAGTTTGCAGGATCACATCTGCCTCACCCTGTATATTATATCAGTCGCAAAGTTTCAATTGTCAAACATTTCTATTTGTAGCAGCTGGAATAACGTATTTTTGAGCAATCATTAGCGCAAAGTAGATGAAATAGTACATCAAACTCGTTTAATAAGACGTATATCACATTGATATAATTACGATTAACTATTTTAGCCTTTACGCACCATGCAGAAGTTACTGTATTTTATATATTTTGCTAATGGATACAATAACTATACGTATATTGTTTAGGCTGTAGATTCTTTGAGGAACTGCGTGAAGCCAGCAGTGTGGGACAAGGAAATGTTTTCCGTATGGAAAACTGGCAACAACATAGCGCCCAACGATTTGTGTCGCCTTCTTTCTCCTAACTTATGTAAATAACGGGGGCGCCACAACCATAAATCAGCGCCGACCGAAAATAGGCCTCTGTGCCACACACTATTTCATATGCCACCGGGCTGAAATTATTTTTTTATCAAATAAATGTGTAAATCAAAATAATACCTCGGCGGCACACTATTATCCCCGCGGGATATTGCGTTTCCAGCGCCACCATTCTCTCGGGCCACATAATTCAGAATTACATAATAATGCCCCAGATCCGTCGATGCTCGGCTATGACAGCCAGCGATCTCCCGAAATTGATACATCAAAATCCCACGCCACGCACGGAAAAAGTTTTGCGGGTACCCTATAGATGTGCTGCGCGTCGGAGGTGTCGGTTGAGTTGAAAATTCCACAGCAAAAAAAACTCTTTGGAGAGAACATTAGTCATTTCCCACCTTAACGGCACTCCGCGGGAGAAATTAAGGGGCAAATCTGATTCTCATAGTATATACTCAACTAACGTATGGTCCGAAAGTTTTGGGAAATTGTTCAAAGCTAATAACTTTTTCTGAATAGTCCTTATTTTTTAACTTGATATTGCAAAAATTAACATCATATATAACAATAACAAATTCATATTCAACATACTGATAATGGACCATTATCTTCGATGGATCTCAATTTTCTTTTGCCATGTTCCATAATTTTTTGTATCAATTTCTCCAATTCGAAATTCTCTAATGTTATTAAAAAATGCGACGCCGTAATTGGTCTTCATTTGCAGCTTCCCATACCTTGTCGTATACAATCCTGCTCAATACTTACCAAAAATCTTATATTGGTCGAGCTTGCGGTACATTGGGAGGCAGGAGCTCAGAGAAATCAATTCTGCTGTTGTCCAGAGAATGATCGAACATGGCAGAAGAAAACTGAGAGCTATCAAAAATATTAGTCCATCTTCAACATGTTGAATATGAATTTGGTATTGTTAAAGATGATGCTAGTTTTTGCAATATTAAGTTACAAAATTAAAACTACCCAAAAAAAGTTATTAGCTTTTAAAGAAATTCCCAAAACTTTCGGACCATACGTTACTTAATAATCGAATTTGAATGTAGTTAGCAACAAGAGACCTCAATTGCAGTTTCAAAAACATCTGAAAATGAAGTCAACAAATGATGAATAAAAACAAAACAAAAATGAGTCATACACGAACTTAGACCGTGAGCCGCTAGTTACACAATTTATCCCAATAATTTCGACTAAATCATACATACGAAAATTGTCTTTTATTCTGAGGCTTCCTCACTTCGCTCTCCAGCGCATATTCCCCAACGGGAATGGCTTTTTTTAGCTGCACTTTGTCTATAGCGTGTCAAGTTGACAAAATTCTTCAAATTTCGGCTTGTACGCATACTTCATACTTACATTAGGTCGCAGTGAAGGGTGAGAGCTGTGACATAACTTCTGCACAATCATAATCATAACATAACACATCTACACAACTGCTGCGCAACGTTAGCTTCGAACAACAGACTTTTTCCATTGCCTAATCTAATAGAAAAAGAAAAAATAGAAATTGAACAGGTGATCAATTGAACTGGTCCACCCAAAAATTTCACGCCACTTCAAGATCGAAAATCTTGTCGAAAACCCAACCAATTTTAAAAAAATGTGGTCGTGCCAGATAGGTCATTCTTCTGACTACCAAATGTCATGCTGATTCACGTGGACGTTGGCATTGTTTAACATGAACAGGGTGACAACAAAACAAGTGTCAAAATAGCCAATCTTCAACAGTGCACAACTTTTCGAAAAAAAATCGTAGATTCTTTCCCAATGAATTTTTGAAAATCATATTACAATATCTTGAAACCATTCACGTTTTATGATGCCAGTTTTCTCCAAAGTCATATTATTAGCTCAAATGTGGTTGAAGTGCATAACTTTTCTATACAGGGTGTTTCATAGTTATCAAGCTGGTTTGTCATAGTTACCTATCAACCTGCAAAATTTGGAAAGAATCCAACCAGTGGTGTAGGAGTTATGAGGGTCAATATTTTAGAAGCACCCGAAGAAAAGTTGACTCAAGGTGACCCCTCATAACTTCTACGCCACTGATTGGATTCTTTCCAAATTTGGCAGGTTGATAGATAATCATGACAAACCATCTTATGCTGGATTAAAGCTAATTTTGTCAAAACGTTCCTGAGTTACAAATTTTTGAAATCCGAAAAAAGTGAACTTTGGAGGGCTGTATCTTCGTCATTAGGCCGAACTTTGCAAAATGGTATATAGGTTTTCGTCATATTTTGACGAGATCTACCCACAGTTAATTTTTTTGCTATCATCCCTGGAACACCCTGTATACTAAGTAACCCTTAATCGAATTTGATCCCACTGACCATCAGGAACGCTACCCCCTGAGTGTAAACATCTGCAACCCTCTTGCAGTCCATTCCAAACAGGACACGTTCTACTGATACTTTGCATCCTCATCATCACAGGGTGGTTCAAATGAACCATCAGTACCAATCCATTGCATAATAAGTCCCCTTTAGATCGTTACCACCCCGTTTCTCTCATTTTTCTTAAGGTTTATTATACTTACAAAGTTCGCATGCTGTATCTTCCGAACGATGTAACATAAAGACAATTTTCCTCCATCTTCATTGCGCGATACTATCCTGAACATTTGAACATTGTGAGGATGTTTTGAAACCATTCCTTTTTGATAGGGGTTGAGGGTGACTCCGAGATTTTAAGCATGTGAGCAATTTCATGTTTTTCCAATATTTTAACATCACTCGTAACATTCCAAGGTGCCAAAAACTGTCCCCCACATTCTCCAAAAATCATCCCCTATAGTAACTGAAGATGTCCATTGCCTTACAGACCTTACAGAGTTTTGGCAAATATTATCTTAACAGTCCCATTACACGTATTATGCGTTGATGATATTTTTTGTCCACCTCTGTAGAAGCAACCCCATTAAAAACTACCCCTTTCAAAAAGTACTTGCCTCATCAGTTCTGGAAAATTTGTCTCAATATTTGGATGCTACGTTACCTCATCTACAGAAAGTTGTTATTCAAATGTTGTAACAGATTTTCTAAAATTGATGGGTTAAGTACTTTTTGGGGAAGGAAGCTTTTCCTTGGTGGGGTAGTTTCTACAGTGGTGGACCAAGGAAGATCATCATCGACGCATCATCCGTTTAATGGGACTGTTCGGATAAGACTTGCCCAAGATCTGTAAGGAAGGTATGCAATGGATGTCTTTATTTATTAGGGGATGATTTTTGAGGAATGTGGGGGACAATTTTGGATACCTTGGAATGTTACGAGTGATGTTAGAATATTGAAAATAGATACAAAGCTCACATGTTCAAAATCTTGAAGTCTACCCATATTAAAGAGAGATGATTTCAAATCATCCTCGTAATGTTGAAATGTTCAGGATAGTATAGCAATGAAGATAAAAAAGAAATAATTGTCTTTATGTTCCATTGTTCTGGAGATGCAGCCTTCGAACTTCGTGAGTATAACAACCCTTGACAAAAATGAGAGAAACGGGGTTGTAATGATCTAAAGGGTACTTATTATGCAATGGATAGGTACTGATGGTTCATTTGAACCGCCCTGTGATGATGAGGTTGCAAGCTATCAGTAGAACGTGTCCTGTTTGGAACAGACTGCAAAGAGGGTCGCAGACTTTCACAGGGGGTAGCGTTCCTGATGGTCACTGGGATCAAATTCGATTGAGGGCTACTTTGTGGAGCAAAGTTATGCACTTCTACCACATTTGAGCCAAGAACATGACCTTGGAACATGACCTTTTGAAAAATAAACACAACTCCCTTGAAAACCCAAATGGGGGGATGAATCAAAAACTGTTTCGATATAATTATTGTGATAAGCTTTTCAAAAATTCATTGGGAAATAATCTACGATTTTTTTTCGGAAAGTTGTACACTGTTGGAGATTGGTCATTTTGACACTGGTTTTATTGTCACTCTCTATATGGTAAACAATGTCAAAGTGTGACTTAGCATAGCATTTTGTAGCTAGAATAATGACCTATCTGGCATTACCACATTCTTTGAGATCGGTTGGTTTTTCCACGAGATTTTTTATCTTTAGGTAGCGTGAAATTTTTGGATGGACCAGTTCAATTGATCACCAGTTTAGTTTCTTGCATAATTGCACGAGGTGCGTGAAGTATGAGCATACAAAGTTTTCGTTAGATCTGGAGTCCTTGAACTGTTTTTTTTTGAGAAAGAAAAAAGTTGAGGAGTTCCGTTATGCCGCGTTCCAAAATCATACTCGTGGTAGTTACAGTTGGTTAGACGACGATGTGGCAAGTGGCCTGTAGAAAAATCAATGGATCAGGAAAATGCTCACCCACTCACCTGGATGATAACTTTCCTGCTGGCCAAGCGAGTTTTGCGGTCACTGCTGACTGCATGGTCCAGCAGGATAATCCGACAGGCTAGCTGCACTATTTAGGGCCGTTGCCGCTCCATTATTTTCAGTTCATTAGTCTGTGGCCCCCTCCGGAGAGAGAATCAGTAGGTGAAATCACCGCAGCACACGTCATGACAGCGCCGGCGTTTCTCTCATTATCCTGCTTTCCTCCTCGTCCTGCTGCTGCCCCAGCAGGAAGCATAATCTCGCCTGGCGCATTTGTCTTCATTTGGGCGGCCAGGAGCTCGCCGTTTTTATTATATCTTCAATTAAACCTGTATTTTGTGTCGTAACTTTAAAATAATTTGTAATGTTTGCGGTCGTGTTCGGCCAGCTCCACGCCTAATTGCTCTCTACATTATACAAGCTCGGTTTTATTTCGGAGTTGCTGTTTTTCGCTCGTTCTACCGGAAAAACGCCTATATATCTTCGGGAAGCACGAGGCAAAAAATATATCGCAAGCTTTTAACGCAAATGCTCAAGTAATAACTATTTTATAAGGCGTTTTACGTTTCAACTTAGAAATGGACGCTATCATAATGTGCACATTGCAAAAATGCACATGCCCCCAGGAGAAGCTCCTGTACAACAGACTTGGACCGCTAGGACTAGGTCCTAGCGGAAATTTTCTGTTGCAAATAATTGTTGGACTCTACGTTGTTATGCATGTTGGACTCAATTTGCGACCGAAGTAAAAACATCTCACAAACACAAAAGTTTCGAGTTATTACTTGTAATGGCTGGGATTGTGCAAAAATCAAACCCAAAACAAAAATCAAGGGGTCATAATCAACCCTACTTAATGATTTTACGTCCAGGACAGTTTGGCGAAATATTCTGAGAATATCCAGAAAAATATTGAAAATAATTTAAATAAATCATGCATTTTGCACTGTGGTTTGTGTGTTGAAATTTCATCCCCTATATCCTAATCTTTTCAGTTTTGAAAATCCGCAATCAATGAGCTTGTGGTGTGGTGGTAGTTAGCGCGTTGGACTATACCACTCCAGGGGCCCTATTTTCGGTGCACACGTGAACTGTTCCGATAGGAACTGTTCCCTCAAAAACAGAAGAAGCGGCATTTTCGGGTACATTCACGCGTGATCACGCCCGTTCTCCAGAGGGCAACAAGGTAGAGAACGCCGACTCTCTCGCTCTCAAACGGAATCGAGTTTCAGCGCCATCTATCGGACTTTCACATAGTGTCTCTTGTTTTAACAGCAGAGTCCTGTAGTTTTTTATTACCGACATTTACCCGGTAAATTCAATTTTTTCATTATCCAGGTGTCCGTTCACGATAAGAATTTTTCATGACATTTTTATCTTACTTGATACTTTCTAGTCAAAATTTCGCATTTCTGAATGGCCTAAGGTAAAAAAGCTATTCAAAAAATGTGAGATTTTGGCTCGAAGTATCACGTAAGTTAAAAATGTCATGAAAATATCTCAGCGTGGATGGACACTTAATAATAATGAAGTTTAATTGATGCCTCGATTGATGCATTAACTTCAATACAATTTGAAGTTCTATGACTTTAGAAATTTTCATAGCTAAAAAACGTTCATTTGATGTATCAAAATTAATGCATCAGTCTAATGGACGCTAGTTACAATTTGTAATAATAATCAAATCAAACATAATAAAACAGTATTAAGATGCAGGTTTATTAGATGACAAAATAGCTTATTTAGCAGTATTTCATAACAAGATATTGTAATATCTAATTATAATTTATATTGGAACAAAAATAAATAATAGCTTTTCATAGATCCAGTAACGAAGATTCACAATCACAACTAATTTTGTTCAGTCAACTGAGGGTCGGTATACAATAAATAGAACAATAATTATGAATACAGTGTCGGTACACAATAAATAGTTCAACAATGATTGCAAATACAGTATCGCATGATGTCTTCTGTCGATGTAGGTACCAGAGAAATAGAGTATCTGAGAAGGTAAGAGCACAACAACATTTTGATTCTTCTATCATGAACACATCATAAAAACAGGAACGCTTAGATTAAAATATGCTCAGATACCAGTAAAAAAAATTCTCTCATCTTTTTGTCAGTAGAATAGTAAATAATTTTGAATTCAGTTATTGATGTTTTCAACAAACCCAATCATTTACAAGTAAGGTTAAAGTCACTTAAATCATTCACGTCATATTCTCTGTCCATTTGCTCAACCCATTCACTCTTTTACCCTCTTTTATGAACACTCCTTCAGACTTGAGGAGATCTTTTGCTTTGTTTGCTATTTGACAATGACAAGTCCTACCTTTTCAAACACTGGGTTTGTTTTGGCAAGCAATCATCTCTGTTGTTTGCTGAAGTTAGTACTAGTTGGTAAACAAACAGTTCTTAGCAATAAACTTGCCCTTCCGCTAAAACATCCTTGCCTGATATTTTATGATTTGTTTTGATGTAAATTAACAAAATTATGTTAACTTCCGTGGCTCTTGCTCTACTTGTACTTGTGGGCTGGAGTCTTCAGAGTTAGAGGGACCAGCTGTGGCATCTGCTGCAGGCAGCTTTTGCAAATTTTCTATAAAAAAGGAAACATATACAATAGCTTGTCATTGATTACAGCAATTCGTTACAAAATACCTTTCAATTTTTCCGGTCTCACATAAGAATATTCGGTGGCTTCTGGACAATTAAAGCAGTTTTCTTCCGTTGACGCTGATGGTTCCCATCATAGTCTAGAAAGAAATTTCACAATTTTTAGTAACTTCTTCATCGACAAAACACAGATAGCTATGAAATACACCTGATAGGTACGAAACCAAGCTCAGATTGGGGAAGGCAATAAAATGGGTTAGAATGGCACTCTCAGCATCACACAATCAGGATTTTTTAGGGTTCTAGTTTTCAAAATTGTTCACTTTGTGAATTTCTTATCTCAATGATATTGACTTAGCATAATTATCAAACATACCTGGTAACTCTAAAGTCGGAAGCAAAGACTTCCTTGAACGCCCTGATGAGTCCTCTATGCAGATGCCAGCAAAATGAGTTTTGCAAACCGGGTGGTTTCGCAGAAACGTCAAGTCTTCGGAACCCTGCTGTATCCTTTCATTGCTCATTTTCTGGATCCAAATTTGCCAAACATTTGGATCCGACGGTATTGCAAACCTGAGTTATGAATAAATCGATTAGTTTTCTTGTGACTACCGCACTTAATAGAAAAATGGGCAATTTTCGCTATTTACCCAGTGCTTACCTAGGCGAAGTTCTATCCTCACAACTTGGTACACAACAAGGTCGCAACGCAATCTCTTCACGTCCATTTTCACCAGAATTTTCACTTGTTCACTATTCAAAGTTCACAGAAAAAGCGGATGATGAATCCGTTATTTTTCAGCTAACCGCACTTTTTTGCGTGCTGTCACATAAACAACGATACGTCTTGACGATGACAGCCGAGAGCCGCCGCCGAAGGTCGATTGGCATTCAAATTTCGTGCATCAGCGCCATCTGTTGGACTTTCACATAAGCTCAACTTGGAACTTTCGCGGCAATCCCACTTGCCACCCCCTGCCGTTCTCCTAGGAGCTACCGAGAGAACAGCTCATTCCCCGCTTATGTCAATCAAAGCAAAGGACTGCCAAGAGTCTAAATTGAAAATCACTAAAAAAAGTAAAAAAAGCACATTGTTCATAGGTTGGCAACGCTGAATGCACCAAAAGTACAACTATAACAACCGCCAAATGACAGATATAGTTTTGACAATTGGAAATTGGAATTACAACTGCGTCCTTTCAAAAATTTCAATTTTACGTTCCAATCTCCAATTTTTCGAAAGTTTCTTTAAATAATTTGGAAAAAATGGATCCATTGAACGCGGCATTGGCGGTCCATGTAATCGCGGACTTGGAAGCGGCCAAAGAAGATGCGCGCCAACCCGGCAAACGATTTGTGGACATAGAAGTGCAGTTTGTGCAGTATTTTCGCGTGACAATTAAAAGACTTCAGTGAGACTTGTGAAGGCCCGGCACATCACAGAACTAGTCACGCCATTTATCCCAGTACCCGGGGAAGGAAGCCGGCTGACCGTAGCAAGTTGACAAGGATATATGGGGTTCTTGGCCATGAGTTCGGTCAGTTTTTCTTTTTTAATTTCGGAAATCGCATCCAATCATGGTCTCTTGAAGCTTGGGCCGGCAGATTCCCTATTAATAAATAGCAAAAGTAGGTAGGTTTCGAAAAACTACAATTCGATTTCAAATATCACAGCTGACAGCCAAGCTTCGACATTACACGGACATGTACGAGTATAGCCGAAAAAGTGGTCACGAAAATACCACTTTTAAAACCGGGGAACTGATCACTTCACCGGCGTTCCCCGGTGATCGCCGGGGAACAGATCACGTGTACCGAAAATAGGGCCCCAGAGGTCGCGGGTTCGATCTCCGCCGGGGACGGATTTTCGCCTTGAAAACAAGCTTCTTGGTTTAGTTGGAATGCTTGCTAAATGCAAGACGCGCCGTGTGTCGCATAGCACGTAAAATATGAACGATGGTGCCGACCTCATGCGATGTTGATTGTTGGTGGTCGTTAAAAATTCCTACCCTGTGTTGGAACACACCGGGGTTCGGCAAAATTTCCGGTATAGTGGAGGAAAGCATTCACCGGCGTCTGTGTTAGGCCTCGTTGTGGGAATAGGCCGACGTTAAATAAACGAATAAAAAAAATCTGCAATCCGTAATAACCTGTAATAAATTCCAAAAGTTTTTAAACTGATATAGAGCAACAAACAACACGATTTTGTCCCAAAGAAAACTCTCTGCATGCATTTTTGAAAAAACTGTTTTTTTCCCAAAATTTATGACATACCTGTATGTAAAAAAAAAAGAAATCCAACGGTTCAACAATTTTGGACATACTGGACTTGAGAAAGAAAGATTGTAGATCCTTCTACATGCTTTTTAATAATACGTACACACTACACACGCTGCTTTTACATATTTTATATTTCTCTTTCATAATAACCTGTAGGTATACGTAAGTACTTGTGCCTCATGAAATTCTTCGCTGTACCTGCTCTACCTACTCTAAATTAAGAAGTGCGCCAAACAAATATTTAATAAACTCAAGTCCACCGGGCCTCGCACTGTCATATTTTTACGGTTATGGCCTCGCAAAATATTCAAACGCGCCGCATCTTAATTCCGACATGTAAATGAAGGGCATTATCCCTCCAGGTCGCTTAATTTAGACGTAAAATTTTACACTTTACTACACACATAAACCTTCTAAATTAAGTCCGTAAAAAAGTTAAAAATCACCCGTTTTTTCTCGCCACCACTTTGAACCGTAATTTTGGAATTCATGGTTCCCAGGAAAAATATTGCATGAAACTGATTACTACTATGTATTGTAGGTTTGTTTGCATTATTTTGGCCCAGGAAAGATTATATTATGAGTGATTTATTGACGACATTTCGGGACACATTCTGAGGGTACGCACCGAGCTCTCCTCATTGAGCGGGACACCCGCAGAAGCCGAAAAGTCCTATTAGGCAAAAGTTTGAAAGATTGATTCCGGAATCCGCGGACGCTTATACTCGAAATGCACTCGTTCAAAAGGAGGGGCCATAAATTTTTACACAGTTTGCGTCGTCGTGCGTTGACTTCAAAACAAGCCGATAAATTCTGTTTTGAGTGGTTCGCTTCGCCAGATCGGATCGTTTCGAGACAAACTTTTGTTGGAACTTGAGGCTCAAATGGTGAAAAATTTGTCGCCGGCCAAATTTTTTTTTTGTAAAAACAATTATTGTTCAAGTATGGATAGCTTTTCGATTTCGCTCGCAGCTCAATACCGCATAAAGTTTCAATCTGTATAAACCCATTAACGCCGAGAAAGATTGTTTTTTGCAAATACTAATTTTTTCGACAAAAACTAGTTTATTGGGACCATTAGAAGAAAAATTTATGTATAATCGATTCCACGACTTTCTGCATTAGAACAAGCCATGGAAAAATTGTGTTGTGTTGGTACGAATGATACGATGACAAGGGGATGCCAGGCAGTTGTCTACACGTGCAATTTTTAATGTGACACCTTGTCACCGTGTCGATGTATCATGTACGCGGAAGTGAAAATTTCTGAAAACATGCCAGAAATCGTGAGTCTCTTTGGAGTGCTTTGCAGTTGTGAACGATGAGGGACATTGTCTTTACTGGTTGGTGGGTTTCCGCCAAGGTTGTTAGGTTTTTGGGAGCTACTAATGAATGATTGGCAGGATATACTACTCGGGTGAAAAGACTCACCGCCCAAAAGGCTACATCTTCTGATTCACATCACTGGAGTAGTGAGTATGTACTAGGTACCTTCTCTAGCTCTAGCTCTATACCTATTATACCTACTGCAACAGCAAGCAAGGTATGAAGACACATGCTGGCAGACAACACAGTGTATCTACCTACCTACCTACTCACGCTCAAATTGTTTCGTCTCTGTACAGTTTAGCTGCATAAATTATTGTCCTACTATCCATATTGTCTATCTAAAGGATAAGTTTCCTCCTGGGCAGTGGGTTTTTCCTTATTGCATTCCATTTTTTCACGGGATCACGGACTTTCGGCATGATTTTCTAAGTGGCCGGCAAAAACCTAATAGCCTTGGCGAAGACTCACTTACCAGTGAAGACAATGTCCCCTATCGTCCACGCTGCAAATCACTCGAAGGAAACTAACATATTCTCGAAAATTTTCACTTTCGCGTACATGACTCCCCGAGACGGTGATGACAATGTCACTCTGAAAATTGCACATGAAGACAGCTAGCTGCCAACAAATCGTCAACGTGCCATTCGTACCACCGCAACTCATTATTTCCATAGCTTGCTCTAATGCAGAAAGCCGTGAAATTGATTGTATGGTGTTTTTTTCTCATATTTAAAAAATACTTAAAATGGGTGGGCTCATGTGGGACCGATAGGCGCTTGCATAGTCAGAACATGAGATTAAAAAATATACACTTTTAGTCATTCATTTCGTAATAATTCTTTACAACATTATGCACGTAGTCCTACATTCTACATCACACTTTTCGCACATGGTTCTACTTTTGCTGGTGCAATTGATACCTGCACCGTTGCCTTTTTGCGTTCGGGAAAGGAATGAGGAAGTGATTATGACGATCAAATCCAACATTTTCGTTGACCCGGAGATCACTGCCTGCTGCCCTTGGAGCATATCCTGAAGTTTTTGGGGTCGATTCGAAAACAGTCATATTGTAGGTATGTCTAATAAAGATTCATCAAGGAGCTGAAATCACCTCTAGATTGCTTGACTAAGTTCTTTTTGAGAATGTAAGGTCATGTTTTCGGAATAATTCTGTTCCCCTTCACAGCTCCGGTTGTTTCATAGCCATTGGGTTTCAGGGTCGTTGGAAGATCTATTCCAGTGGAAAGAATATCGGAAAAAAATTATGGAAGAAATTGCTTCGAGATGGTTTCGTCACAATCGTAACTCCATGACATTTTCTACATTTGCTGCTGGTAATACAGGTATTTCCACAAGTGGTTCTTCTCATTCGACCTTATCGATTATAGCACCAATTCTTAGATCATTCGGGCACAATTTCGGCACCAGCATCAAGTTGTCTGTTACTGAGATTGTCTGCTGAACCACGTGAATCCTCATCAGCTGCGTGTTCGTCAGTCAACATATGACTCTCGGGGGGCTCTATATAGATGTCATTCACTTCGTAATCTGCATTTTCCTCATACCTCTTGGAGCGGTGATGGCCGAATGGTATAGGTGATGGCAAGCCAAGTCCCTCGCGCTGCGCTGTGTGAGTTAATAATTTAATAATAATAATTTAGTTTATTAGTTCCGTTCATACAAAATATATAAAACAATATATGTATAGAACATAAAATAACCTTGAATGGTTGTGGAACGTGTCAGTAAATAGGTATGTACAAAGCTGTCAATACAATATCACATCATTTAAGTTATTAAAATTATTGTAAAGATAAAATACAAATCACAGTAGATAAAAACATCTGAACTCAAACGCAAAATAACATCAAGAAAACAAAATCTACATCCAGGCACACCAAGCCTGCAGGCTCATTGTTTCCTCGTCTGAGAGGTACTCGCTCAAGGTGTAGTATGCTTTGCTAAGCAGAAAGCTTTTGAGCCTTTTTGGGAGAACTCTGAGAGGCAACTCCCTGAAGGCCACCGGAAGCCTATTGTATGTCTTTATTAATTGGAATCGAACGTTCTTTTGTATGTATACATAGTTGCACCTCTCACCAAGAAGATCCTTCCTGTTGCGAGTGTCATGTGTGTGGTCTCTCGTATGGGCATCATTGAAAAGATCTTTGTTCTTTAATACAAAAACGACTGCCTCGTATATATAAAGACATGCCAGAGTAAGCACTTTACAAGCAATAAAATGTTGTCTACAACTTTCAAAATTTCTCAAATTCAAAATCCTTCTCAGACATTTTTTCTGCAGTATAAAAGCTCTGCTGGAGTCGGATGAGCCCATCCAAAAAATTATTCCATACCTCAGTGTCGATTCTACGTATGTATGATATGTTGTAAATGCGGTTTCTTTATTTACTAAAGTGGTAAGAAGGCTCAAAGCGTAGCAGTACCTGTTGAGTTTTTTCATTAAGAAATCTACATGTGCGTGCCAGTCTAATCTGTGGTCTATTTTGAGTCCCAAAAAATTCAGGTTGCCAATCGATTCAAATTCTACATTGTTAAGTTTGAGGGACAGTGGATTATTCTTCTTTTTATAACCAAATCGTACAACCTGTGTTTTGTCAATATTCAATCTCAGACTATTATCCGAAAAGTACCTTTCAAGAACCATCATACTCCGATATATTTTGTTCTCAAGATCTTCGTCATTTTCTCCCGTCACAACCAAGGAAGTGTCGTCGGCATATTGTATAACCTCATGATTTATTGCATTAGGGAGATCATTTGAGTAAATGAGGTACAACAGGGGTCCCAAGATAGACCCCTGCGGCACCCCCCTGTCCACCAAAAAAACCTCAGAATTGATTGTTCTTCCATTTTTATTTTTTTCAGACACAAACTGCGTACGACCCACCAAGTATGACGACATCAATTGTAAAGCTACTCCCCTCACACCATAGCACTCCAACTTTCTCAACAGCAACCCGTGATTGACGGAGTCAAATGCTTTTGAAAGATCAACACAAAGAACCGATGTTTGCTTTCCGTCATTTAAGGAATCTAGCACTCCGCAAAGTGCAGTATACATTGCTCTGATTGTAGAGCGTCCCCTTCGAAAGCCATTGTGTGACTCACTCAATACCAAATACCGCTCAAAAAAGGATATAAGCCTATCGTATATTACTCTTTCAAAGATTTTACTTATAACGTTCAAGACTGAAATGGGACGATAATTCGCAATCTGTTCCCTATCACCCTTTTTAAACACAGCCTTTATCTTAGCCACCTTCAAGGCATTCGGAAAAACTCCACATTCCATACATCCATTTATCAGGAAAGAAAGAGGTACTGCTATAGACCCACCAATATGTTTCAGAAGTTTAGTAGGAATCCCATCCGGGCCTACTGCATTAGTGTTTTTCAGTGATTTGATAAATGAATGTACTTCCTGAGGATCAGTTGGCTTCAGAAACAAAGTTGAATAATTCTTTACTATATGTTGAGGATTAAAAACAGGGTGTGAAGTATAACCTCCAACCGTATTCGCGAAAAAATCCACCAAGTTCGAATCCCGCTTCATCCCATGAATATTTTGTGCTGTCCCCAAGGTTGTATGGTAGAGCAGCTAATAGCTGGATGTCGCCTCGTAAAATAAGTCAATTAAATAAAATAAAAATAAAATACGCAATGTCTTAACGCTTTTTGCAACGTAAAAAACACTAGTTACTGGAAAAACAAAGTTTTTTATTTTTTTTTGCATTGCAAGCGCCTATCGGTCCCATATGGGACCAGCAATGTTTACATAAATAAAACTGTAGAAAAATTGAAAAGGCAGCTCCACGTAATAGTTATTGGAGAGTTTGTGTCGACACGTACGTACGACGTAACGTAACTTTTAACGTGAAAATTGGCGAGTTTATTATCTGCAATTCTTTAGTTACAGGGGAGTTTCCACGTTCTACGTTACGTTACGCCGTACGTTCAATGAAATCGCAAACTCCCTATAATAGCATTAGAGAGTTTGCGATTTCACGCAACGTACGACGCAACGCAACTTAGAACGTGAAAACTCCCCTGTAACTAAGAAACTCCAAATAACAAACTTGTCTATTTTTACATTGAAAGTTACGTTACGTCGTACCGACATGTGCACGCTAACTCCCCATTATCAATTTTGGTTTTATAAGGTCCTACTTTGACATGTATCGCATATTTACTATGAAACTAATCAGACTAGATAAACTTACACTAGATGGAAATCCATTTTTCAGTGAACTCGTCAATATTTAGCGATCATGTCTCTTTCACAAATAAATGAGAACTTATCGGGAATCAAATGAAAACATTCGCCCAATATCTTTCTTTACATGAAGAAACTATTTTTCAGAAAAAAATTGTCACTGCTAAGGCATCCCCACCCCTCCAACTACGTTGACTTTTGCTGGGTCCATATGGTCCCTATAGGCGTTGATGGGGTAAGCGTTGACGGTTGGTATTAGTTCCTGAGTAGGTATAATGATTCTACCTGATTATCCAATGACAGTTTGACCGCCTTCGTGAATTTCACCTTCAGTTTTGAAGTGGACAGTCGAGATGAAGCCATCTACTGCGAGGAGGGCATATAGTGCTAGCGGTACGCAAAAAAAAGTGGCATTTGATGATACAAGCAAGCCACTTCGCATATTTGTTGTATGAATCCATTAGAAAAATTTGACCCGCAGTTCCTAAAAATTCATCCCTTAGGACCCGAGATTTGGGGAGGGGGAGGGAATACTTTAAAAAAATACCAAACTTTTTCATCCAAACCTGCTGATGCGTGTTTGGTGTCAAAACTATATAACTCAGACCTCCTCGATACAATGACAATGTCAAAACTTTCGTGCGGTCACCGGAAGTCGAGTTAAGTCGTCATCTTTGAAAATTAGAGCTGAAGGTCAAAATTACGAAGTAAGCGTCAATTACCCATATGTTGGGTATCGATTATTAGGTTTTCGGGGTCACTGAAGACGTATGAAATGAAACAAAAACGATTGGGTACACCGTTCGCCCATATGGTCTACCCATGGGCCCAGAAGTCAGGCAAGCGAGAAAAATCCTACAAATTTTCGAAAATAGAAGTGAAATAATAATGTGAAATAGCTCCAGTCTGTACTTGGTGATGATGCTGTATTAGCTGTTCTATGTGAGATTCATGATGTTCACCTGTGAGCTGTCAAAAATCCAAAATGGCGCCCATTTAAAACATTCAGGGGAATAATTTATCGTGATTTTCTTTAGAAGGCTCCTACGTGTCACTAGCTAAGCACATGTTGTTCATCAGTGAACAACGATTAAGAAAGGTCCTTACACTATTGGTGGTATCTTGCATCGTTTAAAAGATATCCGCCGCGAAACTATTTTGGAACCGTTTTTGGATAATAGATTGAATACTTGAATAGGAGGAAAAACTTTGCATGTAGAATTGAAATAACCGACCTAAAGAGATTTGCTTTGTTTCATGTAGTCATGTTTTATAGTTGAGATAATCTGCGTGATCTGTCATTCCTGGTCTATGTATGGAGGATCATAAATCCAAGATGTCCGCCTCTGTAAGTTTAAAAATTTCATACCAACTTTATTGTTGGATTTCGATAAATAATAATTATCTACCGCACCTGTACATTACTAATCTATATATTTCTGAAGAGTTCCTCACATTTTCATTTCTTCAATAATTTGAGAGATATATTAACTACCTACCTACCTATCTAAAGTAAAAATGTACTTACGTGAAATTTTAATTGAAAAATGACACCTACATGATAACTAATGAAAAAATCTTTCGCTCTGCCACCGTTTTATTCAATAATGTTGCACTGTTGCAGAAAACAGGAGGAAATAGAGTGGCGGAAAAAAGATCCAATTACAAAAAATCTAAGAAAATATCTAATGCGTTTGATCCAAAACGCGAAATATTCAAAATACAAAAGGTTACAGTACCTAAGATGTAAATCTAGTATGTCTAATATACAGTAGGTCCAAAATATATATACAAACCACCGAAAATAAAAAGGGTCACAAGTTTCCTTCTTCTTTTCAGATCCACTGGATCAGGAAATGCTTCTTGACTTGAGTTTCCTCCACTTGTGCTAAGTCCACCAGATAAGAAGCTGCTTTTTGACTCGAGTTTACTCTTTTTATTCAAACTTACTAAGCAAGACTTAGTCGACGACTCTGGAGTCTAGACATATCTAGAGTCTAGAAATTTTCTACATTGTACGAATTGTGCTATAGATCTTTCGGATGTCAGCTCTTTTGTACTGTCGATTTTTGTACTTTGAATCTTTGGTACTTAATTTAGATATTTTGCGTTTTGGATCTTTTGTATTTTCGATATTTTGCACTTTGGATCAAATGCATCAACCTATCGTTTGTAGACCTTCCATGTTTGAGTTTTTCCGCCCCCCCCTCCGCTTTTGGACACAGTTAGCATGAAAATTTCTGAATAACCCTACAGCGGCGGACATCTTGGATTTATGACCCTCCATATACCAGGAATGACAGATCACGCAATCTAAACCATGAAACATGACTACATGAAACAAAGAAAATCTCTTTAGGTCGGTTATTTCAATTCTACATGCAAAGTTTTTTCTCCTATTCAAGTATTCAATCTATTGTCCAAAAACGGTTCCAAAACAGTTTCGCGGCGGATATCTTTTAAACGATGCAAGATACCACCAATAGTGTAAGGACCTTTCTTAGTCGTTGTTCACTGATGAACAACATGTGCTTGGCTAGTGACACGTAGGAGCCTTCTAAAGAAAATCACGATAAATTATTCCCCTGAATGTTTTAAATGGGCGCCATTTTGGATTTTTGACAGCTCACAGGTAAAAATCATGAATCTCACATAGGACAGCGGATACAGCATCATCACCAAGTACAGACTAAAGCTATTTCACATTATTATTTCACTTCTATTTTCGAAAATTTGTAGGATTTTTCTCGTTTGCCTGACTTCTGGGCCCATGAATAGATCATATGGGCGAACGGTGTGCTCAATCGTTTTTATTTCATTTTATATGGCTTCAGCGACCCCGAAAACCTAAGAATCGATACCCAACATATGGGTAATTGACGCTTACTTTGTAATTTTGACCTTCAGCTCTAATTTTCAAAGATGACGACCTAACTCGACTTCCGGTGACCGCACGAGAGTTTTGACATTGTCATTGTATCGAGGAGGTCTAAGCTATATAGTTTTGACACCAAACACGCCTCAGCAGGTTTGGATGAAAAAGTTTGGTATTTTTTTATAGTATTCCCTCCCCCTCCCCAAATCTCGGGTCCTAAGGGATGAATTTGTAGGAACTGCGGGTCAAATTTTTCTAATGGGTGTAGACAACAAATATGCAAAGTGGCTTGCTTGTATCATCAAATGCCACTTTTTTATAATAATCCTGGTGTACCGCTTACACTAATAGCGTGTAGTTATACCGTTCCAGCCGGGTGATAACTCGATTGCTGCAACGCTCAGCGCGTCTAAACAGCCGGTAGGTAGTACCAGTGTGCAAACCGCTGGCGGGTCTCTTCTAATTCTAGAAAAGTTTTTCTCCTTACCGGCTTTTTCTCGCCATAGAAGTTTGCCCGTTCATTTATCAAGTTCACAAATTCAAAAAAGTCCAAATTTCGGGCAACACAACACCCAGACTTTTCACCGGGAATCGAACCCGGGACTTTTGCGTCGCAGGCAGCCACTCGACCGCCTGCGCCACGGGGCCGTCTAGTCTCATCTAATTCTAAGCCGGCTGAAACTCCTCTTTGGGTGGTCGTGGGCAAACACCCCGAATACATTACGCCTGCAACCAGCAGTACGGAAATGTGTAGAAGAAAACCGACGGCGCAGTCAGGAAGAGGAACGAAGTCAGGAACGTATCATTCTACGCAGGGCGTGGATCTGTCGAACATTCACACCTGTGTCGGATGTTGAAGACAGAGAGTCCCGGTCAACCGTGCGCTTGTCGGCCCCAGTGCTTGGATGGACCTACCATTAAACATCCAAGCACCACATTGTAGATCGGTAAGTCCGGCTGGTCTGGGAAGAGGTACAGTGGGCCGAATGGCGAGGCCTACGTGCCAGCTGGAGCAATGTTCCATTAACTCCTCCCAGTATTCCACTGCATTTGCAACATGAGCCTATCCTACCCTTCGCAGGAATTGGTCCCGGACTGGCATGGTATAAAAGCTTGCTTTTTCTACCACGCTATGACATCTTCTATTCTTGCAAAACGAATGAGCTGAAAAACACCATTATTGCGCCAACTGGGGTCCAGAAAACGGAATAGGTACAAATACTACGTACCACTAATAGCGTGTACAGCAGTGGGGCCGACTCTTTTGGCGGTCGGTGTAAAGAATCCGATGCTCTTGAATGGAAGAGCAAAAAAAATAATTCACTGTATACACGGACACACAACATAAATTTCGTAGAGAACGCTATATTTCGGCCTGATAAAGCTCAATCCACCCTTCGCTCCCCCGCATTGTTCCCTCATATATTTTATATTAAACTAGCTGGCTCTTTCATCGCCAAACTTAGGGGCTCTCGAGTGAAAAGCTCGTTATTTTTAACAGCGCACTCCTCCACGTATTATCTACATTACGTATTCCACGGCGAAATTGCTAATAATTTGCTGTGAGCGCTCCTCCGGTCCGTCGCCCCTTCTGTTCGTCCACGTCCTGAAAAAACACCAGCGCTGGCGGCCTGCAAAAAAATGTTACGTCAAAACTAATTTTTTACCTCGACCGTGGCCCGGCGTGCGGCCTTTCAAAACACAAACATTGGAATTTGTCAGAGGCGACCCATTTATGTCAGAGAGCAATATATACGGCCAAAGTATCATCGCCTCTTTTTGTGGTGTAAACATTGGAAGCCGGGGGATGAACGGGACAGAGAGGGGAGGATAATGTGTAACGTGATAGCGGTCTTTGTAATATAAGAAAGTCATTAGCACTTGCATGTAAACTGACCAAGTTGCCGTCAACAAGTGCCGTCGTCGCTGTTCTCGGGCAAACACAACGAGCGCTTTGGTTTCGACTAAAGAGCTTTTCCAGACAGGTGAAGTGTTGCTGGCAACCCTATGCAGGCGATTGATGTGTGGGTGTGTATGTGTGTATTCCGGTAGCGCTCGGCTTTACACTTGCCTGGATTAATGTAAATTGAAAATTTGACGGCAACTGGACTGTGAAAGCCAAACATTAGCAGAAATGCCTCGTTCTAAATGGGCTTTCGCGCACACAGACATACATCCTCCTACATACCGGCACCAATTTAACTTCAACTGTTGTAATGCATCGAGCACTAATTACCCCCAGTCTGTGGTAGCTGAATTACAACCACCCCGCCCTGAGGAGCCCATCACAAGACTAGCTGTTCCATGACGGACGCCGTAATGCGCTGTACTTTCTAGATCCGGCCCACTACAGCTTCCTGGGCCTCATCAGGCGTAATGGTGATGATGATTTCAATTTCGATTGGTATAATTGCTTCGCGTAATGTGGATGATCAGCACTTTCATAAAGTGGTTTCGAGTTTCTGAATAATAGTACTTGGTCTATATCCTGAACGATTAACACCAAAGAGGGCCGACCATCCATTTGTAAGCCGTATAATAGTCGCCAGGGCTCGATTTCAGGTCATCAGATGGGCCTGGTGTAATATAGATTTATCATGACAATAATGAATCAGATTCGTTTGTCGTATCAGGACGCATGAATCTTGGTATTATTACAGTATTGGGAGTTACCAAGCTTGTAAAAGTTTGGCCACCGTTTCAAATTTGTTCTTTGAGACTCTAAAAGTCATTTAAGAAGGGTGGCCAAAGTGAGTCTCTAGAAAGTTTTCTGCAGGATACCGGAAACAAGATGGCAGATTAAAAATATCGGAAACAATTATAATTCGGCCTTTAGTTGACCTACGAATGAAATTTCAATGGTTATAGTTATGTTCACCCCGTTGTTAAAGAACATGAGCAATTGAAGAATAATAACGTAGGGTAACAGCATCAGTACCTACAAACAGGGCTGGGCAAAACACTTCGAAAAATGTATTTAAATACAAAATACAAAATACACGATCCAAGATAGTCGAAATACAAAATACAAACTACTTCTTGAAATGTCTTTGAAATACAAAATACAAAATACGTATTTTGGAAAACTAAGAAATTCCAAAATACAAAATACAACCTAGAGTATTCCAAATACAAAATACATTCCTATTGCGTATTTTAACCATTTTATTGGAAAATCCGTAAAATGCAAGTATTTCAATGGGAACACTTCATTGATTCAGTCGCAACAATAAGTAAGTTATTATGAACTATGAAAAGACAAATAATATAAACATAAAGTGAAGAAAACTTCATATTTAAACCTATTCCTTACTTCATTCATCAATTCTTCAAAATAACATATGTTGATTTCCTTTGGGGACAACCAGCTTTTCGAAAATATTGTCCGACATCCGACATGGAACCTCTCGTGGCTGACAGTAGGATGCACTTACCAGTAAAACGTATAACGTAAAAGATGCAATCGAACTCATTATCGATCTCAGATAGTGTGCAAAAGCAAGAGATGTCAATGGGGTGAAAATAGTATTACCAGAACAATTTCGGCCCGAACAGACTAAAGAGCATGGGAAACAAATGTATTTTGTATTTTGTATTTTGAAAATCAAAATACTTTTCCGAAAAATGTATTTAAAATACAAAATACGAAATACTAGCTGCCTGAACTATTCCAAAATACAAATACTTCTCAATCAAATGTATTTAAATACAAAATACAAAATACTTCAATGTATTTCAAATACGTATTTCAAATACTTGTATTTGAAATACCGCCCAGCCCTGCCTACAAATAAAGAAGCTCTAAATTTTTTTCAAATATTTTGTAATTTTTTTTCTCGACTGACTGACTGCACCTAATGTAATGCAGAATTGTTCTCTAGGGCCTTTGGGGGCAATTTAGAAGGGTGACCGAAGTGAGTCACCGACAAGGCCCCGAAGACAAGATGGCCGACAATAATATCGAAATCAATTATAATTTGGCTTATATCATATATTCGACCTACACATGAAATGGAAACGATTACATCAATGTTCAACCTTTTGTTGATGAACATAATAATCACTTAAAAGCCTTAATGTAGGGTAACAGCACCAGTAGTGAATGATTAAATTCTAAAACAATCAAGTTTTTTGCAATTTTCTTTTTTCAAGCAGTTTGAATCAGAGTTTTCGTTTCAGCTCTAAAATAAATACAGCTATTAGCTAATGTATACACGGATTGTGGTATCTTTCCAATAATAGATAAATATTGTCACCATGTCTGAAATAATTCGAAAGAGCATATGAAATAAGCCAAATAACAATAGATTGCGGAGATGTGCAAAGAAGTGGAAAATAAGTTAGAAATAGAGAAGACCAGCAAGGCACATGAATGACTAAAAAGACATTTTAGGGATATCGAGCCAAGTATAACACTGACATCAGAAACGAGGCGGGAGGTATTTTGATCGAAAATGAAGAAAAGGCAGACAGGTGGAAGGGATACTTGGGGAAATAATATGAGGGACAAGAATAAATAATTAGAAAATGCATTAGTACTGGAAATAGTGGGAAAAAAGGGAATATATGGAAAACAGTAAAGAAAAAGAAGAATGGGATAGTAGGACACTTTCTGAGTCACAAAGGACTAGTTCGAGATGTACTCGAGGCAGGGGTTGGAATAAAAAGAAGCAGAGGTAGACCCAGGTTAGATTACTGCTCCCCGACAAGTACTTAAAGGAGACCACAACACAAAAATCGAGTCTATATTTTATTTGACCAACTTATGGGGAAGGTAGTTCAAGAGAATATGGAACAAATCTAAGTTTTCTATACGAGTCCGATCAGCCGATAAAACGTTTTGAAAATATTATCGTGACGTCACTTGGGAAGATGTTTTTACCTCTCCTAGTTTTACCTAGATTTCCACCTCCGATTTTCACCAATCACGTTCCCATGGTCTTGTTATTGCTGTTGTCGTTTTGACAAACGTCATTGTCTTCGAACAATCAGTTATGATTATGGCAGGCTTGAAACCGTCGTCGTCTCATCGGCAACGGAATCAGGTACAGGTATTCCCGTGAGTAGCTATAGGTAGCCCGTGAAAATTTGCCCCTCTGACGTCATTGTCGTTCTTAATTATAACCGCAGCGCCCGCCAAAAGATAAGTGAATTTACAAGACCCTATGCAATCGTTCTAGTTTTTCCAACTCTTCCATCTGAGACCAACTTGTATTTTGTGTTGTAGTCTCCTTTAATTAGAGATGTACGATATTTCATATTTGACCTTTAGGGGAATACGTAGGTTAACACAGAATAGGAAGGGGTGGAAATACGCATCCAACAAGTTTTAGAAATGAGAACTCTGTGATTATGATAATGATAATGATGCCTCTGTTTTTATCCCCTCACGCTATAATACAAGCATTTTAGTTCCAATCATTCGTTCTTTGGTTGAAGATTTTGTTTACTTCTAGCTGATAATAATAACTATTTCATTATTGTTCAGTTCACCCATGAAAAGAAAGATTTGACTTGTGAGATTCCAATACTCTGTAGATGGCGTACCGGTATAAGCCGAGATAATCTGGTTATACCTTATGTTCGTTAAAATCATGAATTAGGGCAAGCTATGGAAGTAAAAACGTATGTCGTGAATTTATCAATAATCACTCAAATTTGATGTCAACATGATGAGCCGTCGTCATGGAATACACTTTGGACATCCGTTTCGAAGTTCACAGCAAATCACAGCCTGCTCTAATTCATTATTTTAACGAACATACGGTAGTTATTTCCAATTCCGACATTTTTGACTCATGCATGCGGTTATTGTCAAGGGAAGAAGGAAGAACTCTGCAAGTATTCAGAAAAAATGCGGAATGCGATCATTCACTGGTGCTGTTACTCTACATCCAAATTTTGGAATTACCTCCATTCATAAGCAAAAGATAAAACAATGAATAATCATTCAAATTTCATTCGTAGGTCGAATATAAACCGACCTAACTATAAACCGATAGTTTTGACCGCCATCTTGTTCTCTGAATCTTGCAGAGAGCTTCCCGGAGACTCACTTCGGCCACTCTAAGCAGGACAGAGATACATCAGGTGCAGTCAGTGAAGTCGAGAAGAAAAGTTACAAAACATTAAGAAAAAATGTAGACCTTCCTCATTTACTGGTGCTGATGCTCTACATTATTTTCTTTTGTGTTTATGTTCTTCAACAATTAAAATGGTGAACATGAATATAGCCGTTGAAGTTGCATTCGTATGTCAACTAAAGGTCGAGTTATATTTCATTGTTTCAAATATTTTTGACCCGTCATCTTGTGTCCGGTGTCTTGCAGAAAACTTCCAAGAGACTCGCTTTGGCCACCTTTCTTGAATGTCTCGAAGTGTCTCAAAGAACAAATCTGAAAGAGTGGCCTAACTTTTACAAGCATGGTAACTCCCAACTATGCATTCATACGTACGTACTATATACCCATTTATTAGGCAAGTGGCGTCGGTCACATGTCTTTCTTAACACTTGGAAAGGCTTTCTTGCATGCAGGTTCCGCATTCTCCTGTTTATACCGTAGGTATACATACTTTATTTTTATTCAAAAAACTTTGTGTTCATGCAAAACTCAATATGGAATGAATTGAGCATGTTATCAATGAGTTTGAACGGTTGAGTACCTCTCTACCTACATAGGTATATTATATTGTGCAAGGGTTTTGCCACACACTGTAAAACCCTGCCTCAAACTACCTAATAATTCAGTTGAAGATACTTTGTAGTTATGTTTAAAACAAGCGAATACGCCTCATGGGCATGAGGCTCAGTAGCGCACTTCCTTTTTGGAGGTATAGTGAACGCAAGATGTTAAGTGATTAGTGTTCTACCGTCTTGGGCAAAAAATTCCAATATGGCGGCCAAAATATCGACAGAATCATGAAATTCGGCTTGAAAATCAAAATGATCGTACTAGACAAGGGTAAGTTCCAAGTTTCATGAAAATCGTTCCACTAACAAGAGATTTCAATATGGCGGCCAAGATGGCGGCGGAATTATGAAACTCAGCTTGGAAATAGGAATGATCGTACGAGACAAGCGTAACTCTCAAGTTTCATGAAAATCCTTCCACTTATAAGAGATTTCAATATGGCGGCCAAGATGGTGGGGCAATCATGAAATTTGGCTTGAAAATAAGAATGATCGTACTAGACAAGGGTAAGTTTCAAGTTTCATGACAATCGTTCCACTAATAAGAAATTTCAATATGGCAGCCAAGATGGCGGCCGAATTATGAAAGCCAACCTGCCTATTTGGTCCTTGAGGACCTAAGCTATCCACCGGATAAAGTTCAATCTTCAAGGGCTGTAGCTTTATTTCCCGAGGAGAAGTTCAACTCCATCGAAGTGCACAGGAGATCTCTGTTTTTTGAGAATAATGATAACGATGTATGGATAACAAAAATAGTGCCCATTGGCCACCCTTGGGGACATCAGCTATTAATCGGAAAAAAGTTCCAAGACTCTTGTTTCAGTTCTCGAGAAGGAGTACAGCGTCTTAATTTCTGCACGGACTCGGACAGACAGACAGACAGACAGACAAACCGGCCACATAAGCGTCATTCTGTTACTTATATAAAAAAATGTTCTCCGACTGATTTCGACCTCCTGAACACGAATATCGGGTTCACCTTTGAATTGGAACATTTCTTTTTTATCGAAAAACCGAAAAAATGGTAGCCTGACGGACGGACGGACGGACGGACGGACGGACGGACAAAGCGAGGACAAAAGCGCCTTCCCGTTTGGAGAAGTGCGCTAAAAAATGTTCCATCCGTTATTTGGTGGCCTGTTACTTTTTACAGTACGAAAGCCTCTTGGAGCAAGACCCTTGTCATCATTTCATTTTTTTTTAAACTTATCCCCCAAAATGTTCCCTGAAATCCCTGAAAATTATCATCAATAAAAAAAATGGCGAAGCGATACCCTAAATATACACGTGTTGTTGGCGTTCTTGCCTTTGGTGATGTTGTGCGAACACAATAAATTTGACTTTCAAACATTTTATTCCAATGGGCCGTGCCGAAAATAGACATTTGCATTCCAAACCTCTACAATCGAGTCCTCTCAGCTCAGATACACTCTACTCTCGCATCGTATATATACACGGGGCTGATGGTGGAGCGGTTTCAGTGGCGTGCACTTAACTACTGCCAACCGTTAACACAGCAAGCACTACACATGCGACCGGCATCATTTTGAATGTTCAAATCAGTCTTCTGAATTCTGAACTTCTGAATTATGAATGGCGGAGCAGAGCCAGTGCATTGGGGTTGCTGCGATCTATTTTGGTGAGGTTTTGGAACGCCACTGGACTTGTTGAGGTTGATGAGAGGATGGTCTCTACATAACCGAATGACACACATGTACAGAGTGGCTGGCTGGCAGTGGCGGCTTGGGGTCCTCGTCGGCCCTTGGGGGAGATTTAGATGCCGGACCTTTTGTAGACCATGTTATGCAAATAGAGTTCGCCGCGTGAATTTAGAGATTCACACGTCTGAAAAAATATTGACCCGCCGGTGGTGGTGGTGGTGCTAGTGGTGGTGGTGGTGGTGCTGCTGCAAAGGTTTTACGCGACCTGATTTAAATTTGAATAGCACCGGAATTGGAATTTTAGATACCCGGAGCGCATTTTCCATGGCAGAGCATTTTCCTTCCATCCACGACTCAGAGGGTTTTGTTATTGTTGAGCAGTGCCTATCGATTTCCTATTTCAGGACAATGGGCCGTAGGTATTATTGAAGATTAAGCAAATGGTATTGCTCAAAATTCGACATTCAAAAAATCCTTGGAAATCGTATAACAGCTCCATTTGTCTATTTAGTACTTCAACTTCTCCTGAAGGTTTTATCCACGGCTTAGGCCTGTATTCGCAAGGTATCAATATTTCTCTATCAAAAATGAAGCTAAAGAGATATGTAGATTTTAGCTATAGAGGCCCTAAAACACTGTAAAAGTTTCTAGAACATTGCTGGGACATTTTTTGACAAATGAAAAAATTATAAACTGTTTTATAATTTTGAGAGACGTAGAAAATCAAAATTGTACAAAAATTATACCTACATGGTCTTTTTTTGAGAAAAGTTGTTACCAAAAAAGGTAAAAATGGAGGAATTTTTTGTTTTTAATTATTGAAAAAACGCTATGGTATTAAGTTTTCTAATACACTCATCAGTACACCGTATAAAAAAATTGAGTGTTCATCTTCATTTTTGATGGAGAAATCTAAAAGATAATTTTGCCCTGCTGAGAATACATTTATTTAGGACGGGCACGGGCACATACATGTGATTTCCTGTATCCGCCACAGCCGTATTTCCCAATTGAACGCAAAACTATTTGGCACGGACACGGCAGCAATCGTTGAGAAATTGGAAATTGGATTGAATCAAAATTGAAAATGCAATCTGCATTATACAGGGTGTGTCACTTTTTTCGTCAGTATCTTAGGAGATGGTAGCGCATTTAAAAATTAGTCTCGAAATTAGTGGACTTACTCGGAAAAATTTATATCGGAAACGCATTAAAACGGAAATAGAGGCTGTCAATAATGGAGTTTTGAAAATTATTTTTTTGTTTACAACTCCGAATTTGAGTACTGCATGGATTTTGACCAAATTTGGCACACAAAGTAAGGTAATGCATATCTACAGCTGGTCAGGTCATGTTAAATTTTGTCACATTTGTAATTTGTGAAAAATGTTGATTTAATTTTTTGAAAAAAATTCATTATTCTTTTTTTGCGGAAGTCCGCTGTTGCTTTACAGTCTACTGAAATATTGACAGACAACATTGAAACACCTTGTAGACTAGCATCATTTTTGAGAAAGTGGCCTGGAAAGTGGTTCTAAAGGCAAAAGCTGTTAAAGTTAGACAGCATAATTATACGTTTCAAGAGTATTTGGATCTCGCTAAATACAAAAACCAGTGTTGACAAGCCGAATTTTCCACTGGAAGCTCGTAATGAGAAGGGGGAATATTTTCTTGTGGGATATTCGCCCACTTCCCAACCAGGGCAGTCGCCAATTCTTGGAGATTCTCTGGTACATTTTCACGACCTCGCACTTTTCATTGACGATACGCGCAACATGCGGTCGTGCGTTGTCCTTCATTAGGATGAACCCTCCGCCAATAACAGAAGCAAACGGGACAAGTTGTACTTATAATACTCGAATAAAGCCCACACTATTTAACGAATTTCTCGGTGGGCGGGACAAGTTCCCGCCCGCTCCATGACAGAACTCTTTGGTAACTCGTTCTCTCCCTTAACATGTTCTGATCAATGTTTTCGCCTTGCCTACTCCATATTTCATATATCTTCTCTATACAGCACCATGATTTAGTTAGAATGCTTGCTGAATGCAAGCCTTGTGTCGCATAGCACGTAAAATGTGAACGATGGTGCCGACCCCATGCGATGTTCGTGGTCGAAGATCTCTTCCTTGTGTTGGAGGTCCGATAAAATTTCCGGTACAGTGAAGGAAAGCATTCACCGGACCTTGTTGCGGAAATAGGCCGACTCAACAATAAACCAAAAACAAGTAGGTGCTTGTGGTTCCAATTCCGCCATCAGATCAAAGTCTGTATTACCGCTTGCTGTATTTGTATCAGAATGTTCACAAGGTATAGATACCAAGCTTTTATTTTTGTTCTATTTGCAGTAGATGTTTTCCGTTGTCAGAGTTGAACACGGACAGCGGTTAATGCTTTCCTCCACTAACGGGAGATCTTGACGAATCTCTGTGTGTTCCAACACTTTGTTTGGTTCAAAGACGGAGTCATTTTGGTTAAATAAGTGTTGCGGAATCAATCCCTGTGGGTTTATTCCTTGGCAGAATTTTACCGTTGAGGTCTCCTTTGAAAGCTACAAGGATGTACTTTGATTTAAGCCCATTGACATTTCCAAAATCCAAGAATTAAAAAAAAAATCGATTTTGGAAATGCCAATGGGCTCAAACCAAAGTACATCCTTGTAGCTTTCGAAAGAGACCTGAATGGTAAGATTCTGTCGAGGAATAAACCCACAGGGATTGATTCCGCAACGCTTATTTTACCAATTCAACTCCGTCCTTAAAGACGACCAACATCCATGGAGTCGGCACCATCGTTCAAATCTTACGACGCGCCCTTGCACTCAGCAAGCATTCCAACGAAATCAAAGAACTCATTTTGCCCCGGCCCAGGCCGAATTCGAACCACCTACGGCTCAAACTTGCCCGCACCAAACTAACAAACACAACAGACTAACGCGTTGATTTATTGCGGCACGAGCTCCTCTTATTCCGAATATGTTCCTACGTTGAATAATAATACAGGTGTTTGCAAACTTGGAGTAGAAAATTGAACCGCGGTTATGAAAATGCTTCCAAGTTATCAGAAAAATGTTGAAAAAAATGAAGGGTTTCAATTTTTGAAAATAAGGAGGGTCAAAAGACGGTCCTTATCGACCCTCTTCATTTTAATTGTTTTGAAAGATTTTAGTAAACTCTCTTCAACAGACCAAAAAGCGATGTTTTTGAACATTTGAATGTGTTTTATAACTTTATTTGCTATACAGGGTGAATCGCGAATCCTGAAGATCCAGTTTTCTCCAAAAATGCATGCAGATAAAACCTCATATGGAAACTTATCGTGCTATTTGTTGCTCTACATCAGTTTTATAACTTCCAGAACTTTTCACGGGCATTTTCGAGGAAAAATAGAATTTTAGTATTTATGACTCACCCTGGCACTAAATAATACTTTATTTTATTGCAAAATCATTAAAAACTTTCTCAATCGACAAGATAAAATATTATAGCTACAATAGCAATAAACACAGTGAAAAAATGTGACACAAACTAAAACACGAATACTTATAAGATTATTAGCCTCTATAATGACTCAATCCGCGACTTCAGACAGTCGTCCCAAAAATAATAAGCTTTGCTGATCAGAAACTCTCTGATGCGGCTCTTGAAAACTGTAAAGGGCAACCTCTGAATACCTACTCTCAGGGAGCTTGTTAAAAAACTTCAATGAATTTTAATGAAATGAATTAGAAAGACATCCAATGGTTCAAAATGTTTGCTTTTTGGTCTGGTGGAAAGAGTTGCCTGAAATCTTTCAAAATTACGAAAATAGAATGGGTCAATATTCCATATTAACTCCATATTTCCAAAAATAAGAAATAATATTTCTTCAACATTTTTGCGGCACTTTTAGAGCATTTTCTCAACTGCTGTTCAATTTTCTACCCCAAGTTTGCAAACAATCGGTATGTTTTTACTTCTTGGAACCCTGAATGTGATCACTGATCAGATTTGTTCAAACTGGTCTTTTAAAATAAGCAGGATATGAAGCCGGAAATCAACCCTTCGTGTTGAAAATTTGTTGCTGACTCGCGTAATTTCACGAATTATACACAGCAAGCCCCTCTGGATTATTAAATTGTTGTCCGTATTGTGGTACCGCACAAAAAAAAAGGGTATGTCAGTTGTTGTTGTCTTAAATGATCGATATAATTGCACGGCATCACGCAATCAGTGCAGACAACATTCAGTTACGTTACGAAATTAATGGCAGCTCCGGTTATATTCACATAATGTGTGCTGGTGCTATTGTGCTGACGTAGCAAAATCAATGCGACAAATTGACAAATTTACATATCCGCTCAAACATGATTTAATATGTCATCGTGTAATCAATTTGATTTTAATTGAATTCAAATTGGAAGCGTTGCTCTTCCTTCACACCAAACCGTAGCGGTAGAAATTAAAGAAAGGGGTGAACATTGCATGTACGTCTACCTGGAGAGAATTTGTTGCCGCGTTGCCTTTGTTTTCGTTAAAAGTTCTCGTTCATTTGAAAGCTTTCACCGGCCTGTAGTCCGCCAAGTACGCGACCAGCTTGTGACAGTTGAACCTTCCCTTACTCTTCCCTTGTTTTTTATTTTAAATTTTGAATAGCAACAGGGTCGAGTCGCACATTATTTGAAATGTTTTGCAATCATCTGCACAACGGGGCTTGATGCTTGTTTTGTTTTGTCATCAGAGGATTGAGTCCTGCTTGTTTTATCGAATATTTGTGAACAAAAGCGATTCTATGACGGAGGTTTTCAACAGTTTCAAAACTTATCAAGAAATACTGGTTTGATTTATGTAGTGTTTGACTATAACTGTTTTCATTACAGGCGCATTTTTTCACCAATAAACTAGCTATCTAATCTGACCGTAGTTCCAGAAAGAAGAAGCGATGAAACACAATAAGAGACGGGGTATACCATACCACAGGCTATAGGTATACTGGGGTTAGATTACTTATAAGTAGTACTTGTTCACATGGCTAATATAGAACGATATATTTCAAAACAGCGCACAAGTAGTATCATAATGTTTTTTTCTAACAACTGCAAGATTTTTGATTGCCTTTCAAAGCTTTTGCAAAGCTCTTGCAACGCATCCACAACGCAACCAAGCCAATTAAAAACCTTGTGATTTTCATCCAGCAGTCTTTCTGACGCTACGCTATCCAGTCGAAATCTACAAATCCACTCGTTTCGTTTATTTTCATTAAATTTTTGTGATGTCTGGCGCTTGCGATTGTCTGTGCCTGTGCCTTTTTTACCAGGTAGGTACCGTAAGCATTGCAATTTTTTTTCAATTTTGCAGTCAAGTTCTAATTTCCCACCCGAAGGAACGTCTCGAACAAAAATTGACTTGGGATCCTGAAACACTATAGTCGGGAAAGTATTGTGGTTCAAGGCTTAACAACAGATTTTTTGTCTACTGATGTGAAAATCTTTATATTTGTACTTTTTGCAAAGAAACAGCACAACAATAATTATTATTGCAGTCGTTCTAATTAGTTAGCATTATTTTTATGTGTGCCCTAGACCTTAAGTCGCCAGTAATAATAATTTGCCTCACAGCGCCGCAGCATTTGCCAACATACTTCGCATCGTTGGCCCATGTTAAAACTAAGTGCATCTATTTCTCGATCTGGACTGCTAACAACCTATCGATGGTTCAGGTGACTACAGCTATTTGAAATGCAGGAACTTGAAAACAAATAAGTAGGTAGATACCTACCTTCAGCGTCGGACTGGCACATTTTGGCCTACCGGGCAAAGAATGAAAATGGCCTCGAATCGAAACCGAGGGGGGAGCCAGAGGAGCTCGCCCCCCAGTCAGTTGGCGACGTAGGCGATTTTTTTCAATAATAATAATGCTTATAGCAAAAAAAACGCTGACCAAATTATTTAAAGATTTCTTCAAGCTCAAAACTTTTGCTTGAAATACACTAGGACATGGACGGTAAAGAAAGAGCACGTCTAGATGGCAGCATACAACAAAGCAACTGCGGGAGGAGCGGTAGCCTCACACATAACAATCTTGTCATTCCACGACTAGTGAGTTGTGGACTACTAAGAAATAATCAATACATGATATGCACAAACAAAAGTGGACCAGACTTCGATACAAAATTTGGATCTTTCCTTTATAAAAACATCAAATTTGTGCAATTTTTTTCCAATTGTGGACAATTTGGCCTAGGGATGTCCAAATGTTGTCGGTGAATCGATTCGTGCTAATCGAATCGAATCGTAATCAATAGTTTGATTCGATTAAAAAATCGTATGAAATGAATCGATGCATCGAAAAGAACCGATCTTAGTGCATTTAGTTTCGCGGGGCAACTTATTCAGGTTTTTGGTGTTGATAGATGATGCCCCTGGCGAAAAATTTTCAGAATAATAATAATGTTGACAATAATAAATAATTTTTTATCAATAGTCGACACAAATAACCAAAAAACTGAACGGCTTTTCGGCATTAGCGAGTGTTGTCGCGTGCGTAATAATCGAAACAACAATCACATTAGTTTGAATCGATTCACTAAATAATCGTATACAGTTGAATCGATTCAACTTTTCAGATGCATCGTTTCCATTGAATCGATTCAAGTATGAATCGAATCGAAGTTGGACATTCCTAATTTGGCCTCCGAACTGGGGATTGACCTACCGGGCATTCCGGGCCCACCGGTTGCGCGGTGGACCAGTCCGACACTGCCTACCTTCTTTCGAAGCTGGTAGGTAAATAAAACCTGGGCCTACATAATATATAAATATATGTCCAACGTAATTTGTTCCCCTGGACATAATTTCTTGATTTTCGCTTTTGAACTGACCAACAGGGAAATGCACGTCCCTTGCGAAAACCGGAAAATCCGGACCCGCAAGCACCCATATTATATCAGAAGGCGCGGTATAAACTTAGGTAAGAAAGGGGGTGTATGTAGAACAGGAAAAAAATCAAATATTTGCGGTAGTAATTTGGAATGGTACAGCACAAACTGAAAATGAAACGCTTTCGCTGATGTGGCAAGACATCTTCGTCCTTGCTTGCATAATACATCAACGATGATGCCTATCCACACTGTCTATCCATGAATTTATCATCGCCGACAGGTTTTCTGAAGCGCATTGTGCGGCGATATGCCGTTTTACTGGGGGAACCATTCATAGAATTTAAATATTTGATGACTCGCCTCGCCGTCCTAAACGAGCAAGTGCCATCCTTTGTTGGACACGTCTCGCAAGCTCTTTACACACTATATATGTATACTTATGTATTGGTACCTACTGCTCCAAACTGCTCTTGTTGTTACTCGTCAAGAAAACGAAGTTGTGGACATTTCAAACTTTAAAAGGCGGATGAAGCTCTTGTGAATGAAAGCAAAAGCCATAGGTCTTATGATAGAACTCTTCAAATACTCAAAAATATACCTAGCAAATGTGGCAAATCTTTGTGAAATGTAGCGTAGGTAGGTATGACGGCTAGCGCATGAATGGAAACACGTGTCAAATCTCTCAATTTTTGAATTCAAATTAAGTACAATCTTAAAATGTTATGAGTTATACTTCCCTCGGCAGCTTGGGTTTCCGTGCCGCGCCTGAGCTATGTCTTCGACTTTCCGTCTTCGACTTCGACTTTGACTTGGGTTCATGCGAGCATATCAAAATGATACCGATGACATTCTTCAAAATTCTGCGTATCCGTGGTTCAGGATGAAATGATCCATTGAAGTGAGGTGAGAATATGTGAGATTGATGGCAAATACCTGCTTATTTCTGTTTTGGAATGCGACTTTGGCCGTTCGAAATTGCCGCCTTTTTTGAGTATTGGCAGTGGATGCAGATGATTGGTTGCAATCACTAATCAGTACTAATCACTGACACTGGCATAGAGTTGTATGGGAGATAGGAAGGCAAATCTCACAATAAGCATCCATACAAAATAGAGGTCACGATTCTGGATTTATTTAGGGGGGGGGGTATAGGTGGGTGGAACATGACCACCAGAGGAGTTTCAGCCGGCTTAGATCCAGATGTGTGTACCCGTCAGCGGCTGGCCCACTGGCAATACTCACCGGCGGTCACCCATCCAACTTTCGACGAGATAAGGAGGCAAATCTCACAATGGGCGACCATATGAAACAGAGGTCTATTGTTATTCAGTTAAAAGACATGAAAAATTTGAACTCAGTCAAATGCGAGCTGATGTATCAGATTTTCGTGATAGTGTAGATATCAAGGTGTCCACTTGGCTCAACGAAACAAAGCCTATGAAGGTTACAAATCCTTCGACAAATCCCGTCAACAAAAAAAAAACTCGGTAGGTACCGCAAAATCCATCAAAGGGAATTCTCTCCATCATACACCAATGATTCCAGTGATTCCACTTTACGTTTGTGCCTATTTTGATGTCGGCCCACGTTATTCTCCTAATAATAATTTACGTCTCGTTCCCGTCGAAACATAATACTACACAGTAGAGGTATAACATACATCCAAATGGATTTATAATGGCAGACTGCGGTATATTGCTCCAATAATATTCCATGTATATTTAGCCACAGATATGTATGCTTGTTAGTGTAGTAGTGTGCATTTCTGATAATTGCACTATCACATGGCCGTGTTATTCAACGAGATCAAAGCAGTTTTCCAGCTCTTGATACATACGTATCTGCATTATTTCCAATTCCACCCATATAATGGATAAAGTTGGTATTTATTTTGAACTGTATTCAACGTTTTTAGTTATTTTTTCAAATTCATGCCCTAAAATCCACAATCATACTTATTTGTTTTTTGCATCAAGTGTCAAAAGAACGATAGGGCATGAATAAAAAAGAATTGGAGTGGTAACTGTTGATGTCGCCATATCCTAAAGTGACCACTAGAAGGATGATGAGTGACAAGCACTCCCGATTGTTTGTAAAGGACTTCACTAAATGCAATGTTATAAAGGGAGAATCGATTCTAGAATACTTTGGTATTATCATGGAATAGTAGGGGAGAGTCGGGACTTCAGTTCCAGTTCAGTTCAGTTCAGTTCTGTTGGCAGAAATGTATGGCGTTTTCGATTGAGACTGCTCTGGAACCAATCCAGTTCCAAACTTGCTTGATACCGAGCTGCTCTTGAACCGAATTGCATTCGTTCCATTTTGTCGCCCTCGACTCGGCTCCATCGCAGACGGCTTTATTCTGTTTTTTCCCCTCTCCCTCTTATTAATTTTAAAGCATTCATACCTTAATCACTTCTTGATTCGAATAGGAATTCATGAGAAAATTGTAAAGAGGAATGCACCGCCACAAACTCATCCCTTTTGGAATTACCACGACTCATCTTTAGCACCAAAATCGACACTGATACATCAAGTTGACAGTAGAACTGACTACCGAAGCAGTTCTAAAATTCTGAGCTGGTTCCGTGCAAATGACGTAGGAATATTCCCAGTCGAACACAGCAAAAAGTAGCGCGGGAGCAATGCCACTTCCAGTCGAACACGCCGAAAAGTTGCTCTGATGAACTGCGCATGATCACTCGGAATGGAACCGGCTCGGTTCTAGCCAGTCGAAAACGCCAGTATTACGTCATATCGCGGGCTCCACCAGAAAGTCAACACAGTGCTAACGCTAACACGCTGTTCACTGGCATTTATAGGCCATCCACAATGATGTTAATGTTAACGTAATGTTATCGGCAATGGTAATGTTGACATTCAAAGCAATGAGTTTCAAATGGTGACGTTCACAATCATGTTAGTGGCAATGGTAAGCATTTACCATTGAAACTCGTTGCTTTGAAATGCTAACATTACCATTGCCGATAACATCACGTTAACAATAACATCATTGTGGATGGCCTATTATTCTGGCCGATGCTAGTTGTATGACCACGGAAAATTTGTGAAATATTGATGAAATAAATCATAGACTCGTTCTGTTCTGTGAAACTGGGGGTTCTGTCGTCAAATAACTGGATTTGATCAAATGAAATTTTACTAACAGAGTGTTCAACTAACACTAACAGCCTTGATGGAACCCGAGGATAGTCCACTAGTAGCGTAGTAACAAAACTGTGAATAGCAGCTGCTTTTGGTACCAAATTGAAAGAGATATCATGCATGGTTGTCTCTCTGGGAGATTAATAGGTCTCCCGACTCTTCTCGTGCTATCTTATGGCACCTCATGCTATAATCTGACTTTTAGACTAGTTAATGACCACGAATCGCTTAAAAAGTGAGTAGAAGTAAATTGTACTTGCTCACCTACTAGCTGTAAAGTCTGAGCGTCACGATGCTGTTTTCGTATACTAAATATATTGATGCTAGAAACAAATGATTGAAACGGCCAATTCAGAAATCCCCTAGCAACCTAGTCTCTCTTGGTTTCTAGTATAAAAATGACCGTGAAACTCCGGCTTTACAGTGGACCCGTGCTTTTTTGGAATTCCAGGACATTCTTTGGGGAGCAAATATCAGTGTTAGCAGCCAGTAGTTATGTACATAAAGATGTAAGAGTCGTAAAATATATGCATGATGTAAATTGTAAACATATAAGTTGAAGTCGGCGCACCGCTTTGGGTGTTGGTGTTGAAAATGCTGTCATTGGGCCTGGCATAATCTTTGTGGACATTCGATGACAATATGATGGGCCTCCGTTCGATTTTCGGTTCCACTGTCTTGAGCATTCGGTCATACCCCATCTCCACTTGAAGAAAGGGAACTAGCGCGTCTTATGGTGGGTTTATGCAGCAATTGAAGTTGAAAAGTGAAGTAAAATGTTCAGTAAGTGTTTATTGTACAAAAAAGCAAGAATTGAGAGGAAGCCAAGCCCATCAAAGCCTCTCGGTCTGTCTGCTTACGTCGCTTATTTCGTTGTGTGACATGGATTATTCAAAGTAATACAACAACATTAGTCCGGATGCTAGTTGAAAGTACCTTGCATTTGTTGATGAGAAGATGCCACTTGGTAGAAATATTCTTTGCATCGTACTCTTCCGATCCAGAGAGGTAGCCATCAGCGCCATTCATGCCGGCAGCGTATACAGGGTGAAACAGAAAAAGTTGGAAAATTATATTTAATTAACCGAAGCATGTGGAGATGTGTGATTCACCATATACATTAACTGTTTTATGCTTATGAAGTCACAGCAAACCATCTTCTTCGAAATGTACGGGAGAAACAGAAAAAAACCTCTTTTTTCTATAAATAAGAGATTCTTCGAAATATTGACACAATACTTGGTGTTTCTACAAAAAGTCATGTTAGAAATAATACGAGCTGAAAAGCCAGTCTGTAAGCCTAATACTGCCATTATAGTGCTACTTCACGCTTCTTGCTGTATTTACCTACTAAATTTCTACATTCTTTTCGACTCTATCACTTTGTTCTATAAACCCACCCCACCATTACACAGTTCACTGTGACCGAGGTTCTGACTCTATTATCAACTGTACTGCCCGCGGCGGTCAAATCCATCAAAAGCAAGAACATGAAATTGAAAACTAATCTGAAATCGTCATGCATCGTTATCACTACTTATAGTACCTACCTACTAGTCGGTAGCAAAGAACGTTATTAAAATAACGTAACCCCTACTCAAGGTACTTGTACAATTTTTTGAACACCCAGCAAACATGTGTAGCTGATATGGAGTGAAATTTGGCTGCAAGCTCGACTGCAAGCCTGCAATTATTTAGTTGAATCACACGAAACAAAATCGAGATACATACCTACCTATCTGTTGTATAGGTACCTATGTCGCCGATTGCGGACAATTTCAAATATCTTATGTGCTTCTGGGTCAACAAAATGAAATGAAACTTCAGTGCCTTGCACAAATAGCTATGGAATCGGTTCGGGAATACGAGGTATTTTCCAATTACGACGTAAAGACAAAAAATGCTTAATTTCCAAAGGTAACTATGCCCTTTGCCTCAACTCTTATTCCGAAAAATCTGCTGGATGGCGTGAAATGTGTTTTTTTCTTTCGTAATTGATACCAGCTCCAAAGGAAGAGAAAGCACTTGTTCTTGAAGACCGGGCGGCGAGCAATTTGTCTTCGTCGTCTGCGATTCAGGGTGGGATTAGCTTTGATTTACACTGCAGGTTAAGTATATTGTTTGTTTTTCGCTCGAACCGAGGCGCATTTTTCGCGATGAGCAGGGCACGGTAGATAGGTGGTGGTTGTATGAGGGGTTTTTGTGCCAACTCACGCAATAAATGCCTGCGGTCTGTAATAATTTTAATTTGCGTCGAAATTCTTCATTGGAGAGGGCGACGTGGGCGAGCAGGCAGGCATCAACTGGTGCAGAATTGAAACTCCATTGTGAGCGAGGGATTTCGCTGAACGTTGCTAATTAATTAATTATAATCAGATCAAGTACAGAGAACGCTGATTGAATTACAGGTTAGGTATTGAATGCTGAGGGAAAGAGTCGACGAGCATATACCTCTTGTTGTTTGCCGAATACCTATTACATACCTGCTTCACCATCGCTGTATCATTATACCTACAGCATGCAGACATAGGTATCTTGTATCTTGGTATCTACGCAGTGTCGTACCCAAGGGGGCGCTCTCTGCTTGATCCACTTTTGGCGCTTTTCGTACCAGTTTTCTTCAAGTACAATCATGATGGTCACGGTCCTGAATAACAGGTCACCCTTACATTCGCCCGCCTCCCTCCCCACTGCGCTGTCAAATACTAGCTACGCCACTGACTGTATTCATATAGCACAGAAATTACATCGCAAAGGCATTTTTTACAAATCTGCTGTCGGGCCTAGTATAACCCTCGGTATAACCATGACTATCTATGGTATGACTATGGGGTGACAAAAACAGTGTTCACAATTAGTGAAGTAGTGAATCGAAGTTTTACTGTTGTGGAACAAGAGTCTTCATTTTCATTAGCCCCCTTATTAGGACTCTTGTATTTGACGGTGCCCTATACTGAGCCGACGTATGTCATTTTCGAAGTTTCTTAAACTTAAGAAAACATCATAAGCACCAGTATCTATTATGTTTGTAACTCATAACTTGAATAACTATAGTTAGGTGTCGATTATTCAATACATAATTGTTGATATTAATATAATGTATGTGTTTTTGTTTCAGGTGAGTTCGATCTCCTGAACACTTTTGTCCAATCTGGTTGGTTGCCGGTTGCCGGTGAGTTATTGAAAAAATAAAAATCTGGGCTAACCAAAAATTAATGAACTTTACCTAAGAAGGGTTCCTAACAGGCTGTGATCATGAAATAGAACTTTCTACGGACTTTTTAATGTCATCGAATATTTGCTTGACTAGGTACTCTTCTTACTTCTTATGGGGAGATGTTTGTTCAACGACCCTCATTTTCCGCTCGGGCTGCGTTTCAAACATAGCGAAAAGACCCATTGAAGGTGGATTTATTTTTCCATGGTCTATTCATTAATGGTCCAATATCTATTTTTAATGGTGCGATTCTCCAAAAAATTACATTCCAGAAAAGCTGTGTTATGCTGTTATTATACCTAGGCAACAGCCAGTGGCCGACAGGAATTTTTACGTAACAGAGCGTTTATGGAATGTTATTTTTTACATCAGAATAGCACTTTAATTTTTTGCGAGCATAAATTCATCTTAAAAGAATAAGAGATTTTCCCTTCATTTTGATGAGATAGATCTACCTTAAGTAAAAATGTTCTCTTTCATGATACAGTTACCATCAAACATACCTAGCTATAGGTACTACTTATTTACACCTCTATGATTGTATACCTACCTATGAATATTTGAATGCTGCACTCTTGAAGTCTCTGCTTTATCGGATCTTGTACCTACGTTGCAAGCCAACGACTTGATGCTTAATTGCTTATTATCAACAAACTTGAGGCAATAGAAACCAGATCATTTCATCCCATACGGGTTAGCCTTTTCGGTCACGAACGAATCCTCGTACAAATAGTTAACCGGATGAATACACAAAAAGGACGAAATTTATTTCTGTCATAAATAACTACACAGAGACTCTTCTTCTCTCCGAACAAAGCCGTCAGGAACCCTGCTCCGGTAATTAAATTAGAAATACATTTTCCGTGAGAGAAACGCGAAAAACTACGCTATATTTATTTTCGCCATTAAAAGAAAACAAACTTTCCTCTGGCACAACCAATCGCTTGCTGTTTAAGGAGCAGTTTACGATGTTGACCGGCCATGCCATTATTCCCATTTTCCCGGCCATCTGAGACCGGTGCGGCGCTGCATCTGAGTCTCTTTCTCAGGAAAACGACTCCTGTACAGAATCAGTTAACCTACCCTATACAACCCCCCTCGAATCGATAACTGTGCTGATTCACTCTGATAGAAAACATATATCAGTGACATCTCGTGTTTCTTTCACCGTTCTTTGCCGTCTTTTCTTTTCTACGGTGCTTTCATAAAGACACCTTTTTGACTTTGATAGCAAATTTTTAATCTAGCACGTTACGACGATCGAAACACTAGCGCTGTTTGTTTTCAAATAAGTTTGCACATTGCATTATTTGATCAAATTAATAATATAGTAATAATTGCATTGCAACGAATTGCGTTAGATAATAATTTTATCCAATCCTATTGAATAATGCACGCATTATCACGCGCATACATGCCTTCAATTTTTAATAAGGCTGGATAAACCATAGTATTCGACTCGCGGGTAATGGCTATTACTCATTCGGATGCTTTACAACACTCGCCAAGGCTCGTGTCGGCAAACTGCATCCTCATGAGTAAGAATAAATCATTACCCGCTTGTTGAATAATATACTATTAACAGCACTTGTGCTATTATAAAAATCACAACACAACGAAATCTCATAACTATTTTTATTTACTTTGACAATAGACAATAGACATTAGCTTAACAATAGACTCTTAAGGTACTGAAAGCGGTGTGAAAATGGAGCATATCATTAAACCGATTTTCAACCAATGGAAACAATTTACTACTACTAGAAGGTAGGCGAACATCAGCCGCGAAGTGTCATACTAACTTCTCAAACATTTCAGTTTTTGGCAGCTACAATTTCGAATTTACGATCAATTATCAGGGCAAATGAGGTAAAATACTATTGTATATTACACCTTGATTGATAAGACTTGACATTTCTTGACAACAATACATATATTGCAGGATGAAAAGTATATAGACCCTGCTGACGTTTATCGAATCATTCTCTCGTGATGTAAAAACCATCTATAAACGTTACTCATAATTACGTTAAAATTTCAAGCAAAATTTGGAAGTTGGTTAGGCGGGAAGCAGGGCGCAAAATTGGAAAAAATAAATATTGATGTATTGACACAAGATTTGTGAAATTTATACGCCATGCTCATTTGAATAATTGATTTGTGCGGCAAGTGAGCTGAATTAAAGAGATTGAATTAGGGATTCAGATTTTGGGGCAGGTTCCGGGCTAAGACAGAACTGATGCTGATTGAGAGAAATTTATGCCGAAGAAAAAATCAAGCAATTGAATTTATCTACTTGGTCCTACCTTGTACCTACACCATAGATCAAAGGTTAACAATCTTTTGATTAGGTGTAGGTGCTCGTACATATACTTGTTAAACAACTTAGAACAAATTCTTATGGTCTAACTAACAGCGTCTTTGTGGATGATTAAGTGATGGAGACTGAAAGGAGAGCTTATAATTTCTACCTACGTTAACATTTGGTGTTTCGATGCTGAAATATTTGGATTTTTAGGTGAAACGCTACGTGGGAATGCGGTCCCACATCTCCTCACATTTACCTATTATAAAATGAACTCACATACTCACACACACATTGCCATAAGTTATTATGTCAGAATCGCCTGGAACTGGGCCAAAACAACCACTGGAAAAAGAAAACACGCTTCAAATTGATTTTGCACGGCTGACGCTGTTTTTGTAATGCAATTTTATACTATTTGTGTATTTGTTTAAAAATAATGCCTTTACTACACAGTAGGTACACACTACATGTCGTTGATGTAGTTGGCAGCTCAACAAAAGCCAGCGTGCGTGGCGGAATTTTTGTGTATTTAGTTGCGTACACCTTACACTTTGTCAAACCAGGCGCAGTCACGGGAAAATTATTATTAATTGTTTAGAAACTATTCTCGTACTTACTTAATAGGTTTTCTATTTTCAATCTTTCAAAACCGGTAATTATATGAACCATGGTAATGCGTCAGCAAACGAAACTCAATTTCCAGTTTTATGAAAGAAAATGTATAGAGCGGAATGGTGTATAGACCAATTATTATGAAGAATTCCAAGACAATAATGGCATTTTCTTCCTCGAGGGCACAGGAAAAACGCCGACGTTGCTTCTCATCTTTTTGTATAATCCCGTCTAATTCGATGACATTTTCCGTGCTCACGACGCTTAAAATTGGGTCGTAGCCTACAGGTGTATCGTAATTTATCAAGTTATTCTGTAAATTGACAATTATTCTGAAATTTCCTGTTGCGGCGCAATTCTTCCAGACATAATATTACAGCTCCCTGATATTACCGCCATCAAAGGATCGAAGGGATATGTAGGCCCTTCTATAATAGTGCGCGTTTCGCATCTTTCCCCTTTCTCCCTTATTCGGAAAAGCCGCGTGCCCTATTTTCTCCTTCCTTCCTGAGCCGCGCATCAGCTGTGTGTTTCTCCCAATTCATTTCATCCCACGTTCTTTTAATCACCCGCTGCTTTGCTGATAGCAGTTGTGAATCTGTTTTTCCGGGAGTATATTTTTCTGTGTTGATTTATTACTGAATTCGTTGGATTTCAAAATGAAAGTACACCTTTTGTCTTTTGAGAAATCTAACGTGTAAGCAAAAACTTTTCACAACTGATCAGTCGAATGTAAATTCACTTTCAGAACGGACTGGTGATTTTTATGAAACGATAAAACGATTGTGACGTTGCTATGGCTCATTTGAAAAACCTTCAAAACCTTCATTTTTAACATTTAAAATTTATGACGTCTGTCATCTGTCAAGAGTCACAAGCTGTCAAAGCCCAAACCTTGACATTCAATAACCCAAAAAGTACTCACGGATTTAACCAAATTTGGTTTGCAGGTTTGCAGCAAGAGTACTCACCAGAGACTTTATGGAACTTGGGCAGCTTCGATGGTAAAAATGTGACATGCAACTTTGAAAAATAATTGTATTGTCAGCTAAAAATTGGTAGAAAGGGCTTGTCCCGCGTTTTCATTGTCCCATCTTACGTCCTATCCTGTCCTATGCTACCTATGATACCGTAAAATATAGCTATAATCTATACGGTTTAGCAAGATAATCTCATGCGCAGGAGTCGGACCCACCAGCGTGGTGTGTGACGTCACATGGTTCACATTTGCAGTCCAGCGCCTGGCACGGCGGGTCGGGCGATTAACTCGTTTTTAGGTGTGTTTTAGCTATTGTTACGATATCTCGCGTACGGGTTCGAATATAATTGAGACGATCCCTTTCTGAATTTTTTTTCTCAATTTTCAACCCCTCCCCCATCAATTTGGACATTCTCAGTATTTTAGGAGAGAAAGGGGAGCTTTTGAAAATTCTGAAAATGTTTTGTTCAGGAAGATAATTCCTGAACAATTTGATGTATCACAAGGTGAGAAGTGTCATTTTAGATTTTGAAGTTGTGGTGGGGAGAGCGAGAGCGGGAGAGAATTTAATTCTCTTTAATTTCATATATTGCAAAGTAGGTGGTGTCATTCGAAATTTCAAAGTTGGGGTGGGAAGGGGCAAGGGGGCCAAAAATAGAAATTGGCCAACGTATGTTCTAGATGTCCTCTTTGAAATCAAAATCGACCTGTCTTTTCTTGAGTCATCTTCACTAGGAATCGGAAGTTATTGCAGGTGGATAGTTTTCAAATGATCACTCGGTATAGTACAGAGGGTGACATAATTATAACTAGTGTAAATTTCCCTATACTATTCGCTATTATTCGCTATTATTCGCTATTATTCGCTATCTACAACATGCCCTGCGGGAAGAAATGAACTTTTTCTTTGATATAAGTAGCCTATTCAATCTTTCCGTCCCACCCCTTCAGTCAAAGTGACTACCTCTCCAAGAATTTTGAATAAAATTAGGGGTCGAGTCGCACATCATTTTGAAGGTCTTTTAAATTCTCCTCACAGCAGGTGATATATCCTCAATCAGTACATTCCTTCAGTAAACGTCCTAGATTGGAAGAAAACACGGACACCAAACTTGAGCAATAACTTTTCACCCCATGGTTGCAACTAAGCTAAGCCAGGGTAGAGGGTGAAAATACCTTTCCGAATTTCTAATTACAACAGGAGCTGAAATAAGTATTACTCTCCTTTCAAAGACCTTGAATCCTCTTTCGAATTTGAAATAAGAGGTTAAAAGTTAGCCCCAGATCCCTTCTAGCCCCTACCCACCAACTTTGTTCCAACCATGGCATGGGGTGAAAAATAATTATTGGATTTGGTGATCGTCTTTTGTTCGAATCTAAGATAGATAGATAGATAGATAGATAGATAGATAGATTTATTTCTGTAAGATGTTTACTAATGAAGAAATCAACTGGTTTTTCAGATACAATGTTATTGACATTAGGAAAAAGTATCAGATTTTGAAAAATTCATTACTTCGGAATGGTCTGTAGACTTCAATTTTTTTTTCAAAAAAACTATTGGAAAGGGAATAAGAAGACTTTTAAAATGATGTGCAACTCGAACCCTGTTCCCATTTGACATTCTTGAAATGGTAGTCATCCTACCTAAGAGGGATGAAACAGAAAGATTGAAAATACGCTGATAGGGTAGTGACCACCATTGAAAAATATAAAAACAAGTGAGTATGCCTTCACGTGCGTGAGTCTCAGTAGCGCATTTTCTCAAAGAAGCATATTGTGAACGTAAAGAAATTTGGTTGAAGGAGAAACATCATTCCTTGCCCACTTTCTTCATTCGAAACTCATTGTGATATTTTGTTATCAGAATGGGGTACTTGTCAATGAAATAGATTTGAATGTTAATTCTTCCACTCATCAATATTTTTTTGTTTGAGGGCGGGAGTTGGAGCGGCGACTAATCAACAGTAGTCTATTCTTTCCCATTTTTCGTCGGCTATCCATATAGCGAAAGAATTAGATCGCTATGTCTTCGGGTTTATGTTTTCCATTTATCTCTTACTCTGAGGGCAGCGTGTGGGGGTGGCAGCATTCGGCAAAGTAACTGTTGCACAGTTTGAGTTAGGAGTTTCTAAATGTTTAAGGAAATATGACAATCAGTGAAAATTGTGAAAGTTGATTTTTTTTTGTTTGGGGGCGGGGGCTGGAGGCGGCGACTAATCAAAAGTGGCCTATCTCTTACCATTTTTAGTCAGCTATCTATATAGCGGAACAATTAGATCGCTATGTCTTCAGGGTTATGTTTTACATTTATCTCTTACTTTGGGGGCGGCGTGTGGGAGCAGTAGAGTTTGGCAAAGAAATTCTTTCACAGTTTGGTTTGGAGTTTCTGAATGTTAGAGGTAACATTAAAATGTAAATCAGTGGAAATTATTGAAAGTTGCACTTTTTTCTTTTGGGGGTGGAAGTTGGAGGCGGCGCCATATCAAAAGTAGCCTATTCTTTCCCATTTTTAGTTAGCTACCCATATAGCGAAAGAATTAGATCGTTATGTCTTCGGGTTTATGTTTTTCATTTATCTCCCACTTTGAGGGCAGCGTGTGGGGGCGGCAGTATTCGGCAAAGTAACTGTTGCACAGTTTGAGTTGAGAGTTTCTAAATGTAAGGGAAATATGACAATCAGTGAAAATTGTGTAAGTTGCATTTTTTTTTGTTTGGAGGCGGCAGCTGGAGGCGGCGGCTAATTAAAAGTGGCCTATCTTTTTCCAATTTCAGTCAGCTATCAATATAGTGAAAGAATTAGATCGCTATGTCTTCAGGTTCATGTTTTACATTAATCTCTCACTTTGGGGGCGGCGTGTGGGAGCGGCAGAGTTTGGCAAAGAAATTCTTGCACAGTTTGAGTCAAGAGTTTCTAAATGTTCGAGGTAACATTATCAGCTAAATCAGTGAAAATTGTTGAAAGTTGCACTTTTTTCTTTTGGGGGCGGCAGCTGGAGGCGGCGCTATATCAAAAGTAGCCTATCCTTTTCCGTTTTTGGTCAGCTATCCATATAGCGAAAAACTTGGATCGCTATGTGTTCGGGTTCATGTTTTTCATTTATCTCTTACTTTGGGGGCGGCGTGTGGGAGCGGCAGCGTTGGGCTGAACAAATGTTGCATAATTTGAGTTGGCAGTTCCTAATGTTTAAGGGAACATCTCAATCAGTAACATTTGTGAAAGTTGGACTTTTTATCGTTTGGGGGCGGAATCTGGGGGCGGCGACTAACCAAAAGTAGCCAATCCTTTCCCATTTTTAGTCAGCTATTTATATACCGAAAGAATCAGATCGCTATGTCTTCGGGTTTATGTTTTTCATTTCAAAGTGATTGGGGGCGGTTTTTAGCAGTTTTTTCTTGTCGGCGGCGCATATTGAAGACGGAATGTTTCTTGACTTACGTTTATAAGTGGCAACTATGTATTATTAAAAAAATGAGAACACCAGAGCATCAGGTCTGGTAGAAAGTGCAATATTATGTTATTTCAAGTTTATCGGGGGCGGTTTTCTCTATGTTGGTGGCGCAATATGGACATCCAATATAGCCTAGCCCTCCTTTGGGAGTGGCAGCTATGTAACAGCGAAAAAATTAGAAAGCTAGGTCGTCTAGTTTGGGAGGAGTTCGAGGAACGGACGGACGGACGGACGGACGGACAAAGCGGTTGCAATAGCGATTTTCATCAAGATGGAAAATGCGCTAAAAAATCATACTAATCGAATATAGACCCTCAATAACAATACTACGCTTCGTGAAAATTCGAAAAAAAAAAGTTCCAAGTGTCTCAAAATCTGCCTTGAAAGTGGCTACTTTTGCGAACGATTTCAAATCTACCGAGCTGTAAGGCGGGCTGTGACGTTTCAATCTTTTGACATTAGTGGGGATGAGCCCACCTCCGTTGCCTGTGTGTCAGTGTGGACGTTGACGTTTGCCAGCATAACATAACCATTGAAGTCTGATGTAGTTTAGAAATATTCATAAATCATGAAAGATTTTACCAACTTCTAATATTTCCAAGCAAAACATCTAAACAACACGAATCACCGCACAGATACACAAAGCGTTAACAATATAACAATCAGCTGTTATGAGCGTTGACGGGTTGACGCTAGTGATTTTTGTAGTAAGTTCTTTGGTGTTGTCAAGCCTGCTTCTCCGCCTATGGAAGATTGTGACGTCATCGCGCCAAATTTGAAATCATCGAAAACTTTCATGATTTTTTTCACCAAGAAAACTTACGAAAAAAAATCTGTTAACTATATAGCGTCACTTATCAAGAAGTGAACTTTAAAAAAATATAATAAATAAAAAATCGGTCACTACCCTATTAGGCATATGTCTCCCTCGAAAAAAAGTCGGCCCATTCCAGCTTCTATAAAAAAAAATTGTGTAGCAAGAAATTGGAGGTGGGTCCTTCTCAAAAAATCACCCTGTATTTCTGTTTTTATTATTTACCTGTCATCTGTCATCGTGCGTTGTGTTGATATATTAGTGCTGTGGCATGGTGGTAAACTTTCAAAGTCAAGAGAATCGGCCGATGTTTATTTCGTTCAACAACCACAACAAAATTTATTTTTTTGAATAACGCACGAACTTGAATGATTCGCGCGATTCTCACAGACAAACCAAGAAGTAACTGAAAAACTTACAGTATAGCTTCGCCATTTTAATCTCAATAAAGAACGCCCGAACTGCTTCGGACCTTTGTAATCGTGAATATCTGTCAACATAATTATCATTAGATCTAATGATATATCGTTTCTACTTCATTAAGAGGTTAGCTACTCGATGTAGGAAAAGTGGTAGCCGGAGATGTGGTGCGTAAGTGAAGCATTGAGAACAATTTTCGTTATTTTTTTTTTATTGGGTGTTTATGGGCGCATCGAGTACTAGCTCATTAGCGCCCTTGCGGTGACTTCCTCCGTTTCACCCTTTTTCCTTCGACGTGACAGCTCGGTTAGTACACGCCAAAGTACTGAGAGCGCCAATTGCCCCAACGGGATTTGAACTCCGGACCTCTGGGTTTGAAGCCAGAGACGGAGCCCACCGAGCTACCGCCGGGATACCAATTTTCGTTGTTCTTCTCCAGTTAAACTGCATTTTTGTGTATATCACTGAAAGTGTCTGTAATAATTGGTAGGTATGTACTGGGTAATGGGACTAATGGGTTTTAGATCTTTAGGTAAGTAGGAGTTATAATTTCATCAGATCTAGCTCCATGTCTGACCATACGCATGGTCAGATCTAGAACAGATCCTTACATATCTAATTCAGAAATTATAATTTTGTCTAATCAGATATAATCTCATCTTTCACGGAGGCCTCTTCCGAAATTGTGGTTCCTGGGATGAGAAAAAAACTGAAGCAGACGGCTCGGCGACTTTTGAACAGAGCACCAGAGCACCATGCGGAATTGGAATTCACATTTCAGCGCAGCGGCCCGATATGAAAAGCAAGCAACATTTCTGGCATTATTCCTGTTATATTTTTGCAAATTGTGCCGGAACGGACCAAAATTGAATTAAAACGAGTGAATCAACACTCGGGCGGCCATTATTCCCGCCCTCTTCGTATATATATATATATATACGTACACGAGCGCCGGTGAATCCCACATGAGATGTCAGCGCTGCTGCTCGTGGAATAACCTAAGTGAGATTTCAATTCCCTGCTCTGCCGGATTCACGAATCCTGTGGGGTGTGAAAAGAGTCAAATGTGAATGTCAACCCTTATATGCCGCATTCCTGACTAAACGTGATTCGCATCACAACGCCGCACTTATCGGTAATATCCTGTTAGCATCGAACGAGAACTCCGTATATTTATTTACTATTCAGACAGAGACATCGGGTCTCGGGCTGTAGTTGCAGCGAGATTTTCAGCTTTTTTTTAGAAACCCGCGCGTTTCAACCAGTCTCTTTCATGTGTATGTGTGTGTGTGGTTGCTTAGTAAGCAGGCGATGTGGTGGATCGGATAGTTTTAAAACGGAAGCAATACAATTACGAACCGGCATTATCATCCCTTACGCTTTATAGAAGGTGGCCCTGAGGGCGTCTTATCTTTGCCGCGTCTATTTACAGGACGAGATAACCCGTGGCTGGGGAAGATAAAGGAGATGGATGCTGACGCAGGATCATAACGACTGAAATTCAGGGCCACGCCAGGACAATTTCTGTTGTCTCTGAAGGCACCTGAAGTTTTCATCTGAAATTTCTGTTACGGTTTATCCCCAGAACCCTTTGCCGAAAGGTATGCACGTCGTTTTAATGTTTTGGCTTTGAAGTCAAATCCAGCTCGTCTTCAATTTGCGAACTGTTTACCTGCCTGGATCGTGATTATTTTAGACCTGATGAATATAATATGTTCATCCGAGAATTTACAATCAACATCCTACAATTAGGTAATTACGTATCTTTTGATTGAAGACTACACAGAGGAACTAGGTAGATCTGGTTGGAGCGGATGCTTTGATGAAGATGATGAACTAAGTAGGGATATTCTTTGGGAGTCGTTTGGTAAAAGTCGACAAAAAAAATTGTCGACAAATTTGCCGTATGTTAACCAAAACCTATAGGTTACTTGGCTTGCCTAGAAAAGTCTAGAGGAAAACTGAATATTTCAACTATCGCCTATTGGTCGACCGGTTTTCGACTAATCGAAACAATTATTAGATAGATAGATGGATAGGTAGCTTCATTGTCCGTCACAATTACAATTATGAGGAACATCAAACATTTCGAAGATAATTGTACTGTCAAGAGCACTGTATTACAAATTTACATCAAATTTTTTGTCACTCCAAAAAAAGTGACATAGTCATGAGGAAGCCCTTACATAGTTCATTTATTTGCTGTGAAGCCAGAAACCAAGCTTTTCATTCTATTAGGTCATAATTTCAATAAAGTAGGACCATGTCTCTTTTATTCTATTAACAAAAATTTTGATGTATTATCCGTTCCACCCTTCTTTGCCACAGAGCAAGCTGTGGAAAATTTCAGTTGCGTTGGCACCTCTGAGACACACAGGTGGTTCCACGCAGTGATGGTTATGTAGCAATTACATTGATAATTCGAATATTTTTGTTTCAAAGCTGTATCATTATTTCAAGCACGATGATAGCGTGATGACGCCACGTCTTGGAGGAAAGGTCCAGGGGTGTAGCCCGAGGAAAGCGAGAAAAATGGCGCAGGTAAATTATTATTCAAGATTTCAGGGGCGGAATCTTGGCCTCAAAACATCTGAGTCCGTGAGAATTCTATGTATCTGCTGCAATTACCACTGCAATCATCAGTAGTATCACAGATTTGGGTTCCATAATTGAGAATAAAAGTGACGAAAAGTCATAAGCAAAAGAAACCACCTTCAATAATGAAAGACTCCAGACCCGGTTTCGTCATCACACCTATGGATCACACTCAACAACCAAAATAAAATGTTCAACCATGAGTTGAAATGTGAACTGCTTTGGCTGCTTCCAATAAGTCAAACTTGAGTTGGGAGTAAAGGAACCGTATTTTTTTACTGTAGGCGCTCAACATGTTTAACATGCCGAAAAACTTGCATTTTTGTATGATGCGAGATGATGTTTGGGATTTTGAAAGCTGGTTTGATCTGACGTTGTCAAAATTTGTCTATTTCGTTAGTATGCTAAACCTAACGAAACAATATCATGGCTTGCTCTGTGGCAAATGAGGCTGAAACGGATAATATGTGGTATTTTTCTCCTGCGGTACCTATAAGTATGAAATCTACAAAATAATAAAGCAATTGGTGTGTAAAAGGCCCATAACACTGACAATCTTGGCCAAAAACGTTTCGAACTTTTACAATGACACATTAAAATCATGATTGGCTTTCAAGAAACTCCTCAATGGTGTACAGTGCAGTATCCAGGAAGAGATTTTTTATTTTCTTGATGAACCTGGTGTGTGGGAGCTGATGAAAGTCTCCTGGGAGGGCATTGTACAACTTTGAGCCCCAGTATTGACCTTATTCGAAATTCCACTGCCATCTTTTAACGATATGTTGAAGTGGAGATATCTGGGGGGGATTGAGTCCCAAACCAAAATGCACCAGATTTTTTCATGTCAAGTTTATTTATAATGTCAGCACAACAGAAGCGCGCCCGTCGCCATTGACATAGAAACAAATAGTATATTATTCAACAAGCGGGTAATGATTGCTTTTTACCCATGAAGATGCAGTTTGCCGACACGAGCTTTGGCGAGTGTCGTAAAGAATCCGAATGAGTGATAGCCATTACCCGCGAGTATAATACTATGCTTTATCCAGTCTTATTGAAAAATGCAGGCATGTATGCGCGTGATAATGCGTGCAATATTTAATAGGAACGACGTCACCGATCACACAGTTGTTGATTTTCACATCAGCCAGTATTCGTTGCTATGTTGAATCCAGGTATTTTAGGTGAAAAAGTCGTAGTAACGGCTGGTGTTGAAATCAATAAGTGTGTGATTGGATTCCGATTATTGTGTTTGCTGGACTTTGAGGCAGAATTTCTGGCTTATTGGGCCAGGTACAGACATCGGCGACACATCAATGGAAAGCTCAGAGAAAAAGGATATTTTTTCATCTGAAGTATTCTGTTTTGTCGGTCATGAATTTTTATATTCTTGTGACTCGCCCGATTGAAATCGCATTTTTTCGAAAACCAGAGCACCTTAAAGTATCGGCGCCCCCTCAAACGAAAGCTAAAAGATCAGGCTTCGTCCCAATTGAAAAATATTTGTTGTTGCCTTGATATATTCAGAGAAAATCGCGCTGGATGTTTTAGCTGGGACACCCTGTAGACCAATAGGAAATCAAAACTTTGGCGGCTAGAGATACTGAGGACCTTAAACATTGGTCTGCGACAGTATGCGGATGAATTGCTGGAAATTGATTGGACCTTGAATTTCATGATGACGAGATGACACTTGATATCGGTATTACTCGAACCATTCTGACTTGCTGACGTCACCACCAACCATGCCGGCACAAATACAGGCTGAATGAAAAATAAGAAGTTGAATATTAATTTGTACTTCAAGAATAGAAATATGACATATACGTGAGAAATAGTTTTCTGTGATTTCAGTTTTTGCACGATATTTCAGGAACGGTACAAGATACCATAATTATTATTGTTTCCAATTATTTCATAGGCATTAAACCAGAACTATGTTGGGTGACTTCCCAACCATGTCTTCACCTGGTTTGATACTTGAATTACAGGTGCTCAATTTTATATTTTTCGTTCACAATTCTCAGTCGAAAGAAATTGTCTCACTCATACCAAGTGCAAGTGCAAAAAAGTGCGCTTTTGGAAGCTATCCGTTTATATTAGAGTTCTCAAAAATACATATCACAATAATTAAGTGGCTACATTTAATAGTAATACATAATATGTAATTTTGAACACTCAAATATAAATGCATAGCTCCTAAAAGCGCACCTCTAAAATGTGCTTTCTCGTCGAAAATAAAATTTGTAGCAATTTGTCATGTAGAACTTTGATTCCAAGTTGAAACTAAAACTATTCCAAGCTAAATCTAACAACCAATAGGGTCCTTGCATGAATTTTATTTTGAGACAATTACCTTATAAAATCATTAAAAACGTCATCCACAATAATTTCCGCCCAAAAAAAAAATTTTAAAAAATTTCCCCATCCTTTAAATGAAGATCAAAGTTTGAATTTTTTTTTCGCGCCAAAAACGCGGTCGCTTCTACAATGACCTTGAATGCTCACAATGACTTCTATTTTTTGTTTGCAAGTTTTTTTTCTTTTCGAGGTTGCAGCCCTGCACCCTGAAATCCCGCGAAATTTCAAATCGTCATTATTTTACCCAAGGAGACTATTTAAGCTATTAACTTGCTATTAACCTAAATCAGTCCCGAAAAATTCAAAATTATTGCATTTTCATTCTCTATTTTTATTACCACAGTACCTGATTAAATTATAACAAATTGTCCATTAACGAAACAATCAAATAAATAAATTATGTATCAACAGAATGTTGAACTTCCCTTTTGTCTTACGACCATTTTTCTTATCTTGCTTGTGTGATTATCATTCCGCCTTCTGCACTACCAAAGAATACCAAACATAGCAATGACGGATCTTCTATTATACAATTTGTTTCACGATTTTTGCAGATAAACCAAGAGAAATCTTCTTTTGCTCTCATGTAGAAGTAGAATCTTGCATTTTTTTTCTAGTTCTGCTCTAACGTCACATAGGTATACCTTCTGGTACGGAATCACTTCAAAAAATTGCAGGATGCTGGACCAAAACAATAACTATTTTATAGCAACGCGATCATCGGACACTTCAAACTGGTCATCTGGTCCATTCCTTTTTCATGTTAAGAAAGGATGTGCATCAGAACTGGGAATCGAAAATAGTAGTGACGTTATTAAAGGTGTGCTCTGCTTGGTATGTATGATGCCAGGGTATTCAGATTGCTGTTGCAGGTCTGGTATATCGTCGGCCTGGTATAACATCCGTTTTTATGAATGATGATTGATGACAAGATCGCTAGAACAAGCTGGTGTGTTCTTTCTTCTCATAATTTCATAAAAAAATTGGTTTGCTGAGCTTGAGGGTGAGCTCAATCAAAATTTCATTCGTTGAACTTGTAACAGCTGCGATTGATTTGCCACTAGATGTATCTGTAGGTACGGTCCTCGATCCTAAGGTATTCAACAAAGACAATCTTCATTTAGCGCCCTAGCTGTGGATAAGTAGTGGCCCCATTTTCCTTCACATATTTCCAGATCAATGCAGTCGTTCTAATGGACACATCAGATATAGCTTTTGCAAGGAGACGACTTCTCTTCAAAGTACCTGTGAAAAAAAATAGAAATATTTTATTATTGAGTTCTTACGTAAAACAAACAATTTCACCATGAAGCTCATTTTTAGCCTTTGTCAAATTTCAGTAACAGTAGAAGTGACCAATTTCGCAAGTAGTAAAATGGATTTCAAAAAAATTTTCTATCAATTTTGAAAAAGTGCTTGATATCAGTTTCCGAGAAAAAAATCTGCCCAGGAGGCGAGTGCAAAAAAACTGCAGATTCTTTCGGCATGTGATACAAGATCCTGATGAAATACTGACCCAAACATACTTTAAATTGCGATTTCCGGGCACCGCACAGACACCTCAAAGGTAACAGTGGCTCCAAAAATCTCTCTCCATTCCTGCATCCACGTTTGGCTGCACTTCCCTGCAGTAATGCAGATAAATCTTGCATTTTTCTGAGATAACCTGGATAAAACTTCGAAATCTTCTGGGGACATGGGGGCGAGCATGGTGTTGGGAGAGTACCATTGATTTCATGTGAAGATAGCATAGAGGAATTTCAGACGCCACCAACCGCAGCCTCCCAGCATCCTCGTGGATGGCTACAAAAAAAATTGTTTCAGTTGAGTACATTAGAAAACACAGGATTATGCCATGACAAGTGCTATGTACCCGCCATATGGAAAACTAACTGCGTTATTTTATAAACTGCTAATTCACTTGTAGCCAACCCACAACAGAGGCAGACTTCAGATGTTTTCCATATTAATAATCTAAATATTAAGTTGGACCTTGAACTTTGCGTTTCCCCATTTTGTGTTCTCTGTGCAGTCTAATGAGTAAATTGCTGAAAAAATTTGTACGAAAGAGGTCAGCCCCTAGTTTCCCTGCTGAGTTTCTTCACAGTTTCCCCAGGCTCTTTCAGTCTTTTTTCATAGACCCTCCGAGTTCCAAGCAGTTCACCTGGCGAGTGCCAATAGAAGAGTTCTCATTGAGATCCTTCAACTTGTACAGAAGGGGTCCCTAGCAATTTAGCATTGGATTTATCCCTCAACGGAGTCATGTCTGGAATGCCACCATGTGTCATAGCCAGAGTAATATGGCTACAATCTATTTCCCATCGTCTGCTCCTATTTATCACATGAAGCGGTTCAGGCTAAGTCATTAGGCTAGGTTTAATTCACAAGAAAGAGAATAAACGACCTTCACCTTTTTCGTTTTTCTTTGTGCATTCCAAGGCTTAATCGTGTTGAAAGCAAGAGTCCATACTCCATAACTTCTCGCAGATTTCATTCCTGCAAAAGATCAGTAATGATTGTGCTATTATTTAAAACAATTCCTCGTCTTTACCTCTTCAACCGTGGATGTTCGAACCGGCCAACCCATCAACGTTCAAACCAATCCAACGGCACGCCACAACATACATAAAATAATGACTCGATCACCTCTCTTCAAGACTCCGGCAGATTGTCCAAGTCCATAGGAATGACGCTGTCTCACCTTGTTCTTGTTCAAAAAATCACTTTGTGAAAAATGATCTCCACACTCTATGTCTCCACAAACAACGAAGGACGGTTAGTATCTACTACCATTTACTACGTAGCGTCACATGTCTGGCAAATATTCTTCCATTTCCGTCGCAATTGGGGGTCCCTGGCGGAGCGAAAGAAAGTTTTGTTCGTCGCCTCCATAGCATAGCTGTTCCTTCCGGGGAACTCTTCTCTTGTCCTCCATGTAGCCCTATAGCTAAACAAAACAGACCTATTTCAATTTTGGGATGTAGCGCCTGTGTCAGCCAACCTTTACCTGTTAATATTGCACTTATTTCCGTACACAGGACACCAGAATACACCACTGGAATACACCCACATTTACTGTTACATCTTACAAAAAACTGACCTCACGGAAAGCCGCCGCGCCATAGTTAATGGAAGTATGAAAGCCGCGAAAATGCGCCGTCGCCTTTCCTCACGTGTCAAGGCGATCCCCAAGCTCGTGCTGCGCGCTTTTCAACCTGAACTGAGTTTCAACCTCACAGACGTCTGAGACGGTGACAGTTGGATTATGTCAAACATTTAAAATTCGTAGTAGCCCCGTCCGGTGCATAATGACGTCATCCCGCAGGTTATAGCTACTCCGCAGGTAGTAGCTATACCGCAGGTGACAGATGGGTGCATGGAAGTTGCATACCTAACAGTTTTCGTGTTTTAAATTTACAAAATAAAATAAACTATCAAGAATTTCGAAAAACCGTTCCGTCTATGGTGCTATTTGGCTACCAAAGCATCATTGGAGGCAATAAAAAAAAATCGTGCAAGGACCCTATTCAGAAAGCACTTTAAAAAAAATGCGTTGTTTTTTGAATTTCCGATAAGCAAACTGGTACTGATTCCTTTTTCTGATCACTTTTGGATTGTATCATTGCATTTTATTTATCATTATTTATTATTGCATTTCTGGAAGATTCCGTCTAAATTTTCGATCTTGTAATTTCACCTGCAATATACAAAGGGGAAAAAGTGAAAGAGCAAAATAGAAAGTAACACTAACACAGAGTAGAAATAATGCAAAGAATATGATATATGATAAACAAAAGCTCTCAGACTACCACAACACCGGATCATCAGACCATAACTCCAGAGGCATGTGTCATGTGTTCCGCATCTAGTAAAGGCATCCAGGTCCGACGATTTGGCGAAGTAGCTTATTTTTCATAAGATTCTTGTTAGTTCAAGTGTTGAGTGGAAAGTTCTAAGAACTGCCACCGGTGGCATTTCGGACACTGATGATGGTTTTGACAAGGCATGTTGAAGAATTTTATAGAAATAGAGGACAAACTAACACCGGGACGAAATCCTTCCAGTAATACTCCACTATTCATATTAGAAAACGATCAACTGCAGAGCTAGTTTCAGGAGTTGCTTGTAGCGTGGTGTCATCTACCGGCCTATGACAAAATGTTGACATGGCGTCTTTTTGTAGATTTCACTCAACGGTTTAAGCAATGATGGCTATACTTCAAGCTTTCGAATTTTTGATATTTTGACTGTACTTTGTGAGATTGATACAAAATTTTCCTATCAGTTCGAAGTATCGATATCGAGATCTATATGTTTTTCTAGACCAACTTTTCAAAATGCAGTATAACGGATCAATTGAGCATCGATTCTAAAAAAAAATCTGGTATGTCTCCGTGAGCAACGAGCAAGGCCTTTTTTTCACATTGTTGCAACCGTTTATAGTCACTCGGGAAAAATAATCCCTTGAAAACTTCGGAGAGAACGTGTTCTTTTTCTCTTTGCGGGGCAGAGACAGTTTTTTATTTATTTTCGTACAAGGAAGCAGTGGCAGCAGACGAAATACTTAGAAAAGAGGCCGCGCACGGTGCGGCTTAAGATGAATTGAATTCTTCCGAATCCCCGGACTTGTTCCGGGTCGTGGACGGAAAAGATTATGTGTAGCGGTCAATTTTCTTTTTTCTTGGCAACTTACTTGGCGGGCTTAGGTACATTCTACAACGCCACATCATCCACCGCTATTATTGCAATGTCAACTAGACCGGTAAAGCGCCAGAGAGTAAGCAAGAGAGAAACAGGGAGAGAGAGAGATGGATTTATTCACAACTTTTGTCCGTGCCACAACCGTGCAGAGTAGAAAATAAGTATTGCATTAGTTTTAGCCATAAAAAAAATCCAATCCGTTACGAAGTTACAGCCAATTTTGTGGCTAAATCATGACGTCACATCTCACTGCTTTCAATGGAGAAGCAATATGCATTTCACTTACAACAAGTAGACCCATACTACGTAGCATTTTGAATTTCGAGCTAAAAATGCTGCGCAACAGCGAATGCTGCCGTAATATACCAGAAATCTATATAACTTTACGGGCGAAATCCCGTATAAACAATGCTTTCTCTCAAAGAACCGTCGACTTAGTTCATAAGATGAAAGGAGTGTGGAGTGTGGAACTGTTTTCACTGACGGAACAAGTGACTATTCAAACGAAAAGTACCTACTAGAAGGTGGTAGCTTTCTTCAGAAGTGGAAGCTGTAGACACAGTGTTTCGCTATATTGTTTTAGCTCTTCAGTACAACTAGCGTACCAGACATGAAATTTTCTGTAAAACTACCAAGAGAGTTGTATCGATTTCCAACAACATTAGTCCAGAAATTATAGGAAAAATAGCGAACAAAATTGAAAACTAGCCGGATTTTTGTATATAAGCTCAGTTAAGCATATAGTTCAACATAGTAAAAGTCCTTGAAAATCCGGTGTGAGCTTCGGCCGTTGTGGCCTCGAGAAGAACTTGAGAATCAGTTTTTCGTGTTTATCCCGTAAACGATGGCACTTGGAAGAAAACACTTCAAGTCAAATTGTTGGAAATTATGTTGTCTACAAGAAAAGTCCTTACATATTCCATCATCAGTCCACTCCTTATTCTTCGTCAAAAAACAAGAAAAGCTAAATAGTCCAGATGCTTGATGCCAAAGACTGTACGGACCTTAAGTTTTATGATGGCAGGGTGCCACTTGGTAGAAGTGTTGTTCGATCTTTTCTCTTTTGATTGAAACTAAATGCCATGAATACCAACTATGCCGGCAGCATATACAGGGTGACTTAAAAATAAAAAGTCGAACAAATGTACCTCAAGAACCAAAACAGGTCAAGCCATGTAAATCGCCAAAAATATTTCTAATTTTAGGATCATGAAGTCGTCGTAAACTTGTATCAAATATGTTGAGCCGTTTCTGAAATATCTTCAGAAGACTGAAGTCGTTACGAAAAAAAAAAGTTTTCCGTATATCAGTATTTCTTCAGATATTGAATCAAAACTTGCTGTTTTGAATCGAAACAATGATAAATTACATTTAAATTGAAATTACAGTGGAAAGCCCTCTCTAGGCCAACTAATTTTAGAAAAAACACAGTCAACTTTTTTTCTGATAAGTAGACGAAAATAATTTTTTTTTCGGTAACAACTTCAGTCGTTTGGAGATATTTCAAGAACGGCTCAAGATATTCAATTCAAGCTGACGACGACTCATGACCATGAAATCAGAATTATTTATGGCGATTTACATGTCTTCACCTATTTTGGTTCCCGAGGTACAAATGTTTAACTATTTATTTTTATTTCACCCTGTATATGTCGCCGGCAAAGTTTGTCTTGATGGCTTCAAGTTTCAACCAAAAGAGAGTGGATCAAACAACACCTCTACGAAGTGGCACTCCGCCATCATGAAACTCAAGGTCCATACCAGTCTTCAGCATCGAGGATCTGGACTATTTTTATTTTCTTGTGTTTTGACGAAGAAGGAGATGACTCACGATGAAATGTGTAAGGACCTTTCTTGTAGACAATAAAATTTCAAACAATTTCATCCTTTCATCCATCCATCCATCCATCCATCCATTCACAGGAACTTTTTCCCCAAGTGCTATTGTTCACGAGATATACGCGAAAAACTGACCCTCAAGTTCTTCTCGAGGCCACAACGGCCGAAGCTCACATCGGATTCTTGAGGACTTTTAGTATGTTGAACGACATGCTGAACTGAGCTTATATACAAAAATCCGGCTAGTTTTAATTTTTGTTCGCTATTTGCGATTTAAACAGCTAAATTTCCTGGCTACATATGAAAAACTATTAAAAAAAAATTGTTGTGGGCGACACAATACCTCCCCGGCAAGTATCCAGAAACGAATGGAAGTTTCCATTGAAGGCGTCACTTTGGGAGGGAATTTGTAATTTAATTGATTGTTTATTGTTTTTAATAATACACTCTTGGTACACTGTACGATCAGTCTCGATATGCCAGGCCGGGTTTGCATTTTCAACTGTGGCAAACACACTGGGAAATTGGGTAAAACTGAAAAATTCTCAAGAACCAAATCACTATTGTTGGAAAAATAACTGGTAAAAATCGGTTCACGGGGGACCTGGGGTTGGTTTTTAATCATTTGCGCTCCAGGGCCAATGAATGTGGATGTGGAATTGATTTTTTTTAAATACAAATTGTTGGTTAGTTTTTCGAAAACTAGGTGCAATATTCAATGATATTTTCCATCATGTAAATAAAAAAAAATCTTTAGGGCTCCAAGCGACACGTGAAAAGACTGTAGCGATTCAAAATTTGCATCTCGGTGTTTACCCGGGGTGGTGCGGAGGGTGCCAATAGATATGGAGTTAGGAATAATATGTAATATGTGAATGAGCTCAAGTCACGATATCACTTGCGACGAGATCACTCTCCGGCGCTAGAAATAGGTCCTCCTCGGTCATTTTTGAAACTGCATATTTATCACCATGCATAAATAGCTGCGCTACATTGACATTATGCATTATTAACAATCGATTCGAATTCCGCGAACGGAAGGTAAATATGCTCTCGCCAGCTACCAGTGGTGCTTCCTGTCGGTTATGTAATTCGCAAATAGGTTACATTACAGGGTGATGACCTTTAGGTTTTCTCTGTAGCCTCTTATGTAGTTGGAATGCGAAGAAGTACCTAGTCAAGAAGTACCTAGTTTTGAAGCTCCGTTACTCGTTGTTGAATGACGATTAACCACGTATATGGCTGGACTATATTTCAAAAACTAGGCGAACAAGGTTTGGAGCTTCCTTTGGCAAGGTTGAGGTGGACTCATAATATCCGCCTGGACTATACTAATGTTATTTTAATGTGGTATTTCCCGGCGTCATTATCGTCCCATTGCGCCTAAACGAATGTAGTAGTTGGGAGACGATGAGGATCCATTTTACCCCCGCAGCTTCCATCAGCTCTTCCCCTTTTAATCAGGCAAGGAGCTGGGCTGGCAGGACGAGGAATGTCGTTTATCCACGCCCGGAGCATCTCCTAACCTACATTCTCTGTTACGACTTTGTTTTGGAGTTGTTCGCAAATAAATTTGATATCAGCAACGACCGGGGACGAGATAAAGCCGTTATATTTACCGTCGGCTTCGACTTTTTCGGATAAACATATAAAACGCACTCACTCTCGCACACACGCGGACACGCCACAGATAGAAATGTTCGACATCTGACCTGATTTTCGGCACACAAACACCCCTGCCGACCGACAGCCAGGACAGACGGCTCTTTCCAATAGTAGTAGTGGAGGTATAGTGATGGCGGCCTGTTCGGCATCGTTTTTGGATAATTAATGGGAAACCGTTAAAGGAGCGTAACGATGCATCAGCCTAATTATTATTAATTATTAAATGCTGTGACGGTGATCCGACAGATCGAACGCTGCCACCGAGAGGTGATGCTGTTAGGGGTAATTAAACCGAGATATGCAGACGTAGGATCCTAGTTAGTGCCACCACAAATCCTCGTCGCTTTCTCTGTGGCACAAAGGCTCTCTCTCCTTGCTGTCGCTGGTGCTGTTCCTGCTGCTTTAAAAGCTCCTCCGCGTTGTTCTTGTTCGCCCCGTCCTGTTATTTGTCATCGCAGGAATTCCCCACACTAACGCCTTTCTCGCAGACACTCGCAAAATTACCTGAAAAGGGGGAGCTCGAGAAGGAGTCGCACCTACGTATATCTTCCCGAATCGCGAGTTGTTGTTCGAATCCCTTTCCAAATTTATCAACCAAGGACACAACGATATCGTACAACGTACATTTCAATTTTCATTACTGCTTGCTTGCCGAGCTCAACCTCAAACCCCTCGGTTAGTTTGAGATGTTCTTGATTGCTGTTTGTACGGGTGTAGCATATTAGTATTGTACAAATTCAGAGATTGTGCTCCTGCTTTTCTGAATGATTTTAAAAATCGTTGAATGACACTTCTCATAGAACTGTTGTGCGATCAACAAAAACATAGAGTGTAGGTAGTTGTGAAGTAGGTAACTATATCCCATACACTTCCTATTTTCAGTAGAATGATTCTTGGAAAAAAAATAAAGTGACAAGCTGGAGCGCTGGGAGAACACGGCTCCAAAACTTTGCAGGTGCCATCAGCCGTAGTCGTAGCCCCCCTACTTGTCACTTTATTTTTGCTCCAAAAAGTCATTCTCCTGTAAATAGAAAGTGTATGGGATATATGCACCGTGTGATCAGAAACTTTCTTCCTCTAGAGCGCTATGAATTTAGTATTTTATTGATCAAAGGTTGGCCATAATGAATGAATAAATGGGGTCGTATACAAGAATCACTAAATACGATTTTATTGGTATTGACTTTCACTTGAATAGATAAAATCAGCAACTGTGCAGCTAGAATACAAATGAAAAATTTTTCGGCCGAGAAAAAAGTAATTGAAGTTCCGCTTCTTCCAGTCTAAGGGTTTAAATCAGGTGAAATCGCGCGCAACGTAAGTGCGAATGAAAACAAAGCATGGACAAGGCCGACATGAGCAGTGTGGGACTGGCCCACCGGGCAACCGGGCAAATGCCCGGTAGGCCAATCCCTAGTTTGGAGGCCAAATTATCCACACTTGAAAAAGAATTCGCACAAATTTGACGTTTTCACAAAAAAAAAACAGTTGGACAGTATAATAAGGCATTCAATTATTCAAAATCTATCTTATTGATTGGAATAAAATTTGGCAGGAAGCAACACAACAGAATGGTCAAATTGAGTCTGCACTTGCAGTTTTCCACTATTTTCCAGTCGGGCGTTCTAATCTTCCAAAATTTCTCCTAGCTGTTTCCACCCGAGAGAGCCTCTCGCCCGTATTTTGACCAGAGCGAATCGCTTTTGATGCCGACTCCACTCAAAAATCCAATCCTTCTCGGGAATCGACTTGTTTCGGAAAAATTCCGACTGATATTGGGAGTAGATTGGATTGAGCGTCGTGCAGACCCATTTTCAAAATCGACACGGCTCCGGTTTTCCGACGGTGATTTTCTCAAATGAAATTTGCACATTCCGTGAATTTGAAAAAATTGCAGTGCAAACTTTGACATGCGGTGAGCCCCACGGAATATTCATTTTAGGTGCAAACTTGTCGGAAATGGAAGGTGGAGAAAAGGTGAAAATAATTTCTGGAGAGAAAAACTTTTGAAATCGGACTCTCGGTTTTCGAGTTTTCCATCTGGAAAAACTGCAAATTTTCCAATTTTTCATCCGGCGAAGAGATTTGCACCTTTTTTTTAAACAAGAGGTACCTAACTGGTTGTTGAACATTTTCCAACAATTTCTTTTCCAATTTCCTGGATATTCTGCGGTTGAAAACGTAAAACCAGCCTGAGTTTTCCTTGAGAGCCTTCCTGGGAAGCCTTTTAATTGACGTTTTTTACGATAAGATGATTTAAAATAAGATTTAAGGTTTTCCTGGAAAATTCAAATTTTCCTGACAAGATTTTCAATTTCCTGCAAATTTTATTTTCCTCTCCAATTCCAATCTTCCACCCGAAGCGATGTTTCGAAAAAAAATGTTCCTGGGATACTATTCGAGAAAGTTTTGGAGTGACAACCAATTTTCTTTGCTTATTATCATTAGCTTTATTATTATTCAAAAAACCAACTGCGACGCTTAGGAGGCGATCCCTTCGCTTTCGAGGCCCCTTCCATTCTTTGCCCGGTAGGCCAAAATTGGCCAGTCCGACGCTGGACATGAGAGCAGCCTATCAGCAGCAACAACTGCATCGTTGTCATAGCGACAAGCAACGTCTAGCTACGTCACTAGACGTTGAAATCAAACCGCTCTGCTTCGTGCCCCGATTTTCAACTTTTTTTTTTAAGAAAAGTAGTTGCTTCTGGGACACTATGTTGCTTTGTCTGTGGTTATCTCACGCTGCACTTCAGTTTACGGGAATAAAAAAATCATGGTATAAGACCCCATTATCAACTGTCAGTGTCACTGTGGGTGCTTTCAATTCAATGTAGACGGTACAAATACCGCCTGACGGAACATGTTTCATAAGTTAGGCACCCAATTTTAGGTGATTCGTCGAACAGTACAGTACAGTGTATACATACTGGCGAAGTGGCAGGAAGGTTATCAAAATGCAGATGTCACTATGAAGTTAATTGCAGATTGCAATACTTCGAACATAATTGAAAAAGGGCAAAAAAGTCACAGCACTCTGGAGCAAAAGAGTTTTTGATAATACGGTATACTTTGTCTTGACTCTTGACTTGAGTATTTATTATCAAGTATAGTTATCTGCAGTATATGTATAGGTGTTCAATAAAAATCATCAATGTATATCTATCTACAAATACCTACTTAACGGTCGATTTCATAATCAGCTTTGAAGTCGACTTCAGTTGTGTTGAAAGTTTGGACTGTGAATTCAGAATGTGATTTAGTGCATGACAGTCCGCAAGGTCCGCCATTATATGTATAATTGTATATGTAGCGACCTGATTTTGTGAGGGTTTTCCTTCCAAAGTACTTATATCTTTGCGCATATTGAAACTGGAAGCTTCAAGTTTTGTGCTGTGAACAGGTGAAGTTTGCTAGATCGCTCACTGGCTGTAAAGCTGGTACTTTGAGAAAGCCTCGTCATTTTCATTTATTCGAATTTGGAGAGAACTCCGACGGCAGCGGTGTATTGAAGTCCGCTTTTCGACTCAAAATAGACACCTTTATGTCAAGCTAACCCATTTCAGTATCCTCCATTGGTCCGTTCACTTGTTGTGTTGGAGCGACTTTAGCAATAAGTTGCTGTTTGAAGAATTAACTTCAAATTCAAATGAACGAAAATGACTAGGCTCTTTGAAAGTACAGCTTAACCAGCCAGTGGGCGCTTCTGGCCAACTCCATCTGTTTATAGCACAAAACTTGTATAGCTGTAAGTTTCAATTTTCGCTAGCGACTAATGACATAAGTCAAGTTCTTCACTGCAAGGAAAATCTCCTCGAAATCAGGTCACTGCATTTATGGCGGACCCTGTATAAACACATCATGTACGAGCTCCGGCTCAATAAGTTTGCCTTATCGGTATCCAGGATGTTCGGTAATAATCCCAAACTTTTTCAAGGTCGATGTGGCATTAAGAAAGCAGGGGACCTGCTGGAAAAACGTATTTTTCAGAAATGCATAGTAACGGAGGTCTGGTTCTTCAAAGTTAAAATAAAAAAAATCGTTTTTATCTAACTTCAAAACCGCTTGACTGAGCTTCCTCAAAATTTGATAATTGTATTAATTCGATAAAGTAACATATTTCATTATATTAAGTATTCATTCATTATATATTAAGTAACAAATCAGCTTCATTTCCCCACAGATGAAAAACATCAAGAATAACTCCCATCCACAAGTCTGGTGACAACAAAGATGTAAAAAATTACCGGCCAATCGCTATCATCAACGGATTTTCAAAGATGTTTGAGAATGTTGATGTATACCGTCCGTTTTTTTTTCTAGGCCCCAGCGCGTAGCGCCTTTATCATAGGTTCCACACCCAACATATTATTTATTTTTGAAATCAGAAGAACAAAATCTTTCGATTGATGGTATGTCAAATTATTTTTGACAGATGTCATTTTTTGACAATTGACAGAATAGTATTTGTGATACATCATTTTAAAGCCCTTTAAATTCTGAGGAAAACTGTGTTTTCATTTCTGGAATAGAATGTCTTTCACAGCTTCTAGAGGTCTTCAAATAGGAAAAATTGTTGAAATTCAGAAATACTTAATAAGTACGTAAGTATAGGTGAAACAGGTATTTTTAATAATAACTAATGATAATTATCAATAAATAATCACAATGAAACAGAAAATGTCCTGAAGGAAATACTCGAAATGACCGTCTCCTTGTTCCTTGAATAAGAGATTCAACGACCGGTGAATTGGAACTGCCAACCTAACGCGATAGTATCCGAGGTGGCCAGGTATGACCCCCTCGATTTTTTTTATGACCCTATCTGGAAGATAAGGTGTTTATAGAGTCTCCCGCTAATTTGGACGATTTGAAATCAGAATATTATCATCAGTTGATATTAAAAATACCTTTTAATTATTGAGTAGGTATTTCTGAATTTTAACAATTTTTCCTATTCAAAAACCTCCAGAAGCTGTAAAAGACATCCTATTCTAGAAATGAAAACACAGTTCTCCTAAGAATTTCATGGGACTTAAAATGGTGTGTCACAAGTACTATTCCGTCAATTGTCGAAAAATGACATCTGTCAAAAATAATTTGACATACCATCAATCGAAAGAGTTTGTTCGTCTGATTTCAAAAATATATAATATGTTGGGTGTAAAACCCATAATAAAGGCGCTATAAGCTGGGGCCTAGAAAAAAAAACGGACGGTATACTCCAGGATTTACAAAAAGGTGAAAAACATCATAACCACAAGGCAACACGGATTCATGCAAAAGCGCTCAACCACAACGAATCTGGCATATATCACCCATTTCATCAGCCAAGCCTTGGACAATGGCAGCCAGGTGGATGCAGTTTATACTTACTTCGCCAAGGCCTTTGATAGAGTGGACCACAACGTGCTGCTTTCAAAAATGGCCGACCTCCGTTTTCACGAGAGTCTGATTGACTTCATCAGAATAAGCTACCTATCTGATAGATCTCAGTTTGTTGGATACATGCATCACAGGTCCTCTTCTTACACGGCCACTGGCGGGGTGCCGCAGGGCAGCAACTTGGCTCCATTGCTGTTTCTTCTCTTCATTGACGACATAGTTCGAAATTTGAAGAGTGAGGTTCTACTGTTCGCCGATAATGTAAAAATATTTCGCAGAATTGATCCCGCCCGCGATTGCAAACTTCTCCAAGATGACCTCGACAGGGTAATGGAATGGTGTCTGAACAGCAAACTCCACCTTAACATCTCCAAGTGCTCCAGCATCACATACAGCAAAGCAAAGAGACCCATACATCACACCTACAGATTGAACGCCGATAATCTCCGCTGTTGCACTGAGATAAAGGACCTGGGAGTGTGGTTTGACTCCCCTTGAGCCCAGGCGCCAGGGAGCAAAAATCAGCTCAATAAGGAAATAATTGTTTCCTGGCTGGAAACTAGCTTAAAACGATCTGTGTAGCTTAGATTTCGACATACTAATTTCCCCCCTTTCGGAAATGTCGGCGTCATGTCGCCATCATCAACAAGAAGTGCACCAGCGTGGTTTTTGCCGAATGTCTTGATTTTGGGCCATCTGACAGCAAAAGATGTAAGAAGTCATTTTGAAACCAATAAAATTCCCTACGGAAAAGTTTTTAATGACCTTTCTGCGACCTATGGTTTTTGAGATAGAGCTTCTGGAAGCGAGAGGCATTGTCGTAAAAGCTCCATGGCCACTTGACTCGAAAAACTAAAATGTCGATGTGACAAAAAATCAAAATGAGATTTCTCGAGAATCCTTCATGCTATAGTTGCGGTGATGGTCTTAAACTCTTCCTCTTGAACCGTTGATTACGAATATAGAAAAGTCAAAAACGTCACATTGTACATATACAGGGTGTACTTAGGGAATCGAATCAGATCAGAGAAATTTTACATATTTCTTCGATTTAGCCTATATGCGACACTCTAAGCACCTAACACGAGTCCAATATCAATATGGATTTGCTCTATAAGCTTCACTTAATACACGGAAGAAGTGGTCAGCTCACAGCTTTACTGTAAAATGTTTTGAAGGCCCTCTGAAATCATCAAAATATTGAAAATTTACAGTACCAAGGAATGTATGTAACAGTATATTATATACCAAGGGACCAAAGTGAATTTTTGATTTGGGGATTTGGACCTAAAGGGCCCTCGAGCAACAAACTTCACCCAAAGGATCAAAAATTCACTTTGGTTCCTTGGTATATAATATACTGTTACATACATTTCTTGCTACTGTAAATTTTGATGATTTCAGAGGGCCTTCAAAACATTTTACAGGAAGACTGTGAGCTGACCACTTCTTAAGTGTATCTAGTGAAGCTTACAGAGCAATGCATATTGATATTGGACTCGTGCTAAGTGCTTTGAGTTTCGCATAGGCTAAAGCGAAGAAATATGTCAAATTTCTCTGTTCTGATTTGATTCCCGTAGTACACCCTGTATATGTACAATGTGACGTTTTTGACTTTTCAATATTCGTAATCTACGGTTCAAGAGGAAGAGTTTAACACTATCACCGCAACTATAGCATGAAGAGTTCTCGAGTAATCTCATTTGGAATTTTTTTTTTGTCACATCGACATTTTAGTTTTTCAAGTCAAGTGGCCATGGAGCTTTCACGACAATGACTCTCGCTTCCAGAAGCTCTATCTCAAAGACCATAGGTCACAGAAAATTGATTGAAAAACCAAACTGTAGGGAGTTTCATAGGCTTCAAAATGACTCCTTGCATCTTTTGCTGTCAGATGACCCAAAATTGAGATATTCGGCAAAAACCACGCTGGTGCCCTTCTTGTTGATGATGGCGACATGACGCCGACATTTCCGAAAGGGGGGAAACTAGTATGTCAAAACCTAAGCTACACAGATCGTTTTAAGCTAGTTTCCAGCCAGGAAACAATTATTTCCTTATTGTTTTCCCTGGCGCCTGGGCTACTTTGTCATTCGTGGGACATGTCAATTCGATCGCCGCCTCTGCGTCTAGAACTGTGGGATTCATCTATCGAAATTGCCGGGAGTTCACTGGTACCTATTGGCACTCAACACCTTGTATCGGACCTTGGTCAGATCTAAACTCGAGTACGGGTCGACTGTTTGGTCTCCTCATTACAATAAACATATCAGTCAACTGGAGTCCGTCCAAAGGCGATACCTCAAATTTCTACACCACCACGTCACAGGTGCATATCCAGAAAGAGGCTTTCCTCATGACCAGCTACTGGGAATGTTTGGCTACAGTCCATTGGCGGAGCGTCGGGATGTCTCCAGTGCCATGCTTGTCTACAACCTCTGCAACAACCGTCTTGATGCTCCAACGCTCTTGGCGTGTCTGATGTCTCATGTGCCCCGTCTGGAGGCCCGTCATGCGGTTCCATTCCATGTCCCAGTCGCCAGAAATCATGTGCTCTACCCCTCACTAATATATAGAGGTTGTCGAATAATAAACAAGATGATGACCGGGGAGATTGCGGCCCAGCCAGACGTCCATGGCTGGGGTAAATCTACATTCGAAGATTCAGTCAAAACCTTCTTCTCTATGTGTTGATCTATTTATTATAGTACTGTTCTTATGTGTTGTGAAAACTTGTTTTATGTTTATACTTTTTTTTTCTGTGTAATTGGCTGTACACGCCGTGCAGAATAAACCATTTCAATTCGATTCAATTCAATATTTGGTCAAAAATGCCAGTTGCGTAAGTTGAGGCGATCTGTCTTTTTTCACCCCTATCTTTTACGCCACTGAAAATTTGCGGCCAAACCAAGATGGATATATGAATTTGCGAACTTTTTGATCGATTCTATTCAATCCTCTACAGGTTCGTCAAAAACAAAGGTCTCCGACTACCACAACACCAGACGATCAGACCGGAACTGCACAAACACGTGTTTCGCCCCTGTTGGGGGCTCATCAGTGCGCAGGCATCCAGTCCAACCATTAGGCGCTGTGGCAGTCAGAGATCTCAGTAATGTGGGGGACTCCCAATATGTGAGTCTCCCAAGCGGCGCCATCTATTAAAGGCATTCATTCCACTGGAGACGGCCGCTCGCTTGGATTTAGACCAGGACGACCCGTGTTTAGTGCAGGACTCAACTCGGCCGTCCTTTCCTGGTGGATGAGTGACTTTTTTCGAAAAAATTCCAACTGATATTGGAAGTAGATTGGATTGGGCGTCGTGTAGGTCAATTTTCAAATCCGACACTGTTTCAGTTTTCTGACGGTAATTTTTCCAAAATAATAAATTTAGTTCTCAAGTTTTCTTGTTTTTCACTCTATTCACCACGAATTTCAATTTTTCAAGCAAAACCTTCAAAAGCATCAAGTCGGGCGTCCACCTGGTGATTTGTACCGCTCCACCTTCTATAGGTCACGGTATATAATTTTTTTCTTTTTTTCTCTTGTTTCACCCTGTATAAATCCCATGCAAGAAATTCAAGCGAAACACCCGATGAGATGTGTGATTGCTGCCCAATTGAGGAATGTATTCCACATGGTCGCTATGCTCTTTCATTCAAAATCCCACGGAATGTTTTTTATTTACATAAGCTCCTGGACTATGAGCCCACAGCGTTTGATTCCGCAACGCCTCATTTTACCAATTCAACTCCATTCTTGAGACATTATTGACTTGTCCAAAATTATCAGCTCTGCCTAGCCTGACCATCAACTGTAGGTTCCATCAGATATGCTTCCCATCATTATACCTTTTAACTGACCGTTGAATCACTTCAACATACCTACGTAACAATATTACTGTTTATTTTTCTTGAAATGTTCGTTTTGATTTTGAACAACTAAGGCCCCATGAATAATTCATGAGCGTTAATCAAATTACACTACTGCAATACAATGGAAAAGTAGGTAGCTGAAGTTGGTGAGCCAGGTCGGAGAAACTTTAAATGAACAGACCGCCCCGGGGAGTATATACATGCTGCATAGCGAAGACTAATTGGTGCCTATTCAATTTCAGAAAGATCCTTTCAGTAATTTTTAAAGTCATACGGAACTTGTACTTTTTACATTTAAGTCTTGCATTCAATTAAAAAAAAAACTGGAAAGTTCTTTGGATGAACTTAGCTCTGATGCGGGGGATGGAGAGAACCTTCAGCTTGAATTTCGCGCATTAGTGAAATAAGATATTCCTCATTATTTTTCTCGACCAATAAGCAGGTTAATTCTTCAGATTCAGAGTGGAATCTTCTTCAAAATACAAGACTGTCTCATTCCAAATCCTTATCATATTCTACTAAAATTCTCAAAATAATTTCCGGTAGGATGGAGACGTTCTTACGCATGCAATTATTTTTATGGACCGTCGTCGTATGCCTTGACTCACGCCAGCCGTGCTAACGAAATAAATAACTGAACGGGAAATTAAAAAAAATCATCCTACAACGCGCACTTGAAGGTCGGTGCATTACAACCCCATACAGTTTTTGCTTTTATCTGGAAATGCAAGATGGAAATCTATTTTATCAGCATAACAACATGGACCTTATAAATGTTCATATTTCATCAGAACTATGTATTTTTTGCTCCTACTATATAGTGGAAAATCAGCCAGCCCATATAGCCCATAGTGTATATAAATTACCAGTCAATCTAAAGTGATCGTCAGCTTCTTTAAATCCCTCAACGGATCGATTGAAAATCTTACGGATGCATGAACATGAACAGAATTTTCTCGGGAACCTTTTGTGTTTTATCCACAGGCGCGTTCCAGCCGGCGTATTAAACACATTATTCTCACCTATACATATTTTAATATAAAGCTCCATTATACAAATTTTTATTACTACTAACTATACCAAGTATAATATGGCCCATGCAACATCTCAGAATTTACGAAAAATTCGACTTTGCTTTGAATAGCTACGTACTTACACGGTGCCTCCCAATATTAATCCAGTAAATTATGTGCCAGAACAGCCTTCCCTGATGTATTCAGATCACCTTATTTATTTTGACAAAATTAAAGCCATAAATTGCATCAAATGACTCCATTTGCCTTTATGCACAACCCTATTTACCCCAAAAAGCTCCAGAGGCAATTCATTACCCCGCAATATTGATAATTTGTTGCTCGTTAGCTCCGTCTTGTTATTTCACATTTATATTTATTATTATATTGCGCGACGAACACTATGAGACCCGCCGATGCCGAAGTACACGGCTACACGTCATATACGGCGTAATTATAATGTAGAGAGGGTTTCAGAATCAGGATGTTGTGCTAAATTTCAGGAGCTGGATCCTTTCGTAGAAATAATCAAAACAAGGAGGTGCAAGCTTTCAAACTGGTGTGTAACAAAGCTCGGTTTTTGAGACCTATTTTTGGAAAAGATGAAAGTTCATTTGGCATCATGTGACTTCTAGACATTCCGGGGCATTCAGAGATTAATCAACTTCGACAATAACAATCTACCTAATTAAAGAGGCGTTGTGTTTTAAAATCAAGCTAAAATTGAGCACTTTTTCAAACCGAGGTATTCCATTATTATTGTGGGTTGGGTTGCCCCTGCACTGGAACTATGTTTATTGTGCCCCACCAACCGGACTCACCGAGCCGCAAAGTGGTGCCTGGATGCTTGATGGTAGGTCCATTCAAGCACTGGGGCCAACAAGCGCATGCACGGTTACACGGACTTTATCTTTCACCCCCGAACGCAGGTTCGGATGTCCGACATATCCACACCCTACACCCGGTACGTTCCAGACGTCGTCCGTCCCCCAGCCTACACCCGGTACGTTTCAGACGTCGTCCGTCCGTCCCTCAGAATACGCTGCCGGTTTTTCCACTACACTTTGCCGTACCGCCGGTTGGAGGCATGTTATACTCGGGGGGTTTGCCCAAAACCACCCGAGGAGGAGTTCTGCCGTACCGCCGGTTGGAGGCATGTTATACTCGGGGGGTTTGCCCAAAACCACCCGAGGAGGAGTTCCAGACCGGCTTCGAATTGGATGAAAGACGCCTAGTCACCCATCCAACTCTTGGCAGCGGCCAGCGTTGCTGCAGTTAAGTTATCACCCGACTGGAGCGGTCTACTACACGCTATGCCCTCCTCAAACTGAGGTAGCTTTTTATTATGCCTCAAACAATTTCAGTCCTCTTCACGACAAATGAAAACTTCATTTATGTTCTGAAAATATAACCAAATCAATGTTACAATCAAGATATGTCCAGTTAAGTTTCTACAGGGTCGTTAACGATAGCTGAGTTCTCAGTAATACCTATTTCGTGCGAAAAAGTTTTACGTCCTGAAGGCGGACGGTTGATAAATAATATCTTCTGGAAACCGCGGTTTTTGCAGAGCTTAACGAAAGTTAACTTGTCTCCGAACGAGCCACTCTTGCTGAACACTTCAAGATATGTATTGCTTGTTTAGCTTGTGTGGGACAACAGTATTGTTGGTGGAGGGTACAAATCTTCGAGTCATGCCAATAACTTTGAATATTTACTCGGACTCCCAGGGGGAAAACAGGGGGTGCTTCAGTATCCCAGACATTCAAAAATTAATCATAGAAAAAAAAGATTCCACCTGTCTAATGAAAAACAAGCAAACAACCCCAAGGGCCCTTCAGCCCCTTCACCTCCCCCCATCCACCTCAGGTGAAAATCTAGAATTCCTGTAGCCCTTAAAAATTTTCGCTTGAATTATAGAGCATCAAATAAACTTAACCACACTTTTTTACTTGAAATGTACAATTATTGTTTTAGAAGAAAAAAGTTATTCAGCTCAAAAATTGACTAACTTCTCAATTAAATCAATTTTATAAATTATTGAAACCAAAAAAACATCAAGTGCATGATTTGTGTTTGAAATATTTCAAACTAATGATCTTTGGACGGATTTTCAACGCAAAATCGTTGGGCCCTTAAAGGATGCCAAAAATAAGTCCCCAAAAAACATGTTTTCTCTTGCATTACTAGTTCAAACGTATTCATATCAAAGTTGGGACAGTAGATTTTGATTCCGAAGATGGAATTTAGTATTTTCGGTAAGAAATCACTTATACCAAACACTTCAATATAAATCCCATACTAGAAGAAAACTGAAATCGTGCAAACAACCCCCAGTGTAGAATCGAGGGGAGTTTAAACCTCTCAAAGACTTGGGAATAAATCGTAGAATACAAACTAAAATTGATTCGGCCTCTCCCATGTAGAATGGGGGCAACCCAGAAAGGGCCCTCAAAATAATCTCTTTCTCCCCCCCCCCTCCTTTCTCTGGCGTGAAATTGGGAAGGGCTGAGACCGCTGGACTAGGTACGAGCTTTTGATCGTCGTTGTGAACCAAATTGAAATAGTTTGAGGTGATGAAAAGATATTATCTCGTTTCAAAAATCAATAAATTTCTGGACCACGACAACTTTTTTGTTGCGTGGTTATATTTTTCTGAAAAAGAAATGTCGCATTTTGTATCGTCACCTCCTACCTGATTTTTGGTTTCCAGAAATAGCTGCCAAAACCTTGAGATCTCAAATTCTCTGCAGTCCGATAAAATCACTTGCTGTAGGTGAAAAAACTTGCTCGCACAAAGTGTGAGGGTTTTGGTTTTGAAGGCCCGTAGCTTCCTTCTGAAACTTTTTTTGGTAATTGTACAAATGGAATAACTCACTGAAGTTTAATGTGGAATCACTGACCATCCTAGTAGGTATATTCAGTGCAAATGCTGATTAATATCGTTGTATGATGGTAAAATCAATTTGAAACGGTAAATCTGGTTGATAGCACATTTGATTGGACAGACATTAAAAGCTCAAGCAAGCATTCAAGCTTTCAAGCTATTGCAATGACAGTAATTAGGAGGGTTTTAGTTTTGTTTTGTGCGAGAACCGATTATGCTATTATTCCATAAATTTGGATTCTATGAATAATATAGAGTTTAATGGCTTATTACTGAGGATTTGACTGCGCAAATCATATAGCCCAGGCTTTTAAGCATTTAACATGAAACAAATTAATCCACGTGCAATCTTCACGGTATCGTACCCACTTAACCTTACTTAACAACATACTAAAAGTCCCCAACTTTCCTCCGTGTGCGTCATGATTTTTGAGGGGGGGGGGTCAAAATTTCCATTAAAAAAAATCTAGGACAAGAGTAATCCAGTCAGTGACTTCAAATTTATTATATTTGGATACAGTGGGTTATAAGTGAAACTTATTGACAAACTAGATGTCTATGGTTTCCGTTAGGGGAGCTCGAGAGGGGGGCAATTGGTGACCTATGCAAGAAATTTGGTTTTCAATAATATTGAGACAATACTGGCATGTTGGGTATCGTTTCTCACTAAATCTGACCTTGCAAATCCGATTATGACATTTAAATTCTGTTTAAAAAATCTTTTGAGCGATTTTCGGTAGAAAAACGTGATTTTGGGACCAAAATAAAGCCGGTTTTTCAATTTGGGTTATTTTTGCGTTTGATGCATCAATCATTCGAATTTAAGATTGGATGAATTATATGGACTCTTCTGCATAAGACTATCATATCGTAAACGCGACGTGAGTGGTTACAAGGTGAGAAAAATAATTTATTGAAAAAAATGTCGAAGTCCTAAATGTCACTCAAAAATATCTCCGCGCAGTTGAAAAAAATGTATTGTAGCTGTAATATGGCTTTGATTCCATCTTTCAAGGATTCTTCTTGTAGCCAAAACTATTCTCTAGCTTCCGAAAGAAGAACACTCTACATTAAAATAATAATAATATAACAACAGCAACTTTCCCGCGGGTATAGCCACATTTTTCAGTTTCAAGCTGGCTTACACCGAACATCAAACCAACTCGATTTTATAGTATTCAAGAAATGATAATTATGTCGAATTCCTGATGTAAATGCGTGAAATAGTTACAGTTATCGATCCTATTCGAAATTTCGAACATTGATATATTCAACGTGAAAAAATCGTAAATTAAAAATCCACAATTTTCAAGAGCAAATAATCATTTTTTTCAATCAAAAATGCTCACAATCTTTTCAAAACAGAATTTCAACATTGTATTTACATATTAATAATGTATTGGAAGTCTAGCACAGCACAGGAAGATTTTTATAGCCATGCTCTGCAAAAAATATCAAATAATTACATATTATTATAATATCAAGTTCAGTAGTAGTAAAAAAAAAATTGCATCTAGCTTACCATCCGTACTCTAAGCTTATTTTGTCCAATATAAGTTTCGTTAAAATCTCGTCTGTTGATTTCCAAACAATAAATCGATAGTTACCTCGAATACCTACCGATAGTACCTATATCCATTTGAAATAATAGCAAAGTTATCTAGCACCTAAAGGGACTAAATACATAAGTTTATAAAAATAACAGATCGTCCTCAAGGTCATACTCAACAAGGTGGGGTAGATTCTCACATGTTGTGCCCCTACAGAACTTACTTACACATCTGCGAACAAGACAAGGAAGATCGCCTGCATCTACATTTTAGACCGCAGTTCTTCTTGCAGTTGCAAGACACTATCTTCAAAAGAGTCTCCGGAGCTGGAGGAAGATGCGTCTTGACGGGGACCAACTGCACGTGGATGCTCCCACGTAGTCCACCGTGTTGTTTGTTTACACCTAGAGTACCTTAGTTATTATTATCTATAGCGAAAACCCAAGGATAATCCGAGGTCTAGGACCCGCGATATTGCGTGAAATGACAGACACACAGACGGACAGACAGACGAATAATGAAATAAAATATCTTTGTTGCTTGTACATCCAGAGTACCTAAGCTATCATCTATCAAAAACCCAAGCGCAATCCGAAGTTTAGTAGCTGAGATATTGCCGGACACTGCAGACGGCAATAACAAGAACAAACTATAAGCCCTACAAGTAGTAGCGCTAAAACCATAGAGGGAAATTGCGAAACTGTACCTAGTACCTGCTCATACGAGTACTACCAGACCAGATTTAGTCAGTACGATGCTGTGCATATTGGACGTAGGATCAATTATTACAGATCAAAGTCTAGGTTAATAATGTGGAAGTGATTTTCCCCATATAATGCGTTTGACGTAACTTCATAGAATCCTTATTGGAATTGCTGGACAATTCAGAATGGAGCCAAAGACACGTCATTTTGAAGCTGAAACTGTAGGGAATCTACTGCATATAATAATACCAAGTGATATTCAGTGGTCGATGCAAAAGTAAAATGTTAATTGAAGCATAAGAAAAAAAACACGAAAAAAGTGTCATTATCAAGAAATTAAATCTGTTAGTGTCAAATTTTGGACAAAAGCTATCCCATATCATTTACTTTGATTCATTATCCTTCATTCAAGACCAAGATAAAAGAAATCGATTGGGTGGTTGAGAACTAGGAGCATTTTTAAGCGGAAAGTGCATTTTGAGGTGTCTTCATCTTTGCCTGTCAAAAAAACAATGACGCACACGGGGGAAAGTTGGGGACTTTTTGTATGTTATACAGCAAAGTCTAGTGAACCCAAAACTGAAGAGATTGACCGTGTTTTAATTTGTTTCATGTTTTGCCGTTTTTTCGACTAAAAAGCCTGGGCTAATAGGCAGCAGGGAAGAGATTATTCTGAAAGGGAATTATTGAAAAGCTTCAGGTAGGATATTACCAATTAAAAATATAACAGCCACTTTCGACAACTTGGCTTAATTCAGCAATTCGACAACTTCGCGCCAGGGACTCTGGGACGGAACTTTTATTATTAGGAGGGAGATGCAGATTGTGGATGCTTCATTGGACTCTGCCCATTATTTAATCATTACAACGACACATTGCAGTATGCAGCATACATATTCGAAATGAGTTCAGAAGATATAGAGCCCGAGCTGCTGTGATGATTCGAGTTTGGGCATAAACACGAACTTTCAAATGGAAGAACTCAAAGATTTTGAAGATATTTATCAGCCTATTCTACCAATCAAGGATAAGGATCTTCTTCTCATCATCAACAGTAGTTAAAAGCTGAGAATCCAGGTTAGCAAGTTATTTATCATCTATACATTGTAGTTCACTTCTAGTAGTGAGCATTTTGTCTGACAATACCTAGGTAGGTACTCGAATTCATAATTATAGGTACAGTGTGGAAATCTTTTTGTTTTGAACTGCGCAAATTTTAACGATAATGATAACGATAAATCATGCATGATGGTTTTAACATTATCTCCACCCTTAACACCCCAGCCTCCCTTAACTTTTTTTTTCAAATGAAAAATACATCGATGAGTGACACATCATACCGTGGAAAGAGCCTTTTTAAGAGGAATACAAATCAGTTTTTATTTCTTCAATATTTTGAAAAACAAAAAAATTTAAAAATTGAAACGTACATTCCAGATGCTCTTTTTTCTTAGCTCAAAAGATGATCAACGGTATGTCAATTGATTCATCATTGGAAAGGTGTTTCAAAAAGAAACACATTGCTTTTTTTTCGGATAGGTACTCATTCCTCAAGATGAAAAAAATTAATAAATCAAAACGCAAATTTCAGGCCAACTCTTTCCATTTTTTACTAAAAGGTGTTCAAAATGTTCCCCATTCCTTTCTTGGTAAAAGGCCAAGCGGTGCTAAAATCCATTTCTCACATTTCTGAAACATAAAAACAGTTAGCCCAAAATTTGCGTTTTGATTTTTCAATTTTGTCACTTTTAGAAATATCTGAAAAATAAAAATTGCATCATGTTCCTTTTCAAAAAGCCTATTCAATGATGTATCACTTGGCTTCCTGACATACTGTTGACCATCTTTTGGGTTTAACAAAAGTTAATCTGGAATAATCTAAAAAGGTTCTTTTGGGCTTTTCAAACAAGAACGTAAAAACAGCGGGAGTATATTTTTACCGCAACGTTTCGCCGACTAACGACGGCCTCCTCAGGCTGAAATTTATTGTATAAATCATCTACAAAAGTAATCAAACAACATTAAGGATGACCTATACCGAATGAAACGTTGCGATAAAAATATACACCCGCTGTTTTTACTTTCCTGTCTAAAAAGCCCAAAAGGACATTTTTATATTAGGGAAAAAATAGAAGACAGATATCTACAACATTATCCTGAAATGTACGTTTTAATTTTTTTATTTTTTGGTTATTCAAAATATTGTAAAAAAAAACTGGATTTGTATTCCTCTCAGAAAAACCCTTTCCAACGATGTGTCGCTCGATGTACCTACCTTTGAACTTGAAAAAAAAGTCAACGTCGACTGAGGTATTAGGGGTGGAGATATGTCAAAACCATGATCGTTAAAACGCGCGCTTCAAAACAAAAATCGACTTGTAAGTCGAACTTTCTTCCTTTCCGTTTATCTCCAATAGACTTCATATTTCGCAACGTCATGGTGATCTAGCTAATCTTGGGCTCTGCGTTACCTACCTAGTAATGATATTTCCAAGACGCAAGTGCATGGGGTTATGTATGCGCCACAGTTTAATTTGCATTTAATATCGGGCAATGTTCCATCCGTATATTCATGCAACGCTTTATAGGCGGCACGTGCTCAAAAGTTATGTGCGGGAGCAGAGACAAGCAGGGCTCTCGCACCACCCGGATTGTTGGAGCCCGTCAGCAGGGATGGATTAACCAATAAGCACCAAAAGCTAGTGCAGAACCTACATTTTTGTCATACGTTGGGTGGTTGAATTTGTCAAAGTGATGTTTTGCTATGCTGGATTGCCGTTTTAATTGATTTGTCGAGTCAGATTTTGACACTGACGCATTGTTTTCGATTTTTTGGTCTTGAAAACGCCTAGGCACGTTATTACAATAGTGAGAAGTGTTGGGAAGTGCAGCAGTTCAGAAAATTGCCGAAGAGAGCCGAATTCTTGGTCTAGCGCCGGAGTGTGATTTCATCGCGAGTGATCTCGTGACCTGAGCTCGTCGCGCCCTGTAAGAACTAGGTACGTTAATTCACTCTCTTTTCCACGCTTTGACACAAGACTCGTTATTAAAAAATTGATGCTCTTCCACTTGACAACAATTGTTTTACATAACGACGGGCTGTTATTTTCTAAAAGGCCCATTCAACGCAACGCTTGCCCACCCGCAAGCTACGTAACCATAGTTCCAGATTTCAAATACGGACTTATTTTAAAGCTGATGACCTGGCAAAAGAAACTACTTCTTAATGTGTGCGACCCTTGCAAGTATGACGTTAATCGTTATCGTTAAAGACACGATGGACATTCAAGTAAAGGCATAATGCCAACAGTCGACATACATTCGGGGGACCTGAAGCACCGTCAGCCTGAGGGCGCTTATTATAATCTACACAAGACCTGCTTTATAGGCTGTTCTCTTTGCTCGCAGCTTGTGCGCAAGTGTAAGCGTATCAACATTCAAAATTATTCGCGTGTTTTTAGCTATGTGATCATGGCTACGTTTACACCATGGCTTTGGTCCGCGACTAAGCAATAGATTTGAGTCAAGTCCACGTGGTGTTAACGATCACGGATAAGGACCAAGTAGCTTGGGTCAGATCTCTCGTTAGCCGTGAACTGATTTAAATTTAGTTTTCAAATTTATTCAGTTTTAGTTTATATTTTGGAACAGGTCGACCGCATTAGTCTACCGGTGTAAAAAGCTGGAAGAGAAGGAACATTTTAGGTGGAATTTGGGTCAGTGCTTAGGTCAGTCCGGCTTTAGTCCTCCAGTGTAAACGTAGCCAGTGGTCGAGCTCATGCAACGTGAACGAAAAAAGCGCTCCCCCTGAAGAAAATAATCGAATTCTACAAATTTGAACTTCAAGCAATTCGATTGGTTGCTTCATCGAGAGCGCTCAATCGATCGGGTTGGTTGCATAAACTCGACCACTGACGGCGCAAGTGACTATTATGACTTGACAAGCTGACAGACAAGCCAAATTACTGATTTTTCCAGATTGTTGGAGTTTGAGATTTTTTTCATGCACTTATCATACAGGGTGGCCAAACAAAAACACAACAGGGGGACTTTTGAGCATTTCAACCGATTTTTTTAAAAAAGCTCAGACAGGTCGATTTTCATATCGAGGGGGACATCTGAAACATATGTGGCACATTTCTATCTCCAGCCTCCTCACACCTACCGACCTCAACTTCAAAATTCCAAACGACACCATCTATTTTGCGATACATCAAATCAAAGAGAATCAAATTCTTCTTTTGAAAAAAATATTCTCAAAATTTATAAGCCCACCCCCTTTCTTGCTGAAATCCTCTGACTGTCCCATTCAATGTTTCCGACCTCTCGATTCTCTTCGATTTAATCAGCGTCATCCTACATAGCATCTAAGGAGAAAAATTTTTGTGGAAAAAAGTGCGACCCAAATTTATTCACTCCTTTCCTCTATCCCACCCCAGCTTCAAAATTCAACAGACACCACCTTCTTTGTGATACATCGAATCAAAGGAAGTAAATTCTCTTTCTGAAAAAAATGTTCTCAAAATTTCCAACCCTTCCCCCAATAAATTGAACATTCGGAGTACTTTAGTGGGAAAGGGGGCTTTTTGAAAACTCTGAAAATATTTTATCCAGGAAGAGAATTCAATTCCCTTCAATTTGATGTATCTCAAAGTAGGTAGTGTCATTTAAGATTTTGAAGTTGGAGTGGGGGAGTGAAGAGTTGAATTTGGGTGACACTTTTTACACAGAAAATTTTCTTCCTCGATGCTGTGCAGGATGACGTTGACTGTACTGAAGAGAATTAAGAGGTCAAGAATATTACATTGGAAATTCAGACAATTTTAGGAAGAAGAGGGTGGGGTTGAAAACTATAGAAATATTTTTTTAGAAAGAGAATTTCATTCTTTTTAATTTGAGGTATCTCAAGGTGGGTGGTGTCATTCGAAACTTCAGAGTTGGGGTGGGTGGGGGTTAGGGGGCTAATGATAGAAACTCGCCAATGTATGTTTCAGATGTCCCCTTCAATACAAAAATCGACCTGACCGAGCTTTTTTCAAGAAAATGAGGTGAAATGCCTGAAAATCCCTCTGTTGTGTTTTAGTTGGGCCACCCTGTATAAACCAAACGCTAAGCTGGTCGATACCTGCGCGGCGAGGACCTAGGTGAATGATTATGGGTATACCTCAATGCACGAGTCGCACACAATTGAGTGATTCAGTGGCGTATTTTTGGGGGTGGCATGGGGGGCATGCGCCCCTCCCCCCATCGATCTGTGATAATAATAATAAGAAAAAGGTATGCCGGCAAAATAACAGGCGCGCTCCGATAATGTTGAAAATTTAAAAATGTATACCTATAATTTCGTTGTATAATACGTAATAACGTTCTACCCTTCTACGCAATAATAAATAATAATTACTAAGGGCTCGATACCAAGTTGCAGGCGCAAAAGTTAGGACGGCGTAACTTGCCAAATAGAGCGGTCTGATTGGCCGTTGCTATAGTAACCGCACTTACGGCGGTCTCAGCCCCAACTTGGTATCGAGCCGTAAGAGTCCAAATCTTTGCTGTTTATTGAAGGATGGAGTTGGAGGAGGATTATTGAAGGCATTTTGTCTGCCTTCTGTTCAACACCACCCCCCCCCCCGCAAACACCTTCTCACGTATCTTGCATTATTTTTAAAAAAATCACCTTGCCCCCCCCCCATCCCAAATCTCTAAATACGCCACTGAAGTGATTGATTTGCTCTGACAGGTCATCAGCGTCATCTTGAGCAGTTTACATCTTGAACTATTTACGTGGCTTGCGGATTCTGGAGTGGGCTTATTTAGAAATAACAACCCGTTGATTAGTGTCGATGCCTTTATGAAAGAAAGGCATCGACACTAATCATCTTGCATACCTATACTCGGAAGGTTAAGCAAACAAGTGCACTCCTCCATCATGTGTGAGGCCTCAGAGTGGTTGATGAGTCGGCTATTAACTAGCTTCCGCGACCACTGCTGCTTTGATATACACATTGCGGAAAGCTGCTAGTAGATGGCGCCGCACGGGTATCTCGCCTGTGAATACTCTCGGAGAGCACATATAGCTGTATAGCAGTTGAGTGGAAGAATAGCGCTAGCTAAACTCCGCTGCTATGCAATTGTAAATGAAGGCGTTTTATTATTATTATTATTATTATTATATAGGAAAGTCTTGGACCGTTAGACCATCGAGCTTCTGCCTTTGAATGCCCCAGCACTGATGAGACCTAAACAGGTCGAAACACGTGTCTGCTGGATTTCGATGGTGGTTGCTCGGTTGGTTAGATGGTCTGAGACTTCTCCTCACACTAATCACAACAACCCGTTGTCGGCCGTCGTTATGAAAACCAATCGTTAATATTTTTTACCCGAAACTGACAGGTAAAATGTCCATTACAAGCATCTTTTGACACAGGAAAGTAAGATTTCCCTGTCTGGGCACGTGAAGTCTTCTCCTGCCTAGGCAGGGAAATCTCACTTACCTGCGTCAAAAGACATTTTGCTTGCTGGAAACTGTTGGAAACCAGACCCAGCAACGTGATATTTGCCAAATTGTGCCCAGAATGACATGGTACTCAGAACTCTGGTACCAATTTTTTTCTTCATGGTTTATTGAAGTAGTTTCGGGTGAAACGTTGTACATAATATGCCATAAAAGTGTTTTTACAGGGCACGTAGGCTTCCAGGCCTCTCTTACGCTTTTCCTTGAATATGCCTACTAGCCCTGTAAAGATTCACTTTCCTGCCTTATTATGTAAATAACTATTACATAGCCTGTCTTGTTATAGAGTTTTTATGATTGAAATAGCAATTAAATATGGTGCAAATATGAATTAGGATCTGGTTTACAAAAAACAAGATGGCGGCGGAGGCGGAATCATGTTTAGCTTGAAAATAAGAATAATCATACGTGACAAGGGTAAGTTTCAAGTTCCATGAAAATCGTTCCACTAGCAAGAAATTTCAATATGGCGGCCAAGATGGCGGCGAAATCATGAAATTTAGCTTAAAAATAAGAATGATCATACAAGACAAGGGTAACTTCCAAGTTTCATGAAAATCGTTCCACTAATAAGGAATTTCAATATGGCGTCCAAGATGGCGGCGGAATCATGGAATCCAGCTTGAAAATGAGAATGATCATACAAGACAAGGGTAACTTCCAAGTTTCATGAAAATCGTTCCACTAATAAGAAATTTCAATATGGCGGCCAAGATGGCGGCGCAACCATGAAATCCAATCTGCCCACTGGCCACCCACGAGGGCCTGAGCTACCATTGGAGAAAGTACCAGGGCTCTAGATTCATTCCCCGAGGAGGAGTTGAACTTCTTATAAGTGCACAGGAAATCTTTGTTTCGTGATAATAATAATGATAACTATGAATGTATTAAAAAAATAATGCCCATTGGCCACCCTTGGGAATATCAGCTATCCATGGGAAGGAGTTCCAAGGCTCTAGCTTGATTCTCCGAGGAGGAGTTCAACTTCTTAGAAGTGCACAGTAAATATCTGTTTTTTGATAATAGTAATGATAACTATGCATGGATAAAAAAAATAATCCCCATTGGCCACCCTTGGGGACATCAGCTATCGATCAAAAAAAGTTCTAAGGCTCTAGCTTTGTTCCTCGAGGAGGAGTACAACTTCTTAATTTCTACACGGACAGACAGACGGACGGACAGACGGACGGACAGACAGACAAACCGGCCATATAAGCGTCAAGAAAATGCGCTAAAAAGACCATAAAGGACGCCAGTTTGCTTCGTGCTTGTAGCGCCACTACCCTTGATACGTCTCTGTCCATCAGATTGCTGGAAGAGGCGTCGGTTGCACCACCAGATACTGTTCAGCTCGGAAGGGGCGGTTAGCACCACGAGTCCACTCGGTTGACTTGTGGTAGGTAGTGATTAGCGTAGGACGGAGAGTAGTTGCTGAAGTCCCAAAACTGCGCTGCCGCTTTGTATCTACTCCTCGTCCTCTCCTCTGTCTGCTCCGGGTGCTCGCAGTAGTTGTTGCCAAGTCCTATGAAACCCGGGCATTAAAACGTCACTGGTGTACGCGCAATCAAACATAACGCCCTAAACGAATTTACTGCGGATAACGAGAAGTGTCTACGGTTTAGCCGGCAGAGTCGCCCAGGAATTCGCTACTACTGCCGCCTGTCTGCTGCTTCACCCAATGATTTATTACTTCTCCAATTCAGCCAATTCCCTCTTCCCGCTTTCCGAAACTAAAAAAAATTAATTCCACTATCTCACGAGGCTAGGCCAATTATTACGCTGCTGCGGGTGCATACCGAACGAGTTCCTACGCCATTGCTTGCAACGATCCACAGACCTTGATTCATGAGATTATCAAAAAGTGGTAATTGTGTGAATCTCGATCCATTGATTTGGTCGTTCCATGCGCTATCAATTTCTCACCTTTTCTATCATAGCATTGCCTCCCTGTCCCTCAGGCATACGAAACCTTGATCCGAACGGATATTAAAGCCATGCAACACCATCAGTCGACCAGGCGGTAGGTCATTTTTGATAGAAAAATACTGGACAGGGAGCTGGTGCCTCAAAACTTACTTCATAATATATGATTTTAACCCTGTAGGTCTAATGTGCGGTGATAAGGTTGTTAAAAATTGCTTTTCGCAATACCGTAACGATAACAACAACTTTACTCCCACTTTTGCGGGACATATGGTGCTATTCTGTAAAAAATAACATTCCATAAACGCTCTGTTATGTAAAAATCCGTATCGGCCATTGGCTGTTGCCTAGATAATAACAACGTAACAGAGCCTTTATGGAATGTAATTTTTTAGAGAATCGCACCATAAAGTAGAATTTTAGTCCCGCTTTTTGAAAGCGGGCAATAATAATATTTGACAGGATACAGTGCCGGCATGTCAGTTTGAAATAATTAATTTTTCAAACTGACATCTAGCTTCTGAGTTTCGTTGTGGTTGTTGTACGTGGGAAGTTCGGCTTTCAATAACGAAAGTGATCGGCTATAGCAATAGATTGTTCAGATTCAGAAGATTCCTTTACTCCACCCGAGCTGGAAGAGACGGCAAAACAAGCGACGTACGAAAGCTTAGTTATTACATAGTTATCTATTGATGTTCTACATTATGTATTCTAGGTATTTGTATCCATCTTCAATCTCGTACCTGCAATAAAAGTTTGTTTCTATGTTTTTCAATTGTGGCAAATATCTTTAATCTCGATCTTTAATATTATTGTAATAACTTCGGCATTGCGAAAAGCATCGTTGGTGTGCACCACGGACCAACGTTCTTCTGAATCTCTTATGGTGATCTCTTCGCCATATGATAGGGTACTTTCACCTGAACGCCCCACAAAGTCCAAATAATACAGCAACCTAAAAAAAAAGGATAATTAGGTTCTCACTAAAAAATGGGGTTTACAATAATTTCAACCGTACTTATAAATTATTTCAAACTGCGGATCTACTTATGTATCTTGATTAGAAGGTAGTTATGTACCTATGTATAAGGTAAGTACCATCTGGAGCCTCCACCATGGATTTAGTTGTTTGTTCCCTTGTCAATCAATATTAGCGATTTCTTCGATTCATAAACCAAGCGACTTCGGCTGCAGATTTTTCGAATACACGACAGTCGAGCGAAACCCCACAGGCGCTAACATGGTTCCGGGGCCACAGACGCGAAAGTGGTTTGAGGGACACACAAGCGAAAACTCTGATAGACGGATTCCGTAGTGCAATGTGGCAACGCCGCCCATCCTCCTGCGTCATCATCGGCTGCGCACAGACCCATCGGGGGACACAGGAGCGAAAGCACCTTGAGGGCCACGGGAGCGAACGTGGTTTCAGCGACGCACAAGCGAAAGCACATCGGGGGACGCAGACGCGAAAGCACTTCGAGGGCCACAGGAGCGAAAACATTTGGTTTGGAGCTCTGCAGAATTCGTAGCGGTTCGTCTACTTCCAGGCAGATGGCGCCATCGGTTCATGTTCATTGTTTTATAATGATTCATTGTTATCGAGCCACGTGTACCTACCTATAAGCCATCAATCACTTATAATAGTCCGGTGGTTAAGCGTTCTAACTATGCATTTTGAGCTTAAGCAATGCGCTTTTGGGGTTTGATTGGGGGTCCCTCAACCTCAATTTCAAGAGTTGGAGACATCGGTGCACTCGATGCGGAGGGGGTCTGGGGGGCCCTTGAAAGTTGAAGGTGCGAGGCTTCCCACCAAATCACCATACCACCACGTAATTCCTACTGAGAGGTCATCAAACGACTCCAACCTGTACATTGACAACATTTGTTACCATGTCCAAATAGTTCTTCACACTGAAAAAAATTAATTCTTATGACAGATCGGAAAAAACAGTTTTTCTCAATTTTTCATCCCCACAACGAATAAACTGCCAAGTGTGGTATCATTTTGGAATAAACGGCATCTGCTGATCTCATTCACCGAGTCAAAATGTTTGTAAGACCACCGTGCAAAAAATGACACGCCAAGAAGTGAGCATTTTTGAGCACCTCATTTAACAGTAGTTTCTTGACTGATACCATTCGATATGATTGATAATTTTGTCATTGATCAATAACTTGAACTCTTTTGTAACGGTAATGCATGTGAATGAAAGTCGACACGAGCGTGGAGGCCTGTAAAAAAATTTTTTCCTCCAGCGGTCGAATTTATTTCACGCCTACTGAGCGTTAGTTTGTTGGGCTCAGGCAGGCAGCGTTTGGATAGCTTTGGAAGCAAAATTTCCATATCTATCTGAAAAGTTGAGCAGTTTAATTCTGGAAATCGATTTATGAATCATTAATGATTGTTTTGCCGGTCAGTATACCCACATGGTGGTTAACTGCAGAGTTGATGGCTAACGGCGGAGGGAATTCAACGTCCAAGATCTTATTTTCTGCCACTCTGACAGTCATTTTCACGGTTGTTTTTATAAAATTATTTTTTCTTCAAACATAAGAAAACTTACACGTACAAAATGATAACAACCTTGAAGGTTGGTAGAGGAAAAAAAATAACACTTTGAAAGTTGAATGCCCTCCGTCGTCAGCCATGATCCCTGCAGTTGATCCCCATCGGGGTACCTAGTGACTGTCAAAATAATCTTTGATGATTCTCAAATCAGTTTCCAGAATTATGCTACTCAGCTGCAAGGACAGATATGAAAATTTTGTCTCCAAACCTATTCAAACGCTACCTGCCTGAGCCCAACAAACTAACGCTTAGTAGGCGTGAAATAATATCGACCGCTGGGGAAAAAGTTTTTTTCCAGGCCTCCACGCTCGTGTCGAGTTTCATTCACATGCATTACCGTTACAAAAGAGTTCAAGTTATTGATCCATGACAAAATTATCAATCATATCGATTGGTATCAGCCAAGAAACTACTGTTAAATGAGGTGCTCAAAAATGCTCACTTCTTGGCGTGCCATTCTTTGCACGGTGGTCTCACAAACATTTTGACTCGGTGAATGAAATCAGAGGATGCCGTTTATTCTAAAATGACACCAAACTTGGCAGTTTATCCGTTGTGGGGATGAAAAATTGAGAAAAACAGTTTTTCCCGATCTGTCATAAGAATTAATTTTTTTCAGTGTGAAGAACTGTTGGGACATGGTAACAAATGTTGTCAATGTGTAGTTTAGAGTCGTTTAATGACATCCAAGTAGGAATTACGTGGTGGTATGGTGATTTGGTGAGAAGCCTCGCACCTTCAATTTTCAAGGGCCCCCCAGACCCCCTCCGCATCGAGTGCACCGATGTCTCCAACTCTTGAAATTAAGGTATGGGGATCCCCAATCGAACCCCAAAAGCGCATTGCTTAAGCTCAAAATGCATAGTTCGAGCTTTTTTTGGCGCTTAACCACCGGACTATAAGCTAAATTCTGCATTTGAGTATACCTATACTATAAATCGATGAACATGAACCGATGGCGCCATCTGCCTGGAAGTAGACGAACCGCTACGAATTCTGCAGAGCTCCAAACCAAATGTTTTCGCTCCTGTGGCCCTCGAAGTGCTTTAGCGTCTGCGTCCCCCGATGTGCTTTCGCTTGTGCGTCGCTGAAACCACGTTCGCTCCTGTGGCCCTCAAGGTGCTTTCGCTCCTGTGTCCCCCGATGGGTCTGTGCGCAGCCGATGATGACGCAGGAGGATGGGCGGCGTTGCCACATTGCACTACGGAATCCGTCTATCAGAGTTTTCGCTTGTGTGTCCCTCAAACCACTTTCGCGTCTGTGGCCCCGGAACCATGTTAGCGCCTGTGGGGTTTCGCTCGACTGTCGCCTCACCGATTTTTCTTCGCTTGGAAGGCTTCGTTCAAAACTTCTTGTGGAATGGAATCTTCATACATTTTCACTGAAAATGCCCATGTAGAAAATGTCGAACGTCAAATTTGTGTTCATTGTTTGACAACACACTTCAGTTTGCTATGGTTGCTATAGGTACCTACGTTTAGCGATTCAGCCTTCTTATTTATTGAAAGCACCAAAAACTGGAATTTCTTTTTGTAATTCCTCGGCTTCAGAAAATATTCCGGTATTGCGAAAAGTCTTGTATTCAACACGGGACTAAAGTTATTTTTAATCCCTTAGGGTGATTTGTTGCTCTCGGGCCCAAAGGGCCCTCGAGCAACAAACTTCACCCCCGGGATTAAAAAACCACTTTAGTCCCTTGTTGTATAAACAACTATTGTCTTACATGTCAGACCGGGGGCTTTAGGCTGGTATGAGCCTGTCAGTTTTCGAAAAAATTGACAAAAATTTACGTCATAAGATACATGAATGAAACCAACTGGATTTTGTGTGGGAACATCCCCTTGATCGAAAATCTGGTCGTAAGACAACATTTTTGGGGGCTTTCGGTCCATAAGACAAATTTTCAAAAAAGGACCAAAATTTATCAATTTTTTTACAGGCGTTTTGTTTACTAACCCACCAAGTGTGATATATATTTGTAATCAGGATGAAAAACGGAATCGATTTCCACGTTAAAATATAGGGTGTACGATTTGAGAAGAAATTTTCGATGTTGCACCCTGTAAGCGATGTACCATTAAAAATTTTTGTGGACAGATTAGAAACCTGCGTAAAAAATCATGTGAGAATCGTTTTTCATTCCTAAAATTATGCCAAAGGAGAAGTCTCCAGGAAGAGGTAAATTTTGGCCTTTTTTGAAAATTTCAATCGCAGTATAATTCTAGTTGGCTAGGACTCTCGCCACGCGACGCATTTGCAAAGAAGAAATCGAGAAATTATAGCTCACTAGAATAATATTTGAGTTGAATGTACTATACAGGATGGTCCAGGTTATACTAGCAATAATTCACCATTCAATAACTGAAAAAACTGTTATTTTTCAAATAATCCGGTGGCGTGTAAAAGAATGCGGAAAAAGTAGAACAACTTAGTAGAAGTATCTACGCCACTGGACAGTTTTGGCAAGACTTAGGCAGAAAACGTACTGGAGCAGTGAGCAAAGCGACGAAAACAAACAAACATTGTTCTATTAGGAGCCACATCCTGAAACGTCGCCGTTGCACAGAATATGTAGTGTTATTTTCGTCGCTTTGTCCTCTGCTCTCATCATCAGGTTGCTCACCGCTCCAGTATGTTTTCAATTCAGAGCATCTCTCTCATAAGGACTTGAACCAATGAGAGACTTTTCAATGACTTGAAAAGTACGACAAAAAAAAACTATTTTCGGAACTGAACTTTGAAGGGTTGTTTCTCTCTTGGAAAACGTTTTTGAAAAATTAAAACAAGGCATTTCAACTTTTTCTTTTGATGGACCATCGAATGGTGAATTATTGCTACTGGACCAGCTTGTGCCTATATACCTACCCATACTTTTCAAGGCTTCCATGTTTGAAAAAGGAAGCGTTTAAAAGTTTGACAGCTCGATTTTCATGCAAAACTAACTAATCAACAAGTTTATCGAAACAATGTAAAGCAGCCATGGATTGATGTTTTTTTCATCATTTAATACCTTTGCATGCTGAGTCAATGCTGTGGATTGATGAGCAATGGACAAATATCATAATGAGAATGACCAAAAAATAATGCCCTGGGTATTGAACTAATGTTTTTGATCATTGTGAACGAATAGGGAAGTTGATGTCCATCAACTGGATTGCGTTAATGAACGTGATCGAACATTGACCAATAACCAGTGGACTTTAGGATGATGAATTTTGTCTTTTAAGCTACTTGACGGAATCAATGTCCCTTGAAATTGATACAATGACCTCAATATCAAACCAATTACCAATAGTACATCATATTGAACATATCAAGCATCGGCTGAAAATCCATGTCCAAATACATCAGCGTCATGGTCTTTTCAATTATATGTACGTCACTTTTTCGTTCTGTGTAGATGGCATCGCAATGGAAAAAAATGTAGGGACCCTCATTATCACGCGACCGGCCGGCCGCCGTAAGGGAACCGCATTCTGGCCGACCGTTTGTTTTCTGAACGGCCTCATGAAGTCAAGGATTGACAGCTGTCGGCCTCACGGAACGCCATAGGCGTCCGTCCCAACGGGTTCTAGCTGTCAAGAGCGTGTTTATTTTGGATTTAGGTGTACAAATTCATGTGCGGGGTGGATATAATTTGCCCGATGAGTTTCAAAACACGTCTTTTATGCCGCTAGATGAAATGAAATTTTCATGTATGTTGAGTTTCGGACATCAAGCAACAGCACCGGACCCCGCAAATTTCCTTTTTGCTCCGCTCATGGTAAATTTTGACAAATAGCTGAATTTCAGCTTTTGAAGTCCAATAGTACAGGAAACTACGATATTTTGCAATGTAACTGTGAACAATAACTGTTCTTTGATAACATTGCAAAATATCGTAATTTTCTGTACTATTCCCGGACTTGAAATCAGCTGTTTTTGCTCTCCTGTGAAAAGTTCAATTTTTCAGTTACGAGGTACTGCCGTAAAGCCCTCGTATATAACCAGCACGGGTCGGGCCAGACTGTCAGTATTCAATTGGAAGAGACAGCAAGCGGATAGAAAGCGAAGTAGTAACCTGCGATATTCCAAGTAGATAATTGTTGGCGTGTATTTATTGTAGTACGCAGTAATAAACAGTGTATGTTTTAAAACGATCGTCTCAATTATAATCGAACCAGTACGCGAAATACGTAACAATATGCTAGGTGACTGGGGTTTTTTCTTGCGATTATTTCTGGGACATATCTTGTAGGTAATTATTTCAAAGGACTGACCCTGAAATAATTCAAGATGAAAATGATCGTGATAGTTGAATCATTTTTGACAACTTCTCCACGTTTTCTTTATAACAGTACCTCTGGCTGAATACGTACTTTCACCTGTATCTTGTTCTTTATTTTAATAAAGGGATAGGTTGAACGAAACTACGATTGGTAGCGCCTGAAAGTTTTCGATGCTTACTTCAAATGACACCAAACGTAGCCTTCCAGCATATCTAGATGTCTTTAGAAAATTTAAAAGTTTCTTTCACGTTGTTTAAAAATATTACAGTTTGAGAAGTGTCACCGGTTGTCATCTTTGGAATGTTCAGCCAACGGTGTGTCATTTATGTCTTTGTGATTGTGACAGATGGTGTCTCTAAAGACTTCATAGACTCTTTTCTGTCCTCATAGGACACATAGGAGCCTAGCCAGTATAGTCAATTCTGTGAGTTAGTTGGAACAACCCAAGGTTTTGTATTAGGTACCTATATAATGTATGCCTCGTTATAGGTGGAAATAAATTGCTGTGATGCTAAATTTCATCTTATAACTCATTAAGTAGTCCTGAATCCTGGTGATGCGTCAAAAATTGAAGATGAATGGTTTGATGTCTTTTCTATGGAAAGACCTCGGAAGACTTTTTTTTCCACCGGAAAGCTTACGTAAAAAATCCTTCAGCGGCCTAATATCGCGTGTAATTTTACAAAACATCCGCGCGACAAATGTTATTCCTCCTTTAGCACTCCCGCTGCTATATTTATGCGGCAAGTCTGTCAGCATCAACTATTAATAATCTGGAAGAAAGATGGCTCGCTATTTGTACCAAACGGATGCAGCTCTTACTCCTACATGTTACATAAAAATGTTGTGCCTCATCCTATGGTGTGTGGAATGAAAAAAGCTTCCCTCTAACTGATGGATCTGCAACACTGGTGTAGCGTACGATAGACAGAGATAGAAAAACAAAACGCATCCATCACCGCCAAATTGAATACCTACCACAGCCGCCACCATCAGCGAATTCACTGATTAACAGAAATAAAATACAAAGAGCGAACTTTCCGCACCGGAAATGAAATCGCAGGCATGCATGCAATGTCGCATTTTCTGATACAGGCGATCGAGCACGCACTCAAAAATTGGAATAATCTAGCGATAGGTTGCATTCCGCTAATTATCGCTGTAACAATCCTTTTTGTTCGGCTGACTTTTTCATGCGTAGGTATTAGGTTGGTGGTAAGCGACTCCTGGAAATTTTAATCAATGACCCGCCCGATTGTATTGGTTGATGTGAGCAAAACTTGAATAACAACGTTCGGCAATGGGAGGCATGGACAATTTTGCTCCCGCCAGGAGGCGCTGCAGTTGGTTGGGACCTCTAGGGATTTTATCTCTCCTAGGTTGCATAAACAAGCGCGTTGTGTCAAATCGTCAAATCAATAAACGTCAAATATTTAGAAATGTCACCGTGAACCTTAAATTGGGATTTTTGAGTCTGTTTTTGAGTCGTATCGTTGAATCGTTCATGAGGATGCCGTAGGCTCTTGCGACGAGGGTCAGGACGCGGCCCCAAACTCCGGGTAAGATCAGTTTGACTACCGAAGAAAAAATACATTTTTATTCACTTTTATCGTAGACCCGGGCCCGGTATGGTACTCTGGAGAGGTGAATAGATGCTCTGAATAAGCCCTTCCTGCTCCATTCTACCAGACAGATGGAGACAGGAATCATCGAAAAACATTGACATTGCTGAGCTGCATGAAGGGATCTAGGTTATGTTGGTTCTATGTTAAAGTTTTGAACTTGTTCAGTTAAGTTATTATGTTCACAGCGTTGTGCGTAGTATACAAAAATTATACACATGAAATACAGTTCTTTAATCAGTCAGGGCATTTCACTTTATTACAATAATTCAAACCATCACTTTACAGAGAGTTTTCCACACTGCTACAAAATTTTGAAGGAAGGGCGACTCTTGTATTGGTGATACCGAAATGTCCTCTTGTTCTCGTATAGTATAGTCTAATTTCTCTCTCTGTTATCCATGTACTAGGATGAAGCAGGAGTGGCTTATTCAAAGGATCCCTTTGCCTCTTCAGTAGATACCATATGGAGCCCCTCGGGTCTATAGTAGTAAACAAAAATGAATTTTTGCCTTGGGCAGTCAAACTGAACTTACCTGAAGTTAAACGAAGCCCTGCTTAAACATGATAGCTTGGGACCACTGTGGGTTGCATTTATCGTCACACCGGCCGGGATTTTGTCTCGCACGAACCGCCAGACGGCCCCGCGCTGCTTCGCTCGAATTTGCCCTGCCTTTCAAACGACAAGCACCCGGTACTGGTGACACTAACACCATGCGAGTCATGCGACGACAATAAACAATAAAGATAGGTTAGGTTACGCTCTGACAAGCAATGACAACTGCAAGCTTGACCTTGGACTTGACGTTGACATGACGTTGACATTTGGTCCCAAGCCTATGTCGCGCCCTCTGGAATGCGTTTGCGAGAATGCCTCCCATTACAGAGTAGTCGGGAGCGAACAGATTACACTTCAAATAACGCTATTTAAGAGCTATGGAAAATAATTTGGAAAACGCCAAACGTTTGACATATTGACAGGTAAAACCTGTAAGATGTTTGCTCAAATTAAATATATAATCAATAAATAAATATTATCTCAGTCCATTTTTCTCCTGTAATGCTTTTGAAATGGAAAGAATGAGATCTACCGCCATTTAGCGAGACGAAGTAATTTGGTTCCTAAATAAACCCTTCGAGGTTTTGTTTTAGATTTGCTGTTTTTGAAAGTGAAGCTGCATCGTCCCCGCTTTCTGAGATTTGCGAGCCGGCGTCTGCTGCTCTTCGGCTCGCTTGTTTTTAAGGCGCCAATTTCAACCCTAAGTAGGTACCTAGTAGGTCTCGCATGTCTTTAATACCTATTCTGATAACGAGAAGCCCTACTTGAACTATTCCTCAGGACTGATTCTGGCTCGTCGGCTGCCCTTGTGCGAAAAATATTTGGCCGCCCGCTAGGGTGTCCCTTATATTGTCAAAATTTCGTTTTTTTTCCCCAAGTCACTCCGAAGTTTTTTCATTCGTTTCCATTTTCGAAAAGGAGTTTTTATGCAAAATTTCAACTTCACCAGTTGATTTTTCACCCTGCCACAAGAGATTTCAAATTTTGTTTAAAATCAGGTAATGCGATCAACAATTTTTTTCATAACAAGGTCATTATACTAAATAATTGCTATAATTGTTGAATAATCAAGGTAGATAGGGTGTGTACTGATATAAAAGAATGAGATAATGGGAAAAAATATCACGTGAAACTTGAAAAAATATTACAAGTATAAAGCATTAAACTTACAATATGCTTTTTCATAGAGCTTCTTTAGTACAGTGAATTTCTTGACGGGAGACCTGAGATACTAATGGGTTTTGAAAGTTCAAGGATATGTGCAGAATTGAATTCCCTATAACAAAAACAGATCGCCATGAATTGCACTGCAGAGGTTCGAGTTATTTGAGAAGAAAAATAACATTTCGGCAGGATTCATACTCTATATTTCGAACGAGAACTGTTACCCTCTCCCTTCAAATAACTCAAAACTCTGCAATGTAATTCATGGCGATTTTGTCTATGTTATAGGGAATTCAATTCTGCCCGGATCCTCGAACTTTTCAAGATGAGTTACAATTTTTTTCAATAGTATGAGCTATTTTCATTTGAAGGTGCATGCAGTGTTCTGGTCATTGGTGGACGCCGCGCCAGGCCAGCTCAGGTTCAAATCAGTTTTTATTCTCGAAAAACAAAACTATTATACATTGAGCGGATGATTTTTGTATAACAGTAGCCTCTAACAGTGAAAAAAAAAACAATTTGTCAAAAATGTCAAAAGAAAGCAAATTTCTTCAAGTAACCCAATTGAAACTTGTTTTCATCCAAATTTACACATCTGATTCGAGTTCAGGGGATTGAGTTTAGTCGGAAAAGATATCAAACTTGTCGTGATCGGTTCTATATGGCTAGGAAAACAAAGAAAACCACCTAGCCGAGCTTAGCCCCTCCCCCATGACACCTCTTCAACAATGATCGACATTTTGTATGCCAAAAAGGTATCAACGGGATATGATGGATCTAATTACGACATAATTGCATCCAATAGGTTGACGGGTTACATCCCTTCCATTTTATGTTGCAATTTTCTAAACCTTGTGGTCTTGCTTGAAGCTCACAAAGATATAGGGTGTGTACGCAGGCCAGAACTAATAGTAATTGTCTTTGACTTGTGAAAGTGACGTTAGAATACACAGCCCACTTTGTCTGTGACTTGTTAAAGTGACGTTTGAATGCATAGTCCACTAACAATAAACACAAAAAGTATGAAATGAAGACCAATACTCATTTATGAATACTCATGCTACCAAGCAACTTTTCAACGACATTCGAGACCTTGTGGCAGGGTGAAAACTCAACGTATCGAGTTCAAATTTTGCAGTGATGCTTTAAAATTCAGAAGAATCAAAATAAAAGAAGTTCACGTGGTCCATGAAAATGTTCACTTTTAAGGGACACCCTACCGCCCGCCAGCTGTAGCCCCGCAGCAATTTTCTAGCGGGGGCGTCTGGGCTCTCTAGAAATTGCACCGCAGGCAATTTTTTTCACTTTTGCGGGCCTAAAACCGCCAAAGCCCTCCTCATTTTAAACAAAATTATTAACAATTATAATCTATTTTCCGCTGAGGATCAAGGTGCGTCTATGGCCAGGGCCACCTCACTTCAGCATATCCCTCGGCACACCCAATAGGTCGCGGGAGCGAAAATCGCGTGCTAGAAATGGATATATGGCATAATGTTATTTTCACTAGTACTTGTGAATACCGTTTTCTTTAGTTGTAATAAATTATATAGATGATTTATTGAACAATTGCCACTTGATCAAAAAAAAAATTTGTGCTAAGCTCAAGATTTGTCTGAGAAATGTTGAAAACAAACGAGTCTCTACAGCGGTACCTTGGCACCCTGTCTGCGCTTGCGCGAGCGTTTTATGTCAATTCAACGACGAAAAGGATGCGCATTGCGTAGTTGCCACGTCAGGCATACTTGCAACGTTGCCATAGCGGGTGCCAAGGTGACGGTTATGTTCCCGCGACCTATAGATGAGTTTTCAGGCACTTATACCAATTCATTGGTAAGTATATTGATTTTGTAGTTGAATGGAATCAGATAAAGCTGTTCAAATAAACTGGGCAACAATTGAACTGATTCACTAGAAAATTTTGCCTCACTTCAAATGTGAATATCTCAGGTAAAAATGGATCGATTTTGGAAATCGTGGTCATGCTGGATAGCGTGTTCTTTTGGCTGTAAGATACTTGGATGGTACAGAGGTTCAACGACGTTATTGAGTGAGCTATACAGGGTGAAAACAGAAGAAGTGCAAAACCGGTTAATCGGCCACATTATTCAATGCCCCGCTCCTGTGAAAAAGATCCCAGATTTTTCAGTGCAGTTCTGAAAATCACATATCAATATCTTTAAACGGCTTTCGAATTTTGATCGTAGTGAGGGTTTTTTGAAAGTTGTGATTTTTTTTTGTACTACACCGCATTTTTTCACGCCGATCCGATTTCAAACAGACTATCCGAAATGTTACCAAGAGATGAAAATTCTTGCCCTTCCTCAGATACTTATCTGAGAAAGAAGTCTAATATCTATGATAGTTGACGCAGTACGGCCGCCTCGCCTCCATTCTTGACAACCTGTTGTATTTTTTCGGCACTAAAAAATCACAATTTACGCAGGGCGGCTGCCGTCGCACAGTGGGTTGAGAGTGGACATTTTGTGGCGGAAACTCTCAAACTTACAGAACTAGTCCAGAATGAGCTTGTGATTTCAGCAAAAATGATGAAAAAATTCTCATCTGAAAATTGGGGATGTTTTCAGGGGGTGGAAATTTAACTTACTGAATAAAAATCTGAAACTTCCGATTTTTACAGGAATTGACCTCTAAAATAAGGAAAAAATGAAGAAAAAAATCTTTTTTGAAAATTGGGGTTGTTCACAGGGGGTGGAAATTGAACTTAATGAATTAAAAAATCTGAAACTTTTGGTTTTCATAGCACCTGATATCTTGAATGAATAAATAAATAGAATAAATTATAAAAAAAATTATGAAAATACTTTTCTGAAAATTGGGGTTGTTTTCAGGGGGTGGCAATTGAACTAAACGAGGAACTAAATATCTGAAAAACTATGGAACTTTCAATTGTCATAGCATTTGATTTCTTGGATGATGTAAAAATGATGGAAAAGATCTCACATGAAAATTGGGGTTGTTTGCAGGGGATGGAAATCGAACTTTATGAATAAAAATCTGAAACTTCTGATTTTTATAGTACTTGACCTCTTAAATGAATAAATTATTAGAATAAATGATAGAAAAATTATGAAAAAACTCATCTGAAAATTAGGGTTAATTTTCAGGGGGGTAGAAATTAAACTTATGGAATAAAAATTTCAAACTTCCAATTTTCATAGTATTTGACCTCTTAAATAATGAACAGAGAATATTTGCGGTGGTGGTTGCTCGAAGATTCGAAGAATCCACATCTGTTGCTGGTTTTGAGTTACGCCACCCAGATGAGTTTAAGAGCATCAGGACATATAGATGCATGGAAACTACTTCACGAAATTACAAGTTCAATTCTCACCCCCTGAAAACCAGCCCAGTTTGAAGATGAGATATTTTCCATCATTTTTACATCATTCAAGAGATCAAATGCTATGAAAATTGTAAGTTCCAGATTTTTTCAGATGGTTCAATTTCCACCCCCTAAAAACAACCCCAATTTTCACATATGAGTTTTTTCATAATTTTTTTATCATTTGCTCTATTTATTCATCCATTTAGGAGGTGAAGTGCTATGAAAATAAAAAATTCCAGATTTTTTATTCATCAAGTTCAATTTCCACCCCCTGTGAACAACCCCAATTTTCAAATGAGATTTTTTTCTTTATTTTTCCCTCATTTTAGAGGTCAATTCCTGTAGAAATCGGAAGTTTCAGACTTTTATTCAGTAAGTAAAATTTCCACCCCCTGAAAACAACCCCAATTTTCAGATGAGAATTTTTTCATTATTTTTCCTGAAATCACAAGCTCATTCTGGACTAGTTCTGTAAGTTTGAGAGTTTCCGCCACAAAATGTCCACTCTCAACCCACTGTGCGTCGGTCTCGAAAATCATAACATCAGTTCCTTTTTTGACACTCAATTTTTCATTAGAAAAAATTGGCGACTTTTCGCCGCCCTTGAATTTTGGCCGCCCCTGTGCAAGGGCACATCCAGCACACCTCTCAGAATCGGCCCTGCTATTCCTCAAGCAAGCACATATCAAACTTTAATCGTTCCACACTGTCGCATCAAAATTGGGTCCCGCCGTTAAAATCACTAAGCTGACCAGTGGCGTGCGCGACCATCTATAAATCTCAATATAAGATGCAGGGACACTAAACGCCTTAAGGGTAACGTTAGCGCTCCCCGAGAGGGTCTAATTAATCCCTTCTATCATTACGCCGGCCGTCCAAGCGGTAAATCTTGACCGGGTATTCAGGTTCAGATCTTTTCAGCGTTAGGAGAGTAGCAAAGGCTTCAGTTGAAAAAAAACTTCTTGCTGTGTGGATATTCGAACAGTATGACCATGTAGCAGTTTCCCATAAAATCCTATAATGTTGATTTGAAAATCCGGATTTCAACCCTGTTTGCAGATCAAAAATATTGATGGCTTCAATTCCAATAACTGATTGAGCGCAGCGCACGAGGAGGCTGCTTTTCGTGAACGAATGTCATCATTAAGATTTTTAATGAATCCTGGTGGACATTTCTGCTACCGCCTCTCCGTTCCATGATTGAATTGCTCCTGTCATGCGAAAAGACGTCACAAAAATTTATCCCCGGCATAAATTTCTCCGGAAAGGGAGAGGGATCGCAGCGATATAAGCTCACATCATCCTAAAATATGGATTTTAATGTGAATTAGCGCGCCTGATGTATTAGGCGCATTAATAATTAAGGTTGTAACAGGTGTGTCTAGCCCGAGTAAATTGTCTTAAAGAGCAAAGTTTATAATTAGGTTGTTAGGTCGGAGATCGACCTTCGCCACCCTTCACTGTTTCAAAGACACAATAATAATAAATTAGAGTTGGGACGCGGCCAAAATACCGAAACTTGCTAACTTCACTCCAATCAGCGCGGCACATAATATACTTTCGCCATCGGTTCAGAACCGCCACTGTTTTGTGTGCGGCGACTATCGATCAAGAGGAGAAAGATCCTTTCAGATTTCGCTTCGCGTAATGAATGCTACACATGAAAGACACGCAGCCACACACACAAGCATTCAATGTGCCCCCACAGAAATACCACACGTCTCTCACTAATTTGAGCCTATAGAAGAACGAGCTCATCAGGAAAGTCAATGTTCTAAGTCTTAAGTAAGCTATTGACAATGTATATCCAGCGTCGAGGCGTGGGTTTAGTGGGTTTTTGGCAACGAGGCAACGTCTTCTTGTCCTAATAAATTCGTATTTCGAATAGATGCACGTAATGATGCTCCAAATAATATTGTTTCCCATCGAATTCTTCGAAAAATTCAAAGAAAGGTAATCGTGAATAAAAAAAAATAGGTGTTCGTTTTTACATTCATTTTTCGAAAATATGGTATATGTTATGGGAAACCACTGGATGTGCACCGAACTTTTATTTATTATACAGGGTGATTCATAGATCTCAAGGATTCAGTTTCCTTTAAAAATTATTCCATGAAAACGAAGTGAGTCATATCTTGTTCTTGATTATTTTATGGATCAAGAAAATATTTTACAGGCACTAATTAAGAAAACAGGAATTTTCGTGATATAATGACTCCCTGTATCAGTAACAGAAATCACATCTACTAAACAGGTCAACACATGAAGTGGTCCACCCCAAAATTTCGCCTCACTTTGAGGGGGCATATCTTGGAAAATACGTTACCGATTATTAAAAGCCTGCTGATGCCTGAAAGAGGGTCCTTTTGGCTACAAGGTATCACAGCGTGTCCGGTGTTCAATGACATTGTACTTGATATACAGGGTGACAACGGAAGGAGAGCCGAAGTAGTCCATTTTCAACACTAGGTAACTTTTGCTGAAAAAGTTCCAGACTTTTTGTGGTGCCATTTTAGGAAAGCACTTATCAAAATCTCAAAACGGATTTTGACTTGTCTCCGTATTTTGATTTTTGAAAAAGATGTGTCGCTTTATGTGAAATTTGAATTTTCTGCATGATGCTGCTTCCATCATTGGTCATGCAGTTGGCTGTAATTTGGCACAAATGCATAATTTGCCGTAAGAAACTACCCCATGAAATTTTTTTACCTCACGGACACCTAATGGTGCCACCCCTGTGGTCACCTGGTACCTGTTTAGGGTCGGTCTCAAATGGGGTAGGTTGCGACGATACATTTCATGTTTATCAAACACAGTGTGGCTCAAATATAGATTTAGTAACCATTCGTTGCATTACAAGTCCCATAGTTATCATATCAGCCCTATTTTGATGGTTACTTTTGTACAGGGTGATTTATACGAAAAGTTACAAGGCTATATCTCGAAAACGGAAGAAGGTAGAATCAAAAAAAAATTTTTGTTCCAATCTGACACAGCGGTGCACATTTCAGCATAGTGTAAATTTTTTCAAAACAGCCCCTAACTAGGGGTTGAAGGTGACCATGCCATTTTGGAGAAGTATTTTTTTTTAATGGATATCTTGTTAATCTGAATGGCAATATGAGTGCAAAATGACATTTTCAAATTGATATGCTCAACCCTTAAGTTTCTACCCCAAGTGGAAATTGATAAAAAATGTTCAAGTATTACGAAACTGTCTACCTTGTAAAAAAGGTTATTCTACCTGACATCCTTTTGATGTAGATCAAATAGACATCAGATTATTGATGTTTGTGGGGAGCTATTTAATCAAATAAACAAAATAAAACAGCACGATGAAACAACGCGTGGACAAGTGTGGAATAACATCTTTTCAGTTTTTTATATTTTCGCTCTCATGTTTGCATTCTGTTCAATTGTGCTGTTTTATTTTGTTTATTTGAACAAATCTTCTCCCCACAAACATCAATAATTTGATGTCTATTTGATCCACATCAAAAGGATGTCAGGTAGAATAACCTTATTTTTATATTTTTTTTTTTTTTTTTTTTTTTATTTTTTTTTTAATACACTGTCAACTGTATAATCACCAAAAACAACAAGTCAGAAACATTCATCACAAAAGAAGGACTGAGACAAGGCGGAGGAATAAGCCCAATACTTTTTACAGTATTCATGGACGATATCATAAAGAAATGCAACAAAAGAGCAAAGAGTCTATATGTCGGCTACAAAAATTTGCAGAGAGTGGAAATATCGGAATGCGCGTTCGCGGACGACGTGGTGGTTATGGCGGGGAGTGAAAAACACTTACAAGAAAATTTGAACGTTTGGAATGAAGTATTGGAAGAGAGTGGAATGAAGTTGAACCTGAAGAAGACAAAAGTAATGGCAGTGACAGAAGAACGGCAAGAATTGAACATAAAGATACAAGGGGTCAGTCTAGAACAAGTGGAGCAGTTTGAATACCTGGGGGTAACAATAGAAGAAACTGGGAAGCAAGAAATTGAGATAAATAAAAGAATAGATAAAGCAGTTAAAGTTTACTATGCTATGAACCAGAGTTTCATCAACAAAAAGGAAGTTTCGACAAAGACAAAAATCAATGTGTACAAATCAATATTTAGACCAATACTGACATACGGATGCGAGACATGGACACTGACAAGACAAATGAAGAGCAAGATCCAAGCGACAGAAATGAAATACCTCAGAAGAACAAAGGGAATAACAAGAAGAGACAGAATTAGAAATGAACAAGTGAGAGAAGAACTAGGAGTGCAATCGACGCTAGAATTCATTGAACAGAGACAACTCAGTTGGTGGGGACACTTACTGAGGATGAGCGATAAGAGACCAGTCAGGAAAATATGGGAGGCAAGGATAGAGAAAAAGAAGAAACGAGGAAGGCCGAAACAGACATGGGAAGAGACCATAGAGAAGATCTTGGGGAATAAAGGAAAGACATGGAATGAAGCGAGAATGTTAGCAGGAAACAAGAAGAAGTGGTGCGAATTTGTACATAATTTGTGAATCGTAGATATTGTAAGCCCGACACCTTGCGGTAGAAGGGAATTTGATAATATATATATATATTTTTTTTTAATGGATATCTTGTTAATCTGAATGGCAATATGAGTGCAAAATGACATTTTCAAATTGATATGCTCAACCCTTAAGTTTCTACCCCAAGTGGAAATTGATAAAAAATGTTCAAGTATTACGAAACTGTCTACCTTGTAAAAAAAGGTTATTCTACCTGACATCCTTTTGATGTAGATCAAATAGACATCAGATTATTGATGTTTGTGGGGAGCTATTTAATCAAATAAACAAAATAAAACAGCACGATGAAACAACGCGTGGACAAGTGTGGAATAACATCTTTTCAGTTTTTTATATTTTCGCTCTCATGTTTGCATTCTGTTCAATTGTGCTGTTTTATTTTGTTTATTTGAACAAATCTTCTCCCCACAAACATCAATAATTTGATGTCTATTTGATCCACATCAAAAGGATGTCAGGTAGAATAACCTTATTTTTATAAGGTAGACAGTTTCGCAATAAACATTTTTTATCAATTTCCACTTGGGGTAGAAACTTGAGGGTTGGGCATGTCAATTTGAAAATGTCATTTTGCACTTATATTGCCATTCAGATGAACAAGATATCCATTGAAAAAAAACACTTTTCCAAAATGGCATGGTCACCTTCAACCCCTAGTTAGGGGCTGTTTTGAAAAAATATGCTGAAATGTGCACCGCTGTGTCAGGTTGAAACAAAAAAAAAATAATTCTACCTTCTGCCGTTCTCGAGATATAGCCTTGTAACTTTTCGTATCAATCACCCTGTACAAAAGTAAGCAAAATAGGGCTGATATGGTAACTATGGGACTTGTAATGCAACGAATGGTTACTAAATCTATATTTGAGCTACACTGTGTTCGATAAACATGAAATGTATCGTCGCAACCTACCCCATTTGAGACCGACCCTAAGCAGGGATCAGGTGACCACAGGGGTAGCACCATTAGGTGTCCGTGAGGTGAAAAATTTTCATGGGGTAGTTTCTTACGGCAAATTATGCATTTGTGCCAAATTACAGCCAACTGCATGACCAATGACGGAGGAAGCATCAGAAAATTCAAATTTCACATAAAGTGACACATCTTTTTCAAAAACCAAAATACGGAGACAAGTCAAGAACCGTTTCGAGATTTTGATGAGTGCTCTCCAAAAATGGCACCAGAAAAAGTCTGGAATTTTTTTTAGCAAAAGTTACCCAGTGTTGAAAATGGACCACTTCGGCACTCCTTCCGTTGTCACCCTGTATATCAAGTACAATGTCATTGAACACCGGACACGCTGTGATACCTTGTAGCCAAAAGGACCCTCTTTCAGGCATCAGCAGGCTTTTAATAATCGGTAACGTATTTTCCGAGATATGCCCCCTCAAAATGAGTCGATATTTTGGGGTGGACCACTTCATGTGTTGACCTGTTTAGTTGATAATTTTCACTGGCTAGTCTAACACAAACAGTTCCTTTAAATAACTATGAATAACGGAAATAGTGGGAGGCGAAGTCCCAATTTTGACCCACTGTATCTTAAAAAACTTTTTAGCGCATTTTCCATTTTATTGAAAATCGCTATATTGCAGCCGCTTTGTCCGTCCGTCCGTCCGTCCGTCCGTTCCTCGAACTCCTCGCAAACTAGACGCCTTAGATTTCTGATGTTTTCGCTTTTACATAACCTGCCTACATAGTGTTCTCATTTTATGAATCATACATGTTTTTTTTTTAAGTCGTTTATTTAACGTCGGCCTATTTCCGCAACGAGGCCTAACACCGACGCCGGTGAATGCTTTCCTCCACTATACCGGAAATTTTGCCGAACCCCTGTATGTTCCAACACAGGGTAGGGATTTTTAACGACCATCAACATCGCATGGGGTCGGCACCATCGTTCGTATTTTACGTGCTATGCGACACACGGCGCGTCTTGCACTTAGCAAGCATTCCAACTAAACCAAGGAGCTTGTTTTCGAGGCTGAAAATCCGTCCCCGGCGGAGATCGAACCCGCGACCTCTGGAGTGGTAGTCGAACGCGCTAACTAACCACACCACAAGCTCCTCCATACATGGGTTGCCACTTATAAACGTGAGCCCAGAAACATTACATCTTCAATATAATAATAATATTCTACTCCTTATCGACTTATTTTTTGTCATAGGAGGGTACCCTTTTTTGAGTGTTTCTTTGCATTTGGTCATTATGTGCACAATAATGGTAAGTTATCAGTAATCAACAAATTTTAATTTTCAAATACGTAAACATAATACAATATTCACACAGTCATTAACACTTGGCTCAGGAGAAAAGTTCTTCGGGAACGGCCGGGTTTTGAACCGGGTACCTCTTGGTTGGTGGTCTGCATCGTAACTCGTCGTAATATGCTCCGCCGACATGAAAAAATTGCCAAAAACCGCCCCCAGTCAATTTAAAATGAAAAAGATGAACCCGAAGACATCGCGATCTAATTCTTTCGCTATATGAATAGCTGACTAAGAATGGGAAAGGATAGGCTACTTTTGGCTAGTCGCCGCCCCCAGATTCCGCCCCCAAACGACAAAAAGTGCAAGTTTCACTATTGTTACTGATTGAGATGTCTCCTCAAACATTTAGAAACTGCCAGCTCAGCTTTTTGATATGGTGTCGCCTCCAGCTTCCGCCCACAAAAGAAAAAAAGTGCAACTTTCAACAATTTTTCACAAACATTTAGAAGCTCCCAACGCAAACTGTGAAAAAGTTTCTTTGCCAAACGCTGCCGCTCCTACACGCCGCCCCCAAAGTAAAAGATAAATGTAAAACATGAACCTTGTTGTTACTGATGATTGAAAAAATTTTCATTCAAATCCATTTCATTGGCAAGAACCCCATTCCGATAACAAAATATCACAATGAGTTTCGATTGAAGAGAGTGGGCAAAGAATGATGGTGTTTCTCCTTCAACCAAATTTCTACACATTCACAATATGCCCCTTCAAGAAAATGCGCTACTGAGACTCACGCAGGTGAAGGCATACTCACTTGTTTTTTTTTTGAGGTAGCATGCTGCGAGCCAGCGAGAGCAATCGGTTTTGCGGCCTGCGGCGATCAGCAAGCAAATTAATGAAGAAAAATTAAAAATGTCATTTTGATAGTTACACCTACAGCTACTGTTACACTGGTCTATTATATGCCAGCAAGGCGGTAGCGACATTAGAAGAACTCGCCAAAATTAATTATAGGGAATAAAAATTTCATGTAGCTACCATGCCAACCTTTTTACTGAAGTCATGACAATAATGTACGGTTTTATCAGTCTAGTTTATGTACAGGTGCATGGTCACGAGCCATCACCTGACCGCGCCTCTTGGTTGACAAAGAGAGGATAAATGCGATCAAATTACAGCCTGGCGCCAGAAATGGGTCTTACTGGATCATTTCAAAACTGTCCACATTTCTTATCACTTCCTGTGTTTATACGTTTGTTATTGTTGCACCTCCCAACACTTCTCATTATAATAGAGTATTATACTAAAAAATTTTTTTGATTGAAATGGAAACTACATTGAAAAATAATTGACCCGTGTTGTTTTATTCCGTCAAAAACCGTATCGTTTGGGCGTAATAAATGAATAACATCAACTTGTTCTGACGTCACAGCGAGTCACCGTCTATACTGCCTGTGTAAATGACGTCAGAAATAGGCAGAATATATGAATTTCGTTTATTTATTGCGGCCAAACGATACGATTTTTGGCTAAATAAAAAAATACGGGTCAGTTATTTTTCCATATAGTTTTTGTTTCCATCGAAAACAAAATATTTTTTTAAAAGTATAATACTCCATTATTAGTAAGTGTTTAACGGCGTTTTCAAGACAATAAAGAATAAATGCTTAATAATGCTCAATTTTCTTTTCGCCGACAAATGTTGGCAGTCATTCCGACCTCAGCCCATCTAGTCCCTGAGTCAAGAAATTTTTCATGTATGTTTCAAGACAACCTTGGTGTTCGAAACGCAAAGACACAAATATTGTTTTCTCCATCAAGTAATTTTCTGTTACTTCACTGTGAATTGCAAAAATACTCACTCATGATAAATACTCTTGAGTCAACAAGGTACTTATTTTTAAAACATTGTGTTAGTAAACAGTCTATTCTCTTCTTCGACTGCGCCTACGATTGTTCCTGAATATTCTGAAACACAAACAAATTAAGGACGTTATACCTCATCCATCATGTTCTTACTCGGGTAAGTTTCACACTTATTCATGGGATAATTTCCACTTAAATACAACTCTATTCTTAGGAACTTGCAGCAATATTTCTCTTCGTATGCTCGTTTCGCGACTGATGCATGAAAGGGGCTCTCACTTCCGCGCGGGAGCTCCACCGCGTGTTCAAAGTTCAGCAAAGAGCGATAAAGACATTTAGCTCTCGTTATGCCCAGCTAAAATAACAACTTTTTCGATTGTGAATGGTTTAATTAAATGCCTTGGGCGGCGCTGCCGGCCGTCGCAATAACCACATCCTCATCATCTCGAAAACTCTTCAAAAAACTCCGAGCGGATCTCCTTCCTCTCTCTTTGCCTGACATCGTAAAAGCCAAACGGCTCACGTAAGTCTACTATAAAATAGGCTGCGATATATAATATATCCCATTTCTGAGATTGACATTTCATACATCAATTTATTTGCTGCGGCACGGAAACTTTAGTGTCACTTTTTATGCTCCCAGCTCCCGTACTCTCGTTTACCCAGCAACTCCGCGAAAGGAGCAACCGGCGCAGCAGGAGGGATATCGCTTTAACCCTTTTCTTCCATCTCTGTCTATATATCCGTTTCTCTTTGTATTTCCAAGTTTTTGCTGAATGATTTCGGCTGGTAATTGTGGAGACACTGGCGGAAGTTTGGAGAGAGACGAGTCGGAGTTATTCAATAAAACAAGGGAAATTTGCGTATATAGTTCCACGCGCGTCGTCCTACAAATAATCAACAAAATGGTAACTAAGTTCGCCAACTCCCGCATGAATATTCAAGAACTTGTAGGCTGCCTAATCCATCAAGATCTTGGTGAGCATTTACTGTGATATAAACACGAGCAAGGGAAACTTTACGAGACTTCAGTCCGTATAGATACACATTATGAATATTATATGCGAAATGTGTTCTGCACCACTTTGACGTTCGCTTCTAATCATTCCCGAATAACTGAGTCTGCAAGTCAGACTTCGTTATTTTCTAGGTTGTTGATCCTTTTACTTGAATGAAGGAATGGCAATAATTCAAAGACCTAAGGATCTCTAAAAGTAACTGTAACCAGGACCGCTATTCTTGAATCGTGTGAAAATAGTCCCTGGAAGCTTTATATAATCCGTACTACACTTCTGTAGCGAAAGTTGCCTAAAAACCACGATTTTAGGCAACATTCGCTACATCAGTGTACTGCGGAATGTATTTTACTCCCAGGGACTTTTCTCACACGATTCAAGAATAGCGGCCCAGACCAGTCGTTTCCAGTGTATATGTTAATGTGTAAAAAATCAAAGAGAGTACAGGGCAAGCATTAGAGTGAAGATCAACAGTCAAAGGAAGTTTTCTCAACTTCAGTGGGGCCACTGGGCGGTGGGCATTTTCACACCGCATTCCCAGACACACACACACACACAAGTGAAAAGCCGCCAATTACTCAGGACCGTGTCAGTTTTTGGCCGCAGCCAATTTTCACTCTAAGGGAACTCACGTTTTCCTATATCACTCCAAAAATTTGAAAAAAGTCGACTTACTTCTACATTTGAAGCCGTTCGTGAAAGCAATCGGCAAGGCGGCTCACTCAGAGGGGGGCACAACACAATATCTGAAAACAAAAACTTCAAAACAACAAATTGTTCACAAACCGGTTTTTTCGCGTGTGAAGAGTTCTCCTTGTAGATCAAAGAGACCTTGAAAAATTCGGTCACGCTTGTGGTTTCACAGAGTGAATAGGGTTGAGAGACTGACAAAAGCTGCTGTCCAACTTTTAGTGGCCGTAAGTGTACCGTCACGTCCGTGATCTAAGATCTGTATCCTTCTGATTTTAAACTGCTTTCCCAACAAAGCGTCCTGTTGCGACCATAAATCAATGAGCAGGTCGTTTCTCCCCATAAAAAGCAATGCGCAACTTTCAGTGCTTCCGGGCATGGAAGTCCATCAGACAGAGCGGTAGGTCTAGGTAGGTGAGTACTGCATAATGCTGAACGCGCAGAACTGAAAGTACCTACCTCCGGTATTGCTCCTGCCATTCCGCAACCCCCTGCCTCTCTCTTCCTGGATGCTGGAATACTCCTAGACAACAGAAGGAAGTGCCGGCAACTATGTGCTTTGTTCTACTTTAAAACAAATGGTATGTGTGCACATTTACGTATAAATTGCTACACTTTCCGCCGCCGACGCCGAGTCAGAGCTGTAACTGCAGCTTTCAATTGTCTCACACAGCCGCCTATTCAATTGCCCGATTGTGTGACTCCCGAGTCCCGATGACAATATTCTGAATTACTACCTTCCAGCCGTTTCCCTATAACTCGGGCCGGGAGCTGTGCGAGCAGCAGTGGAGGCTAATTGTGTAATTTAATGGCGTTATCAAGGTGACATTTTGGGGACGCTTTCTTCGCCCATGCCGCGGAAATGACGTTAATTTCCCAGGCAACAATGCTCCTCACATCGGTTATTATTTGGAATTTATATGATCGTGAGCATCATTATAGGCCGCTCGGATGGAACAATTGGAAAATGTTTGACGAACCGTTCTTATTGTTAACGTTAACGGAATTATCTGCGTCGTTGATTTTGCAGAGAGAGAAAGTTTGAAAGAATTGTCCATCAAACGCCGATAGAAATGAAAAAATACAAAAATGGTGTTATCGACCTTCTGATGACAGACATGACTTGTTTGCTTACCCACGCTTTAGTCGGGGTGGTACGCGACATAAAATAGCAAAATACCGCAAATGAATTAGACGAGATGCCCTTTGGTATGATGACTACTTATACCAAGGTGATTAATTTTCGCCAAGGATGCGTCAACATTTCCCACTCAAAAAAAAAGATGGCGACGATTTTTGACAGGAGCGGATTTTTTATAAAACATATGCGTGTGACACATGTTTTCTCACTAATTTTGACCTCCTGTATACGAATATGGACTTTATTTTCACATTGGAAATCAACTTGACCTCATATTTCACATCTGAAAACCGCAAAAATAGCAGACTCTCGCTAATTTTTGAACTGAAAATTTTATGTACCATCAACGGCGATTTCCAGCCTTGAGCTGGCTGTGTAGATCCCATAGAACAAGTTAACAGTCTAAGTTCTGCAAAATAACTCTTCAAACATCGCCAGGGTGCGCCTCAAATCATACCAAAAATGGGCGCTGGGAGCACACTTTGCTGCGGCTGGATGGGGAATGTAAGTGTGAAAGGAAGAATGTTGTGCAATATGTTTCACTGTTTAATATGACATACCAAGCATTCATCAACATACCATAGGGATTTGAAACAAAATATCGTACAAACAAATTTTCATGATTTGTTAATAATTTTTTTTGACAGGTACAATTGATACCAAAAAACGTAGCTCTGATTTTGATGATGTTCTTTATCAAGGTAGGTAAATACATCAAGAGACCTTTCTCACCTGGAATAACTACCCTAGCTCAAAGTTTCATATGATATAAAGCATTTTCGTCAGATCCGCGATTGCCAAACATCAGAAAAGCGTATATTAATAATTTCGAAGTCTTTCTTTGAACTTGTTCTGGAATGCAACATACGGCTGATGGTTAAGCTTTGGCTCAAGTTTTCTGTCTCGCCCGTGAACTCATCCAGGTGTCTGCTGGACTGGATATGCACCAACGGCAAAGGTTCAGTAGGACCTTCAGTGTTATTCGTATTTCTATGGCACCAACTTCAAATTTGTTGTCTTGTGTGTGTCAGAATAATGCGAGAATGAAAGTAATGAGCTATGATTGGAGGCTCAAAAGCGTCTAGGACGTGAACAAGCCAAAGAGCATGAAACATACACCATGTATCATAGATACTATAGTTGCAAAATAAGAGTCGTAATGTTGAAAAGGTCTTGGTGCCTACCTGATCACTTTTCCATGTGTTTTCCACGTCCGTTTTCTATGCTTGTTCACGTCTTAGGTGTTTTTGCGCCTTCACTGATAATACTATAGTTCCATTCTCGCAAATTCCAACACACACAAGACAACAAATTTTAAATTGGTAATAACACTGGAGATCCTACTGCCCTTCGCCGTTGGTGCATATCCGGTCCGAAAATTTTTAGACACCTGAACGAGTTCATGGGCGAGATAGAAATACTCGTAGAAAACTTTGAACCAAAGATTCACCATCAGCCGTATGTTGCATTCTAGGACAAGTGTAAAGACAAAACTTTAAAATCAAAAGACGCTTTTCTGATGTTTGGCAACCGCAAGTCTAACGAAAAATGATTTAATTATGAGTCGCTATACCGAAACTTGTAGCTAAGGTAGTTGTTTCAGGTGGAAAAGGTCTCTTGATGTATTTACCTTGATGGAAAACATCATCAAAATCAAAGCTACGTTTTCTAGTATTATTGAAAAAAAAGTTATCAACAAATCATGAAAATATATTTTTTTGGTTTTTTATCTGAAATTGTCATTGTATGTTGGTAAATCCTCAGTATATGTAAGCTTACTATATGAAACAGTGAAATGTATCGCAAAACATTCTCCATTTCACACTTACGTCCCTTAAATCAGCCGCAGAAAAATGTGCTCCCAGAGCCCATATTTTGTATGTTTTGGGGCGCACCCTGGCGATGTTTGTAGAGTTATTTTGCAGAACTTACACTGTTAACTTGTTCCGTGGGATCTATTTAACGAGCTCAAGGCTGGAAATCGATGTGAATGGCATACAAAATTTTCAATTCGAAAATAAGCGAGAGTCTGCTATTTTTGCGGTTTTCAGATGTGAAATATGAGGTCGATTTGATTTCTGATGTAAAAATAAACTCGATATTCGTGTTCAGGAGGTCAAAATTAGTAAAAAAACATATCCCACTTGCCTATGTTTTACAAAAATTCAGGTCCTGTCAAAAATCGTCGCCATCTTTTTTTCTGAGTGGGAAATGTTGACGCATTTTTGGAGAAAATTATTCACCTTGGTATGAGTGGTTATCATGCCAAAGGGCATCCCGTCTAATTCATTTGCGGTATTCAAAATCGTAGCACCCCCGACTACTTGAGGTTTTCGCATCTTTTAACCTGAAAACTATAACTTTGAAAAAGAAAAAACAGGGTGGTGTCAAAACAAACGGACAGAGCCATTTAAAAAACAACATGATATTTTCAAAATTTTGAATTTCGAAAAAACTCCTAAATGAAACACATTTTTTGAAATCTATTGGGAACAACGACATGATCACTTGCTAGCCAGCTACGGTTCAAGTGTCTTTTTATTTTTTGCCATATAGATGCTTTACATTTGTTTATCTTGAAATCTAATCAGTTTATGACAAATTCGGTTTGTTACAATGACATAATAAGCCAAGGAATCTATACCCTTGAGCCTTGAAGGGACAGCCACAATTTGTATGCAGAGCGTCTCAAAAGTATCGCATTCCGAATTCAAAACGGTAGGTAAATAGGTATGTGGAATCCACTCAAGAACACGAGAAAAAACAAGTGAGTATGCCTTCACGTGCGTGAGTCTCAGTAGCGTATTTTCTTAAAGAGGCATGTTGTGGATGTGAAGTTTTGTTAAAGGAGAAACACCATTCTTTGCCCTCTCTCTTCAATCGAAACTCATTGTGATATTTTGTTATCGGAATGGGGTACTTGCCAATGAAATAAATTCGAATCAAAATTATTTCAATCATCAACAACAAGGTTTATGGTTTACATTTATCTCTTACTTTGAGGGCGGCATGTGGGAGCGGCAGCGTTTGGCAAAGAAACTCTTGCACAGTTTGACTTGGGAGTTTCTGAATGTTTGAGGCAACATTAATTTGTAAATCAGTGGAAAATTGTTGGAAGTTTCACTTTTTTTCTTTCGGGGGCGGAAACTGGAGGCGGCGTCATATCAGAAGTAGCCTATTCTGTCTCATTTTTAGTCAGCCATCCATATAGCGAAAGACTTAGATCGCTATGTCTTCGGGTTTATGTTTTTCATTTATCTCTTACTTTGGAAGCGGCGTGAAAGTTGCATTTTTTCTTGTTTGATGGCGGAATCTGGTGGCGGCACGAAGGCCACATGAAGTGGTGGAGTGAGAGAGACAGAAACGTGCACTTTTGACTGACTAGTGAGCTTATTCGTGCGCCAAGGAATGTAAAAAAAGAATTGAAATGTGGTATGTATTGCAGAAATTCTTGATTTAATTTCACAGAATCTTGAGAAATTAAAAGTCCTACACGTATCATGCCATCCCTAATGGTATTAGTAACATTAAGGATGTTTCATCATAATAGTTATTTATGTTACTGTATAAAAATAACAGAGCTTCAGTTGCACCTGTTCACTTCTTCAGTCAGGATTGGGAAGAGAGCCACTTACTGAAGGTTTTGATGAGTGTAAGGTGAGAGGTGAGAGTTCTTTCAATTCCAGTTTCTCTGCCATAGAATTTTCGTTTTGATGGTGGACTTTTACGTCCCATGGAAGATGCAACATAGTTTGTTAACAATTGGACCAAGCAATTTTGTGGCCTCCTGGCCTGCCTCTTTATTCCCTACTAATTCAACATTAGAAGGGATGTAGAGGAAGACGATTTGGTCACATTCTTTATTTGAATGCTAGTCTTTCATTATTTGTATCAGAGGATTTTGTGAATATACCTATAGTGCTGTATAAGGGATTGGAGGGATTCTGAATAGATAATAATATATTTGTGATTGTTCTTTCTTTCTCACGAGAATATTCACTTGTTTTAATATCAACACTTGACATTCTTCAAATTTTAAATGAATGCACTGCAAGTAGATTGAACCTGATTGTTTGAAATTTCCCATGTCTCATTCTTAGTGATTTCATATCTGAACCAAGCACAGCCTGATCTGATGTAGTCCACTAGTCAAATTGTAGGTATTTTGACTTGCACTTGATTGGATCCAATGGGACTGTTTCAGGCTCTCCACTCATTATTCAGGTAATACTACACAAAGGTATTAACTTTAAACTAAATCTCGCTTCTCTTTTTTTCTAAGAACATGCAATGCATGTCGTCCTTCCTATTGATCCTGTGGATAAATGCTTTGTCTACGGTGCTGGGCTCGAAGCTAGGCTGCGAATGCTGGGAAAAGTTCAAACCGGAAGCAAGTTTTGTACGGTTTTTCCTATTGCCTATTGCAAAAAATAACAACAGTAGCAGCGACAGAAACAATAACGGCAATATGAAACGGGTGTTTCCGTGCAACGTGAAAAAAAATTCCATTATGTAAATGCGCGGTCAACGGAACGTCTTGGTTTTTGGATCTCGGCGAAGCCAGTTGCGCCATCAGTGTGATCGGCTGAGGCAGCAGTAAAAAGTGTGACAATCAACACGAATGAGATGAATATTTCAAGAGAAACCCCTCATTAAAGGAAAAGTTTATTCCCTAATTGTTTATTATGCAAATTGGCTTTGTTGATGAGCTTCTGACGATTTTTTCTCCGCTCCGCTCCATTTCCCTTGTCACACGCCAATTTTGCAGCATTTAAGAAGTGCTGTTGAATTATTAATGCACACCGAAATTTTTCTTGCGGTTTTGGGTGCACAAATATTTATTTTAAGTAACGCAACCCCAGAATCGAAAACACTGTTAGGTAGGTATAATATAGCGCGAGCGATATTAATGTAGCCTAAATAAATTTGTGGAGCATTATTATGTGCATTTTAAATTTCGTTGGACACCTCCTTTTAGATACTTAACACGCATTTCTGGCACGAGCGTTCTCATCCCCCAATATCTCACAGCGGTGGCTGGAAAATTGGGAATGATTCTCTGTTTCTCTTTATTTTCGCATCAACGTTCGCGGTTTTTCATCCAAGGCAATTAGTTTCACTCAAATCCAGATCAATCGTTTTCCCATTTTCCACCAGGCACTTTCATACCGCGCGTCTAGTCTGCGGTATAGCCAATAATGATTCGCAGTTTTTTTCTCGGGAGGTTTTTTGCTCTGCAGAAACTCGTGCGTAGGCGCACAAATCGCACAAGCCAATGCAAATAGCCCAAGTAACACTTTTATCTTATAGACGTCGATAATTGAACTACCTACCATTATGCTTAAAACCGTTTTTAATCGACCTCTAAAATACGCGAGAATGTTAGCCACATAGACGTGTTACTTGCTACGCCTAACAAACGTAGAGACAGCCTGTTTATCTGTAAGATATTTATTCCAATTTAAGATCTGAAACGTCTTTAGTACGTCTCTTGTAAGCGAAAATTCATTACGTTGTTGTTTCAAACATCGATCGACTAACGTCTATTGATCACGCGAAATTATTTGTCAGCAACATCGATGTCTTACTAAAGTCTGAAGTCTATAATAAACAGTTATTATCCTGTTCGTTTTTCTGATTGAAACCTAGAAAACAAAAGTGAATTTTCAGGATAGTTTCTATTATTCAACAAGACTATACGTATAACTCATACGTTATACGTCTATAATACAACTCTAATATAATCAGATCGAACATAGGTCGAACACTGGAGCTTTGCTCAAGGTTGTATACGCAGGGTATGAATATTTCTCTCTCAAAAATAAAAATAAAAATATATACAGTTTATGATGTGATTCCATTAAATGTTTGTTCACCTTGTTTCCGTTTGGATTACCCCACATTTTTTTAGAAGTCGAATAGCCCTCAAACACTGGAAAAGTTTCTAAAGGATTGCTGGGACATTTCTTAAGAAAGGAAAAAATTATCAACTGTTTTATAATTTTGAAAGACGTAAAAATTGAGTACAGAGCGGTTTTTTTTTTGGAAAAAGTTTTCAACAATTTTTTTTTACACAATTGAAAAAACGCCTGTATTAAATTTTTTAATACACTCAGTACACCGTATAGAAAAAAATGAGTGGGAGAAATCCTCAAAATAATTTTGGCCTGCTGAGAATACAGCCTTAAGTCGGCTTTGTGTTACTGTGCTGTTCTACACACCAGGTATATCAACTTGCAAGAAATCCGATGTCCCCATCGTACGCAAAGCAGTAGATTTTTTGTGGTTTTTATTTAAAGCTGGCCTATTTCTGCAACGAGACTGAACACCGACGCCGGTGAATGCTCTCCTTCACTGTACCAGGAATTTTTCTGAAGCTTCGTGTATTCCAACACAGAATGTGGATTTTCAACGACCATCAACATCCCATGAGGCACACATTTTACGTACTATGGGACACACATGCACACCAACTAAATCAAGAAACTTGTTTCCGGGACAAAAATACGGCCGCCCCCGCTTGGGATCGAACCCACGACACAATCGTGGAAACTTTGGCAGTCGATGGAGCATCAGAGAATACGTAGACTCCTCCAAATACCTTGTTCAAATACATTCAATGATGGAGATATAGCCTTTCAAAGCTGGAATTGAAAAACCTGTTTACCGTAACTTTTGAACTCGCTCAACTGATTAATTCCATGATTAATTTCAAATTCAAACCGGAGCCCTCTAAAATAAGTCTAGTGAACAATAAGAACGCATTTTATCATATAATTTTAGGAGCAACGATAATAAAGGTACTCTTCTATTTTTTACCTTCATGATTATTCTTGGGATTGGTTCTAATTTTTAAATTCTACGTTCAATTTAGAGAAAAAAGTTACTTTTTCAAAATTTTGATTTGAGGCTCCATTCACACCCTGTATATATATATTATAAGAGTATACCTACCCATTGTTGTGTTAAAAATTGTATACGGGTTATCTAGAAAGTATCTAATGTTGATCCAATAACTACTGGCCTAGTTTTTTATAATTTGGAATAACTTTATCAATAATATTGTTTTCCAAATATTTCGACCTCTACTGACCTATGAGACATTTAAGTACGTATGTTGGTCGTGCTCTGTTGTAATTATCACAAATCATTTCTTATTCACTTGTCCTTGAGTCTGACAATAAGTAGGCAATACAGAGTTATTTCTAATAAAATGATGATATGTTCAATTGCAAGACTCACGTTCGGCTCCAACAATTGAGAGTATGATTAACTTAGCAGAAGGCATTTTGCGAGTTTCAATAGTGATTAACATATGAACACAGCTATCTCTTCGAATGGAAAGTCTGCCTAGATCGAATCTTTATTTTTGGAGTTTCTTGTACTCAGCTTTAGTACTTAACAACATAGTAACCGCAGTTTCAATATTATACAGCTTATCGCAGATTAGAAAGTAATCGCGAAGAAAAAGAATCAATTTTTTTTAATTGCATTTTCGAGATCCTTGTACGCTGAAACCTGGAGACCCGTCAAAAAAATTTCGTGTCTGTCTCTGTTGGCTTCTTCTTATCTCGTTTTATTCCAAACCTTAGATCATCAGAAGTCGACTCAATTTGGTGCACATCCAAGATGGTGTAGTCTAAACGTAAAAATGAGATTGCCATTGTAGTAAATATTTCAAACTGAAATATTTATTTATCACTTCCAAGCAATGGCAGAACGTTTCTGTCGGCATCATCAGATGTATTCAGCCATTGATCGCGGGAAAGCACTCGAAAAAGTGGGACTCAAATTCAGATAAACTATACTTATGTAGGTATGCAGGTGTCCCAGAGCTCGCGATGTATCAGAAAATGTGAAAAAAAAAAATGGAACTTGAATTTTGGTGATATTGTGGGTCGGAAGGTGGAGCCTTGCCTCCTCGCATTTTCATTACTGATGAGAATTTTGGCAAACTTTTCAGAACATTTTTATGACACATTCGGAGCATTTCCCTAAACTGCCTTTGACTCTGGACCGCGAGTTCTGAAATAACCTGTATGAAAATGAAATTCTGTATGCTAAAATTCAACAAAAAACCGTTCCATTCAGTTTATTGCTACACCGTGAGTCTGACGTCAGCAAGGAAATCTTTCAACAATTTTTTCAATCAAATTAGGTACCCACTATGTGATGTGTGTATAGTCGAAGTTCAAAATAGTTTAGAGTGACTAATACTTATTAAATAATGACTATGACTAAAATATAATCGATAAAGGGATCCATAGTACTCAAAATGGAGTTGTATAATATAAAGTTGTAGTAAATCAGTCTTCTCCACTTGTTTTTTATATCATTTACTCGAGTTTCGGCTAATTAAATATATAAAGCCATTTTCAAAAATAATGTGACATAGCATAGAACTTTATGTCTAAGTAATGATGTAACAATGAAAATTAGACTAAATGAGCACCGCAGAGAACTACCTGCGTTCGATATAAAATCAAACTTTACAAGACATGTAGTTGCCGAGGGCCATGATTTTGCTTTTAATTGTTTGAAACCAATCCAAAAACTTGACAACAGACACCTAATTGAATTTTCTGAAATTTTGCAAATAAAAAAACAATACAATCTTGACCCAGATAGCCTCCTCAACGAACAAACCGATTTTGACAACATCTACATTATACCAGCTCTACTCCCAATTTTATAATCCTCTCCTTCATTTTCTTTTGTTGTTTTACCTGTTACGTCTATTCTTCATTGTTACATCATTACTTAGACATAAAGTTCTATGCTATGTCACATTATTTTTGAAAATGGCTTTATATATTTAATTAGCCGAAACTCGAGTAAATGATATAAAAAACAAGTGGAGAAGACTGATTTACTACAACTTTATAAAATATAATCACTTGAAGGATGATGTTTCCGCATTTCTACATTTTTGCCTTTTTGTTAATGACCATGACCCATCTATGATTTTCCTTTTTTCTGCCCACGTTCCTAGCCGCAAGGCTTCAGATATTCAAGTATTAGTTACTCTCAACTATTTTGAACAGTAAGGGGTGAGAAAAGAGTAAAGAAAAGGCTGGGTCTGTTTTGGTAACAGCTGGAAACGATCCATGGATAGAAATGGGCTCCCAGATGACCATCTAAAGTCATTCTGTTGTTGTATTGGAGGTCAAAGAGACTTCGATCTGGGCGCTACTTGCTTCTCACTGATTTCATTATTTGCATGCATGGTCACTAATTGACGATAATCTAGCCTTACATAGTTATTACCTGTAAAATGTTGATTCCGGCTTTACACGAGGCTTTACATAAACTAGATTCTCGCAAAAACGCACTGTCGCATCATTGTTTTTTGCGCCTGTTGCCCTATTGGTTTGGTATTAAAGGAATAAATAAACTAATCACTTAGAGACATTAGCACACACAAACGTCGAAACTAGAAGTGACCCAGCCAACAACACCGCTTTAACGTTTGTCACTTGTGCGTCAAGAGTTTTGATTAGATGTTGAAACATGGAAACATGTATAAACCAGATGCGTCTATATATTTTGATCTTTTAGTAGTTAAAGCTGCAAACCCATAAAACCAGCGGACGACTCGAACAAGCTAGTTCTAGGGACGAAATGATATTGTGTAATTTGTCCCATACGAGCCCACGAGTGCAAAAACAGCATCTTGCCCCCGTCGAAATGATATAATACGGGCCTTTATACCTGATGGGTTGGTTGTTAAGCACCTGATGGGATGATAAGCATCAGAGCTTCATCACACCTATTATATACGTAGTCATCAGTTCAATTTATTGTGAAAAGAACTATACTTATTCACCTGATGCGCTCAATAAATTTGATGGGCAACGATGCATTTTAATTACTTAGAAAATATTCAATGGAAAATTATAGGCGTCGGTACTTTGGCACAAATAAAGCTGACGTAGGTACCTCTTGTAGATACTGACATTTCGAGAAACATGATTATAATAGGAATCAAATTTATTCGTAGCTCTTATCTTGTGCCAAATAATATCAGTCCGGTTTGTTGAATTAAATCAGAAGTTCAAGTTCACGGCTTCTTTTTCAATTATAAGTATTTAATTAAGTATTTTCCTTTTTGCATATTAGCATAATACATCAGCATTGCATGAAGTCGTGACATTGACAACATTGTTTACATAACAAACTGTTCGTTTTATGAAGTTGAACTTGGTTGAAACTCAGTTCACATGATCCAGATCCTTATACAACGCACCCTTGGAATAATTATATGTAGGTCAAGTAAATGTTCCTGATGACTGAAAAAAATTAGTTTCATGAAATCATTCCAAATTTCGGAAAATACTATTTTTTATTCATATAACATTCTTATTATATTGTTAATAATAATAAAGTAATAAATGCGTGCAGTCGACACTGAATAAAACGAGCCATAATTGCACATCAGATCAATTCAAAATCTGACGTTCAGGGTGTTTCTTAAAGTACGCATCCCATTCGCCTCTAGGTTCACAGTGGAAATCTCCAGTTGGATCGGCCGAAACACAATCAGTTTCACCGATGTCCAAAGTTATGGTTTTTCCAGCAACATTGCACTTGCATGCTGGTGGTTTTTCATCTCCGCAAGAGAAGATTCTGTCCTTTTTCTCGCCTCTGCAAATGTAGACTCCATTTTCGCCCTTTTCTGGTTTGAACTCCTCAAAACATTTGCAATCGCTCTCTGTTGTTACATCCGCTGCATTCGCCAAATACGTAAGGGCTCCCGCCAGGACCAAGTAAAGACAAATTTGGCGGTTCCTGAAAGTATTATCATCAAAACTAAAATTTATGTAACACATCTCAAACAGCCTGAACAGCCAGCAAGGCCAGAAAATTGGGCGAAACAGTGAAAAATAAAACTTACATTGTTGTGATATGAAGTAGTTCTCACCGGGAAATAGGTGCGAGAATTCTATTCTGCTCGAATTTATATAAAACCAATGTTGTTGTTTCCGTACAAATTATTGTTTGATCGAGGACAGTGTGTGAATAATGCATTTTTGCGAACATAATATGTATAAGAACCGAGTTACGTAACGATAAGTATATGGCTATTGCAACAAAACGACTGTTCTTGGAACACTGTAGGATGGGCATGTAAATATGCAAAATTTTAGTCTATTTGAATTAAAAGTACGTGACATGTAAATTAAAAACAAAGTGTAGTTTTCTCATGAGGCAGTACCAAGTATAAAATGGACTCAGTAGGTACCTGCTGATTTCAGACATACCAAGAAAAGAGTAATATTTTTGCACCGCTTAGTTGAAACAGGTTTTCAACGTTTGCCCAAAATAGGTAGGTACCTACTTGTTTTTCGATAAAACAAGTTCCGGAGCTCAGTCCGTAAATTAATATCTAATGGTAACGTCAATGACTGTCTTCAAGCCAATTATGAAGTTGCCTATCCCATTCGGTAACAGTGCGAAGCAGGACAACTTGACGCCGCCGACTTGCCGCGGGACAACTTGACGCCAGGACAACTTGACGCGGGACGACTTGACGCCAGGACAACTTGACGCCAGAACAACTTGACGCTAGTAGTTATCATAATTTTGGGACTCTAGTTGGCCAGTTTGTGTCTATTTGTCCCCCCCCCCCAACTGGCCCCCTTGTGTTTTCCTGTGGTTTTTCGGAACTAGCAAGCCCCTTATGCCTACTTGTGTCTCATGTTTTTGATTCCTAATGACCTCAGTTTGTATAACTCGAAGTCACAGCCCCCATGCGACTTTATGTGTCATTTCAAGCCCTGATGAGCCCCCTACTTGTGTCTTCGTGTTATTTTCGAAACTTTACTGGAGCCACTTTGTTTTTCCATGGTGTTTTTAAGAGCCCTGATAACCCCCTCGATGACCTTCTTGTGTTTCCATGTGGAGCTCTAGATTCTATCGTGTCCCCTTGTATCTTCTTGTGCTTTGCCGGCCCTCATTCTTTCTTGCTGGGTCAATCTGGGCCATGTGTCTATGGTGACGCTTCCAGCCCCGCAATAAGCTCTATTTTGTTATCTCATATCGTGGAACCCTAGCGGCCCTCGTTGTGTCTTGCTACGTTTATCGAAGACGCAACGGACCCCCTTTGTCTGTATTTGTCGTTTTGAAACCTGATAATCACCCTCGTGTCTTCATGTGGTGTTGTGTGAGGCCCTGATGAACCCCCTTGCCCCTTGTATCTTCTTATGTTTCTAGTCCTATATGGCGCCCTCTCGGGCGCCCCCATTATGCCTTGCTTTGTCAATCGGAGCTTCAATAGGCCTTTTCGTGTCTTAATGTGTCATTTTGACGATGAGCTCCCTCATGTTTTCTGTGGTTTTCGGAAAATGCGAGCCCCCTCATGCTTACTTTTCTCATGTTTTGGAGTTCTAGCGACCCATTATGTCTTGCTGTGTCAATTGGAGCCCCCCCTTCTGTCTTCAGGTACCGTATTGTGCCCCGATGACTTCTTTGTATTTTCTTGGCAGGTTCGGAACACTATCGAGCCCTTTTGTATCTTTTTTACTTTGGAGCCTTACTGGCCCCCATTGTGTTCTTTTGTGTCGTTTCGAGTCCCCCATGAACCCTTTGATGTTTTCTTAAGGCTTTCGGAAGTCTAAGCGCGCCCGCTTATGTGTTCTTGTGTTTTGGAGATCTAGAGGCCCCCATTGTGTTCTGCTGTGTGATTCGGAGCCCCAGTGAGCCCCCTTGTGTCTTTATGTGTCGTTTCGACTACCGATGAGTCCCGTTTTGTCATTTTCTTCGAATGTTACCTTACTCTGTTCTCACAAAGTCCCTGGCGCAATTCGTTCGGCGTCAAGTTGGTCGAAGCAGGACAGCTTGACGCCGGCCATCCTGACGCGGGACAACTTGACGCCAGGACAACCTAACGCGTGGCAATTCGATGTGTCGCTTCAAGCCTTGAATAGCCCCCTTATTGTGTCTTCATGCTGCTTTTGGAATTCTATCGAGCCACAATTCATCTTCTCAGATTTTGTAGTTCTTGAGTTCTTCTTTGTCAATCGGAGCTCCGATGAGCCCCCGTGTCTTTTTGTGTCGTTTCGAGCCCCGATGAACTCTCTTGTGTTTACTTGAGTTGTTCGGAGTTCTAAGGAACCCCTATGTCTTACTATGTTTTGGAGCTCAAGCAGCTCCCATTTTGTCTTGCTGTGTTAATTCGAAATTCCAGTGGATCCTTTTGTGTATTACACACTACTGATGATGAGTGTTCATGTTGCTTTCGGAATCGTAGTATCTACCCTTTATGTCTCCATATAGCGTTGTAAGCACCCTTATTCAGAGCCCAATTGGACACTCTTGTTTTAAGCCCCTCATGATTTTGCGCCCCTCCAGAATTGAATTAAGCCTCCTTGTGCCTTCTTTGATGATTAAAGCCCTACTGGCCCCCTTGTTTCTTCAATGTCGATTGAAGCCCTGCTGAGTCCCCTTACATCTTTCCGTCGCTTTCGAAGCTTCAGTAAACACCTTCGTGCCTTCGTGTAACATTTGGCGCCCCCGTGTGTCCTCAACCTCAAGTACTGTTTGGAGCCCTGGTGAGTCTCCCCATGTCTTCTTGTGTTTAGAATTCCCGTGAGCCCCTTTTGCCTCCTTGTGTAATCCAAAGCACTATTGAGCCCCCTTGTGCCTTCAATGTCTTTTGAAGTCCTGTTGAGCCCCCTTGCAATTTTCCGTCCCTTTATAGGGAGCTTTCAAGCAATCGAAAGCACACTTGTGTTTTCGTCTGGTATTCAAAGCCCTACTTGGTCCGCTTGTGTCCTCATATGCCGAAAAAGCTCTCTTTTGCTTTCATGTGTTGTTCATAGTCCCACTGGACCCCATTGTGTCTTCAATAAATTATAGTGTTTGAAACCCTGTTGAGCTCCCTTGCATTTTTTCCATTTACATTCAGCAAGCACTCTTGTGCCTTTGTTTGGTATTCGAAGGTCTATCGGGCCCCATTGCGTTTTCCCCTTGCTTTCGTAACTTTATAGTAAGCACCTTTGCGTCTTCATGTAATACTCGGGGTCCTATAGCGCCAACTGGTGTTGAGTTGTCCCGACGTTAAGTCAGCTATCGGCTACTTCAAAATTCCTGGCGTCAAGTTGTCCCGCGTCAAGTTGTCTTGGCGTCAAGTTGTCCCGGCGTCAAGTCGGCCACTTTAAAATTCCTGGCGTCAAGTTGTCCCGCGTCAAGTTGTCATGTATGCGTAACAGTGTATAATTACAAGAACTCAACTGTTGGAATCAACACCGTGACATATTGACAGTGTCTTCATAGACCTAGGCCTATGAACGAACATGTATAGTGAAAATTGTTATTCACGTGAAAAGTCCTGAAAAAGCAAATTTACCAGGACGCGTATTATAGGCACACTTCCATCAGCATTCTAGGCACACTTCCATCAGCCTGCATGATGCCAAAAACCCCCGTGTTTATTTAGCATAGTTTTTAAAATATATATGATTTCAATTAGATGTTATTCAATAAGTCATATTTTTATGTTTCGAACTATATAGTCCTGCAAAGATATACCCACTTTCCAGCCGAAAAATGAAAAATCGTTTTGTATCATGCATAGCATGAATAATGATTTTCCGGATAAGACTCAGTTTCACAAAACTTACAAGTTACAAATTAGAAATGTACGAATGCCTATAGGTAACCTATTGTTGCAATTATAGTAACCAAAACTACAGAAAGTAACTTGTAACTTTCGTGTAATAATGAAACCTTGGTGTCAAAAGTGTTATTTTAAGATAGGTATTTGGTATTTTAGGTTCCTTTGACAATAATAGAAACAAAATATCTTGAAAACCGAGTTGTTGAGGTGTAAATCTGCTTACCAATAATAATAATTACTGGGCTCGATCAGATTTAAGATAACATGAGATTTGAGGCATTTGGTACCTCCATTCGCCTGGAACAACTTAATGGTTGCATGTTAGCGTTCACGTGACATTGCAAACCCGCGTAGTAGAATCTCCCAGAATGAAAACATGACTGAATAATAATAAATAGTCCCAATCAATCTCCAATGCCTTTATCAAAATGAATAAGCGAAATTTGAACTCGTTATCTAATTAATGCATAATATAAAAACCACTGAATTGTGAACCCACGTATTTCAGTAATTATAATTCGTCCTCCATGAAGTACGTGTCCTCTAAAAACTCTTTCCGATTTTCAACTTTATTCTTTCAGGCTTTTGTGTCTTGTGATTCCGATGTTTGCCGCTTTGGCACTCTCGGAGGAAGTTACCAAAGATGTCGACTGTCGCTGTTGGGAAGACTTCAAGCCTGAACGGAATGAGCATATGGAATACTATTGTCGAGGCGAAAAGCACCTAAGAGTGTTTCCATGCGGAGAAGAAAAACCGCCGATCTGTAAGTGCTTAGTCAATGGCCGACTGATAGACTCCGATTTGGGCGAAACGAACTGTTTTATGGTTAAAAAGTACGGCCAAGACAGTTGCGCCAACAGGGACGAATGGAACGAATACTTCAAGAGACATCCACAATACCAAACGTTCGAGTATGATTGGGACCAATAATCGTTATTCTCGTATGAACTTTGTTTTTGATCTTTTGACCTTATTGATTGTGTTTATATACTCAAGTCTCTAATCTTATTCTGTGTACGTTTATTTTCCGTGTATCTTCCACAATGTGAGTATGGTATTAAATTATATTGTTCTGTTTTATTAATTGTGATTTCAAGGATGCCTAAACTAATATTTTCCCTTGCGGTTTTGATCGTTGTGCCTGCTGTATTAGCAATTGAAGTGAAAAACGCCAAAGACTGCCATTGCTGGGAAGATTTCAAACCTGAAAAAGGATCCTACGGAGGTTATTATTGTAGAGGTGATAAGCATCACAGGATTTTCCAGTGTGGTGAAGAAAAACCGCCCGTTTGCAAATGCTTGGTGGACGAGAAAATAATTGAATTGGATTTAGGTGAAACAAATTGCTTCACTGTACTCTTAAGAGGAGGACGATGGTGCAACAATAAAGACGAATGGATTGCTTACTTCCAGAAACATCCCGAGCGTGCTATCTACGACTGAAGCATGTGTTTTTGTGTTCAAGCTTATAACTTTCAAAAGTCAAGTTTAAGTAACGTATATAGAAGTCGTATTTATTGGTTATTTAATGAACTCGTTAATAATTGATTTGATTTGGATAAATATAGTGAATAAATTCAGAAATTTCAACGTTTCTTTGCCTTTGTCGCCAGAAAAAGTTTTTCTGTTTGCGAATTTTCCACGCGACGAGAAAACCCTTAAAACCCCTGCACACAATTCGCTTGCGAGGGCCTGTCGTCGTGGCGGAAACTTGGAAAATAATTGAAGCGTTCAGAGGGCAAACTGAAATAAAATATTAAAGCCCCAAAAAGCGCGGGTTTGGTTGGCCCGTTTGCTTGCCTCTATATACCTACCTGATGATGGGGACTATAGAAAGGGAGGAGCGGAATAAGCACGTGAATTATTTGATTTTTAGAGCTGTTTGTTTTGTATCGCTTCAAAGTGAATGTGTAAATTTCGTGTCTAGCTGTGCAAACAGGAGCAACTCGACAAACACCTGGATGCATGCTCCAACTTCGTCGGAGATTTACTTAACTAATTCAAAATTGCAATCAGAATTTCTCGACGACGAAGCCAAGGCTTATACACGCAAATTGCTTTCTACACACTCACATTCAGCCAAGCAAATTTATTGAGTGCTAGAAGAGGCCTTTGCTGGGTTTCCTCAGAGGTTTTTCCGCTCGCAGTATACCTACTTGTATGAAGCGCAAAATGGAATTTCCAGGCGAATGGGCGGCGACGACGTTGTCTGAAGCAAATTTCCATGCTAAATACGAACAAGCTCTGAACGAAATGAATTCTGCACGTTGAGTTTGTCGCTTGATCTCACGTTTCGGTCTCCGAAACTTTATGAAACTTTATTTATTTACAGTGTGCATGCATCATCAGATGCACTAGAAATGATTGTCTGAAGTGGCATTAGTACATTGGATACTTACGAGATGGATACTAAATAGTTAGTTATTGATAACAGCTAAACAGAAATGACTTAGGTATACTTATTTATATATTCGTAATTCAGTGAGTGGCAAAATTTTTAACAAAATAGTAGTGTTTCGAGTGTCATACTCATTTAACTTCATAAGAAGGCGCAATAAGTGTAACCGTAATCTAATTTTGATATGACATATTCTTTTTGCGGGACCATGAGGCATAAAAGGAGTAAGCTCACCTAGTTCATCATTGATCACATATCTATACCTGGTCGTGATTGCACCCCCAACTTCCACCCATTGCTCCATCACTTGCCTCAGTTCTTAGTACCGCAGCTTTTTTAATAAAATGTGATGATTGAATGATTGATCCAATCGTTGACGGTAAAATGCTATTGAAAAAGGCGAACCGAATCCACGGACACCGATGTTTCGACGCTCCTACGTCTCGTCAGCGTGGCGATCAACGGGACACCTCTTCAAATACTCATAACGCTAGTTGCTTGTGGCACTATAATTATGAAGATGTTGGAGAGGCGTCCTGACGATAACCACGATATGATGGATCAAGTCTGATATTATGTAGAATTATTTGTTCTGATTATGGTGAATGTTACATTGGTCAAACCAAACAAAAAATCATCAAACGTACCTGTAAGTAATCCAAAAAATGATTATTATTTATTTATTTATTCAGAACACATACAGGATACCTACATCCTACTTACATGTGTTCGCAAATTATAACAACAAAAATAAAATAAGCAGTAAAACTTGAAATAATCTTCCCCTCACCCAAAAAAAAAGAACAAATTATCACATTCTCAACAATATTCTATGACCAGCGGTCTTGAATCTAGGTAGACTATGAGAAAAAATGTCTATACGTCGGTAATGAGTTGCCGGTCATTAAAAATAACATTAAAGATAACACACATTCCATCAATCACACTGACATTATTAGAAACAAAAAATAGAACTGATCTAGGTCTAACTCTGTTGCTCGGCCCGTAAAAGTTCAGTCTTGATAGCAGGTAGGAGCTGTTGTAAAAGTTGTTGATAATTTTATATAGAAATAGCAATGTGGCTGTTGTCCTCCGAAAGTCCAACTTTACAAGACCAAACTCATCGCGTATCGGCTGAAAAGACTCAAACCCTGGACCCCGTCCGTGCTTCTTGAAAAAGAGAAAACCCAGAAACTTATTTTGCACAACCTCGATGCTTTGCTTCATAACCATGAGGATTCCAGACCGTACTGCAATATTCAAGTTGACTTCTAACAAGATAGTTGTAGAGTGATTTGATAGTGTCAATGTTCCTGAATTTTCAAGATGTCCTCTTGATGAAACCTAAATTGCGTAGCGCCCCACTAGAAATATTCTGAATGTGAGCATCGAACTTTAAATTGCTCTGAAATGTTACTCCTAAGTCTTTTATTTGGTCCAGTTTTTTAATTGGAACTCCCGCTATAGTGTAATCAAATATATTCAGAATAGGGTATGTGACGGTTTTTCAATTTTGGTCTAAATAATTTCTAATTGCTTGGTTTTCACTGAAAGTAGTATTTATTTGGATCGAAGCATGTTTATTTTACGTAAAAAAAATCTTTTTTATTTCGCTAAAATATTTGGCGCCCAAACGCTTTATGAAAGTCAACAGCCATTGTGACGTCACAGTTCATAAACTGTCAAGTGTCATTCGCGAATGTAAACAAACCATCACATGTTCGCAAGGACGCTGTTCTGTTTGGAGGACAATGAGTGGAAAATCATATCACTGGTGTGTGGTGCCTCTTTGCAAAAACACGGGAAGAAGTTCCCCACATTAACTTTTCATTGTGGTACCTGGTGGTACCCAAAAAAGAACACATTAGAAGGAAGTGGCTGGAACTTGCAAGAAGGGATCCAAATGGATTATCTTCGGAGTCGTCCATCTATTTTTGTGAAAACCATTTTGATGTAGGTATATGAGCTTGGTAGGTACCTATAATTATATTAAGTATCATATGTGTTAAATAATCGATAAATGATATTAAAACACAATTTGAGATTTGAGGTTATGTTATTAAAAGTGAAGTTAGTGGTCAGACTTTAGACTCCGTATTTTAGTGAATGTGCCTATAGTTTTATTATGACGTGAAAAAAACTGCCCAACCATTACAGCGTCCATTTGAGGCAGCGTACTGCTATCAGAGAAACCTGGATCACATTTTATTTTCAGGTGAAATTGAAAACACCGACACGCTTCGTCACACGCTACGGGCTACGTGACATCTCCGGTGACAGATGAGAAATGACAGATATGAAGATTGACGTCACACCCAATCGTGGCGCGTTTTAGGTCACGTGACATTGATTTAAAATAATTTAATTTTTAATTTCACTTTTCTCATCAATTAATCAATGTATCATCGAGAAATGTTGCACAAGCTACATCTCAATTTTCACTTGCTCATAACAAAGACATAAAACCATCAAAATCTGACACAGTCACATACCCTATTATCCTTGGATTTTGAGAATACTACGTAATTAGATTCTTCGATGTTGAAATACAATTTATTTTTCAGTGACCAAGAATATACATTATTGAGATCTTGCTAGAGTGAAATGGAATAATTAACGGAAGTGACAGGTGCTAACAACTTGAAGTCGTCAGCATATAACAGCGTCTCTGACTTAGAAACACTGGGAAGGTCGTTTATGAATATTAAAAACAAGAGGGGACCCAAATTAGATCCCTGTGGGACACCTGACTTTGCAGTGAAACTGTTTGGTTTAGACCCTCTGTATAAGACGTATTGCTTTCTGTCCATTAAGTAAGAACGATTGCAAAGAATGATTGCAAAACACATAATTTATACAAAAATATTTCAACAACTTTAGCTAACCATAAAAAGATTTAGGCCATAGTTCTGATTTTGAAAATGTTAGAGTTCTAGATCAAGAGGATAATTACAAAAAAATAATATTTTAGGAAAAAATGCAAATTATGCAGAAGCATAATTTTTCTGTTAATTTTTGAAATGAGGCACCAAATCTAAGTGTTGTTCATGAGAATCTTGAGAGGTGGTGATACTTGTTGTTAATATTAAGTCATGAACAAAATTATTAATATTGAATCACCTTTACACCTATATAGGGTGTTTCAAAAGTATCCTGCTTCAAATTTGTACCCCCCCCCCTCCCAACGAGCAAATCATACCAACGAATGTTCACTGATCACAACGAACTCTTTTTTTCCGGGTTTTTATTATATCAATAATCGGACAAAAATGTATCACCACAAAGATCAAAATTCAAAACATGAGACTTGAAAAAATTATACTTCTAACCAGAAAACAAAAGAAAGTGAAAGAATTTTTGCATGCATGCTCAGTGCTAGCTCTGTCCAAGTATATCAGGTACCTGGTACCTATCATATTATGTATAGGGTGAGTCCGGGTTAGATGGCCCACCTTTTTCAAACAAGTTGGTGAAGCTAAAGTTATAACGATATAAAAAATGATTTTTTCAATTTTGGAACAGGTTCAAATCCAGAACATAGCAATGCAACAACAAAAATGAATTTCACAATATTTTCTTGGGAAAAAAAATTTAAAAAATTTCAAGGGTCTCACCCATACCCTATGGGATAGATGGCCCACCCTTGAAATTTTTTGCTACTGTGGGTGAAAGGGCCCAGCACTTTACAACTTCTTCTTGCACAAGGCGCCGCCACAGATGTGGCACAATCTCAGATATTTTGATCAGCCTTCATGGTACCACTTTTTGCAACTCAGGCATGGAGTCGAGCATGGAGTCTTGTGCCTTCCAATCAGAAAACTATCCTTTTGACAATGACTTTTCAATAGGTTCCTGTGATCTGGTTGCCTTTTCTTGCACACGCGTCTTTTTTCATTCCTTTTTGAAATGGCCATCTGTCCCAAAAAAGTTTGGGCCATCTCACCCTAACGTATAGGAGAAATGGCTCACCCAATTTTTCTTAAATGAAAACGCATGTCAAGTCAACCAGTGGTGTTAACATCACCTTAACGAACCAATAAAACTTTTAAGCACTATGAGAAAGTTTGATATCTGCAATTGATTGTTGATAACAGCGCACAAAGTAACTGATGATAAATTTCGGGCCTTGGTGAAAATTTGTTCAATTATCAACTTCCCAGATTGCAGTTTCCAGCGACGCTTGACACTTTCTTGATGGCGTTGCTGTCATTAAACAAGGAAATGCACATCGACACGGCAGGCGCGTAATTAGAATCTTAGCAAAGATATTCCGGTGGGCCATCTCACCCGATGGGCCATCTGACCCGGAATTATCCTAATGTACATATATGTTACAAAATTTGTTGCGTTCTTCAACTGACCTGAATAACAACAGTTTTGTTTATAATATTTAAACTTTTGTTTTTGTTCCAGGTGAGTGGTACTCTCATACATTTCTTGAGAATTCAAGGCAATAAGTGGTGAGTGAATAGCTATCGGTTTTAAGATTCCACAATTACCTATTCATTTCCTTGCGATAATGTAATTATATTTGTTGCTTTTTTAACTGGCTTGATAAATTCACAAAATCAAACGCATAGAAAATTGAAGAGGTTATTTATCACATCAGTTGGGGAGTCTATGGGGTATCTTTCCTTTTGTTGGGACACCATAATACCTATGGGACCAGAGCAATTGTGGCGCTGGATTTGCGTGGTCAGCGTACACCTCCCCGCGGCTTGTGCGGGGCTGAGCTACTTATTCGCTCGGGCGCCGCCTATAATATTTCTACCAAAACGAAAAAAATGAAACAAACAATTGCGTTACCTATACCTACTGATAAAATAATAAGAAATGGTGACAATATTGCAATGTGAACTCATTTTTGCTATTCATAAACATTCTCTGATTCTGCTGCAGGGTATTTTTTTTTAATAGGTATTACCTCGGACAAGTGGTTTGACACCAGGAACCCTATTTTTGGAAACGTGGAATGCCAACTATCTAATATAATACATACACTACAACCAATCACAGATCAACGTGATGTGGATGTTATGCGTTCCCCATTTTCAAAAATTGGACCCCAGCTCTTGCGAGTTTGGGAAGGGAGGAGGTCGTGGAGTAGCACCTCTGGCACTGGTTCTCACCGATTGCGCAAACGGGCTTGAGTAACCTATAGCACGAGATTTTTGTCAAGTGTTCAGTGTTCTCAAAAGCTTGTTAGAGTGGTAGTGTCACCTCACCTCAGGCGGTGTTTTTCACCGATCGCTTGCGGGTTTGGAAGTGGAAAGTAGCATGGTAGGAACCACCTCTTGACAGTGGTTTTTGCCAATTGAGGCGTTCTTTGCGAAAACCCCACTTGTCACTTTGTGGTAGAAATTAATTTTGAATCTTTGGGACCATGCTAGACCCAATCCACTGAATAAATCTTTGCGAAACTTTGGAAAATTTTTGAGTGTATTTGAAATTACGACACCTTTGCAGAAACATTAAAATTATATTCAGGTATCCAGAAGTTACTAATGAAATACATGAAGCAGATTTTTTTGAAAATGACTAGTGAGGTTTTTGCAAAGAACGCCTCAATTGCTTCGGTGACGGGCTTTGGGCATCGTACATCGTTTCATAGCGAGTTTTTACCAGATGCACTTGCGAGTTACCTGAATGGATCGAATATCAAGGATCACATTGCGGCTCGATGAGTCCGGCTGGTCTGGGAAGTACAATGAGCCCAAAAGCGAGGCCTACGTATACGTACCCCATGCAACTACATATGTTCCATTAACTCTCCCAAAAAAATCAAGAATCCAGCCCTAATGATTAATGAGTATCTTCTGTTTCTTTCTTGTTATCGTTATAATAAGTAATTACCTATCCTACACAAAAACTAAATTCCTACTTTCCTAATTTCCAATTTAGAGTAGTAGGATACCCATGTTGTAAATAATGACCGAAATAAAACCACAGCCAGAACCTATAGAAATGGACTGACATACATCAGAAATACATTCACAGGTCACTACAGTAATCAAAATCGATTGAACTCATACGACTCACCCTAACCTACACCTGCATGAGAGCACCGTAACAATACATCATTGCAGGAAAGAAATGACGTTGTTAAATTTGTTTCGCGTCGAAAACAGAAATCCCAAAGACGAACGAATGAGCGAACGAACGTGTCTGGACCACCAGAGCGTGCGAGAGGCTAAGAGTGGTGTGCCCCATTTTCCATTCAACCCTCCCCTCTCCCTTCACCAGAAGTAGCAAATAGGTACGGCGTATACCGGCGGGCTCGCAGGAAATGAAGTTTTGTGAGTTTGGAACGTGAAATGTTGAAATGTGCTCATTTACGAACAGAAAGGAATAACTTAATCCAAAATATGTGGAAATTTTCTGCAATACATGAATAATGATGTACTGAGCTCTCCAGAAACTCACAAGCACTGCCGCGCCATATATCTGTAAGGTAATTATAGACGAGCTTTGATATCGCTGTTTGTTAAATCAGAACAAGAAATTTTCACGTGACATTATTGTTGCAACGTGCGTTAATTAATTAGAGTTCGCTTGACTAACTCATTATGTGTATTAGGGCGAAAAACCCATTGTGTGCTGCTAGTCTTGGAAAGATAAACATTGCTGATGCGTATTAAACCAGGTGCGAGTTAATTAATATTCCGCCTTGATCAATTCACCATGGTTAGAAGGTGGCACAATGCTGCTATTAAGGTGCAGTGATATCACCTGTTCGCTCAACTTCGGATGCAAGTTTTCGAAGTTCCTAGCCACCGACTTGAATTTAAGTTGCTTTAATTAGCCTGTGATGGATTTGCACCGCCGTGTGTCGCTCGGAATAGGGAGGAGCAAACATTTGGGTTGTTGATTGCACCCTTAAGCTTCATGTCATTTATTTTCGAGAGAGACATACGTTCAGTATCTGCATAATTTCAGTGTTGTTGTGGATACTGTCCTGTGTATTGTACTCAGTTTACTGTTACTGTCGGGAAAAGAGATGCGAGTAATCTGAACTGTCATTTTTTGTTTGACGCAGCAAAGCTTGGTTTTCTGGTATTGATAGAGCAACGTGAGTCGCTCTTGTTCACCTTGCGGCTCTGTTTTTTGAAACAGTTCTTCGTCGTGTGACCCGATTGTTGACAATACTGACATTTTTCAACAAATTGCTTGGGGCAATTCACTTTTTTAATAACAGATTCACGACAAATGAAATAACATACGATTTCACAGGACTTAGCAGGTTGTGTTTTGTCCGACGACAGACAGATTTATTTATAGCCGACGGCGGAGAGAGATTTTATTTCCGGGCTAACTGAATTCTACTGCTACTTCGTACTGCTACTGCTACTCCCGTTCCCCCGTCCCAACTGTCTTCTTCGTCATCGATCGGCTTATTGATCGGTCCACACAGGCCGCTAGTTTGCTCTCATTGATGTTGATGTTGATTCTCGTTGTCGCATATGGGGCAGTATCGCCCATGCTGCGTGAGTACGTCATAAGGGCTGCAAAAAGTAATTCGCTCAGGACACGCGGTTTATACACTCACCATCAAGACAATGACCTCATAAAAGGGTCTACTTCAGTAGGGTGGAGAAGCGAAAGGTTGGTCCAAAATAATCTGAACACTCTTTGCCGTGAGAATCAGCTGTGCGGAAAATTTTTATCGCTACCTATTCAATTTTGCTCGGAACGGCTGCAATTGAGAGCTGTAAACCTTCTCACCGCTGAAAACTCTGCTATGGGATTTTTACGTGCAGTTTCGCATTTAAAATTTTGGAATATTGTTGAAGGGCAGTTCAACTTATTTTGTCCTAGCAATGCTTTCAGTAATATCGATTGGGGAATATTGTAAAAACCGCTGTTGAACTGAGCAATGAAAAATGCGCACTTCTTTGCCTGACATTCGCCCAAGAATAAGACCATCGCAATTTTGACTTTATAAATTGAATAAGTTTCAAACGCGCCAATTTTTCATGTTCTTGAAGGTGGAAAAAAAGTCGAAACAAATTCTTTGCAGCAGTCTCTGCCAAAAGCCTGCCTCCCCCCCTAGCCTTCTGTACCATCCTACCAATTTTCATGCTTTTGTCACAAAGTGCAGGATCCAGTCACTGACCTCCGGACTATGACGAGCACATTTTGCTGAAATGTGTCCATAGAAAACCAAGATCCACGTGAACCACTCTATTATGGGTCATGGTATTTGATCTCATATCCCAATATGTTACACATGTTCTACATGATTCTAGTGGGCTGCGATTCAGGCCACGATCGGCCGATGGCGACCAAGGACACAGCCCACTCGAATCATGTAGAAATCAGACAGCCTATAATATAGAGTATAAAATAAAGTATAGAATTTATTCAAAGGAATGCTATTCAATAACATTGACAATTCAACTGTCAAAAATGTAACCAATAAAGAAGGCTTATTTCAGCAATTTCCACCAATCAGGCTATGATTAGATGAAAATTCACTAGTGTAATTTCCGGTACGGAAATACCATTGTGGAGGATGAAAATGGAAAATCGTTTCGTTCGAATGGGGTACTTGCCCAATTTTTTTTATTGGCCCAATCAATAGTGTGGTTAAAAATAATGTACCCGTATTTTTTCTTTTTCCTAAATTTCCAAAATTGCGGCCGTGATGCGTGTTTTAAAAATATATTTGTGACGTCACAAATATACTAAAAACTAAACAAACAGAACTGTTGGATTGAAAGCTCAAAAAACTGTTACAGTGACATTACAATATTTGAAAAATACAGACATGAAAATCCCACTGACGTTTCCCTATTGTTACCAATCCTTTGAAAAATAAAAAATAGAAAAAAATCTTTTCAACCAATGGATATATTTCCCGGAAATTTTCAAGAAATACTCTTTATTACTCTTGTTTATGATTGAAAGTATTTGCAGTCAAATCTGTTTCATTGGCAAGTACCCCATTGTCATGCCAAATACATCTCGAGACTTTGTAATTACAGGAAATTTTTGGCTTCCAATAATTCGTGCAATATTTGACAGCTCAAAAATTTCCGGTAATTACTTAGTCTCTTGTTGTATTATATATGAAAATTTGGGAAGCAGTTCAGCACTAAGGCCGTTATTCCACTCGCTCCCCATAAAAATGTGAAGTATAAAATATAAAACATGAATAAAACTAGGCAGTGCCACAACACGTTAAAATCAGTTATCACAGTCGATTTGCGGAGATTCCCAAAACGTCAAGAATACTTCAGTGGTGTAGAAGCAATTGCTCTTTAGGAAGGATTTGGGCTTCGAGCTCAGCCTTCGGATGTCCAGTGATTTCCAATCATCCTGCAGTACAGTGAACAGCTTGATCGACAAATCTCTTGAAGTAGATTTAGTTCTTCCGAGCCTAAACTTGGCAGGCAGAATTAACTTGTTTTTCGTGTTATAAACACCTTCGTGAATGCTGAAATTAGAACATGCATTAATCATGGATTCAAATTAAAATTGACTAGTACAGGTGAGTATGCTCATCTCTACAAAGAAAGGTCCTCACGACACTCTCTGGCTTACCCCCATCATGGCTCTAATAGCCCGCTTCTGAAGGATGAGAACCCGGTTGGAACGTGCAGAACCTCCCCAGACCAAAATACCGTAGGACAATACGCTATGAAATAAAGTATGATAACACAAAAGCAGTCTCTATTAAACTGTCTTGGACAACCTGCGCTCCAGGTACTCAACATGTGCCTCAAATGATTTCCTGCTGTCAATCATCAAACCTAGACACCTCACAGGCTTCTGGGCACCACTGAGCGAAAAAAGAATGTGTTGGGTCTTGCTTATATTTAAGCAGAGCCTGTTGAGTGAAAAGAAATTCTCTGTCTCTCGCACTGCTTCAGCTCGGACAACTTCGAGTGCTCCCCAGTCTTGGCCCTCCGATATGAGAGTGGTATCATCTGCGTCGGAGCGGTGGTAGCCGAGTGGTACAGGTGATTGCAAGCCAAACCATTCGCGCTGCCCTGTGTGGGTTCGAATCCTACTTCATCCATGGATATTTTGTGCTGTCCCCGAGGTTGCATGGTAGAGCAGCTTATAGCTGAATGCCGCCTCGTAAAATAAGACAATTAAAAAAAAAAAAAAAAAAAAAAACATCACACATTTTGTTGACAGAAAGTCCTCGATGTCATTCACATATAAAACAAGCAGTAGCGGCCCCAAAATTGACCCTTCATCAGGAACCCCGTGGGTCAAGTCTTGGAAAGAAGAAAATTTTCCATTCAAGCCAACACACTGTGTTTGTCCCCTCAATAATGAGTCAATAAAAGCGAGTGGGGGTCCCCTGATGCCATACGCCTTCAATTTGTCGTGCGAAACACGGTTAAAAGCCTTCGACAAGTCACAAAACGAGGCCGCTACCGTCCGACCGCTTTCCCAAGCATCAGTGACCGCATTAACCATCTCGAGGAGGGCACGAACCGTGGAGCCACCCTTAACAAACCCAAGCTGAGCCGAAGTCACAATATTGAACTTGTCCAGGTGTTCAATAAGCTTTCTCCTAAAAGCCAGCTCCAGGATCTTAGAGACTATGGGTAAGATAGATATGGGACGATAATTATTCAGGTCCGACTTATCGCCTTTTTTGAATATCGGGACCACTTTTGCAGGTTTCAAGTTGGCTGGAAAGGTTCCCTGCAAGAATCACAAATTTACAAGGTGTGCAAGTGGTCTGTATATCAGATCGCCGATGACTGCTATGGATTCAGTGTTCAGATCATACACATCCCTACTGCCGGAAGCTCTCAGACCTCGAACAATACCCATAACCTCAGACTTGGAAACTGGGCGCAGGAAGAAGAATCCAGCGCCAGTGCGAGATTCAAAGGAGTCGATGTATGTCGTGTTATCCACACATATCCCCCTTATCAAGGTGTCTGCAACTCTGACAAAGTGATCATTGAAAGCAGCAGGGGAAATAGGAATTGGAATGCCGTTCGCTTCACTATGCGACCTATTCGGATTGATTAAATTCGAGGCCGCCTTCTGTCTGTTTCCAGAATCGGCTATTAGGTTAATATACTCTTCTACCTTTGCTCTGAGCTCACGCCTGTAATTTCGTTTGAATTCTCTGAAGCAGTCCTCATCCAACAGGCTGCGATGCCTCAAACCTGACAAAGTTCGCATCCTCCGCTTCATCGACCTCAAATCCAAATTAAATCATCTACGCTTAACCTTCCGAGTCCTTCTAACCGTCCGAAGAAATGAGGGGAACGCCTGATCATACAAAGAGCATACTTTCTGCATAAATACGGTTGATTAATAATGGTCAATCCAGTCTTCGGTAGCTGTCAGATTTCTATACAACTGTCTAGTGTCATCATCGATCTTTCTGCACCACACCAGATCAGCCTCCACATGAACACGCTCAGATTGTGACTGCACACTGATGCACAAGTGATCGGACAGCATAGGATCATACACGGTGGCTGAAAATAGAGAAGGACCCACATTGGTAAATACATTATCGATCCTCGTGGCCGAGGATGTCGTAATTCTAGTGTACTCCGAAATTGATTCTCTGCATCCAAAAGATCTGAAGATGTTGACAATGCTGCCTGCGCTCCTGTCTCTGTCGAGTGCAAAGTTAACGTTGAAGTTAACTTGTAGGTTACAAGTACATATAGGTTATGTGAATCTCAGAATGCATTCACACGGTACTGATGAGCTCAAGGAGTTTAAAAATAATAGTTTTGAATGTTTGTCCAAGTAAGAGTTTTAAATTGTCCAATGAGGTGTTATATTAAGGAAAATATATTGATTTTGGATAAGTTTTCCTATAGTTTCTGGTACAATTGTTCATATCGTAAAACAAGCGCGTCCATTTTTGCGCTGGTTTTCTGAAGGAAAAATATTTCGCTTAATCCTATGACGTCACTTGGTCAACTCCCGACCACTTCACAGGATTTTGATGCCTTTTATTCTAAATCAGTTTTGAAGTGTAATGGGGTACTTACCAATGAAACAGATTTGACTGGAAATACTTTTTATCATCAACAAGGGTAATCAATGATATTTCCTGAAAAATTCTGGAAAATATAACCATTGGTTGAAGAGATTTTTTTTTCGATTTTTTTTAGAGGGTTGGTACTATTGCGGCCTTTTTAAAGTGGACGACAGTTGACAGATTTCTCAGGATTCTGGCCTGAACGTCGCATGACAGCACGCCCACTCGTTGACATTGTCGTCCACTTTATTTTGGCCGCAACCGTAACAGGGAAATTTCAGTGAAATTTTTATGTCCGTATTTTTTGAATATTGTGATGCCACTCTGTAATCTCCCAACTCACCCTTCTTATAAAAATAAATATTTCCCAAAGAATAAGAAGAATCCCCTTGAAGTTGAAGACTTAGGTTGGCCAATCGTGTTCATCCAGTGGTGTTTGTTAGGACTTTAGTTATGTTGTAGTTACCCAAGGTAGTACAGGTAAGTGAAGGCTTGGAAATGAAACACAGAGACTTCAAATCAACAAAGAACAATTTTATTTCAAAGACAAATACGCAGTAATGCAATATCACTTCAATCACCCCACCCGCCCATTATTTGAAATGCAATGTGTAAGCCACTGATGCAGCGAAAACAAGAGAAAGATGAGAGAGAGTGTCGCTCTCGCTAGAACAGATCATATTAGTTCCAGGAACCTAGATTGTTGAGGAACCTGTATAGCGGAAACAGAACGGCAGACCAAAGTGTGAGTATCGTCGGTACATCACTTGGCGGGAAGGGAGAGAAGAGGGAGACAAAAGTTTATTAATGAATTCTACGGTGACCTGAATTGACGAGGGATCTGTAGAGGGAATATAGACGAGTTTGGCCAAGCACAGGTTCTCTTGCCCAGGTCGCTGCTGCCGAAAGAAGAAAAGAGAACAGTGTTGCATCTCCGGATGTCTTTTAATTGTACCATAATAAAACATGGCAATAAAATATCAAGAATAAACATAATAAACATGGTCAATAAAACAATCAACAATTATTTATCATAATGAATACCACAACATGACCCAATGTAAATCAACAATATCAAAAACCAGGTCTTAACAGTTGAAGACGTATATTATTTCATCAGGTAAGAAAGTAAGGAAAAATATCTTCTCTCACGAGATAATCTTCTTTTACAAGACACGAAAGCGAGGAAAAATATCCGTTGTGCCAGATATCGTTGTCTTACAGGACTCAGGCATAAATATAGAAGACAGTCGATCAGTGTAATATGTATCATAGTAAACAAAAGTATGAAGAAATCATTGAACCAATTCAACTCAGACTGAGAAGAATACCATAACCCATGTCCATCAAGTAGGACAGTCTCTACCTTGTAGCTCTCAAAACCACGTCACCTGTTCTACAGGTCATCGCTTTGTTGTCTCGCTAGACCCTCGCTCTCGTGGTAGCTCGGTCGCTGGTCATCTGGCTATCCTGTGGCGACATCGTTGTATCTACTCTTTCGTCTCTCTCAAACATACACAGCAATGATCCACGTACACGCTACGTGTATTCCCTAAAGGCCGCTCTATGAAATTACGCAACGCAGCCGCAGCCGCAACGCAGGTTTCTGATTGGCTCGCAAGCCTTTCGCGTCGTTGCGATGGCTTTGCGGATACCTTGCGAGCCAATCAGGAACCTGCGTTGCGGCTGCGGCTGCGTTGCAGTTGCGTTGCGAATTTTCATAGAGCGGGCATTACTCCCCTTATGACTATCCGTGAATTTTTATAATTATTGACGTCTAACTGACAGAAAACAAAGCAACTGAATAACTTATCTTCGATGGTTCTGGCGACACCAGTGGCGCAGCCAGGATTTAGCCATGAGGGGGGCTAACGAACGCGAGCGAAGCGAGCTGCGCCAAAGCCGACCCCCCCCCCCGGAAAAAAAGGCCTTGGTCATTCTATTTTCGAGTATAATTATTGTGGTACCAATGTTACCTACCTTAAATTAAAGTAGGTATAAAATTCAGTATTCCCCGGGTTTTCGGGAAAAGGACAGTAATAAATGGTAGTAATGACACTTGCAAACTGATAGCTGCACTGCGCGCACGTAGAAACGTCATACACGATCGTTCGGCACATACAAACGATACGGCCGAACGCAGCTGTTCACGAAATACGGTTTTTCGTGCTCTTGTTAGATCTATCGATAGTGGCAGTCTGAACGATAATCGTTCGCTAACGTGTCGTTAGTTGGCAGTCTGAACGATAATCGTTCGCTAACGAGTCGTTAGTGAACGAGAAGTACAAAATAAGCCTGATAGGTAGGTGAGTATACTTGCTCAAGGACGGAGTTATATCGGTAAAATAAGCGTTGTGGAATCAATAATCCCTGTTGGTTCATTCTTTGACAGAATCTTACCATTGAGGTCTCTCTCGAAAGCTACAAGGATGCAGTTTGCTTTGAGCCTATTGGCATTTCCAAAATCGAAAAATATATTTCTTATTTTTGGATGAATAATTGATTTTTGGATTTTGGAAATGTCAATGGGCTCAAACCAAAGTGCATCCTGGTAGCTTTCAGAAGCAACCCAAATGGTGAGATTCTGTCAAGAAATAAACCCACAGGGATTGATTCCGCAACGCTTATCTTATCAATTCAACTCCGTCGCGACTCTTACACAGAGAGACTAATGATCTATTTTCTAAATGATAAAGAAGGTAACAGTCTAACACAATAATTTTTTTATTTTGTTCAGAATTTTTCATTGCTTCGGTGAAAAAGCGAGACTGTCTGGGGGGGGGGGCTATAGCCCCCTAGCCCCCCCCTTGGCTGCGCCACTGGGCGACACCACAGCTGCACGATGGAAGTCTTCATCATCGGAATAGAGTTGTATCTTCTCTTTACTTTGATCTATGGAGCAGGAAAGTCCCAGTTTTTCTTATGTTCTTCAATGTTCTTCTCCCAGACATCCGCCGTCATTTTCTCCTCCTTTCAACTCTCGCTTTCTTGACGACGACCTCTCCATTTTCAGGTGTATTACCAAAGCTTACGATGTTTTACGTTTACTCTTCATAGGCTGAAGAGCCGGTCGATTTCAACTCTTACCAGTTTTTTTAGTTTTCAGCCCAACAGTGCTATTTGTTTAGTTTTTAGTATATTTGTGACGTCACAAATATATTTTTTTAACAGGCACTACAGCCGCAATTTTGGGAATTTAGGAAAAAGAAAAAATACGGGTACAATGTTTTTTTCCATACTATCGATTGAGCCAATAAAAAAAATTGGGCAAGTACCCCATTCGAGACTTCAGATTTCTTGGAAGCTATCATTTATTGTTGTTTAAGTTGTTGTTCCGAGTTTGCACGACGTTCAGCCAAAGAACTGCGCCAACAAAATTTCACATTTTCACGTGGCGCCATTATTTGTCGCGCACGTAGATCTCAGTATTACTAGAATGCGCGTAGTTTTCCAGTTTATGCCCCAGTGTAGTCAAAAATGCAAGGTAAATATCGCTACCAAAAATAATTTTTTGAAATTCCTTCGTTCTCAAACCATTGTTGTGAATCATGGCATTAAAAAATGGTGACCTTGATGCCTGACGTCACTACTAACAGATAATATCGCGTATAGGAAGTAGGCTTTCGATCGCCATTCAAGCCGTTGGAGGAATTTTGAAGTCGCGAATGCATTGCTTTGTTTTTCATCCCTAAATAGGTACCTAAGACCGTAAAAGATATAGGTGAGATAGGTAAGGTGAGATTATTTCAGTTTTGTAGTGGAAAAAAGAAAAAAGACATCAGTCCTGTTGTTGTTATAACCTCAAACTCTGTACTCGACTTAGCTTGAAGCTACGGGGTAAAATGTTACCTTGCGTATGTACCTCGAAGGGGACATAATGTGCGATGATTGTGGCGCCCGGCGTGTATGTGTGTTATAATAAACGGCCGGGCGGCGTCCTAGCTCATTCATTACAACTCACGCGAAGCGCCCCTAAATATGCAATCAGCTCATTAAACCGCTTGACAGGCCGTCACTTTACCGGGGCTCTTTAGCACGCGACAAGCCCGCCACTTGTTGGATGCAGCGCGCGAGGCGACACCCACGCGTACACCACACTCGTTGACTGCGCCAGCCAGTGCAATATTTTCATCAGATCCCCCCTTACTTAACCTGCAAGCCCTTGACCGGGAAAAGCCCTTGCGGGGCACAGTACAGTTACATTCACATCCGCAGTCAAAGTTAAAGACCAACCTGGGTGTCGGTATATCCGCAGTTTCAGCTTTTTCACGGCTGCGGGTCAGGGCCGCGAGCAGACGAACCGCGATCTGTCGTCTCTTGAGCGTGTGGTAGGCGAACAATTCAACCGAGCTAGGTAGATATATGCCGTCCACTTTTTATTTTCAGTAGAATAACTTTTTGGAGCAAAAATAAAGTGACACGCTGGAGCGCAATACGGCCGATGGCCGCTGATGGTTTCGTTCCAAAACTTTCCAGGTATCATCAGCCGTAGCCGCTCTAGCTTGTCACTTTATTTTTGCTCCAAAAAGTCATTTTATCAAATTTAAAACGTGAACAGCTTATAGGTAGGTACACTAGTTTGCGCTTTCATTGTGTCGCACGTTCAAGTTTATCAAGTTTAAATTGAAAAAAAAAAAACTGAAGCCGCCTTTGAAAAAAAAATATATCTTGGCCCCGCAACGGGGGGCTAGCAAGGAGCTCATCAGGTTAAGTCGCTCAAAGTTGTCCAATGACCAATCGTGCTAAGTGGCATTTTCTTATACCAAATGGCGGTATTCTTATGTGCCCAGTTAGCACTACTTGTTATGTGAAGAATCGTTATTTTACTTTCCCGACCCCCCACCAACATGGAAAAGGAAGTATTGCAATCGTGTAGAGAAAAAGTTATAAATATCTAAATAAACTACGCAACGAAATTGTTGTCGTACTCCAAATTTCGACCTTTTTCAAAACAAGGGAACTCCCGACTAGTTTGAACAATTTTAATTATGCTTAGAGAATTTGAAAGCTCGACTCTCTAGGTATAGAATCGTATCAATTCGAAGATTTATAGATGTCAACTTGAGTTTGTACAGGGTGTTGAAAAAAGTAGTGCAACATTCATGAGGTTTGACTATCTCCCATTTGAAATCAAACTGTTTCTTTTGAATTTCAACATCAATAGCATGTAGCTAAAACTCATATCTCGAAACGGTTTTTGATTTATCTCTCTATCTCTTACATGTACAGGGTGGTATCGAAAATACGACTTTTTTGTCTTCTGGCGATAAAGTTTTCCCTTCTTTACCAATTTACTGAATTCAGCGCTCATATTGAAGCCGAAGCCTTAGATAAGAAAACCCAATAAGCATAATCGACTCAAGACCAACATTCAAGATAAAGGGTGGCATCAAAAGTGACATAAGAATTTATCTGTCCAGGAATCCGACCGGGTGGAGAATTGAACAAAAATCGACATTGTTTTCGGATGAGGCAACGATACAAAATTCGGAACAATCGGAAACTGACAGTTTCTCTTCGCTCTGTTTTCCTTAACACTGGTTACGGCATTTGCAGGTGAGTTATAGCGCTGCTTCTCCTTGGAAAACATGCGGCTGCAATTTGGACCCTGCATTCAAAGTTCTTGCCACAATCAATCATGAAACATCAAAGAGTGTTCAGAATGAATGCCTCATCCGAAAACAATGTTGATTTTCATTTAATTCTCCACCCTGTTGGATTCCTGGACAAATATATTCATATGTCACTTTTGATGCCACCCTATATTTTGAATGTTGGTCTTGAATCGATTATGTTCATTGTTTTCTTACCTAAGGCTTCAGCTTCAATATGAGCCCTGGATTCAGAAAATTGGTGAAGAAGGGAAAATGTTATCACCAGAAGACCAAAAAATCGTTTTTTCGATACCACCCTGTAAGTAAAAGAGATAGAGAGATAAATCAAAAACCGTTTCGAGATATGAGCTTTAGCTACATGCTATGTCGCCTATTTTTCCCTTCAGGTCGCTGAAGGCGGCACTCAGTTTTTTTCTATGTGGAGAGCAAGGCGTGGGTTCTTAAAGTTTTCACAAAAACTGCCACAACTAAATTTATATTTCAAAAGGCGCCAATCGGGCGTGTGGCTAGTTCAGATGGTTGGAATTGATATATTCCCGATTTTTACACAATTCCCGTGTTGTGTGAAACACGGCTGTACGCTCTACAGATGGTTGTAGTTCGAACGCACTCGAGAGCTGTCAAACAGCTGACGGGTGACGTCTTCGAAGTGTCAAAAAAAAACAAGAGTAGTTAATGGTAAATAAATGCAGCTGAATTATGGAAAATATGAATTAAACTAGGCAAATCGGGAGAATAATTGGAGTATATTCGACGTAATTGACATGGAATTATCGAAAGGTATGTGCAATGTAAAATAGTAACAAATAAAAATATGATATTGACTTCTTGCTAAATTTCAGCCCGAGCCTCCTCGGCCAGTGAAAACGAGCCTCACAGGGCACAGGCAAGACGTGAGGATGTTGGCAGAGGTGTTGAATGCCTACTGCTCTTCAAACGCGAAACCCCAGGAAAACTACCCCCCAGCGTGTCTGGTTCCGACAAGGTTTTGTCGAATAACTGAACGTTTGCCTAACCTAACCTATAATACCTTGGATCCAAGTTAAAAGGTTTCGGGGCGCTCACTTGATTAAGTGATATTCTTAAAAACAAAACAACAACGCTAAATGGGCAACTTAAACTTAGGGATGCGGAAGAACTAGAACATCTCACGTGACCCCCGGTGCAGCGCGAAGTCGTCTTCCACCGGTCCGGGTACGTGGCTTGACTCGCAGATGACGTGCAGCACTCTGGCACAAGGTGGACGAAGGCGTGCTGGTCGAGCTTCAGCGAAGATGGTACTAGCAGCCAAAATCGAAGGAGTTGACCGCAGCAAGTTATCTTATCGGCTTTGGTGGTCACCGGTGAAAACAGCGTACATCATATTATGGAAATTCGTCGGCAGCGTAACTGGATGATATGAAGGACGGAGAGAGAACGTGGGAAACGTAGATAACGTACGAAAACGTAGATGTAGCGGTATAAACGTGGATGATCCCAGATAAAGCTAAAATTTGAGGTTCGGCAACTTTTTGACTTTAAAATCGAACTTTCTAACTCACCCTTTTCAGGTTATTCTCATGGCACACAAGAGGTGCGAAAAGACAGGAGGAGGCAACATGAAACAAATGGGGGCTCTCAGGCCTGCCCTTCAACGGAGAAACGGAATAATTTGCCTCCCACAATACTAACTGTCACTCTTCTTTTCTTGAATTGAATTCCCTTATCAGTTAAGTTTTCTATCATGTCGTTTCTTTTGCCGTTTCCTCTCTCATCTGTACCGCGATAATTCAAATAATTCACTGCTTTATTGACCACTCTCTTCAGGTTTTATATGGAATTTTGCAAACTTTAAATAAATTTTTATGTGAAAAAAATGTAGGAATTTCAATTGCTACAGCTATTGATGTTGAAATTCAAAAGAAACAGTTTTATTTCAAATGGGAGTATGTCAAACTTTATAAATGTTGCACTGCTTTCTTTAACACCCTGTAGAAACTGAAGTTGACATTCATCAATCTTCGAATTGATACGATTCTATACCTAGAGAATCAAGCTTTCAAATGCTTCGAACAGAATTGAAATTGTTCAAACCAGTCGGGAGTTTTCTTGTTTTGAAAAATGGTGAAAGTTGGAGTACGACAATAATTTCGTTGCGTAGTTTATTTTGAGGTCTCCCAAAACGATTACGAACATTCTCAGAATGATGTCTGTCTATCTGTCCGTCATCTTCCACGATAACTGCCGAACCGTTGACCAGATCGACTTGAAATTTGGTCAAACAATAAAAAATGTCAAAGTTCAAAACTTCACCATTCAATGATTCAAAATCTATCCGACGGATTGGAACCAAATTCGACATGGATCAACACAACATGAGAGTCAAATCAAGTGTGCAGTTGCAGTTCACCACCATTTCCCAGTTAGGCGTTATGAATTTTCAAAATTTCTTCTAGCCGTTGCCACCCAAGAGGGCCTCTCACCCGGGTTTTGACCAGAACGACTCGCTTTTGATGCAGGACTCCGGTCAAAAATTCATTCCTGTTCGGGGATCAACTTTTTTCGACTATTTCCAACTGATATCGAAAGTAGATTGGATTGAGCGTCGCCGTCGTGTAGTTCCATTTTCAAAATCGACACGGTTCCGGTTTTCAGACGGTAATTTTTTCAAAATGAAATTTGCACATTCCATGAATAAACTGCAGTGCTTTTTTACAGAGAAACTGGGTCAAAATTGAAGTGGACTACCCACAAATTTTGCCTCGGTGAAAAAATGAGGATATCTCCAGAAAAATCGACAGCTTCTGAAATTTTTTTGGTGGACGATAGAGCAATCTTTTGACTACAAGATACCATCTTCCATCACCAGACTGTTGACCTTATGTAGGGTATACAGGATGACAATGAAAGAAGTACGAAAGAGACCTGACGTTAGCAAGATCCCGTTTTAAGAAATCAAGTCGCATAATCTTGGTGGTCGCATTTTTAGAAAGCATATCAATATCTCGAATCGGTTTTGCACTTTTTATCCGTTTTTTCACAGAGTTTATTGTTTGTTTTCTAATTTATAGAGTGACTTTATAACTTTGCCTTGGCTTTTGGCGCCCAAGGCGAAGTTCTGTAATCTGTAATGCGCCCTTTTATGAATAAAAAAATAGTATCTCAAGCTAATTTTTTTTTCAAATGAAAAAAGTAATGTTGATAATATGATAATAACTGGAAATTACACAAATTTCGAGATGATAATAATAATGTTGATAATAATAGCACCAAAAACATGACTTTATATACCTTTTTCTTACTTTTTTTCAATTTGAAAAAAATATTTTTTTTTACTTCACCGACCCTTCACCAACATGGCGTATGAGTCGAGTACGCCATTAGCTGGCGGGCTGTGCACTAGGGTGGGCCGAAAAATCATATTTTCGATTTTTTAATTCTAATAGTGCGGAAAAGATGCATAATCAGATTACAAAAAGAAATTGTTTCAGCGTTTTTGAAAAAAAATCATCACTTCAGGGTCCGCAACGACGTTGAACTTTCCATATTTGGAAAAAAAATCGCAAATTTTTATTAGGCCAGAAGATGTTTAAAAATATATTTACAATAAAAAAATATGGAATCAAACAGTCAGGCATAAAAAACTCGTGTTCCAGTATTGTTTTTTCAATAAAAAAAAAAAAACAAATGGAATTGAATTCACCGAAAAAGCCCAGTTGCCTTGAAGTTGCAGAAATAGTCACATTAAAAATTGAGCAACTTTGGGCGAAAACTTCAATTTCAACTGTTTCTCATACAAGAGTTTTAGCAATAAAGAAATAATATCATACATCAATCAAAACGTTATTGAAATAATTAAAAGAGACCACCCAAATAAAAAAAAACTTTAAAATGTCAAAGCATTACCTAATTTGTGACACCACATCAAACTGAAGATAATGGAATCCTTTTTCTGAAAAACAAATTTTAAATTTTTCAAGTCACCTCCCAACCCTTGCGAAAATTCTCTTATCCTTAATCAAAGGAGAGCTTTTCTCGATCCTATCAACTATCCCGATTCTTGGAAAAAATATTTTTAAACGAAAACAGGTCGGTTCTTAATTCCAAAGTGGCATGTTGTCACAGTTTTATTTTCAACCCTTTCGGCCCCATCCTAGCCTACTTCAATTCTAATAGCAATACATTATCTACCTTGTGATACATCAAATGAAAGCATAAAATTTCCTTTATGCAAAAATAATTTCAATCACCCTCCAATCCTTTTCAAAAATTGTCTTAATTGAGGAGAGAATGCAATGAAGATAAAAATTTGGCAACACATGTCTCAGATGTTCCCCTCGAAATAAAAATCGCCCCGTTTTTGCTGGGAAATCTATTTCTCAAGAATCTGCAGTTAACAGAAAAACATTCCTTTAATCAACAATGAAAGAATTTTTGAAAGAGTTGAGAGGGTAGTTTGAAGATTTCAGAGTATATTTAACGGAAACAATGTAATTGCCTTCAATTTGGTGTAGGTATCACAAGACAGGTAATGCAATTTGAAATTTCAAACTAGGGTAGGGGGTGGGGGCAAAGGGATTGGAGGTAAGAATTTGGCAATACGTGTCCTAGATGTCCCTCTCAAAAAGAAAATCGACTTGTGTCAGCTGTTTCTCAGAAAAAACTTGTGCAGCGAGAAATTGGAGGTGAGTCCTTTTCGAAAAACCACCCTGTATGTCGGATAATGAACTAAAAGAATTACTGAATGTTAAAGATACAATTCCTTAATTAGAATTTCCATGTTTTTATTGTTATACCCAATCAGTAGAGCGATTTGTGAAAACAGTTTTAGAAGCAGCATCAGCAGTTTGTGAAGCTGAATCAAGATATGGCTCTATTTACAGCAAGAATGAATCTAGGAAACTGATGCCCATATTGGTAAGTCAGAAAATTTTTAGCCCAGAGTGACCTAAAACAAAAACTATTGATTAAATATTATTAATTGAAGTCTTTTCACTCAATTTCTGTCGAATCAAGAGTTTTATCTATTTTTTCACTAAGGTATTTCAACAGTTTTCTCCATAACTCAATTCGTTATCTTGCAAAAACTGAACGTTGAGATATTTCTGAGAGACACGTCTTGCGGAGGCTGAAGACGAAAACTTGGGACAAAAAGCTTCTAGATATTTGAAAAGTATATGAAACTGCAACTTTTCCGCGCTATTAGAAGTCCGTATTATGAAAACAAAAAAAACACACCTATAGCAGCGGCCCACCCTACTGTGCACGGGGTATGACGCCAGGGGCTGGTCGATTTTCACGAAATACGAAAGTGGCGCGCTCGCAAAATTCGGATACGAACACGAACTTCGTAACCGACTGACGGCATGCTTCCACCACAGGCTTCGTTCCAGGGATTATTGGAATGCATTAATTAAAAAGCAAAGATACCTACTGTTTAAAAGTGAACAAACCAGAGCAGGTATAATTAGTTATATCACACCGCTGCGCGCATAATAATAATTCCCTCTCGCAAGGTCCACAAAGGCGTGAATGGGGATTAATGCTCTTTTGTCTCCAAAGGACGAGACGTTCCCTTTAATTGGACGCAGATATGCCGAAATCCACTTTATCTCGGATCTATATTGCCCGGAGACCCTGCCTAGATAACGCATGAGCAATTATATTGTCGCAGATTTTGTTGGACATTATTAGGACCGTAAATAAGGACCATTTCGCCAGGATATGACGTCGTGCTGTTCTCGTTGTTCGCAAATGCCCGGTAGAGGCACAAGGACCGAAATCTGAATAATAGCCGGCGGTTAATTGCGCCATAAGACCCCGCCAGGCATCAGAGGGTGACATTTCGACCTACTTTCCAGTGGGGACTGTAATCTCTTGTGGATAAGTCACGTCTTTATTGTGTTCTGTCATACTATTTGAGACATAGTCTCGTTTAATTTTGAGTACCCAGGTTAGGTATCGTCGTTATTATTGTTGCACCTGGTTTCTGTAATAATATTATAGATACGACGTTCTATACAATATCTATTAATAGTGACTCTGAATTTACGTGTTCTTCTCAAAGTTGAATGTTGTGAAGAGTTCATGCCCGTGCCTCCACTCATTTTCTCCAGGAAGCGAATCCTCACGGCACCTCAGGGCTTGAAACTGGGCACTGAACATTGTTGTTTAAGGGGTTTCTGATGCGACTAAAAAAGTTGTTGACGAGAATCGGTTTTATTTTATTTTTTTC